>JAKFHU010001657.1:4800000-6182500 GCA_023783475.1 Daubentonia madagascariensis | reverse complement strand
TTTAATATGTTGACTTTATTTCTGAGCAAAGCATCGGTCATGTGTGTATTTTTTCATAGTCCCACCTTGGAGCATTTATGTAGACATTGTAAATAAATTTTGTGCAAAAAGGACTGGAAAAATGAACTGTATTATTGCAATTTTTTTTTTGTAAAAGTAGCAGTATGAGTTGGCATGCATACAAGATTTACTAAGTGGGATAAGCTAATTATACTTTTTGTTGTGGATAAACAAATGCTTGTTGATAGCCTTTTTCTATCAAGAAACCAAGGAGCTAATTATTAATAACAATCATTGCACACTGAGTCTTAGCGTTTCTGACGGAAACAGTTTGGATTGTATAATAACGCCAAGCCCAGTTGTAGTTGTTTGAGTGCAGTAATGAAATCTGAATCTAAAATAAAAACAAGATTATTTTTGTCATGCTGACTCCACTGCTTGAAAAATTTGTTTACTGCCCCCCAAATTTTTAATGATTAATGCAGTAAATATAAGAATTAATTTTAGCTTCCTAGCCATATATGTATTTGAAAATTTTAACCACAAAGTAAATTATTTAATAATAACCACAGATTTCTTTAAGCTGACTTAATGAACTCCTAATATCAGCAAATTTGAGGCCTAAAGGCACTAAACTAACTGTAGACTCAGAATTACATCCAACAGAATTACTCATTTAATATCAGTGAAATTATTCTTGCACATAATGGCAAACCTAAGTACAAAGTTAAGTCTTTTACTAAGGATGTTACCTAGGATAAGCAGTATATGTTTATTAGGAAATTAACTACATGAATTGAAGAGACCAGACTTCAAAATCTAATTTTTATAAATATGCTGTATGTTCGCATTGGATAAAACTGGTTATTAACCAATTTTCCAGAACAGCTGTACAGAATTTCTGCATGGCAGCCAGCTAAATGGTACAAAATAACATGTTTAAGCTGGAATAGCTTATAATTTTATTTAAATAAAATTGCTGCTATAAAAAGTGCTTCCCAAAGCTAAGGAAAATATACAAATATTTTAATTAAGGCAAATTCGTTTTAAAAAATAAGCATTTTGCAGTGATTGCTTTGTAAACAAAGGATGGGTGGAAGAAGAGCGCCTTAAACTCAAGCCTGATATTCAGGCCCAAGTCACCCTATAAACCCGCCCTGAGCAATTCTATTTTCTATTCGAAAAGAGAAACCAGCTGTGGGTCGGCTTTACTAGGTGACGTGTGATTGACTGACTCACCTGCAGGAGCAGCAATGCGCACTCTCACCTTTTGTTTATGGGGCCTTGTTTCTGAACACGTGGATGCGCAGGCAGAGAGCGAGGCGCAGCCCACCAAAGCCTTCTGCGCCGGCGCCCGCCACCCCACCCGGCCCCGCCCCCACCCCATAGAGGGGATGGTTTAAATTTCCCATTTTGACCCAGGGGCAATTCTGCGTCTACATAAGTAGAAGTTCATATTGTGAAATCATTCTCTTTTCATAGGTGGTTACTAGCAGTTAATAACCATTTATTTACTTTTAAAATTAATGATAAACTTTATAAACTAAGTTTGCTCCATTTGCTCCTTCTCCCCAGCACATGCCCGGGTGAGTTGGTTATTTGCAGCCTTTATTCTGGAGGAGGCCCAGGCCGGGTGGGGGAGGGAAATAATGGGGGGGAGGGAAATAATGGGGGGGAGGGGGAGAGAAAGACAAGGTAGGGGAGAGAGAAGAGTACTAGTGAATAGTTAGGGAATATGGTGACTATGAAGAATTGAGATCATTAGGGTCCAGGAATTAGAAAAAATAAAACAAACTGTTGTTTCCATGCGTTCCCCTATGTGACGTTTATGTGAGAGCCTAGCTCTTCCCAGTTCCTTTCTTCCCCTGCCTCGACACCCTCCCCTTAATGCTATTTCAGCTTTTCCTCTTATAAATTTCAGAGCCAGCTCCAGGGTTATTGAGGACACTTACCCGAAAGAGGGAAATAATAGAGGTGCTGAGAGTGTTTTAAAAGGCAAAAACAAAACGCCCTCCTTTAAACAAGGGCACCCAATTGTACCTGCTTTTTATTTTTATTTTTTGTGGGGCACTGATTTAAGGAGACTACTTTTTGTATAATTTAAATTTTTTCAAAAAAATTAAAGAATATTTTACCCTATCATATTTAATCAGCTGTAATTATAACACATTCAAAATGAATAATATGCCTTGACAGTATTTTTATTGTTATTGTTCATTGCATGATGTTCGACTGCTTTAGAAGCACAGGAAAGAGAAGTAAACGCGCTACAAATGGGGAATTACCCTCGTTTAGCATTAAAATTCATTTAGATAAAATTGCCACAAACATTTAAATGGGAAGATTAGTTCCCCCTCACGCCTTATTGCACTCGCTCAATGGTTCCGTTAAGAACATTTTACACGTTGGAAATTCCGTCTTCTCAGACGGCTTGCTGTTTCCTAGTTACCCACACTCAAAGCAAAGGCAGCAGCAAAGGCAGCCGCGGCAGCAGCAGCAGCAGGAAAAAAAAAAAAGTTTTGGCAACTGGTCTGCAATTCATCCGCTGCTCTCCCCAGCCTCCCCTCCGCCCGCTGCTTCTGCCCCCCACCCATTACCCTTTGCACACCCCTACCCCTGTCCCCTCATTAGGTAATTTGCACAGTCCCGTCCTCGAGGAAACAAGTTGCTTAGTTGTATAGTATTTATATGTCATGTTAAAATACAAAGAAATATAAAAAAAGTCAGTCGGTTCCCCTCTGGGTCTCCCTCTTCCCCTTCTGTTCTGAATTGAGGGTTTAGTTTGAATGTGCTGAGTTTCTCACATCCCCTATCCTGAGGCCACAAGGCACGTTTTTTGGCTTTCTTTTCTGCCAGGACTTTTCCAGGAAATTCACCACTGCTTCTTGCTTGTATTAGAAACGTGTGAAAGAATTAGTTTGAAAAGTCCATGCAACGTCTAGCTTTTCCCTCCCCTTTTCTTGCCTCCCTCTCTCTCCTCCTCTCCCCCTCCCACCCCCGCCGCCCTCCTCCCATCCCCCCTGTCTCCCCCTCCCTTCGCAGAGCCACAGGAAAAGAGGAAAGTCGGCTTCGACTGCCATCTTTTGGGGATTTGGAAAAACGACGCGGTAGGAAACGGAGGGAGGCGGAGGCGCGGGGGGCGGGGGGAACCCCCTTATTATCCTGTGTCGGAACTGGCTCCCTTAATCTGATGCTTAAATATTTGATGTGGAAAAATTACCCATAAAATTAGTTACTAACAATTTCAAATTGAAATCACTTATCGAATTATAAACGCATTAAAGCTGTATGGATGGTATTAGGAGTTCCTCGGGAGGCAGCGGGTGTCTCCTTGCACTGAGCCGGGCCGTCAAGCTTCGCCCCGGGGAGAGGGGCCCCCCGCCCGCGGAGCCCCGGGGGCAGGGCCGGGAGGGCGGCGCGGCAGCCTGGGCGCTGGGTCCCGGCCCGAGCGACCGAGCGGGCGGCCGGGCCCCGGCGGAGGCTCCGGCTGGTTGGGCTGGCGGGGGCGAGGAGGAGGGAGGGGAAGGAGCCGCGGTGGGAAGCTCCGACCCCGGGCCAGAGGCGCCTACCAGGAAACTTGGTAGCGAAGTCGAAAGAGTCTGCAAAGAAAAAGCACAAGCCCTACCCGCCCCCTCCCGCGCGGCGCGCAGACTTTGCGCTCGCCGTTTGTTGCTGTGTGCAGCGCCCCCCAAGTCTGCGGGCTGGGAGCGGGAGGGGAGATGCTCCTGTCCTGCGGCTGGGCCCGGCTCGGTGCCTCGAGAGAAAATCCCGCGGGCCGCTGCGCGCAGCTCCGGTCAGGACGCAGCTACCCCCGGGTCCTGCGGCGCGCGGGGTCCCGGTCTAGGCTCGGTGCATTGGCAGGCTGGTCCTCGCCCGGAGCCCAGAACACCTGGGGGGCTGCGGGAACTCGGGCAGTAGCCTCCTACGCCCTCCCTACCCCCATCTGAAAGTCAAGTCTAAAGCACTGTTGACTGTTGCTAGAGATGAGGCGACCAGGGCTCTACACAGAAGGTTGAGGAGAGGCAACTCGTCGTAGCGGGGGGACCTGGGCCTCCTTCCCTCGGAACCGCCCGGGGTGCTTTGTGGTGGACTGGAGTCTTTCTAATGGGCTCTGCCACACCGGGGCCTCGGACTCCTGAGTCCCACGGCGGCTCTGGGAGCGTGACTCCCAAGAGCTTGGGCATCGGAGGGCACACGGCACCCGGGACCGGGGTAGGGTCCACCAGGAGGGCGGCGAGTGCCAGAGTCTGGAGCCGCAGCGGGGGAGCCATGGGCAGCATCCGACGCCTTAGGCAGAGCTCCTCCGGATCACTTTAAAAGCTCTGCAAACTTTCTCTCGCCTTTCGGATCCCCGCAGGCCCTCGGCCCTTGTGAAGGCAGTAAAAACACTACGTGATGATGCAAAGCTCCGGAGTAGGCGCTTAGACGCCGGCTGGAGAGGCGTGGAATTAGGTAGTGGGGCGCCCTGCCCGACCGGGCATTGTTCCTTGTTTCCCCCCCTCCCCCCAATCCATGCCACCCCGCACCCATTGGCTGTTCGGCGGCCCGTAGCACTTAGGGTGGCCACGGTGCAGAGTCTACAGGAGGCTGGGAATCCCAGGGCCAAGGGAAAGAGCCTTGAGGGAGAGAGGGTGGGGGGTCGGGGGCCTGAGCTCGGCAGCTGATGGCAGGGAGGGGGAGGGTTCCCTTTTCGGCCGAATCTGCCCGCCAACGCGTCTGAAACCTTCTCTCCCGAGGCGGAGCTGAAAGGAAAAACAAACAACGTATTGAGCAATCAGTTCACCAACGTTTGAGCTTTAAAGAGCCTTTTGCCCTGAAAATGGTACCCTGGGGGTCTCGGTGGGGCGATGCGGGGAAGCATTTTTACCGGCTGGGTTCTGGCTTGGCGCGCCCCGCGGTTGCCCCTCCGCGCGCTGCCTCCTGCCCTCCCGGCGCGCTCAGCCCACTGCGGGGAAACCCGGGCGTTGAAGCCCTGGAGAAAAGGGATTTAGTTTTAAGCCAGTCTCCCATCGATCGCGTCGGTAATTTCTACCCCTGCCCACTCGCAGACACACTCACCTCTACCCTAAAGCATTAAGTTCATTACCCGAGCAATGATCTTAATCTCCAGGCGGAAAACGAGTCCCGGGACCTCGCCGATTGGGGAAGCAGTGGATGAAGTCACCTGCTTCACGCATCCGCCCGGCCCGCTGCTCCGCGTGGGGGCCTCGCGTGGCAGGGAGTGCTGCTCAGGGGTCCTTAGCTCCACGCCGAGGCGTGTCGGCCAGGGGTCAGGAACCCAGTCTTTCTGGGTCTTTCTGCTTTCTCCGGGTTGGCGACCTCCTCGAAGGGTGGGATGGCGCTAGCTTGCTTTCCTTCTCCCCTCCCTTCTGCCTTTCTTCCTAGGCCTCCCTCGCACCTCAGCACTTTCTTCCTCCTCCCCTCCCCCAGAGTGGCAAGTGTCCCTTCTCCACCTAGAGTCCCGAGGTTCTGCCCCTCTCCCAGCCGCCAGCAGCCTCAAGTTCCGCGCTGAAGTCCGGTAACCCATCGCCTGTTTGCGCCCACCTACCTCACCCACCTCCCTGGATATGGGTGGGTGGGGATCGCTCAGCGAGGCCCTCTTGAAGCCACATGCTGAGGGCACCCTGGGGCTTCAAAGTACCAGATTCCTCTATTTAGGGGAGATCCCTGCGCCCATTGATAACTCCATCCTGAAGAAACCCAGCACAGCTGCAAACACCCCTAGCAGCCGCCTGCTCCCCCACCCCCCACCCCCTTGGCACAGAGCAGCGTCTGGCACCGCGGGGAGATGGAGGCGAGCCACGCGCACCCGTCCCCTTGCTGGCCGACCCGCGAGGCGCCAGCTTGTTCTGGAGACTCAGTTTCCACTGGGACAAAAGCAGGGAAAACACAACGCAATGGCTGTGCAAATCTACGTTCCCGACACCCCTCCACCCCACCCCAATCTGATTTTGGAGACTTGCATTTTCAGGTAGTCCTAAACTGTGAACAGCGAGCTTTGTGTGTTATCTAGTGGGGGTGGGGATAGAAGGGGAGGAGACTCCCACTGCCCGCTCCAGTCTTTAATGTCTGAAATAACGAAATGCCTGTGTAGCAGCTGCTGCTGGAGCCAAAACTAACTCTTTGGAAGAAGGAAAAGAGTGAAAGGCAAAGAAAGACTGTTCATTTTTTTTCCTTTGGTGCCGTTTGGGATGTCATCTGTTTCCTTGGCGACTGTGTTCAGCCCCCGGAGCCCCTGGGCTCCTGGATTGTTAGGGGGGAAAAAGCATGCTATTTCTGCACCGTCATTTATCACTGTCACCGCATAATGATTCCCCTTGCAGCCCCTTATTGATGTTTGTAATTGCATTATCTCATAAAGGAGGATGATCAATGAAACCGAGCCGTGCATTCTGGGGTCAGAGGAAGCCAAAGTACTGTTTGTCCCCTTTAATACAACAAGTACTCATTATCTTCGGGTCTGCATTCAAAAAATGATCTGATCTAGGGCTGACCCTGTCGGACATCCCAACACTTTCTAAAACGCGGTTTGTGTAACCTTTTGCTTAAATGCTAAATCAAGTACCTGTCTTGCATTTCAAGATGCTAAAACTGAATGAGAAAAGCATTATTCTTTTCTTTTTCTTTTTTCTGTTCTGGGAGGGGTGTGATCCTCTGAAGACGCAGGAGATTTTACACTGTAACTGCTCAGTGATATAATATAGAAAAAACAGCCCCCATCAACAAGAAATCTAGTAAATGAAAAAACTGGGGATGAGGCGAAAAAAGGTAGCTGGGAGCTTTTAACAAGGTCGTACTAAAAGAGCAGAATAAAACCACATCCGGTTTAATTAATAAGAGCTATAAACTGAAATAATTCCCCATGATTCTGCCCTTGCTTCTCTGTTTTACAGAGTCATATCTCCTCAGTTTAGATAAATGACTTTTGTGCCTGTTCGATTCTCACAACAACAATAACTAAATCAGTTGCACACTCTGTATCTAAAACCATCTACAAACTCCAGCAAATAAAAAGAAGTTCATTTGTCTATTAAGGCAAGTATTTAGTTGAGCAGAAATGTCCCAGTAACATTGAATGGAGTTCATGTAATCCCATGAAAATCAAGTCATCTTGTTGCACTGAAGTAAATGAAAAAATACAAAGGAGAAAAGGTCCAAGTGTAATTTTAAACTAACTGCATTATTGGACTGTCACAGTGAAAACGTGATTGTTTGGCTGGGATGTGGGGGGAGTGGACATCAACTTAGCTCACATTTAACTTAAAGGTTTTAGAAAGAAAACATGTATTACAGATTTGGTTATCATTTTAACTGTGGAAGGAGAAGACATTGAGACAATTCCAATTCATCATTTCAGTAAATTAGAAGGTATAACTCTTTCAAAGGCAAAATTAAGCAAAAAGCTTATTTAAACATTGCAAAGCTGTATTACCCCCAAAAAACTTTCCAGTCTTCTGAAAATAAATTCCCTTTATATTAATAAGATGACCCCCCCAAAAAAAGAAAGAAAAGGTTAAGTCCAGGAGTTTTATTTTAAAAGTTCTAAAAATTTCTAAATTAACAATATAATTTAAAGTTTTATATAAAAAGATTTAAATGAAAATCTTTCAACATAATTGAGAAAATGAGTACTTAAATAGAGCATTCCGATAATTTGACACCTTGACATAAAACCTTAAACTGAATGATAACAAAGCAAAGGGCTAAAATATTCCCCCTTGGAAAAATAACTTTAATAATAAAGCTTACAAAGTTTTAACTGTGTTGAACTATCACTTAATTCTTCTCTAGAAGGCAGATTCTTCTAAAAAGTATCATTTGCCAGAAATTCTGTCAAGGTACTTTGAAATAATATATGTTTTTTATTATTTAAATATTCTGGCACTTTCATTCTTTGAAAATGCTCAAAATGAAATGGATATGCAGCCATGCATATATATTTAATATAAATGGTATCTTGGTGTTAACGTAAAATATTAAAGGGAAAATAAAACTTTGGGCTTCGTCAGTTAAGATAGAATTTTTTTATCATAATACTCTGATTTTCAAAATATACAATTGAAACCCCTTGATTTTAACCATTCAACACAAGTCTTTCTCTTATTTGGTTGGGAATCTGGCATCATGTACGTTTTCTATTTTTAATATTTAGTGTTATAGCCCACGGTTAAAATAATGAAAAATTAGTCTCGTTTCAGAAATTATTTATTTATGGAACGAACATGATTAAAACATAAACACACACACAAGCTGCAGCTGCAACAGAAAAAAAACTTGATTTATGGTTATTAAATCTTTGATCGCCATGTTAATGTTTCTTTTTCTACTCTTTCATTTGCATTTTAATCTATCGAATCTTTACAATTTTGCTGCCTCCTATTTCAATGATTGATTACAGATCTGAAATAAGAAAAACCAAGCCTAGCTTTTCTTTTCCTTTCTTCGCTCTTTTTTCTTTTTCTTTCTTTTTTTCTCCCTTTCCCCCTGGGTGGATTTCTGAAACTTTCTCTCAATGCTAATGTAGACAGGACAGATTAATTCTGCTCTTTTAAATGTCAAAGATATAAATAAAAAATGTTTTCTGTACCAAACGTGAATATTTTCCCAGCCGCTTGTTTTCGAGTCATAAAAGATCATCCCAGCAAAACGCAATTAACAGCGAAACACACACACACGTACACACACATACACCCACGCACAAACACTCGGCGGCGGCGGCGGCGTGGATTTTTTGAAGGACTTGTTGTTACTGAGTAAAACAAAGGTGAGAAGTTCACCGTCGCTTCACCATCAGTAGCCTCGCCAGGGCTCGGTAGCTCGCTCTCTCTTCCTCTCTCTCTCTCTCTCTCTCTTTCACACACACACACACACACACCACACACACACACGTTCTCACTCAGAGGTTTGGTCCCAGTTCTGTCTGTGCTCTAAGTCACACAAACAAACAAAAACAAGCCAGGTGGGGGCTTGTTGTTAAGTTGATTTCTTGAGACAGTGTAAAGACAAAAAGGGAAGCGACGCAGGTCTGTCTGTTTTCTTTCCCCGCGGAACCACTGCCCCTCTGCCCCTCTCTCCCCTGCACCTCCCCCCACACCCTCCCCGATGGCTCGCTCGCCGCGGATAAGACGGTCATTTGCTGACCGCTTTGCCGGTACGCGTCACTTTTGGCGCTGGCGTGAGAGCGAGTGTGGCGCTGGGTTGGGAAGCGTGAGAAGGCGGCTGGGCTCCTTCTCCCCGCGGGGCTGAGGGCCCCTGGGGCTCTGCAGGGCGCAGACCCCGGGGAGATTGCGCCTCCCGCCTGGCCGGAGGTCCGGACTGGGCTGGGGCCGCGGAACGAACAGTTGCGCGCGGGAGGCGAGCCCCAGGTGTGAGATCAGAGGCTCTCCCGCCAGCCCGCGGTCGGGGACTCTGAAAGGAACCCCCCACCCAGCCACCTCCACGTCTGATCCCCGCCCGAGCCCCCTTCGTGGGGTTTTAATGCTCGCAGACGCAGGGGAGCCCGCACTTGAGCGAGAACCGACTTCTCAGGCGGGTGCAGGCTGCTCACGCTCGCGGCCGCGGGTGGCGCGCGGTGCCCGGGTGGAGGGCGAGCCGGGAGAAGTCGGAGGGGATGGGACCCCTAAAGATCCCTACACGGGCACAAGCACAATCAAGAATTGGGGTGAGGGCGGTGAGAGGTAGAACTACCCAACTTGGCCTTTGGACTCCGTGCGCACCCAAGGGCGTGCCTACGGCCAGGGCACAGACCATCTTCCCTGGGCCGGGTCACCCGGAGTCCGCCTTGCTCCCTTTCTCCTAGAGACCCCAAGGCTGGCTGCCGCGAGGGGAGCGATCTTCATTAACGTGGACGCACAAAGCGGTTAAAATGGAGAGGAGGAAAAAAGATAATTTGATCCGGGCCGACCCTTTGTCTTGAAGCAGATTAGGCAGCCTAGAAATAGGAGGAAAAACAGAAAGTCTAGACAGGAAAACTTATTGTGTTCACAAAATATAAAAATGATCCGAGCGGTCTGGTACCTCAAGGGGTGAAGATAGATCCTTGTAGACAAGTGGGAAGACAGGACGGAGAAGATTTAAAGCGAAAGAAACGGCAGATTATTAAGAAAGTAATAGTAAGGTGTCCCATACACTACAGTTTTATTGTTGGGTAGTAACTACCCGATTTATTTATTGCCGGGGCTATATAATAGAGATAATGACCACAAACTCAAGATAAATTCTTAGGCGCCCAGCCGGTCAATTCTTTTTTATTTAAGAGAGCGAGCCTGAGAGGTGAGTCTCATCTCCTCCCCTCTTTGAAGATCCGTCTTGCTTTCTACCATATTATAAGCATGACATGCAAATAAATAAGTGCTGCTGGGTTTGTGTGGGTAGGCCTGCAGGATTTATTTCAGGTGAGGGAGGAACATACACAGAATATGAATTTCCGCAGGAGCTGCGCAGTGATTCCTTCCCCCTCTCGGCCGCCCTCTCCTCAGGGTCTCCTTCCCTTTCTGTGGGAGCAGAGAGCGTCCCCTGATAAAAACATGAACGTGTCATGTCCCAACTCCCTCTTCTTTGACCTATAGGTCTGGGAAGGGATGGGGGGCCATGTAAAACGCAAAACGCGTCCCCAAAGTAGGTTGACTTGCTGGGACTGCTTAAAGGGATTCCGCCGACAAAGGGAAAGGTGAGCTGTAATTATGACCTCCAGTAGGGGGGCAATGTAGGAAGTATGTTAAATTTTGAAATATGCAAAATGGTCCAAAAGTTTGCTGTCCCTGATCTAGGATGGGCCCTTCCCCAGCTGGGTAGATCCAAAGGGGAGCCTCCTAGCTTCTTGGGACCTTGCCGCCTTTCTTGGACGTCAGTTTCTCTCCCTGGGAGCCAGGTAAACACTCCTCTAGTCAGGTGATGGAATTAAAGTTGACTTTGCTCTTTGACCGCCAAGGTCTGAAGGGAGCGCGCGGCCTCAGGTGTAGGCTCCACCTGAAGCAAGGGCTGCAATGTCAGTCACCCGGTTGGCCTTTAACAAGGCGGCCTCCCGGAGCTGGGAGCTGATCTCTCCCCACCTGCGCTCAGGGACAACTCCGGCAGACCCAGAGCCTGCCAAGATGAAGTCAGCATCCTCTTCCGATATTCTTTTTTTCTTCCTCATTTTTTGGGTCATATTCAGACATATAGTGTTTCAATTTCACAATAAACCACTTATATTCAGAACTTCCTTTGATCTATGTTTGGACGGGGGTGGGGTGGGGGGTGTGGGGAACAAAACACCTGGCAATGAAGTACCATGAAAAGGAGAGAGGCGCGGGAGAGGCGGCCCGGTGGGGTGAGGCAGAGGTGCGTGTGGGTAGATAGACACCTAGAGACAGCAAGTAGAAGCTGCGGGGCCGGGCCGGGAAGGTAAGGCGAGAAAGCAAAGGGGCAGCTGCTAGCGGGAAGAGAAGAGGCTTTTCCTGTAATTTGGTGGTTTGAATGAGAGATGGTATTATGAGGCTGAAAGAGAGGACAGTCCTCGTCAATCTTTTACAATATTGGTGTCATTCAAGCACAACTTTATCTTTGAACCAGATTATCTGTTCCAATGATTTCCATAAGAACATAAATTATAATCCTCAGAGCCTTCGATATTTCTTTCGGTACTTTATCAAGTATTATTGCAGACGCCATTTATGAAGTGAATGATTCAACTTTTAATCTTTTGAACATTAAAGTGTATTCCACCGAGTTTCCTTTTTAAAATAATCTAAAATAACAAAAAGAAACTAAGCTCATTACATGCAAAAGTGACAAGCGTTCCTGCTCTCAGCCTGGCAAGTTGCCTTACTCACTTCAAAGGATGATAAACTAATTGTTTCCAGAGTTTATAAGTAATTAAGCTATTATTTGGGGAATTTATGTAACAGTTTTATTAGTGTTAGAACTCTCTGTTTAAAATAGCCAGAGACAAGTCTTCAGAAATACCCAGATTTTAATAATTAAAAAGTCTTCTCATTATTGTTAATAATGAAAAGTATATCTATTTTAAAAAGCATTGGAAAATGTAAACAAATATAGTTTTCTTAAGGGGAGGTCATTATGGATGATTAATGCTGAAAGGAAAATGAGCATGTGATGGCTTCCAAAAATTAAAATATCTGTCACTATCAAGTCAAGTTTTAAAAAGTTAATTTTTTAATCAGTCAGCTGGATTTGTCTGAATATGTCAGGTAGGAAAATATATATCCACTGTCCTTTTAGAATTCTATATGGAAAGTCAAAAACTTTAAGTAATTTTAGCATTTTTAAACCAACTTTTGGTACCTAGACAACAAGAATTAATGCCAAGAAATGCTAAGTGCTCAAGTTTCTCTGATTCTGCAACAAAGAAATGTACTTATTCAACCGTATATTAAAATAAAGAGACTACTTTAAAAATCTTTTGAAATATATTATTCAAACAAATATTATTTCTATAATATTTCAACTCATGTTTATCATTTTTAAATGATTAGGTTTGCCCTAAACGAAACAATATTCATTAAAGAAAAAAGTAAGACTTTAAAAAGAAGTGATGAATTATTTTGTAAAACTCAGCAAAATATATGACCCTTTAGTTTAATAAACATTTGTATATGTAACAATTTACTATTTTAATATAATTTTCCCATCAAGATGGTATTAGCGCTTAGCTCTGTTCTTTGATTTTAGAAAAACCTGTTTTGTTGTCAAATGAAGAATTTCAAAAATAATAAAATTTTCATATTAAGAGGAAATATCTTCAAAGAATAACAAGATATAAATGTGAAAATCCAAGTAAGTGCTTGTATTATAAAATCTTATTTGAAATAAAATAAATTTTATGGAAGTTTCTTGGAAAAAATTAAAGTGTGTGCTGGTTCAATGTCCACTCCCCTCACCACAAAAATTGGGAGTGGGCTATAACAGTCATTACAATGGGTGGAATCTATGTATTAAATTGAAAAAAAAAAGACATAGCCACTTGTTTCAAGTAAAATTCCTCTGAAGTGAAAGTCTGGAATTTGCTGGAAATTGAATATAAAATGTTTTGTATGATTCAGGGTCAGTGTTGTTTTATGGAACCTGTATAAACTGTGGCAATTTAGATCTGCCATTGTGTCACAATGTCTGATTCAATATTTGCTGTAATGTGTTCTCTTTATTCTAATAGACTAGCATTGCATTATTAAAAACAAAAACTAAAGCAACCTGGTTAGTAGTAATGCAATCCCAGTTGTCTAACATCCTGCGATAATTGACCTTCTGGACACCGAGCACACTGGGATTCACTTTCAGACACTTAGCTGTTTAAACTGAATTCATTACAGAAAGACAATGGTGACTTTGTTGCAACTGGCACCTGCACTATTTCACACAGCACATGGGCCATACCTTGCCAAGTCAGCTACCACCATGATTCACACCAGAGCAGGAAGTCAACTCTAGGCAAATTTTATAATATGAATATGCTATTATGATTAAGGAGAAATGAATTCATTTTGCACACCCCTCTATAATTTTAGGGGGACAATTAGAAACCTGTTTTCTAGTTCCCTTGTGGTAAAAATATTGCTATATTAAAGGATGTTGTGATTACTTTATGTCGAAATTTAATGGTTAAGGATTGTACAATGAATTCAAGGTGTCTATAATAATACAGTACAGACAGGAAAATACTGTTATACCACAACTATGCCCTAGTTGAAAAGGGTCCACTAGTGGACAGGTTTTGGGGATGAGGGTCACTAGCTCAGTGACCAGACTTTCAGGCAGCCTGATTAATAATCCTGACTCTGTTGCTAGAACACATGCAACTCATTTTCCATGGATATTTTCCCTAATCTCTAAAGGATACTAATATATTTCTGTTTTGTAAATCATTTTGCATTGTAGAATGTGATAAAGAATTGCTCTAAATTGTACTGAATAAAATAATAAAGTCCCTGTCTCAGAGAGTTCTAGATTATTTTCCAGAGGAGTCCTGACTCATAAGGAATATTATTCTGTCCTCAAAGTTCAATGTGTCTCTTAGAATTCTGAAACACTTTGCTTTGATTTTCTCTGCTCGGTCACCAGAAGGTAAAATGACGGCACCTTATTGTTCCAAAGAATTTGCTGAGGGTAATTGATACCTTTATTGATTAAATTGTTTCACTGAAATAAAAGTTGACTTTTCCACCAATGACTACATTGTGATCCAGTAGACTGAAAAACAACATGCCATATTCCAAAGAGTGATGCCAGAGTGCCCCAGCTTGAAAATATCCACAAATTTACTAGTGTTCATTCAAATTCTGTGTCATACTAGTCTGGATCTTGCCTTAAATCCTCATATGTTTTGAGCATATTATGTCAAATCCTTTTTAAAACTGAAAAATTTCTTTGTGTATGTATGTTTTAGAATTGTGAGTACACTGAGTGGTGAGCAGGCCCCTGGAGATACTCAGAGGGACAGAACATTGTTTCTGTCCTCAAGAGCTCATTTGAGGGGTAGAGGTAATACAAAAATAAAAACCTACAATACCAATCTGTAGCAGTATACACAGGTGCTATGGGAACACAAAAGTCAAACCAACAACTTGGAGGAAAGGAACACCCAAAAGCCTTTGTAGTGGGCTAAGGTGAAGAGTAGAGATCAAGAAATGTTTTTATATCAGGGTTCAATCAAAAAAACAGAAACCACTCTGAGTGTATGCAAGGGAAGGAATTTAATGCAGGGAATTGGTTCCATAGGGTACAGGAGAGGCTGGCAACCAGGAAGTCAACCAGGCGGCACAGGCAACCCAGAAGCAAACAATAGAGGAAGCTGTTACCACCCCTAGACTGGAGAGAAAAAGCGAGCCAAGGAGTCACCAAACTCCAGGAGGTGGGATCACTTGGTAGAAGATGTAACCAGGGCAAGCATGTCCAGTAGGAGCTGGAGCTATGGGGGGAAGAAAGGCAGACACATTCTGGAGTCCTGTAACCTAGAGCAGAGTAAGGAAGGGCTAGGAATAGCTTTGAAAGCAAACAGTCCCAGGAGCGGCATGGCTTCTCGGTGAATGTAACCCTCCAGCGGTCTTATTTTATTTTTCCAAATGAAAAGCTTTCATGTTAATTTCTGAAGGCGCTCATTTAAGAATGTTGAAGAAGGAGGACAAGGGTGTTCCAGACAGGGACATTGAATTGGGAGAGAAAGTGGCTTACTTAGAAAGTTGTAAGTTTGCCAATGTGGCTGGAGCAAAGAAGTGGGTGTGGGACGTTGTAGAACATTAGTTAAACATTTTAACAGAGGAGGTCATGAAGTAACCAGTGGCTTCTGTAACAGCTTGACTTGTTAGCAACCATTAACCCCCAGAGGCCAGGGTAATACAGATTACAGGGGCTAACGCTGCAAAAATAGAGACCTAGTCTGGTTACCATACAAATGCTGCCCATCAGCAAATGACATTGCTGCAAAGAAACACAGTCAGCTTCCTGGACAGCCTTCAGTTCACTTATATTTGAACAGTATTTATTGTTATTTAATTCAGCCACAAAGCCAGTGGGACATAGATCCAGGCCATTTCCATGAACAAATGAGAAATTGCTCACTCACCTGGAGGAGACATCCTTGTGGTCAGTTTGGTGTTGAGAGGGCTAGATAGAAGGTTTTGTCTGTGCCCAGGTAATAGGAAAAGCTCAACCCATGACCTTACAGGTGTCAGCCTCATGAATGACAGTTTGAAGGGGATGAGACAAGAATTAAGGAGCTAAGGAAGCAGTGAAAACACTGGTGTGATAATGGTGGGTATGGGAAGTGGGAGTGAGGACTAAGAGAAGATGTTTAGGAGACGGGAGTGCAGGTGTGGGGGATGAGATAGAAAGTGGAGAGCTGTGGCCTGCTTTCTGATTTGGAAAATTGGGCATTTGTGGTTCCATTTTCTGGGATGGTTATTTTAGAAGAAGGGGAAGATTAGAAAGAAAGATGAGAAACTTGTTTTAGATATTTTGAGTTTAAGGTGCTTTTGGGTTATTGAAATAGATATGCTCCTTAGGAAGGTGAAGACATGGGTGTACATGTTAGTAGAGAGGTCTGGGCTGGCGATCAAAAGTTGGGAGGAGCCATTGGAGTAGATGAGATCATTTGGGATCTCTTTCAAGAAGTCAATGGTGAAAGAAAGGCAACAAGTGGGCTATCAATAAAAGGGGACAAGGATATATCATTTTGAAGCTAGGAAAGATTTGAGCATATTTGTATAATGAGGGGGATATGTTGAAATTGCAGGAAAGAGGTGTTAAATAATGGAGCATGATCCAGGTGGGGAAGGCAGCTGTGCTCCCATAGTGGGATACTCGAGCCTCCAACGTTGAAGGCAAGTGATGGGTACAGATGTACATCCAGTGGAGGATGGTGGAGGAGGAATTTGGAGGTGGTTCATACTTGATAACCTTCATTTACTTTTTTTGAGATATGAGCAGTGATGTCATTTAATGGTGAGTGAGGAACTAGAAGGGTAAATAGGTTTTAGTACTGAAAGGCCCATATCTCAGGAACCCCCTCAAGTCCTGGACAAACTGAGCAGCTTGGTCACCTCTAAGGGTAGAGGAAAGGGAAAGGGCTTGGGGTGAATGTTAAATAGTAAAGTCACCATGGGAAACGGGAGAGGGAGTTGACCAGAAATGTAAAGCTTGCTTGCTAGCAACAAGAACTTAGATGGACTTGGAGACCAAGGGGCAACATTTTGTGCATGGATGTGTTATTTTCTTCAGCAACTCTTAAGCATTTTGAGTTGGTTTTCCAGGAGAGGGTGTGTTAACTCATCTATATGTATGTTTGGAGTACTTTTTACTCCAAAGTACGCAGTATCAGAGTTGTCATTCTGGGGGCAGGAAAATAGAGTGAAACTCACTGGCAAGGTTGCCACAGTTGGAGTCACCTGTTGGGTGGAAGATCATGCTGTCAGTGGTGTACAGCATCACTGTTTCTTCATGTTTTCACAGTTGACAAATGGCAGAGTTACAACACTCCACGACATCTTGAGGCACTCCTGACATGCACACACGTATTCGTAATACCTCTTCTTTCTGGAAGAGTAGAGATCGTAGTCATTGAGTTGTGTCTTGAAGTAAGAAGCAGGACGTGCCTTGTGGATAAGCATCATCTGTATTCACATGCTCATCCCAAGGCATGTCATGAGAATACTTTGCCTATGTCATTGACTAAATTGTTTACTCTTATACCTGATAGTAATTCCACCTGTTCTTGGTTATAAAACAAAGAAAAAGGTAAATATGTGGCTGTCAAGCTGGTCATGGGGCATATGGGGCAATGAGCTTTAATTAGTAGCATAAAGTAAATATCTGGAGTTTTGTCTTTTCTTTTTGGAACAAATACAGTTCGATAGCTTCCAGATAGGTTAAGAGGTGTTTTCTCTAATTTGGGCACTATGATTAGAATGAACCAGTACCTCTACATTTTCTATATTGGGCAGAAAATAGGGCACAAGGGGGATCTGGACTACACGAATTTGCTGAAAATCTGAAACTCAGCTTGGGTTGGGGAAAACATCTGAAATTGGATGCAACTTGGCTCAGAACTCTCCACGAATTGGCTGAGGCTTTAAACATTGGGTGAGCTACGGACTGGATTGTGTCCCTTCAGAATTCACATGTTGAAGTCCTATCCCCAGTACCTCAGAATGTGACTATGTTTGGAGATAGGGTCTTTAAAGAGGTAATTAAATGAGGTCATATGTGTGGGCCCTAATCCACTCTGGTAACTTTATAAGAAGAGGAAATTTTGACACACAAAGAGACATCAGGGGTGCTGAAGCACGGGGGAAGGACCATTGTGAGGGCATCGAGAAGGCAGCCATCTGCAAGCCATGGAGAGAGGCCCCAGAAGAAATCACACCTGCCAATACCTTGATTTCAGACTTAAAGCTGTCAGAAATGTGATAACATACGTTTCTGTTGTTTAAGTCACCTGGTCTGTGGTATTTCGTTATGGTGGCTCTAGCAAATGAATACAGGGAGGTTTAGAGTTTGAATCCCTCAATACCTTGAGAAATAGTGGATGCATCAATTTTTTTAAAATATAAAAACTAAACTAGGAGATGTCTACTGAGGACACCCTGTGTTTACCTCAACTTTAGTTATGAAATATTTATCAAACACTTTTGTAGTGCTTACCATGAGAGGTGGCTTCGTTACCCTGTTCTGCTCCTGAACGTTTCTGACTCTCATTGACCATATCTGCATGAGCTCTGAGAGTCATTCTAAAAATGCATTATACTTCAAACGACAAAGCTGCATTTTTTAATGAAGTTTGGTTATGGAGTCTGTAGGCAGTGTTTTCATCATGTTTAACAGGAAGTAAACTAGTATGTGAACATAAAGCTTAAACCAATGGTGTTACCCGCCTTTATGACTGTGAAATTTGGACCAGTCATTGTATGTGGTTAATTTTCTTTAGTATTTTCAATATTTCAGGTTGATTTCTAATGTCTGACACGTTCAATTATAATGAAAATTCTTTTCTAAAATCCTTCTAGGCACATGATGATGTTGACAGAACAATCTCCATGGCATTAAGTTGTATGTTTCTATGTTGATAGCAGATTCTACTAAAGATCTGGTATTGTTTTGTGAACCTATTGGTAGCTGTTGAATCTATGCTGACTTGTAAATTCCGCTTTAGAAATAATAATAGGTAATGTACTGAACCTTCTGTGAGTACAGGGATGTTCATTAACAGTTTGCCTCTTGTGAATTTTTCTGGTCGTTGTTCTTGGAAATAATATAGAGGATTGGAAACTGGAAATCTTATAAACTAATCCTAGCATTACTATTTACTTATTGTGTAGCCTTGGTGAGTCGATGTAAGTATCGGTTTGTTCGCCTGTCAAATAAGGACGCTTCTGTTTTCTAGCCCTACGTCACAGGTGTTTGTGAAAATAACATTAAATAACGAATGTACATGTGGTGCTTTTTAAAACATGCTATACAAATTTAAATGTTATTATTATTGTAATTGCCACTAAATGGTTTAATCTAGTAACGCTTTTACATTGCTTTCCCCAATTCTAAATAAAGTAGCAACTTGGGATTCCTTCAGGGATGAAAATCATAGCAAATACAAGGATCTCTTATTTGATCAGGGTTTTCAGAAGGAACCCTGGTTCCACCATATTTCAGGGAATGTCTCCTAGAGCTTGATGTTGACATTTGTTTTCAATCTCACGTTAGATAGTGTTTATTTTCTACAAATTTCCCAGGATTTAGTTTTTTCTAAATAGCCAGTAGAAGATGTAAATGTTACCTCATATGGAAAACTTCTGACTTACAGTCACGTTCTGTGCGATGTGTGGGAATGTGTCATCTCAAAGTGTGGTGAGAAAAGCTCTTTCCCCTAGGGTCTCTGATTCTAGCCATGCTGTATGATATTTATCTGAATACAGAAATAATGAACATGAACCTCATCACTAGGGATTAATGAAGTGTGTTAAAAGAACCCCAGCATGGAGCTATCACTTCCTGTGTTGGGACATAGGTAAATGTTCATTAAATTTCCCCCAAAATGCTGCTTTTGAACTCAAATTATAATTGGATAATGGTCCAAACCATCCAGATTCTTTGCTATGAATCTCAGGAGTGTGGGCAGACTGGACTCGTGTGTGTGTGTGTGTGTGTGTGTGTGTGTGTACGGGGGTGGGGAAGAGTTGAATTGTTGTTACTGGGATTGGAGCATGGGCATCAATTTAGAGGGGTTTAACTTTGTAAAATCTTTCTTATTATGGAAAGTTTTTAAATACATACAAAAATTGAGAGACTGATATGAAAAACCCCCGTGTATCCATCATCCAACTTAAAGAATTACAATAATCAACCTTTTGGTGCTTTTGTTTCATCTCTTGTCTGTCTCTCTTTTTCTCTCTCTCTCCAGTGTTTTAAATCAAACACTAGACACCAGTTTATCTCACTTTTAAATATCCCAGGATGTATCTCTAACTAATGATGACTTTGTTTTGATGCAACGTTTAATTTAAAAATTTTAATAACTTTTCATTTCGATGTAATTTTAAACCTATAAAGAAGTTGCAAGAATAGTACAAGGAACTCCTGTAATCCTTTAATTCTTCACACAGATATCACTACTTGTATACATTCTGACTTTTCCTTCATCATTTTTTCATATAACTCATATTTTTTTGTGTCATTTAAGAGTAAATTGGTGACATTATGTTCCTTTGCTACTAATCCTTCAGTGTGTATTTTCTAAGAACAAGGTAGTTTTCTTACATAACTATAGAAAACTTATCAAAATCAGGAAACTTCAATCCATACAATTCTATTATCTAATCCACAGGCCATATTTAAATGTCATCAATTGCCACAATATCAATATGTCCTTTATATAATTTTTTCCTGATCCAGAGTCTAATCCAGTATCATACATTACATCTCACTTGTCCTGTCTTTTTAGTTTCCTTAAATTTGGAACAAACAATTCCTCAGACTTCCTTGGTCTTTTTTGACCTTGACATTTTGAAGAGTACAGACCAGTTATTTTGTGGAATGTCCCTTAGTTGGGGTTTGTTTGATGTTTCCTTATGATTGGATCTAGGTTATGCTTTGTTGGCAGGAGCACCACAGAAGTGATGCTGTGCCCCCAGTACGTGGTATCGGCTGGCACATAATGTCTGTTTGTCCCAGTATTGGTGACATTAACTTTAATTATTTTGATCACAAGGTGTTGTCTGCCAAGTGGGAATTATTTTGAGATTATTATATAAATATTCTGTTCCTCATCAAACCTTTATTCATGAGTGTTAACTTCCATTGATGATCTTCTAGCTCCATCATTTTTTATATATTTATTAGTAGGCATTCTATTGTAAGGAAGGGTTTTGCCTTTTTTTCCCAACTTTATTCATTTAATCACTTACTTATTTCTATGAGAATGGGCTAATGGATTATTATTTTATTTAATGGATTATGATTTATTACATTATTTATTTTGATGCTCAGATTTTTTAGGTTTGGTCAGTGGGAACCCCTCCAAGCACCTCCTGTGTCTTTTTTGATGTGTCCTAAAGGAGGCTTAACTTTGTACCTTCCATGTTGAAATGGGGACTGAGCTTGGCTCTTCTATTTACATGCAGTGTCCAATAACAATAGACCTTTCTTCCAAATCCTCTAGGTTTTTGGCACATTCCTGGAGTGAGTCTATGCCGTCAGTTGAGTAGCATGGAAAAGACTTAACTGTGCTCACTTACAGGAAAGCCCTGTTGATAGCCTCTTTGAGCCCTTGATGGTGGCTATCACAAAAAGTGTGCCCTGCTGAAAAATCAAGCAACGGGCTTCCTAATTTCTGGCTTCTGTCTAAAACAGGCTTCTTGAGCATGTTAATTGAACATAAATTACAATTGACCTTGGAGGGATTAACTTGCATTTTGGGGTCATCTCAGCTGTATAGCTATTTGGGTGCTTTCAGACTGCCTGTGCTTTTATATAGTTTTCAGCTAAGTTAGAGATGAAAATGTACCACTCAGGGACATTACAGGAATTGTTGACCTTCTCCGGTCAGTTTGAGGTCAAGGAATTAATGCAGAGAATTACCAGAAGATCTATAAATACACATGTTTCTTACATGAGAGGTATCATTAAAAAAAAAAGATGTTCATTTTACTTAACTATTTCAGATCCATGCTTAATATTTGAATAGCAGTCATATAAATGAAATTTTAGTTTGGGGGCACAATAAAAATAACATTTAAATTAAAATTCAAAAAAAAGCTCACTAGCAGTAGGTTTTCTAAAATTCCATTGTGATTGAATAGGATGATAAACCCTGTATTCAAAAGAAGAGCTATTGTTCATGTCCAAGGCTGAAAACATTCTTTTGAGGTCAATTCAGCCCTGAAAGTAATCATTGTGGCCTGTGTTCTAATTTTTGCTCTGTGTTTTTGGTGTATCAAGAGGTTGAATTAGAAACTGGTATGCCAGCTTCTCCCTGATGAATGTATGGGAAGAGCATGATCTTCAGAAACACAGACCTGGGACCAAATAATGCCACTGTCATTGATTAATTCTCCATCTTTGGCAAGTCTTTTTATCATTACAAGTGTCTGTTTCCTATCTGTGAAGAGGGTATCTTAGTCTGTTTGTGCTGCTATAACAAAATACCTGAGACTGGGCAATTTATAAGGATAGGAATTTATTTTTTACAGTTCTAGAGGCTAGAAAGTCCAGGATCAAGGAGCCAGTAGAGTTGTTACCTCGTGAGGGCTGCTCTCTGCTTTCAAGATGGCATCTTTTTGCTGCATCCTCATGTGACAGAAGGGGCAACTGCTGTGTCCTCACATGGAAGAAAAGCAGAAGGACAAAATAAGCCTGGCTAGTTCCCCCAGCCCTTTTATAAGGTTATTAATCCCATTCATGACCTAATCACTTCTTAAAGACCTCACCTCTTAATACTGTTGCCTTGGGGATTTAAGTTTTAACATGAATTTTGGAGGGGACACAAACATTCAAACCATAGCAAAGGCTTAACAACTTGCAGGATTAGTGCAAGGAATAAAAGCTATATAAAACTTTCATATAAAGTGTAATGCTGACATAGAGGCATTGACGAGGCTCTCAATGAATATGATTCCCCTTCTCTCCCACCCTTTCTTCTAATACCGTAACAGTCACCACCATTTTATTAGTTGCATTACAGCATGCCAGACTCTGATTTAAGTGCTTTACAGGCACTATTTGTGAGAGAGGAATTATTATCGCCAATTTACAGATGAGAAAACTGAGACCTAGAGATGTTAAAGACCCTTGACCAAGTATTGGTGTTGAGGTTTTAAGCCAGAATGCAAGCTCTTAATCATTATGCTCTTCTGCCTCTCATAACTATGACTCTTTCAGACCATGCACTTTCCCTACATTTGAAATAGTAACTCATGGGTTTATACAACATTATGAAGTGGGTGCAGTTGAGAGCCCTTAGACAGGGCAAGGGAGACTTAAAAACCTGGGTTAGAAACAGAAATGATTAGGAGTGCAGAAGAAAAGACAAGGAAAGGTGAGAGATATACTTACCAGGTAAGCAAGGGCTGAACACCACCCTCTATGTCTCTGGAGCATTTGGTTGCTTACCTTGTTCTAAATTGGAGGATAAAACATGTATGATTAGTCCTAATAGCTACGACTTATTGAGTATGTATACGTTGGGCATATGTGCTTTATGAACTTCCCACTTTAAAGTTATAGACATATTTATTCCCTTATTTTGGCGGTAAAGAGACTGAGGATCACGGAGGTTAGGGGGTAATGGCAAAGTTCCCATTCCAAACCAGGTCTGTGTAATGTCAAAGTCCCAAGTCCTAGCACTCTTCCATGCTGTTTCCTGCACTTAACATAGATGCTGACAAATTTCCTGGGTGCCTGGCACTGCCACATCCTAATTGTGACCCCTATAATGTCTCCAATGAGCTGAAAGTATGGGGAACAGATGCACACCTTCTTTTACTACTCGGAAGCTGGTTTTTACCGACCCCTAATAAGTCCAGCCCCTAAGGCTTTTGGTACTTCACCCATCCCCACTCATATTCTACAGTTTGGCATGAAGGGTACCCTTCAACAGCAAACCTCTTCCCCCTTCTGAGGAAAATAGTGTGTTCTTATAATACTCCTTTAAATGTGTTTCATACTCTAGTCATTTAAGCATTCTGTAGCAGAGACTGTTTCTTGTCTACTCCAACATTTACTTTCCCTTCCTCCTAAAGAAGAGAAGCTGAATTTTAGCTCCTGCCCCTTGCCACCCAGAATTATAGAGAGTGTTCCCAGCCTCCCTTGCAGCTAAGTGTGGTCCTGTGACCCAGCTCTAGCCAAAGAGAGAGAAGCAGAAGTGCTCGGTGGGATTCTGGGAAAGTTGCTTCAAAGGAGTTGACTCAGCTAAGTCAACTTATTGTCCTTCTTTTACTTCTGCTTTCTTAGGGCAGCAACTGGAATGTGATAGCTAAAGTTCTAGCAACTGTCCTAAACTGTGAGGTGGCCTTGAGGATAGAATCCACCTAGTAGGATGGGAGAGCAGAAAGATAGAAGCCTGGGTTACTGATGATGTCTCGAAGTTGATTTATCACTCCCAGGTTGCCTGCCTCTATTTTTACACAAGAAGGAAACTTAATTTCTTCCTCCCTTTCTTCCTTCTTCCCCTCCTCCGTGCCTCCCTACCTCTCTTCCTTCCTTTCTTTGCTCTTCTTCCTTCCCTATTTCCTTCCTTCCTTCCCTCTTTCCTTCCTTCCTTCCTTTGCTTGTTTGTCGCTGTTACTTTGCTTTTTTCTACTATGTGCAACCAAGTAATTCTAATTATAGTTTCCAAAAATATACCTAGTTCCCTATGGACATATTTTGATATCCTGGGAAAGCCCATAAAGCTCTGAGCCTACTGGGTCAGTATTTAGTTGAATATGTGCCTAACTTACAAAATATTAAGGTATCATGGAAACATACACAGTTGAATATTTCGAACCTTTATATCCTTTAATGTATTTTTGAGCTACAGCACTTTTAGTAGACAAAACATTATCAGCATATTTACAATGTTTCCTCCATTATTACTGTTTTCAATTCAAAGAAAGATGAATTTGGAAGAAAATTAGAATCTTGCTCCTCTAAAGCTATTCCTATCAAGTCCATCAGAGACTGTGCAACCTTTGAGGTCGTGCTGCAAACAGATTTGGAATGGGTGTGACGTTTTTGTGATGAAAATTATTGCATCAAACAAAACTCAAAATTTGTTCCAGGTGGGATTTTTCCCCCATTCTTATTTTAACATCAAGCACAAAACTGACACAAAATACTTCAGTTATACTTATATACTGACTTTTGGGCACAAGTAGAAGGTATATTAGGAAGACATAGTTTTGTACGTGAGTACGTGGGTTGGTGAAAATGAGTTTTCCACTTAAATGCAACTCATTTAAAGACAGCCAAATATCATAGTCTCCTGCTTACTATGTTATAATCATATTTACCTCAGCAAAACATACTGTTATAGTGCAAATGGTGTATGTATGCCTTTTGCTGACTGATATAGTTAAAATGAATAGACCAAAAAAAAAAAAAAAAAAAAACAAAAAAACCCGAAAGCCCAGAGTTCATTCCTAAAGCCTTATAAAGACAAATATGGAAAGAATACATATTTAGAGACCCTGGTGAAAGGAAGTGGGAATTTGAGTAATCATCTGAATTAATTTAGCCAAAAATAGTTGAGAATGTTTATTCTGTTTTTAAATCTTAATTGTCCATTCCCACCATAGATTAGATTGACCTGAATTTTCTAGACAAAACCTTAAAGCTTTCCTTAAATTTGTCTTTGGGAACATGGCTTGTAACTATTTATTAAAAATACACTCTTTGCAAGGCATTGCATTAGCTTTGGAGTTACGAATGTGTTTTCCTGTGAGTTAAATGAGGATTGTTAATGGACTCATAGGATCATACAACTTCAATATTCGCAGGGAATTTAAACATGATCTGTTCCAATCCTTTACCGCCCTCCCCCAGCACTGTGAGGGAACTGAGACCCAGAGACTTTTCAAAGTCTCACAACTTGTACATAAACTCCACTTTTAAAGGATTAATGTTTCATGCTTTTTACTAGTTTTCTAAAAACGGTCCAGTGGAGAAAAAGAAGCTTTTGGCCATCAGTTTGAATTTGGTCCTAATTATATTTTGTGTCATATTTTCTTTCATAAAGATTTATCAAATAAGAAGAGTATAACATCAAAACCTTCTAAGAGTGAGTTCCCTTAACCTTGTTGAAAATTATTAGTAGTATTACCTCTAAGAGACATGGGCTATGTGAAAAGGCTTCCTTTATCTTAAGTGATAGCACACTAAGCCTTGTCGAAAAACAGAAATAGCAAACCGCATATTGATTCCAAAGCAAATCAAGTTAAGTATCTTCTATGGACATATAGTCAGATAATAAAACTCAAGAAAATAATGTATGCTTTTCTCTATTTTTAACTGAACTAGGGAATCTCCTTTAAACTTTGCACACAGTATGGAAATAAGGCTTTTGAAGTAACCATTACAGCATGTTTTCATGAGTGTTTATTAAGAAGCCCCCAACTTGTTTCAGTAATAAATTGGCTGACATATCTATAAGTTTAAATCTTTTATTGGTTACTGATTAACTTAACTGCTCTGCCTGACAAACCTTCATAATAAATAAGCCAACCAGTGAGCACTGCACAATCAGACCAACTTTGTTTAAAGGACTATCGCTAAAACATGATTTACGCGCTAATGAATTTTGCAATCAGCATGTGGTGGTGTGCAAGTTTCAACATGAATGTAAAATGTAGAAATCTGAAGACACTGAAGTTATTAAAAATCACACCACAATGCAACTACTTTTAATTAAAAAGAAATATATCACGTTCTTATTTAGCAGCAGCATTATGGCACATGAAAAGGATAACTCAAGATTACTTTTTGAATATATCCTAACAAAACATGGCTATTGCTGCTTTAAAGGTTAATGATTCCTTTTCAAGATCACATTGATTGCTATACTAATTCAAATCAAGAAAAAATATTAAAATAAGGAACTATCTTTTATGTGTACACACAAGCCATGTAAATAGACAAGATGATTGATGATGCTGTGTCAGGAAGAAAAGTTGCTTGTGAATTTTTTTTTTTCAGTTTGACCAAATTCTTCTTGGAAAGCTTATATAAATCACTGGCTTTTCCGTCTCTATTTGAATTAATTAAATTGTTGAAAGTGAAATTGTAAAAGTAGCTTTGGTATAAAAAAATAATTCCCAGATCTTTTTGCATAAAATTTAAAAAAAACCTTGACAAACTTAAGCTTTAAACATCTGCCTGGACAGATGTCAAAATGCAGAGTGTTATACCATTATGCTGTGTAAGTATCTGACACTATGTTATTACTCTTCAGTTAAATATTCACAGTGAGATTTTATGATCTTTTTAAAGGAAAACTTGCATGAGAGAGTAACCTCATCTTGCACAACACATAAGTTAACTTCAAACAAATGAATTTCAGAGTAAACAATGAAAAATAACTTCCTGTGCTAGTTTTTATATCACATTTTAATCACCTGCGATTTTTCTATCAGGATTTTACAAATCATTCAACAACATGTAATGGATAATGAACCAGACTATTAATTTTGAATATTTCCCTAGAAAGAGAATCTTAGTGAAAATCATGTATAAACAGCAGAGAGAATTAGATATGGAAAAAAATATGGCATTGCTAAATCCTAATTGTTGTGGAGTAAATATTGTAGTACAATAAACAATATTTTTCAAGAAATGAAAGGTGAAAACTGTCATGTTAACTAATTTAGCAAAGTTAGCAAGCCGGACTTCCTGGAAAGGAATATTTAAACCCAGACACTGAGTTGCTGAGATGTTGTTTCATTCTGTGTTCTGCTCTACCCCAAATCCTTTAGATTAGATACAGTTAGTTGATTGGATGACTATTTTCACATTAGGATTACAACTGCCTGAAAATGAAGTTTTAAATGGTTTTAAAGTGATTAAGGAAACAAAACATTTCTTCTCTCCCTAGAATTTACTAGCCTCTTTCGCACTAAATATATACATCACACAAACAACCACAATTTCCTTATACTGCCGGGAAGAATTCTTCAACAAAACACTGTAATTCTGTATGAAAGAGACTAACAATGGTGAAAGTATCTCACTGTTTACTTAATGAGATCTTAGTGGAAGTGTGACAGGAAAAGACAGATTCCAGGTTAGAGGCCGGCAAGGTGAGACTGCTTCTTTAGCACAAGGAAAAAAACCCTCGAAACATCATATCTGACATAAACAGAATCCTCCTTCCTTCCCTCCCTTTATTCCTTTCTTCCACTTCATCTTTTAGGTGGGGAGCCCTCCTTATTTGTCTTCACAATTTTGAGATGGATTAATTTGTTCTCGAAGACATCAGATTTGATGTTGATAAATTTAAGTGGTTTGACTTTGGAAAACATCAACTTACGTTTTAATTTCCTTTGTAGCCAATGCTTACTGATACCCTGGCCTCCAGGTCATACTTCATAGTCTACCTATTTTCAATATTATCATTATTGTTTTAATCACCAAATTAAACCAAATGAAGTTAGTGATGAACTGTCAAGAAGTCTCGGGGACAAGGACATGCCAGTCCCCCATTTCTTCTTCTAAATCTTTTGTACTTATTCATAAAGATTGAATGGGATTATGTCTGTGAACCCATTGTAAATTGCAAAGCACAAAGCTAAGAACAGATGATGCTGATGGTGGTTATGATGATGCCCAACAATGTTGTTCATTTTTAAACTAGAGATCTGGTAGCAGCCTTATGCTTTCTGATTATAATACAGTCTTGAGAAGCATAATTTGTAATGATATAGACTAGATCTAGCCATTCTCTGGCATTCTTAATCATCTCTTGTGATCCCCTTTCCACTATTACATAGAGTTATTTAGCCAGTACAAGACAAAAGGATTATTTTTACCTTCTTTGTTTTCTAAACCACATTGTCCAGATTAATTAGAAAATTGCCCAAATCTCTCTTTTCTCTACCTTGCTATGTAGCACTTGCAGGGGGAAAAAATTGCTAATTTGATGCAGAAGCTGCTTAAAATTAGTCAAAATAAACCCTTGTTCCAGTCTTGTACACATTAAATAATTCTCAGTGATCAAAATGGGAAGTGGGGCTGAGAAGGAAGGGAAGAGAGGAAGTTTGCAGATGGACTTTCTTCCCCTGTCTCATTTTCAGCCAGGTAAAACGGAGTTCCAAAGGCCCAAATTCTCAGCAGATTTTCACAGCACAGTAATAGCCTTTATGCTTGGAAATTTATGGGCCATGGACAGTTTATAAGAAACGATGTAGTTCATCAGAGAGCTAGACTGATGGGGCATATGGGAGCATTCTGCACAGGAAGTTGGGTTTTGGAATAATACTTACTTTGATAGAGTTGTTTTGTTAGCTAAGTAAAACAGTAGGGAAGCCAATGGCCACTTAGGCTTCAAACATAAATATATATTTATAAGTCACCCAGCTGCCTAATTGAGAGCCGTAGTGTTTTTCCTGAGTATATCTTTGCCAGAAAGCAGTAAAAACAACAATATCATCAACAAAACCCCAGTCTCGGCATAGATTTATTTAATCAGTCTTTGATAGTTTGGAGATAATTGAATGCACTCTAAATGCTTCTCTTGTAGAGTCAAAGGGTGAGAGGATGGTTAGAATGATGCTTTTTTTTGGAAGGGGGTTTCTTTTGTATTTAAGGTGCAAAGATATAAAATTAAGCCTTATGTTACACTTGGGGTGGCAGAGGGGTATTATCAGAGATTTGAAATTGTGGTTATATGGACTCCTGATGGGGAGAGTTGGGAAGTTCAGAGAAGCAAGGGTTGGGCGTACAATTGTCTGGTGCTTTTAGGTTTCACGGAAGAAGGTTAAGCAGGAGGTGGCTTGTTAAATTTGAGCAGAGAACTGGAAAATAAGATTTCACACTCCTGAGATAGGGAAGGCTGGTGAGTTTGGAGTTTGTCTGGGAGATTTGAAAAAGGTCGAGGGTACTATAGAGTTTCTCAAATTGTATTTTAGTGCTTATGAACAAAAAAAAGAGTAGGTGTTATGAAAGAACCAAAGGGCATTTAAAAACTCTAATAATTATTTGGCATGTGGAAATAAAATACACACTCTCTTCTTCTGCTTGGCTGGACCTCCTAGAATTCAGGCCTTGCTAACGCTGTTTTGCCACTGTGTGCTCCATTCAAGCCCTCTCTTTCTTTTCTCAAGCCCTTTTCTCTTCTTTATGGCCAAGGCTTTAATTATTTTCTCTCTTTTGCTTTGAGACCCTGAGCTGAAATTGTGTTGCAAGTGGCAGCATGGGAGTCTGGGATTTGGGTTCTAGTCTGAGGTCTCTTTGTGTGACCTTAAGGCAGGACACTAACTCTCCTCTGGGCCTCCCTTTTGTCCTGGAGGGACCAGGGGGTTGGGCTCCTGAGGCTTCCCCTAGCTCTGACATTATATTATCTTAGACTCTGTCTTGTTTTTTTTTTTTTTTTTTTGCTGTGTTGCCCAGGCTGGAGTGCAGTGGCACAATCATACCTCACTGTAGCCTTGAATTCCTGGGCTCAAGTGATTCTTCTGCCTCAGCCTCCCAAGTAGCTGGGATTGCAGGTGTGAGCCACCGTGCCTGGCTAGACTTGGTCTTGTTACTTCAATTCTTCCCTCTTCTTCTTGGACAAGTGGCTCTCCTTACCAATCACTTTTTATACAAATTATTCATTAATGCTATTTGATCTGCTTTTATATTTAATTCTCTTTTTCAATTGTTTTTCTATTTTTTACTTCTAGTTTTACTTGTATTTTCTTTGCTCCTTGGTTCCCTCTTTTGAGACTAATTTTACCTTTATACTATTATCTAATATGTAATATAGTACTCTTCCTTTTCAAGTATTTATTTTTCCCTTTTCCTCAATATTTGATCTTTTCTAGCCTAACACTAAACATACTTTAAGCATTTTACAAATATTTCTTGATTGATTGGTTTAATAAGATTCCCCATGTTTCAGACCTCCCAACTCCTTGAATTGGCTTTGGACTCTGGGCTATCTCCTGTGTTTTTGGAATTGAAGTTAAAGTCATTCCTCACCACTATAATATGAACACTGGGTCAGGAAACTCACACCTGTGCCATCTCTAGTCTTAAATCCTCTGTTCTTAAGGGGCTGACTTAAAGAATGACTCGGTCTCGTTTCTCTTGCTCCTGTCCAAAATGAACAGGAAACATAAAAGGCATCAAGTATATTGGATAGCAGTCAAACTTCTAATAGTTTGTTCAGTTGTGCTAGGAAAATTAAACCTTGTAGTGTCAGAAACTTCCAAATACTTTATTTTGGCTTCAACTTGCAGGAATATAAAATGAGGAGTTTCTCTACGAAGGGTTAAAATGTTCTGAAATAACAACTCACTGGAGAAATACAGATAAGAATCCTTAAAAGTACAACCTCAAATTAGATCCACATTTCCCTGTCCTATAGAACATTAGAAGAATTTAATAGCTTGGAGAAAATGTTACTCATTGCCATTATCTTGATACAAATCTATGTATTTCTATGAAAATGTGATAGATTTTATACTATATTAAGCACATTTTAGCATACATTTAAATAAACTATTTTTTAAATCCAGGAGGTCCAATGATTGGTCTTCATTAATTAACTTTTTATCAAATGGAACTCACAATTGAGTAAAATAGAAAAAATCTTTTCCCCTTACTAGTATTATTTAACTTATTTTGCTAAAATTCTCCAAGAGGCTTCATATGTCTTACATTCCCACCATAATCTGGTTCTCAGTTCTGCCACTTTAAATTTCTTTTAAGGAGATATTAGATTTTTCTTGAAAAGCCAACAAGTTTGTTGTTACTAGAGGCTAAGACCACTACTCCTTTCCTTAAGAGACATAAAAACAGCAATCAGAACTTTTTGATTAAAATAGGAGGTTTGTAAGTTAATTTACTAAAGGTATTTTAATAATGTATTTCCTATAACTTTAGCAGTAAGATTGATTTGGCTTGCATAAAACTGTAGCAATACTTATGCTTGTTGGAAATGCTATAGGTACATTGTGGCACCTGTAACATTAGTAAAAATTTTTTGTTATCTATGCAATACTCATGATGATAGGCTAAATCCTACTCAAAAGAAATACAAATGTTATAATCCAGAAAGTTACAGACATTATAAAACCTGTGAATGATGGAGATTAGTGAATAAAATTGCTAAAAACCCCAACTATATAGGATTGCTCTTTTATATATGTAAAATTAAATAAAAAGAACTGATTAGAATCTTAAAGATTGCTGGTATATATCAGTAGATGTCAATTTTATAAAGTGCAAAATAAGATCTCCCCCCATTAGTGAACTATTGTCTAGTTTTAAACAGTTTGGCGCCTACTACTTATGCATTTGTTCATCAAGAGCAATTTAGAACAGTGAACCTCAAGGGGTATGAAATTCTTTTTTAGAGACAAGAGACAGAGTGATGGTTACTTTTGCTCTAGGCAAAAGGAGATTACATTGTTCTGCAACCCATTTTTTAGGAAGGTCTATGTCCTGGCTCTTTCCCTTCTAATCAAGTTTGAAAGTACAATGACATTATAAGGTTATATCATAAAAGAAATGTATTGTCTTAAAATATTAATCCATTCAAACTTGAGATCTACAAACACTCATTATGTTGCAGTGATTTAAAGGTATCTTTACAACTTATGTTAATATGTATTCCCCAAAAAGTATTAATACTAACCTTGGATAAAGCTGGAAATCTTAGAAGATGTCTTTCCCACTAAAAGGGGTTTAGAAAAGGCCCATTTGCCCAGGGAACTGGGAAGGATCTTGGCATACATTTGGGCTCCATGTGAGAAAATATGGAAAAGTCACCTAGTGGAAGTCAAAACACTGTGACCAGGGGAGGGGTCTGAAAGTTTCCTGCTCCCCTGGTGTGGAGACTTCAAATCAATAAATTACCCTAACAGGACTCACCAAATAGGTGAAACCTTTAGGATTCTAGCAGGAGCAAATGAAAACTGCTCTGTTAATATACTTTCTCCACCCCCAGACTAACCCCAAATGAACTCCCATAGAGGATGATCTCATAATATAAAGATAGGAATCTCCATGAGGAGAAATCAGCATACAAACAGATTAATAGCCCCCAAATTGGACATTATAGAATAATCTAAATGAGATTATATATTCAATATGTTAATTGATTAGGGATAAAAGAAGGAATAGAAATCACAAAGAAACATTAGAAAATTATGAAAAAAAAGTAGAGCTAAATTTTAAAAAGAGTCAAATGGAAGTTCTAGAAATGAAAAAAATCATTAAATTAAAAAATTCAATGACATTATAAATTTATGCTAATTTAAATGTTAGACAAATAGAATGGTAGGTGAGAATAGAGAACCCAGAAACATATCCAAGTATATATGAACACTTATTATTTGACAGATGTGGCATTACAAATCAGTGGGGAGAAGGACATTTAACAATTACCACTGTGTCAAATGATAGCCATATAGAAGACAATTGGATCTCTGCTTTACACCAAATACAAAATCAAAGTTGAGATAGATTAAAGGCCCAAATGTAAAAACCAGAATTTTCAACCTTTTAGAGAAAACTATAGGAAAATATTATGTCAGGGTGCAGAAAATTTTTTTTAAAGTCGTCACAAAATAAAATCATTAAGAACAGACAACTGGATTCTTATGCAAAAGAATGAAGTGGGACCTCTACCTCACACTATATACAAAATTAACTAAAAAATGGATCAAAGCCCTAAATATAAGAACCTAAAACTATAAAGTTCTTAGAAGAAAAATACGAGGAAATCTTTATCACCTTGGATTAGACAATGGCTTCTTACACATGACACCAAAAGCATAAGCAACAGAAGAAACAAATAGATAAATTGGACTTCATCAAAGTTTAAAATGTTTGTGCTTCAAAGGACACTATTGAAAAAAGAAAAAGAAAAAGAAAACCTACAGAATGGGGAAAATATTTGCAAACATACATCTAATAAAGTATTAGTACCCAGAATATATAATGGACACTTACAAATAAACAGTAAAAAGACAAATAACCCAATTAAAAAATGGACAAAGGATTTGAATAGACATTTATCCAAAAAAGTCATACAAATAACCAATAAGCTCATGAAAAGATGCTCGACATTGATAGTCAAAGAAATGCAAATCAAAGCCACACTAAGATACCATACCATTTCACATCCACTAAGATGGCTATCATAAAAAAAGATGGGCAGTTGGGGTGCTGGGGAGTATGTGGAAAAATTTGGACCTTCATACATGGCTGGGGGGAATGTACAATGGTCCAGCTGTTTGGGAACACAGTATGGCAGTTCCTCAAAATGTTAAACATTGAATTTCCATATGACCCAGCAATTCCACTACTAGGCACATATCCAAGAGAATTGAAAACTTATAGCCACCCAAAAACTTGTACATGAATGTTCAGAGCAGCATTATTGATGACAGCCCCAAAGTGGAAACAACCCAAATTTCCATCAATTAATGAATGGGTAAACAAAATGTGGTATATCTATGCAATGGAATACTATTCAGCCATAAAAACTAATGAAGTACAGACACATATGACAACATGCATGAACCTTGAAACCATTATGCTTTGTGAAGGAAGCCATCACAAAACGCCATGTATTCTGTGATTTCACTTATATGAATGGGTAAATCCACAGAGATAGAAGTACATTAGTAGCTTCCATAGACTGGGGGGTGGGCAAAATAGAGAGTGATTGCTAACGGTTATGAGATTTTTTTGGGGGGGAGTGATAAAACTGTTCTGGAATTAAATAGTGATGATGGTTGTACAACTTTGGATATACTAAAAAACACTGAAATGCATACTTGAAAAAAATGAATTTTACATTATATGAATTATTTCTCAATTTAAAAAGAAGAAAAAATTAAGGAAAAGACTAATCAATCTGATATTAACATTAAAAGCAATTTCATAAAAGGGCAAACATAACTAGCTGAGTATCATTATCTGGGATATATATAACTCCCACAAATAAATAAGGCAAAGGCAAAATTTCTACCAAATAATATGCATAAGATAGGAACAGGAAAACCAAGTAAATGACAAAACACAAAATAATCAGTGATATGCAAATTAAAACAATAATGAGAGACTTTCTCATGTATATTCAAAGATGTGCTAATAGCAAAACTTTAAAAAAATACATCCAACAAAGAAGGAGTTGATAAATAAATTATAGTATAGTTATACAATAGAAGACAGTAGAGATATTAAAATGAATAAACTCTATATGTATGTATGTGAACAAATCTCAAAATTATAGTATTGAATTATAGTATGTAACTTCTTATACAGCATATTGTTTTGTGTACATACTTACACAGTAAAAGTATAAAAATCTAGACATGGAGGATTCACAGCATCTTTGGGATCTGGAGAGGGAGGGAAGTAAATGGATCAGGAAGAAGATAAAAGGGAGATTCTATTGCCTCTATTGTATTTTATTTATTTTAAAAAGTCAGAAGAAACCATGCATAATAAAAATAATTGTTACATTTGGTAATTGTTAAATATGGTATTTTAAATATTATTCTCCATTTTATTGTCAACATGACAGCTAAAGACGGTGTCATGTCTATATTTATATAATAATAATAATGTAATAAGTTTTGTCAGAGACTAACCCAGTGTCTGCATTTTTTGTTGTTGCTGTTAAATTGCCTGTTTGAATTCTTTGCCTACATTTCTATTAGTGTGTGCCTAGTGTATTGGTTGGGAATTCTATTTGGCTGTGAATAACACAAACCTGGAAACAGTGGCCTAAATAAATTGAGTTTCATTTTTTCTCGGAATGAGAAAGTCCAAAAGTTGAAAACTCAGGATTGGTAAGTTTCTCCACGATGCCAGCAGAAAAATGGACTCCTTATGTCTTTCCACTAAGCCACTGTTGGCGTCTTCGTGTCATCCTTGGGGTCATAGGATGGCTGCTTTGCTTCCAGAATTAAGTCTGTGTTCCTGACAGGAAGAAGTGGAAGAGCCAAGGACAAAATGTCCATGCCAATTAAGTATGCCTTCCCACTCCCTCCCCACACAGCCACATCGTTTAAGGAGCCTTCCTGGAAGTCTCAACCAAAAACTTCCCCGTTTTTCTCAGTGGCCAGAACTAGGTCCAGATGACGACTTCTATCCAGGAATTCAGCAGTGTTTGTTTAACCTTCCCCCCAAACTGGGGCTCTACAGACAGAAATAAGAGACTGGATGTTGAGAGAAAACCAGTAGGCTTTCACAGCTGGCAAACAGTGAAGATAATGACAGTGCTGATGATCATAATCAAAATCATAATGGTTACCCTTTATTGAGCATGTGCGATGTGCCAGGGCTGTGAGCTTTGTACATTTTATCTTGTTTAATCTTCCCCCAAATCCTAGGAGTTAAGTACTTGTGTTAGCAGCCATTTAAAGATGAGGAAATTGAGACTCATTAAGGTGGAGTACCATGTTCAGTGTCATGGAGGGGTGCAATGAGAATTTGGGTCCAGGTCTATCTGACTCCCAGGATTGCCTGGGACTGTCTTGTCTTTAGCACTGAAAGTCTCACGTCCCAGGTCACATGTCAGTTCCGGAACAGTGGGTCACCCATTGAAGCTCAAACTGTGTCAGGGTACGAGTTCACTTAAAGTTTGCTGAATGGTTAATTTAATAAATATTATTTATCATTTTTCATATGTGTTAAAAACTCACAATATATTCAAAATACAATCTTTCAGTTATACATATTTTTCTTTTGCCTTGTAGTTTTTATGGCTCTTTTTTGATACATAGATACTTTAAAGTTTTATGTATCAAATCTAACTGTTTTCCTTTATGGTTTCTTCCTTTGCTTTTATGTTTAGATATTCTTTCCCATGCTACCAACCAAAAGTTATCTGCATCTTCTTCTGCTCCTTTTATAGTTTCCTTTGTAATTCAAAGTAAAATGGAGATATGCAGGAATGGGCAAGACTTTGAAGCACATGTTCCATTTCCCAGGTTTGGGTGAGTGTTTCAGAACTGTAGGCCTATGTGTTTGTAATGCTCATCTCAGGAACTGATTTAAAATCCATAACTTAAGGGAAGGAAAACTCTTTCCAATGCATTCCCAATGTGCAGTGCACATGTATCTGATCTGCAATTGGCAATCATGTCAAAATGTGTCAGCTCATTTCATATTCTTTTTAACTATCCTTTGATTAAGGGAGTGCTGTATCAACTTATATGAGCCTGCAGTCAAATCTACCTTCAAATTATTAGCAGCTGGTGAGAAATGTCCTTCCCATTCTAAACACTAGTTCATCATGTCTTATTTGTAATTCATTTGATGATTTTGATATATCATTTTAAATACTGTATGTGACTAAGTCTTTACACTGAAGCTTTGTTCTTGTAAAAATGGCAGAAAATGTGAATTGCATACTCTGTCTCTGATGCAGATATGTGGATCTAGACTAAGCAGGTGTGGTGCTAGGCTGAGATGATAAATCACCAGTTCCAAATGTCTTTATGTTGGGAAACATGATGTCATCAATGTTTATCTTGCATATTGAGTCCAACTTAGTTTTCTAGCTCATGGAATGGGAAAATATTTGTGAATTCACCGCTACTGACAAATAATTATTAGAAAATAAAATTAATACTCTGGTCTAGGTGTTGGCAAACTTTTTGTAAAGAGCCAGACAATAAGTATTTTGGGCTCTCCTGGCCGTGAGACTACTGTGTAATCAAAGAATTCACTCCTTCACAATTCTTTCTTTTCTTTCTTTCAGAATTCTTTGAAAACTATTTATTAGATTTCTTATTGTTATAAAACAACTATTTCTTATTTGAAAGGTGGGAATCAGTTGCTACTCTGGAAAATATTAAACAAGTGTTCCTATCATTGGTACTTTAAGACTTTGACTTATATGTTAAAGTTAAATTGGAAAGCCCTTTGAAAATTCTTTGAAGAAAAGTGTCATGATGTAATCATGGAATTGTTTGTTAGGAATATGTTATGTCCATTATAAATGAAAGGTTAGTTTCTCAAAGCTTCTTTGATAGTAGTGGCCCGTAACTTTCTTCTCAAAGAAATCTTTCTATCTTTTGCCAAAGAGGTGGATATATCTCTTAATTCCAGTGAGGTCCGAGCTTAAAAGCAGGAAAGCATATGGGTGCCATACATTTGTTAGAGTTTGTCTCTACGTAATCACAAAAATTGAACACTCCAGAGCTTTAAATTGCAAATTTGGATAGTTTACTTTATTGCACAGTTTTCACATCATAAAGGCAGCAAATGCAAGATTTGTCGTCAATAGCATTGCTTCATGATTTAGTAAATCAGAATTACTGACTGAAACTTTTGCATCTTTTTTGATGGATTCTCTCATGGCACAGACTGTAACCTGTATGTCAATCCCCGACTGGGTGTCATTAACCACATTTCAAAGCTAAATACAATTGGGGAGGGGGTATAGGGTTTTTTTTGAGACAGGGTCATGCTCTGTCACCCAGGCTGGAGTGCAGTGGCGTGATCATAGCTCACTGCAACCTTGAACTCCTGGGTGCAAGTGATCCTCCTGCCTTGGCCTCTCAAAATGCTGGAACCACATGTGTGAGCCACTGCACCTGGCCTATAGGTTTTATATATATGTCAAAATATATATATTTTGAGGAGGTAAGTAATATATATAAATATGTGTGTGCATGTATTAATACAAATAATATTTAGATAGAGGGAGTTTTTAAAAAAAAAAAATCCGTCTCTTACAGACCTACAAATACTCGTGAATATTTATTCCGGCAAAATTTCAATACAATGAGTATTGAGAAGAGTTTGGATTTCATACTTTGAAAGACCTCACAGTCTGTCATGGGCCTTTTGCTGTTGTTCTTTTGTATTCTGATTGCTTTTACAGTCTTGGCAGGCACCTTGTTATTCTGTGGTGGTGGGCTTATTTTTGGAAGCACCCCCAAAGCAAATGGAGATAATATATAACAAATAAGGTGGATGCTCAAGCTGGGAATTTTATCTTTGTTCAAAAATGAGATGTGATGTTACAGTAATAGGAACGAGTTTTTGCTGTTTTGTCATGTAGCTTCAAAGGATTTTCCAAATATTTTAAGCAGTGGAAGGATCATTGAAATATGTATTGTCTCCTAAGATTAATTTTTGAAGGACAACTTTTGTTTGGATATAGAAGCTAAGATCTGCTTTCAAAGTCTCATTACTCTATATTCATGACCTTGTAAAAATATGCTTCTTATAACTTCCTTAGAAAGATAATTTAGACAAATATAAGAATATTTCCAAATAACCAAGTTTCTTTTTTACTTATAAATTGATAGGTTGAACTAAGGAACTAAAATACAAACATACATTAGCAAAATATAACAAAACAAAACAAAAATACAACAAAAACAATAACATAGACAGTATTGTCAGCAAGGTTTGTAATTTGTGTCTCTTTCAAGAAATCTATGGCTGCTAATTTCTCAGTCTTTCACCAGTGCAACACTGTGAGATTTGATCATGGGAGCTTCTCTCCTGAGTACCTACAATTTATGCAGTACTATCCTTGGTGGGTGGTATTCCGGGATATTCTGAAAAGTCATTCTTCATTCCTCTCATAATGGAGCAAGCACTGGGAGAGAGCAAACTAAACACAGGAAAAAGAGAAGAAGAATTCAAAGGAAAACACATGGGGTTATTTTTTATCTATAATAGATTTAACTTGAAAAAGATAAAGTCTTGTCTTACCAAAGAAATAGAAGCAAGCACAAATATGTTTGAATTGAGACAATGGTGCATATCTTTCTTGCTATGTTTCTTTCTCCCTCTTAAAATATACATGTGCCTCCCCATACAAAAATTTATTGTTAATTTTCTAATTGCAAAAGAAATGCATACTTAATAAAGAACACATAAAGAACACTTTGAAAACAAGGAAGTAAAGCAATGAGAACTACCTGTCATTGGTGACCTAGAGGTATTAATGGTGAAACTTGAATTCACATGTCCAATTATTTCCTTTTTTCTCCTTCCTTTCTCTCTCTCTTTCTCTTTATTCCTTTTTACATTATTCTTTTTTTTTGTTTTTACAGAAAGAGAATCTATCATATCAAATACGATGTTTCAATTGCCTTTTTATATAGCAATGTACTTAAACATCTCTGACTATACCTTTTTTGTCAATGTGCATTTTTCTCAAAATAATTAAAAAAAATTTTAACTAGCTCATTTTTTCAATCATAAAAGCAATGCATATCCATTGCAAAATAATTCAGAAAGTGTACAAAAACAAAGATAAAAATCATCTTTGGTACTACTGCCAAAAGTTGCTGAAGTTTGTTCTGCAGGACACCTGAAAGAAGGTATTTATGCTAAAATAAGTCTGGAAAATTTTGGATTTAATGCACTTAAACTTGTTTTCTTTTACTGCGGGACTTCTTAGAACCTTTAACGTGCTGATGTATACTATGGTGTTCACAAAAGGGAGATAAAATGCAGTTTCCCAAACCTATTTGACTAGAGGAGCTTTATTGCAATAGATTAATTTTCCTCAGAGCACACTTTGTAAACAATGTTCTTTCCACACACATGCAAACACACACACACAGAGGCATACTCATACAGTCTTTGTTTATTAACTTATTTCTAGGGGATTATTTTAATAATTGGATAATAAACTTAATATATCATGAACATCTATTCACATCAATAAGTGAGGATACATGTCATCATTTTTAATGGCTGCAAAGTATACCATTGTCTTAATGCAACCTAATTTTTTTAAACAGCCCCTTATTGGTGGACATTTAATATTTTCATTTTTTTGATTTGTAAGTTATGCTAAAACAACACCCTTGAACACTTCTGTGTACTTGTCCAATTATTTCCTTAAGATATACCCCTAGAAAAGAGACAGTACAAGCTTCTTAATTTTATCTGTATTCCCAGGTTAGTTTCTTTGCCTAGGGATATAACAGTTTTTCATAAAATACAGGATGAGGGTTTAGTTCAAGTATGTCTACTCATGAAGGATGAAGGAATAGGATCAGACTGAGCTATCAGAAATGTGGGTTGCTAAATACTTGCAATTATTCACAAGACTGATGATGCATTTATAAAAGGATAGTTATCAATATTTTTTTAATATGTTAACTGGGCATGGTTGTAGTGCATGCCTATAGTCCCAGCTTCTCGGGAGGCTAAGGCAGGAGGATCCCTTGAGCCCAGGAGTTTGAGGTTGCAGTGAGCTGTGATGATGCTACTGCACTGTAGCCTGGACAACAGAGCAAGATCCTGTCTCAATTAAAAAAAAAATTTAGTATGGAAGCTTATCACAAATAAAATAAAATAAAGTAAAAAATGAAATTCCAAAAATATTATTCTCCTCCTTCCCTTTTAGAGAATCAAAAAGCTTAAAAGGAACAATACCTCCTGAGTTTTAAGTGAAAAAGAAACACTTTTTAAATCCAAGTTAAGATGTAGAAGTAGATCTATACTGTTTCTTTAAGTGATTTGCCTCTTCTCATTAATTAAAGCCTGAAATGCCCTATCCAGTGTTTTATTATGACTATATTCTATAAAAAGTCCCATAAGTTATATCACTGGAGTTTACATAGGCTGGAGTCTCATCCTGCTTAGAATAAAAGTAAGCAAGCAAATCAATTTGATCAGATTTGCTCTCAGTATTGGAATCTGCATTGAAGTTTTTGAACAATTATATACAGGACTGAGCAAAAGCTATTGTTTGCTTATGTGGTGGATTGAAATCACGAATGTTATTGTTATCCCCGAGAACACTTTTTAATTTATATCCAAATCATATAAACAGGGTCACCAGTGCTAAATGGGATGTCAACGACCTATGAAGATCAGAAAGTAAACAAAAGATCTTAAAATAAGCATGTAACCCGAACACCTCAAGAATTGTTGTATATCTAAGGGCAATTGTTTATAAAAAGAAGGGGAAAATTACTTAGTGCTAATTCCGTTTGTGGCAGGCTCCTTCTTTCCCAACCCATCAGCAAGATGGTGACCGAGAAAGGTTTCACTCTGCCTACTTTGAAGGGCTGTGAAGAAAACCAACATGAACCAGTGGTTTACAACCTTTGTAATCCTAGGCATACCTATTTCCTTTATGGGGCTGTTTAACTACAGGCTAAGTTCTTTTTTCGGGAAGAGCATTGTTGAAGTAGGGGGGTAGCCAGGAAACCTGAGTAAGATTAAAGGAGTAAGATGTGGTTGGCAGGAAGAGATGGGTAGATTCACTAAGCTACACGTTCAAGGATTTCTTTAAAGCCCAAACTTCCATCTTTAAAAGGAATTGCAGCCAGGTGGAGAACAAATGGGAACATGTTTTTTGGAGGGTAACCCACATGCTTTGGGTTCAAGGGTGGAGGAGTGATGATTCCCAAAAAGTTTTGTGTAAAAAGAGAACAATGAATTGAAAAAAAAAGAAAGACTATTTTTATGATGAGTTATTAGACACATACAATTATGGATCTGAAATGGAGGTAAATTAAAAATTGACTGAAGTATAGCAGTGTCCCCTTATCCATGGAGGATACATTTTAAGATCCCCAATGGAGTCTTGAAAATGCAGATAGTACCAAACCCAACTGCTATCAGTCGGAACACATTTCTGTTCATGTCTTCCATCCACAAATTTAAAGCTGTTTCCATTTTAACTAAGCACTTATCACATGCTGTGGCTGTAACTCTGGCAGTTTGAGATGTGACTGCAAAACTAGTACGGATTTCTTTTTCCTTCTTTACAATTTCGATAGAAGACTCATTCTTACCTTAGATCTTAGCAACCTTAGTATACAAATTTTTTCTTTCCTTATTAAGTCAAGAACATTCATCTTTTCACTTAGAGGAAACACTTTATGGCTTTTCTTTGGCGTATTTGAATCGCCGCCATCACTATTCTCGCTCTTTGGGACCACTTATTACGTAAAACACAGCATTGTGATACTGGGACAGTTGATCTGATAATGGAGCCGGCTACCTAGTGACTAACGGGATGATAGCAAAGCCAGCATGGAGATGCTAGACAAAGGCATGGTTCCTGTCCTGAGCAGGACATAAAGGGAAGGCTGGAGATTTCATCACAATACTCAGAATGGCATTCAATTTAAAACTTACTAATAGTTCATTTCTGGAATTTCTATTTAATGTTTTTGGCAACTGAAACTGCAGAAAGCAGAAAGCTCGGATAAGGTGAGACAACAGTAAATAGCTTTCTCATGAGACACAAAAAGATGTATCAGCGCCCCAAGTCACTAAGGGCAGAATTCAAGAGGTAGTGTAATCTAGAGATTATGTACGTGGCTCTGTGGTCACACTGCTTAGAACTTGATTCAGGTTCTTCTAGTCAGGCTATGTGACCCAGGGGAGGTAATTTGACTTCTCTGTGCCTGACTGTCCTCATCATTAAAGTGGAAGTAATAATAGTTCTTACCTGCTAGGTTAGTCATGAAGATTAAATGAGTTAATATATGCAAAGTGCTCAGATCAGCACTTGCCATATGTAGTAAGCAGTCAGTGAACGTGAGCCATTTGTTTTAACACCTGAAGACACACTAAGCTGGATAACTCAGATAACTCTGCTCAAAGATAACTACTCTGCTTCTTGCCATTCCATCTGATAGCTTTATTTGGTTCTTAACAACTCTTTAATCTTTAGGAGTCACCTTTCAAAATGTAAATAATTTACAGGATTGTTGATACTTGGGTGGACCCACCCCTAACTTCTATCAATTAATAAATACTACAGCAGGGTTTAAGTGGCATCGGTGTTTACTAGATGAGATAACACTTTAGGGAAGAGGAAGAAGTGCTGGGCCAGTGGGAAAGCTCCTAGGACAAACCTAACCCACCATTGCTACTTTACACCAGACTTAGCCCACCAATTACAATTTTGCTAATTGCAAGGAAATGCTTAAGCCTACAATGTTTCAGTGCAAAGCACCAAAGAAAGGATGTGCCAATAACATTCTGTAAGATAAAATAGATGGCTGTGATACGTTTTCTGGATACTTGCCTAAACCACGGGAAGGAAAAATTATCTTATTTGAAGGCAGTCATGAAAGGGGAGGAACTCATCAAAGAGGCAGATAGGTTGATTGTAAAAAAGATAACGTGCAGGAATTCCAGAGTCTTTGCTTGGGTTGCAGGCTGTGGAAAGCTGAGTTAGCTCGGGGCTGATACTGCAGCCTACCCAAGCACATGCTTGAGGCATCAAAAGACAGACGAGACAGGAAGAGAAGGACAGATAGACAGATAGACACACCCATAGTAAAAGAAGTTATTTTAAACCAGTAAATATATATCCTACTGAAATACCAAATTGCATTTGATGGGTTAGTATTTTTGTTTTTAAATTATGCATGTCAGAGTAGGGCATTATAATCTTCTCAGTGTTTGAGTTTTCTTCAATGTTGCTCCAATCCCACCTGCAAGATTTTTTCGGTGGACCAAGACATGCATCTTTAAAGTCAAAGGTGGTTGAAACGTTGTTTCACTACAACAATGATTCTCAAACTTTTTGATCTCAGTATCCCTACACGTTTTTAACAATTATTGAAGACTTTTGTTGTTATGTCCATTGACATTTATCATACTAGAAATTAGAACTGAGAAAAAATTTATTTATTAATTCATCTAAATAATAATAAACCCATTTCCTATTTTAATAAATAATATTATTTTTATTAAAATACATTTTCCAAAACAAAAAAAATGATGAAAAGAGTGGTAAAATGTTCAGCTTAATAAGCGACAGATTCTGTTATCTGCTCCTGCATTGAATTTGATATGGAATGTCATGTCACACAGCCTCTGGAAAACTCTCCTGTGCTATAATGAAAGAATGAGAAGCAAATGGAAAGAACATTTTAGTATTTTTGTGGAAATAGCTTTGAATTCACAGACTTCTTGAAGATGTCTCAGGAACGCCCCAGGAATCGTCATACTACACTTGGAGAACTACCACTCCAGGACAAAGTTTTATGCTTGGTCCAGACTGAGTGACCTGATTTTATTGTGGCTGTTGTTATTTCATTACTATAGGTTATCGATTCTAAGAGGCCCATCTTTTCACTCTGAATTTGGGCTATGTGCTACACTGATAGTGTCTCACAATAGCCGTTGGCCCAATGGCAGTGTGACATAGTTGTCATTTCCTGCAAAGGCATGAACTTGGTCATAACTATTCATATTGTCATCATTTTGGTTGAATTATGTGCATTGTTGCTATTATGTGTTGAGTTTAATTGCCATTTAAAAACTCTACCTCTCACAATTTACAGCATAATTTAGTGTTGAAATGAAAACTTACTACATATGCAGAAAGGCAAGAATACAGAGCAGCGGGGCATAAATTTGATATTAGGAAAGCAATTTTGGAAGAATGAATAGAATTCTATATTTCCTGGCTTAAGAACAACCATGTGCTTTATGGTACATAAGAAGGGACTAAATCTATAAGTAGCTGTGGCTGTATTGTGTGTTGTTCTGAGAAATGTGCAAAATGATTGCTTATCGTGTGCTAAGGGCAGCTAAGCCATATACCTGAAGGCACAAAAATTGCTGTATCTCTTGGTATAAAGGAAAGATGCTGCACAGCCATGAGAGGATGGTATGACTGTTTTGTATATTGCACAGGATTATCATTGAGGCATGATGTCATAGTTTAGTCAGTAGCATTTTTCCTTCCTCAGAGATCCATGAAATAATTCATGTCTTACCATTGACGATATCTTAGATTCAGTGAAAAAAAACTCATAACAATATTCTTGAATAGTGTATGAGTTTCCTGGACCTGTGATAACAAGGTACTGCAAACTGGGATGAAAACAACAAACATTTATTCTCTTACAGTTTTGGGAACTAGAAGCCTGAAATCAAGGTGTCAGCAGGGTCATGCACCCTCTAAGATTCTGATAGAATCCCTCCTTAACTCTTTCTAGCTTCTGATGGTGGCTGTAAATCCTTGGCATTTCTTAGCTTGAAGCTGCATCAGTCCAATCTTTGCCTCTGTCATCACATGACATTCTCTCTGTGTGTCTGTTTTAATATGGCATTTTTCTCTTCTTATAAGGATAATAGTCATATTAGATTAAGGGCCCACCATACTCCCATATGATCTCATCTTAACTAATTACATCTATAAAAACTCTATTTCCAAATAAAGTCACATTCTGAGGTGACTTTAGAGGTTAGGACTTCAGTTTATCTTTTTGTTGGGGCATGGGCACAATTCAACCCATAACAACTGGTAAAGAACACACAAAGTCTATGGCAGAGAAATATCTATGTGTTTCCAAATTCTGTTTCATATTCCTCCCTCCTGCACAATAAACATTTTATTTTCCAGTATTTCGCCTTGCAGTAAAGCAGGAGTGTGTGATTAATTATGGGCAGTGAAATCTGAGAATAAGTGGCATGTGTCACTTCTGGACTGAGGCAGTAAAAATTTTCTGTGTGACTTTTCAGTCTCTTGATTTCCCTTAGGTAGAGCGTGTAAAAGCAGTGTGTTGAGATGGCAGACTCACAAGATCAGAGCAGCCTGGATCTGTGAATCACTATATTAATGATAAAGCACTAGACTATGGAGTCTGACCTATAGCAATCTTAATATTAGTGAGAAATTTGTATCTTAAAACCACTGAGATTTTGGAGTCATTTGTCACAGCAGCATAATCTAGCCTATCCTGATTAATACAAAAAGATGAGCCAAGAGGTAGAGGATGACATGAAATTATGAATTTACAATTAACTTCCTGTAGACATATCTACTAACTCTTTCTAAAGATGAAACACTCCTTTTAACTTTTAAAAAGCAATTAATGGAACATTCCATATCAATAGAATAAAGGATAAAAACCACGTGATTACCTCAATAGATGCAGAAAAAGCACTTGACAAAATCCAACACCCTCTCATGATAAAAACACTGAACTTCCTCAACCTAATAAAAAGCATGTACAAAAACCCCGTAGCTAACATTGTATATAATGCTAGTTGATTTCCCCTTAAGATTAGGAAAAAGATGAGAATACCCATTCTTACTAGTTCTGTTCAACATTTGTACTAGACGTTCTAGTCAGAACAATTAAGCAAGAAAATAAAATAAAGGCATCCAGATTGGAAAAGAAGTAAAACTATTTCTATTTGCAGATGTCATGGTCTTATGTATGAAAAATCCTAAGAAATCCACAAAAAATTATTAGAAATGATACATGAATTCAGCAAGGTTGCAGGGTACAAGCTGAATTCATATGGAAATCCATGGTATTTCTATATATTAGCAATGAACAGGCCAAAGTGAAATTAAGAAAACCGTTCAATTTATAGTAGAATCAAGAAGAATAAAATGCTTGAGAATGCATTAAAAAAGAAGTGCAAGATGTGTATGCTAAAAACAATAAAGCATTAGTGAGAGAAATTAAATAAGACCTAAATAAATGGAAAGATGTCCCATGTTCATAGATTGGAAGATTTAATATTGTTAAGATGATAATATTCCCCAAATTGATCTATAGATTCCCATTAAAATCCCAGTTGCCTTTTTTTTGGCAAAAATTGATAAGCTAATGCTAAAATACATATGGAAATTCAAGGGACCCAGAATAGCCAAAACAATCTTTTAAAAGAACAAAGTTGGAGGGCTCACTTATTGGAATATTTTTGCTAAAATTAACAGGCTCACACATACTGCTTTTCAGAAGACCAGCACCTTTATTTTATTTTATTTTTTATTTTTTTTCTCTTTAAGTTAAATTTTTTAAATTTCAGAATATTACAGGAGTACAAATGTTTTGGTTACATGAATTGCTTTTGTACAGTTTGAGTCACAGTTAAAAGTGTGCCCATCACCCAGATAGCATGCATTGTACCTGTTAGGTATGAATTTACCCATCCCCTCCTCCCCTCTCCCACCTGCTTGGTTTCCATTGAGTTTTATTTCCATTTGTGCACATGAGTGTTGAACGATCAGTTCCAATTTAATAGTGGGTACGTGTGGTGTTTGTTTTTCCATTCTTGCGATACCTCACTTAGAAGAATGGTCTCCAGTTCCATCTAGGTTGTTACAAAAGGTTCACCTTTTTTTTATGGCTGAGTAGTACTCCATGGTATACATATACCACATTTTATTAATCCATTCATGTATTGATAGGCACTTGGGTTAATTCCACATCTTTGCAATTGTGAATTGTGCTGCAATAAATATTTGAGTGCATGTGTTTTTTTGATAAAATGCCTTTTTTTCCTTTGGGTAAATCCCCAAAGTAGTGGGATTGCTGGATCAAATGGTAGGTCTACTTCTAGTTCATTGAGGTATTTCCATACCACTTTCCATAGAGGTTGTACTAGTTTGCAGTACCTAAGTGTATAAGTGTTCCTTTCTCTCTGGATCCATGCATGCCAGCATCTGTTGTTTTGGGACTTTTTGATAAAAGCCATTCTCACTGGAGTTAGATGATATTTCACTGTGGTTTTGATTTGCATTTCCCTGATGATTAGAGATGTTGAGCATCTTTTCATGTGTTTATTGGCCATTAATTTGTCTTCTTTTGAAAAGCTTCTGTTCATGTCTTTTGCCCACTTTTTTATGGGGTTGTTTGATTTTTTTCTTGCTGATTTGTTTGAGTTCTTTATAGATTCTGGTTATCAGCCTTTTATTGGATGTATAGCATGCAAATATTTTCTCCCATTCTGTAGGTTGTCTGTTCGCTCTATTGATTATTTCCTTGGCTATGCAGAAGTTTTTAATTTAATCAAGTCCCATTTGTTAATTTTTGTTATTGCTGTGATTGCTTTTGGGGTCTTCTTCATAAATTCTTTGCCTAGGCCAGTATCTATAAGAGTTTTTCCAATATTTTCTTATAGAATTCTTATAGTTTCATGTCTTAGGTTTAAGTCTGTTATCCATCATGAATTCATTTTTGTGAGTGATGAGAGGTGCGGATCCTGTTTCAGCCTTCTACATGTGGCTATCCAGTTTTCCCAGCACCATTTATTGCATAGGGATTCTTTTCCCCAGTGTGTGTTTTTGTCTGCTTTGTCAATACTTTTATTTTAAAGATGAAATTATTATGTGCTTATTTGTACTAGTCAGGACAAGCTAGGTCATTCTTCACTAACAAACTCCCTAAATCTTAAAGGTTTATAATAATAAGAGCTTATTTTTTGCTCTAATTCCATGTCCATTGTCAATTGGCTGGTGGCTCTTCTCCACATTTCCTCATGTCAGGACCTAGGCTGATGGAGCAGCCACTCTCTCAAACATTGCTAAGTTTTGTGGCAAAAGGAAAGCACTCAGGAGGATCTTGTACCAGCAATTAAATGCTCCAGCCTGGAAGGGACACATGCCAGTTTTGCTTATAATTCTTTGGACAGACCCAATCATATGGTGCCACCCAACCACAAGGGATCCTTGTGTAATTCTTTCCATGGGCTCCCAAAACAAGAAAATGCAACTGTAGTGAAGAGATTAATGGATTACCTATCATAAGAAATTCAAATAGTACAAAAAGTATGTCACTCACTAATACAACAGAAATTACCACTGTCAACAAGTTGGTATATATTTTCTAGACTCATAATTCTCTATATAGGAATATTTAGTTTCCTTCTAGTTTTTGATATTATGGAACATTTTGCAATCAATACTCTTGAACATATATTTTAGCTAACAGTAAATGTTTGTGACTGATTGAATTAAGAAGACAACAAATGAATGAATGAGAATAACCAATCATCAGTGATTTAAGACACCAAACACATGGTGAGAGAAGTAAAAAATGCATTATTCAAACCTTTTTCAAGTTGTTCAGCATGTTTCAGAATGGCAGTAAAGGCAGAGGGATTCTTAACTATGCTAATGTAGCAGGCCACTCACATTAGCATTTCTAGAGTTCCTTTAAAATCCTGGATTCCTATTCAAGTCAAAAATTTTCTTGATTATAAAATTTAACATCCACTTTCAGAGCCTGGTGGAAATACAAGGTACATCGCAATGTTATTGCCCTATCTGAGAAGTCTGAAGCTCCTGAGAAATGATCACGATGGTAATGTGACTCCTCATTTATTTTTTATCTTCAGTTACAATTCTTTAATCGTGTCTATAGAATGGCTAGTGATTTAAATGAGAAATCTGAATCTAAAGATAATCAGGGTTTTTAGCAGTTTAAACCAATCACAAGTATACTAGTTTGAAAAGCTTTGTAACTCTGACTCTGGAGGTATTTAGGGTCCCAGGAGGAAAGTGGCTTTGGCAGCTCTCGGTTTTGATGGGTTAAGTAGTTTGTAGTTAGTTGGGGCGGGGTGGGGGGGGTGGTTACTGTGGAAGATAAATGAGTTCCTCAATTTATGAACTCACTCCCCAGGCTGCTCAACTCAGCTAAGCTGTCCTGGCAAGTGCTTGACAGGGTTCTCACTGTGAGATAGTCAGCACCACGCTTGAAGCCCTGCAGGAAAAATAAACCCCACTGAACCAACCAAAATACTGGGGAGTACTTGAGTAGTTTTAGTAAATCCTAAATCAGGGATAAAGACGGTGGGGCGGGGGAGTGTTAAAGATAGGCTGGGCTCCTTGTACATCCTTATTCACATGAGTTTTATAAGGACTCATCACAAAAGACGATTGAAAGCAATTAGAAAAAAATTCCTCTTCTTTGTCAAGCTGATCTATTTTATTTTCAATTCAAGCTGTGTATGGTATGCACAGTATATTTTAAAAATCTGTTCTATTTTGGCAATTTTACTTGTGTAATTATTTTCTTAGCCTCTGTGTTCGTGTGTGTGTGGGGGGGTGTGTGAGAGAGAGAAAGAGAGATATTTGGCCAAGGAGAGAATAGGGGGAAGGTAAATAATATAATCAGGAATCATAGCAAATTATTATTTCTGATTTGGGACTATAGAAATAGGGTGTATCAGTTAGTTTGGGCTACACAACCAAATACCATAAACTGGTTGGTTTAAACAGCAAAAATTTATTTCGTATAGTTCTGGAAGTTGAGAATTCCAAGATCAAGATTCCAGCAAGGTAGGTTTCATTCTGAGGCTTATTCTCTTGGCTTGTAGGCAGCCACCATCTGAATGTGCGCTCACATGACTCTCTGTATGAGCACGGGGCAGGGGGAGGAGGAGAAGGAGCATGCTAGCTCTCAGTTGTCTCTTCTTATGAGGGCACTAATACCACCAAGAGTACCCCACTTTCATGACCTCATCTCACCCCAATTACCTCCCCAAAGCCCATCTTCAAATACCCTCACTTTGGGGGTTAGGGCTTCAACATATAAATTTGGGTGGGAGCACAAACATTCAGTCCATAACAAGGGGTGTTTTAATTCTTTGCTTGCTAATCAGTCCCCAAGAATTTTCTAGAAAATCAGAGTTTAAAAAATTTCTATTTGGATAATCTGCAACCTAAAAACTTCCACTCTGAAAATGATGCGCACACAAACCTTGCTCTTTGCTTCTGCACCTTGCATGAGCAGAACTTCCCTGCCTTCATCCCCACCCTCATCTTATATGAAATCCTTGCAGTTTTTTTTTTAAATGGTGAATTCAGCTGAAGATTAAAGAAAGAAGCAGGGAAAAGCACATTTGAGAAGCAAATCCCAGGGACCAACTGTTAGATGCCTCCTGTTTGCCAGTTTCCTACTTCTACTACCCAAATCTTTAATTTGACTTCACTTTGTTATCTGCCTGAAATTCTACAATTAAAGAATTATTTGGGCTCACAAGCATAGTTTTTAAAATGAAAATGTTTGTGTGTGTGTGTGTGTGTGTTGAGGAGAACGCCATGTTAACAGACTACTAATTACTCTGACAATAGCAGGATGTTGGTCAACCCAAGTCTTTTTCTTGCTGGCTGGTGGTTGAGGCCAACTGCACTAAGACCACAGAAGTTGTTTCAGGGGGAAGAGATGGGGTGTGAAGGAGTGGATGTGGGGAGAAGTCAGCATTATGCATCATCGTGTTCACCTCAGTACCTTTGGCACCTCAAAAGGTGCATGCGCCGTAATAGGCACTCTATAAATATTTGTTAGATGAGCGAAATGAAGACTCCTGAAGTACCTTTGTAGAGAATACTAGAAGGTGGGTATTGAGTCTTGTAAAATGATGCTAACACAGCCTAACAACGTTCTTTCACCTCTGCCAAGATTTCCTGAGTATAACTCCTTGTTCCTTACTTTTTCTTCTTTGTCAGTCCTTCCTGGCCTTGGTCTTGGGGGCTATCTGATCTGCTGCTATCACAGTAGATAAACCGTTCACTCTTTGTAACTCGTACTCGAAAATGAACAAGGCCAGCCTCTTGCAGAAAAAGGATGCAATTTTAGAAATACAGGAAAGGCAACTATTGATTGGTGTCTGGAATCTTTCATACATCTGCATTCCTGAGCTCAAGGTTTCATCATATTTGGTAATATAGCAAAAGGGCACTGGACACTTGGGTTATAGCATTTGCTTTGTCCTAAATACCTAAGTAATGTGCACAAAGTACTTTTGTACCTTGCTTTTCTTAGAATGCTCCATTAGTTCCTGTGAACCTAGCACAGTGCTTTTTGTATGAAGCAGACATTCAGAACCTTGAATTATCTTTACGTAGAAAAGTTTCAAGAGATGTCATGCCCGGTTGGATTTACTATGAAGGTGAGCAACGGTGTTATATTGCTTATGTTGGAAGTAAGACAGTCCAGGCAAATATGAGTACAGTGTTCATTTTGTGTCTCATTCTTTAAGTTTGATGACCCATTAAATTTGAATAATTACAAACATGCATGGAAAGCAAGTAAAATGAAGGAGGAACTGATAACTCTGGTCAAACCAGGTGTTATTTGTTACCTTACTCAAGAGAGAGAAGCAGGATTTGGGGAGTGGCCTGTTATCACCCACAGTGTTGCCACATTCTGATTTTGTAATGAAAAAAGTAATTTAACCTCTCAGGGTTTCAGTGTCCTCATCTGTAAAATGACAGATTTGGGCTGGGTGATCTCTAGGTCCAAATATTTAATCGATTTTTTCTTTCCTTTAACTTATTCACTTATTTAAAAATAATTATTGAGGGCATATCATGCTGTGCATTTTTCTAAGCACTGGGGATACAGTAGTGAGCAAAATAGACAAAAAAAATCCTGCCCTTGTGAAATTTACATTCTAGATGAAGAAAGACAGACAGTAAACAAATACCTAATAAAAAATATAACTAAACACATACATATACATAGATATATAACACATATACATAAATATACATATACATGTACCTATGTATATGTATCTGTGCAGAATGGGAAGTGCTGTGGAGGGATAAATATGAAAAGAAGGGGGAGAAGAAATTCTAAGGCAGAGTGACCATTTACAATAATGTGAAGGCTGGGAGTGGTGGCATGCACCTGTAGCCCTAGCACTGTGGGAGGCAAAGGTGGGAGGATCGCTCAAGGCCAGGAGTTTAAGGCTGCAGTGAGCTATGATTGTGCCACTGCACTCTACCTTGGGTGACAGAGTGAGACCCTGTCTGTAAAAATTAAAAATAAAAAAAGAATGTGGTCATCTAAATGTGTGTACTTCCAAGGAGATGGTGTTGGACTCACATGAGAAAATCTCATGTGATTCTCTTGGAGTTCATACTTTCTATAGAAAAATTTTCCTAGCCAAACACATCTTTGGCTTGATTTTATTTATACATTTATTTTTTAGGTATACTTTTTAAAAAGTGCATTATCATTTACCTACAATAAAATGCACAGATCTTAAAGGTTAGTTTGATGAATATCGATAGTAGCAGGTACCTGTGTAGCCACCACACAAAATAATACGTAGAACATTTCTATCATTCAGAAAGTTCCATCATTCCTCTTTCCAGTCAACTGCCTTCCCCCCACTACCCACATACAACCCCTTTCTGACACCTGTAACAAAAGATTAGTTTTGCCTATTCTCAGACTTTATGGAAATAGAACATACAGTGTGTATTTTTTGTTTCTGTCTTCTTTGTATCAGCATGATGATTTTGAGGTTTGTTCATGATGCTTTGTGTAACAGTATTTTGTGCCTTTTTATTGTTGAGTAGTAAGTATTACATTGCATAGATTTACTTAATTTTTAAAGGGGCCTTACATGAATGAGAGCTTTTTTTCAAAATGTGAATCAGAATCTTGCTACTGAAAGAGAAGCATAGAACTAAAGTATGGAATGATCTGCATGGAGACTTCACTGCTATATTACCTATCACACTTCTCTCCTTATTTAGGGACACACCTTTTATTAGTGTCAGTGGTTTCTTCTTCCCTCTGAGTGTCAACAGGAGGCCCCACCCCTGATAGCATCTTGGCCACCAACCTTGCTCTCCAGACACTTGCTGTCAGTTTTGACTCCCACACCTGGGGGCCAGACCCACACAGCTGTTCCCATCACTGCTAATCCAGCTTCTTAGACATGCCATCAGCCAGAGAGTTCCTTTGCCTGATTCCCTCTAAGTACTGCAAGATGCAGCAGCAGTCCCAGTGCTCGGCTGCATGTGTCTGGAACACAGGTGTTAGTTTTTATCCTTATCCAGGAAGAAGAGACTCCCCTGGAGTAGGTAAGGTCCCCAGGCTCCTCCTCTAGTGCGTTACTCTTTTCTTGTCCTCACGCATGCTGATTTGAATGTCAAGACAGGCAGAGCTGGGTAGCTGAGGACAGAGGGGAAGGAAAACTACTCATCTTGGGGCTTGTTTTTGAGAGACAACCAAACAATTTTTGATCAATTACTGAATAGAGAAAGCCTGGATTCTCCAGACAGGTGATGATGACATGAGAAAAGCACACCCTACAGGTGTTTCTGGGATGTATAAATCCAAATACACAGTTTTAATGAAGTGATAAAACAAACGATTATCCTGGAGAAACAGAAATCGCATCCTGAAGAGTGGCTTGGTGCGGTGTCCAGTTAGTTGATATATGGCCTCTCGCTGGTATTTCTTGGCCTCCCTGGTACAGTGAGAAGGCTGTAACCACCAGGGAGAGGTGTGGGATTAGGTAGTGGCACTAGGCTGTCACCACTTGTCTTACACGCTGTTAATTCGCTTAACAATTCTGCCTTAGCCATTTCCTCAGACAGTATTCCTCAGCAGCAAGGAGAAAAGTCTCAGGGCAACCAAGCCATGGTTTGGAGCCATGATGTGTATAAATCAAAGGGTTAGGTTTATCTGACTGTTCTTTTCTTCCTCATCATACAAAGGTGTTTTCTCTTGTTTTGAAAGTCAGGCTTTCAATGGGTGCATGTACTGTGATATATTTATATAATGGAATCATATGTGACGGTGAAAAATGAATAAACTAGAGCAACATGTATCAAAATGGATATATCTTAAAGAAGTATGGAGTGGAAAAAAACCAAATTACATATGTATAATACAATGTGATGCTATTTATGCAAAACTTAAAAGTATGCAAAATGATTTCATATGTTGTCTAGGGAAATTTACATATATTAAAAAAACTAAGAAGATATGCTTCACATTAATAACCTCCAAATTCAGAATCAGGGTTTCCTCTAGTGGGGGAGTTAGAGAGAAAGGTATTTGGGAGAATGCAAATATTCTCCCAATAGGGAAATATTACAAACTATTTTTGTGATATTTAATTTTTTAAGCTGAGTGATGACACCAAAGTTATTCTTTATATTGTCATTCACACATTTTTATATATTCAGAAACATTTTACATTAAATGAATAAAAATTAATTAATAAGACCTTTATTGGTTCTTATTTTCTAAATCATTAAACTTCTAAAGGTTTAGTATTCATTCATTTTCATCAGTTGCTAAACTTTAGATTTTAGAAAAGAAATAAAATTTAGGGGAGGGGGCTGTTATTTGATTTCAAAACTTTTACATGTCAATGAATTGTTCTTAGAAGGCAGTTTGGCCCTCTAAGACAAATACATGGCATTATGTCCACCTAATTAGTGGTATGGAACGCAGGATTTTAGATAAATGCTGCTGTGACCCCTTTTCTCAGAGAATTCCTTAATTCATATATTCATTTATGAAGTATTTATTGAGACTGTTATGTCTATTGCTGTAGAGTAGATATCAGGGCAGGTAAGGGCAGAAAAAATTTTGCTTTACAAAATGTGGAATACAACATGAAAAGTAAAAAAGAACCACAATGAATTCTAGCCAGTTTGCAAAAAGGAAGTGCTACAAAGCACGATGGACACAAACCCATTGGAAGCAGCTGTACCTGAAGGGATGAAAGGGGTTCGCTGAGTCATTTTGGCCTTGTCCCAGTCTGGAATGGAATGGTGCAAGCTGGACGTGGGTCAGGGCCTTCTGTAGCTGAGACCAAACCTCTCAAACTCAGTCTGGGACCATCTGCGTTCTCCTTTCCTGGATGCCCAAGATCCTGTAGCTCAGATCCTGAGAGAAGAGAGCCCTTTGTCCCATGAAAATCTATAAAAGCCACTCTGACCTGGGGCCATGCTGGCCTGGTCTAGACCTCTGGGCAATGCCGACATCCAGCACACTTGAGGATGCAAGTAGCACCCTGCGAGAAGGCAGATGTAAAGGCAGGGGAACAGAAATGATGCAATTTCTTTTTCAGCTAAGGAGAAGGATAGCAGAAACGAACGAGATCTGTGAGGAAATTTATATTAGGGGATAAACAAATGAGTTCTGGGCCCGCCTCTTTAAGTCTCTTCAATGCCATGTTCATTTCTCTTTTTTGATTACCAGGTAGTGCTGTCCTCAGTCTCTTGGGGAATACTTCTTTCCTGATCTGGCACAAACTACCCCTCAGGGCTTAAAGACATGTGGATGACAGATGATCAAGGTATGCGTCTCTTAATCAAGCTGCCGTATTTGCCCATCTAAAGAGCTGTTTAAATAACACATCTGGCGGATCTCAGCCTCCAGTGCTCACATCTTATTTACTCCGACTTTCACTTTTGAAAAATCTAAAGAAATTCTCATGCAGGCTGTGACCAAAGGAGGGGGCAAGCTGAAAAATGTCCTATACAGGGGAAGAATATTACTTTATTTTAAATTCAGCTGCTGACTTTATTAGCTGCTGTCCTGACCTTCCAGCCAACTTCAGGATTGTTTAGGTTAACTCTGAAAATGTAAATTTGCATGGCCAGAGTGCTTTTCCAAAGGATGCTCTTTAGAGAATTCTTCCTTGGTTGGATGATAATGACTATTATCCCCATGGCTTTCAAGCTGCGGGAAGCATGTTTTCCTTCCCAGTTAACCTACTGAGCACCTACCATATGTCTGGCCCTAGTCTGGGTTCTTTCTACCCAATTTTACCCCTCTGCCAAGAGAGCAGAGATCCCATTTCAAAAATGCTATTTCCACCTATCTACAGACAGAAGAGACCAGATATTGGGGATCAACTCAACACAAAACAAAACAACGTTGGTCCTGATATTCTAGGAAGTTCAACCTGTTTTACTTCTGCTGACATTTTCCTTCAGGAAAAGTAATTTGATAGTGAAATGCTGGGACTCCACAGGGAGGAGATTAGGTCCACAGTGAAACAGAACAAAAAGCCTTATCTAGTGAAAGTCCAAGTAAGTCTCTCTAGACGCATTCTGGGCAGGGACATTGTCTTCTGTTGGACGTCTCTCTCACGTACTGCCCTTTCAGATTGACCCCTACCTCTAGAAGCCACTGCTCGGTCCCTTCCCCATTCTGGACTCCTGGGAAATGCAAAGTAGTTGTTCCTCTTCAACCCAAGATTGGGAGCTCGAATTTAAAAATAGCTATGGGAACAAAAAGAAGTAGGGATTTGACCATTGCTGGCCATTCTTTCCAGGTGGAAAATTCAGCTCTTTGTTGAGCTGTTCATTGTGATGAGATGACATGGTTATAAGCCAGATTTCTACCTCACTCAGTGTTGTGCATAATGTGCCTTATTGAGTACTTCAAATGCACTAATATATGCACTGAACTATTAATCCAACATACATTAATTATCTACTGAGACCAAGACCAGAGTGATCTGTTCAATCAAAAACCATTCATATCTTTGAAAAATAAAATTTACTGCTTTTATACAATTTATAATAGATTCCCTTTTTGAGTACTTGATATGTGTCAAGCCCTTATGTGGAGTTTTTTCATATATTATTGTTAACCATTACAACAGTCTGGAAGGGGGGGCACAATCATACCTATTTCACAGATGAAGAAACTGAGATAGAGAAACACTACCTGACTCGCTCAGACATATACACACAGAAAGTGGCAGCATTGGGGTGAAAACCCATTTCCTATCTGATCCTGGAGTCTGCTCTCCCTCCACTTTACAGAACCTCCTTGCTGTTCTCAACCACCAACACGAACATGGTTGCTGGGGACCTGGTTAGGTCAATGCAGCTGCTGAATCCACTCACATTGTTTAGAACAATCAGAGCAGGGATGCCTTTCGTTGGTTTGAACAGGAAGAGTGCATTATAATAGATTCGTTTTGGGCCTCTTTTAAAGGAGATTTGCCTTTTCTATGCGGTGTAGGACACTGGAGGGATTTTGTCAAAATAATATACTTTCCAGCCTGTATCCTTTTCAGGGAGTTTTCGATTATTTCTCTTAACATTACATGGGCTATCAAACTGAAAAGTTTGCTGTCTTAGCTACTGAATCCTTGGACATGGTAAAGTTTTAATTTTTACTCTGACCAGAGATGAAAGTGTGACAATAAGACACATAAACATTACATCTAACCCCTGCAGTCCTTTCAGGGACAGGAAAATTGCTTCTCTGTGGTACGAAAGAGACTGTCTGCCACTTGGAAAACTTGTACAAAACAAACTGCGATTTGGAGTGTTTTTGGAGGGCAAAGGGTGATGTTCCCTATCTGATTGCACGTAGTGATACATTTTAAACTGTGATTTATGCAACCTGACGTTGACGTTCATTTAGCTCAGATTACAAGTGAAGTAATTCAATCCTTAATGAAGTGTACCCTGCATGACATATTGACCATGAGAGCTGACAATCATTGCTTTAAAACAGGCCTACGTTACATTTTCTTTTGTCATTGAAAGTAGGTTATCAGTTAATAAACTTAAAACAAGGCCTGCTGACCTGCCATTCTTCTAGAAGTATTTTATTGGAGCATGAGAGAAGCACATACCCAAACTAACTATTGAAACGCAGGGAAAGAGTAAAAAACTATATGATCTCAAATGTTGTTCAGAGGAATAGCTTTTCCATGTATTTATACAAGTTTCCCCTGACTTTTCATTTTGAAAATTTTCAAACCTACAGAAAAATAGAAAACATAGTACCATAAACTTACCTGTGTACCCTTCACCTGGATTCACCAATTTATTTTGTCGCATTTGTGCAATCTCTTTAATATGTATACACACACGCACACACACACACACACACAATTTTAAAGTAAGTTACAGACATCATGACACTTCACTCCTAAATACTTTAGCATGTATCTCCTAAGAATTAGGAAATTCTCCTAGTAAGATACCATTATCACACACCTAAGAAAATTAACAACAACTCAACAATATAATCGAATATAAAGTCCATATTCCAGTATCCTAAATAGTCCCTAAAATGTATTTTAAATTTATCTTTTAAAAATCTAGAATGCAATCAAAATTTGCACCTTGTATTTGGTTGTTAGATATTCATACAGAATTTTATGAGGAGTAAAAATGAACTCACAGGAGCTTTGACCCACAGCAATCTGACAGCACTAGTGATAAAGTGCTAGTTATGCCTGGTACCAAAACAGTCCTAATGAATCCCACCTATAAGGTATGTAAGCCACGTTAGTGGTCATTTTTTCTTAATGTATTTCAATCAATACCCCATTTTACTATATTTAAATTAGTGGGCACATGGAAAGTACTATTACCTACTCATAATTTTAAAAACCTCGATCTTACTGAATGATTGTGTGTTTTATTCTAAGTTTTCAAAATAACCATAAGATTAAAATTCTAAATCTAGAGGATTCATCCTAACCCCACACAAGAAGAGAAAAAAAAATCATGAACTTTCCTGCATAAAGCAAAGTTTTTCAGCATTATGTTTAGAATACATTATAAGTTTCAAATAATTGAGTTTTCTTCTAATTTAGGCTTTTACTTATTCTCCTGAAAGCAAATGTGTTATAATTAAAAATGGAAAGAAAAACTAATTTCAAAGAACATCCACTGGGGCAAATATGATGGTTTTATTACTGCCATCGACATTTGGAGATCAAGTTTAAGAGAATGTGGTTGAATTCAGTGTTGCAAATGCACTTCTCTTCTATAATTACATATGTCTAAGGTCTTATAAAGTGGCTGTATAATTGCTTTAGAGTTGCACTTAAAGGAAATATTGAGAAACTGCATTTCATGAATTACAGTTTGCATGGATCTTATGTACTCTATTTTATGTCGTATTTTCATTAGCAGTGCAAAAGCCATTGCAGAAAACAGAAGAGGGGGACTGTGACCTTTTATGTTCACTTTGCAGAAGATAGGAACTTTGTTTTTAAAGAAGCAAAACAATTTATCCGCTTCCATATTAAATCATAGAAAAGGCTTATGATCAATGCAATTATTTTAAAACAAAAATAAAAACAAATCATGTCCATTGGTGATTGTTATTGAATTTTAAAATTAGCCAGAATATTTTTCCTCCATCCTTTTTGGTAGTACAAAAAAGATATTACAACCCTTCTAAGACAAAAATTTTTTACCTTTTAATATAGGAAATAAAGCTGTGTCTTAAAAGAGATGTCATGAGATTTCTTACATTAGCAATTTTTTTCTTGTTGGTATATAAAATAATGGTGATTCTTATAAATGATGGCCTCTTAGTTACATATAATGCTAAACAATACAATATCATCCTATACTATAATATACCCACTTACAAGTAATCCATAAAAAAAGGATGTAGTTTCTTGTGAGGGTTCTAAAACTGAATGTTCATCTGGTTGAGAAATTAGATGTGTGGCCCCATATAACATAAGCTTATGGGAGAGCATCAGCTTTCCCATACAGCTCTACTCAGAGCGTCAACCAGTTCAATATGAGAACTACACTACTTTCAATGTCCAGGCAATGTGGATTTCAGCCTGGTAGTCATTCAGTCTGAGAGGATTGTTTCTTTTTGCTACTGAGATCAATCTTTATACAGGAAGAAATAATTCATGGATTATTCTGAAGATGCTGAATTTGTAGTCACAGTTGCTTTGTATTTAAGGATGTTAAAACTAGCTGAATTGCCCTATTGGAAAATCTGTAGTGGCCTGAGGAAAACAACTGTTTCAACATCATGGTTGATTCTGGGTACAATGATAACTTATGGAAGGGGGGTTAGTGTTGTCTTGTGGACTCCCCACCTGTTCTGGTCCATGGGGCCTTCCATATACACACACATGTCCTGGTAGCTATACACACTTTATTTAAGAGGGTTATTCTGGTCTCTCATAAGAAAATTCTGTGTTTAAGACATAGCTTCAAAGTGCTGCACTGCTACCATCGGAAACAGATGGCCCAAATAAACACGTGCCCAAGTCAGCCTGGCTAAATTAGGTTGCAACTATAGAGTATTAATTCAGCATGGGTAAAGATCCTTAATTTTTTCACATACGCACAAAACCAGACTTGTCCACAGAGTTTTCTTTACTGAATCCAAGGTCCTCTTGGAAAACATGACTCCCAGACACAGAGGCCTATGCATCAGGTCTTTCACTTGGTAAGAGAATTAGGATCTTACATTTTAATTTTTATTTTCAAATACCTTTTCTTGGAGTCTATCTATAAAGAAAAAAATGCACAAATGATAAGCCTAGTGAATTTTCACCAATTGAATGTCCCTGCATAACCAGCCTCCAGATCAAAAAATCAGTACATTTCTACTACCTTGGCGATCTCCCTCATGTTCCTTCAATTCAGGAGCCCAACAAGAACTTTAGTACCTTACTAATTTGAATCTCAGCGAATAAGCTTGCTCTACAGTTTGCCCAATCCCGTTAATTAACTCTTCTTCATTTTAGTATCATCAGAAATGCAGAAGGCACAACGTCTTCACTCCTGTCACTCTCAAGCTGACTTGAAGGGGTTCGTAGGTAGACACGATGGAAAAGTGATGCCTCACAGTTTTCTAGCAGAAAACTCTTGAGTGATGCACATGTGGTTTTTCACCTTCATGCTTGCAGAGTGACTGCTACTTCATACTCTGGTTTCAGAAAAGGACTGCTGATTAGAAATAAAAAAGGATGTTTGGAGGCATTTCCTAAAAGGGTTGTAATGGAGGCAGAAGGGATTGTCCCAAGGCAAGTACACAGTTGTATTGATATAGGTACTTTAGTTATAGCAGATGGAAAGCTGGAATTTTCTGAGTCAACTAAGCAGAGTATTTAAATGCATTAAATGCTGGGGAAATCTATAGCTAGGAGGAAATCTTGGATAATTAACTCTTTAAATGTCAAAAGGTAATGTGGACCTCTTTCTGTATCCACTAGACTTACTGTCTACATGAGCCCCCAGATGTGATCAGTGCTACAACCTGAAGAATTGCCCTGTGAAATAGTTTGGGTTCTCTTTCTTGCTATTAATGGGACAACAGGGAGTAGAGGGGGAGGAAAAAGGGAAGGGGAGGTCAGTTAGTCTCAGCCCCCCATGCTCAGGGGCTGGCATGGAAGGAAATGTACTGGAACCATCAACTCCTTTGCAAGGGGTTGTCAACTCAAACTTTACAAAAATAATTCTAGAGATGTTAATATTTCACTCCAAGCCTTTTGATTGTGTACGGCATGCAAATGGGGGTGGGGTCTAGCATATCACTGAAATTTGCAGTTGATGCATGCCCACCATTCGGAGAACTATATCCTGCCTGTGTGATTTAGCATGACAACCGGATTATATTTATACAATTAATTAATGTTTGCTTGACCACTTTTATCCAATTTCTTTCCATAGCACATAAAAGAGAACCTGACATAAATTTCTCTTTCAAAACAATTGACTTAGCAACTGCTGACCTTCTGTTCTGTCATTCTAAGGATTGATTGGATATTGTTGAATTGTTTCATTCTACAGTAATTAAACATAAAATTAATTATGCTAGTAACCCATTATTTCTCTGAACCAAGGACTAAGTCATTCGTTTTCGCTTGGTTACTCTGAGAATCTGCCATTAGATGAACAAGGAAGAGAAAATCGTACTGTTGCAAACAGAAACGAAATATTTTAAGGCACATTTTAATGGCTAAAATATAATCTGAAAGCTTCTAATTTCCATATGCACAGCATATTGAATTTGTTTAATGTAATTTAGGCCATAAATCTTTTACCTTATGATATGGTCATTTAAATATTTTCTCAGGTGGCTAATCATTTAGAAAACATGTCACGGAAGAATATATGTTAAGAAAGAGAGACGACAGATGAAGGAAAGTGGATGAGGAAGTAAAGCCATCACGGATCTCTAATTCTTGATTTGGTTTGCTGTTCACCCGAAATGAAATATACTTCACGAGTCATTTTCTTTGTTAGTTTTGTGTAGAAAAATGCTTAAAATTACCCTTATATTATAAGCTTTGATTCGGGACTTGAGAGGCACACAAATATGACAGGACTAAATTATCAAAATGTATGTGCTGATAGAAACCAAAATAGGTTTTTGCAGTTTTCATTAGTGTGGGGCATATTAATTTAATTAACATGATTGAAGACAATATCACTGGATGAAGCCGCAGATGCCTAGCCTTGGCCTGTTACTCACCCATACGCTATAAAACGATGCACCTCACAAATGGGTATACAATCTTGTATATTTCATATTTGGACTCTGCCTTTTATGCACATTTCCCTGTGGCTCTGCGGAATATGTTCTGAACTTCATCTGATGAAATTCTTTATGGTTTTCGAAATTCACAACCCCGATCAGCATTTTAAATATTGAGCAGAATCTTGGATTCTAGTTGAACTTTGTGCAATCTGGATGTTTATTGTTTAGCCTGCCGAGCACCCTGCTCCTCTATCTGGAAATTGTGCCTCCTCTTTATGCTAAGACCCTTCTCTTCTTAACCTGCCTGTGGTTCTGGTTGGGGCTGTGAATCGTAACACCCCACTGTCCTGGCCTTAAGGGTGGGTTTGGGGACCAAGAGAGCTAATTAATGGTTCTTTTCAGGATTAGTGTAGTTGAACATAATAGAGAAGTATCCTTGTGGTAGACATGTTGCCTACCCAATATCCATTCTCTCCTTTTCTCTTATGAACAAAATCCTCCTTTTTTTTTTTTTTTTAAAGAGTAGTAATGTTCCTATTTGAAAATATCCATCTCCTCACACTCTCCTGGAGCCAAATGTGACCATGTCTCCCATTTCTGGCCAATGTGATATAAATGGAAGTCTATAACATGGGGCTTCTGGAGTGCTACTGTTGCCATGATAAAAGGGCTCAGACTCAGCCTGACCAGTGATTTTTGTCCTTATTCCTCTTCCTCCTCCTGCCTGAAACTTACACAACATGGGCTAGCATGAAGCCTGCTAAGAACAATGGAGTAGGAATTGGGAAGCCCCTGGATCATTGATAACTGGCTCAAATAGCTGTACCAGCCTTGGTCTACTCACTTGCAAAATTATTTCTATGTGAGAAAAATAAAACTTCTATTTAGTTATGCTACTATGAGTGGGTTGCTGTCATATTCAGTAGGTTATGGTCCTAATGGTTATAATCCTTTTCCTATGTTAGGGTGGATTTGTAGGGAAAGAGAAGTCAACCCACAAAGAAAGAGTCAAGAGACTAATAACATGCCCTGGTCTTGTGGCCCAATTTCTATGCAGCCTGGGGTTGGTTATATAAGCTAATGCAACCCTATTATGCTGAAGTTTCTTAAAGTTGGTTTATGTTACTTACAAATAAAAGAATTCTTAGAGATATGAAAATAAAAAACACACTCTTCGTGCAATGAATATTCAAAATCTATCAGTGCTTCATTAGCACTAATTCCCTATCATCTGGGATGGGAAGGAAGCGGCCTGGGTTCTTGACTTGACAGTGCTGGTTTAGGGGCTTTGGAACATCACCTAGTGTTTTCGAACCTCAGTTTTCTCATCTGCAAAACAATGTAAATGAATTAGAAGTTCTCTAGGGTGCCTTCAGTTCTAAATGATTGTGACTCCATGCTCATTTCCCAGAGAAATGGGCTGGGAGGGAAGGTATGAAAGACATCAATCAATTATGAAAGAAATGTACTCAGAGATTTACCATAAACACCTACTCCTACAAATTAATAAAAAAGAATGAAGTCACAGCACCAGTAGGAATTTGCTGTGGATGTGGTCATACAGGCCCTAAGGCTGTCAGTGTATGAAGGTGGCATACACAGAGTGAAAGAAAGAGACGTGCTTTTCTTAAGGATTAAATTACTTCTAAGCATGGAATTTTAGATCTGAAGAAGACTTTCATCACCAAATACTCAAAATCTTCATAATAATAACAATAATTACAGATAACTGCATACCTTGAACTCTGCTAAATGCATGTATTATCTCATTGATATTGATTATCATTATCACTGATGCACTGAGATATATAATATTATCATATTAGTCTGTTTATAGCTATTTGTTTTATTTTTTAGTTATAATCTGAGTAATTCCCCATTTGAAAATAGTTGGGGCTTAGTATTTGCTTTTTTCAATAAAGCAGAGAAATCTGAGTGTCAGCTGTTGATTCCAAAGCTATTTCTTCATTTTCTCACAGCATATTAAAGGAAATAATAGGTTCCAAAGGAAATGTTGACTGAAAGTTAATTGGGTAAATTCATCCAAAACAATTTAGTTTATTAATAAATCAGTGCAAGGGAGGATTTTCCTTTTGTATGGGTCAGAGGAAGTCCAGACACATTCCCTGAAGCAAAGTTGCATTGAACTGGGAGAAGAACTGGCGTAGATAATGTCTACATACTTAAATACAAAATTGTCTTTGTAACGAATGTTGGATTAGGCTTGAGAGCCATCAAATGGCATCTGTGTAGACCATTTTTGCCTCATGAACTGGGTTAAAGGGAGAAAAAACCTAACATTTGTTGAGCCCCTTCTGTGAGGCAGGCACTGGGCTAGGCCCTTTTCACACTGCATCTCATTTGGACATCAAGGCAGTCCAGGCAAGGAGGTATGATTGATTCCATTTTACAGAGGAAGAACAGAGAGATTGAGTAACTTGCTGAAGGTCACACAGGCAGGAAATGGTGAACGGGGCTGTGAACCTGTTTCTCTCAACTGCCGGAATCTAAGCTCTCACGGCAGGTGGGAGTGTGGCACGTCAGTTTTCCAAATTCCATGATGGGAACTATGGAAAAAGTCAGATGTCTAGTGAGTGAAGGGAAATAACAAGCTGTAGATTGTGGCTGGTTTTGTATTCTGAGTTGACAAAGAGCTGAGAATGAAGAGTTGAACCTGAAGAAAACTTGTTATATTGGCTGTATAACTAAACCTGTTTTCATTCTCCAGAGATTTTCTCTGGAAGCTCTGGACCCATGTGGAAGGCAAACTTTTGGTAAGGTTTATTGATTTGATGTCTAGGCTTTGTCCTCATAGGAGATAGACGTAAACCTCTTGATCTGGTGTCTTCCTAGCATGTAGAGTAGAAAATGAGAAGACGAGATGCCCTGGTTGATCTGTTCTTCTGTCTCGAGGAAAGGGCTTAAATTAAACCATTTCCAGCCGATGTGAGTCTGAAACACTCTCCTTGAAGTGAGAGAAAACAGAAGGAACAATTCCTAACCACTCTAAGTGAGGAACAAAGGAAGACAAAATGTTTAGTTATCTCAGCTCACTAAAAGGTGGTGGAATAGGTCTGGGTCCAACAGAAAATAACTAGTCTACCTTCTGTTATCTCTCTTTTCTTCCTCTCCATTCAAGTTAAGACCTGTAAATTCTTAAAAACCTCTAGGGAGGTAAGTAACAAAAACTTCCTTTTTGTAACCCTCTAAGCCCATTTTAGTGCTTAATAACCCTTATGTAAGGACGTCCCTTCTGGAGCAAACGTAAATCATTCTGCTGCAGGTTAATTCTATTTCCTCTTTTCTCTCTAGTGAGGAGAGAGAACAGCTGTTTACCATCTTCCTGGTGTAGAATTGAACACACCTGAACAGAGTGGTATCAAATCACCCTCAGACTTTCATCATTCAGGCAAAATAACATTGACATGTCAGTAGTTCTCAAAACAGTTCTCTAAACGGCAGGATCAGCATCTCCTGGGCCCTTGTTAGACATGCAAATTCTCAGGCTCCACCCCACGCCTGCTGAATCCAAAATTCAGGAGGTAGGCCCAGAAATTGTTGTTTTAATAAGACTTCCAGGTGATTTTCATGCTCCCTGAAGTTTGAGAATCATTGATATGAATAGATATTTTGATTAGATATGGGTGATTGTTACTAATAATCATCCTAATAATTCATAATGTTTTTTCTGTTTGTGTGTCTGTCTGTATATAAGAATGCATATATTTATGTATTGATTTAAGGGGGATTTTTTGCCTAGCAGTTGTATGCAGATTGCTGTGATATAAATGAAGGTATCTTCTGTCCAGGCACAAAAGTTCAAAACTGACAGTTTGGCTGTCCCTACCTGGCCTTAGGTAATAAGTGTTTAATTTATAAAAATAAAATACAGGTGGGAAAATAGAAAATAATGAAAAATAAAATCCTTCAAACAGAAAATCACTCAACTTTTTTGTGTTATCTCTCAGACTTTTGTTTCTTATGCAAAACAAACACATATGATTTAATTACAAATAAATGAAATTATATTATGCATATGGTCCTGTAACCTGCATTTTATACTTAAGAATATGCCATGAAGGCCAACAACTAACATACACAAACATACACATAGAGTAATTTTTAATAACTGTATAACCAATTGCCTATTGATAGACCTTTAGGTTATTTTCAGTTTTTCTTTCTTTCTTTCTTTGTTTTTAACCATTATAGAAAACTGAAGCTCCATTAAACAATGAATAAAGTGGTGAGCTAGACACCAATAATCTTCAGTCTTGTGTGGTCCAAGATCTCACTGTTACCGAACTAGATTTATAAAGAATTAGGAACCCAACTGTTAACTGGGCTTCCATTTTGTTATAAAGATTCTCATTTTTTGGAAGAGTTTATTTCAGATATTCTTTGGATTTGTAATTAAACATGATTCGAAAGACTTCCTTAAAGAATACTGTCTGGTGCATTCTGCACACATGCCGCTATCTCAGGAAATGTATTTCAAAGGTCTAACTGATCAATCTATATTTCAGTTGATTCCTTGGTACTTTTTCCCTGATTGGTTTTGACTGAAAACACATCTTTTTAGAAAGATTGTTCAATTTAGGACCAGTTATACTTCTGAGATATGGCAAAACTAGTGAACATGAGAACTGAACCTTTGGCTTTGGCCTCTTGAGAACGCAACTGGGGAAAGTCTTCAAGAATTTTAGAAGTGGTATAACTTTTATAGAAGAGCTGTGATCTGAGGAAGGTTTCGAGTTTCTTCCAAATATTTTAAATACTGTTGCTGCGCAAAAGCAGTCCTTGTGCAGTTTGCAACATTCCTATTTCAAAGCTCATTCTTCACAGAAAATTTCATGACGCCATGATCAACAAGATGCTGTGCTGCCATTGTCCCATGGAAACTCTGTCTTCTCCTCTAACTCTTGTTAAAGTTCACCTATACTAAAGGACTGTCATCTTGTTTTTTGCTCAAGTTTAGCTTTGGGGATCTTGGATATAATAAAGTGAAATTAATGTCTTGAAACATTATCCAGACCCCTTAAATTGAGTCTTGATTATTCACAGTTTCTGTTGCCCAGTCAACATAATCCTTATTCTTTTCTCCCCAGCTTTAATGAGGTATAATTGGCAGATAACATTATATAAATTTAAGATGTACAAAGTGATGATTTGATATACTTACATACCCTATTTTTGAAGAGGCTGAGAAAGCACATTCAGGCTGGAAGACTAGAGACAAAAAGTTTTTCTAACATTTTTATATGAATGTACATTAGCCAGCAAGGAATCTTTATTAATCATATGCTTTGGGGCATGGGTCATATCTGTTTTGCTCTCTGCTGTATAAAAGTACTAACCCTGGGCTTTGCATAGGTAAGTAGTCAGTGAAAACTTGCTGAAAGAGTGAATGAAGGAATACATTTTTATGACTATTCAATGGGGCAACTAAGAATTATACTTTAAATGACACCTGGAAGGATATATGAGAAAGCATGTAAAACACTTTATAGAAACTTTCAGAACACATTCACCCAGGAGCCCATTTTTTTAATGCTGCTAAAAATATTTGTTTTGGAATCTCAACCCAGGTTGTTAAGATGTTCCAAAATATGGTATTTATTTGCCCAAGTCCAACTTTTAGTAATAAATACTTGCCAAGGTAGATGTAGCCTAAGTATCCAACAGCTTGTTTAAGAAAATAACTTGCTTAGAATAATTGAGTTTTCAAAGACTACTGGCTATGAATACAGTAGACTATTAAGACATGAAACACATCATATCCATTTCCACATCCTTTGAACCATTAAAGATATATTTTTCACATATTCCACTTATTTGCAATTTTTTTGTCTTGCATATTCTTTCCTATTTTGAACTGAAAACCTTCTCCCATCATGTTATTTCTTTTCTTCCCATGCTGTCAGCTTAGGACATAAAGTGGTTTTTCTTTGAACAGAGTAGGGGGGGAAAAAGATCTTATTTTAAAACTAACTTGGAATGGCATATATTTTAAAAAATCAGACTGATACAGCATGTACTCAATGTCAGACAGTGTTGTATTTTACAAATGTTAACTCATTTAATATTCATATGAATTAGGTACAACCATTATCCTCATTTTACAGGAAAATTGAGGCCCAGAAAGGTTAAGTAATTTTCCTAAGGTCACAAAGCTAGGACACAGAAGAACTGGGATTCAAACACAAACGGTTTGGCTGGAGTCCATGCTCTCCCCGTTGTGCCACGAAGCCTTCCTGGGGTTATTGCTTTATTTAGGTCATCCTAGGTCATTGCCTCCAATCTTGGGTTTGGGGTAGAAGGGTTCATATTGAGGATTTATGGATTAGGAGCTGTAGCAGCTGCCCAGATTTTCCGTTTTTCTGATATTGAAAGTGGTGGGTTTAAAAACCTGACATTTGTAACAGAAAATCATTTCTGAATTGGGAGGGAGGGGCTTTTCCCACTATCTAAATGGGAATTTTACAAGAATGAACAAATTTACTGAGAAAAATGTGATGTTCCATCTGAATTCCAATTACTTTATTTTTTCTAATGGAAGTGAAAAGTCTCAGAGACGGTTGCCAGTGAACTAGAACCAGGATGTTTGCATGCATGCACCTCCTCTTCTCCTTCTACTCTTGTCCTTCACCCAACCCTGCAGAAAGTAAAAATGCCAAGAAGAAAAATGGGGAAAGTGATACTATTAAATATAACACAGGTGCTATTTTCATAGGTGTTGGGAAGTTTTAGCTCTCCTATTTTTTACATTCTCTATGAAGTTTTATTACCATTTCTCAGAGATACACATCCTGCCAGAGAGTCCAAGATTACTAGGGAATTGGGTTTTATTCACTTCACTTGTTTCAGGTGAGGGGGAAATTGTGAAAGAGTGGAAAAACAGCTAGAACCTACTAGATCAGGATCTATCTTTAACTTGGCATTCAATTGAATAAAATTTTTAGAGTGCAGGAGTAGAGTTTTTGGATTTTATTTATTATGGTGATACTTGTTCAACTTTATTATAGAAAAATAGAAAAAAGATAACTGCCATGAGTTTCAGCTTTTTTAGACTAGAACTTAATTTGGCAACTGATGGAAAAAAGTCCCCCCAAGAAAAATCTACCAATACTATTTCCAACTAAAAGTGGTAAGGAAAGATCTTACAAAGTATCGAAATCATAAGAAATGCTTTTTTGTTTTGAGAGCAAGTAAGATTTTATGTAATTCAACTTGCAGAGTTCAACATTTTGCAAATTAAGGCAACAAAATGTTGCAGCCCTTCAACTCTTGTCAGTGGCTAAAGTCTTGAAAGATAACAAGTAACAGATAAAGTCTTGATCCTTAATATGTAATGAACATATGCAAAAATGGGAAATATTTTCCAACTGCCGATTCTTTTGCCACATTACCAAAGACTGTTAGTTCATAGTTCCAGTCACTGAAGTTAGTTTTGCTTCCTACTCTTCCCTTAGTAAAAATATTCTAAAATCCCCATATCCTTTTGGCTTCCAACTGAGAGTTGACAAAATATTACAAAGAAGCAATTAAAGCCTATCCATTAAAATTTATGACACTTATACTATTTGTATACATATGACCTCCAAGGTTATGTAAAGGTGGTCAATTAATCCCTCTGTTTGGTCTTTGTTTTTTCTCTTCACTCTTAAAATGACGTTGATAAGGAGTAAAACTGACTAGAGCCAGCATGATCTTGGACCAAATTACCTGAATTTCCTATTTGTTCATATTCTGTTGCAGAATCATTCAAATGCACGTGTTTTAATGGTGGTATTGAGGAGTAGGTGGCCAGCGACAGGAAGGTGGGGGTGGATGGAGCGAAGTACGAAAAGAGACCACAGTGTTCTACCCTGCGCTGCTGGTGTTTTCAGATTAAGATGGGGGATTAAGGAATTTTACTCAGCAATTTGAGATGCTTTGTTAGGGACTGAGGAGATTTGAGCTGCTTTGTTCTCAAACCACATGTTAGTGAAAAAGCAAACAGGCACTTAATCCTGACAGACAGCAGAACTTGACATCAATTTGCCCCTTGGGAGGTGACCAGGAGTTCTCCACCACGGGCTAAAATGACCAGCCCTTGTTTTCCAGGAGCTTCATGCCAACATTCCATCCTAACCTGTATTTCTCAGCAGTGTGGCCATAACTTGGACAGCTGGGCTGACCAAGAGTTTCTAGATATTAGGGACTCTACATTCTTTCTCAAAACAAAACAAAAACCCTTTTAAATGCAAATAACCTACCAGGTGCCAAATATTTAAATAGATTTTAAACAGTCCTAATATTCTGGTCACTAAATCTTGAAATGAAATATAGAAAGGCTGTGAATTTTTTCCTTTTGAAAATAATGGATGGTTTCCTCTAACAATAAAATCACAGGGCAACATATCAATTTTGGAGCCCATACATGGTTGTGAAATAAACATCAATTTTTATGTAGATCTTTGAGGGAGGTTCTACTGGATAACCAGTTATACTTTAAGGTCATGTCCTTCAAAGTCACTGAAGTAGGACAAAAGCAAACAAAATGAATAGGAAAGAAATTGATGGCTTCTTGAATTGGATTTCATACATTAGAAAACTTAAGTATACACAGTTATATAGTCTGGCACATAATCTGAAATTGTGGTATAAAAGCTAACTTTTCCATCTTGAGTTTGTGCCACCCTTAATCCATTGACCTAAAGTGCACTTTTAATGGCCTATTGATTTACTAAATGTTGGCATGCATAGGGAAGCCATTTTTAAAATCAGAATTGAAGCAGCAAATTTATAAAGCATATTTTAAAACAAATCCTATCACGTTATAAAGAGTTTCTGGTTGAATATTTAGTTTGAATCAATAGCTCCTGTACTCTGGTAGGATGTAAAAATCTGCTATGTGTTAATAATTAAAAAAACAAGTTTTGTCACCCGTGTACAACCAAGCAACCAAGATTGCTACATTTTTGCACTATTTAAACACACAACTTTGAGCCAAGCCAAGCCTCTGCTCCTGCCCACCCCTCAGCCCACTCTCTGCCATAAGGAAAACCTACCTCTTTTCACCAACACTGGGTGATTTTCTCCATTCTGCTATGAACTCAACGTTTTCTTCTTAAATAACCTTAGAGTTGTTCAAATAATCTTTCTTTCAGGATTGATGCAACCCTCTTTATGTTTAAATAGCACCAAACTCATTTTCAAATGACCATGAGCACATGATGATAGAATATCTTGTATAAGAAAAGTAATGTCACTTCAGATTTCCAAAGAGAAATGGTTGTCTTTGATTTTGAAGCTTTAATTTGAGGGGAAAAAATACCTTTACATTGGCCAAAGCAATAAGCATATAAAAGTATGTGTATGCTCCGTTGTCAACTCTGAAGACCAGAGACCATTTCTAATATTTTGTATAGCCTTAATTATTTATTATAAAAACCTGTGGGACAGAAATCTGAAATTTAAAATATTATAAAGAGACACTTTCATTAATTTTATTTAAAACAGTATATGCCAGTCTTTAGATAACTTTTGAGTTGTATTGTTGCTCTCTCCTTTTATGAAGGTTTACCAGGCATATTATAAGGATCAAATACAGGGTGAACTAAAATCAGAAACACAGTATTCATTTATTTAACTCTGGTACAATAGAGCAAATTCAGGGTGACTCAAGGGACACAATGTCTTGTAAAACATATGTACTTAATATAAGGGTCATAAAACTTATTAAATTAAAAGCTAGGTTAAAAATAGGAAGAAAATTTATGCTGCTGTCTAAAATAGCAATAATTTCCCTTTGGCCTTTCCCTTTCCAAGTAATACGGGTTCTGGTCAGGAGGACAAAAAAAAAAAAGTCAACTTATAAAATCTTCATTTTGTAGGACCAAATGCAAATCTCTTTAACTGCACCAAATGCAAATCTCTTTTAACAGGCAAGTGATATGGCTGAAAATAGAGTAGCAAGAAGATAAGCTGTTAAGCCTTGGAAAGTGTACTTGTGTCTAGGTTTCAAGGATATAGGTGGTATTATTCCCCAGCCCAAACAGCCAACCCCGTTAGTGTTAGCTAGTGTCCAGGAAGAATAGTTTAAAGGACATGAGCACACTAGAAAAAATATTTTTTAAAATAGTTGATTTGGCTATGGGGCAGCAGCACAGTGATTAGGGACCTGGAGCATAGACAATCCATTGCCATTCAGTCAGGGCACAGCAATGCTGCCCTGAACAAAACCTTCTACCCTTGTCCAGGCAAACTTTGGCTTGTAACAAAATCTGTGTAAACCAGGAAATTTGAAGTCAAGATCGATCTCCTATTCGTGCTTCACTCTGCTGCCTGTGGGCCACACTAGTGTAGGAAAGGACACATTACCCTTACGAACAATTTCAGGGTTTGGGAGTGAGAGTGGCCTCAACTTTTTAAGCACTTGTATTCCTTTTTAATTCATGCAGCTAAAATATATTGAGTTTGCTGGAATGTTTATTCTTAACCTGATAGCCATTTTTCTAGTTGGTATTCCTGGGTATAATGCCGTAGGAATTTGAAACCAAAATAAATATCAATTTCCTCATACTGTATTCACACAGGGGTTTGTTTGGAATTTTATCTTCGCACAAATGTCTGAAGGCTGTTGAGAAGGGGATGTGCTAATAATTTATCTGCTTGCTCTTAAACCCATTCTCTTCCTTTCCTTGCTTTTCTGTATTCCAGGGGCCTTAATCCTGCAAAGTACATTGCCATCTGGCGTCCTCAAAGGTTCTGCAAAGAGAGATACTGGTTAGGGAAGAAGAGAGACACTGGAATATTCAGTCTCCCACCCTCCTACCGGCTTTGGAGGTGGTTCCGGCAATGGCTGCATCTCCTCTGAGCTCCCAGACCTGCCCTCTTCCCATCGTCCTTCCACGATGTGGAAGCAGTGGCTTCTTCCCATGGCCACACTCTTGGTGATCTCACCATTCCTGCTTGGACTTTCAGTTCTTCCAACACTTTTGTGACTAGTTCCCTTGTTTAAATCTGTCTGTTGAATCACCTGGTGGTGATTCTGTTTTTCCTGACTAGACCCCGACTAAGGCAGGGGCCAACTGCTTTATTTCAAGGGTATTAGTTCAAAAGATAAGAGATTCTGTTGAAAGTCTTTTGGGGTCTTTATCTGCCTCTTGGCCAGTGGGTAGCCCGCTGTGTCACTGTGGCAATTGGTTCTCTTTTTAGTAGAAGTGGAGCACATGTTTGAAGGTGAAATGAGAAAGTAAGAACCATAGGAACCCAAGACAAGTCACGTTGAAGAGGCCACGTGGATATGTTGTTGACCTTGGCTAACTCCCCTGAGCTGGGTAGCACTGACAATGGAGGCCTTCCTATGGCCCTTGGAAAAACTCAGCTAAAACCCTATAATCCATTTTCCTTTCATCCTTGCAATCTTTTTTTTTTTTTATTTCTATAACTAACCAGGCTGCTAGTGTAAAAATAGCCTCATTTGAACTAAGATGGGCAATACCCACATACATACTCAGAGGTCCTACTAACTTACTCCAGTCAATAGAGGAACCCTGAACATCATAAACCAGTTTTTCTCTCTCTCCTTTCCCTCCTTCTCTACTTGGTTGTATTCCCTAACAAAATTAAAAATTGGTTCCCATGATAAAACTTCATAGGCTGCCGTCTGGAATGGGTTTGCCTGAAAGAGCTCTAAATGCTGTGGGAAGGAGGGAACTTGGGGTGGGGTAGGGGAGAACCCAAACCTCAAACCAAATGGCTTTGCCATTCAAAATACCATCTTGAAGGTTGACATTTGCATGGACCTTGGGAGTATAGCATGTGGGAACTTTTATCCTGCTTCTCCAGTGACAGCTGGGCCTGGTCCAAACAACACTGCCAGTAACATTGTCATCAAGTAGGATGACTGGAACTGGAGGGGAACATCATTTTAGCTTTTAGTCTCAGAGCCTTTGGGCATCCAATCACCATTCAATTAGCTTACACTAGCTTGAGCTCTGTTTTCAGCGGGCTCTTAGTAGGGCTTAGGAAACCTTGAAAATGGAATGCTCATTTTTTTTTTTGAAGACTTTTTTTTGAACCCACCAATTTTATGAAATTTAAGCACATTGTTCGTTATGTAATTATAGATGAAATATTAGAGGAGTGGACTAATTATACACAATGCACTCAAGCCCAATTAAACCAGCATCTGTGGTGAACGTAAGGATATTCTCTTTCACTAATAAGAAATACTTTCTGAACAACAGAGAATAAAATCGTTAAATTGGATATGCTGTAGAGATTATAAATATCCTATTAGCATATGAAATGAGGATTAACCTTATTTAATCACTGCATGCCAGATCATCAAAAGTCATGTCGCACCCCCATAATGTTGCTGTATCCATTCTGCAAAATAACAGTAAAAAACCACTATTAATAAATATAGCTGACTAGATGCTATTCTTGTATACTAAATTAAACTGTTGGTGAAATTCAAGTATTCCCTTAATTGCTTAACAAAGTAGCAAAACTACTTTTACCTACTCACTATGATATTATGGCTGATTTAGATTTATTTATCATCTAGTGGCTGGAAAGGTGTGTCTTCCTGGCTAGGCAAATTAGCCTACTTCAAAACAAAATAAACAAAATATACAATTCATTCCAGCCAGCGCCACAAGTGACCTTTTGAAAATGTAAATTAAGTGATTGCAAATACCAGAGTGTATTCAAAATGAAAATGTATGGACTTAAGACATAGTGCCACTGTTGCTTCAGGTATTAATTGGCAGACTATGAATCCAAGGATATTTGTCTTTTAATCTGGGTCATCGAATGTTCCATTGGAAGATACTCATGACCATTGTTTTTATGATTTAATAATCAGGCCTGGGTGGAGCAACCTCTGTAGTTCAGCAACAACAAAGGGGATTTGGAGTTATACAAGTTCAGGTTACAGCTAATTAAAAATATTGATTACATGCAGTAACAAAAAACCAATGACAGCGAAGTTGAAGGCAGCGATTTCATATGTGTTCATAGATTGTGATCTGTCACAGCTAAGGGACAAAAATCAGCCAACAGGGATGGGTGATTTGGGCGGAGGTCTTTGTCGGAACACAGGGAAAGAGCTGAAATCCATCTTTCTTCATGTTTCTTTCCTCCCTGTTTCTTTCCCTTTCTTTTCTCTCTCCTTCCCTGCCTTCCTTCCTTCTGAAGAGCTCTTTACATTTCTTCTAAGACTGGAAGGCTATTTTTCTTTCATTCTTGTGAAAATCATAATTACAGAGCCTGGAATATAGAGATATTTATAAATATTGAGAATAATTATGGTTCTTACAACTTCATGTTTCTAATTTGGTACTTTTTAAAAAAGAAATCAACATATATACCTCTTTTTTAGTGGAACCCTTGCTCTTAGTTTGGCTAGTCATTCTTATCTGAGAAAGTAAGTTCAGTCCAAACTGTAAAAACTCAGAATTTGGAAGAACTGGGAAGAAACTGGAGGTAACTGGTTTGAGAGGGGCAGGGTGGTGCACACTGTCATGGGCCTTTGGTCAGGGACTGAATCCTGGAATACGTGTTGAGGGCAGAAAAGTCTGCCTGGGAAGTTGAAATTTAATAAACACATCCAACATGAAATAAAATGTGATTTGATCACATTAGAAGTATTAAGTATATGTTTCACTATGCCAGTTCAAAGAAAGCAAGCAGTATGCATGTGCAAGCAAGAGTCCTGTTTCATCCTCACAACCAAAGCTGCTAAGTCAAGGAGCTTTTCTTTCTGTTCAAGTGCCATGTACCATTCAAGTTTTTCTCCAGGTTCCTTGGCTTTTAAAGCCATTTGCACTGTATACACGTGTATTTAGCAAATCTTCTCTGTCTCCTTTGTTCTATGGAGCGGGCAATATGATGTGAATATAGTGTTAATAATAACTACTATTTTTGCTCGTTTTGAACAAACCAACAATTGAGAGTTTCAGCTTTTATTTTTGTTCTCTCCAAACTCAATTAAAAGGTACTTTTGCCTTTCAGGAGCCATTTTTACAATTCATTTGACGGGCTGGGTGAATTAAAGAAAATCCTATGCTTTTGAATTTTAGATGAGGTTGTAGATTTGCCATGACAATATTACTTTAAAGAGACCTTTTTTTGTTTTGTTTTTCTTCCAGGTCTCGCTTGCATAGCAATTTAGCCTTGCCTCAGAATTGTTACATTATGGGCAAATGGTTTGGTTGTGACATGGGATCATTTTGGCTTCAGAAAAGTGGTAGAAAGTGTCTAGAAGTAAAAAAAACTTTAAAAAAATAAAAATGGTCTTTATTGAGAAGATCAAAGGGACATAAAGGCAAAAACTGACTTTCACAGAAACAGAACTGGGGACCAGGCCTCCAGTGTCCTTTTTGTAATTCATTGCTTGTTTCCAGACCCCATGATAGAACTCTTCCACAACAGAGGACTTTGTTAAATTGTAAATGAGTATTACTTCAAGCACTCTGTGGAAATATATTCTCCCCCTATAGCCCATACATTATTTCTGCTTAGTTATAGTGGCTCACATTTCCCGTAACTATCAGAGAGAACTTAATTCAACTCACACCACATCACTTTACAATTGTGCAGCTCTCTTAATCAACCTTTGTATCAGCCACAAATGTGCAGTATGACCTAATTTGAAAATGTCTCAAAGTGCTGACTCAAACTGTTAGTGAATAAAGGCTAGTCATTACCATTATGACACTAATGTGATGCAAAATAAAATTGAGTTGCATCAGCTGAACATTAGTTTGCAAAAATATTAGTGATTGAATCCATTTTCTGTTCATATTTTATTTATACTTATATATGTATAGATATATACATATGCATATATTTATTTTTTGTTTGTTCGAAACAGCCTTGCAATAAAATTTTTAAGTGCAGAGGAAGGAAGCCACATTTTAACACTGGAAAAAAAGACTAGATTAAAGGCAGATCATATGTATATTATGATCACCCATCTATAAGATGAAAACATTTTGTTGAAGTCTTATTGGAATATTTATATACATATAAGTGATACAATATGAAAATTATCATCTTGTCCTGTACTTTGATGCCAGATTCCAAGATTTTAAACATTCCTAGTACTCCTTTGTATGTACTCAAAAATTGAGTATCCTTTGTGTTACTCAAAAATTCTCCAACTTTGTATTTAGGAATTACAAGGATTTGAGATTTATTTCTTTTATGGGCCCTCTTTCCTTCTTCCTTACTTGACAGAAAAAAATTTTTTTGAGATAGAAATACTCTCTTAAAAAATTGCTCATTAATTACTTGTGAACAAAAGAAAGTGAGATATAAGACTAGAAATGATTTAGCCTCACCCCTACTGATAATACTTCATGGAATGCAACATAAATTATCTTTTTTTACACAATTCAGATGGTTTTGGGGAAAAACTCATGTGCTTATTTAATACCTATATATCCTAGATCTGGTATTAGTTTCAAACTCTGAGATGATAATTAGTCATTGAAAATAAATCAGCAGGAACCTTTCTTAAATTAGAGAAATTGTCCCAGTGGTAAATCAGAAATTCCACCCTGTATCCCCTTTGGAGTCTCCTGAATTCTGAAAACTCTGAATGTAAAAGTGATGCATTAGCGATCAGATACCTCTGATTTTATTTGTTTAATGGTTCTAATAAACCAAGTACACAAATACAAAGGAGGTATGTTGTTTAAAATTTTCAAGAGCAAAAAGTTTTCGCTATTGAGAAATGATTTAACCTGCTTCAGATTGCGAGAATATGTCTTCATAATATATTACTATGAGCAATCACTAGAGAATACAGCTACATTAAAATGCTGGCAAGCTTAGTTCATTCACTTTTTAGAAAAACAAGTAAAACCTTACAGCAAAATGTGTAGAAATTTGCTATTATGTGATGACTTTAGTATTTTAGTCCATTTTACATTATGTAATATGTGGCTTGGACTATTTTTATGACCTATGTTTTATTTCCACATTAAAACAATCCAGATTTAAAAAAAAAAAAGTTTGAGTAATTTGAAAGCAGTCTTGCCAAAACCAGTATTCAGAAGCACGGGTGCTCATGCACGCACACACAGGCACACTTTCAATTTACCTAAAAATGAGGGTCACCCTTTGTAGCTAAAATACGATTGTTCTTATTTTTAGGTTACAAGGGAAAAAGGTATGTGGGTGTGCTTGCTGCAAATGGATTGCCAGCCTCTTAACAGTTCATCATTCTTAAATGATAGAAGTATAGCAGCACCCTTCTGAGAAAAATCTTTTCTGTAGATTTTACTTTGTCTATGCCAGGACAAATTGCGTGCTAAGTTGGAATAATTCTGAGATGTAAGACACCTCCACGACTGTCCTTGGAGTACCTGGGAGCTGACATTCCTCTCTGGAAGATGAGGGCAGAATGCCCCCTGCCCTCTTAATTGATGATTTACTGTGCTTTCCCTTGGGGCCATAACTGATGATCTGTAAGCTTGTTGAATTTTGAGGCAAATACTAAATATAATCAATATATAAAAATAAAAAAAAAGAGAAAAAAATGCAATGAAAATTTATGACCTCAACATTCCTTCAGGGTCAAGCAATTTATCAAATTCTCTCACTTTCTGGTTTCAATTACACAGCCATTGTGGAAGGAACTTATTTTAGCAGGTTCATTTGCCTCAGTGGGGAATACAGGACTTTGGCCTAATGCTTCACCTTTAGTGCAGGCCATTTGAGCCTTAGAACAAATACCAATCATCACTCTTTGGGAAAAAAGAATCTGCATCGGCGTGGCCTATTGGAATGGGGTTTCTGTCAAGGTAAACGGTTGTCGGCAATGACTGTGGTAGAGTGGTGATAAATCCCATTTTATTGCTGAAAAATTCCAGCTTCTCTCCATGCCTGACAGCTCCCCACATTCTCATACCCATTTGGGCAATTTCTGCACTATGTCCATCTGGTTCTCATTACCTCTCAACCTGCCTGCGTCTGATCCAGAAAAAGAGCAGGTCAGAAACTGGGCGGGGGGTGGGGGGGAGCTGGTGTGGGGCGGAGAAACCAAGGTGATGAACAAAACAGAAAGCAGGGGGTGGCCCATGGGGGTCAGGGTAGAGGTGAGGCAACAAAGGGGAGAGCAGGGATTCTAGCTAAGACTCCAAGTGGTCCCTAGAAAGGGCCATGTATTAATAGGTATATTTAAGAATGATAACAACAGAGCCCAAGCCAGGAAGCCAGAGGAACCTGTATCTTTAGACACAGGCTTTAAAAAGACACCTGTTTGAAGGTGGAGGGGAGAGAGAGCGAATGTGGTAGGTATGGGTGGGTGGGGATAGGTTAAGGGGAAGCACCTCTGTTAAAGGCACTGCCAGCCAGATTATCACAGAGTAGAGGGTGTATTCGAGAAGAGCTTGGAGCCCTGTGTACACAGTTGGCAGTCTTCTAAATATGAAGATCAAACTCTGCTGGAGATTCAATTTTGGTTCAAAAACATACTTTTCTTGAAGAAGAAAACTCTACGTTCTCCAACATCCTTGTCTCCATTCACTTTTCCAAGAAGAATAGTATTTAAAAACTAACTTATCCTGATCAGGGCATTTAGGATGGGTTCATTCATGAAGTGACAGAGCTAGCACTGAGTCACTTGAGTATTCATAACCCTATATATGATCGTTTTTGGAATTGCAGTGCATTTATGCCTTCAAAAATTTGGCCTCATTCTTTGAAGCTGCAATCCTTTTGACCATAATTACTTCTGACCTAAAATCACCCATAGTCACCATATGATGCCTCTTGGGGACAAAAAAGAAATGCATACAGTAACTATCTGATAACAGATATAAACAATAAGCCAACTTCAATAGTAACTTAAATTAGACTAGGATGAAAGTGCATAATCATATATATGTCTAATATAAAGTTTACTGACTATTATTATTATAATATTCTGGTGGGGTGTGTGGGGCCATTATAGCTAATACTAAAATAAGGTTGGTTAAAGCATATTAAAGTATAAATGCTGAATATCTGAGAACTTTTAATAAGAATTAGAATCAGATGAAAGGCTTCATGGATGGTAGTTATTTTGCCACCTATTTTGAAGTCAAATTTCTTATGCAAATGTCTTAAAATCAGGTGTGATTGTGTATTCTTAGATATGTTGGAGAGCTCTGGCATTGTTATGAATTGCAGACAGAATCTCTCGCATTAGACATGTCTGGACAGACATCATAATGCCTTCTGGATCCCAGGGATACAGAGTGAATTTCCAGTCCTCAAAATTCACTTTTTTAACAGTTAGACCCCTAAGTGCTGCCATGAATATATTTTTTATTGGTTGAATTCTAATATCAAAATTATGTTAAATTTTAGTTGCTGAGCTGGGCCCTTTAGACAAGAAATACTGGCTTCCAATATTTAAGATTTAATTTCTAAACTTTCAAGTCATGAATGTCAAAGGAAATTTTATGAAATGTACCTGAAATTGTAAATGAACCCCACATGGACATTTAAGCAGAGAAAGAAGTTGTTTATAAAAACTTTAAATTAAAACAGCTAGATAATTTGGACTGAAATAAATTACAAGTCATCAAAAATGGAAGTTTGCTATTCGGCAATTTAAAAATGAATACTTTTAGTCAACAAATACAGTTCTAAAACAGACATTTTTAGGTGGACATATTAAAAGGCATAAACCTTCAGCTAGGGTCACATAATCTATTTAAACAGGCTTAATCTATGACGCCTCTAATTTGGAAAGTAATTTTAGATTCTTAGCTAAGAATAATCTTGCTTGAACTTTACTTTTCTAGGCTGTACATATATCAGAGAAACATGATCATTTAAATTCTAAAGGATGTTTGTTTCTTTTAATAGCATAGCAGGGAATTAATGGTGTGGGGGAGGTGAAGTGACAACTTAACTTGATGCTTGATAGCTGTTTACTTATAAATGTGTGCCACAGATTTGTGTCTGCAAAAGAAGGGGAAATAAAGAAAGCAATGGCTTTTAGGGAACTTAAGACACCTGGAAGAAAGTGCTTAGAAGGCTATTGAAATATTTACAAAACAAATCATTTACATTTAACTTTTGTATATGTAAAACCCCAAGTGCCTACAAAAAGACAGAACCAACTTTGGCTATAAGAAATATTTCAGCATCAAAATGGTTAATAGTATTATAGCTTCAAAAGAGCCTATTGGCTCACCCTCAAGGATGCCCTGCAGTTGTTGTTAAAGTCATCAGATGAAGCTAGCCTTCTCAGCTAGCCTTTAGATTTGTCTGCTAACAGTAAAAATACTATAATAAATCGGTAACATATGTTGCCAGGCAAGGAAAAGTGATATAAATAAAGAGACTAGGAGACCCAAACCAAGTACAATGTGAAAAGAATTTAACTTTCAATCTATTGGCTGGCTAATTACCATTTGAAAAGTAATTTGAAAGTGTTACTGTTATTTGCTTATATTCTTCCTCATTTTTCTTTTTTTCTCTTCAGATTGCATTCTTACCCAAATACTCTTCGTGATTGCCTGCTTTGCAGCTTTGGGGTAAGTCCCAGTTTTCCACAACCTTAAGAAAAAAAAATGCATAACATAAAAGATGCCAGAAAGACTTATATGTCCTGATGTTTGGGGTCTGTGAAATATACATGGGTTTGTTGTGTGTGTGGGGGGGGAGAATGAAATAAAGAGAAGGGGTTTGTTTCTGCAAGGATCAAAAGTGTGCGAAAGTGCATATGCAAACGAGGCTCCCATCAGGAAAGCCACCTCTGGAATGGAAATGACAAAGCTTGGAACACACACAATCAATTATTTTCACTAGCATTTAAAATATAGAAAACAAAATCTGCTTTGGGAATTGACTGAATATTTTATTTAGCTTTTTTATTGAGACATCCTTTGAAAAATGGCATAATATAAATAGTTTTACAAAGCAACAATATAATCAATCTCTAAACTAGAATATAAATCAAGGATTTCATTAACTGCTGGTAGCCAGTTTAAATTGTAGTCTTGTCCATAATGTCTATCTATCTATGTATGTCCAAGTTATATTAAAAACCTTTAAATGGCTTTGTAATATCAGCTACATCTAGCTATTATAATAATTAATGGTACTGTTTTATAAATCAATACATGTATTCTTGATAAATTCATATCCAGTTAATGGTGTAATTTAAATAAAAAATTAATGTAATAAAGGACATACAGAAATGGGCAGGAAATCTTTAAAGGTTAAGAGCCAAATTTGTCTAAATTCATTTTTAACCTGTTTTGGAAAAGTTTATGTTTAAAATCAGCTGAGATTTACCTTGTTTCCATAAAACTAATTTTGCCATTTCTAGTGGTATCTGCTATGGAATCTGTAAGATATTTTCCTTTTTAACTGTTAAGTTTTAATTACATACTTACAATACCGTAGAATATTTTACTACTATCAGAATATTTTGTTATTGTCGAATATCATTTAGTTAAATAGAACAAAACAAAAACCTCAAACCCCAGTTATTTATTTTTAATACACAAATGAAATGTAAATGCTTTATTTTTATACGTATATATATAAATGAATTGTTCTGAAAATCTCCAAAGCTATATACAAATTTTATTTAAGAGGCAAAAGGACTGATTAGTTCAATGAATTTGCATGTGTAAGAGCCTAGCGTTTCACTGCTTTCGCTGAGTGAACATCCCAGGAATTTTAGAAAAGAAAAAAATTGCACGGAAGAGTCTGAAATGTATTTTAACGCTGCACACGGGTAGAGAAACATTCTACAAAAAAGAACAGTGTACTATTGTCCTAGTTTTAAAAATACATTGCAAAGGCATATTAAAAAATAACAAGATTTAGAAAAAACAACTGAAGGTTGTATGTTATCAAATACAACATCAAGCCTTTCCAAATGAAATTTCATTCGATTTACAGAGTAAGTGTTTTACAAAAAATATCTTTCAGAATTATGCAGACCAGTCTGCCCTGCCATCCTCCCTGACATGGTGCAGAAATGTTCCTTTAATCCACTGAGCTTTTTCTGACATTTTTCGTAACATTGCTGATCTTACTTAGAGCAGCAAAGGAGGCGTATGCAGTTCCCTTGGACACTGATGGGTGTTTCAAAATGTTGAGAGGGGGGAGAGAGAGAGAAAGAGAGTTGGAGAGAGAGAGAAAAGATTTGCTACCAGTCACTTCATCAATAGAACTACATGAGCAATTACTATTTGTTACAAGTTTACATTTCAAATGAAGCTAAATTTTAAAGAAGCCTCATCCTTTTAGAAGGTCTGGCGCTTGGAAGAGGGGAGAGCAGACGGCACGTTAGTGATTACATGTTAAAGTGCACTCAAGTACTGGAACCATTTAAAATGTACTGTGTTTTTAGACGAAACCTGCAGCAAAACCACTCCTAAGAGGCTTAATTTACGTTTTATAGGAGGAACATAAAAAAGACCAGGTTACAGCAACACGCTGAAATATGGGGTACATTTTAAATATCTTCATTTAAAAACGTATGTTTATTTTCCCTCCTGGGATCACTAACAGTGTGTCTCCACCGAGAAAGCAAGGACATGCTGCATTCTTAAAAATTATCTGTTAACGGGATCACATTCCAAGACAGGTTTGAGCATTTTTATTACTACAGATAACCTCTTAATTATGTCACTGCCTTCCACTTGTTAATCAGGGACATTCAACAGAGTTAACCATGGAGTGGTTGCCTTTGGAAGAATACATTCTTATTAATGATGAGAAACACATTTTATTCCTTTAATCATATTGCATGTATCGTTTGAGCACTGCTAAAAATGTATTTATCTGCTTTAAATACATAACACCTAAGAAAGGGTCTAGATGCCCATAACTACGTTGTTCATCACTTCAGACTGTGCAGCCCATGAAAAGCTTTAAGGGATAATTTTCCTTTTCCTGCCTGCCCCCTCCCCCTCCCCCATGTCACATGCAATTCCTAATTTGAACTAATTTTAGGTTTCTTCTGCAGCCACCAGTGTCTGAGATACCCAGATACTCTTTCAGAGAGCAAGGTGTAAGTGAAGTACATAAAATCATGTTTCACTGTTGCTTTATCAACCCTCCTAGGTAGTTTTTCTGCCAGCCAACCTGGACTGTTAAGACCCATAAAATTATGCAATAGTGACTTCTTTGGAGGTTCTCTAATCAGATAATGGTGGGTGTTAGGAGGGAAGGGCCCAAGGCAATGTTGCTGGCACTTAACACTGTGGTTGGTCATTACTTGTCTGGTAGAGACCAATAAACAACTGATTACTATCCTATAAGGAGCCAATATTTTACATTTATCCTGGTTATTTTTTCCTTTTCTTTTTGACTTCTTATAACAGCAAGTATTTGTCAAGAAGATCTATGAGGAATAGCCTCACAGGCACCTTAAAAATAAGAATTTTCCTAGCATGAAATGATGCTTTTTGTGGAAAGGTGAGAATGATTCTGGCTTTTATAACAGCAAAGGTTCGAATAGTGTAAAGTCCATTTCTTTCAGACAGGGACACTCCCAGACACCACCCCGGTGGCTCCTCTGTCCCCTTCCTTCCTCTATGACAGGTTCACAGGCTGCAACTAAAGGGTTTTAAAATGCAAATATTTATATTTGAGCTCTGGCAATAACAGGCCTGTTTTGCTTCCTCCATAATCCTGTGATAATTGATGCTTCATACCTGAAAATACGTTTCATTTATCTCTTTACACATGAAGATAGTATATAAATAAAAGGTAATTTATGGCAAGGAAATGGCCATTTGAAATAATAATCCTAAATTTGACTATATAATCTTTTAAAGCTGTAAGAGTCAGCGATGCAAATTTCTAAACTTTTAAAGAAAACTTGATTGCAAAGGGGAAATTTGTGCATTTTTGAATGCTTATTGAATTTGGATGACTACATGGGTCAAAAAGGAATAAGAAGGATAAACAGAAGGCAGGAGAAAAAAGGTGTGCATTTTACATGTGTTTTAAACGAATGTATTCAGGCACATATTTAGACTTCTTTTTACAATTTTATTGACTTTCTCTTTGCATTTAAATATTATTTTTTACTAACCAACGCAAATTGTAAAATATCGAGTCCTCTAACGTGCCTTACCTTTCCTGGGGTCTTCATCTTAGAATGAACAGAGGTACACAGACCGGTAAGAACTGGACCTGGATTTCACAACCTCATACAAAGCCAGGCAATTCTTGAGCCAAACAAACAAAGGGGGTGTAAGCGATTTCATTTATTTTGATAATCCTCCTCCTGCATGGGAGCATTTTGCTGTCTTTGTCAAAGTGAATGACAACAATTTGGCCAACTCTCTCTGAGCTGCACTCAACAGTGACAGGCAAATTATCAGAGGCCCTGCACTTCTTATTATCAGAGGAGAAGCCATCAGGGGGACGCATGGAGGATACCTCTCCCTTGTCACTATTTGTCAGTGGGACAAGGGCCACTGCTATGGGTAGCTGACAGGTAATTTCAACAATAACAATTACTCCTATTACTGGTGTCATAAACAATTCGCCCAAGGCATGACAATAGCAATGCTTTATAATTCAATGCCATATAAATAAATGCCAGCAGGTAACAAGTAATTTAGCTCCAATCAAGCTTTCACCCCAGCATTAATATTGTTATTGCAAGAAAATGGAAAATTGAAAAAATTCAATATGTTAATGAATTAAGAGAAGTTCAAGGGCTAGACAAGAGGATTTGAAAAAAGGAAACCAAAATTATTATGGTATCATATTTGGTGCTATCCTGGGGGCCAAACATCAGTATAATTACTTTAAGACAAGAAGGGGAAGCCAGCGTGCTGTTGCCTTAGCCTGCAAAGTAAGGGAAAAATGTGACATGGCCTTTCAAAAAATCTGCCTTGCTCCAATTTCTAAAGAATATAAGTAGAAATATGAGCATGTATATATAATGTAGCATTTCACTGGCTTTTTTTTTTCTACCTGAAATATTTCATGTGAAGCAGAGGCATGAGTATCAAAGGAGCATTTCCATCTGTTTAAGAAAATCACATCAGCACCTGCTTCCTTTACATTAAGTCTTATAACGAAACTATCTTAATAAGCCTTTTTTTAATGTGGGGTGAAGGTAAAGCTGAAAGGCATCTTTGCTCTCCAGCTATATACCTTTCTCAAGTGGACTGGAGGACACAGCGTCATCTTCGTACATAAAACTTCCTGATCAAACCAATTTGCAATTTTAGTATTTGTCCAGCAAGACAATGTGCCATCACGGTGACAGCGGTAAAAGAATTTGAAAATCTCTAATTAGGAGAGCTGCAGAGCAATTAACGCATGTCAAATTTCACTTCATCAAGTGCCACTCTAATTTTCCCTCTAAAAATTAATGGATTTTTTTCTTTTGGTATGTGTGTGTGTCCCCTTAAGGCAATGTTGATTCAAATCTGCTCAAGATGCAGTGTTGCACAGCTAAGCATCTTCTTGATTACAATCCGCCACACTTCTAACTGCGCTCATTCTCACTGCCACGGATACTTTGTCAACAGTCAAATTACACCACGCTGATAACAATGCATAATGGTGCTCCTCCTCTGAGGCCCCTGTCAGGAGATGGGGTTCATAAAAATGTGATGTTTTCTTCTCAACTGTTTCTAAAGGAAGTTTGTATGAACAGGTTCCTAGTCTGGCATTAATTTTTTGAAATTAATTTGTTAATTTAAAAAAAAAAATTAAAAGGGACAAAATGATGGAATATGAAAATTCCTCACCGAAAAAAAAAAATCAGAGGAAGAATGACGAATTGAGAATATCTGTGGCCAAAGTTTTGCTTAAACACTTTGTTGGGAGACATTTTCAAGAGCACTATTCTTGGTTAAATACCAGATTTTTTTTTCCTTTACTTATGGTCTGTAAACACTGGAAGCCTCTCTTGAACAGACTGTATTTAGATTGTGCGAGAAGTTTGTTTAACTGCCATATTTGCCAGAATCCTCAAAACATCACAGGACACAGAAGACAAATGACTTTTTTTGGGGAGGAGGTGGGTCAGGACTGTATATTCCAGATAAATGTTGATTCATTTTAACTATGTTTTATCCTAGTTGCTTGTTGCAGATTGGTGTGTCTGAGACATCAGCACACGTGAGGAATATTTCTCACTGAAAAATGAAAGAAACAAATGCCGTGATTAGAAGATGATTTTACAGTCAGTCTTTTCAGAGATTATTCAGTTTTTAAATTTTTAAAAAAACTATCCGATCTAGGACAAAGGAAATTAAACAAAATGCTAAATGTATCTCTTTATAGATTCTTCAGGGCGTGGAGAACATTCACACGGATTCATACCCCAGTTTTCTAAGCATGTAAGTATATTTTTGATCATGTTTTTTTAATCATATTTATTCAATAAAATGACCTAAATTCATGGAATCTACACTTTATTTTTTTAATTCACAGGCCAAATCCAGATTTTTACTGGCTGACAACTAACTCAAAAATCAAAACTTGGTATTTTGAGGTTTGTATTTCCAAATATTAAAATTCTGTTCCTTCTCTTATGGCCCCACCCAGCATGTTCTTAAGTGGTTGGCTTCAAACAAAAGAAAATGACACCCCCCTTTCAACTAGCCAAATGTTAGATTCTCTCAAAACCGATTGGGGACTCACTAGAAGTTTTGCAATTAGATTCACACAATTGAATTATTTTAATTTCTTCCCAAACATCATTCTTAGAACTTTATAAATATAACAATACTGGGTTTAGAGTTTCTTGTGGTTCATTTACAAATAAAGGTATTTTGATAAAGCCAAGCTCTGTGTACCTTTGAAAAACAAAAACCTGAAGCAATCTCATATTAAAATATTACAAAAGGATTGTAAAGGGAAATTTAAAGGGAGAAAACTTGATTATATAATGCAATCCAGCAGTAATCAATTTTACCTTCAATATCTTGCTTTTGTTTTCAAAATGCTAAATAAACAATACATAATGCATCCCTCATCAGCCAAACCATGGAGGCTCTGTGCTCAAATAACAGGAAACATATTCAATTTTCCTAACAGAAGACAGTTCATTAAGCTGTGCCACATCAAATAAAACTTTAATTTCTCCAGCATCAGAGTCGCAATGAAAGCAATTGAAGAAGATGAGCCATATGGTACTTCTATCAGCAAACACATATTGCTCATTCCCCCAAAGTTTTCTAATTCTGCTCCCCAGACCTGTGTAATATAGATAATGTGCTCCGAGAGCAGCAACCATGAGCTATCTAGTGTACACTTCTAATACTGTATTTAATGGGAAATAATGAATCATAAAAGCCTAGAGAAGACGGCTTTTGCTAACCTAAATCTCAGCTGTAATTTCATTGTTCTGTGCCTAAGATGCTGTTTGCCCTTTCCAAACAACAGCAGTTGAACATAATTATGCTGCTTCAAACCTGGGCTTGAAAAAGCATCTCTAATATAACCAAGTTTCTATTAACTCCTGAAATTCTGAATTTAATGATGCACTGATACAGACATTGAGATAACCGAGCATGTGTCATTTTAAAATCCAAATAAGCGTTTTCTCCTTCTCTTTGGTCAGACTGCTCAATGCTTTTATGCTCCCTCCTCTATCCCCCCATCACTTGCCTCCACCCCCACCCCCACTCCATTCAACAGGAGTGGCATGATTAAAAATGAGGAGATTTTCTTGTTATTAGCAAATTTGACATTTGCCTGATGAAATGCACATAAAATGTGAAAGCTACACAGTACTCAGAAGAAATGTCTCCACTCCAATACTAGCTACCAAGATGAAATAATTTAGGTAAAGGAAGTGTGAAGATCCTCGTACATCTCTGCTGCAGAATGCTAGGACTGTGTTATAAATGAAAGAACCAAATATTGCTGCGCTTTTAGAGTGATAGTATTTTGACACATGTGAAATGCGTAGTGTTTCTTCTCTTACCTTAGCTGCTTTGCCTGTTCACCTAAACGTAACACATATGCTCAAACGCAGCAATTTACGTGTCGTGAGCCCAGCCTCTCGCTGGTAAGATCTTGATGCTAGGGCTTTGTTCATTTTTAGGGAGAAATGTTGCTTTTTCCCCCAAATAGGTCGATAATTTCAGCTTTTCCATTTTTAAAGCTCATCAAATCAATATTTTACCGACAAGATGCTAATTTAAAACACCATCAAATAACACTGTGGATACATATTGAAAACATATTTTAATGGTTTTGTTTGTTTTGGTATCATATGAACCAAGAACAATTAAATTAAAAAGAGACTTTTAAAAGTTAGAGATTGCCTTTTTAAAGCTTATTAAAATCAGCATGTTACATGCCTGTCTCTGAATTAGCTCTCACACTTGATTGCCATCATTAAAACTAGTTGTTTGGGTGCTGCTCAAAGCCGATTCTTACTAGTTATTAACTTGAAATCTCTTTCCATTGAAATTAAAAAAAAAAAAATCTTTCTAACTAGTGGAAGAAACAGTCACCAAACACTGTGAACTAGCACAGCAAGACAGCAACATTAAACCACAAAAAGACCAACAGGTAAAATAACTACAGTAACATCTAAAACACATTCAGAAAAAAAAAGAAAAATCACAACACCAACAAAGAAGCAGTCCATTGATTATATTTCATGAATGCCTTAAAACAAATGTTTAAACAGTTTTCTGAAACAGTGCAGAAAACCTCTGCATGCTCCACTGGGTTGCAATGACAATGGTCTATTGCAATGTAAAACACGCTGGAGGATAAAAAGGTGCTTTTTGTTACCATTTTATCAAAGCTGTTCATCTTCGAGCTGCAGGCAGCATTTTGCTGGAATTGCAGATATTTCTCTGTCCAGGCTCCTTTGTTTGTGCATCTCATTTGCATATACTTATCTCCAGCTGAGGGTGCTTTCTGCTCATTAAGGCCTCCCTTCACATTATTTCATAAGCCAGCTGCTAAGAGGGATTTCACCTGTGGTGACTGAGAAAAGAGGGGTGAAAAACTAAATTCTTCATAAAAAGGAAATCTTCTGAGTCTCTTCCCCTATAAATGGGCGCCATTTGTGTTAAACAGCCTCTTGTCATGATAGATGCCTCCAGAGGTCAGGGGTTAAAGTTGATTTGAAGGTCAGCAGTAAAACAACAGACAAACCAGACGCCAAACTGGTTCCTTAGCTGTCGGTGGGAGCTGTGGTACAACCAGGTCTTGAACCTTTTTCAACCTCTAATAAAACAGGGGATGAATCTGAAGTGGATCAACCAGGCCCCTGAGGAAGCAGCACAGAAAAACACAAATAATATCAATATCAGGCAGCCACAGGAAACAATGGGGCATTTCTCAGTGCTACATGCATGCTGCTATTGTTTCAAGGGCTGGGGAATTAATTCCACTTATTTATTTAAGGCGTGTCAACTCACTGCCTAAACCTGTTTCAGTGTCAAGATGAATAAAACTTTTATGGCTCATAAAATAGAGCCATTCATCTCAATGTTCTTTGTGGTGCGTTTTTTTTTTTTTTCCCTGGGCATACTGAGCTAGCCCTCTGCTCTGAAATGGTTACATCTGAACCCACTGCTGCTACGATCCACACCATATTAGAGAAAAAAATTATTTCACTGGCAAATGGATCTCAACAGAAATGACACAGGGAAGCATTTTAGCTACGATGTAATAGGCCCCCAAATTCTAAATATTCCTCATGCAGTTGCATGTGTTTTGAGCATGCATTTATTTACAAAGCGGAAGTTTTATTGTCTTGCAGGAAAAGTTCAAAAGAAATAGCAATAAAAAAATTAGTGTTCTACAATATCATGTAATATATTCCATTTTACTTTAGAAGTGCAACCTTGTTAGGGTAGCTCTTTCCCATTTATCATGTTTTTGCCCAGTTTTCACTATTTTATAGTCAGCTTGTGCTGATGTAGTAAGCAAATGCCTTCTTTACTGCTCTGAATTTTATGTTTGGTTTTAAGTATAAAATGGCACACACAAATGGAAAAGAAAATGCATTTATGGGATTTTTGTATTATAAATTTTTTCAAAGTTCAGTTATAAATGAATTTTACTTTTGGTTCCTGACAAATGATTTTAATAATAAGGTAGTACTATTTAATAAACAAGTTAACATTTACAAAGTGCCACACAATGCTAAGCACATGTATTTTCTCATGTAATTATTAGTGATAATTCAATCAAAGTCATACAGGTCCATTTAGAAAGGCCTGTAATAACACTCTTTATTACCCAAAACATATTTTAGTTAAAACAAAATGTTCCAATCAAACATTATCTTCAGTATAGCACATCATTATAGCTTTAACAGGTGACATCATGGGAACATGATTGCTTTATATTTAAATGGGTAAAAAGAAATAATTTGATGATATTTCACAAATTCTCCAATCCCAGCTTCAATCATGTATATTATAGCTCTTTGCTTTATTGCAATGTAAATTGATTTGTGAAAGATTCACTCACTATGTTTTCCTAGTTGCCTAGTTTTTGAGTTCTCTAATGAATATTGTGGCCTTTACTTATGAGGCCGGATTATTTCTGATTTATTCCATTGGTAGGTCAGGGTTTTTCCCCAGGAACTCAAGTGTTTTCAGATCATTTGAGAATGGCCTCAAATAGAGGTAGGGCTTTCACCTTTTGCCTGTGTAGAAAGACATGGCCCTGAGGAAGAGGGATTCAGTTTTGAGGTACCAAGAGCTGCTCAAGATTCAACTGCTCTTTATTTCCCACTTTGAACTGGTGCATGCACCTCATAGATGTACCGGTTGGTTTATATCCTGGTGGCCCATTTACTAAGCAGCCCTGTTTGAAAATCCAATTGCTTTCAAGTGGGCCAGTAGGGCCTAAGAGACAGAGTTGAGCTCATAATTGACTGAGTTTTGGTAATCTATAGCAACATGTTTGCATTTAAACATAGAGCAGGGGATTTTTCTTCTGTAGCCAATTACAGTTTTAAAAAATGCAACTAGTCTTGCTTCACACAAGGAGCTCAACTTGTGGTTGGAGAAATTTTCCGACTTATTAAATGTTGTTTATATCCTCATTTTTGCAGACCCTCTGCCTTCTCAAAGCATTTTACAACTCCCTCTGTAAGTGACTTATCAATTTTCTTTCTGACCTTCTGCATTAAATTTAACCCCACCCCACCCCCACTCTGGAACCTCTAAGCAACTAGACTAGAGCAAAAATATACAATTTACCCTCTCCAAGTCTGCACCGATGTCCTTCATTTTTCTTGTACTCTAATCTAATCGCTAATTCTTAAGCTTTGGCCAAATAGTTAAAAATGTTAAGTGCTAGCAAAGCCTTCTGCCTCCCCCTCATATCTGTCTCTGTTTGTGGAATGGGTCCCAGTTTCCTCCTCTTCTCCTTCAGCCCAGGGTCTTCAGGTCAGAACACTGTAAATACACACAGCCCTGGCTGGACCCATAAATCTGAGCAAAGGGCAGGCTTATATATTCAGATAAGCTCAGGCAGAGTTAAGGGCATGCAAGGAGGGAGAACTGACAGAGTCTGAAGCTCTGTAGCCATGTTCAGAGAATCGAACTAAAAAGACCAAGAATCCTCAGTGGGGAAGGAAAAAATAATTTTGTCTTGGAACATCTCTTCTTATTTCTAATGGATGAGGTTGGCACTGTTTCCTCTTTGTTTATTTTATTTTTTCCACATTGCTTATGTTCACATCCTTACCAAACCTATTATCATAGAGGCAATCAAATTAAACAATAAATTTCATTTATTTCCAGTATCCCTTTTTCTTAAGTGTATTTGTTTGCATTTTGACCTATGTGTACGTGGGGGTGTGTGTGTGATGTGATATGAATTGAAGTCATTTTACCAGAAATTCTTCTCTACTATAATTTTTCCATCCCAAGGTCTTTGACTGAATAACTGTGTTGTTACTCACCACGTTGAATCCCCAAGAAAAATATGTCTGAGGGATTTGGAAATGACAAAGTGATAAATAAATGGTTACATATCCTTCAGTCTTCATGGCTTCTACTTCATTCCTGGGTCCAAGTATTTTCTGTTGGATCTTTAGATCTCCAAATTTTCCGTGCCTCCTGAAAGACCATTCTTCTTGGGTGATGTGCCCCTTGCAAACACAGATATTTTCACAACGGAAAATCCTGATCAAGATGGCCAGGGCTGAGAAAGTCCTTTCTATCACCCTTTTGCCTGATTTTTCCTTAGATGCAATGAGTCACACCACAGATTTGCTGGTTTGTTTAAGACTCTAGGAAAATGTGGCACTGGATTTGTTTCCAAACAATGTTTTGTATCTTATATATACATATATATAGAATTTTCACCTGATTTCTCTAGGTTATTCTTTTGGCTAATAGAGAACTGATTTTTAAAAAAAACCTATTTCATGCTCCCCAAAACAAGCTTCTTTTCTTGGGCTGAAAAATTAGTGATCATTCCATGTAGTTAAGAGAATTTTATGGGAAAAATTGCCAAGCGAGTGACTGGGCTGGGAGCCCAGTGTGTTGACTACATGCAAACCTTACCTTCAACAAATCCCTTAAATGATAATAATGATAATAAGAATTCTTATCATTTATTGAGCACTTACTTTTGAAAAGCAATGTACTAGGTGCTTTAGAGATATATTAATTTTCAGTTTTACAAGTGCTAAATGAAATATTACAGTTTCCATTTCATAAATTTAAAAAAAAATCTGATTTGAAAAGTGAAGAAACTTTTCTAGAACATATATATAAGCGCAGAATTTGAACATGGGTCTAGTTCTAGAGCTCACTCTTTTGAGCTGCCTGTCGTGGTCTCAGGTTCCTAATCTCTAGGATCATGTCTGTTTAGCGGTGATATTCCATGTCCAGTTGACTTTCTCTGGTCCATACCTCTCCTGAACCTGGCCTTGGCATTTCCAATAGCTTCCTGGCATCTTGGCCTGGCTCTCAAAGACCTCCTGGACCACATGTCTGAAACTGAACTCATTCATTCTTTCTGGCTTTTCGTTTTTCTTTTATTCTAATCCCTAATTCTTAAGCTTTGGCCAAATAGTTAAAAATGTTCCATATACCCACACTGGAAAAAACCTGACCTGCTTCTCCTTTGTGATCTATGTGGTGTTTAATGGGAGCGCCCTTGATTCTGTAGTTCAAGTTAAAGGCTCTCTGGCGACCTGGACTCTCTCCTGTCTTACCTACTATGATCAGCATTCAGCCTGGCAGAGGAGTGACCTGTGCACGGGGCGTTACAGTCTGACTATCTGGGTTTGAACCCTGGTTCTCCTGTTTACCAGCTGTGTAGTGTTGGACAAGTTACTTTACTCTTCAGTGCCTTGATTTTTTTCATCTGTAAAATGGGGTCTAAATACTATTTATCTTATAAGGCAGTCTAGTTCAGACTCTTGGTATTGCTTGACTAAACTATGGAAATAGCCTTCAGGCTGGTGTTTCTGTAGACAGGCTCTCCCTTCTGTAATCAAGCCTCCTGGGTTGCAGAATAAAATAAATAATAGACATGATACTTTCCTGCTTAAAAATCTTTAAGACTCCCTATTACCTTCAAGTCTAACTATTGAGTCTGGCAAAGGCTTTCGTATCTTTCTCCATCTGGCCTTTCCAGAGTCATTTTCCACTATGAACCCCTTAGCAATTTGCACTATAGCAGCAAAAAATTATACATATGCTATTCTTTTGTGCCTCTAGACTTTTGACCGTGCTGTGCCCTCTACCTGGAATGCCCTTTCTCTCCATTTCCATCTAGTGCAAGTGCATTCGTCTTGCATGGCTCAGTTCTAATGTCATCTAGTTTTTAGGGCAGCATAAACTGAATTAGTCATTTCTAGAATATATTTCTGTTTTAGAACCTAACATGTTGTATGGTAATCATATGCACTGCAATTTTTTATCTACCACTAGGTTGTGAACTCCTGTGGGCAGAGAGGGTGTCTCTTTCAACTTAATATCTTTTGTTCTAGGGCCTCATACATAGTGGGGCCCCCCAAATTTAGATTAATACATAAAATACCATTCCTTGTTCCTAAAAAATGACTTAAAGCAATGTGAATCAAATGACTGTAATGCTGTTAAATAGTTGAATTAACTTCTGTTAGCTTAAGATAATAAAGGCAGTGAATTTGTAACAAAATTAAATTAAAACTTCGAGTGCAATTATATCTTTCTTACTGTCTCCAAGCCCTCATGTTTTTTTCCTAGTATACATGTTACACTTTTCTGATACCATAAGAAAATTTGCAAATGGAAATCCTTTAGAGCATTTTATTTGAGATAGAACATCTATATTTGATACAACATTTCATTAGAAAAGAAGCCTGCTTTTTTCTTATCTGCCCTTACTCTAATTATAATATTTCATGGGAAGCAATATATAAGTGATTAAGATCATAGGCTCTGGAGCCAGAATGCCTAGGTTTAAATGCCAGTGCTGCTCCTTACAAGCTGTGTAACTGCTGGAAACAGTTTTCCCGGGACTTGTTCTCTCATCTGTAAAATGGGTACCACAGTAACATCCACTGTAGAGAGTGGTTATGAGGATCAAATGAGTTAATGCACTTAGCACCTAGGTGAGAGCCTGACTTATAGTAGATGCTCTAAGAATGTGTCCTATTGTTTGGTTGGTGTTTACGAGAGAGGTGCCTGGAATCCTAGTAGAAAGGTGAGGAGTATTTCATCATCAGGGAACAGTGGGGAGCGAGGCAGGAGCCTTGAGCGCTCGTGAGAGTTGGCCCATTCACCTGTGCAAGGACTAGTTTATCTCTTTCAGATATCATCCCAACACGTAAGCAATTTAATGCTTCTTTTGATTGTTTTACACATGGAACTAAATCTAGGAACAAACCCTAATTTTAATCTAGCAATTAGGAAGGTTAGCTCCAGAATTGTCCTGCCAGGGTTTGCGTTCCAGCTCCAATACATGCTGGCTGTGTGCCCCTGGGCAAGTGTTTTCAATTCTATAAGTTTAAGTTTTATCATCTGACAAATGAAGGAAAAAAGATTAATTTTTACCTTCTACCTGTTGTGAGAATTAAAGGAAAAAAAATCACTCAACTTGTTTATCACAGTAGGTATCGTATAGCAAGTGCTTAATATGTGTTGACTACTGTTGTCATGTTGAAAATATCATTGAAGTATATTTACTATATCATGTGCTTTTTTATACATACCTACAGAATAGTGTAAAACATTTATGTAGATTAAAAAAAGGAAGGTGAACACCTGTATATTCACCATCCCAGGTTAAAAATGTAAAAGGCTGCCAGTTCCTTAGACGTCCCCTGAGTGTCTTCCTGGATACATTCCCATCTCTGTCCTCAGCAGGTTACTCTTCTCCTGGCCTTTGGATCATCATATTCTTGTTTTACTTTATAATTTTAGTTCTTATAAATGTACCACTAAACAGTATGCTATCTGGTTTTGTCTTTTATGAATGCTATAGTAATGAATTATTATATATACAAAAATATATTCCATGTCTTGTTTTTTGCACTCAACAGATGCAACTGGATTTTTGCATGTACTCTAGTTTATTTAGTGTCACTGCTGTATAGCATTTTATTATATCAACACCCCACAATTTATTTTATTTATTTTTTCTATTGATGGACATCTGGACTGTTATTTATTTATTGCTATTATAAACACTACTGCATAGAGCATTCTTGTACATATGCTCTGGTGTACACATGAAAGACTAAAAGACTTTCTTTGTAAATTAAACCTAAGAGCAAAGTTGCTCAGTTGTAAAATATGTGAATATCCAAATTTACCAGGTAATTGTAAACTCTTTTCTAAGTGGCAGCACATGAAGGAGTTTTTGACAGAAGGTTATTACATATATATTTTGGGTCCTCATAAAAATTACTATATGTGGTTAGTCAGTTTCCAAAATTTTATCATTTCAAAGGCCAAATGATCCCTTCTCTTGGTATTCACACCCTTGCATGGCCCCCTACCATATTGTACCACAGCTGGTCTATGTGACCAATAGAATATAGTAAAAGTGATAGTTTTATGCTTCTGTTCTGGACATCCTTTATCTTCTTGTCTGTTTTGTATCTCTCACTCTGGGGGAAGCAGCTGCCATGTTGTTAGCAGTTCTATGGAGACACCCATGAAATGAGGAAGAGGCCTCTAGCCAACTGCCAGTGAGGAACTATGGCATGCCAAAAACCATGTGAGTGAGCTTGGAAGCCAATTTTCTAGCTCCTTGGGTCTTGAGATAACTACAGGTTGATAGCATGTAAGATCCTGAACTAGAACTGCCCAGCTAAGCTGCAACTGGACACTTGGCCCATAGAAACTCTTTGAGATTATTAATGTTCATTCTCGTAAGCTAAGTTTTAAGGTAATTTGTTATGCAGCAAATATGATTAATACATGTTCCTTTAAAGAGGTAAAAACCTCCAAGTTCCTATAAAGAATTTGAGAAATAAAGCAGGATATTAAAACAAATAGATTTGAAAAGAGATAACATAAACAGTTGATGCACCAACAATTCTAGGAGTTATTAAGTTAGTTGGTCATGTTTAAAAAGCACCATAAAGATGGAAAACCAAGGATAACTTGTGATTCATAACCTCTAACAACATGTGTCAAGTGTGCTTAAATTTTTTAGTTGACCTTGATTATTTTAAAATTTGTTTTGTCCCGTGCCCCTTGATTTCTAATTATTAGAGTTCTTTAGATGTCTTTATAAGTTATTCTTAATGCAAACCATTCATTATATCATAATAGCAAAAAAGAAGCCATCTAAATATACAGAGATAAGAGAATAGTTAGATAAGTCATATATCTACTCAATAGAGTATTATAAAGCCATGAAAAATATTTTCCAAAAAAACAATAATGACATACATGTTCCCAGCATAATGTTAAGTGGAAAGAGTAGCATATATACACAAACAGTATAAAACCAACTATGCAGTGACTTTAAGGTGAATGTGGGTATCTCTCGGTTATGGGATTATGTGGGAACTTGTTTTCTTAATTAAACTTTTTCTGGACTTTGTAAGTTCTCTCTAATAAACATATGATTTTATTGTTAGGAAAATGTATTTAGCCCTTGAAGAAATTACTTTTGATTTATTTTTACCACTACAAAGAAATGAAGACCACAGACTTCTACCTTCAAGTTGGAGAAAAAAATACCCATCAAATATATACCAACAACGGAGCATCTGTAAAGGTTCTGGTTGTTTAGGTTGGCTTTCTTCCAAATCACCTTGGTCTTTGGATATAATCCTAGCCTTCTATCTTGTTATAATTGCTGATCTTTTTATTTCTGAAATGAATATATAATCATGCATTGTTTAACAGTGGGGACACATTCTGAGAGATGCATCCTTGAGCGATTTTGTGGTTGTACAAACATCATAGAGTGTACTTACACAAAACCCGATGGTATAGCCAGCTACACGTGTAGGCTGTAAGGTCCCTATTGCTTCTGGGCTACAAACGTGTACAGCATGTTATTGTACTGAATGCTGGAGGCAATGTAACACAATGGTAAGAATTTGTGTATCCAAACATATCTAAACATAGGAAAGTTAATGTGTTGTGATGCAAGTTTATAACTGCTTTGATACCACTAGGTGACAGATAGGAATTTTTCAGCTTCATTATAATCTTATGGGACCACTGTCTTACATATGGTCTGTCACTGACCAAGGTGTCATTGCAGAGTATAACTAATTTAGTTGTTGTTTTGTGGACATCAGAGATGTTGGAGAGAGAATGAAAGGGCGAATTCATGGAATACTCTACAATTTCATGTAGTTAAAGTTTATATTCTACAGTTTCTGCTCATGAAGCTGAGGGGAGAAAGAATAAGGTAGATGAGACCTCAGGGAGGGCGATGTGGAAGTGAGCATTGCTTAGACCTTTTGGAATTGGAAAGGGTGTTTGTCCAAGGGAGCCAATGGTGGCATAATTGAAGGAAAAGCTTAACTAGGTTGAATGGATCTGGAGTCATTGTGTGAAAAACAGTGCTTCATGGCAGAATAAATATAAAAAAATGTTGATATTAGTAAAAAAAAAAAACCACCTAAATAAACATAAGTGTTTGAATAGACTGAAAACGTATTTTGTTTTTAAAATTCCCTTTATAAAAATACTTTTGCCCGATAAACTAAACATGGAAAAGGCCTTGAAATGGGGTACTTAATTTGAAAGAATTAACCAAAGTTCTACCACTCAAGAACTGCTTCAACATGTTGGTATATTTCTTCTGATACTTATATTCTCTTTATGCATTTCTGTTGCATCCTGTATTGTTACTGTATACCTTGCATACTTTATGGTTTCTGTATCTTCCTTTCTAGACTGTTAGTTCCCTGAGAACAGAGGCTATGTCTTTCTGGCTTACGATCCTTTCCTGAGTCCTTAGGGCTTAGTAGGTGCTTAATAAACACATGCTGAATGACTAAATTGTTTGGAAAACACACCAAAAAAAAAAAAAAAAAAAAAAGAGAGAGAGAGAGAGAGAGAGAGAAAATCCATGAGTAGAAAAAAAAGTTAAATGCCTATTGAGACTATTGGTGATTTGGAGTGTCAGTGTCCTGCTGCTTGCCTTGGTAACCACAGTACAGGTGCCACCAAGGTTTGAACCAGGCAGTGTCCAGGTGATGCACTTGGAGGCTCGTGGGGTGTTCAGTAGTGCAAGGAAATTTAGGAGTATCGGGTGTCAGTCAGTGCAAAGGAAAGAGACCAGAGTTGGATTTCTGAACTCCAAAAGAGCAAATAAAAAGAAAGAGCTCATAATTGAAGCTTTAGGCTTAGGAGGAAAATATCATGGCTTCCAGCTTTATTTGAACTATTGAATACTGAATCATATTTGCTTCTCAAAACAAGGAACTATTTTGTTTTATCATGTATAAAATAGTGATCTCAAATATTTCAGGCAATGAGAAAAAATATTACCAGTTATGGCAAGCACTGGAATTTCTTACTGGAATTTCTAATTTGGTGACTTTGCAAAGATCTAATCATTCCAACATCATAATTCCAAGCATTATTTTATTAAGCACTGCATTTATAGAGAATCTTGTAGCCAGAATTTATTGTTTGTTTAGATTTTTCCAATGCCCTCATCACTGAGGTCTCTGGTTGCATGAGTAGAAGATTAAGAGATACAATAAACTAAGAAGAATAGAGCAAGCAGCATACACTAGACCTAGGCCAAACTGAATAAATATGTCTATTTCTTAGGCCTAGAGTTCAACAAGCACAGAAACAAAATCTTACATCTAAAAAAGTAAAATTTTTAAAAGAAAGAAACTTCAGCTTTAATTTGATCTGAGTTTGCCGAAGTTAAGCAGTCTATCTAAAAGCCAGTATTCATAGTTATTTTATATCTTCCAATTATATTTTGAAAATAATATGGGCTACAAAGAAGCAAGAAATTAAAAGTAAAATTCCCTGAGGTGTGAATTAAGGATAAGGCATGTGTTTCCAATTCAAAACAAATTATTCAAAACCCTGTTTGAATCTGCTATTAATAAAATTGACAAGAACAAAATACAGCTAAATGCAATTCTTCCTAGTGTCAGTTACAAGCCAAATTCCCTAGTTTCAATCTCTAGTTGTATGATGCTGGACGATTGTTCAACTCTTTGTGCCTCAGTTTTGTCTGTAAAATGGGGACAATAATATCCATATCACAGGGCTGCTATGAGAATCCCATGATTTAATGTGTGTTAAGTTCTGAGAATGACTGGCACATAATAAGCGCTGTATAAATAGCTGTAATTACTATTAAACAATGAAACAAAACACTTGCCTGTTGTTATGTATCATCTCATCTTTTTTTCTTGACAAGAGAACACATTTGTCTGTCTTTACAGCTTTAGTTTTCCATACTCATTCTTATCCTAGAAGCTTCCCATCCTCCTTTTGTACAGGAATGCTTCCCTTGTGCTTCTGTTGGCAAGTCTGATCTCTTTGGATTTAATGCCTTATAAGGTCAGATGCTACAATATAGTGGGGCCAAGAAATGGCTCTTTGGAAATTAGTGTCTTTGTATTTCCTGACATTCTAGAACAGCCATAGCACTTGAGAAGACCTGATCCACTTTAGATATCTGTAAGAAAATAAGAGCAATCTCTTAAAGTGCCTCTGTTCTTAAAATTAACCTCTTTAAAAGTTTTTGTCCTGGAGTGCAGGTAGCTGAGTACTTCATTTTGCTATTATTTCAAAATGGAGAATAAGAGAAATTTTCCCAGTGAGGATCATTGTTGACATGATTGTGCATAAAGAAACTGACCATAATTTTTCTTTTCCAAGAGATCTGAAGTAGAAACCAGTTGTCCATTTCACTGGCTCTTCACTTTGCAATCTCCTTCGTGGTGAAGTCATGCAGTGGACGGAGGTCTCTGAACACAGCAGGAGCCTGCACCCTGCTGTTCTACCCATCACTGCAGGCTTTATGACATGAACCAGTCACTTCAGTTCTCAAGCCTCAGCTACAGAGAAAACTATGTGAGCCGTACAATCACGCTCATGTCAAAGCAGGGACCGAGTCCCATCCAACTTTTAGGTCCACAACTCAGTTTACTTGTTTTATTGGGAAAGCATTGTAACCTCTCCTACCTATTGTAACCTCTTGAAAATCCAGCACTCAAACAAAGAAATCTCCTGCCATGATCTTTCTTCTGGATTTATTTGCTTTCAGCTCTGGGACTGGAAAGTCTTTTCAAAAGGCTTTCTCTCCTCCCACCCAAGGCCATAGTAATCTTTCTAAATGCCATTTGAATCCTGTTGATTCCTTCCTCAAATCCTTCAATTGCTCTTCCTTGAGTATGGGGTAAGATGCCAGTCTACTGCCCCAGGGGCACCCTGGGCTCTGACCCTAATAAGTTTGGTAATTCCCCTCATTTGCTATCTTTTTTATTCCCCATGCCTTGCCTTTGGATGGATTATTTCTTCTGATGTTAAGACATTTCTTTGCTTTCTTTGCTAGGCTAAATCCTTCTCTGCCGATACATTAAACTCAGGTGCCTTGTCCTCTGGGAAGCCTGTCCTAAACCCTAAGCTGGGCAGGATGGCCCCCTCTGAACCCATCCGGCACTCATGGCTTCCCACTGCAGTCTTAGCTACACTGTGTTGTACCTGCCTTTTGGTGTTCATGTTGCTTACTGTTCTGGAAGCTTCTGAGGACAGGCACTGGATCTTCCATTTTGGCAACTCCTGCCCAGAGCCTGGTATATAGTAATAAGGTCAATAAATGCTTACTGAATAAGCAAATGAATGAAGCCTAAATTTGACAAGTTCTTCCATGTGATAATTAAGGACACCACAAACCTAGAGGGCATTATAATTTTAGGTAGATTTATAGTTAGTAGAAAACTGTTCCAAAAGAAAGCAGAGAAGGCAGGCCTGGATCAGACAATATATGTATGATGATTTATAAGAATCAGAAAGGATATGAGCTAAGATACAGGGGCCACTAAACTCTGGGAGGGATTTTCAATAAGTAGCACCCCCAAATAATTTATTTTTAAAACCGATGAGGTGTACAATTCTGCTCTTAGGGCTAAAAAGTTCATTAAATTAATACAAATTGTGGGAGGAGAACTTGTCTAAAAGTTACTTAAAATGAGCCAAGAGTGTGATTGAAGGTAAAATTTTACTATTAACTGTTCATTATTATTAACTATTGAGCACCTGGCATCTGCTAGGCATTTTCAATAGACGCTTTAACTTAATAACTTCGTGTGATTTAACCCTCACCACGTCTCTGTGAAGGAGGTACTGTGTAGCATTAGCCCTATTTTGTGAATGAGGAGACAGAGGCTAAGGGAGAGTAAACGACAAGCCCAAGGTCACACAGCTGAAAGGGACAGCACTGACTGGGTGACTCCTGAAGTGACGGATTGAAGGGTCGTTATTGACAAACTAGAGCACATTCTGAGGAGGGGGGCTGATGTGGATTTAGGGACAACAATCACATTCTGGTCTCCTCCTCAGATTTCTGAACCAACTGAGGAGTACACAAAAAAGTCAGACAAATAGAATTCCAAACGTCAGCTCTTTCAGAGGAAGCTGGTTAAATAGACATGCTAAGCCTGTATCCCCAATCCCAGCACTAAATGCAGCTGCCAGGACTGCAGGTTCCCCTGGAAGGGGCCACGCTGCCTGGTAAGCTTGCCACAGGCAGGGAGAAAACCAACGCCACAGGCAGTTCCAGAGCAGTGAGCCCCCGTTGGCCCATATGGATTTAGCCACCTAGGATCAGTGACATCTCCCGGATTCAATGGTCAGGCCCGCCATGCCCCTCCCGTGGGCAGGAATGGTCAGGGAGAGGCCAGAGTGTGACTTTAAATCTCCTCAGAGACACAGAAAACCCGGGAATGAAGTCGTAGTTCCTAGCGGTGGCCAGAATGCTAATTGACACAATAGTGGGACCAAAAGGCAGAAAGACTAGTGTGATGGTTAAAGTTATGTGTCAAATCGACTGAGCTGTGGTACCCAGATATTTGGTCAGACACCAATTGAGATGTTGCTGTGAAGGTGTTTTTTAGGTGTGATTAACATTTAAATCAGTAGACTTTGAGTAGAGCAGATCACCCTCCATAATGTGGGTGGGCCTCACCCAATCAATTGAAGGCCCTAAAAGCAAAAACTGAGGTTTCCTGAAGAAAAAGAAGTAGCCCTCATGGAGGCAGCACCTACTCTCGCATGAACTCCCATCTGCCCTACAGATTTCCCAGTTGCGCATCTCCCCACTGTGAGCCAATCTCTCGTTTTTTCTAAATCTATATACATACGTATGTATATACGTACATATGAGCATCTCTTATCGGTTCTGTTTCTCTGGAGATGCCTGACTAATACAACTGGGAATGTTGGATCTGCAGCTGAGGAATTGCAGCGGTGATCATGGAAGCCGTGTTCCCACTTCCGACGGTTCCCCACAGGGCAGGCTACTGGGCTTGCTCAATGTGTCCCCTCAGTGTGGACTATCTGGAGATGCTTTTAGCGTTTGAAATGGTTTCACTGGAGCATGACGACCCTTGCTGGAGAAGAAACACTCATGTTACGAGAAGGCTGACTCAGAGAGCTGTTAGGGTCACTTTAAACTGTTCTAAGGGTAGGGACGCTATCTTATGCTTCTGTTAAATAATTCCAATGCCATTTTTTCACATTTTAATGTTTATGAAGTTCTTTCATGTCCATGAGTGCATTGGTTTTCCCATAGTGCTTAGCACACAGCTAGATAATTATAGAACTGAACTGAGAGTCTAACAGTGGCTCATTAGGAACCAAATTTTAACTTTAAATGAACATGTACTTCTCTGTTTTCTTCACATTGCTTTGTCTCTACATACATTTCTTTTAAAGTACTCATTTTTATGACCAACATATTATTAATAGTAATGTCCCGTTATTACTTGGTTATTTAATTATAAATTAAAATACATAGCTCACAGGATTTTTGACCAGAACTAAGCAAGAAATTAAAATATAAATGAGAAGCTAACCTAATTTGTGAATAACATTCCTCTGAAATCAATTATCTTATTTTCATAGGAAACACAATTAGAAGGAGAAATCTGTCTGCTAAATTTATCTAAAAGAATGCAAGAGTTATTGGGATATAGAAATATACTACCTCTTTAAATGCTAATGAACACCAGCTTTATCATTTCTACAGAACAGGATTTTGCTTTTGTTTTTCCCCTTCCAGTGAAAAATTGTACTGCCTCTTCCCTGCCTTGAGCTTGAGATTTGAGGCCATATAAATAGCTCATCTGGAAATTTCAAACCGATGCCATCCTCTTTCCTTCAAGTGCAGTTACACGCTCTCCCCTTTTCTCCTCGAATTATCCTGTCAACGTTCTTGATCTTGCCAGTGTCGACACAGCCATCACGTCATGCTCAGCTGTGTAACTTTGCACTCTCTGAGGCAGGGGGAAGTCTTTCTTGGAGCCCTGACATCATTCTCCTGTTCAGACCATCTTGCAGGGCAGAAAGTATCACAGGAAGGCAGAGCCTGAGGGTATTAACAAACTTTCTTCTTGATATTTTGTGTTGAAGACAACTCTAGCAAACTCTAGCATAGCATTGAGGTGACTGGTGTCATCTCTTTGGGAGGGGCATTCAGCCCTGCAGCACTGCAAAGGCCATGCTGATGCAACCAAGATTCCCTCAGATATAGTGTACAGCAAAGGTTGTCAAAGGGTGGTCCCTGGACTGACAGCATCAGCATTATTTGGAAACTTGTCAGCAATGCAAATTATTGGGCCCCACCCCAGACCTGAATCAGAGCCTCTGTTTAGCAAGTCTTCAGGTGATTCTGATGCATGCTAAAGTTTGAGAACTGCTGGTTTATAGCACACTTCAGCTCCTCACAAACACAAACACATCCACATTCGGGATATTTCCTTAGTAAAGAAGGCTCTGGTCACATTGAAACAGTGAATATGTGCCTCTGTGTGCGTGTGTGTGTGTGTGTGTGTGTGTGTGGTGTTTGAGGGTAGAAGTGATGACCAGGATTGACCACAATGACTCAGGAAGCAGGGATCAGAGATATTTTCCAAGAACTGGAAAATCTTCACTCTGGATCCCCAAGACTTTGTAGAGCAAAGGTGCCCTGCCTGGGTCTCGGCACAGTATGGCCTCAGGGAGTCTAGGCTGACAGCAAGATGGACCGCCTGCCTCTGCTTCTCTGGGACTGGGTGCATGGGTGTGCTTCTGCCACTTTATCAGGGAGGCCTGGAATGGATCTGGAGGCCTTAGCTAAAGTCCTAGACCCACCTCTATTGAGCTGCGTGACCTTGGGCAAGTCCCATGCTCCCTGGGCCATGTGTGTTGAGTTGGCCATATGAGAGGCCATCTTGGGGAGGTGGGAAGGGATGGTGCTTACCACAGGGCCCCCCCCAACCCCCTTCACCTCCTGTGTGCACAGAGGACTTCAGTATAAGACATCCTTCTATGAAGAACCTCTCCTACCAGGAAAAAAAAAAAACCCAACACTTATGAAGCAAAAGGGAATGATTCCTAGGATTACTTCCAGCTCTAAAACTCTACAGGCAGGCCTTGGCTCCCTGTCCTAACTTTGCAGCCCTGTGGTGAGAGGTTTCATACATTCTTTCAAAGGGCTAGAGCCTTCCTCTGAAGATTTGTTTTTTGGTGGTGGACTTAACAACTCCATTTTTTTTCTTAATCTATTTTCTTGCACAAAGAACAAATGCCCCCAAGTACAATTGCACCCAGATTACTAGACTCTCCACTTAAACATTACCAAAAGCTATAATTTTGAAATTCTTTTATCTGTCTCAAGCTAATAGCAGTTTTGCATGTCTTTATATTGTTTTCATCTGTTTCTTAGCCCCACTCCCCTTTGGTTATTGTCTCTGGAATACGTGCGGGCTTGTTTAATTTTAGTGCTGAATTTGGGATATGGAAAAGATTACTCTTAATTATATTACTTATTTATTGAAACATAATATATTTATATGGACCTTCTGTGCTACAGAAGCAGTGTGCTTTTTTGTGAAGACTGCTGGAGGTTGCCGAGGCAAGGATCTGAATTAAACAGGATCTGAATCTGAAGCAATCTAAGAATGATCTACCCTTCAGCTTCTCAAATTGATCTCAAACATGAACATTCACCAGGACCCTGTAGCCAACCAGTTCAGTGCTGTTTTTCTACAGTTTAATGAACCAGTTAGGCCTCTTCTACAAAGTTCACAGCAGAACCTCAGGGTCTAACAAAGATTTCCCTCCCAGAAAGATTAATGCATATTGAATTGGGTTGAGTTGATGGGGCATTTTTCCTCTTGTTGGCCTGGTGATTACAACCCTGTCTCTTGAACTGCACAAGGTCAAACCACAGACCAAATGACTTTTAAAAAAGATATAACGCTAGTAAAGACAGAAACTAAAACCTTGGTCAAGCTATTACCAAGTAGAAAAAAATTCCATCTCTGAATTTCTTACTTTGTCAATAAAATTATCAAACTCATCTTCCTCCATATTTCTCTATGCCTACTGCTAAGTCATGAGTCAGAAGCCCCCAGCTTTGGATGTTGTCATAAGGCCCAGACACCATATGGTGCTCTGTCATGACAGCAGGACCAGCTACATGATTTGTGGGGCCCAGTGCAAAATGCAAATGTGAGGCCCCATGCTTAAAAATTATTTAGGATTTCAAGATGGGATAGCAGAGCATTAAAGGAAGCACTGAGCCCTTCTAAACTTGGGTTCCTGTATAAATGCACAGGTCACAAGTCTATGAAGCCTGCCCTGGTTGCAGGGGAGACCCAGCTAAGGTGGAGGAAGTGTCCATTTCTTCATGTCCTGTTCTTCAGCCTGAGTCATTTAGGTTTATCTTAGAAGTCTGCATTCAATTCTCCCAACTCAATTAACTGCCACTCTCCTTCCCCCATTCACTCCACGTTTGAGACTATCTCTAAGCAACATGTACACTGCAGTGCCAAGTCAGCTGTGTTGCCAGCAAGTCCTCCAAGGCCTGATGAAAGCCATCAGAGGGGGTGGGAGAGGCAGCCTTCCCTCCCTCCCTGTCTCTGCTCTGCTCTGCCTGAGGTAACTGCTTGCAGATTCTCAACTACATCTCCAACTATGGAGTTTTCTCTCCCTGTGAGTCTGACAAAATCCTTTGTAATTCTCTTTAAATGTTCCAGGGCTTTTTTTGCTTTTTCAAATAATTGTTATCAATGCCCACCAAACACCTTAGATCTTTCCCTCCTTGTCTTTGCTATAAATACTTTCCTTACTCTTCAGCAGCAATATTATGGCTATAAATAGTAACAAAATCGCTACAGCTATCTGGTTTTCTTTATCCTTGTGTTGTCAAAGAATTCCAAATCTCCCTTTATTGGTGTTTATTTAATTGTTCTAATAAGACAAATTTTTTTTTAAAAGAAATCTCCGTACCTATTTATAATCTTTTCTATAAAAGTCTCTCTGCTATCCCCACTCCTAAATGTATTACTGATTTCTGGTCATACAAAAAAGATTGATTCTGTGACGTTCTAAACTGGAACTCACCGTTGGCCTAGTGATAACTTTGCCAAAAATGGGAGCATTTGGAAATTGCTGCATTCCCTGCAAACCGTAGGACCCTAGACGAGAAGGGTAAGAGGGCCTTTTATAGAACGTTTTTGCCTGTAGTGGTCCCCTCTACGCAATGAAGTTCGCAGACATTAGTGAATGGGTAGTTTACTTGAAAGAATTCATAAAGCAAGTTTGGGACTTCTGAAGTACCCTGCCACAGAAAAACTGACAGATGCATTGAAAATGAAGATAAAATGCCAAGGCTGTGTGGACCAGGTCTTCATGTTCTGTTCAGTGCTACTCCTTGTTTGGGGGGTACACTTGGAATTTCCTCTTCTATATAATTGGGTCCCACCTCTCTCTGGGCCTTAATTCCTCCTGATGACAGGCTGAGTGTGGTAGTGGCTGCAATCTGAAGGTAGAAACATTAGAAGACGTGGGATCGACTTCTCTAATACTTTCTTTGCCTGTTAATTCCCACATGACTTTGGTCATATCACCAGACCCCTTCATTTCTACATTTTAAGAGTGATAATTATATCTGTAATCATGGAATATTTTTGCTTTACAGGGAGATTAGTAATGTGGTTGGAGAAAATACCTGTGAGAGCATTTACAAATATTTGCAAGAAAGTACTGTTCCTTCACATGTGATTATTTTCCTCTCTAGATCATCTTATTGGATTTCCCACCCAGTTCTTCATTATTTTGAAGGACTAAACAGTAGCATTCACAGCTTTGAACATTTTCTCAGTGTGTAAGCAAATTTATTTTGGATTCATGGCTTCTTATAAAGAAAGTCCCCTGGGGCCTCTGAGGGTGAGTTCTTAGTCCATTAGCCCTCCCTACTGTGCTGCAGCCCTGATAAAAGAATGTCTTGCTAATACGCTGATTTATTTAGTTTTTGTTGAATGTGGTTCTTTTCTTTCTTGAGGTGTTCTACAAGTGGGTCTGCGTGTCTAATTAAAAAGTAGACTGATGGAGTTGAGGCTACTGACATAGGTTGTTTTCTCTCATTTCTAATACAGGCATACCTTCTTTTCTTGTGCTTTGCTTTATTGCACTTGGCAGATATTGAGTGTTTTACAGATCAAAGGATTGTGCAACCCTCCTTTGAGCAACTCTATTGGCGCCATTTTTCCAGCAACATGTGATCACTTCCTGTCTCTGTGTCACATTTTTGTGATTCTCAAACTTTTTCATTATTTCAGTATTCAAACTTTTTTTATTGTTATCAAATCTGTTATGGTGATCTGTCAGCAGGGATCTTTGATGTCACTATTGTAATTGTTTTGGGGCCTCAGAAACTGTGTCCATACAAGACAGGAAATTTCATCTATAAATGTGTGTGTTCTGACTGCTCCACTGACTGGCTTCTCTCCTATCTCTCTCCCTCTCCTCAGGCTTCCCTATTCCCTGAGACACAACAATATTGAAATTAGGCCAGTTAATAACCAAACAAGGGCCTGTATGTGTTGAAATGAAAGGAAGAGTCGCCTGTCTCTCACTTTAAATCAAAAGCTAGAAATGATTATGCTTAGTGAAGAAGGCAGGCTGAAAGCAGAGACAGGCTGAAAGCGAGCTGTGTTGTTCCATACAGTTAGCCAAAATGTGAATGCAAAGGAAAAGTTCTTGGAGGAAATTAAAAGTGCTATTCCAGTGAACACATGAATGATAAGAAAGTGAAACAGCCTTATTGCTGATGTGGAGAAAGTTTTAGTGGTCTGGGTAGAAGATGAAACCAGCCACATCATTCCCTTAAGCCAAAACCTAATCCAGAGCAAGGGCCTAACTCTCTTCAGTGCTGTGAATGCTGAGACAGGTAAGGAAGCTATGGAAGCAAAGTTTGAAGCTTGGTTCATGAGGTTTAGGGAAAGAAGCCATTTCTGTAACATAAAAGTACAAGGTGAAGTACCAAGTGCTGATGTAGAAGATGCAGCAAATTATCCAGAAGATCTAGCTAAGATCATTGATGAAGGTGGCTACACTCAACAACAGATTTTCAATGTAGACAGAACAGCATTCTATTGGAAGAAGATGCCATCTAGGACTTTTATGGCTAGAGAGGAGAAGTCAATGCCAGGCTCAAAGCTGCAAAGGAGAGGCTTACTCTCTTGATAGGAGCTAATGCAGCTGGTGACTTTAAGTTGAAGCTTCAGAATTATGCTAAATCTACTCTGCCTGTGTTCTATAAATGGAACAACAAAGCCTGGGTGATAGCACATCTATTTGTAACATGGTTTACTGAATATTTTAAGCTCATTGTTGAGACCTACTGTTCAGAAAAAAAGATTTCTTTCAAAATAGTACTACTCACTGACAATGCACTTGGTTACCCAAGAACTCTGATGGACATGTACAAGGAGATTAATGTTGTTTTCATGCCTGCTAACACAACATCCATTCTGTAGCCCATGGATCAAGGAGTAATTTTGACTTTCAAGTCTTACTATTTAAGAAATACATTTCATAAGTCTATTGCTGCCACAGATAGTGATTCCTCTGATAGATCTGGGCAAAGAAAATTGAAAATCTTCTGGAAAGGACTCACCATTCTAGATGCTAATTAAGAACATTCATGATTCAAAAGAAGAGGTTAAAATGTCAACGTTAACAGGAGTTTGGAAGAATTTGATTCCAACCCTCATGAATGACTTTGAAGGGTTCAGCCCTCAGTGGAGAAAGTAACTGCAAATGTGGGAGAAATAGCAAGAGAAGTAGAAGTGGAGCCTGAAGACATGGTTGAATTGCTGCAATTTCATGATAAAACTTGAATGGATGAGGAGTTGCTTTTTGTGGCTGAGCAGAGAAAGTGTTTCTTGAGATGGAATCTACTCCTGGTAAAGATGCTATGAATATTGTTGAAATGGCAACAAAATATTTAGAATATTACATAAACTTCATTGATAAAGCAGTGGCAGGGTTTGAAAGAATTGACTCCAAATTTGAAAGAAGTTTTGTGCTTAAAATGCTTTCAAACAACATTGCATGCTGCAGAGAAATCTTTGAAAGGAAGAGTCAATCAATGAGGAAAACTTCAATGTTGTCTTATATTAAGAAATTGCTACAGTCACTCCAATTTTCAGCAGCTACCATACTGATCAGTCAGCAGCTAGCAACATCAAGGCAAGACCATCTAACAGAAAATTATAACTGGCTGAAGGCTCAGATGCTTATTTGCATTTTTTAGCAACAAAAGTATTTTAAAATTAAGGTATGTATATTGTTTTTTGGGACATAATGCTATTGCACACTTAATAGACTGCAATATAGTGTAAATATAACTTTTATATGCACAGGAAAACCAAAAAATTTGTGGGACTCACATTATTGTGATATTTGCTTTATTGTGGTGGTCTGGAACTGAACCCACAATGTCAGAGGTATGCCTGTACAGCAGGTCCTTGAATAGTGTTGTTTCATTCAACATTGTTTTGTTATATAGTTGATGAGGAAAAAAACCAATTCCTGGCAGAGGTCCCTGTCTGTGTGGAGTCTGCACTTTCTCTCCACGTCTGCATGCATTTTCTCTGGATACTCCAGCATCCTTTCACATCCCAAAGCTGTGCACATTAGGTTCATTGGCATGTCTGCACGGTCCTAGTCTGAGTGAGTGTGGGTGTGCCCTGTGATGGAATAAAGTCTTGTCCAGCGTTGGTTCCCACCTGGTGTCCTGAACTGCCAGGATAAGCTTCAGGCACTTTCAACCCTGACCTGGAATAAGCAGGTTGGAAAATGAACCAATGAATACAAATTATTATACAATAAAAATATGTAAAGTCTACGATAATCATACAAAAGCACAATGAACCATGCAGTAAGAAAGCACTCAGTGAGCCCGCTAGATTTGTGATTGTTTGTTTTTGAACTGTATGATGGTAGGAGGTGCTCCTTACAATTTTCACTTTGCACACGTTTATTCCTTGATTAAACTCACCATCACTACAACCACCGTCACTGCTGATTCATCAAAAATTGGGTAAGTAATTATCTTACTTATTTTTATTAATTTTTCTTAAATGTATGTATAGCTCACATTTATTTCAATATTTAGTATTAGAAGTGTTTTGTCTCTATTTAGAAGTTTGATGATGTTTTTATAACCAGAAAAATGCTGTAGAAACTTCATTCTTGTGTATACCCATTAGCCTATGGTAAAATTGGTTTCGCTTAACATCACAGTTTCCAAGAACCTGTGGATGACATAAACTGAGGACTTACTGTAATTGTTAGGCAACTTCTTTTATGATAACAACCTTGTTACTCTTCTTCTTAATGATGAAATGATACTGGAAGGAAATAGCCTTTTCTAAATTGCTGTAAGTCAACAAAGCATCCTCCTACACTTGATACTTCTACAGTTCTCCAGCACTTTGGGGCTCTTCAGAACCCTGGGCAGCAGATCTCATTCTGCCAGCCTTTTCCCTTCACTCCTTTGTGCTGGCAAATACTTTTTGCTAATGTGGGGCAGTTTCAGTTTGTTTCACCAGAAAATAAATCTTTATTTCAAAGCTTCATAGCTTTTCGTCCTTCCCATGTTACTCTAAACGCATGTTCACTGGGTTTCTATAGGCTCACCAGAGCCTATGATTTCTTACAGACTCTTTCCACTTTATAGGCATGTTCTCTGTTTGTCTTTCTTGACATCTCTTTCTTAAGCTCTTTACCCACTTATCAAAATCTTCACTTCCTGGAAGAAAGAGCTGTGTAGTGAAAAGAATAGGCATGCATTTGGAGTTTGTAGATTCTAGTATTACCTACTTTTGCAACTGACTAGCTGTGAAAGTTTAAGCTGTTTCTCAGTCTCAGTTTCCTTAGTTGCAAATAGGAATAATAAATGACACTTTCCCCACAAAGGAATTATGAGGATTACTTGAGATAATACATGACAAAAGTTATTTTTAGATATTCTAAAATGGGTGTTTGTTATTTCAGCAGGTTGGTTTTCTTCTAATTTTTACTTTGATAGATTTTCCCCAATTCATGCAAATAATACATAGCCCATTTGTAGTTTAAACTTAATCATTGATTCATAAGACATGTATTTACTTTTTTCCAATGTTAATTGTTGGTGCCACACTAGCTTTTGACCTATTTTTACCTGAGGAATTTAGAGTTGGAAATAAGAGGCAAAATTATAAAGAGGAGATAAGTATAGTTCAAGTCCTAACGTATGCTAATGAACACATTTGTTTGCCTTTGGAACATCTGGGAAAGCAACTACATACTAATTCTCTTAAAAATGATTTATTTAAACATTTGTGGAAGATTCAGGTGTGTGATTTTAATTGCGCAGTTAATTAATTATTGGTGAGGTCCTTTTATTTCTTTCTAGTAATCAACATAATAAAACACTGTAGTATAAATTATGGCAGAAAATAAAATTAATAAAAGTAATTGCAGTTTTCATTTTTTTCTGAAAGTATGTTTAAACAATTTATTGTGTTTGTTCATTCCTTCCTTCCTTCAGTTTGTATAAACAAAACACAATAATGAAAACATGCTATATAAAAGGATGTAATCTAGAAGTATTTAAGCTGTGAAAATATGTAAACAAAGAAATGGACACAACTGGATAATCTGAGCTTTGTCTATGAATTAATCAGGTAAGCAGTAAAAAAAGGTTGCTGATACTGTATATATGTGTGTATTTGTGTGTGTGTGTGTATGTGTGTATGTGGTTACATTTGTTTGTTTGTTTATAAAGAATCTGGCACATTCATGCCCAACATAGGGTTAATCACTTGTGACATTTTGTTAATGGAAATGTGATTTTCTTACCAATTATTTATCTTTTTAGATTGGCTATTTTTAAAATTTGTACCAGACTTTGAATCAACTTACCAATTTTCAGCTAATAAAACGTGAAGTTGATGTCCTTACAATCTTGTCAGTGGTAAATGTAATCACCTAAGTAGAACTATTTGAAAATCACATCTACCCATCTCCCCATGTACCTGGTACCTGGACTGTCTACCTGGTACCTGAACTGTTCGCCATTAGTCTCTCCTTTAGGTAAGACTTCAAAGGTTTCTGGTAAAATATAAATATGCTCTTGAGGAAAGTGTATCATGAAAACATATTTACCCATTAATAATTTAACTTGAATGGGTATCTAGCAGCAAAAGAGTGGGACAGATCCAGTAAGCATGGCTCAGGAGGACAGAACATGTCCTGCCAGTGACAGCCAGTTTCTTTACCTTTGGGGTAAGGCAGTTTAGGGCTCTGTACATCTCTGTGGGAGGAGGGTTCTGAAAGAGCAGGGTATGAGAGACAACCTCGCCCTTCCCTTTGTCGCTTAGGTTGGTGGTAAACTGAATAAGCATGTTTATACCAGTCATGACCAGAGGATAGGTGGTTTTAAGCAATTGCTTTGGAACTATGCAATTCCATCTCCCCTGCTGATTAGCTGCATAGCCTGAACAGTTACAAACATTTCTGAAGCTGTTTTCTCATCTGCCAGATGTGTATGGTAGTATCTATTTTTGTGGGTTAGGATGATGATTAAAGGAAGTAATTCCTATAAAGTACTTAGCACAGTACCCAGCCTGTACTCAAGAAGCATCAATAAATTGTATATCTACATGAGTATCCATAGTGATGTCTAATTCTGTGGCTCTTAATATGCCTTTAATTGCGTGTAACAGAAAATCTGATTCAAACTTAACTATAAAGACTTAAAACATGAAGAGACTTATTGGCTCACATAAACGGAAAGCAGAGTCAGGCAGGCCTTGGGGTTGGTTTGTTTCAATGGTTTAGTAATACCACCAAGGACCGCTCACCTTCCTTCTCTCCATCCTTCCTTTCTGGTGTTACCTTTATCTCAAGGCTGGCTTCTCCTTATGGTTGGGAGATGAACACTTCTTGGGTCTACATGTTCCCCTATCCAGGAATCTCTTAAAAAGTGAGAAATCTCTTTTCCCAGAAGCTGCCTGTGTCTTTTTGATTCAACTTGGTTTGTGTTCTTGTTCCAGACCCAAAACTATGACCAGGGGAAGGGATTATATAGGTGAATTTAGGCCTTAGTCACAAGCTCCAACTTGATGTCAGCTTCTCCCAAAGCACAGGGGTTGTAAAGGAGAATGTGAATATCCCAGAAGGGGACAGGGATGATATGGAAGAGACCATGGTGTCAATTGCAGTGTTAATTGCATTGAAAGCACTGACAGCAAATCTAATGAGTGGGGAAAGCTGTTATTTCCCCTGTAGACTGTTTTGGAAGAGGTAGGGGGTCTTCAAGGTCATCTAGACTTTGAGAGGTTATCTTAAACCTTGTATGGCAGATCTTGTTATTGGTACACTTAGGACTGGAACACAGATGTCCTGGGCCAGACTGGATCTCTTTCCACCACACAGCATGGCTCTGCCTCTTGAGATCTTTCTGTGCTTTCTCATTTTACATCTAGGAAAGTCTCAGAGCTAGGGAGTGGCAATCTCAGAACTGGACCTGCCTCCTTAGCCCAGTGCATCATTCAAGGCAATTGTGGACAACCAGTTATTAGGAATCTTGTAAGTAAATGAATCACTGTTGTGATGTGCATGGATATCCATTTCAGCATTGTTTACAGTGACAAATTCCTAGAAGCAAGTTAAATGCCTACCAATGGGGAAATGGTAAAAATACATTATATTTGCAAAATTGAAAAACAATGACACAGCTCCGTATGTGATAGGAATCTTTATATAAGTGCTTATCAAGCCACAGGTTATATGAAGAAAGCTAGGCTTAGAAGAGCATGGTATTATGCCCCTAATCATGTGCATATGTATGTGTTTATATATTTTTTATGTTTATATATACACTTAAATTTCTTTAAGAGTGCTAAAGAATCTGTATGGAGTAGTTTCTTTGGAAATAGAAATTAGGGGTCTGATTGAGACAAGGATATTTTCACTAATTAATTTTTTTACTAGTTTAAAAACTATCATGTATACTACATTTTCACTTAAAATGCTAGTTAAAAGAGGACTTAGTCTTCTTGGTCTCGGAACTTGGGTGTCCATCTGGGGTCTATTATTTCTCGGCATCATGATCTTAGGCACGACACTTCGTTTCTCTGAGCCTCAGTTTTCTCTTCTGTACAATGAAGATGATGTTTACTCAGATTAACTAAAGAATGGTGCTTGAAAGTGCTTTCTAAGCTCTCAAGGGGTCGTCCCCTTTACCACGGGGCATTTTTCTTGGTGTTCATCTTCCTCCTCCTTTCCCACATCTTCCTCCATCCCACCACCTCAGGGAAGATGACTTTGGCATCTTCTCCTTAGAATTTCTGCCCAGCCAGGAGCACTGACTGAGAAGGGCGGCTGAGGAATTCAGGGAAGGTCTAAGTTGGATTCTACCAGCGTTTTCCCACAATGTGATGAGCATTCTAATGGTGTTCATGGGTCCTAACACAACTATGGAATTGGGATTCAAAATCCTTACTGAAATCTCACCTGTCCAGAAAAGATGGAAAAGCCTAATTCCATTTCAATTCATTATTTGTTCAACCAGTAGTTATTGAGTACCAACTGTATGCCAGGCACTGAGCTGGAGTTCATAGCAGAGCAGACTCAGCAACAATTATTAACTATTATGCACAGTCATCAACATTTATTTTAAATAAAGGATACTGTTGAACAGAACACTAATATCCACTAACTCCGATGGGTGCAGTCTCAGTAATACTCTATGAATGCCTGTTTCTGGTTCTCCATTGCTAATATTTAATATAAAAACAAAGCACCTGCCTGGCTGCCCAGAGTTAGTATACACACATCCTGGACATATTTTCCAAAATGCAACAACGGTCGGGGGCCAGTAGGAGCCAGATGTGAAGGTTTTCCAAAGGTTTCACCATGCCTTGGATCCTGGATCTGTGAGTTCGATCCTTGGTGTCTCCAGGCATCTGCAGAGGGCTAGCCAAGTTAATGGGTGGAACACAACAAACAGATCCCTGGAGACAAGAAAGGCATCTTTTTAGGACTTAGCATTATTGATGAGAACTTGGGAGGAGTGACAGATCATGAACCCACTTTGGATCTTCTTTCATAAAAAGACCATGATTCATATACAGCAACTTCCTTCCCTTACCAGCCCTCCCCCAAACTTTCTGACTCACAGTAGAACTTCACTGTTAGAGAGCTTAAATTCAAATAATTCAGGTCTGAGAAAGAAACCTCTTGTTAGAACACAGACATCACTGACAATTAGCCAGGATTCCAAGGAGAGAAAAGGGAGGTCCAGGCAAGGTAAATGCATTTGTGTTTATATAACATGTGATGTGTTTTGAAGTTCTCCCCAAGGAGAAAGGCCTTCTTTTCTACTTCAAAAGCCATTTTCATGTTTTTGAAATTACTGGAAATTATGGGCTAAACCTCCTTCACACGTAATTTATTTCATCCTGTATCTCATATTTTGTGATAACATTGCAAATACCATATGTTGCACTTTCTCTTTATGGATGGAGGGGGGAAGAGGAGAGAACTGGCAGAATTATCACTAGGCACTGCAAAACCTTCCATTGGAATCCACATTTACCATGGTGACATTTACTGGTTATGGCATAGCTGATCAAGTGCAGATTTTCCTGCTGCTGAGGCTAAATTGCAAGCTGCTCATAATGTCATCAGATGCTGCGGGGTTTTCAGCCAATGAGAACTTTGGGAATGCTTTCCCTCCCCCCTCTGTTTTCTATTGCGGGAGAGCCCCCATGCCACTGTGCATGCGAAGTCGGCACGTACTTTCCGGTGTTTGAACTTGATTGACCTCACACAGCACTTTCCTGGAATAAATGCATCTCCCATCATCTTAAGGATTCCAAATACTCAGACCAGAAATCCTAATGTATTCCCAGGTCCTTCATTTTTGTTTTCTCTAACACGTATTTATTTTTCTAGGTGTAATGGTCAATATTTAGGAGTACATATTATTCATAAAACTGAAAGAGGAGAAAAGAAAACACCCCACATCTTGTATTCTGCTATTCTATTTCATTTGAGGTAAAATGTTTTATGCCAGGCCAAGTGAGTCAAAAACACAAAGCTATTATTCAACCCATAGCTGCTTCAATCATTTCTCTACCAACAATGGTGAAAAGATGTGATTTTACAAGCAAACAGGAAGAAAAAGCTTGAATACACCCTGGGAACGTGTTTAAGAAGTTGATTTATGTTTCATGCTGAGTCTTACACCTGCAGTTCAAGCAAAACCCAACTTGGCTGCCCCACAGAGTCTGGTTTATTAGGTATCAAGGAGTCGCAAGAAGCCATGTAATTAAAACCGTAATTAACTGGAAAAGGAAAGTGCCACCTGAGTTTTGAGAGGCTGTCAATTTTATTTCCACTACAGCTTTCCTTCTGTTTCTCCTCTTGGACTTTTTATTTGTCTTTGCTTGATCAGAAAGCAGTATATACGTACACACTACATATATATATGTTTTTTAATGTATTAAAACTTGTATGAACTTCTTATGGAAAAGGTCACAAGAGTTGTTACCTGCTTCAGGTTTTCTAGACCAACTTGTTCAGAGGAGAGGAGAAACTTTCTAGAAGTGTGATGTCCAATGCAGTAGCCACCAACCACATGTGGCTAGTGAGCACTCAAGCTGTAGTCCATCTGAATTAAAATGCTCTGTAAGTATAAAATACATGTCAGATCTTGAAGATGTCGTACAACAAAAGAATGTAAACTATATCTCAGTGATACTTATATTGAGTGCTTGTTAAGTGGTATACTTTTGGCTATATTGGGTTGTGTAAAAATATATATTAAATTTAATTTCACCTGTTTTCTTTTTTTTTTTAGAGTGGCTCCTAGAAAATTTAGAGTTGCATATGTGGCTCGTATTCTATTTCTATTGGGCATTGCTAGTCTAGGGGTGAGGTACAAGTGCTGAATTGTGACATGATACACTAGAAATATCTTTCCTTGCCCTTTCTGCCATACTGAGAGCTGCAAGGGCCGGCCGGCATGGAGAAGTAGGAGCACTTGGTGGCAGTGTGCAAGGGTGCTGGAACGTGTTATTAAGGCATATGTTTGTGATTGCTGGATTGTTCAACTCAATTTCTCAATAAATGGCTCAAAGGGAGATGTCTGAGCAGCACAATTGGAGCTTCAAGTGTTCTTTCTTCTCTAACTGCCCCTTGGCCAAACGTACCATGAAATATGTTAGCGCCAGAACCAGGAGTGCTAGAAACTTCAAATGAAGGTACTGAAAGCTAGTTCAAAACCAACAAGGGTGCCTTAATTTGTGAAATAAAGTGCTGATAAAATAATCTTTTGCAAAAGGTCAATCCATTTACATTCCATTCTGTAAACATTGGCCTTCATTATTACACTATCTTTCTGAACCACATCCTTTGAGGGTTATAAAAAGGATTTGTAATAAAGACACAATTACATAATAGGTTTGAAGGTGGCTAGGGATGAAGCCTTTTTGCCACTTTGTATATGAAATAGGCAAAAAATTTTGAAATAACTTAGTCTTCCTTTTTTCCTTTTTAAGAAATTTTTTTTTGGTGGTGGAGACAGCAAAGACACCTCGTCTGGTGTCTTTGGACACATGCACAGAGGAATGCAACCAACAGAGGGAAAAGACAACCTACAGAATGGGGGAAATGTTTACAAACTATTCATCCAGAGGATTAACATCCAGAATATACAAGGACCACATGCATCTCAACAGCAAAAAAACAAATAATTCCATTAAAAAATGGGCAAATGATCTAAAAAGACATTTCTCTAAAGAAAATATACAAATGGCCAACAAATAATGAAAAAATGCTCAACATCACTAATCATCAGGGAAATGCAAACCGAAAACCACAGTGAGATATCATTTCACCCCTGTTAGGATGGCTACTGTCAAAAAGACAAAAAATAAAAAATGCTGGTGAGGATGCAGAGAAAAGGGAACTCTCATACACAGTTGGTAGGAATACAGACTAGCGCAACCACTATGGAGAACAGTGTGGAGGTTCCTTAAAAAACTACTAATAGAACTACCATATGATGCAGCAATCCTATTACTGGGTATATATTCAAAGGAAAGAAAAAAGATACGTTGAAGAGACATCTGCAGCCCCATGTCTATTGCAGCACTATTCACAATAGCCGAGATGGAATCACCCTGGGTGTCCAACAACAGATGAATGGATAAAGAAAATGTGGAATGTGTACACAATGGAGTACTATTCAGCCATAAAAAAGAGCAAAATTCTGTCATTTGCAGCAACATGGATGGAACTGGAAGATCTTACGTTACGTGAAATAAGCCGGGAAGAGAAAGTTAAACATCACATGTTCTCACTCAGATGTGGAAGTGTATAAAAGTCAATCTCGTAGAAGTACAAAAGAGAACAGAATACACTAGGGACTGGGCAGGGTGGGGGAAGGGTGGAGAACAGGGAGAGATTTGTTAAAGGATTCAAAATTATAGCTAAATGGGAGGAATAAGTTATAGTGCTTTATACCACTGTAGGATGACTACAGAGAACAATAATATATTATATAGTTTCAAACAGCTAGAAGGAGAATATGTAATATTCCCAACACAAAGAAATGCTAAATGTTTGAGATGATGGAATGCTAATTAGTCTGAGCTGATCACTATACATTATAGATACTGAAACATCACTAGGTACCCCATAAATGTGTGCAATTATTGTGTGTCAATTAAAAAAATAAAAAAGATTGTTTAAAAAAGGCATGCAATATCTTGTTTTTCTATTACCAATAGGATAGTGACAAACCTGTCAATTAAAACTACCCAGAGGAAGTTAAGCGACTGAGGGTACCTTTCACTGGGCAGAGGGGGAAAAAATCATGTCTTTCTAGCCTAAATCTTTTCCCACATCTCTGCAGTTGCACATTTTTAAGCTGCATTTATTACAAGGTAAGGGTCTCTGGAATCTTCTAGTTCAGAACAGAAATATGTCGGTGCGTAATTTTGGGAAGTGAGCCTGAGGTACCCAGAGCAGATGACACACGGGGCTTAGGTCCTGATTCAGCTACAAGTCAGCGGGGCACCCCAGGACCATCTGCGTTCTATAAATTACAGTAACGCCGGCACATGCAGCTTGTAAATCACCAACGAACAGGTTTCACCTTGTGACACACGACATGAACCCTGTTGTATATTCCAATAAACTCCCATAAACCATCTGATATAAACTCCAGATTATGTTTCTTAAGGGGTTGGAATACTTAGACTTTTCTTTGCTGGTCTGATTTCCTTTCATATGTGAAGCGAATACACACACTATATTCCCTTCCCTTTCCCATACAATGGGCATTTTGCTATTTTTCAAGTGCAGAACTTTACTTAGTGGCTGACATGTGCAATTTGGTGCGCTGTAAAGGACTGATCTTTTTTTCTTTCGCCTTCTTTAATAAACTTGTTTCTTTCAACACGACTGTGAATGTCAAAGTCTTGTGGTTACTACACATGGAAAATACGATTTATAAACAGCAAATTAATGGCCAAATTGTCAGTAACCTACTTCACTGAATATAAATAAACGCCTATCATAAAGGGTCATATCATTAAAATGGCTTTGCTGGACCTCTGGCAACCTACACAGCTGCCTTCTACAATAGGTCTTATGTGTGTGTGTGTGTGCGCATGCGTATGAGGAGAAAGAATAGCTGGAGTGGAGGTAGCATTCAATTCTCTTTATGGTGCATCCAGAATGGTTCCAAGCAACTGTTTTTGGATGGAACACACTGTCATCTCATTCATGGAGTCTGGTCCTTCCTTCATGTTCAGGGAAATCTTTTCTGAGGAACCCTTTCTTAAGGCTTATCACAGCAACTTGCTTGCCCACATGCCAGAGAAAGTGGCAGAAAAAATACCCAAATATGAGTCCTTCCTCAGACAGCAAACTTTGCTTCTATTAAGAAATACAGTAGTTAATTTTCCTTCTCTCTCCTTTTTATTTTTTAAAATAGTGATGACAATCCCCCACATTTTCATTTTTTTTTGTTTTTATAATTAAAGTACTTTGTTTGGAAAGTTCTTTCAGTTCAGAGTATTTTGATACAGCTTTAACTTATTCCCTTTATGTCAGTTTTTACAGATATACAGGTGTAAACAAAAAGGAGAGATCATTATTATTTTGCGTGGAATTTAAACTGAACATAAAATAATTGTGAGACAAAATTCAATAGTTTCTTAAGGGGTAAAGGATTAGATAATTCAAAATTAATTTTATTGGTCTGACTTATCCTACTCATATTTAGCTGAAAGTTATGCTAAATTTCCACATTCATTGTCTGAAAAATGCATTGATTATTATTTTCTATAGTAGCTCTTAAGTGTACATAAAGAAAACACAATGCTATTTTTTATGATTGATACAAGATTTATAGAAGGTTCATATACTCAATAGGAATTAGATGATATTTTTTCAAAGTTATGGTTGTCTCTTGAGATACAAACGTACTAAATATATATAAAGTCTAAAAGTTCAAGTTCTGCCGAGAAAATACCCCTATAGCTGAATGTAATGGTCTTAGTGAAAAAGAGGTAAAAACTAAGTTTTGCTCAGACACACAGCAGCACTACTGTGAATTCAAAAACACAACTTCCAGAAACTTCTAAATACATAGTACCATTCTTTAATTAACACAGTTTATCCTGTAATTTTAAGGATTTATTGATACTGGCAGAAACATTTCCAAATAACTTAGAAAATTTCATGACATATTATGCATCTCAAAGGATTTCATTCAGTTTTTCTTTTTTCTTTTTCAACTGCAATCAATAATTTCTTTCAAAACTCTTAATATGCTGAGCTAGAGTATAGTTAAGAGATTGTTGGACATTCTCAAAAGAAGGATGTAAGAAAATAAATGTGAACAAAGATGAACTTTGTAGCATTATGTTATTTTCTTTCATTCACATAATTTTTGGACGAATTCTGTTTCTGTTTTCTATTACACCTAAATAGTTCTCATTTTTATTCAACATCAGAAGATATTAATGTGGGTGCATCAAATCAGAGTTAGGGTTCTTTGAACCTATCAAACTATTTTTTTCCAAATATTTGGGGTTTGATAAAACCCAAAATGCATGCTAGAAGCACTTTTTCCATTAATTATTAAACCCATGTGCATTTTGAGGAAAATTTGATCCATATGGGTTCTGGTTCATTTATGCTTTACTCATCAAAATACTTTTTCTTAAAGCCCATGTCCAAGAAATCTTTTGAGCCCTGTTAAGTTTTTTTAGCTTTGCCAAGAATAAACAAAGTTGAACACCAAAAGATTCAAGTCGGTTTGTAACCCTATACCTATGGAGTATTAGTGGGTTCTAAACTTGGATTGAATACGTGTTCTCATCCCTAATAGGTACTTGGATGAATCTCCAGAGGGAAGCTTGAGGCCTGGTACAGAAAGCAACAGTCAGTATATATGTCAACAAAGATACCAGAAAATCCCAGAATGCATCACAATTCATTAAAAATTACTTTGATTATATTTTATTTTGAGTACGTATGCACAGAGATGTTCCATCAAATCATAACTGGAAGGTTAAGAGGCATCCCAAGTAGGTAAGAAAAAAAAGAAGAAAAAAGTATTATCATCTAAAACGTGAAATCCCAATCCCAATTCCTAAATATTGGGATTTGACCAAAAATAAATAATCATGAGAAACATTCAATTGCTTTTTGAGAGGGAAAAATGGGAATGTGGTCTATGACACTTTGTTTTCTCTCTCTCTTCCTTTTCAAGTATCTAAGAGGTGGGTTTTTTTTTTGTTTTTTGTTTTTTGTTTTTGTTGTTTTTATTGTTGTTGTTTCTTTTTGTGTCTTTTATCTTTTGCCTGTATCTCTCCCTGGAACCAACAGGCCAAGTCTAAGTAAGACTAAAGTCATAAGTAAATATAGATTGGATTTTAAGGCACCAGGCTTTGATTAGATTGGATTGTTAGTGTCAGAAATTCTAACAGAGGATGATCAAAAATTATTACAAATAAAATAATACACTAATTATAAAAGCCATACAAAGTAAAATCTTCTAAGGCTGCTGTGATTGAGATTATGCTGAAAAAGAGTCATTGTCTTTTAGAGATCCCTATTGAAATATTAAGGTCATCAAATATGAAATGTCCAATTTTGAATCAAAAGTTTAGATTATTATATCTCAAACAATTAATCAAAGTACATGCTTAAACTGTCGACATAGTTTTGCCATCTTAACAGCAGCTGGTTTATGCCAGCAGCCAAGGAGCCTGGACAGCGAATGGCGATGAAATCGTGAAAGGCGTTTCCCACAGGTTTTTGAGAATTGAATACTTTTCCTTACAGGAAGTGGTCCAAAGGCTGGAAGAAGTGGTAGTCATTTGGTGCAAGGACTGGTGAATATAGTGGATGACAGAGAGTTTCCAAGTCCAGCTTCTGTAGTTTGAGCAGCGTTGTTTGTGCGACATGTGGTCGAGCATTGTCTTGCAAGAGGATTGACCTGTCTCTATTGACCAGTCTCAGCTGCTTCACTGAAAACATCCTCCTTTCATCCAGTTGGTTGCAGTAGACATTCGCTGTAATGGATTGACCAGGTTTCATGAAGCTGTCGTGGATAATACCAGTGCTGGACCACCAAACAGACACCATTAGCTTTTTCTGATGAATATTCGGTTTTGGACTGTGTTTCAGCACCTCATCTTTATCCAACCATTGTGCCCAACACTTGTGATTGTCAAAAATAATCCATTTTTTCATCACACGTAACAATACGGTGTAGAAACGGTTCGCCTTTATGTTGTGCCTCCAAAGAAAAGCAAGCTTCAAGACGATTTCTCTTCTGATGCTCATTTAATTCATGTGGTACCCATCTATCGAGCTTCTTGACCTCGTTGATTTGTTTCAAATGATCCAGTATTGTTGGAATAGTAACGTCAAACCTTGCTGCTAATTCATGCGTAGGTTGAGATGGATTCGCTTCCACTATAGCTTTTATCTCATCATTATCCACCTTGGTCTCAGGTCCCCACGTGGCTCATTTTCAAGATTAAAATCACCAGAACGGAACTTCTCACATCATTGACGTACTGTGTGTTCATTAGCCACATCTTTCCCAAACACTTTGTTGATATTTTGAGCTGTCTACACTACGTTGGTACCATGATGGAACTCATATTAGAAGATAACACAAATTTTTGACTTATCCATGGTTTCACAAAAATTGTTGTAAAAAAAAAATTTGAAAGATAATCACAAGCCAAAACATGTGTTTGAAAGACTGAGGCTGTACCTTCACAATAAAAATAAAACAAGAAGTGTCAAAGTAGAAATGTCAGATATATTAACTGTCAAACTTTGTACTTAAGGAAATCAGACATTTCATATTTAATAATGTTAATATACACACAGATGAAATGGCATGATCTTTGGGATTTATTTAAAACATAATAGGAGTTAAGGATATAGGTAGAGGTATAGATGAAGCAAAATAACTGTTGATGTGGGATGCTGGGTACATTGTATTCATTGTATCACTCTGTTTCCTTTAGTTGATGCATTGGACAACTTCCATGTTTACCACACATGCTTTGAGCCCACAATACTGTAGTAAAGCCTGGATCTGTACGTGGCCTCAGCTGCACCATGTATCTTTCCTGCCCCTTGGGGCATCTGCAGGAAGCTCCTACTCCATTCTGATGCAGAAATAAATTTGGAAGTACAAGGAAGTTAACACTTCTCGGCACAGTTCTTGGCTCATGGGGGACAGAAACTGCTGGACAGTTCTGAAGTGCAACTTACATGGCTTGTCAAAGGATCCCTAGTGGACTCACACACCCAGTTCCCACTGTGTGATCAGCCTGGTAACATACCTTTGGGTGGGTGTTCACTCCTTCCCTGTTACATTCTTCATGGTATTCTCCTATTCCTTAGGATTACATACCAAAAGAAGCTACCTGCATCAAGCCCTTATGATAATTTCTAAACATATACAGTCTTAGCACAAACCCTGTCTCAGACTAAGACTAATTTTATGTTTGAAATTTTTCATAATAAAATTTCTTTTACATTTTTACTTTACCCATATATATAATAAAATCTAAATTTCATTTAAAAATATATGAACAAGCTCTTCTTTAACAGTTGGAATTTTATATTGTCACTGTTCTCTTTGAACTTATAATTATATTTCATTTCCTCCACAGAATTTTACCCTAATGTAAGGCTTTATTATTTAAAGCCTTTTATTGATTACTCAATCATAATTCTCTGTCACAAAAATATGCATATAAATTTAAGTTTTATTAAATTTTTAATTTCCTGAAACCATAGGCTTGAAGCATTAAAGTGTTTATTCTGGATTGAGTTAAAATTATAAATACATATTGCACTCAATTGATCAAAAACAATAAAAATATATTTCAAAGTTTGAAAAGCTATTACTAAACATAAACAGTAAAGTTTATTGGAAACACATCTCTTAATGAAATGGATAGAGCTTTTTTTTTTTTTCCAATCAGCTCATGTGTTGTGGAAGAATATTATTACCAGAATGAGGGAGATTTCAGCATCAATCTTATTTCTGCTTTTCATTGTTATAGATGTAAATTTTGAGAAAACTTGTCCCCATAAATAAGTAGGTAAGAGCAGAGGGGATTTTGTGACAGCAGTGCCTCTCAGTTTCTTGAAACCATTTTGAATAATGTTAAAAATCATATTGTGATATATCATCAAAAGTGACTTTTATTGGTATATTATCTGACAACTTCATTAATTCTTCCTGTAATTTCATGCATAACAGAAAATTGGAAATCAATTTTTTTATCAAAGGATTTTTTAGGTTCATTTACTTTACCAAGACACCAGTATTTTGAACCATTCCTTGTTTGGTAGTGTATCCCAGGAAATGCACCATAAAGCAGGATGGATGAGAGATGCCATCGTTTTATAAAGTAGGGGAGCGACAATTGTGAAGGGGAAGTTTCATTTTTTTTAATTTAAATTGAGATATAATGTCATGATAGTCACACTTTAGAACTGTATAATTCAGTGAATTTTTGGAATTTCACAAAGTTGTGCCACCACTATTGCTATTTAATTCCAGACTATTTTCATTATCCCCAAAAGAAACTCTGTAATCATTAGCAGTCACACATACTCCCTTCCCTACCAAGTCCCTGGCAACCACTAATCTACTTTCTGTCTTTATGAGTTGCCTATTCTGGATATGTCATATACAGTAAGTGGAATCACACAACGTGACCTTAAGTGTCTGGGTTCTTTCAGTTAGCGCATTGTTTTCACGGTTAATCCATGTTATGGCAAGTGTCAGTATTTCACTCATTTTTATGGCTGACTTTTATCCCACTGTATGTGTATATCATATTTTCTTTATTCGTTCATTAGCCGATGAACATTTGGGTTGTTTCCACTTTTTGGCTATCAGGAATAATGCTACTATGAACATTCATATGTAAGCTTTTGTGTGGATATGTTTTCAATTCTTTTGGATGCCTGGCAGTGAAATTGCTAGGTCATATGGTAACTCTGAAGCTTAACTTTTTGAGGAACTAACAAACTGTTCTCCAAAATGGTGGTAGCATTTTACATTCCCACCAGTCATGTATGAGGGTTCCAGATCTCCACATCCACAAATATTTGTTACTTACCAGTTTTTTGATACAGCCATCCTAGGAGGTATGACGTGATAGCTTATTGTGATTTTGATTTGCATTTCCCTAATGACTGGTAATATAGAACATCTACTCATTTGCTTATTGTCCATTTGCATATCTTCTTTGGAGAATTACCTATCCCAATCCTCTGTCTATTTTTAATTAGGTTATTTATATTTTTATTTTTGAGTTGTAAGTGTTCTTTATATATCTAGAGATGAGTCCCTTAACAGATATATGATTTGCAAATATTTTCTTCCATTCTGGGGATTATTTATTTTTTTCACTTTCTTAATAGTGTCCTTTGATGCACAAAAATTTTCAATTTTGATGAAGTCTAATTTATCTGTTATTTCTTGTTGTTATTGCTTGTGTTTTTGATGTCATATCTAAGAAACCATTGCCTAATCCAAGGTCATAAAGAGTTATAGCTATGTTTTCTTCTCAGAGTTACATAGTTTTAGCTCTTATATTTAGGTCTTTGATTCATCTATTTTGAGGTATATGATGTGAGGTAGGAGTCCAACTTTATTCTTCTGCATGTGGATATCCAGTTGTCCCAGAGCCATTTTAAAAAGGCTTTTCCCCCCATTGAATTGTCTTTGCACTCTTGTCAACAATCAATTGACCATAAATGTATGATCTTGTTTTTAGATTCTTAATTATATTACATTCATATATATGTCTAACAGTACCACATAATCTTGATTACCATAGCCTTATAGCAAGTTTTGAAATGGAAAGTGTGAGTCCTCCTACTTTGTTCTTTTTCAAGATTGTTTTGGCTATTCTGGGTTTCTTGCATTTCTATATGAATTTCTGGCTCAGCTTGTCAATTTTTGCAAAAAAGGCAGCTGGGATTTGATAAAAATTCCATTGAATCTGTAGATCAATTTGGAGAATATTGGCGTCTTAACAATGCAGTTGACCCTTGAACAATGTGAGAGTTAGGGGTGCAAACTCCCCACATGGTTGAAAGTCCATATATAACTTTTGATTTGACCCAAACTTCACTACTAATAGCCTACTGCTGACTGGAAGCACCTTATTGTTAACACAAACAGTCTATTAAAACATATTATATATATATGTATTATATACAGTATTCTTACAATAAATTAAGCTAGATAAAAGAAAAAGTTGCTAAGAAAATCATAAGGAAGAGAAAATATATTTAATATTCATTATGTGGATGTGGATCATCATAAAGGCCTTCATCCTTGTCATCTTCATGTTGAATAGGTTGAAGAGGAGGAGGAGGAGGAGGGATGGGTCTTGCTGTCTTGGGATTGCAGAGGTGGAAGAAGAGGAGGAGGAGGAGGTGGAAGGGGAGGCAGATGAGGCAGGCACACTTGGTGTGATGTAACTTTTATTAAAAAATATCTGTGTGTAAGTGGACCCATGCAGTTCAAACCCATGTTGTTCAAGGGTCAGCTGCATTAAGTCTTCCAATCCATGAACACATGATGCCTTTTATTTAGGTCTTGTTTAATTTCTTCCAACATATTTGTGGTTTTCAGTATATAAGTCTTATACTTTTTTGTTAAATTTATTCTTTTTGATGCTATTGTAAATAGAATTGCTTCCTTAATTCTATTTTCAGGTTGTTCATTGCTAGTGCTTAGATATATGGCTGATTTTTGTATATTGATCTTATACCCCACAACCTCACTGAACTTGTTTATTAGTTCTAGTAGTTGCTTGTAGATTCTTTAGGCTTTTTAATAAACAAGATCATGTCATTTGTAAATAAAGATAGTCCTATTTCTTCTTTTCCAATATGGGTACCTTTTATTTCTTTTTCTTGCCTAATTTGCTCTGGATTGAACCTCCAGTACAATAATGAATAGAAGTAGTGACAGCAAATAGCTTTGCCTTATTCCTGATCTTAGGGGGAAATCTTTCCATCTTTTACAATTATGATGTTAGCTATGGGGTTTTTGTTGATGCCCTTTATCAAAGTGAGGAAGTTCCCTTCTATTCTTACTTTGTTAGATGTGTGTGTGTTTTATCACAAAAGCATTTTGTTGGATTGTGTCAAATGCTTTTCTGCATTATTGAGATGATCATATAGTTTTTGTCTTTTATTTTATTAATATGGAATATTACATTGATTGATTTGCATACATTGAACTGACCTGTCTTCTTGGAATAAATCCCACTTGGTCATGATGTATAATCCTTTTTACATGTTGTTGGATTTGGTCTGTTCACATTGTGTTGAGAGTTTTTGAGTCTATATTCATAAGGCCAATTGGTCTGTAGTTTTCTTTTCTTGTGATATCTTTGCTTTATTTTGGTATCAGGGTAATACTGGCCGCATAGAGTAAATTAAGAATTATTCCTTCCCTTTCTATTTTTTGTAAGAGTTTATGGAAGATTGATTTAGTTCTTTCTTAGGCAGATCAGTTTTATAGAAGTGGAGGAAGGTCTGAACAACATGGTTATATGGCACTAATGACTTATGCCAGGCTTTTAGATGTTGCATATGCATCTTATTTTCTACAATATTATAAGGTCATTCATTTATTAAGCAAATATTTATTGTGCTAAGCACTGTGGTAGGAGCTACATGTACAACAGTGAACAACACGATCTATGCCCTGTAGGAATTTACAGTCTAGTGAAGATGAAGGATAAGAAATAAATAAACAAAACCAAATTCTTACTGTTGTCAGGGATATCACCTATATATCACACGACCTCCTTAATATTGGATACAATGTCTTAAACAAATTCTGTGTACAATAAAGGTGGAATAATTTATTCTGGTATGTTTGCTGCCCTATAGCTTGGCTGGGAAGGTTAGGTTATACACATGCAGTAATATGAAAATTATACAAGACAAAAAAATAATTGCATTGTTCTTTCACTGTAGTATGGGAAGGACTATATGAAAGTTTGAAAATCTCACCCTCAAAGTCTGATGTATAAAATAGAAAACAACCAAACAATGCATCTTATCCATAAAGCTAACCATTGTACAGATTATGACTCTTATACCAGTGTTTCTCAAATTGTCATTTGCAGAAAAATCACCGAGGGATCTTCCTAAAAATGCAGATATTGATCCCACAAGTCTGAGGGACCACAAAATCCTTCATTTCTAATAAACTTCCAGGTGATGCCTAGGCTACTGGTCTACAGATCTTATTTTGGATGATGAGGATTTACACCCCTTCCTCCTTGTTTGAAAGCAAGAAACCAAGATGAATTAGGTAGGAAAAATTTCCTTCAGATTTTCAGAGGTAACTGAGTTGCTGCAGAACTGTCCATTGATAAGAAAGCTGGAAAAATCCTCTGAGTCTGCATATAACCCCAGTACCATATGAGAAAACCAGCAGAGAGGGAATAGGGATGCTTATCCTCTTGAATGATGTCATTTATGCTGAAACTTAATTATAAGTGAACATCCATCTTTCCTGTCAAACAGTGCAGTGTACATAGGCCAAATCATTTTTAATGTAAATATAAATGGTTCTTGTGTGTAGCCGTTGGGGAGATGGTTAGCGGGGGTAGGGAGGTGGAGGATGGAGAGCTAATTCTACTTTGTAATGGGAAGATTGCCTCAGTCCCTCGAGATTCTGTACCTATTAGAAAAAAAAAAACCTTAAAACATTGGTGATGGGGTATTGGCTTGCTAGTGTCCACAATGCAGAGATTTAACTTTAAGAATTTTACATTATTTCTGCCTTGCAGTCAGACATTCAACCTAGAAATATGTACTTTTCCTATCAGCACGATGGCTTGTTTGTTTTTTCCCCCTCTTTATGTGGTTGCATTTGCTGGCACATTTCTGTTCCCACAAATAGTTCTCTGGAGTTTTATATATAAAGAAGCTTTAAGTAAAAGATCAATTTGGTAAAAACCAAAATTATTCATGGAAACCAGTATACTATGCTGAGAAACCAAAAAATATAGAAACCATGAGCTGTTCTTATTGGAACATAAACTCATGTATTTGGGACTGTTGCAAACCTGAAATCACCCAATTTCAAATGTTCTTAAAGTACTGGGTAACTCTGTGAATCTTGATGGGAAAAAATAGAGAACAAGCCTCACATGGTGCATTGGGCATGAGTACAGCAGGCAGCTGGTTCAAGGGAGATTAGAGTGTGTGTACTAACCAAACCAGTCTAATTGGCATGAAAAGTATTCACTTTAGTCTATAGTCGTCTATGTATGCATGTATATGATACAATTTTTACACATTGTAGGCAAAAATATGTCAGATAATTTTGGAAAAGAGTTCTAAAAACAACACCTATTCACACTATTCACATGCATTTTTGTGCCGGCTGATGTGCTTGGGACTGCATTAGGTAATGCGAAGGATACAAAAAGGGACAGGGCATTGTTCCTAAATTCAAGGAAAGTACGGGCAAGCTCTGGTAAGGGTATTTACACATATACTGTAAAAATATCTTAACATTGTAAAGTGATACTCATCTTGAAGGGGGATGGGAGGAAAGAGAGAGAGAGAGAAGATTCATTTCTGTCTGTGATGCCCAGGAGACCTCCTAGAGAATATGTGTTTAGGAGGTTGGGGACCAGGGCAGGACAGGCACTGGTCCCAGGCTTTAGAAAGCCCACCCTGACTGTCCTCTATTGTGCCATCCCCATTGAGCAATAGTCTGCAGGGCCAAGTGTATGTGACCACATAAAGCCCATGTCCTTTCTTCTAGACCATGCTCCGGGTACTCAGGACCTCTGAATCGTCTACTCCAGTGACCGTGGGGTGGCTTCCGGGGCAGCGGCTGTGGACACCTCACTGCTGCAGGGCACACTTAGGCTACCTCGTAGGTCTTCATCCGCAGGGCCAGCCCCCAGGAGTGTGCCCAGGCCTTCTCATACAGCACTCTGAAGATCATTTCTGACGAGTGCTGTGGGGCCACGTGGAGGGAACTGGGTGCTCACAACAAAAGGAGCTATTGTGTTGCCTGGGGCATACTTAGGCTTTTTTCTTTTTTCTTTTTTTATTTCAGAATATTATGGGGGTACAACACTTTGGTTATATATATTGCCCATGCACTGCCCGTGTCAGAGCTACAATCGTGGTCATCCCCCAAACTGTGCTCCCCGCATCCATTCAGTGAGAGTTTTTCCCATCCCCTCCACCCCCCTCCCGCCTGCCCGCCCCCTGATGAATATTATTGCCCTGTGTGATGTAAGTGTTGATCAGTTAGTACCAATTTGATGTGGTGCTGTTTGTACGCGAGCCCTGGAGCTACCTGCCAAGGAGCAGAATTATAACTGCTGATGCGGTGAGAGAGAGAGAGAGAGAGAGAGATCCTTCTTCATCCCTGCTTCCTCCAATCTCCAGAGCTGACCTGGAATTAAGAAAATCTTCTTTATCAGGTGCTTGGAGCAGAAACTGATGGCAGTAGTCCACACTTCATGCTGCGTAGGTGTTGTCTGACTTAGTTTTGTGGTTTGTGAAGAAAACATCTTCTTCAATGACTTTCTAGTTGTGACTTTCTGAAAGAAAAGATTCAGTTGTCTCCACAGTGGCCCTGTTGCTGGCACCATTGCCTGCGCCTCTGCCAGCAGCTAAGGAGCCTTTTGAGTAGGTGAGGAGAGGGTGGAGATCGGCTTCCTTTGTGCTTATTTGTTATGCTTTTATAATTATGAGCTGTGTGTTAGAAGCTACAGTCTTAGTGTTTGTTGCCCTATTTTTGTACCTGTTGGGGGCCTATTTGAAAATGACTTTTTCCTTCTTTCGTAATGAATTCACAAAATATGAACTTAATACCCTCTCCATGAGGATGGGCTTTCTTCAGCACCATCAACCTGGCCTTGTGATAGAAGATATATTTTGGGCCAAATGACCATGGATCCATTCAAAAATTCATTAGCCGAGATCTCTTCGACCTAGATTGGCATAACATTAACAGAAACTTCTAAAAGAAGGAAGACAACTCCAGTCTACATTTTCGATGCACCCTTCTTGAGGGAAATCTCAATAGCAAATGAATTGTATCAGTGAGCCAGTAAAACTTGACCACCTTTAAAAGGCTGCTTAGGCCTGGGGTGAGTTAAAAATAAAATGTAGGATGTGGTCACTGCCCACGATAGGCTGGGATGTGTAGTAAGAGCTGTCCTAGATAAACAACCAGAAATGTTTCTAGCTGTATGTCCTTGGCTTTATGTTGTAAAGGGTAAGTTTCTATGTTTGAGGTCAAATTCAGATAGTAAACGCTATACTTTGGCACAATTATTTCCTAGATTGAGAGATACAATTTGGCTAAAGGAGTTTTAAGGCTAAATAAATTACAGGGAGAACTATATCCTCTTAACTGGTATAAAATTAGCCTGGCTTGTCATTGACTTCTCTTTCCAAACAAACAAACATGTAAACAAGTCAACACAAATGTGTAGGTTGCACACACCAACAAAGAACAACACAGCCAACAACAAAACCAAAAAGGCAAATGGGAGTATGTATTTCCAGGTGGAGAAATGAAAAGTCTATATGTTGGAGAATTTCTGGGAGATTTTGAAAGCAAATGTGTGGCCTGTACATTTATTCAAATATAACATTTCCTGAGCTGGTGTTCTTCAGAATATAGTTTTGAGAGCCATTAACATGTGTGCTATGGAAAAAATGGTAGCCAAGTGAATGGAAAAGGAACCAGGCTATTTTATTTCATAGAATCTAGGAAACTTTTGATTGTAAGATGCACTATTTTTACAGACTACTAAAGAAGAAAAAGCAATTAATTAAACCAATCATGCTATTGATTGTAAGATGCAGCCCAATTTCACCAATGTTAAAATGTAAAAAATTAACATGAGCCTTAGCATCGAAGAAATTTAGTATCTCTTCTCTTTTAAAGATTTACAACACACTTTAATAGCTTTGAGAAGTCCCACAGAAAAGAAATCTGTTTCATTAAGCTTTCCCCCATTTTTAAAAAACACAGTTTACTTTTATTGGGCAAATGTCTTTATGAATTCACGCATTAAAACATATTTGATGGATTTACTATCTTTTACATACAAATCCCCTCTCTCCAGTCTCTCTAGTAACCTTCCAGCCTTTGGGCTTTCCGGCTGCTCTGAGTTCTAAGCATAGTGGGTTACCTTTCTAACTCTGAACACCTATTTGTCATTAGTCTTCTTTCATAAGCGATTATACACATATTCATGTTTCTGTCAAAGAAACATAAAGTTACTTCTTCTCCTGACACTTCCAATGAAAGTGTTACCTGCCTGAGGCAAAGGCTGATTGCTACTTCCTCTTTTACTGCCCTCAGACCTAGTAGAGAGCATTCCACACGTTGTTAGCTAATAAGTGATGTTGATTGATGGGATTTTCAGGTAAATATGCATCTATTTCAAAACAATAAGGGGAATAAACTTCTCTGAAATTTTATCTGCAGGACTCAACAGCAATCATGGTTGTGAAAGGAGAGAAATATTTGAAGAGAGAAAGAAGGTGCAATTTTGATTAAAGAAAAAAACAAATAAGAAAAGGTAGTGTGGACATAAAAGAACATGAGAAGCCAGGCAGACCAAGGGCCACATTTAAGATTCAAGCAATAGGCTGTATTTCTCCCCTAGAGAGGAGATCAGCGAACTATAGTCATGAACCAAAGATGGTATCTCCAGTTTTTATAAATAAAATTTTATTAAACACAATCATGCCTATTTGCTTACATATATTATAGTTTATGGCTTCTCTCATGCTACAGTGGCAGAATTGAATAGTTGCAATAGAGACCTCATGGCCTGAAAAGCTAAAAATTAACCACCTGGCTCTTCACAGAAAAACCTTCCTGATTCCTGCCCTAGAGTAAGGACACTTGCCTAGTACTGATGTTGGAGCGAATTTTTACTGTCTGGAGTCTACTTCTTTCCTCTCCCTGCTGCCTACTTTTAATGCCAAGGGAAGGTTATAATGATACTTCATGGGCCCTGTGCTCCTACTCCTCTCTTGGAAAATCAAGTATTGTATAAGGGAAAGAAGGAAGTGATTCGTGGCAGAGCCAACCCCTCCTTGAGAGCTCACATAGGCTATTGGCCCTAGTTCCCTGGCAAGTGGAATGTGAAGGTGATGCTAGAATATTATATTAAATATATCTTCCTTTTCTGGGGAAACAGCTTTTTAGGTATATCACTGCTCATACCCATTGTACATATATCTCATTAAAGGTTATAGTGCTATAAAATGAGCTTCTGGTTGAGATAATAATATTGGATCAAGATTTAGTTTATATTGAAGCAGTTTGATTGGAATATCATAGTATGAGGAAGCAAGGAAAAGGCCAAATGTGCTTACATTGGATGTAATTTAGTAAAAATGGAAAGTTCAGGCGTTTCTGGCATATAGAGAACATTTATAGCAATTTTGGCTTTTCACATTCATCTTTTAAAGTTCCCAGTTACAACATTTTCTTTTCTTGGCCCCTTAAAAATAATGAATAATTTTGCTCTGTACTCATAGCTTGAGGTATTTTGTTATATGTTAATTCAGAAGATAAAATTTCTTTTGAAAATGCTCACTTTAGTCTGCATATTAGAAATGAAAAGTCTACTAGCTAGAATTTGCAAATTACCTATATCATTGGGCTCACATCATTAAATTGTTTTGAGAACTTTATTCAGGGGTCTGGAAGTATAATAGTAACTATCCATTCAGAATATCAACTCCAGAGCTAGATTCTGATTTAATGAGTATCTCCATATGCTGCATACTTTTTCATCAGCGTCAAACAGGTGCGTGCTTTAGTAAGCATTAAAAGTCAACCTGTCTAAAAAGTCACGCCCACCCTTCATCTTGGGAGGATTACATTTCTGGGAACTCCTCCGATCTAGTTCAGTATCTGTTGTCCATGAAATATTTCTCTTTCTCTACTTGCAGGCAGTTGGTAGTATACTTCCAGCTTTCTTTATGCTGGGGATAGCTATTGCTCTGATCACTGAAATGTGAGAAGAAGTTCTAAGTGTCACTTCTGTTTTAAGTTTTAAGAACCCATACCTGAATTCCCAGTATCCCTCTTTTTACAGCCTTAGGGATCTGCAACATTTCAGATGGCGTGGGCTCTATAAATCTGGTTTCCAGAGTTGGGTCATGTGGAGGTGAGCCTTTAGCCTACCTGTGCAGGATATGTAGTTAGAGCAAGAAATAAACCTTTGTGTTTTAAGCCCCTGGGCTATGTAGTTTTGTTTGTTGCTGCAGCATAACCTGGCCCTTCCTGACTGATTCAGTATCTTTAGGATGGCTTTACATTTCTTTTTTTAAAAAAATTCTCCTTAGTGAGAGTCGGCTCTATTGGGAAACAACCAATTATTTTTCAAAGAGACTTATATGAATAGGTGGCTTGGCATTTTCGTCAATGCTTTTATATTAGTATGCCTCTGGGATGCAATCTACATTCTGTACTGTCTGCTCACTTTGTGTTGTTGTAGTTGTTGTTCCCTATTTATTTTATTCCCAAGGAAGAAAGCATTTGAAGGAATACTTTAGAAATTGAATGTGTTAAAGGCAGTCCTGCTTTCCATCAGCATTCCTTGGAGAAAGCAACCCTAAGAAGGAATTGAATGGTATTAGGCCTGGGGGAAATGCAGCCAGAGAGTAACAAGCTATTAGCAAATTGGGTTGCTTTCAGCATAACATAGCATAACAGGATAATATAAATATGGATTAGTGCTCCAATCCAAGTTTCTATTGCAAGAGGTACAGTTGATAGGAGTAGAGGAGTAGCTAAGACAAAGATATACCCAGAAAAACACATTTTCTTGGCTTATGTCAGACCACTTAATCCATTTCTGGGCTAATTTTTAAGCCCTGGCATTATAATTGTTAACAATTTGTCACCTTTTTAAACTTGCAGAGACTAAAGCTCTTCCCACCCTCTTGAAATTCATGTGCTTAAACAGTTTTAGTTGCAGTAGCCTTAGACAGTTGTTCTTTTCTCTTCTGTTTAGTGGGCAGGAATTGCTTCCAAAGGCTTTCTGTTAGAACTAGATACTCCCAGACCTCTGAGAAGGCAGCTGCTGGAGGAAAGAAGCCACTTAAACTGGCCAATGTAGCTTTGTGCCCACACAGAACAAAGCAATGTTCTTTGCCTGTTGTTCCAACTATAGCCACATGCACATATTAGCAGCAATAATAAAATATTGCTGCATTATCCCCAAAGTATAGGTCTCTGATAAGATAAAAGCTTTTTTCCCAGAGGGGTTGGTTAGTGTACAGGGTTGGGAGATTGGAAAGGAAGGGAATATATTAACCCTGTGGTTCTGATAGAAATGGCCTTTTCCGCTATGAAGCAAATGCACGCGTTAAACGTGTGTGACTAGCAGAATCCTAAGAGATCAGTTACCTTCCCACTCTACTTATCTTGGTTTATAGGACTAGTGGTTCGAATGCTTGCAGACTGCTCCAATGGGAAGAGGCCGGTGAAAGACGTGCAATGAGTAAGATACAAAAAAAAAAAAAAACGAAATAAATAATCAGAACAGGAGACGTTATTGGGTTACTGGGTAAGTGGAAACTCAGAAAACACCCCCAATATCTACAATGTTTTTTGTGAAATCTGTGCAAGAGTCTCTTCTTTTCATGCCCTTGAATGAAGCTATTACTTCTGCTATATTTTTCTTTGTTGTGTTTTTCAGTGTGAGGATATATGTAACATACATGTACGTGATGAAGCAGAATAATGAAATGAACAACTGTGAACTCACCACCCACTTTTAGAGCCGCAAGCGTCATGGCAATCACTTGTACAATCTTCTCATATCCCTACCTCTCCTCCCAGCCTGCGGATGCACTTTGTGTTTAACATTGCTTGCTTTACTGAAAATCATTTAAACATACACAACATACACACACACCCCTCCACACAGTGTGTTGCTTGGCTTTGATTGTCTTTTGAGCTTTATAAAAATGGCGTACGTTACATCCTCTGCTGAGACTTGCTATTTTTACTCAATATTCTGTTTTCAAGATTTACCCATGTTGTTTGTGAAGTTCTAGTCCATTTATTTTCCCTGCTCTATAATTTTCCATTATGTGACTATACTACGATTTGTTCATCCATTCTCCTGTGGGTGGGCGTTTCAATTGTTTCCCGGTTTTTGCTGCTGTGAACAGAACTGCTGTAAATATTCTTGTTCCTGTCCCCTGGGGCACATAGGCAAGAGTTTCTCTGGAGTGTTACCCTGGGTTGTAGCATGCATCAATATTCAACTTTAAAACAAAATGCCACATTTTTTTCCAAAGTAGTTGTACCAGTTTGCTTTCCTACCACCAACATACATGAATAAAAGTTCCCATAGATCCATATCTTTGATATTATAAGATGTCTTAATTTATGCCAATCTAATGTATAAATGGTATCTCATTGTGGTCCTAATTTACATCTCCACGATTGTTAATGAGTTTGAGCATCTTTGCAAATATTTATTAGGAACTTGTGTCACTCTTGACTTTTTTTTTAACACTAGCAAGGTAACTATCTATTCAGCTCTCATTAGAAGAGAAAGAAGTCAGCTGATTAAAGTTTTTTTGTAATTAGATTCTCAACTGGTAGGCAATAGATGACTGAAAACTAAGATGAGTACAGTAGCTTCTCTTTGTGATGGCAGAACAGTGCTCTAGAGTGCCCTTGGGAATTCCTTAAAATCCTATAATTTTATGATAATTTGTACCTAATAAGGAACATTAAACTATATCTATAAATAATAATGTTTGATAAGCAGGGATTTTATGTATCCCACATAGATCAGTTAATACTTTGTAGTTGTAAGCAACAGAAACCCACTTTAGCTAACTTAAGCCCCAAAAGATTATTCCGCACTTTAAGAGGCTTGAGGCCAGGAGTTCGAGACCAGCCTGGGCAGCATAGTGAGTCCCCATCTCTACAAAAAAATAAAAAAATTATCTGGGCATAGTGACGCATGCCTGTAGTCCCAGCTACTTGGGAGGCCGAGAGGCTGAGGTGGGAGAACTGCTTAAGCCCAGGAGTTCAAGGTTACGATGAGCTATGATTGTGCCACTGCACTCTAGCCTGAGCAACAGAGCAAGACTCTGTCTCTAAAAACAAACAAACAAATAAACAAACAAAAAGCAAAAAAAAAAAAATTATTCATAGTAGTTCTATTATGTTCACAATAGCAAAAACTGGAAATACTGAAATGTCCGTCAATAGGAGAATAGATGAGTCAATTGCTGGACAGCAGGGCATCTTGAGTGGTGGTCCCACTGAGACCACACACGGTCCCAGAAAGAATCAAAGGAAGGGGGGGCATGGATGCTGGATAGGAAAACAACAGATTCCGAACACCTTGACTCACTAAGCTCTTTCTTAGGTAGAAAGGTGGAAAGGGGTTGCTGGTTTCCAAAGAAGACAAATAGGAGTTTGAATGAAAAAATGTGTTTTTAACATAATTCATCATGAGAAAATAATGTTGGATTATTTTTCTAACTATACTTACATTCCTTTTGGCTAAGGTTTTCTAGGCTAAGCTAATAACCAGTCATATAAGTTAATTTGTGCTAAGATGTGAGGATGGTAATGACTTGGTTCAGGGAAGGAGTATGCCCCAACTCCAGTGCCAGCTTGGACTCACCAGTATTGGTAGCCTGGGCATTCATGAGCATATTTATGCCCCCATCCTAGCTAATTGTGAACCACTAGGAGAGGAACTAGGTCTCCATTCACAAAAAGTTTGAGGGCCACTCTCTTAACCCAGGAGAATGGCTGGCTGCTGAGACTTCCTGGGCCCTGTCACTGGCAGAAGCCATCTTTAAATCCTATCTCTCCAGCAGAGTTTGAAGTTGATATTAACTTTATGTAAACAGTCAATCCTAAATCTGCACAAGTCAGATACAGAGTGCCCGGGTTCTAGCGAGGCCCCCAAAAGCTCAGGAGGTAGAAGAAGCTAAGGTTGTGCACTCCAGTTATTTATACATATAGCAGCAGAGGTAAAGACAGCACCATTTGAAATCCAAAGGAGGTGTGACCCACGAGGTGATATGTAGTTAGAATAATTTTGCTCCAACTTTTATGTTTAGAAGGAGACTTATCCTATGAAAGCATATGACAAAAGTAATTAAGATATAGAAGCAATAACAGAATTTTAAATATGAGCAGTATTAATAATAACAATGTTAACAGCTACCATTTATTGATTTTCTCCTCTGTCTTGCAAAGTATCTTATGTGTCTTATTTCCAACCCTCACAATAATTCTTTCAGTAGGTTTCTTATTCCTATTTTACAGTTAAGAAAGCTGATGTTCACATCAGTGAAATAACTTACAAAAGGTAGCAAGTGATATTACTGGTATGATGTCACATTTGGAATTAGAATTAGATTTATGCATAAAATAAATTTTAGTACACATTTGACTTTCTCCTGCAAAGAGAGATACAATATTTGATTATATACAGGATTTGATAACTATGTCTGGGATTTCTTTGCAAGATTACATCAATGTACTCTGATGGTAATTCTTTATGAAACAATTAGGATTGGAACAGTTTATTTTCAATTGGTGAAGGAAAATTATGGAACACTGGATGCTTTTGCTCCTTGATCAAATACCTTTTGACATTTAGCATCCCACTTGTGAAACAGCTTCAGCAAACTCCCTTTTTCTTCCTCTTTAAGTGGTGTGGAAAAGTAGAGGGCAGCTCAGATGAGGCCTGCTTTTTGGCTGGATATAAAAAAGAGGGGCTGGAACATTTCAACTTATTTGTGAAAGAGAGTCCCGTGTTTGGATCTGTCGTGATCTCTAAAGTCTTGATGCAGTCAAAATTTTGACCCATTTGGATAGTAGCATCATAACAACATTGAATCACAATTCTTTTTTCATTTAAGCAAAATACCTAGATCTAATAAACTTTTAATCCTTTTATATAGGAGAAAGTCTTACAAAGCTCAACAGAACCACAGTTCTTTTCCCCCTTTAATTTGTTGTCTGTTGGCCAACAACACTCCCAGGGAAGCCACCAGGCCTGGGTGCGCTGTTCCTCTGGCTTGTGCACCATGGACTGGAGCTCAGCATTTGTGCAGCCGTTTTCTTTCAGCTCTCGCTGTAATCAGCAGTCTTGCACAGCTTGATCTCCCCTTTAATTTAGAATTTGTCTTCTTTTTTGGCTGCTGGCTGCCTTCAGAAAGGAATGAGTGTTCTCAGTGAGTAAATGTAACTAACTCCCCAACCCTCACCCTCTTCCCATCCCAGCAATCATTAGTCGGAACATCTGTTCACCCTGCATTCAGAACATGATCGAACTCACACTGGGATTTTTGGGTAGGATATTTTCAACATCAATTATTTACTAGACTGAAAGCTCCTAAAAAGAAGGAACTATGTCCTACACTCAACTGTAATTCTCAGCCTGATCATAAGGCCTGGCACCTATGAGGGCCAAAAAAAATAGTTGTTCAATTGCATTGAATATTTACACCTGAGGCGTTAACTCAAGATGGTCAGAAGAAGAAGGGAACCGGAAGAGCCACATTTTGTCAGAGAAATTTATGTTACGACTTATCCTTCACTGGGGAAGAACCGCATTAATGACCTTATTCTTTCTGCATCCTTCTGCTTACACATTTGTCCTGTTAATGCTTAGAGGCAGTAGTGAGAGTTCGGCTCTTGAGCTAGACGGATGTGGGACAGATCTTGGCTTTGTTGCTATCTAGCTTGGTATCTGTGGGCGAGTTACACAAACATTCTAAGCCTCAGTGTTCTCATCTCTAAAACGGGCATAAATAATCGCAACTATCTTAGTGTAGAGTTTTGAGATGATATTGGTAAAGCATATGTAGTAAGTGCTCAGTGAGTGATAGCTACAGTGATTGCTATTTTACAGTTATTTTAGAATCATTATCAAAATTGATATTTACACCAGAGTGAATCTGTAGCCAACTTTTCCATTCGGTTTCAAAGACATGAATATTTTGCTATCTAAAATAGTTATTCCGAGAAATAATTATTTGCTTTACTTTCATGTGCCAACAATAGACATTCAAGGATAATTGCAACTGCATGATTATTTTGTAGGATAAAATGAATCTTTTGCCCTGGAAACTCTCTTCAAAAATATATTTTTGATTGGCCATAAGAAGTGGATCTCCAAACCAGTTTTTCTCGATGGGTTTTTGTTTATTGAATACCAAGTCTTATAGTATATATCAGACAGCTATTGCTGTATAAAAAACCATCCTAAACACATGATGGCTTTAAATAAAAGTCACTTATTCTCACCCACACACTTGTGGGTTGTGTAAAAGTTGGCTAATCTAGGCTGGGCTTGACTGGTTGGTTCTGCTTTAAACTGCAGTTCTGGCTAAGTCTAGGGCCTCATCACATGTTTGGTTCATATCTGCTCCGTGTATGTTCATTCATTCTGGGCCTAAGCTCTCCTCATGTTGATGCTAGAGGCACAAAAGGGTAAGTACATCCGTACAAGCACATTTTATGTCTTTGTTTGTATTATATCTGCTAACATCCCATTGGCAAAGCAAGTCACATGGCTGAGTCCAAAATCAGAGATATATATTTATCCTATGGAGATAGGGGGTCAGGAGTAAATATATTTGAGCAATAATCAATCTACCAGTAAGTACAACAACATGAGAAACTCTAAATTGTGGTTTGTGGATTTGTGAGTAATTTATTCCCCAGGGACTCACGTAGCAATAGTGACTGATAAAAAGACTCATTTTAGGGGTACATCTGCAACCAATCTTGCACCACTAAGTGTTCAGAATTTAGAATGTTCAGTTCAGTATGTCTAAGAGAGAGGTATGCAACAGAGCTTTAAAAATCTAGCACTTAAGAAAATAGACTGAAGTGAGTCCTAGGGGATATTGCTAAAGAGATTGCCATTACTTCTAGCAAATACAATTTATGCTTCCTGCAAGAATACTATTTTGGTCTTTTTTTTTAAGAAAGAAAAACTAAATTGTGTTTATGTTAGGTTAGATGATTTGGCTTCTGAAATATCACATTAAGCTTTGTATATTTGGCTTAGTAGAAAGTTTTATTTTGGGGGATTTTTTCAGTGTCCAGGCTATAGGAAAAATAAAACATTAACACGTACTATATTCTAGATTTGCAGGTGTGTATATGTTGGGGTGGTTGGGAAAGGGTAATGTTCCTACTCACACTCCTGCTTGCTTTCAGTGAAGTCTTATAAAGAAGTTCTGTCTTGATGTCCACTGCCAGCCATGGATAGTTTTGTTCAATAAAATATGGTGATGGCAAGCAGGTCATTTAAACGTTTACCAGCTGCATGGAATGAATGTATTTGGACAAGGAGTTTGTATTTTTTGAGAGTGTGATTATATTAAAATAAACAATTCTGGAGCCAGTTTTTCCCCTCCTCCTCCTTACTTCCATCCTCAAGGTTAACAAGCCAAGGGCACCTCATCTCCTGTGTTTTGGGTCCCATGTGAAAGAGGCTGATTTAACTGGTCTGGGATGTGGCTTGGGCATCAGAGTATTTAAAGTTCCCCCGATGAATTGACTGTGCAGCCAAGGTTGAGAACCTCTAATCTCAAGTCTTGCTAACTCCATCTTTGTCATCAGAAAACTCACTGCCTGTAGGTCAGCATTCAGTGCTACGCCCAACAGGAGTCTGAGTATAACTGACCCAATGTTGCCAGTGTGCCTGGAGCTTGGCATCTTATCTCACCAAACTTAATCTTCACAAAAATCCCATGAGGTGAGTTGTGTTGTCTTCATTCTATCGATGAGCAAACAGAACCACAGCGAAGGACATAGTTTGCCCTCAAACATAGAGCTTTTAATCACAAAGTTAGAATTTCAATCCCAACTATCAGATTAAAAGCCCTAGCCTTACTGTGACATAAAACAGAGTAGGCAGTGTGTTTGCCACCCTCTGACATGCCCTCTACAATGGGGAGCAGTTTTTCACAGAGGAGTATGTTGAGGGACATGAACAGCAGAGGGAATATAAGCTAAGACAGGAGCAGGCAGCAGTCGTTTGATTCAGATGCAAATTGGAGCTGAGTATGGCAAATAAAGTACTGGGAGAGTAAAGGGCAGTTAGATTGGAGGTGAGTAGCTTTAACCTGTATCTCTATACAGTCACGTGCCACAGAACAACATTTTGGTCAAAGACGGATCACATACATCATGGTGATCCCATAAAATTATAATGGAACCAGAAAATTTCTATTCCCTAGTGACATCGTAGCTGTGATAATGCCATAGTGCAACATATTACTCACATGTTTGTGGTGATGCTGGTGTAAACCAACCTATTGTGCTACCAGTTGTATAAAAGTATAAAATAACGTACAGTACATAATATTTGATGATGATGATAAACAACTATGTTACTGAAGTATGTATTTACTATACTATACTTTTTATTGTTATTATAGAGTGTACTCCTTCTACTTATAAAAAAAAATAAGTTAACTGTAAAACAGCCTCAGGCAGGTCCTTCAGGAGATATCCCAGAAGAAGACACTGTTACCATAGGAGATGATATCTCCATGGGTGTTATTGCCCCTGAGGACCTTCCAGTGGGACAAGATGTGGAGATGGAAGACAGTGATATTGATAATCCTGACCCTGTGTGGGCCTAGGCTAATGTGTGTGTTTATGTCTTAGTTTTTAACTAAAAATTTTAAAAAGTAAAAAAAAAAAGGAATTAAAAGTAGAAAAATTTATAGAATAAGGATATAAAGAAAGGAAATATTTTTGTACAGCTGTACAATGTGTTCGTGTTTTAAGCTAAGTATTAATATAAAAGAGTCAAAAAGTTAAAAAAATTAAAAAGTTTATAAAGTAAAACAGCAAGCTGAGGTTAATTTATTATTAAAGAAAGAAAAATTTTAAAAATAAATTGAGTGTAGCCTAAGCATACAGTGTTTACAAAGTCTACGGTAGTGTACGGCAATGCCCTAGGCCTTCACAGTCACTCAGGACTCACTCACTGACTCACCCAGAGCTACTTCCAATCCTGCAAGCTCCACTCAATGTAAGTGCCCTATACAGATGTACCATTTTTTGTCTTTTATACCATATTTTTACTGTATCTTTTCTACATTTAGATATGTTTAGCTACACAAATACTTGCCTTTGTGTTAGAGTTGCCTGCAGTATTCAGAATAGTCACATGCTACACAGGTTTGTAGCCTAGGAACAACAGGCTAGACCATATAGCTTAGTCTGTACCATCATGCAACAACAAAATCGCCTGAGGATACATTTCTCAGAACATGTCCCCGTCATTAAGTGACCCATGACTGCACATGTATCGGCTAAAGAAGACTTGCCAGAGTTTTCTTTGATTGATTACAGAAGGGTGGATGGGAAAAATGGGAATTTCTAAAAATGTTGAACAGTTGGGAAAGGTGTTTTTGAATGGGATTCAGAGGTGGGGAGAAGGGAGGATGGGCGAGAAGATTCCAGAGGAACTGTGGTTTGGAGAGAGCTTGGAGAGGGATGTGAGGTGAAGAGAAGGGGACTGAGATCAGGAGAAAGGTGGCACTGGACTGCGGAAGCCACAGGCCGGCAGGACTCTCAGGCCAAGCAGTGAGCCTGGACCTCCTGTTTCGGGGCGCTGGGTCTTGGCTGTTCTTGTCCAAGTCACGAAGTCCCTAGCAGCTGTTTTGCCATTTAGAGGAGCCCTACTGTGGGCCCTTGGGTGACAATCTGACGGTGTGCCATGTGAGTGGAGTGTCCTCTAAGGGCCCCACCTGTTCTCCTGGGGGGAAGCCTGGCTTTGCCTGGACATCGATCAGAAGAAGTCTCTGCATTCAGAGGGACAGCTGGGGTGGGCTCAGTCTGTTTCAATCCATCTTTGTCCTCAAATTTTTTTTCCCTTTTATTTCAGAATATTATGGGGGTACAACACTTTGTTTATATATATTGCCCATGCACTGCCCATGTCAGAGCTACAATCGTGGACATCCCCCAAACTGTGCGCCCCACATCCATTCAGTGAGAGTTTTTCCATCCCCTCCATGCCCCTCCTGCTTGCCCACCCCCTGATGAATATTATTGTCTTGTGTGATATAAGTATTGATCAGTTAGTACCAATTTGATGGTAAGTACCAGTGGTGCTTGTTTTTCCATTCTTGTGATACTTCGCTTTTAAGAATGGGCTCTAGCTCCATCTAGGATTACACCAGATGTGTTAGTTCACCGTTGTTTTTTATTGCTGAGTAATACTCCATGCTATACATATACCATATTTTATTAATCCAAACTTGTATTGATGGGCACCTGGGTTTTTCCACACCTTTGCAATTGTGGATTGTGCTGCTGTATACATTTGCATGCAGATGTCTTTACTACAGAATGTCTTTTTTTCCTTTGGGCAAATACTCAGTAGTGGGATTGCTGGATCAAATGGTAGTTCTATTTTTAGTTCTTTGAGGTATCTCCATATTACTTTCCATAGAGGTTGTACTAATTTGCAGTCCCACCAGCAGCGTATGAGTGTTCCTATCTGTCCGCATCCCCGCCAATATTTGTTCTTTTGGGACTTTTTGATATGAGCCAATCTCACTGGAGTTAAGTGATATCTCATTATGGTTTTGATTTGTATTTCTCTGATAATTAGAGAAGTTGAGCAATTTTTTATGTGTTTCTGGCCATTATTCTGTCTTTTTTTGAAAAGTTTCTGTTCATGTCCTTTGCCCATTTTTGAATGGGGTTGTTTGATCTTTTCTTGTTTATTTTCCTAAGTTCTGTATAGATTCTGGTTATCAGCCCTTTATCAGATGTGTAGCACACAAATATTTTCTCCCATTCTATAGGTTGTCTGTTCACTCTAGTGATAGTTTCCTTGGCTGTGCAGAAGCTTTTTAATTTGATCAGATCCCATGTATTTATTTTTGTTGCTGCTGTGATTGCTTTGGGAGTCTTCTTCATAAATTCTTTGCCTAGGCCAATGTCCATAAGAGTTTTTCCAACATTTTCTTCTAGAATTGTTATGGTTTCACATCTTAGTTTTAAATCTGTTATCCATCATGAGTTGATTTTTGTGAGAGGTGAGAGGTGTGGATCTAGTTTGAGTCTTCTACATGTGGCCAACCAGTTTTACCAGCACCATTTATTGAATAGGGACTCTTTTCCCTGGTGTATGTTTTTGTGGTATTTTTCAAAGATCAGATGACAATATGAGGTTGGTTTTATATTTGGGTTCTCAGTCCTGTTCCATTGGTCTATGTTTCTGTTCCTTTGCCAGTACCATGCTGTTTTGGTTACTATAGCCTTGTAGTATAGTTTGAAGTCTGGTAGATAGATGCCTCCCAATTTGTTCTTTTTGCTTAAGATTTCTTTGGCTAGATGGGGTCTTCTCTGGTTCCACAGGAAGTGTAGAATTATTTTTTCTAGATCAGCAAAAAATGACGTTGGTATTTTGATAGGGACTCTATTGATTCTGTAAATCAATTTAGGTAGCAAAGACATCTTTACAATGTTAATTCTACCTATCCAAGAGCATGGTAGGGTTTTCCATCTGTTTACATCCTCTGCTATTTCTTTTCTCAGCATTTCATAATTCTCTCTATATAGATCTTTGACCTCCTTACTTAGATATGTTCCTAAATATTTAATTTTCTTTGGTGCTATTGTGAAAGGTATCACGTCTTTAATTTCTTTCTCAGCGTGACTGTTATTGGCATATATGAAGGCTATTGATTTGTGCATTGATTTTGTATCCTGAGATTTTGCTGAATTCATTTATCAATTCCAGTAATCTCTTGGATGAATCTTTGGGGTTTTCTAGATATAATATCATATTGTCCACAAATAGTGAAAGTCTGACCTCTTCAGCCTCCATTTGGACACCCCTGATTCCTCTCTCTTGTCTGATTTCTCTGGCCAGGACTTCCAGCACTATGTTGAATAGAAGTGGAGATAGTGGGCATCCTTGTCTGGTTCCAGTTTCAAGGGGGGATGTTTTCAATTTTTCCCCATTCAGTATGATATTGGCTGTGGGTTTATTGTATATGGCTTTAATAATTTTGAGATATGAACCATCTATGCCTATATTGTTAAGAGTTCTTATCATAAAAGGGTGCTGGATTTTGTCAAAAGCCTTTTCTGCATCTACTGAAAGGATCATATAATCTTTGTTCTTGCTTTTATTTATGTGGTGAATTACATTTACAGATTTGCATATGTTGAACCATCCCTGTATCTCGGGAATGAAGCCCACCTGATTGTGATGGATTATTTTTTTCATGTACATTTCAATTCGGTTTGCTAGGATTTTATTGAGAATTTTTGCATCTATATTCATAAGGGATATTGGTCTGTAGTTTTATTTTCTTGTTGTGTCCTTTCCTGGCTTTAATATCAAGGTGATATTGGCTTTGTAGAATGAGTTTGGGAGTATTCCATCCTTCTGGATGTTTTTGAATAATTTCTGCAGTATAGGCACCAGTTCTTCTTTGTAGGTTTGGTAGAATTTAGGTGTGAACCCATCTGGTCCAGGACTTTTTTTTGTTGGAAGATTCTTTATTACTGCTTCAATTTCAGGGCTTGATATTGGTCTGTTTAGGAATTCTATTTCTTCTTGTTTGAGCCTAGGGAGGTAGTATGTTTCTAAGAATTTGTCCATTTCCTCCACATTTTCGTGTTTTTGGGCATAGAGATTTTTGTCGTATCTGAAGAAGATGTTTTGTATTTCCGTGATATCAGTTGTGACCTCTCCTTTTTCATTTCTAATTGAGCTTATTAGAGTCCTTTCCTTTCTGCTTCTGGTCAACCTGGCAAGTGGCCTGTCTATTTTGTTTATCTTTTCAAAGAACCAGCTTTTCATTTGATTAATCTTCTGTATTGTTTTTTTGTTCTCGATTGCATTTAATTCTGCTCTGATCTTGGTTATTTCTTTTCTTCTGCTGGCTTTAGGATTGCTTTGCTCTTCCTTTTCCATTTCCTTAAGATGATTCATTAGTTTACTGATTTGTGAACTTTCTGTCTTTTGGATGTGAACATTTAAGGTGATAAGTTTTCCCCTCAGGACTGCTTTTGCTGTATCCCACAGATTTTGATAACTTGTGTCCCCATTATCATTTAGTTTGAAGAATCTTTTGATTTCTATTTGAATCTCCTCCTTGACCCAATAGTCGTTCAGCAACAGATTGTTTAGTTTCCAAGTTTTTGGATGAAGATGTGAGTTTCTGTTGGAATTGATTTCTAATTTTATTCTGCTGTGTTCTGAAAAGATACATGGTATTATTTCTATTTTTTCGAATTTGTTTAGATCTTTTTTGTGGCCTAGGATGTGATCAATTTTAGAGAAATTTCCATGAGCTGATGAGAAGAACGTGTATTCAGTGTTATTTGGGTGGAGTGTTCTATAGATGTCTGTTAGGCCCAAATGTTCTAGAGTCCTGTTTAGGTCCATTGTTTCTTTGCTTATTTTCTGTTTGGAGGATCTGTCCAGTTCCGTCAGTGGGATGTTGAAGTCCCCTGCTATTATGGGGTTGCTATTTATTATGTTGTTTAGATGAAGCAGTATTTGCATTACGTATCTGGTGCTCATGTGTTGGATGCATAAATATTTAGAATTGTTAAATCTTCTTGTAAGATTTCTCCCTTCACCACTATATAGTGTCCATCTTTGTCTTTCTTTACTTTTGTTGCTTTAAGGTTTATATCATCTGAAATAAGGATGGCTACTCCAGATTTCTTTTGGTTTCCATTAGCCTGGAAAATTGTATTCCATCCTTTCACCTCGAGTCTGAATGAGTCCTTGTGTATAAGGTGTGTTTCCTGGAGACAGCAGATACTTGGCTTGTATTTTTTGATCCATTCAGCCAGCCTATGTCTCTTCAATGGGCAATTCAAGCCATTCCCATTTATTGAGAGAACTGATATTTGGGGTAGATTTCTGTTTATTCTGTTGTGTAGTTTCTTGTTCTGTTTTACCTCTTGAGTCATTGTGAAATCTGGGTTCTGGAGTTTTAGCTCTGGGTAGTTTTACATTGGTGGTTGTCTGTTGTGCTGGTTAGTGAACAACGCAGGTCTAAGCACTTCTTGCAAGGCCGGTCTGGACTACGCAAATTCTATCAGTTATTGCTTGTCTGGAAAAGTCTTTATTTCTTCCTCATATAAGAAGCTTAGTTTGGCAGGATACAGAATTCTGGGTTGGTCTTTATTTTGTTTTAGAAGACTGAGGATGTGTCCCCAGTCCCTTCTGGCTTTTAAGGTTTCAGCTGAGAAATCTGCAGTTAATCTGATAGTTTTCCCTTTGTAGGAAACCTTTTTGCCTCATAGCTCTGAGGAGTGCCTTTTTTGTGTTTACTTTGGTCAGTCTAATAATTATGTGGTGTGGTGAATGCCCTTTCACTTTGAGTCTCCCAGGAGTCCTGTGTGCTTCTTGTACTTGGATATCAAGATTTCTGGCTAGGCCATTGAAATTTTCCTTTATTATTCCTTCAAATATATTTTCCAGCCTATGTGAATTTTCTTCCTCTCCCTCAGGGATGCCTATGATCCTTATGTTTGGCCTCTTTGTATAATCCCACATTTCTTGTATGCTTTGTTAATGCCTCATGTTTTTGTGTTCTTTCTCTTCGACTGATTTATTTAGCACATAGGAGTTATCTTCCAGCTCTGAGATTCTTTCCTCTGTGTGATCCAGCCTATTCTTAAGGTTTTCCACTGTGTTCTGTAGATTCTTGAATGCCTCTTTCATTTCTAGAATTCCTATTTGATTTTTCTGTAATATTTCTATGAAAATTTTTCATTCATTTCTTGCATTTTTCTTGTGGTTTCTTTGTGCTGGGATTCAATTTTCTCTTGAATTTCATTAAGCTTTCTTATAATCCATAAACGAAATTCCTCTTCTGTCATTCTACCCATTTAATTTGAGTTGGTATCCATTGCTGAGGAACTAATGATTTCTTTTGGGGGTGACTTTTCCCTCTGATTTTTCATGTTTCCTGAGTTCTTTTGCTGATTTTTTCTCATTGGCCTCTTGTCAAGAGCCGGGGGTGTTAGGATTAGTTTGTGGCCCTGTGTCCAAGCCCCCGAGGTTCACTCCTTGGCAGAGCCAGGGAGAGGGGTAGTGGCCTGTATAGCCTTAGGTGTATTTTAGCAAGTTTGGTGGATCTTGGGTTACCTCTGACCTGTTGTCTTCTTGTCTTCCCAGTGGAGTATAGTGAGATTGTCCTCCCAGCTTGAGCTCCAAACTGGTGGATTGTACTTAAGGGTATGAATCCACAGCTCCTTAATAGCTAGGTATTCTGTTGTGTCTGTGGTAGACTCTGATCCCCCAGGTGGGGTATGCAAAAGCCCCAAGCTTTGGGAGGGGTCTTGTAGCTCCTAGGGGTTACTTTGACCCTGCTTCTCCTGAGGTGCAGGTAGAAACACAAATCTTTTGGCTGCAGTGCGAGAGCTGAATTGGAAAAATTCTACACAGCTCAGAGGTTGCTTATCCAGCTGCGTGTGTCTTGCCCTGTGACGTGCATCTTCACGTGTCACTGGCTGATTGGGGATCTCCAATTGCTCACCCCTTTTCCACCACTAGACTCCAAGACTAGGTGGGTGGGCATCTCCATCCCCAGAAGTCTCTGCCAGGGGGATGTTCCCACAGGGAGAAATAGTGGCCACTGGAGGCGCTCTTGGATGGAGCAAAATTCCCTAATGAAGTGAGCAGGGTTACAGGGAGCTGCTCTGGTTCAGCCTGTGGCTCTTGAGGCATTTGGTTGCCATGAGAACTGGTACTTACACAAAATGAGTTGCTATAACCAACAACCTTCAAAATGATGTATCTCTGGGGTACAGGAGGACTGGGACCTGAAGGGCGGGCACTAGGACCAGCACGTAGCGGACTCATCGGAGGCCAGAGCTGGGGTAGCAGGACCAGATGGACAGGCTGCAAACTGTTTCCAACACACAAAGGTTCTGCCACTACAGTTCTGGGATCTTGTCCCACCTGGAACCCATGGATGCAGCTGTCTCTGGCCACCAAAGGTGAAGCCTGCTTCACCTGGTGGAAGAACCCCCGTGCCAGGGCAGGGTGGAGCTAGAGACCCGGCTCACATCTCCAGGTGGGAGACTTTACAGAGGGCTGCCGCCGCCAGCCTGGCACACAGCAGGGCTCAGATCGCACCGTGAATGCCGCTCTTCTCAACCGGCCTGGGTCCCACCACTGTCCGTTCAACTCCTGGGCCCCGATCCCGCTGACTTCCAGTGGCGCGGTGCCAGCCTGCGGATTCCTGTGCACTGTCCCGGGAAGCTGTATCTGTGCCCAGTCCCTACCCGGCTCTAAGCGGTCTCTGTATATTGCAGCTGAGAGTTCCGTGTGGCTCTCGCAATTGCTTCCTTTCCATGGAGCCTGCTGTTTCCAGTAACAGCTTTGCCCCAACTCTGGGCTTGTCCCTGACAGAGTGGATGGGAAGTCTGTGGGGAAGGTGCGGAACCGCCTGGGGGTCAGGTTGCGCTGTGCTGACCTGGCGAGCGCGTCCTTCCCATGCTCTGGGCTCTGTTGCACTCCCTGCGCTCTCCGATCTTTGTGAATGAATATCCCTGTCACCTGTTTTCTTGGTCTGAGCATCCCACGATGTTTCTCTATAATTCACAATGATGTTTTCGGAGTGAGCAATGCGTGCACGCAGGCAGCTGATTGCGTTTTTCACCTCTTTCCATGTTAGCGGTGAGGTGGGAGGACTCTATCAGACCGCCATTTTTTTTCTGATCCATCTTTGTCCTAAAATCTTAAAACAAATCACAAACTTCAGAAGAAAAACCAGATCGAGTGAGACCAATGGGAGGCATGGAGAGAAGGGGACCACAGACGATGGAGCTCATAGACAATGAACAATAAGTACAAGGGAGGCATTTCTCTAATTTTATCCAAAATTTTGTTAGGTAGTGACGACATACACATTTAGAACTGTGGGTTTCACTTGGATGTCTTAGTTTAAATGTGGATTTATCCCTCACAGCTGAAAGTGCTTGCAGAGCTTTACAGCTCTTACAGTTTGTTTCTTGTTCATGTTTCTGAATTGGGTCTGGAATGACATGTTAATCAGCTGAGGGACACTAACGTTCCTCTCTGGTCTCTCAAGGCTGAAGACTGATTTTCACTTTCGTGCAGTAAATTAATGAATTAGAAAGCTTCGCTTACAGTCTCAACCCACTCATAATAAAACGCTATAGTTTTATAGTAAAGTGTGTTTTTATTGATTATAAAGTATTTCTTTGCACATACTCCCATTTTATTCTTGCAAAATCCTTCTGAGATAGTGAGAATGGGCTTTATCATTCCCATTTTACAGATAGAGAAACCGAGGCACCTCGGAGTGGTTGTGTGATTTGACCTGGGGTCCTGATTAGTAAGTCACTCATTCAGCACGTTGACTGGCTTCCAGGAGGAGACGCACAGTGTGGTCTTCGTGCAGCAAGCTTTGCTCCTCACAGCACGTTCTGGTCTAGAGCCACGTTTGGCCTCACAGGAACTCTGAGTGGGAGAAGACGAGTGTTAATACCCATTTCCCGGATGAGGAAGCTGAGAGCCTGAGAGAAGAAGCCATTTTCTCAAGTTCTTTGGGCTATGCGCGACTAAGTCCTCTGAGGCCTTTGCTTTCACATTTGGATCCCTGTCCTTTGTGATGATGAAACAACACTGGCAAAAAATCCCTTTCTGGAGGAAAGGAAAGGAGACAGAGGAGGAACAGAGACCACTGCCGCTGGGAAGGAGATTTTCCCGCTTACTCCTTCCTGAACTCTGATAGAATGCGTGGAGAGCATTGACCCTGATTCTTTTAGAATAACACCCCACTTCCAATTAAATGGTGGGTTGTTTTAATTGTGATGACCTTAAACCTAGAACGTGCATTTAACCACGAACTCTTCAATTTTGTTCCAGACCAGACTTTTCAAGCTCAGTCAACTTGCTTTCCTCCCTTGAATGACTTTTTTTCTGCCTTGCGGAGTTAGATGAGCCCCCTTCGCAGTTGTTCATGCAGGGTTCTTCAATAAAAGACAGGACAGATGACCCACCAGGGATAAGGGAACTAAATATTGTTACTTCTAATTTATTTTTTCTCATATTTTAATTTCTATTTTTGTGTCTGCTTTATAAGGTGTATGGCATATTAGTAGGTTAGTGTGTTACGTGCGTATGACACAGAACATATATCTATTTCACACAAGCACACACAAACATATTGAGGTGTGTGCACAATATATTTTAATTATTGGGTATGTATGTTCATAAAAGTCCGCAGACCCCTAATGTTATGAACTGAGTTGTGTTCCTGCAAAAAAGATGGGCTGAAGACCTAACCCCCAGTACCTCAGCATGTGACCTTATTTGAAAGCACATGTAATTAGTTCAAACGAGGTTGTACTAGAAAAGGGTCGGCCCTTAATCCCATATGACTGATGTCCTTATAGGAAGACAGTCACATGAAGATGCAGAGACATGGGGAAAATGCCATGTGAGGATGGAGGAAGAGATTGGAGTGTTGTACCTACAAGCCAAGGAATTCCAAGTCTGCCAGCCACCCACAGGAGCTGAGAGATGCATGGGATGCATTATCCCTCGGAGCCCCGAGAAGGAACCAGTTCTGCTGTTTCCTGGTTTCAGACATCTAGTCTCCAGAATGGTGAGACAATAATTTTCTCTTGTTGTTAGCCACCCACTTTGTGCTACTTGGTTATGGCAGCCCTCACAAAATAATATACCTTGTCTATATTGACAAAAAATCATTTGAAATATTTTAAGAAAACTTGACAAATTTAAACTATTATAAGATAGTGTAATCTATCAATATGATCCTTTAGCTAGGAAACCTAAGCAGATAGATTTGAAGTCTGAGGAGGGCACTAGGACTCAGGGCAAGAAAACATATCAAGTGCTTTTAGGAGACGTGTCATTATTAGGGGAAAACCATGAGGGTCTCCACAGAAGTACCAGGTCCAAAAAAGTGCTTGGGAGACTGGGAAATGCCACTGGTCTTTCAGAGCAAAAAGTTGAGTGGTTGAAGAAAGACATCAGGAGCTTAAAAGAGAAACCAGAGAGGCCTGGGGTTAATTTTTACTGGTTGATTTTTTTCCCATTTGTTTATTTTCTACAAGTCAGATTTTGGAGCAATTAGCAAAATATCATGCAAATATTCCCAGTGTGACTACACATGCATAACTTTAATTCTGCTGAACATTTGTCTTGTTGCTACAACATACATCTGCTATTTGCATTAACTTAATCTGTTAAGATATTGTGAACTCAACCACAGACTTCCAGAGACACTTAGGAAGCAACTTCCCATTTTTATTGGACACTTTTGACTAGGAGAATCTGCTTTTGTGATCACATGACCCCACCCCAGGAGCATCTCTTTTCCCAGTGCGATTTCAGGCCATATAAAAAGAAGCATAATGGAGCATCACACAGGGGACGTATTGGTAAAGCAGGTGGATGCTTATCTATGATAGAAACAAGCAGTGGAATAAATAACTAAAGAAAATGATGTAACATATGGATATGCATCCTGTGCATTTGAGAAGGGGACAGAAATGGATTGAACCCCTGACATGTGCAAAGTACTGTGTTATGTACTTCACATACTTCAGGCCATGTCAATCTCATGACCACTCTATGGGGTAGATTTTAGGGAGTCAGATCATTTGTTCAACATTACAGAGAGAATAAGGAGCAGGGTCGGTGTTTCATTCATTCAGTAAATGTTTATTGAACATCTCCTATATGCTAGACACTGTTCTAGTTATGTGGTACAAAGAGATAAAGAAAAAGAAGAAGAGGAGGAGGAGAAGGAGGAAGAAAGGCCACTGTTCTTAGGGAGTTTAGTTCTAGATACAAGATTCAGACATATAAAAGTAAACAGACAAACAAAGAAGACACTTTCAGGTGGAGATGAAAGTTATAAATAAGACTGTGTGATGTGATAGCAAGTACCTCAGAGGGGGACTTCTTTAGACAAGGTGGTCATGGAAGGCCTCTTAAGGGAGGTGACTGTAGCTGAGACTTGACTGATGAGAGGCCAGTTATGCACAGAAAAACATCCCAGGGAGCGAGAAGACCAAATGCCACTGGTCAGGACTGATAGAAATAAGAGATGCAACTGGAGTGTTTTCAGCAAGCAGTGATGTGACTGGTTACAATTTTTAGAAGATTGCCTTGGCTCATACATCAAAAATAGATTGTACAGGGCAAAAACCAGGGATATTGGTCTAGAGGATTTTGACCTAGAGGTAGATGGTGTTGTCCAGGTGGAAGCAGATGGTGCCTTAGACCAGGGTGGAGGCAATGATGCAGAGAAGCGCACAGATTGGGGATGTATTCTGGAGGCAGGTGCTAAGGTTTGAATGTGTTTCCTAAAAAGTTTGTGTTGAGAACTTAATCTGCAATGCAACAATATTGGGAGATGAAGCCTAATGGGAGGTGTTTGGGTAGTGAGGGCTCCACCCTCATAAATGGATTAATGCTGATTATAAAAGGGCTTGAGACTGAGAGTTTGATCTCTTTCTCTCACCCTGTCTTGCCCTTCCCGCTTCTGCTATGGGATGACTCAATAGGAAGGCCATTGCCAGATGCTGGCACTGTGCTCTTGGACTTCCCATCCTCCAGAACTATGAGTCAGATAAGTTTATTTTCCATATAAATTATCCAGTCTCAGGTATTCTGTTATAGCAACAGAAAACAGACTAAGACAGCAGGACTGACAGTGCTTAATAGGTGTTAGGATGGGAGAGGGGTGATATCAATAAGAGAATGAGTGATTACTCTAATTTTTTTTGTTTGTTTCAACAATTGGTAGATTGTGGTGGCATTTACTGAGAGAGTACAGGCTGGGGAGGAGTGAATTTGGGGTGTGGGAGAAATTGAGAGTTCTCATTAGGAATATTAAGTTTGAGAGACCTGTGAGGTATCCAAATGGCAGTATAGTATTTGTTGGAGATCCCTAGCTCTGGAAGGAGTCATCCTGGGATCAGGTCCAGCCTCCACCATTTACCAGCAGAGTGACTGTGGGCCAGTCACTTAACCTTTATATAGAATAAGAATAATAATAGGATCTCTTTCACAGAGTTGTTGTAAAGGTCAATACATGTAGCAAATCAGAGTGTCTGGCTTTTAGTAAGTCATCTATACACATATATATACACACACACACACATATATATATACACACACACATATATATATAGTGTGTGTGTGTGTGTGCATAAAATATAAATAGATAAGTACAGTATTGGAAAATAGGGCTGAGTGACACCCAAGCCCATGCTCGTGATGTATAAGTCTCAAGGGAAGGATGAAGTCAATCGAACTTTAGCGCTAGTGACACCTGGTTTCTCCTTTGTCAGTGAGCTCCCTACTGGTTTTCTGCTTTCCAACCATGCTGTGGCCAAGGCCTATCTAAACTCACCAGACCCTGAAAAGCATGTCATTTCTTGGACTTAAAGCCTACATCATCTCCCCATTGCCCATAACATATAAAGTCCATGTACCTTAACTTGGCCTTAATAAATGACATCCACAATCTGACTCCAAATGCTATTTTTGGTCATTTCTTCTCATGTTACTTTCCTTTGTCCAGATTAGTTTTCTCTTTATAACATGAATGTGGTGTCTGCCTTTCATATCCTCACAGTCATTGATTAATTAATTAACATTTTTTTGAGACAGGGTCTTACTCTGTTCCCTGGGCTAGAGTGCGGTGGTGTCATCATAGCTCACTGCAACCTCAAACTCCTGGGCTCAAGTGATCCTCCTGCCTCAGCCTCCTGAGTAGCTGGGACTACAGGTCACACCATTTTTAAATTTTTTGTAGAGACAGGTGTTTTACTATTGCCTTGGCTGGTCTCAACTCCTGGCCTCAAGCGACCTTCCCACCTTGGCCTCCCAAATGCTAGGATTATAGGAGTCAGCCACTGTGCCTGGCCTTAATTCATTCATTTTATAGATATGTTAGATATGTTAGCACTGTGCTAAAAGCTGAGGCAACTAAATGCGATGAATCTATATATTGGTTCTGCCCTTGAGATGCTCTTGAGTGAGTGGCAAAGATATATGTAAAGCATACTTTATAACACAACATATTGTGACAGAAGTACTGAAAACACAAAATGAGAAGCACCCCAGGAGGGAGTGGCTCAGGGATAAGGACAGTGGCATGCCCCCTTGAAAGATGAAGGCAGGAGTTGGGAGGGAGAGAGGAGAAAGAGTTTCTGGTGGAGGAATCTGCCTGCACAATGGCAGGAGGCGTGATAGTCATGATGTATTTGAGGGATTGTGGATCCACTCTCCTTTTTTCATACCGATCTTTCCCCCAGTCAAGTGACTGCTTCACTTTCACTGCCACTGCTCCAGCCCCATGTCCACCCAGGGTCTCATAAACTCAGAATGCTATTGTGATTGAAAGCATGGTCTTTGGAGTTGGGATAAAACATGCTCTGGCCTTGGCCCCACCAGTTAATAACTGCTTGACCTTGGGTGAGTTCTTTATCCTCTCGGAGTCTTGTTTTCCTCATTTGCAAAATGGGGATAATGAAAGAACCTACTTTATAGTGATGGGGGGAAAATTAAATGAGGCAATACATGTAAGTCCTTTAGTACAGTGTTTTCCTTGTATATCTGCTCCTTTATGTATTTCTATTCCCTATCCTACAAATTCAACACACGACCTAGGTGCGGCATGGACCAGGACGCAGTTGCTCAATGAATTAATACATGAATACATATGTTTGGCATTATTAGTTTCCTGACTTCCTATCCTCAATCTATGGCTAAGGTTTTAATTCTGTTTTAGTAAATGACAAATTATAGAGATACGGTTTTCTCCCAGATGAAGACTTTTTAAACATCTTATTTAATTAATTATTATTTTTAACCTCTAAATCCTTAATCCTGGTAAATGTCCACTTTGAAGTCTTTCATTTTTTTTTTCCAGAAGAGAGTAATTCGTCAGCTTTTGGAAGATTATGATTCAGCAGCGACTGTTCAAGTTCATTTCGAGATGTAGGTTCTTTTGAGGCTTCAATACAAGGAAGGCACATTTAAGGCCTTGTTAACAGAAGTATTAATATTCATAATACATCCCTCCATCTCTTTTGTGTCTCAGACTCATTCTTCTTCCATAACACTGTAATCTGTATTGCTTTATGAGCTGCACCTCAAGGGATTTTGCTGATAATTCACAAAACAAATAAATCTGCTCCTTGGCCCCTCTTCTCCAATTAGTCTCCCAACTTATCCAGGATCACTTTCCTCTTTCTCTTCAGTTTTGATTTTTCAGTGCCAAGGCTTGGTTCATCTACAGCAAATGCCACTCCAGGTGCCTGGAGAACTTCTCCAACTGTAGGCAGGCCCCATGAAAGGGCAGCCCAGGTACAACACCTCTGCCTGCTTCCTTGATACCAGAAAATGTCTTTGTAGGGTGCCATTTAATAAAAGAATCATTTGGGTTTATTTTTTGTGATATGATGTGGCAGTGTCAGTAGATTGTACTGAGCTAAAGTGGTTGGGATTTACTGGCATCAAACACCAAGGAAGTGTACACGATGTACAGAAGTAGAACAGAGGGGTTTGGCTGTATTCATAATTGGAAATACAAATCGACGTTTTAGAAACAATGTCTAATTTTACTAGTTGAGTTTTTGTTTTTCTGGGGATGGGTCATATAAAATGAGTTTATAGATATGTGAATACACACACACACACACACACACACATACACATACATGCATTAACTTGGCTCTGTGTGTTTCCTTTGTGATATTTTTGAAACCTGTATTGACTTTTGCCCTTAAATTATTTGTTTGAGACTGCTGAAGTAGCCTATTATTTATTTCTTCAATCAAATCAATTGTAGGTATGGGGCTTCCTTTGTAGTTGACACACTGACTATAACACACCCAGTGGGTATCTGAGACACCCACTTTCCTTTCCTTGCTCACTCCCCAAACATCTGAAAAAACGTTGAGATTTCTCCACTAGACTGCCCTCTCACAATTTGAGTCACAGAACATTTGCATAAAATCTCTGGTTCCCACTTTGAACTCCCTTTAATCTCTGTCCCCAAGAATTCTTGTTTGGACCCTGTATCAGAGTTGAGTAACCCGTACCAGTGTGGCCTTTAATTGGAGATTGAGAGGTTGTCTGCTTGAGAAACCAAATGGTTCCATACATGGAGTTTTAGGAATTATGCCTCCTCCATTCAAGAAGACCTGAGGAGACGGTGTCTGTGTGTGTGTGTGTGTGTGTGTGGTGTAGCTGAAATATGCTCTGCTTCTTTTTTCTCAGTAGAGACAAGAAATACCGTATCTCAGTTTTCAACAAAGCTGTTAAGACTCATATTAATCCATGACTTTGCACTTTAATATCAACAAGTATTTCTTGAAGACTTACTTGGTGTCCACTGGTAGCCTCCTCCCCAAAGATCTTACAACCACGTGAAGAAACAGTTGTGCCAGATAAAAACATATTAGGAGAATGAGCAGGACTCAAGGAGCAGCATCCTAATAGCAACTTTATTTTTTTCCCCACCCCTCCCTTTAAACTTGTTCAATAAAGAAAGATTTTCCCCTACCACTGAATGAAAACTCAGGGTCTTACAGCTTTTTTGTTTACTTTCAGGTCATGATAGTACAATGGCTACTTGAAGGAAAAAAACAAAACACAGAAGTCAGGACACCCATGCAAGTCAGTGTTTCAGTCTTCATGCAGAAGTGAGTCTTCACCTCCTTTCTCCAATGGGCTCCCTCTCTCCCCATCCCCTGCACACCTCCTCCCCCCTCCCCAGCTGTCAGCTCAGGCCCCTCTGAGGTTGTGGAGACAGGTGAGAGAAACTGGAAAGTTCTTTCGTGACTGGTACTGTGGTAAGCTGGCTTTGCTCTCTCTGAGCTGGAAACTGTAGCAGATGATAAAAGATGACTTTCTCCCATGGAAAAAGTTCCAGGTTGTGCAGAGATCACCTGCTGGACACCCACCTGTCCTTCTCTCGACGCAAGAGCTGTGTATTTCTTGACTTGCCCCTCCTTGTACCTGCCTTTAGCTCCACTCCCTCTGCCAGTCTCTAGGGCTGGGGCCCATATCTCCTTATGACAAGCCCTCTCTAGGGCATAATTCTTTTAAAAAATGACCTCGGGCTGATTCTCTTTAAGACAAGTGACATCTGGTCCCTAGGATTTACCACATTTGACCAGACACTGGAGGGAAGTTTGGTCTGTTCACAGGCTACTTTAGCTTCCTCAGGTGTGGACTGGGGGCAGACCTCTGTGTTCCCAGCTGTAGAAGCACATAATGAGAGTTCCAGGCTGTTTGTTGAGGCCCTTTCACTAGGTTTGGGGTTAATGGGTCGCACCCTCCCCCCATCACCAGGAGGAAAGGTTTGAGGCTACCGAACAGCTGTTCCAAAAATGTTCTCCCAGAGCACCAGCTCTCTTAACTCTTTTATATTCTCCTCATGGGAAAGAAGTTTGTTGACTTAGGAAGCCTGTTCTTAGTTATTTCCTTTGAATATTTGCATCTTGCCCTTCACATTGGAGGTTCATAGGTATTGAATTTTGGTGCCTCACTTTTAACTTTTATTTTATCATCCTTTACATGTGTTATATTGATGAATAAGGCCATAAGAGTTGCTCTCCTGTTACACATGTGCTATATACTGATTAGGACTATAAGATAAGAGATGAGAGAGTTCCAAGTGTTCTCTGCATGTGGTTGGCAGTCTTAGGGGAGGCTTTAGAAAGGAAGAGGCTCTCTCAGAGCTAAAGGATGGAAAAAATTGGGGCTGTCATAGAAGACAGAAGAGACTTTGCAGTTATGGGGGTATTGTATCAGTAAAACCTCAAGGGGAGCTAGAGGTGGTATATGGGCATGAGATGGCAGAATGGCGTCCTTCGATAGGCAGGATTCCAAGATGCCCCCCGGGTGGCTCATGCCCTCACATAATATTCTCCCCTTGAGTGTGGCCAGGACCTGTGACAGGATGCGATGTCACTGCTGTGATTATGTTATATTATATGCAAATGTTAACTGAGTTCTGCAGATGTAATTAGGGTCCCTAATTAGCTGAGTTGGAGTCAATCAAAGGGGAGACTGTTCTGGGTGGGTCTGACCTAAGTAGGTGAGACTTTAGGAAAGAGAGACTCTCCAGCTGTCCTGAAAGAAATCACACAGTCACTTTGTGAACTACCCGGGGGAAAGGTGGTCTCTAGGAGCTGAGGGCCTCAGTCCTATAGCCATGAAAAAGCAAATTTTGTTCACACTGAATGAGCTTGGAAGAGGACACCAATCCTCAGATAAAACCACAGCCTTGGTTGACAACTTGATTGCAGCCTTTGGAGTCCCTGAGCACAGGACCCAGCATGTTTGGACTCCTGACCCATGGAAACTGAGATAATAAATGGTGTTGTTTTAAGCTGCTAAATTTGTGGTAATTTGTTACACAGCAACAGAAAATGAATACACTCCCCTTCCTCAGACTGTTTCGTGTTGGAGCATGTTGAAAGACAAGGATACAAGAGCTAGTGAGAGGTCTAATTAGGTAGATTTAGGAAGCTGGATTTAATAAGTGCCCTATGCAGTATAGGCCTAGATATATGTGTTAAAAAAAAAGGCCTGATTTGCTAACATTCCCCATTCTTTGCAGGTTGGCTGGTGGTGTTTCTCTACATTATCCCTGCCCCCCTGCCCTCACCTCCAAGGACCCATGTTGATGACCACCCTTCTGTAGAGTTGCTGAAGGGCCACAGCAGGAGGCAAACAGGAGAACAGAATGAATTGCATAAGGGAATTTAAGGCTTCCACCTGAAAGTGCCACCTTTTACTTTTGCTCACATTTCATTGGCTAAAGGAAGTCACACAGATACACCTAACTTCAAGGGCAAAAAGAATGAACCAGACATATTTGTTGAGTTTTGTTAGTTAGTGTGAAATAGTCATTTTAGGTTCTTGGACAAGAAGGAGACTTGATGATAGCCCAGCTATGCCCAAGCACTTTCTTTCTTATCCCAAATTCTGAGAAGGTATTCAAAGATCCACTGCAAACACACAACTTGCTTAGTATTGGACATTTGATCCCGGGCAGAATAGTGAGCAACACTAGGGAACAGGTATCTTTTCTTGTGTTAATACCTCCTACCCTAGTATTCCTGGTGGATATAAAATGGATCTTGAGCCCCATATTTATACTAGGAATTTCCATTTTTCTGCCTCTTCTATGCCTTCATATACTCTTTCTCATCTCTCCCAAGAGAGTTTTCTAGTGAATTCAGGGTCAGGCAGGGATGACTCAGCATGTGTTCAAAGAGAGATGATGGGGAAAATTTTGAGAGGTATTCTAATCAAAATGGTCCCATTATGCCTCCGAAAAGCGTGTAAGAAAATAGAAGTATAAAAGCTTACTCAGAATAAAAATCAGTTGTATTTATGCTGGTTAATAATAATATTACTACATTTTTAAAAAATGCTAGGGCACTTTCATCTCTCTGATGGCTGATGTAAGGAGGACAATTGTTATTATGCCACTTGTGATAAATAAAAAACTGAGGCATAGAGAATGTTTGACTTGCCTCTCTTCTTCCCCTCCTTCTTCCACCAAAATGATCTCTTCAGAAAAAATTTTCTGGCATTTTACTTCTCCAAGAATTATCTGTATTTTAAGCTTTAAAGTGAAATGGAATTTATGTTCTCTGTGAAAATTATTTCAGGCATAAACAAAGACGTGGTGGAGACTGGCGCGTGATGGCAAAATGACAGGTGGGCGTGGCCATCATATGGATCCTGCGGAAACCGGGCATGGACGCGGCGCCAGAAAAGGACACAGAGGATGAGACAGGGAAGGAACCTGCAGAGCGTGGCAAGCCCGTGGGTGTGCTGGGTGGAAGAAGAGGCAGGAGGCAGGAGCTGTGGCAAGCAGCCAGAGAAACAGAAGAATTAGGAGAGAAAGTTTTATAGAATTCAAAGGAGAGAGTTTTCCAAAAGGAGAGAAGGGTAAATTGTTGAATCCCACACAGAAAGCAATGAAAGAAAGAAGATAAAGAGTTCTGTGGATGTAGAAAGTCAAGGTCATTACTGTCCCGGGCGACAACCCAGCTAGTAGAGGGAAATGGAAGCTAGACTGTTGTGGGGTTCACAATGACTTCCAGGAAGCGAGAAAGGCAGTTGAAGAGCCGTGTGATAGATACGGTAAGAAAGGCAACCCCAAGGGAATGGCTGAAGTTGTTACTATAGGAGAGGTCTGTATATTTATATTTAGAGGGAAAAGTGCTAGAAGGGAGGGAAAGGTCCATGGCACAGGTGAGAGGTAGTGCTGCTGCTGGAGCCAGGTTCCCACGAGGCTGAACCTCCAGTGGAAGCATTAATCTCCAGCAGGGGGGAAGGGGCTGTCCTCTGGGAAGCCGGGGCAAGGAGGGAAGAAGGTGCCACGGAGATGAAATGGGTGGGGCTAGGAGGTGAGGCCATCCAGTTCTGGAGGGCTCAGTTTGCTTTTTAACCACATAGGAAGCTCGTTTGCAGGGAAGGGAAGATGAAGACCCAGGTCACATGTAATTTTGCAAAAAATACCATTGTACCCATTTTGGGGAAGCTGAGTAATATGGAAAAGCTTCTCAGAGCACTGCTCCACCTTTTGGATGAAGCAGGAGAGGTGAATATCTTTCATCAGGTCTCAATGGAGCATGACTTGGAACAGGGACCTGGCCCTGTGACTTTTGACAGTATTTTTGGGGCATGAATGTGAAACTTGTGAGTTGACTTTACTAATCTTGGCACATCTAAATCATGAAGAATACCATTTTGATGTCTCTTTTCTCATTTGCATCAGTGAGAAAGATATTTTGCCTCAGTCAGTCAAGAGAGCTCTCTTCTCTTGCCACCTTGTAAGGATTTTGTGGTTCAAGTTTAGTGCTTTTTCTTTTTGAGAAATGTATTTTACGTTTGGGGGGATTTGTCATTTGTTCTGTCGGAGAGCATCTCATAAAAGACCCTTTTTTTTTTTTGGCAGCTGTTAGCAATGGAACTGGAGGAGGGGTTTTCATCTGCATAGATTAGGTTGATGTACCAATCTCTCTCTTCTCTGGGGTTTTTAAGAAATCTTCCATGATTGGTTGAGCATGAGGAATCTCCCTGTGACAGCTCTATAAAGAAAGAAAGACGATAAAGACAATCTAATAGGCAGTCAGTCGATGAAGATTTTTGTCTGGAATAAATTTAGTGCATCTCATAAAGTTTTTATAGATGCTACCTTTCAGATGCTTATAATATTATGATCTAGCCCAACATTTCTCTGTTCCTGATTTTTCATATTCTTGCCTGCAAAAAAAAAAAAAAAGAAAAACTTTTGGGATGTTCTTCTGTGTCTATTTTAAGCTCTTAGCGGAGTTGTTTAAATGACTGATTTTTCTTTTTCCATGGCTTGGTGTTCTTTTCCTGCGGGATTTAATTAGAGTCTTCTACAAAAATCTGACAATTAGTGGGTGTTGCAATGGAATTCGTAATTTGTATCTTTACTTGGCTTCAACATATAAGCCTCAAAAGGTCCTCATAAGCACGAGGTTTTGGTGCTTTCTGTCCAAAATGGAAGTAAAATGAAATTATGATAGAGATAAAATGTCTGATTATTCTCAATTAATAGAACAGAAAGTGACCTCAAACCTAGCCTGCAGCAACTAAAATCGAGTCACTTTAAAATTTACCTTACAAGTGAAAGCAAAACAAAATAAAAAATAGTTAAAGACGACATTATTAAGAATTCTGTACACTTTTTTATGCTGAGTTTTTTGCAGGTATTACAAGTCTCTTTTTTTCCGGTCTTTAATAATGTCCCCCCTCCCCCTCTTGTGTCTGTTTTGGGGAAGGAGTGAGTTTATGTCCATAAGGAAGCAAGGATTCTGAGGCAGCTGCAGAGGAAATATGTATGTGCCAGGTAAAAATATATTCATGTCTTTCCACATGGATGGTGCTTGCTGAGCCTGGCTTAATGTCCCCCGGGTCTGAGGAGTTGTGACACTCTATAGCATATTTTATTATTTAATGGGAAAGAGAGTATATCCTCTCCATGAGGCACACATGATGTCCACAAGCCTGCCTAATACCCCTTTTATGAAAAAATAAAGTCTTTTATGCATTCTCTGAAAAAAAAAGTAGGAAGGTGTGAAAGAGATTTGAATCAAGAGAGAATTATCTCTTGGAAAAAGTCTTCCCTTTCCCCAAATCTTTATAAATTGAATGCTCCAATTTCTGTTAGTGAAGCTCCCCTTTTATGGCAAGGAAAGAGCAGTAAAAAGATAATGTGTTTTTAATTTTTTTCTCCTTCAGAGAGAGAAGCATATTGAGGTTATGAAATCATATCCTTTTTGTGGTGTTGCCATTGCTTCTTTATCTCAACAAGGAGAGACCAGGTAGTCATGGTTTTGAGATTTGTTTCTTTTAAAACTTTAAAAAAATATGTATTTCAAAAGATACTCAAGTAGGGAATACAAATCCTAAACCCATGGCTGTGACTCCTTTTACTTCATGGCTAAGAGGTAGAGAAGCTCCTCAGCAGAGGAAGGCAAGGTCAGCAGAGACCTAGAGCAGGCGTCCCAGAGGAGGTGGCTCTCAGATGCCCTGGGCAGCCACTCAGGGGTCAGGTCTGAAGCACTAATCTCAGGTGCTCGTGGTACTTCCTGGTCTCCAGATGGGTGGAAAACACCATAGAGAACCTTTAGACTTGGCATTTTATTCTGGTTGCTGAGAAAGGTAACAGAAAAAAAAAATGCATTGCTCTGGGAGTCCGAAATTGGGGGCTTTCCTAACAGCAGCACCATATGCTCATGGTGTGACCTTGGGTGAGTGAAGCTGCTTAATTCGGCTGCATCTCTGTTCTTCTGTAAAGTGTGGGTAATAATTCCTGTCCTGCCTGTCTCACGAGTGTGGCATATGTCAGGGAACATGGCTGCTTTAGTGTGGATTTAAAAGTTCTTCAGGCCTGGTGCAGTAGCTCATGCCTATAATCCCAGCATGTTAGGAGGCCAAGGCAGAAGGATCACTTGTTTGCCAGCCTGGGCAACATAGCAAGACCCCGTCTCTACAAAAAATTAAAAAATTAGCCAGGTGTGGTGGCATGCGCCTGTAGTCCCAGCTACTCAGGAGGCTGAGGCAGGATGGTGATTTGAGTCCAGGAGTTCAAGGCTGCAGTGAGCTATGATGGCACCACTGCACTCCAGTCTGGGTGACAGAGTGAGCTCCTGTCTCAAAAAAACCCCAAAAAAAGTGCTTTGTAAACTGAAGAAGTGTATGACTGAGCACTTCCTCTGAGCCTGGCCCGGTGCTAGGTTCTATGGGGAATGCCCAAGACCTTATAGACCACAGTCCTCCATTCTCAGTGGGCTGAGAGCCTGATTCAGCAGTGATGGCATTAGGTCCCTTGGCAGGGCTGTCCTAGTAAGCAGTGGGAAGATGTCGGATTTAATATAGTAGCCCCCACACTCCCTCAGAGGTATATGGACTACGTGAGCAAGGGCCATAAAGGACAAAGAGTTGCCATATTTTATTGTCTCTGAGACACACTCCCCCTCACCCCTCACATACTTTAACATCACTAAAACCAGATGTCTCTTATAGTTAATGGTGTTACAGTTTAAATAGCAGCTCTTTTTTTGGTTAGTAGTACACAAAATAATGGTACATCTTATAATCTATAAAGTCTTATATCCAATAAAATACTGTACAAGAAGAAAAATATGCTGCCTGTGATATCCCACACCACTAAGTTCAACGTTGAAAAGACCCTTAAACTAAAGTGCTACCTGAGTCTCTCAGCATCAAAACAATTGAATCTATCATCAAAATAGTTTCATAAAATGAGAAAGAGGAGATATTTCACTTGGATGTCTCTATCCAGAGCTTTTGATTTTGATGTTCAGAGGATCCAAATGCTTTATTCTCCTTAGAAATTAATTAATTTCTATAATTATTTTTAAATTTTAGAAATAGAATCTTATCTGGGGGGAAAAAACTGAGACATGAAATTCATTCAGGCATGAAAGCAAACAATTTGGACTGTAGCCATGAACTTTTATTTTGAATGTTGCTTTCAATGTCAGGCAGTCAGTTCTAAGTCAGCATTGTGCTGCTTCCTTTGTGTGTGCGTGTGTGTGACAGACGTGCTCCCCCTTCTTCTCTATGCCCCATGTGCTGGGTTTGAAGAGTCATACTGGAGACACTGTTCCTCGAGAATCAAAAGGAGGCTGCAGTAGAAGTGGAGGGACATGACAGAAGAAGGTTGGGTAGGGGAGAAAAGACTTTTCCTTTACCTTCTTGAGATCTGTGGCTGGGCCTGAAAATTAAACTGACAAAAGACAGATTAATAAAAGAAAGGCTTAAAGATTGTATTTGATGTTAATATTTTTATATGTACACAGAGGCCTTCATATATAAGACAGGAAGACCCCAAAAAGTGGATAGGCCTGAGAGCTTATATACCATTTTAACAAGGAATGATAAATTGTGGAGATGTGACAATACAAAAGAAAAAGGGGTTTGGACTAGGGGAGGTAAGTTGTGGGAAAGTTACTGGAAAATATACGGGGGAAGATTATTTAGTGGGTTTGTACAGATTCATCTCAGCATTAACTCCCTGTCCCCAGTGATAGGAATGTTCTCTTCCTGGTACAAACAGGGCACCTTTCTCAAGGGAAATTCATGCCTTACTTTTAGGTAGAAAGGAGGTCAGAAAACTTATTCTCAATTACCTTCAGCTCAAAATAATCCATATGCCAGAGCAGTATATTTTGGGATGACATGTTTTGATCCCCTTCGATTGTTCAAATCTTTATACAGTCACACATCACCTAACAACAGAGATATATTCTGAGAAATGCATCGTTAGGCAGTTTTGTCATCATGTGAGTATCATAGAATGTACTTACACAAACCTAGATGGTGTAGCCTCCTGCACACCTAGGCCATATGGTCTAGCCTGTTGCTCCTAGGCTACAAACCTGTACTGCATGTTACTGTGCTGAATACTATAGGCAATTGTAACACAATGGTAAGTATTTGTGTATCTAAACATAGAAAACATACATTAAAATTATGGTATAAAAGATAAAAAATGGTACACCTGTATAGGGCAGTTCCATTATAATCTTATGGAAATCCTGTCGTGCATGCAGTCACTTGTTGACTGAAATGTTACTATGTGGTGCATGACTATACTTTCCTCAAAAGGAAGAAATTGGATCTACTTACCATTTTAAGGTATTCCTTTAATTTTCACTTGGACTGTTGCTCTAGAAGCCTGATACATGGTAGCCTCCTTGGCACACCCCAGTGTCTGGTCTGAATGCCACTGATTTCTGGTTTTGGGGTCCTAGTCCTCTTCCTGGCATTTTCTTTTTCCTTTGTGCCTTGACCTTTTGGGTTAGGGTCATTAATTAACCTGTATTCCACCTTGACCTCCTCCCCACTCTTGCTTATTCCAGCAGGTAGGCTGAGCCCTCAGTTCTGTCAGTTCCCTAAGGACACCACTCCTTGGCATCTTTCTTAGGAAAATGATTTTCTTCTATCTGCTGGTGGTTCTGAGTCAGAAAGGCTCTGGGTTCAAATTTGGTCTTTGCCAGTTAACTTCTCTATCATGTCTTCAGTTGTCAAGTGGGATGATAATACCGCTCATCTCATACTGTTATTGTGCTGTGTAAATGAGTGGATGAGTTTTAGGTGCTCAGCACAGTGACTGGTATATAGTTAGCACTCAGCACATGGAAGCTATTCTTTGTCTTCTTCTTATGACTGCTAGTCGTTGTTGTAGTGGTGGTCAGGCTAGTAATATTTGAGGACAAAGAGAGCCTTGCAACATTGCTCAAATTAGTTTGTGATGTCATTTCCATGTTCTTTGAAACATTTAGCACCCTTCTCAAGGTTTGCTAGAGAACTAAGTCCCAGTGCCCTAAGGCATCCCTTGTATGTAATAAATTAACCTATTTTTTCTGCATCTAGAACAGTCCTAGTTAAATACCTTCCTTGGGAGAATTGAGAAAATCATCACTCAGAATCATTTTCTATGGGGCTTAATTCTCTCGAGGAAACTTGGTTGGGAAAAGCTGATAAAGAATAGATTTCCATAATTCATGAAGTTAAGTTTGTATTTGAAAACTGTTTGATTTAGAAGAAAGAGTGTGACTCAAAAGGGAATAAAGCTAATACATGAATTCCGAATATAGCGTGCTTGAAAGGTGTTCTGAAGACTATTTCCAAGAGGAATTTTTTTGTTGTTTATGTTTATCCTCTGTAGACCTGATCCTGAAACCTATTTCCCAGCTAATAATTCTCATTTTTACATTAGGGAGCCTGAACGCTGACCATAGACTTCCCTTGCAGGTGGTGCTAAATAAGAATGTCTATGCATTGACTTTGGAAGCCACTGGGGAATACTGTCCAGAATTGTGCCGATCTTGCTTTCACTGCACCATTCTTATTAGAAAATGAAAATATGTTTTTGGTTGACATTGAAAAAGGAGACAAGAAAAGGGCAGATGTCTGGAGCAATTCTAGCACATCAAGTCTTCCCTTTCATTTGCCTCTCCATGGCAAGCAAAGCACTGTTCGGAGATGTGGGAAAACTTTCCAAATTCATTTAAATTGTGAAAGCACAAACTCCAAAAGTACATAGATAGTGCTGGTTGTTCTGAACTGCGGTGGGAGCATTTGGATCAGAATTACTGCTCAGAGTGGAGGGGGAAGGTGGCTGGAGCACTTTCTCTTTGACAACATCCAGACCTTATAAAGTAGATAGGAACCAAGTGATGAAATCTGAAAGAAAGGTGGATAGATTAATTCTCCCCAAACAACTTATGTGGTTAAAGAAGGGGGAAGAAAACTTACAAAAACTCTGAAGGTGCTGCTTGGAAATAAAAAGGTATTTCCAGTGGTCTTTTGGAAACTGTGAACATCAGTGGATTTTTGGGCTCTTTGAAATGTTTTCTGAACTGTATTATCATGGATTCATTTTGATTCAGGGCAGGTATAAAAAAGGTGAACATGAATGTGATCTGTTAGCAAGAAAGGCAGCACTATCACATTCTCAATAAGTCCCACATTCTGAACACACACCCCCAAATCATTCTATCACAAGGTAGATTCGTTCAACATCATGGTGACTCTGGTATAGTGAAACCTTAATTATGACTAAAAATTGGTGTAGTCATTACACTTTCTGCAATCTTACATTTAGTCTCTTTCAATGGGCATTAATATTTGAGTTATTTAGCTAAATGAAAATTATTTTCATGGAAAGTTTAAGTGATTTATACACTTGTATTCAGGGGATATGTTGCTTTTCCTGTAGAGATTTATCTTTGCTTTACAGATTAAACATGAAATAAGTCATGGAAAGAAAAAGAAAAAGTGGAATAGTAGATCAGAGAATTCCACTTTCAACATCTTCTAATGAGCAATTAGGTAGGGACTGTCAGCACCGCATTTGCCAAAACCCACACAATTGTGTCTTTCAAATTTGGTGGAGGTAGGGATGTTAGGGGAAGAGAAAGTAGGAAGGAGATTCTGTGCTCAGAAACCTAGCTGTTTCTGTGTGTTTATGAACAAACTAAAGGAAATTGATAGTCCTCTGAGCATCCAGGTGAGCTCATCTGTGGGAAATCCCTGGCTGTTCTCTGGCAGTGTACTTTAAATAGCTCAACTCATTGAAACAGGGTTGATGAGGTGATTTTTTTTATTCCTGGTAAATTTGTAAAACAGGCTGTAAAAGAAAGCATTTTCTAACTCTTCAATTGTTTATTGCTAGGTATCATAGACCCAACTGCTTCCCCACCTGTCTCCATTCCCATGTAGATAGCAGCAACTTCATAGACTGGGAAAAACTTTATAACAAATAACACGCCAGTATTATGGGGTATTTTGTGATCCATCAGTTTGAAAACAGATTTTTGAAGGCATCCTAAAATGGGGAAACTCAGTGCCTACAATAAATGAAGTTGTTCCCGTGTTATGTAAGGAGAGAGGTAAGGAGGGAGGGTTGGGTGCCATCACAAGGTGCAAAAACTCAGGGAGAGATAATATCGATGACGTCAATCAAAACCAGAAACACTAGGCTCTGTGAGTCAGCATCACTTTACCTTGACCTGCATGGGTTACAATGAGATGTTCTGTGCACCCCATTCTAAGTCCATGATCAAAGGGATGCCCTGGTGGCTGGTTAGGTTTATAAATACCCTAGTAGGTATCTTACTTCTAGATGTATCTAATTCCCAAATGGGATAGACCTTATATAATCAACTTCATCTTCAGAGTATGGCCAGAAATTCAACCTCAAATTGATCCTCAAAAAATATGCTGGTAGCTTTTTAGAGATTGCTAATGAGAATCATAAAACAACACTAAAGAAAGATCTGAATGAACATGCCAGATTACTGCATTTGCACTCACTGAATTGGGTGAAAGATTTATGAATTGAGTTTGAGGCTGCCTTAGCATGTAGTGTCTCCTAAAATTTGACTTCAGCCCCTATTTAAATAAAACAGAAAATAAAAGTGGCTTCAAGAGTGTGATGAAATGATTGTGTTTTTGAAATGCTAATTTAGATGTGGCAATTGCCTAAGAGATGGCCCTGCCTGTGAGACACAGCCTGCCTATCTGAACACATGCCCAATGAGAGCTCCTTTCTGCCAACGTTGTGCATGTACACACACATCTTACCATTTGACAAGCCCTTCTATGAGTGTCAATCTTGGTAGGTTTCCACCCAAGGGATTTCTCTGTGACTGCTTTAGCATACATTTAAAATTATTGTTAGTTGAACACGGGCTCTCCTTTTCAAATACCATTGCACACTTGACAAGATTTGGAACCTTCTAGAAAAGGGTTCCAGGCTCAGTGGCTCTGATCATGGACTAGTAACTAATTTGCTTGACTAGAGCATCCACCTAAGGCAAAGGGAAGAAAGTGGAGTGTGGCCAACTCAGGACTAGTCTAGCAGAGAGGCCAGTCCCGTGACCTTTGACCTGGACTCCTCAGGTGAAATGGCTTCCTCCAGTCCCCTCAGTTTGCCTGAGCTGAATGACAGGCATTGGGGTCTGAGCAGTCCTGAGGCACTGCTGTCACTGTGGATAAACAAATGGACGATATTGGAACCACAGGCTTTCCCTGCAGCAATGCAAATCAAAAAGTAAATGCATTTTGAAACAAAACAAAGTCATAGGTTTTTAAAGCTTATCGTGGTGATAAAAATGTACAGCAGATCTTCAATTTGTGTGTGCCATTTGAGAGAGAATTCATCAGGGCTTGAGTTTACTTGTAAAGAAGATAACCATGAAAAATTGCTAATATTACACTAATTGTGGGGGATATTTATTCCATTCAAGTTGCTTTCTCCATTGGCACAATCACTAAAATGCACCATTTGGCCTCTGGAGTATTTACACTTTCTTTTCCCTAATTATAAATGTGGAGGCTGCTGAAGCATGATACCTGAGAAGTAAAAGGATCTGGAGGGAAATGGAAAAAAACCCACAACAGAGATGAAAAATACCATGTTGGAGCTCGCAAGCCCTGGCTCAGCAAGGCCTTCCAGGTCATTCATCTTACCTTTGATTTGTCTGCCTTTTCACTTCAAATAGGTTTACAGGTTTTTAGCTGAAACCAATTAAAGAGAACCAATTGGCAGGGTTAGCACTTGTGGTGTTTATGGTGCGCATTGTATTGATTTATGCCGCTCAGCAGCTACAGTGAAAAGCAAACTATATGAAGAGGAAGGCAGACCTTATACTGAGGATGCATTACAGTGCATCGGATTATTTCCAGGACAGTAATGAACAATGCCATAAAGAAAACTGCTGACTCTACAAGATCACGCAATAAGAAGTATTTCTTTTTTTTTTTTTTTTTGAAGATAGATTAAACCAGTGGCTACAGTTTAGTGATAAGTAATTATGCAAGATGCTTAGTATCAGTTGACAGTGCAGAGCCCTTTCACTTGAACTAGCAGGAAAGGATGCGGCACGAAAGGGAACACATTAGCAAGTTGTGTTGTAGCTCCTCTAGGTTTAACCTGCTGGACAGAGACCTAACTTGGGAGGCCCAAGGGAATGAGTTCCATGAATATAGTCTGGAAATTGTTGGGTGATGAGATAAAGATAACTTTTTTTAGATTTTGCAATATTGGAAATAGCCAGTGGATCACTTAAGCCTGGCAGGGTCAAAATATTGAGTGGGATATTCCAGAAAATGGGAAGGCTTGGGGGAAATATCCATGAAGTGAGGGTGATAAAGAAAAACACTAGATAACTTTTGAGGTCCTTTCCTGCCTTCTAGCTGTACAGGGTGTAGAATGTTCATTGAGGGGTTGTTGATGGTTAACATGCTTAATCATACAAAATCATCTGAATTGGCAGGCAGTAGACAGCGGGCAAAGCACTGGCATTTGTGAACATAAGACTAAATGACTACCTTGAGCTGGGAAAGGGGGAGAACTGTAGCCTTTTTGTTTGTGGTCCTCTACAGCACAGGCTGATGAAATCCGAGAATGGTAACCAAAAAGTCTTTTGACAAGTCTTATAGATTCTTTGATTATTGATGAAAAAACTGTTTAAGCAAGTAAATGACCAGTTTGGTTTGGAAATTAGCTTAGGCTGGATTGTCATGTAGGACTTTTATGATTTAATGTTAAACTTCATAAAGACAGGTGAGTCAGCTGCAGCCTTGAATATTTGTAAATGATAATAATAATTATTATGAGATGCTAATATTCTTGCCTTGCCTTTGTTTAATAACTTATACTCTTTTTTTTTTTTTAGTGCCATAACATGCATTGACTCTTTGATTATCAAGACAACCCTGTGAGGTTGTAAGCTTAGGGCATCATTATCCCCATCTGAAAGGTGAAGGAATAGCCTCAGGAAGATTAAGTGATTTATTGTGGCAACTGATAAGGGGAAGAGGAAAGGAATTAACAATTATTGAAGACTTATGACTCACAAGATCCTGGACTAGAATGTGCATATATATGTTGGGCCTCAAAACTGGGTACCAATATTCCTTTTTTACAGGAGAGGATATTTACTCCTCAAAAAGGTGGAGTAAATTGACCCAGGTCAGCAACAAGCAAGAAAGGACACTGGGTGTTGAACCCAGGTATTAAGCTCTGGTTACTCACCTGCACTTTCTCACTTTATTGCCCATAAGGGCTATTTGTTTTTTAAAAAAGGAAGTTCCCTGGTCCAGCATGTAAGGGCCTTAGAGGTTGTCACTCTATCCTAATAACAAATAAAAACCTATACAAACAAAAAATCAACAACTCTTCTCAGATCCGTCAGAGAAGTGATGTCACAGGGCAGCCTTCTGCCCCCATAATTGGAGAGACAGACAGGCAAATACAGAGGGAATCACACCTTGCTGGAGCAGAAACCCTTGTGGAAACCAGTACTGGGTTAAGAAAAACTGAACTGTAATTGATGCATTGCTGGGGGCTCAGTGTGGACAAGTCTGGGAGATAAAAATACCAGGGGGACCTAGTCACTGGGGAAGCCCTCGCACTTTTGTGAGTTTTACCTCTAGGAGCTCTACTGGGTTCCATGGGAAGATCAGAGAAAAATAATCCCCTTGGGCTTCCTGTAGGGAGAGGGGAAAAGCAACCCGGCCTGACCACAGGGGAAATTATTTTGCTACAGCCTAACCTACTGCGGTGCTACCAGAGCCTATCCACCTGGAGAAAGGGAAACACCCAACTTTAGCCCATTCTAGCCTTCCGTGTAGATGGGTAGGCAGAGCACAGAGGACTTTTAGGGCAGGGAAAACACTCTGTATTACACTATATAGTAATGGTGGATACATGCTGTGATACATTTGTCCAAGCCCACAGAATGTACAGCAAGAGTGAACCCTCACGTAAACTGTAGACTTGGGATGATTATGATGTGTCAATGTAGGTTCATCAATTGTAGAAAATGTACCACTCTGGTGGGGGATGTTGATAGTGGGAGAGATTGTGCATACGTGGGGGCAAAGGTAATATGGGAACTTGCTGTACTTCCTGCTAAATTTTGGCTGTGAACCTAAATCTGCTCTAAAAAAGAAAGTTTATTTATTTATTTTTTTAAAAGAGATTCCACATAAGCCTCCGGATCCATTCGGGTCAAACTGGAGAAGCACTGTGGTCAGCTCGTAGTTCTCATTCTCATCCAGGTTGGATGAACTCCGTTTCAGTTTACATGTCCTTTCCTTTGCTTTTGGTTTTTTAAAATTTATCATTTTTATTTCAAAAAGTTTATAGGGTACAAGTGTTTTTTGTTACATGGATGAATTGTATCATGCCGTAGTCAGGGCTTTTAGTGTACCCATCACCAGGATAGTGTACATTGTACTCAGTAGGTAGATTTTTATCCCTCACCTCCCTACCTTCCCCCCTTCTTAGTTTCCAATCTCCTTTACTCTTTATGCTTTATGCTCTTTATGACCATATATGTCCCTTGTTTAGCTTCCACTAATAAGTGAGAACATGTTTTTCTATTCCTGAGATACCTCACTTAGTATAGTGGTCTACAGTTCCATCCAAGTTACTGCAAAAGACATTATATCATTCCCTTTCATGGCTGAGTAGTACTCCACGGCATATATATACCACATTTTTAAAATCCACTCATCAGTTGATGAGCACTTAGGTTGGTTCTACATCTTTGCAATTGTGAATTGTGCTGTGATAAACATTCGAGTGCAGGAGTCTTTTTGATAAAATGGCTTCTTTTCCTTTGGGTAGATACCCAGTAGTGGGATTGTTGGATCGAATGGTAGGTCTACTTTTAGTTCTTTGAGGAATCTCCATAATTCTTTCCATAGTAGTTGTGCAAGTTTACATTCCCACCAAGAGTGTATAAGTGTTCCCTTTGCACCGCAGCACCTATTGTTTTTTACTTTTTAGTAATGGCAATTCTGACAGGAGTAAGGTAGTATCTCATTGTGGTTTTAATTTGCATTTCCCTGATAATTAGCACTTTTAGCATTTTTTCATATGTTTTTGGCCATTGGTCTATTTTTGAGAATAGTCTGTCCATGTCTTTTTCCACTTTTGATGAGGTTATTTGTTTTTTCTTGCTGATTTGTTTGAGTTCTTTGTAGATTCTGGATATTAGCCCTTTGTTGGATGTATACTTTGTGAATATTTTCTCCCATTCTGTAGCTTGTCTTACTTTGTTGATTACTTCCTTTGCTGTGCAGAAACTTTTTAGTTTAATTAAGTCCCATTTATATATTTTTGTTTTTGCTGTATTTGCCTTTGCAGCTTAGTCATAAATTCTTTGCCTAGGCCAATATCTAGAAGAGTTTTTTGTATATTTTCTTCTAGAATTTTTATCATTTCAGGTCTTACATTTAAGTTTTTAATCCATCTTGAGTTAATTTGTATATATGGTGAGAGATAGGGATCCAGTTTCATTCTTCTGCATGTGGCTATCCAATTTTCCCAGCACCATTTATTGAATAGGGTGTCCTTTCCCCATTGTATGTTTTTATCTACTTTGTCAAAAATCAGTTGGTCATAGCTATAATATATGGTTTTATTGCTGGGTTCTCTATTCTGTCCCATTGGTCTATATGTCTACCTTTATACCAGTACCATGTTGTTTTGGTTACCATAGCTTTGTAGTATAATTTGAAGTCAAGTAATGTGATGCCTCCAGGTTTGTTCTTTTTGCTTAGGATGGCTTTGGCTATTCCAGGTCTTTTTTGGTTCCATAGGAAGTATAGGATTGTTTTTCTCCAGATCTGTGAGAAATGATGTTGGAATTTTGATGGGAATTACATTGAATCTGTAAATCACTTTGATCAGTATGGACATTTTAATAATGTTGATTCTTCCAATCCATGAGCATGGGGTATTTTTCTATTTCTTTGTGTCACCTATGATTTCTTTCATCAGTATTTTGTAGTTTTCCTTGTAGGGATCTTTCACCTCCTTGGTTAAGTATATTCCTAGGTATTTTATTTTCTTTGTAGGTACTGTAAATGGGATTGAGCTCTTGATTTGACACTCAGCTTGCCTGCTATTAATATATAGAAATGCTATTGATTTGTGTACATTAATTTTGTAACCTGAGGCTTCACTGAAATTATTTATCAATATTAGGAGTCATTTTAGGGTTTTCTAGGTATAATATCATATCATCAGCAAAGAGGGATAGTTTGACCTCCTCTTGCCTGATTTAGATGCCCTTTATTTCTATCTCTTGCCTGATTGCTTTGTCTAGGACTTCCAGTACTCTGTTGAATAGAAATGATGACAATGGGCATCTTTGTCTTTTTCCAGTTTTTTAGGGGAACGCTTTCAGCTTTTCCCCAGTAAGTATGATGTTGGCTGTGGGTTTGCTATATATGGCTTTTATTATTTTTATGTATATTCCTTCTATGCCTTCTATGTTATTCAATAAGTGAATAGCACTTATTGATCTGTGTATATTTAACCATCCTTGCAACCCTGGGATGAATCCCACTTGATCATGGTGTATTATTTTTTTGATATTCTGTTGAATTCTGTTTGCTAGTATTTTGTTGAGGATTTTTGCATCTATGTTCATAAGGGATATTGGTCTGTAGTTTTTTTGTTGTTGTTATTGTATTCTTTCCTGCTTTAGTATCAGAGTGATACTGGCTTCATAGAATGAGTTAGGGAGGATTCCCTCCTTATCAAAGTTATAGAAGAGTTTCACTAGAATGGGTGCCAGTTCTTCTTGGTAGGTCTGGTAAAATTTAGCTGTGAATCCATCTGGTCCAGGGATTTTTTCTGTTGGGAGATTTTTTTTTTAAATTACTGCTTCAATCTCTTTGCTCATTATTGGTCTGTCAGGACTTCTATTCTTTCTGAGTCAAGATTGGGAGGCTGTGTGTTTCCAAAAATTTATCCATTTCCTCTAGATTTTCTAGTTTTTGTGTGTAGAGATTTTCATAGTAGCCACAGATGATATTTTGCATTTCTGTGGTATCACTTGTAACGTCTCCTTTTAAATTTCTGATTCAGCTTTTTTGAGTCCTTTCTGTCCTATTTCTGCTTAATCTATCTAGAGGTCTATTGATTTTGTTTATCTTTTCAAAGAACAAACTTTTTGTTTCATTGATCCTTTGTATTTTTTGTTTGGTTTCCATTTCATTTAGTTCTGCTCTGAGCTTTGTTATTTCTTTTCTTCTGCTGGCTTTGGGTTTGGTTCATTCTTCTTTTTCTAGTTCCTTGAGGTGTGACATTAGGTTGTTAATTTGTGATCTTTCTGTCTTTTTGATGTAAGTATTTAAGGATATGAACTTCCCTCTTAACACTGGTTATGGTGTATCCCATAGATTTTGGATGCTTGTTTCATGTTTGTCATTCAGTTCAAAAAATCTTTTGATTTTCAACTTAATTTTGTCATTGACCCAAGCACCATTCAGCAACAGGTTGTTTAACTTCCATGACTTTGTGTAGGTTTGAGAGTTCCTCTTTGGAATTGATTTCTAGTTTTATCCCACTATGGTCTGAGAAGATACATGGAATGACTTTGATTTTTCCAAATTTGCTGAGACTTGTTCTGTGGGCAAACATATGGTCTATTTTGGAAAATGTCCCATGTGCTCATGAGAAGAATGTATATTCTTCAGTTTTTGAGTAGACTATTCTGTAGATGTCTGTTAGGTCCATTTGTTCTAGAGTCTCATTCAAGTTCTGTGTTTCTTTGTTGATCTTCTCCCTCAATGATCTGTCCAGTTCTTTCAGTGGCATGTTGAAGTCCCTGACAATTAAGATGCAGGTGTTTATTTCCTTGCTTAGACCTAGTAGAATTCATTTTATGAATCTGGGAGCTCCTGTGTTAGGTGCATATGTATTTAGGATTGTTATGTCTTCTTGCTGAATTGCTTCCTTTGTGATTATATAATGACCGTCTTTGTCTTCTTTTTACCATTGTTGATTTAAAGTCTATTTTATCTGCTGTGAGAATAGCTACTTTTGCTTCTTTTTGATGTCCATTTGGGTGGAATATTTTTTTCTATCCCTTTACCTTGAGTCTATGAGAATCCTTGCATGTTAGATGGATTTCCTGGAGACAGCATATGCTTGGGTTTTATTTCTTCATCCATTCAGCCATTCTATATCTTTTAAATCTGTGGTCCCCAACCTCTGGGCTATGGACCAGTACAAGTCCATGGCCTGTTACTAACCAGGGTGCACAGCAAGAGGTGAGTGGCAGGTGAGTAAACAAAGCCTCATCTGTATTTACAGCCACTCCCCATTGCTTGCATCACTGCCTGAGCTCTGCCTCCCATCAGATCAGTTGCGGCATTAGATTCTGCATTATGGTGAGTTGCATAATTATTTCATTATATATTACAATGTAATAATAATAGAAATAAAGTTCACAATAAATGTAATGTGCTTGAATCATCCCCAAACCATGCCCCCTATCTGGTTGGTGGAAAAATTGTCTTCCATGAAACTGGTCCCTGGTGCCAAAAAAGTTGGGGACTGCTGTTTTAAATGGAACATTGAGATCCTTTACATTCAATGTTACTATTGATATGTGAGATACTGTTCTGTTCATCATGTTGAATGATAGCTAGTTGCTTTGTTTTCTCCTTTGTGTTACTTTCTTATAAGAGTTGCGAGCTTTAACTTTCCGGTGTTTTTACTCTGATGGGTATTGATTATTCTGTTCCATGTATAGAGTATTTTTAAGCATTTCCTGTAGGGCAGGTCTAGTGGTGATGAATTCCCTTAGTGTTTGCTTGTCTGGGAAAGACTTTATTTCTCCTTCATTTATGAAACTTAGTTTTGCAGGATGCAAAATTCTTGGCTGGCAGTTATTCTGTTTAAGAAGACTAAAAATGGGACCCCAATCCCTTCTGGCTTGAAAAGTCTCTACTGAGAGATTGGGTGTTAGTCTGATGGATTTTCCTTTGTAAGTAACTTGTTGCTTTCATCTTGTAGCTTGTAGGATTTTCTTCTTCACTTTGACTTTGGTCAGGCTGATGACTACCTGTCTTGGTGATATCCTAATTTTTGTGAATCTTCCAGGTGTTTGATGACCATCTTGTATCTAGATATCTAAATCTCAAATGATGCCAGGGAAGTTTTCTTCAATTATTGTCTCAAACAGATTGTCCATATTTTTTGTTTTTTCTTCTTCTCCTTCAGGGATAGCTATGATTCCTATATTAGCTTGCTTTCCATAGTACCATATTTCTCACAGTTATTATTTGTTCTTCTTTGTTCTTTTTTCTACATTTTTTACCAACTGGGTTACTTCAAAATCCTTGTCTTCAAGCTCTGAAATTCTTTTTTCTGCTTGGTCTAGTCTGTTGTGAAAGCTTTCTGCTATATTTTGAAATTCATTAAATGACTTTCATTTCCTCAAGTTCTGTTATCTCTTTTCTAATGTTATCTATCTCTTTAATGAATTTTTCTTTCCTGTCCTGAATTATTTTTTTTGTTTCTTTGACATTGTTTTCTACCATCTCCTCAATTCCATTCATCTTACTTGCCATCCATAATCTGAATTCCAAATCTGTCATTTCAACACTTTTCTTTTGGTTGGAGTTCATTACTGCAGAACTATTATGATCCTTTGAGGGTATTGAAACAGCCTCTTTTTTCATGTTGCCAGAGTTTTTATGCTGGTTCCTTCTCATCTGGGGCCTCTTCTCTCAGCTCAAAACAGATAGCAGATACAGTACACCTGTTCTCCTCTGCTGAGACCTCTGTTGCTTGGTGAAGATAGGGATGGGTCCCTGGATGGTGTGCTTGGGTCCTACTCCAGAAGCCTGACCATGCAGGAGAGGAGTAGATGCACTGCGAGCATTGAACACTGCTGCTCTGCTGCATCTCCCCCATTCCCCTCTGGTTGTCACAGGGCCACTGTGGCAGGACAAGCCCATGGTGTAAGACATGTACGAGAGGTGGGGCGGTGGCTTGAGGGACAGGGCCTGCGCATGGGACAGAGGAGGTCTGCCGTGTATGGTGCACACACAAGCCTGGGCAACCAAGGTGCTGGGTACATGGGTGGGATGAGGCGCACAGGGTGTGGTGCCTGCACAGGGTGGAATGGGCCCCCAGGGTGGAGCAGGCCCACAGGGCAGGGCAACTGTGTGGGATGGAGCAGGCCTGTGGGGGAGGGTACACGTAGGGTGTGGTGCATTGGGCACTGGCACAGGAATGTCCCTTCCTTTGAATAACATTTCCCAATCTTCATGGCTTCTTGGCTTCCAACACCTATGGCGTTTTCCTTTGTGATAGAACATGGAAGCAAGAGTACCATACAATTTATCACCCAAGTCAAGACAATTTTGAAGTGAAAGAAGGCACTATTAATAATTACAGCAGGAAAACAGGCATAAACTTGGATCATTCAGGTCAAAACAGGGAGAATGGTCACTCTACTTACGACTTCAAGCTTCCCAAGGAGAGCTGAGTCTGAGTGTGTGTGCACGTATATATGTATGTGGATAGTGGACTAAATCCAGTTTTGTAGCAACTCTAATTACTCTACCACTAAGCATTAGGCTCCTCAAGGGCAGGCTGCACTTTGTTCTATGCACCTACCCTACCTTTGCTGCCTGGTGTATCTCCACTACTCAGCAAGCGTTCATTCAGTGAATGAATGGGCTAAAGGCTTAGCTATTTTTCTTCTTTGTTCCTTCTATATCAGCTCCCTGTATTAGGATTTTCAATTCTGTCTATGAGTTTCCTCTTTCCTTCAACATCCTTCACTCTCTCTTAGTGATATCATTCCTCTCACACATGATAGACTCAGTGGCTATTTATCTCTCAAAGTAATTTTTCTTTCAGATTTTCTGCTTTGCTGGCTAAAGCCACACTAACCCAGAAACTGTAGCAAATTTATGTCTTGGGATTTGGAGGTTGGGTGGGTGGTATCAACCTGATGAAATAGGGTAGAGAAAAGCTTCCAAAATAGTGTATTCTGGGGCAAAGACCAGAATACCCTTATCAAATGGGCAAGAATGCCAAGATAGGAAACCTGTCATAAAAGATTTTAAGATTACTGTGGTTATCATATTTAGAACACATATTACAAGAGAAACTAAGAAGTGGAATTGATTTAGGGCCTACTGCAGAGATGATAGAGGACAAAAAAGACATGGTAATGTCTTGATAACAAAAAAATATTTTTTTAACCAACCAAGTGAACAAACAAAGCATATTTTTGTTATAAGGGTCAGATATAGATAATTTGAAGCCTGCATAAGGCAAAGCATAGGGAAGGCATGATATGACAGAGAACCTGTACCGTGGGCTAGGAAATGTAAGTTCCAGCCTTGGCAGGGAGGAGCGGCTGTGTGACTTAACCTGCAGGCTCTAATTTTCTCCGTGTGTGAGGTGACGGAATTCAGACCTTGTACTCTTTAGGGCCTCTTCTAGATTTAATCATCTCTTTTCATAGTTTTTTGAAGATATTTAATACTTAGGCTGGAAAACCCCTGAAGCAGAAGAGGCAGCTTACACTGTGGCTTGAATCCTAGGAGACGTGGCTTTCTCAGGCCTGTACAACTCTATTCTCACAGTGTGGTAGCCTTGGACCATCTATGTCCTGCTCATTTAGTTATTGGAAGGGACCAGCTACCTTTAGAAACAGGGCTTAGAATTTTCCAGCTTGGAGAAATTTAGACCAACCCCTTAATTTCACAAGAAAGAAGCTAATGCTCCAAGACAGAAACGTAAATAAATTCACAGAGCCATGTTAGAGCAGAATATTTGCTAAAACCTATGTTTCCTGGCCCTACTCAAATCTTCTCCTACTCCAGCTCATTTATTCATTCACTCAATACTTCCTGAGAACCTACTATTGAGTCAACACCTTCTCTGCCTGTTAGGAGTCAAAAAGATATAGAAGATGTGATCCCTGTTGTAAACAGGGTCTTTAAAGATACCTGTATTAATGAAATCTCATTGTTGGCATTGCTTTTCTAGTTATTTTTTCATTCAACAGCTGCTTGCCTTAGCATTGCCACTGAAGAATACTGCACATTTATTTTTCTGGTGTGGGTAGTACAGCAGAACGGTAGACACTGTTTGTATTAATTGAGATATGCTAGGCTGCAGAAACAATAGCCTTCCACCCCCCTCCTCTGCCAAATATAATAGCCTGGAGAAAAAGCTGAGAGAAAAAGTGTATTTTTAAAAAATTTAACAGGCAAATAGCAGCTTTGCTCCCTGCAGTTTTTCAGGGACACAGACTGATGGAGGCTGTGCCATTTTCATTATGGACTTACAGGGTTACCCTGGGGACTAATATTTGACCAAATGAAGCGAAAGAGCATAAATGATTGCGTGCACTGTTTTATGGACCAGGTCTTGCCATGGCATGAACACCTTTGCTCACATTCTATTGGCTAGAACTCAGTCACGTGACCACACATAAATAAAAGGTAGGCGGGGAGACACAGTCTAGCGCTGTGCCCAGAAAGAAGAAAAAATAAATTTTGTGAGCTGCCAAAAGTCTTTGCCACATTGCTTTATGCTATGCTCAACCACATGGTGAAACGTGTCCTCAAACCTCACCTCTTAGTAAACTAGTAAATTCCGGTGCGGATTTACTTCAAGTTTGTGGAGAGTGATTTGCATTGATTGTTAAATGGCTGTGTTCATCCCTGTTGAAAGTTAACTTACTTGTTTTTTTCTATGGCCTGTGCCAGATGCCTTTAGAATTCTGCAAATAAATTTAAAAGCTCAATATTGTGTTTAATAATCAAACACAGAACAAAAGCTGCATAAAGTTTTGTCTCTCTGTCTCGCTTGATTTATTTCTCGCCATGGACAACACAACATAACTATACAGCATCTCAAACAACTTACATAATAGCGATTACTAAAATAAGCAAGCAAAAACAACAATAGCAATAACAAAAAACCCTGCCTTCCCTTAGAGATAGTTCTGAGGGGTTAAAGGGAGATAGAATTAATTACACATATTTTTAAAAATTCAGTGAAAAATTACTAGCGATATAACTTCTATTTCATGAGAGGAATACATTTGTATAATTATGGAAATATGATTTTGCCTACCATTACCAAGTCAACATTAGACAATACTTTAACCTACCAGCAACCTCTTTCAGCAACTTGTATGACTATCCATTAAATTTAAAATGTGAAAATTGGACAATGACATAGGCATGAGTACCAGGTGAGATTACTAAAGCTCTTCAAAGAGACAAAGGGAATCCTGGACTGAAGTCTTCATTGGGATCACTTGAGTATAATTTTAATTTAAAATGCCCTATCAAACAGTAAATACTATTTCTATAGATTTTCATATAGCTCATTCCTGTACTTTATTTTCTGCTCATGTCTCTTTTCCAGTAAGGCATTGCCAACTTCTCTATCAAATATAGCCTCCCCCATTATTGCTTATTCCTTTCCTAACTTTGTTTTTATTTTTATAGCACATTTTGCTATCTCACATTACATTATATATTTGCCTGTTTATGTGTTATTGTCTCTATTCGTTACTAGAATATAAGCTCAAGGAGGGCAGGAACTTGGTCTGTCTTGTTTATTATTGTATTCCCAGTACCTTGAACAAATAATGCCTGAATTAAACTAGGTGCTCCATACACTTGCGTTGAATAAATGACTTGCTTGTTTCACGCAGAAGCAAGGTTGCTTTATGGTCACAATGGAGGCATTGGTCACTGCTTATGACCTATAAGTGCTATTCTGGTGGTTGCATGCCCCAGAGCTATTGTCAGCCTGTGCCTGTTAGCTTTTGCTGCTGAAATGACTGCCCAAAACTTGGTGACTTAAAGCAACAATTATTTATTTAGCTTATGATTTTTGTGGGCCTGCAATTTGGGCTGGACTTTCAGCTGGGTGGTTCTTTTCACCTTGGGTAAACTCACTCATGCATCTGTGGTCAGGTTTGAGTCAGCTAGGCAGCTCTGCTTTTGAGGGTTGGCTGGCTGTCACCTATGGTGATGGGAGTGACTAAGCCATGTGTCTCTCATCATCTAAGAGGATAGGCCAGGCTATCCACATGGCAGATGCTCAGGGTTTCAAGGGCAAGAGCAGAAGGCAGAAAACCTTTTGAGGAATATAGTCAAAACAGGTGTGAAGAACTTCTGATGCAATCTGTTGGCTGAAGCATGTCATAATGGCAGCCCAGACTCAAGTATGGAGAAATAAACTCCATCTCTAAAAGGATGGAGCAGCAAATTCTGATTTTAAGAACATGGATCTAGGCCAGGGAAGAGTTTGTGGCCACTTTTGGAATCTACCTCTAAACTTTCATTGTTTTGGTCTGGAGGATGTACTGGGATAGATACCTCTTCCACTAAAACGTCATAAAATCAAGGCAACCAAATTTAGAAAGTCCAAATGCATGTCTAGGAACAACATCCTCTTCTGCATAAAAACGCCTTTCCTGTGAGGGAGGCCTGATTGTCCACCAGCTAATAGCCATATGGTTTCCTTCTCCCCCACAGTACTAATTATGTTTTGCTCTGCATGCATTTCTGCTCAGCCATCTACCTTACCCCTCAATAAAAAGAGATAGTGTTTCAAAATAAATAGCCTGATACACTGTAAAGAAGCTGCAGATACTTAGAAACAATATTTTCTAAATATTTATAAGCTATATTTCAAAATTTGTTACATTCAGTGAGTCATGTAAATGAATATCAGACCTGCAGGTCTCCATGCCACAGCTTCAGTGCAGCAAGTCTAATTACTCATCTGTAAACAGACAAGTCATCATTTAAAACTCTGTCCTTTGTCTTACAGCTCTGTCTTTGGATTCTATACAGCTAAACAAACCTAATGTGTGAAGCTTGTTTTTGCTTACTAAAAAAAAATAAGAAGAGTGTCTTTATTATGAGGAAGAATGACAGTGTTTGTTTTATTTACTTTTGAATTTCTATGGGACATGAGGGAAACCATCTATTTAAACTGGTCCAAGTCTCAATTGGAACAGGGTGCAGGGACATGGGAGTGGGAACAAGAGGTGGGAAGAGGTTAGAACAGAGAGTCTTTGCAGACAGCCTGAGCTTAATTCCCCTGAAAAGCTCCTGGCGTGCAGAGCTGCACTCTGGAAGAACAGGTCAGCCAGATGTGAGCACTTAGGTCACACTTCTGGAACAATTTCCTGCTTGGTTCCCTTATATGTTTGCAGGATATGAGGATGAAAGGGAAGCAGGACCCCACCCCACCAAGTAATTCACATAATGTGTCCGTGTAGACTATCCACACTCTGTGCTCTCTCTCTGTCCTGGCCGTGCTCATCTCCCAAGAGACGGGATCTAGATCTAGATGGGGACATGAGAAGTCTACACTAAAAGCCTGGACATAGTGAAGTTCATAGATGGCCTTGGGAAGGGATTGTTCACTGTGGTATGGAATTTTGTGGGTCTTTGACAGAATCTTTAAGGGTAGGTAGATGTTTCTAGAAAGACTACTTCTGGCAAAATGGGCAAAATGAGCTAAATCTAAAAGCTAGAAATGCATATTGAGCATTTATAGCCCTAGAGAAGGTGGTACTGAGTGCAGAGAGGTGGGTGGTCTGCATGCAGAGGAATTTGTGTTGGGGAGTGGTGAGGCCTGTGACGGTGGAGAGCAGGTGGGATCTACGCTCGAGGTAATGGGGATCCACTGAGGACTGTTAAACCAATATCTAAAAATGAGCGTGTGAGAGATGTGGACAAGAGTGTTGTGTCAACACCTCCTAGCAAAATTTGGAGTCCAAGAACCAAGCTCCCCATTCCTAGTGATTGAGTTTTAGCAAAGGTAGAGGGAGTAAAACATCGCCTATTGGCCACTTTCAACCCACCAGAATGATGAGGAGTTTCTGTGCCGATGGTAGATACAGACTAGCAAAGGAAAGAAACTGAGTCAGTCTCTCTTTCTGAGGTTACACTCAAGGCACAGTCATGTGGACTGCACTGTCTAGGAGTGAAGCATAATTTTAAGGCTTTTTTTCCTATCACTGCAGAAAATGATCCTTCTGGAAACTCATGGCGTTTGGAAAGTTGAAGCAATCTCTCTCTTCAGTCTCTCCACTTCCCTCCGTGTTTGCTGCTGGTATTGTACTATAATTCTCCAGAGGTGAGTTCCTTAGACAAATAAATGAGCAAACAAACAAGCCTCCCGAACGAATAAAATATCCTCACCTGTCATGTCTCACACAGCCTCTTTCCTCTCAATATATGTTCTATTTGTTCAGATCAATCCTTTTCTGATTACTTATATCCGTTCTCTCTTTTCCAACTTTTCTCGGGCAGATTACTGCCTGGCACATGCCCCTACTGAGTTTTTATCTTTACTTTTTTGCTCTTAACACATCAACCCATCTGTTCCACTGTCCCCAATGCAGATAAGATTTCTAAGTGAAAGGTAATATTTTCTACTTTGCAAAGATATTTCAAAGCTCCCTTTAACTCATTTCACAAATTAGAAAGTTATAACCAAACTTTAAAAAATTAATAACTTTCCCTATTATAAAAATTACAATCGTTTATTATAGAAAAATTCAAATCACAAAGTATAAGAAAAAATAAAACCACAGAGAAGTCTAATTTACAGAGGTAACTACTGTTAATATATGGATATATAGCATCTACTCTATTTTCTATGTACACACACACACACACAGACACAGACACACAGATACACACACACACAGATTTTAGTCTAGGAACCAGAGAGAGAGGAAAAAAACATAGTTTTATTTTCCTAAGTATTTTTAGACAAAATTTGTCTTACAATTACTATTACTCAAGATGAGGGAAAATTACATGACATTAGTCCTTTCTTTATATAGAGACCATCATGAGCAACTTAAAATATCAGTATTTTCCTGGTTTATTCAAGCTTGACAAAACTTAGAACTTCTTTACCAAATTCAATAATATGTTTTTTAAAAAATCAAGGTCATGATAAGGGAAAAGAAAACAGAAGGCCTGGTAATTATAGTAGAGCCAGCTACTAAAAATGGGTAGAGGTCTTTTAACAAGTTTGTTAGTATTTGTAGTACTGTCTTCCCCAACCCAGATTTGAGATTTTATAGCCTCCACATAAATATTTTTAAAGACCCAAATTGGTTCTTCAAGGTGTGAATGACAGAACTAGTTTCCTTTATGTAAAAAAAGTAGTCCCATTGTTTAGAAGCAGCCAAATGCTTCAGCTTTAAAGATGCAGTTTATCCAAAGAAGAGGGATTGTAGTCAATACAACATATAATCTTGTTCATAATATTCTCCTCTGCAAGAATTTAGGAGTTATTGAAGCAGCTATCCACGAAAGGAAACTACTTAAAATGCCTTAAATCTATTGTCTTATTTTCCCCAAAAGTTTATTCTGAATACAAGATGCCTTCAGAGTGTAAGTGGAAAACACTTTGGAAATTAATATAAATTAGGAAAAAAGCTGGTAGTTATAATTAGCCTATACTCTCAACAAACATACAGCAAAGTATCAATATAGGGGTGGGACATATTTTTGTCTGAACTTAGTTCTGATTCAATATAAGGGTTTTTTTTTTTTTAAGCCACAATAATATAACTTAAAAAGTTCCGGAAATATTTATTGTATACAGCCTAGAAGATGAGAAGAATGTAACTATTATTCTTGGTTTGTTTTGAGGTTATTTACTTAGGGCTAAGCACCTCATTTTTCTTGTGTACAAAAAGTAATTATGCAGTCAAAAGAAATATAGCTCATATACTTCAAAACATATGAAAAATGTAAAACTTTATTACACACATTAATTTCTAACAAAGGACATCTCTAGCATCAGTGTAACTGGGACAAGCCAGATAACTGATGTATATATACGGATGTTTCTCCCAAATGGGTTTCATAAAGGCAAACAAACAAATAAACAATTTCTTCTTTTATGCCTGCCTTTCTTTTATAAATTTTCACTTCCCAATATAGGCAGTGGTTTTGAGGATGTGTGTGTGTGTGTGTGTGTGTGTGTGTGTGTGTGTGTGTCCATTGATATATTCTGTTTAAGTTAGCCCTGCTGGTCCTTCATTTCTCATCTTATTGATCCAAGCTACTCAGGTTGAATCCGCTTCTACATGTAGGGAAGCAAAGATATGAAAACCTACAAATTATGAACTAAATACATTCATGGTTTTTCCAACCTGGATCTTGCCCATTCTGACCTTCGGGAAATGTCAGTGTATTCTTGGAAAGCCACGTTTCGTGTAGGCCAGGCCTGCTCTGTTTGCCCTCATTCTTTCACCCGCTGAGCAGTGGCTCCTGGATAACAAGGTCCAGTTTCTTGCCACTCTAGGCAAGGAAGATTGTGGTTCAACTTCGGTTGTCTTGGGGGCCACAGCTGATCTGCGGGGGATGTTGTGCTGCATCATATGGTGTGCAGCTAATGTAAACGGCAGTAAAGGGTGGGTGGCTCTCATCTTGTGCACGCTAAATAATAACCCATAACCAGAGAAACTATTTTATCAATGAAAGGAAAATAAATGTAATAAAAGCAAAATAATAAATCTGATCTCACATGGGGAAACAGAACTTAATATTTTAAACTGTCAAGCCTGAAGCTGCCCATGGAATCCCTCATCCTGGATAGATATGCAAGAATTATCTGATGTTTGAAGCTATTTATTATTTTAAATAAGTAAAAAAGAAATTTGTGTGAGAAAGGGTGGGAGTGTGTGTGTTTGTGTGTGTGTGTGTATGTTTAAGGGTTGGTGAAGGGTCAGGGAGTGGCTTAGTGTCTTGAGAAATAACACAAGGAAAAGGAATAAATAGTTCCCTTTCCAGGATAGGATAATCTATGATAATAAAGAATTTTTCAGAAATAAGAAACATAGCACTCATCAAGTTCAGGCAACATGATATTTTGAACATCTAAATAAGATAAAATCTGTAGTCTACCTTGATGAGTAACTGATTTGATTATGCAATGATTTAACTTAGCAAAGCAGATTATTTTAAAGAAAACAACTGACATAGAAGTCAAATATTACTGAACTACAATGTGTATTTCCCCATTTTACTCTGTCTTTGTTTCCCTCTGCAGTAGTACCAAGATGGGAACATCTTCAGAGAGAATTAGCTGTGAATGTTATTTAAGAATTTTCTGAATGAAATTTCAGGAGTACCATTAGATTCTGCATGGGATGTCAATACTCTAACATTCGCTCGACAGAGAAGAAATAGCAGGTTAAAGTTGGACATCCTCCTTTGTGTTCTTTTAAGTTCCCCTTATGTGGTGTCCAGTGTATATCTGGGTGGGTGGAAGGGAATTGATACAAAGAGATTCCTAAAGAAGTTGTCATTCAAATGCAAAAAAAAGATGTCATCTTGACATCCAAAAATTAAACTTAAAGTTGTAAGCTATTGAATGAAAATAACTCTGTAGTTAAGAAAATAGAAATCTCTATAGAGAAGGTACTATTATTATTCCTATTTACAGATGAGGAAATAGCAACATTAGCTAATGTTTATTCAGTGCCTACTAGGTTCTAGACACTGTTTCTGAATATGGTTCTTGAGAAGTCCCCTTGATGTGGGCTCTACTATTATCTCCATTATATATTTGAGGCAGATGAGGCACAGATATGTTAGATAGTTTTGCCCAATGTCTTACAGCCAGTAAGTGGCAGAGCAACACTTGGAACACAGGTAATTTGGTTCTGGAGCCCATACCCTCAACCACTGTGCTAGGCTGTTCTTATGATGAAATATACGTTTTATGAAAAATGCATGAGTATATGTGTGTCTGTTGTTATATAGCTCTCCCTCTGAAGCACATATTCCTTAAGGCCAGCACTTGTCTAATTTTACTAGCACAGCACTGTGCATATAGTAGACAGTTAAATGTTCAATGAATTAAATATCTTGAATTAGCCCTGAAGTATTTGGTAACTAACAAAAAATTATTTAGAATGAAGTGCTACAATTTCTGAAACTCAGTATAATTCATTAGAAAATCAAGACCAAGTGTGCCAAAAAGTGAAAGGATTTACATATACATTTTAGCAGCATATGTATTAACATCATGTAAAGCAAAAGCACACTAACATTGAGCTAGAATATACTAATAACGAAATTATATGACATTCCTCTGAAGTTCTTAAGGAAATGCATGACAGAAAATATGGAACATTAAGCTATAAAACAATGAATATTTCTAGGCTTCTTTTGATATGAGGTATTTCACAAACAGGCCCATTGCCATTATGTAGGTGTCCTGACTGTAATGTATGGAATATTTCTTCAGAGGTAAACAAACTATTGCACTTACTCATGCAGCAATCAGGGCTGAAACTTGAATAGATTAGGGGAGAAGACGAGATGAATTGCTGAAATTGTTTTTGAGATTGCTTTGACTACTCCAATTTAAAAAAGAAGCAAGGCAACTGATGCCTCCTCCCAAGGTCTGAGGTTGTCATTCATTTGAAATTAAGATGGATAATAGAACCACAGAACCACTGGTTTTAGGATGATTGAGAAGCAAGACAGATGCCATTGGCTTAGACCTTGGTGTCATCTTAGAAATCCTTTCGAGTGTGATTCTCTCAGCTTATTGCTAAATACCATAGGAGATTGTTGCCTTTCTAAAGAATAATAATTTGGTTTGTTTTTTAATTTTAAAAAAGAGTTGGAGAACTTCATACATAAGAAATAGGGGCCAAAAGTGATGAAATAGGTTTTAGCTCTGAAGTACAAATTCCTAGATGACATTTAGCTGAAAGATCTTATAATTCCATCCTCTGGAGCTCTCTTAAAGACAAGGACTATGGCATTCTAATGACTTGATTTCACTTTGCAGAAAAAAATTCTGCTTTTCCAAAGCAGCAGAGAGAGGGCTGTGGTGTCTGCAGATAGTGCTCCAAACAAAACAAAAAGAGAAAGAAAAAGAAAAACAAAACCTAAAACAAAAATACCTCGGTCTAGGAATTAGACTTCAAATCAGAACAATTTTGGAATCCTAATAACTTACCTAGCTGATCTCAGAGCAGAACTCTGCTTTGCTCCCTGCCTTCTCGATTTCCTAACAGACAACACAGACTTAAAAATTACCTTTAGCTTATTTGCCATCTTGTGTCATAGACCCTGCCTGAATCTCTTTATAAATCCAGGACACTGCCAACTTTTAAACTTCCTAGGCATTAGAATTTCATAAGAATACAACACATGTAGCCCATCCACCTTTGGCTTGAATCTAACAAATAGGAGTAAATTTTAAAAAATACTTAACTCACCATTTGCTAGGGATTGAGACATGGCCCATCCTTGACTATATATTTGAATCTATACAGTCAGGGAAGAAAGATTAAAATTTCCAGTTCACATTGTCCTAAGAAATAGATAAAAACCATTGGTTGGTGGATAAAAATGGTCTTTTGTGGACATCTCACATGATTTCTCATTGATGATTACTGTTCAATTTAACAGGTTAAACATGTTTGTTAATATTACCAGGCTCAATACTACAAATAATGTAAGCAAACAGGAATAGTGTGTCTTGAAGTTTGTTAAGTAGTGCAGATTTCAACTATTGTGTCCTTTTTTTTTCCATAGGAATAGATTCATACATCAGAAAGATACCTTTCCTCTGACCACGTATTGTGCCTGTCTTTTGATTTTGTAAGAATCATCATTGTATATGGTAAGCCTGCCTTCAAGAAGCTTATGATCTAGTTCTTATGGTTCATAGCTGTGTATGGAATTGAACAACTTCCTCACAAGCTATGTGCAAAAAGCTATGGAACGCACAAGCAGCCCAGGGGGTGGTGGTGTCATTGCAAAATAAGATAGTGGAGAGGATATATCAAAATACAAAGAATGGCAATGCACCAGAATAAGCCATTTATGTTTGCAACAGTAAACCCCAAAGATGAAAGGAGCCCAAGATTAATATGGCTGAAGGCAGATGCAGAAAGGAAGGTGAAGTTCACACTCGTTCTGGAGTTCAGGAAAGCCCTGAGATGCACAAGCCCCGCATGAAACGTCTTCCCCAGAAACATTCTTCTTAGCAAGGGGGAAAGATGGATGTTCAGAGCTGCTGGCCTAGAGCCTAGAGCTTCGTTCCTCAATCTAAACTCCCTTTTCTCCCTTTTGGCTGATCTTCAAACACTACAAAGAATGGACGGGTTAAGATCTTTCTTAAATACAATCCCTCAAAAGTTGATTTTTATATTTGTTTTTCTTATAGGACTTTGGATGTTAATGGAACAGTCCAAAGCTGTATTTCCAAATTCTAAATAACGTGTCCTCTCTACCAATTCTGACTTAAGATATTCTTGATTTTCTTGAGCTATGTTGGTTTGTGTTGAAAACTGAGAAAAGTATTAGCCTTTTTGAAGACTATGAAGAGTATTTTGTTTTCTTTTGTTTTAAGAATATTTTCAGGTTTAGGAAAATGAAGTGGATAAGAAAAAGTGGGGTACAGGTAAAACTCAGTTTTGCCCTCAGTTCAGAGGGCAAAAAGTTTTAAAAAAATATATTTTTTCTCTTTCTTGAGGTACTCCACGATTAGGTTTTTCCTCCAGCAAATTATCCTTACTAAATTCATTTTACAATGACTAAAAAAGGAAAAACCATCACAAAGAAGTTTTAACCTTAACTTTTAATTTCCTTTTTTTTTTGGTCAGTTTACATCACAGCATTAATTTTATTTCCACATAGGAGAAAGGGTTGTAAGTTATTAATATCACTCTTCTTCACTCCTCTCGGAGAAAAAATACCCCATTGTTAACACCCAGTTGTTAAAGCACATAATAAAAGAAAAGTTAGTTTGAGGTGTAGAATGAATTTTCCCTACGTGTCACCATACACACAGGAGAGGGGAGAACACACGGGAACACTGGGTGTTACAAAAGTTAGTTCATCATCAGGCACACCTCCTTGCTAATTTCCTAAATGTGTCCCAGCCAATGCTGTGAATCTGAATATGCATCCCTTTTAGAAGCCCTGTTAAAGTTTCGGTTTTTATGAGTGTGAATTTCTTTCTTTCTATTCCTTATTTGCCAATCCTTTATGAACCAAATGTTCTACACTTAGAAATGAAATTTGACAGCACTTCACCCAGCTCTCAGAAGCATCTTCCTCCTCTCATCCTTGAATTTGGAGAGAGGCTGAGCAGGGCTGTGTTGATTTAGTCCAGGATCCTCAAACATCTATAAAATGCCTTTAAATGAATGAGGAGTGTACTGGCTAACATGCTAAACCCTGTCTGTAACCTGCAGCCTTACAAGGAGACAAAGAAGCTCTGGTGTCTCCTAATATAGTTGCAATAAAGATAGGATGATGGCCCTCGAAGTAAACATAAAATAATTGTACATAGAAGCTTATGCAAAAAGGCTTTGTTCCTAAATACTGGAAAGGCAGTCACCCTGAAACAATGGGGCAAATTAACATGCAGCCAGACCCAGGCTCTTAGCTACACACACACACACACACACACACACACATGCACATTCACAAGCTCACAGTGAGGAATGCTTGGTGCTTGCTGGGAGGTCAACACTACGAATCTTTCTTGGGAAGGCAGCATGTCAGATTTCAGACACTTTCCCTACAAATGGGCTTTCGCTGCTCAAAGGGGGGGCTTTCTGATCCAGATAATAAAGTCCATTTACATGAAAAGATGCCGCTTTCAATGACATGATTAATTTCGGAAATACCTGGCATCTGAGTGAAGCCGAGACTTCAAGAAATGACTGATGATGAGAAAGGATAATTAGGCAAATGTCAAGAGTCAGTGTTTTGCTTGGTGACAGAGGGACTGGCCTGTCTGGGTTGTCGTATCCTCATTCCAAACGGAAAAGAAAGGCCTTTGTGGGAAGTTGGGGATGATCAACCTGCAGTTACATATCAACTCTCCTCAGCCCATGTTTCTCTGGTTTGTACCCCCTCACGACCCATGGGCAGCCGATGCTTACCTTCGGTGACTTCTCAGCAAATCCCAGACAAAGCTGGCCTTGTTTTTCATGAGGTCTGAAAAATGTAAATTTATCTTGCCTTACATGTCATTTGTTCAAGAGTGACCTCTCTGTTCTGAGCCCTTTCAAGAATCTCATTGACTTCTCCTCCCCTTCAAAAAAAGAAAAACAAAAAAGGAAAAAAGCCAAACACCATTTAATACTCTACAGAAAGCACTTTGAAGACAAAGGCTGAAGTGGGAGGTAATGCAAATCTACTCCCCCCACATTGTTTCTGAGCCCTTTCTTCACTATTTTTTTTTTTAAACAGCAGTTTTTCCATTGGTGAATTGGAAGATGTCAATGACTCTCAAGATTAGTGATCGCCACAGGACAGAATTAATGGAAAGCAGAGCCCTCCCAGTGGAGTGACGAGTATTCCTCCAATGGAAGTTTCTGGAATAAAGAGTTTGTAACAGTGGCGAGAGGTGTGCGGGAGGTTCTTTCCTTACTTCTTCTGTCTGCCAGTACATCTTAGTGTTTCCAAAACCACATTCATGGTCTATGAGTGATTCCTATCCCTCCTAACCTCCCTACTTTACTCCTTCTCCCTCTGCCTGACTAGTCTAAAGAAGAAAGGTGGATCTCTCTGTGAAGCCATCTCCTGCCAATAAAAAGCCCACAAGAAGAGGGGAGAAAATCCAGAGAAGGATTCTTGCTAGCAATTTAGGAGTGGGCATGCTAAGTTAGGTCTATATCTGATATTAGTTAATAATTGCTATGGGTTGAATTGTGTCTCCCCTGCCCCGCCCCCCCAACACGCACAAAAAGATATGTCGAAGTCCTAACTCCCAGTACCTCACAAGGTGACCTTATTTGGAAGTAGAGTCATTGCAGATGCAACTAGTTAAGATGAGGTCATACTGAAGTGTGTGTCGGGGAGGCCCTTAATTCAATATGCTCAATGTCATTATAAGAAGACAATGTAAAGACACACAGAAAGGAACGCTATATGACTACAGAGGCAGACATTGGAGTGATACAGCTGCAAGCCAGGGATGCCAAGGATTGGTGTCCACCATCCGGAGCTACAAAGAGGCAAAGAAGGATTTTCCCCTACAGATCTTAGAGGGAGCAAATTCCTATTAACACCTTGATTTGGGACTTCTGGCTTCCCGAGCTATGATACAACAAATTTCAGCTTTAAGCCTCCCAATTTGTGGTACTTTGTCACAGCAGTTTTAGGAAATGAATACAATGATCATAAAATTTAACATAGCAGGCCAGTTCTTCATAGAACTGGAAGTATTATCTTTTTCCCTTACCTGAACACTTACAGTCTTACCCCAATTCCATCCTAGCAGACAGATATGTGTTTATTAAGAGAGAGTGTCACCTGTCACAAATGTTACATGAAACTCCATATTCACCAAAAGAAGAGAAACTATCTCTAAAAGCCTTGATGAGTGTAAACATACTCCCAGCATACATAAAACTGCCTGAGAGTCATGGCAGCCCCCCAAAAAGAAACACTCAGTGTGTTTAGTGAAATACTATACATTAAGTACGTTAAATGCACTATATGATACTCATTAGCCTGTAACATAAAATACCATTTAAAGCAAGACAGGAGAGGAGAAACAAACCCAAGTATCAGCCTGCTTTATTCCCTTTGGAGAAAATACATTAAAATATATTTGTAGTAAATATGTGAAGTCCTTGACTAAATCTGTTTCTAATAGTGGAATAAAACTAGAAAAAAATGGAAATTAATCATTGTGTGGAAATTTCTACCTAAAATGGGACAATTCCATCCTTTCAGTATAATTTTTAAAAGCTGTTAACCCCAAATAGTAAAGTTTGATTAGTACTATATTAGTAAATAATATCTATAACTTGGCATGAGTTAATTTTCTTCAAGTTTTCACAACTTGCTTTAGAAATTACATTGCTTAGTGGCAGGTTGTGGAAATGACAAAGTATTAAGGATAAAACCAAAAAAGATTACTGTTTATAATTCATTTATATGACATAGCATAAACATATTTACTGAAAGTATGCCATTTCCTTGGTTTTGAGTCTTTGCTACTGTTCAAAACATTCTAACCTGACAACTAAACAATTTTACAATAGAAAGATCCTTTTTATTAATAGTTTGGAGACTAGAAAATTGCACGGATGGGAGAGAGTCTCACAATCCAAATACAATGTGATTGTGTTTCCCTATTTGCTTTTAATCATTTGTAAATCCTGAGATGCTTAACATTTTATGTTTAAATATTATCCCAGTACAAAGCTTTTCCCCTGCTTATGCATAATTTCATCTAGAAATTAATATCTCCCACTTATAATGCATCAAAAGCTAGAAACATTTTCCTTCCTTAATGGTGTAGAAATTAGTCTAATTTTAAAGCACTTGAGGATATAATTATTTACATGTACTAGAAATATTAACTAGAACTATCTGATCAAGGTATGTGGAAAGTTGGAGAAAAGAAAAACATTTCTTGAAGTTATAAATAGCTAGCTATCTTAAATGTTACTTAAAAAGAAATAATTAGGTTATGTGGGCATTCCAGATTATAGAAGAATGTGTTCCTGGAATCCTTTGAAAATTAAATATGTTTCTGGTATTTTCAAAATAGTGCAAAGTACTTGAAGATCATTTACTTTATTTTCTGTTAAAGTTAATATGTATGTATAGATGGCTTCGGTACTGGTGGAAGTGATAGAAAGAAATAAATGAGGTGTTAATTTAATAAATGTGTTGTCAGTTGTGCTAAAATTGAACGCAGTGCATATATGTCAATTGGATGTATATACAGTTGTAATATTTTTATCATTATTATGAAATGTGCTTTGTTTTATAAATGCATCTGCTCATTGTGATGATTTCTGTGCTCAGCTTAAATGAGATTTATCATTTTTTTCCTTTTGTTTATAAAAGTACAGTTTATATTTCCTCTGTGATTGATTATATTCCTGGAAGGTCTTGTGATTAACAATATAGTACATTTTTTTATTGAGTTATTTCACACACAAATGGCAGGGCCCAAAGGGTATTCAGAGTTTACAGGATTTTTCTAATACATGTGTTCCCTTCTGTATTGAAGCTGCTAATTAGTGCTTTTAAACAGCTCAACATTGAATTGTTGGAAGGCACCATATCAGGGCTAATATAAAACTGTTTATGTGGAAGGATATATAAAATAAGAAGGTGTTAAACCCAACACAAATTGAGTGGCAGGGGTTCCCACCAGTGCTAATTTTATGTTTGTTTTGTTTCATTTAAAGTTAAGATGTCTGTGTTATAATTGTGATGTGGAACATGCTGTACTTACAGATGGACTGAAATGTGTCAATTTACGAGCTGCGTTTGTCTGGCAAAGAAGTCAATGGATAGTTTTATCGGAGAATAGCTATTGCCAAACACTAGTTTTTATTTTTAACAGAGGACATATGGGGACTTAAAAAATATATGTTTTTATATATGATGGTTATATAAGACATGCTCAAAGTTCCAATTTCTGCAAAGTATGTTTAGTGAGCTTTTCATTGTATTTTGATATGTTCATCTAACCCGACAATAATCCATTAATAGAATTTTTAATGTCTCAAGACAGTTTCACTACTGAAATCGAAAGTGCATGTGTTTAAACAAATCTAGGAGTTTTGTTATCTTAAGTCAGGTTCTGCTGACTTCCGAGTGAATCAAGCTAGAGGGAACCTTAAAAGGTCACTTATTTCAATCCAGCTTTCACACAAATAGACCAGTTAGAAAATTTTCTATTCTTGGGCTCTTCCAGGGAAATTTCCCACTTTCCTTCATTACCCCCATCAAAGTTTAATAATCGGTTTTACAGAATGACTACCTTGTCAGTTTTGTAGTGCCCTGGCCAGACCATCACATCTCAAGTGGAGGACAGGGGGACCACTGGACAACCTGCAGGAAAGCATTGTTACTCAGTCATTCTTTCTTTTGTCAAAGCACACTAGTGTAAAAAATGCATTTTGTCAAGCTTTATTCCTTTCCCATAGTCCCTTCTCATACACTCTATATAAGGCTAAGTGTTAGGAAGGTTTTTGTTGATTTGATTTTTTTTCATTTTTAGTGTCTTTTAAAAGAACTCTATTGTGCTTTTGACTATGAATGCTTGGGAACTCCATGATGCTGGACATGGAGAAGCATATATTTCTTAGGGACATTCAACTAGATTTTGAGGATGTCATATAGCAACCATAAGACAAATCTTTGAAAAAAATAACATATTATTGATAAACTCTTAGAAAATTTGATTAAGAAGAAGAGAGAGGTGTCATAAATTACCAATGACAGGAATTAAAAAGGAGACATCACTACAGATTCTTCAGATGTCATAAACAATATAAAAGACATAGAACAACTTTGACAATGAGATTGAAGATTCAGATGAAATTAATTGCTAAAAATGCACACCATACCCAACCTGACACAAGATGGGATAGAAAATATGAATAGTCCTGATATATTAATATTATTGAATCTGCAATTTAAACCTTGCCATAGGGAAATCTCTAGATGGCTTTGGTAAATTTTTCCATACATTTAAAAAAGAAATAATAGCAACCTCATACAAAGGCTGTTAAAGAATAGGAAAAGAACAAACAATTTCCAATGTAATTTATGAGATTAGCAATATAATAATACCAAATTCTGACAAGTAATATAAGAGAGGTAAATTATAGGCCAATCTCTCTCATGAACCTAGATACAAAAATAGTAAATAACATCTTTACAAAATTTAATCTAGTGATTTGTAAAAAGGAGAATATATCACAACCAAGTGGAATTTGTTCAAAATAATGAAATGTTGGTTTAACATTTGAAAAAACCTAACACAATGTAATTCACTACATTAATAAAACAAAGGTGAAAATTATATGAACATATTAATAGATATAGCAGAAAGAATTTGGTAAAATTTAACACACATACATGATAAAAAAGAAATCTCAGCTAACTAGAAATAGAAGGGAATTTCCTTAATCTATTATAATAAAGAGCATTTACAAAAAACTTTCCATAAAAATTGTTCTTAATGGCAATATGTTGAAAAATTTCTGCTTTATATAGGAACAAAATGGCTGCTATCACCACTTCTATCTGACATAGTATGGAAGGTCCTATTTATAGCAATAAAGTGAGAAAAAAGAGCTAGATGGACTGAAGGGGGAAATGATACAACTGTCATTATTCAAAGATGACATGATTGTCCATACAGAAAATTCGAAAGTATACAGATAATCTATGAGAATTAAAAGTGATTTATCAAGGCCTCTGGGTACAAGCTCAATAAATAGAATTTATTATTTTTGTTGCAACTAATGAGCTGATATTGGTACGTTATTATTAACTAAAGCTCACACTTTATTCAGATTTCCTTAGTTTTTATCTAATGCCCTTTTTCTGTTCCAGGATCCCACGTTACATTTAGTTGTCATATCTCTTTAGGTTCTTCTTGACTATGACAATTTCTCAGACTTTCTTTGTTTTTGATGACCTTGGCAGTTTGAGGAGTACTGGTTAGGTATTTTGTAGAAACCCTTTCTATTGGAATTTGTCTGATTTTTTTTTTCATGTTTAGACTAGGGTTATGGCTTTTTGGGAGGAAGACTATAGAGGTAAAGTTCCATTTTAATCACATCATATCAAGTTCACACACTATCAACATGATTTATCATTATTGACGTTGACCTCGATCAAGCAAACACTGGTTGAGACAGTGTTTGTCAGGTTTCTCCATTTACTCAGCCCCACCTCCTTTTCTGAACTCTTTGAATGAAGGCACTAGGAGTAGCCCACACCGAAGGAGTGGGAATTTATGCTACCTGTTGTTGAGGGCTGAGTATCTATATAAGTTATTTGCAACCCTTTTGCATGAGAGAGATGTCTCTTCTCCCTATCTATTTACTTATCCAATTATTTATTGACATGAGTATTGGCTCATAGATATTTATTTCATACTTTAGGTTGTAATCCAATAAATACTACTTTATTTTGTTGCCCAAAATGTTCCAGCTTTGATCGTCCAGAGCACTTTCAGTTGGCTCTTGTGTCCCTTTGACATAATGTCATCAATGTGAAATTTTGTTTTTGTTTTTGTCTTTTAGAACTTCCTTACTTTCTGGTACTCTAATATGCTCCATGCTCATCTCATGTATTTCTTGCTCTGGTTCTAGAATTAGGCATTTCTCCAATGATCTCTGGTTTCTTTTAATTGTATTTTTATATACTACTATCAATTTTTTTAAAAAGTAACTTTTTTTTCTTCTTTTTCCCCCCACTCAGTCTGCATCCTTTCCTTCTTACTCTCCGAGAGGTGGAGAAGAACAATTATCAGTGACAAATGGCAGTTGCAGCGAAGCCAGGAGCCGGCTTCAGGCCCAAGAAAGAACCCTGCACTTCCGCCTCCTGGTTTCTGGGCTCTACACGTTCGGAGAAACTTCTCCGGTAACAGACTATAGAAATGGTCCCTGAAAGTATAGTCTTAAAAGTAACATTTCAATAGAATAAAACAATTCCAAATACTAAGAGAAAATATACTAAAAAGAGATTCAAGGCTTCTACACTGAAAGCTTCAGAACATTATTGAGAGAAATTAAAAAGACCTAAATAGAGGAATAAAGTATATTCACAAATTGAAGTTCCAATATTGTAAAGATGTTAATGTCCTCCAAATTGATTTATAGATTCAATTTAATTTCAATCAAAATCTCAGATAAAATGTAAAAATTGGTAAGTTTATCCTAAAATTTGTAGTAAAAGCAAAGGGCCCAAAATAGTTAAGATAATCTTGAATGAGAAGAACTTAACATAAAGCTGGAATAAGTAAGAAAGTGTGTCATTGGCTAACGGGTAAACAAATAATGAAATAAAGAAATATTCCAATAAAATAAGTGGGTCTTGAAAGAGAACCATGTATATATGGCCATTTCCACCCTCTGACATTTTAATATAAAAAACTTCAGACAAAAAGCAAAATTGAAAGAAGTTTACAGTGAATACCTATATACTCACCAGCTAGAGTCTACCATTATCATTTTACAAGGCTTGCTTATTGTATATCTATCCATCCATTTATCTATCATACTTTTTGTTGTATTTCAAAGTAAATTACAGACACAAATACTTTTTGCCCTAAATATTTCAGCACCAATACCACTAACTAGAGTTAAATATTTCTTTACAATTCTTTATTTCTGATATAAAATTTACATATGATGAAATGAACAATTAAGACTATAATTGCCGAAATTTAAGAAACACATACACCTAGGTAGCACAATCTCCTATCAAGTTATAGAATATTTCCATCATACTAGAAAATTTAATCATGTCTATTCCCAGTCCATCCCTGTCCAATTCCCCAGAGACAATAACAATCCTGATCTTTTTCACTACTGAATTTTTTTTACATGTTCTAGAGTTTCATATAAATGGAATCATGCAGTGTATTCTATTCTCATGTCTAGCTTGTTTCACTCAGCATAAAGTCATTAAGATTTATCCATATTGTTGCATGTATTGAGAGTTTATACATCTTTATTGCATAGTATTCCATTGTATGAACATACCAGTTTGTTCATCTCTTCTTCTATTAATGGACCCAGGCAGTTTCTAGTTTTTGTCTATTGTGAATAAAACTGTCATAAACATTATTTTTAAGTCTTTTGTGAACATAGGATTTAATTTCCATTGCATAAATATCTAGGAGTGAAATTGATGTGTCATAGGGCAGGCATATGTATAGTTTTGCAAAAAACTGCCAAAACTTTTTCAAAAATAGCTGTACCATATGACAATCTTCTCAAGCGCCCAGTTGGGGATATAGAGAAAGCAAAAAGAAAATGCAGGGAACACGTTGCCATGTCTATTTTTGAGTTCTGAGTTCCCTAGTTAGTTTGTCTTCTTTTCTCCACCTTTCAGAATCTTCTTGTGTTTTTGTTTTATGTATAAAATCCAAGGGTTTTAGCTGTACTTAGTGGGAAGAATAGGGAGAAATGTGTCTTCTTTTATCTTGTTTGAGATTGGAAATGTATTGCTATTTTATTTCATTTTGAAAATGCTGATAATAGGTGGGGGTAGCGTCTGTTGGTAGAGTCTTATTTTTCTTCCTCTTCTGACCCTTTACACTAGTGTGTTCTCATTTCAGGGCAGTGAATATCCAACATGAAGTCATATATAAATTGGCCAAAATACACACACACACACATATGTATCTATTTGATGTGTAAATGTTTCTGATTTTTGATTTTATGTGTCAAAAATCTCCCTTCCCTATAGATTCAATTAAAAAATGTATATGAAGTAATGTTTACCTCAACCAGTGCATGAGTCTTTTTTGGGTTACTTTTATTTCTATCTCACTTTGAAAGCCAAATATCTTTATATGATATTGAACAGAAATTTGTTCACTGATTTAATATATTTAGTTATGACTCACTAGAGCATCTTGACAACTTGGTTGAACACAATACCAGGCAACTTCTGCTAAAGTATGGTACATTTCTTTGCTCGTCAGATTGACCCAAGTGCCCCTATAGATTAGGTAGTATGCTGAGGGGCAGGGCTGGGTGTCAGGTAATGGGACAGGATGAACATGGAGATGTGTGTGGGTGCATCAATCTTATATGAAGAATTGAGAGAAGAATCGGGGGGAAGAAAAGTAATTTTGTATATAGAGCGAGATTAGCAGAATTCCATTTTCAATGCCAGACAGTTTTTAATTCTTCACAAAAACACAGAAAGTAGAACAATTTTATACACAAGGGATAACTGCAAAATTTAGTACTTTGGCATTATTCACTCATTACTATTACTGCTGCAAACCTATCAAAGAACTGAGGATGACTCTGGGGGAAGAGACAGAACTGATGACATAGGTCCAGTGGGCTGATGCTCTTTCTATGGAGACAATCGGTTAGAAGGTATGATTTCTTGTGGGTCTCTGGAGGTTTGCATGGTTAGAATTTTGGTGTTTGACCCCTGAGAACTAGTGTTTTTAAATTTGGTTATACATATAGAAAATGTTTCTCCAAAACATGTTCAACTTTCTGCTATAATTACACTCAAATGTTCTGTTTACAACCATGTTCCTATTCTTAGTTCAATTTTTCTTCACAATGAGCTCCTCAGTAATACAAAAGTACTAATAAATCTAGAATTTGACATTTATGTTACTCTTCATTTGCCTTTTCAAAGTTATTTACTACAAACATACTTGGGACATAAACTTCCCCACAATTGCTGAAGATGATTCCTCAATAAGTAAAATAGTAAGAGTTCAGGAGCCTTGAAAACCACTGAGGCTGTGGCAGGCAGGACATTCCTGCCTGATGATCTGACTAATAAACTTGGACACAAACAAATGGAAAAACATATTATGCTCATGGATCGGTAGAATCAACATTGTTCAAATGTCCATACTACCCAAAGTGATTTACAAATTCAATGCAATCCCCATCAAAATACCAACATCATATTTCACAGATATAGAAAAAATAATTCTATGCTTTATTTGGAACCAGAAAAGAGCCCAAAAAGCCAAGGAAATCTTAAGCAAAAAGAACAAATCCGGAGGCATCACGTTACCAGACTTCAAACTATACTACAAGGCTATAGTAACCAAAACAGCATGGCATTAGCACAAAAATAGAGACATAGACCAATGGAACAAAATACAGAACCCAGATATAACACCATCCACATACAGCCAACTGATCTTTGATAAAGCAGACAACAATATATACTGGGGAAAAGAATCCCTATTCAATAAATGTGCTGGGAAAATTGGATAGCCACATGCAGAAGAATGAAGCAGGATCCATATCTCTCACCACTCACAAAAATTAATTCAAGATGGATGAAAGACTTAAATGTAAGGCGTGAAACCATAAGAAATCTAGAGAAAATGTAGGAAAAACACTTCTAGATATCGGCCTAGGCAAAGAATTTATGACTAAGACCCCAATGGCAATTACAGCAACAACAAAAATAAATAAATATGACTTGATTAAATTAAAAACCTTCTGTACAGCCTAGGAACACAATCAACAGAGCAAATAGACAACCTACATAATGGGAGAAAATATTCACAAGCTATACATCTGATAAAGGGCTAATAATCAGAATCTATAATACAAACAACTCAAGCAAATCAGCAAGAAGAAACCAAACAACCCCATTAAAAAGTGGGCAAAAGACATGAACAGAAGCTTTTCAAAATAAGATAGACAAGTGGCCAATAAACATAAGAAAAAATGCTCAATATTACTAATCATCAGGGAATTTCAATTTACAACCACAATGAAATATCACCTTACCCCAGTTAGAATGGATTTTATTAAAAAGTCCAAAACAATAGATGCTGGTGTGGATGCAGAGAGAAAGGAATGCTTATACACTGTTGGTGGGACTGCAAATTGGTACAATGTCTATGGAAAACAGTATAGAGATTCCTTAAGGAACTAAAAGTAGACCATTCGATCCAGTAATCCCACTACTGGGTATTTACCCAAAGGACAATAAGTCATTTTATCAAAAAGACACCTGCACTCAAATGTTTATTGCAGCACAATTCACAATTGCAAAAATGCAGAATCAACACAAGTGCCCTTCCATTCATGAGTGTATTAACAAAATATGGTATATGTATATCATGGAGTACTACTCAGCCATAAAAAAGATGAATTAATGTTTTTTGCAGCAATTTGGATGAAATTGGAGACCATTATCCTAAAGCGAAGTAACAAAGAATGGAAAAACAAACACCACATGTACTCACTATTAAACTGAAACTAACCAATGAGCACACATGTGCACAGAGGGGAGTAAAACTTGGTGGAAATAAAGCAGGGGCAGTGGGAAGGAGAGGATGGGCAAAAACCTACCTAACGGGTACAGTGAACACAATGTGGGTGATGGGCATACCTTATGGCCCTGAATCAAGCATTACAAAAGTGATCTGTGTAACCAAACACATTTGTACCCCCATAATATTTTGAAATGAAAAAAAAAAGCTTAGTAAATAGCAATTTGAGAAACTGTAGTCAAGATGAATAGCAGTAAACCTAAAAAGTATGGGATGTACTTAGATGCTGTTTTCAGATTTTTTATTGATATCAAGAAGCAAACTGGTTGATATTTTGGTATTGTCTGAGAAACCTGTGAGCAAAAGCTACAAAATATTGAACCTATATATCCATTTTGTGAGAATTGATGCCTTATCACTATTGCTTCCAGTCCACTAACATGATATATCTTTCCATTTATTTAGGTATTTTTTTAATTTGTTTTATCAGTGTTTTATAAATTTCAGCATACAAATTCTGAATATATTTTATTAGATTTTATCTAAGAATATGATTTTTTGGTTCTGCTGCAATAGGTACTTTTTAAAAAAAAATTTAACTTCTAACTGTTTGTTGCTAGGATATAGGGATACCATTTATTTTTATATATTGACCTAGTATCTTGTAACTTTGCTAAACTTATTTAGTTTTTCTAGGAAAATATTAATAGATTCTTTGGCATTTTTCACATACAGAAGCACACTATATGTGCTCCTATATGTCTTCTATACATCTATATGTCTGTGAATAGAGTTTTATTTCTTCCTTTACAATCTGTATGGATTTTATTTCTTTTTCTTGCTTTATTATATAGGCTAGAACTTTCAGTATGATGTTGAACAGTAATGTTGGGGGAAAACATTCTTGCCTTTTCCCCAATCTCATGTGGAAAGCATCTAATCTTTTACAATTCTGGGATTCCAATTACACATATATTAGGCTTTTTGATATTGTACTACAGGTCTTGGATGTTCTATTCTTTTATTTCAACTCATTTTCTCTCTTTGTGTTTCAGTTTGGGTGACTTTTATTGACATATTTTCTACATCAGTAATTCTTTCTTCAGCTGTGTCAAGTCTACTTGAAGACTCCATTGGAAGTATTTTTTATCTCTATTACTGTGTTTTTACTTACAGCATTTCCATTTGATTATTTTTTATAGTTTACTTCTGTTGAAATTACTCATCTGATGTTTCATGTTGTCCACCTTTCCATTAGAGACTTTAGTATAGTAATTGTGTTTATTTTAAATTCTCTGTCTGACATTTCTAATATCTGTTCCATATCTGAGTGCCATTCAATTGATGACAATGTCTCTTGACGGTTGTTTTATATTGTTTTTTTCTATACACCTAATTATTTTTTTGTTGTTGAAAGCTGGACATCATGTGTAGAATATTAAAGACTGAAGCAAACAGTTTTTATGCCTGGAAATGAGCACACACCTCTTTGCTTCTACTAGACTCTAAGTGGCTCCACATTCTCCTGCCAGCCTACATACATTCTCCAAAAATTTGTTAACAACTCTAGCTGATTCTTTCTTACTCATATCTGGCTGTGTCTGCCCCAGGTGGGAAGTTGCTCACATCTTGTCATTTCCTCCAGCCATCTGTTTCTGCTTAGATTTCAGGATATTTAGTTCTGTGCCTATGATGGCTTTAAGAAAAATTGTGAATTTGCAATTTGTTCTGTTTTTTCTTTGTGTGTGTGTCATAAGGGTGGAAGTGATGTTCTTTCTAGGTATCTATACTCCTAGCAGTTATTTATATATTTAAAAATTTTTTAAGACATAATGCAATTACATGGTTTGAAAATAGTCTTACCAGGTTTGAAAAACCAAAACTGATTTAAAATGAAAATCTCGCTTTCATTTATCTCATTCCTTTTCTGTCCTTCTAACTTTCTCTTCCAGGGCTTTTTTTCTTTTTTAAATTCAAAACTCAGCAAATATACACAGATATATTAATTCTTTCTCTCCCTTTCTTACACCAAAATGTTTTCCCCCCTTTTTTTCCCTTGAAGATCTTTCCTAATAGGCACATAGAGACCTGCTTTATAATTTTCACACCTGCATGTGATTATTTGTCCACAAAAAGAGTAGAAACAACCTAAATGTCAGCACAGGCAACTATTGAATAAACTATGATATTTTTGCTATTACAAATAATATCACAACAAACAATTTTGGAGATATATGATTTTCTTACATGTGCAGAATTTTCTGTAATATAGAACCCCAGAAATAGAATTGCTAGAAGAATGCATCCATAGTTTACATGCTATTGCCTGGTTTCTCCACACTTTCTTTTCAACAACATCATTGCTATTATGCTAGTGGAGTTTCGGGTGAAAACTACATTAAACGTGTATGCTTAGTCTACTATCTTTACCCAGTTCTTTTCATTTATTCCTCAATCAACTCCACTCTAGTTTCTCTCCTACTGCTTCATTGAAGGCTGCTATTTTTAAGGTCAATAATGACTCGCATTTAGCTAAATCCAATGGCCACAGTTTTAGAAATAATCTTGTTTGATTTCTCATCAGCAATGGGCAGCTATATGTTTTCGTGGATTTTGTGACCCAACATTATTTTGATTTGGCTTCTACTTATTTGGTTCTTTCTTTTTATTTGACTTTGTCATCTGCTCCTATGCACCCCAATCTCTCAACATTTGGAAGCTCCCATTTCTACCCACCCACTTGCCAATGCCAACGAGTGTAGGCAAATGGGAAGACAATTATGGAAAGCCTAATTGAAATTGCATAGGAATGCTATTATTTCTTATTATCAGAGCACTGAATTACTAAAGTGGAAGTGGTTACGAGGTTTTGACCAATTTCATCTACAGTTAAGTAATGGTATTATAGTTATTATGAAAATTCTGTTTTTGTGGATCCAAGGCCAGATAAGAGAAAATTAACACTTGCCATATATGCAGTGCCTCTCCTTTTCCCCGCCTGGGGTGGACAAATTGTAGTTACTATTTGGGATTATATGTATTTAACATTCTTGGACTGCTTTGTTTTTGTTTTGTGTTGTTTTTGTTTATTGATTTTGCACCATCTTTTGTCTTGGTATGGACTTACTGTATAGCATGCAGGAGCTGTTTTCTACAGAGGTAAAAGCTAACATACCTCTGGCTTATAAAGAGTTCATAACAATACGTGTTTACAAATTGCTTACTTTGAGATGGACAGGTGAAAAACACTATATAATTGCCAAGTATTATTATCTGTCTAAATCTAGCTGAGTAAACAAATCTTTTTAGTGCCTATTTTAATGACACAGTTGTTCCATATGGTGGACTTCAGATGCATAAAGAAATCTGGAGTTAGTGCATTCCCTGGAGAGAACCAGATTGTCCAGGTGTGCTATATTTTAAACTCAGGGTAGAATTAAGAGACACGGATTTTCAAAATTCAGGCTCAAACAGCAACTCAGACCAAGTTAATTTCTCTATTGTTTCAGACAACACAGGGTTCTTTCATTAATGAAACAAACCCATGTAGTATCTGTAGAAAAGGAGGTCCTAATAATTTTGTGATATTTGGGTCAGAATGGCTTTTGGTAAGAGAAGTCCCCAGGAGCTAAATTGCTGAGATTGAGTTACTTGCATAATTTTTCTTAAGTTTGGTAAAGACCCAGACTGGGCTTGTTTCAGAGATTCTACAAAAATGATGTTTCTCAGAGAGGTCTTAGGTGGCATCTTTTGGGTCCTGATGTAGTTTTTTCATCATGGTTCAAAACTTCTCATGGCCTTTTAGCTTGACAGACAGAACAACTAGGCATAGGCAACAGGTCTGCCAACCTCAGAAAATTACAGTAAATTCAGGAAATAGATTTGATTTTAAGAATAGCCTAATTATTACTGAGATGGATTCCTTTTTTTCTTTGGCTTTGTATTTGTTGTTGAAGTGGATTCCTCTTTTTCTGATCCAGGGGTGGAGAATCTGCCACCTTTGGGCCACATGTGGCCTTCTGGATTCTTAAGTGCAGCCTTTTGACCAAATCCAAATTTTACAGAACAAATCCTTTTAATAAAGGGATTTGTTCTGTGAAGTTTGGATTTGGTTGAGGGGCTGGACTTGGGGATCTGGAGGGCTACATGGAGCTTTGAAGTCTCTTTCAAAATAACTTGGATGTTGAATGTGGCATCTTGTGGAAGCTCGCTGGTCCCCAGTGGGGACTGGAAGACAAAAGTCTGAGTGAGACAGTGAAACCATGGGTCTTGCTCCTCAGTGTGCTGGTGGACAGGTCTGATCAGCTTGGTGGGTTTTATGTCTCAACTGCTCCAATAGTTACCACATAGTCATAATTCAGGCCAAAGTGGCCACATGGACTCCAGATCACGTGCACAGGCAACGTTCTCTCCCTAGTCAGCAAATGAGTGCTCTGAGTGCAGAGAAAACAGGGGATGAGAGCTCAGGCCTTGAAATATGAGTCAATGCACTGAATTGCTTGTCCTGGTTCTTAACTGGAAAGTAATGGTCTTTGATTTCCCTTTAATAACTACTTTTGTGTGTACAGTTTAGAGAGTCAGGTATCCTACAGGCAACCTAATGCTTCAGCCACCATCCCATGCTGTAAGTTTTCCTAAGAAGATCTGAAATGATATCTGGACACAGATTCAGAGAACTGTGGGAGTAAGAGAAAGCAGAGTAGACTTGAAGATGACAGCTCCTGACCCGGGGCCTCAGCTTTGGACTGTAGCAAGTAGACAGGCGGGCGAACTCTGGGGGCAGCTATGATCGGGGGACGTAGAGCCAACACTGCCACATCTTCCCATTTCATAGAAGTCTGGATTTCTATGTAAAATATCTTGATGATCGAATGGTGAAAACTAATTCCTTGTCCGTATCTCTACTCTCCACTTGACACTTCCTTCAAATTAAAAACAGGTGAAGGTCTCATTCTACTCTAAAAAGTAAAACATGCAACCTTTCTCTTGTTAAGTTTTATTAAACAGTTCTCCTATCCTGGGTGTTGATGATTCAGGGAAAACAAAACGATTTTTACCATTAGAGTTTCCATTCTAACTTATTCTTTACCTGTTTACCACCCAATTCCTTGAATTATGTTAGATATCTAAGATAGTTAGTCCTGGACTTTCATACTCCATACAGAAATGCAGTAACTTCTTTGACACTCACCCTTTATAACTTCACCTACTACCTAATTAAAATTTTATTTTCAGTGACCACCAATTCTATCCCAATTGCCAAATCCTGTGATTGGCTCTCAGTTCAGTATTTGTCATTATTTTTCACCATCTGGGTGTTTAATCTCTCCCTTCTGTGACCCACTCTCTGTGATTGGCCCTGGATTCTTCCTTCATCTGCATGAGCACTTACCTTCGTCTACATTTCTGTGCCTATAATTCCCAAATTTATGTGTCCCTATAAACTTCCAGTCCTGAATTTTTAACTTCTTCCTAGATATCTCCATGTAGAAATCTCAGCATCACCCCAGTGGCAATACAAAAATGTGTCTAAGGTTGAACTCAACCCTTCCTTCCCCATTCTTTCTTTTAGGGTACGGTCAGGAAAAAAGAAACCACATTAATTTTGTTAACAGAGATAATTTAGTATAAGTTAAATAGTATTGGGCATTGAAAATGGAAATGAGGAACACTGAGAGAGTAACAAAGAGATAGTCACTGTGGGATGCAGCCCCCCTACGGCTGGGGCTCAAAAGGAAGGGACTGCGATTATCAGAAGCTAGAGACTAGGAGACGAGTCCTTACAGCGCTGGGACTAGGGTCCTTGCAAAGAGCCCCCTCTGGTATCTCAAAGGGGGTGCAACAGGAGACTGGTTTTAGAAATGTAGAAAATAACTGGAAACTAAAAATAACTGCTACTTCCAAAGTGAAGGGCTGTATTTAGAACGGTGAGCAAACAGAAAGAAGCATTGCCTTCTGCCTTTTCAGGCTTTCTGTCTCTTTCTGTCACTCCCACTGGTACAACACAGTAGGAGGCCAGCTAGCCAAGGACAGAGTATGTTTGCGGAGTCCCATCCCCAGCATCTCAAAGCTTGAACATAGACAGGTGGGTTTGGAGCTAAAAGACATGGTGCATTTTCCTTCTCTTTGTTAAAGGCTCCACCACCGTTCACACCTTGATGACTCAGAACTGTCTTCAGCATTTTTGACTTGATGTGAATGCCATATCCAATTAATTGCCGAGTCTTTTCAATTTCACCCCTAAGAGATGCCTTTTGCTTTTCAGCTGACACCACCCACATTTAAACTTCTATTACTTCTTGTCTAATCCATTTCAGAAGCTTCCTAATGGATCTCTTCTCTTACTTCTGTCTTTCCCCTCATTAATCCAGACTAATCTTCCCAGATCACTGCTCAGCAGATGACTCTCTGCTGTTCCAGATACTGGGATGAAATCAGAATTCCTTGGCATGGCTCTCAAGGCTTTTCATGGTCTCCTCATCCAGCTTTTCAGACTTCTCTGAAAGATGTGAGGTGATGGATATGTTAATTTGCTTGGCTATGATAACCACTATGTATAACTATATATACCCACTATATGTCAGTATCAAAACATCATGTTGTACACCTTAAATATATATAATAAAACCAAACAAAACAGAATTACCTTAAAGAATCTTCTTTTAATCTCTCCACACCTAGCTGTACTTATAACTTCTGACTTGTCAAAGGCCTCTTGAACTTTCTTGCCTCTAGGTCCAAGGTCATTTAGTCTCTGTCCTGAATGCGTTTCTCATCTTCACTTGATGCTTCCAGATCTAACTTAAATGTCACCTAACTATGAAGAAACCCTTGAACTTATCATAGACTTAGTACAGTTCAATGAAAAACTATATGAAACCTTTTAAGCACCTTGTTATTCTGCAAGGTGCTATTATAGTTACGACTTTCAACACATACACTATTTTAAATTGCAGCACATTTTAAAAAGTGAAGGAATTTTTGGAAGGTAAAAGAAAACTGGATTTTTTTTCTTTAGGAAAAGAAAAAATAAAAGTGGAAGTGTATAAAACACATAACTAGAAGGGCCATCAACAATTCTTTCCTGTCAGGAAATCAGTGAAATGTATATATATTGTTAAACCTAAAGAAGGCACTTAACTTAGAAATAGTTGCAATTTATAGAAATCTGAGGCATAGATTCCATACCTGGAAGTGAGAATATACTTAAAGGAAATATTGGCAGGAGCAAGAGTAAATGCAGAAAAACTGACACGTTAACCCGAAGTTAAATAATGGAGACATGGACGTGATTATACAAAAAACAGCTAAAGCAGGCCAGGCCCGGGGGCTCACACTTGTAATCCCAGCACTTTGGGAGGATGAGGCAGGAGAATTGCTTGAGCCCAGGAGTTCAAGACCAGCCTGGGAGACAAAGTGAGACCCTGTCTCTACAAAAAGTAGAAAAAAATTAGTCAGGCAAGATGATGTGTGCCTATAGTCCCAGCTACTGGGGAGTCGGAAGTGGGAGGATCGCCTTGAGACTGGGAGTTTGAGGCTGCAGTGAGCTATGATCACGCTACTGCACCCCAGCCTGGGCTACAGAGTGAGACCCTATCTCTTAAAAAAAAAAAAAAAAAAAAGCAATGTGGGAAGAAAAATATAATAATTGGATGTGAAATAAATACAACTTAAGGTTTTGTAATAAAGCTTTGTTAGGGGATAACTCAAGAATACCCCAGAAGAAAGGTAAAGAGAAATTGAACAGATTTTGAAAGACAAGATTGAATAGGGGAAAAATTGAATAGGTAAAAAATCACAAATAGCTAAATTTTACCTAAGATTTATTTATAAGTGTGGAATTCTGGAAATAAAATAGAGAAGAGAGTGATTTCTTAAAATTAAGTGATTTCTTAAAATGAAATCACAATTTGTTGTGAAATTGGAATTAGGAGGTCTCAGATGCAAGGCATAGTTCCCCAGAAATGATGAAGATGACGATGACAATGATCGCTAAAATTTGTTGAGCACTCACTATGTGTAAGGCACTGAATTAGCTTGCCCTTAACTGAGTGTGGACTCATTTGACTCCTGCAACCCCTCAGCGAAGCTTGTGCTACGTTATCCTCACTTCACAGGTGAGGACCCTGAAGACACAAAGCTTAAATCATATCGCCTAGCGATTTAAATATTGGACCCAGAATTTAAATCAGGGGTCTGACTCCAGAGGCTGTACCACTGGCTGCTAAATAGCACCTTGTAGTGAAGTTGCAAAGAGGACAGATTCCTAGAATCAGTGGGCTTATGGGCAGAGGAAGTAAGCCTTTTCTAGAGATTTCTAACATAACTTTGAAATAAAACAAGGGTCATGGGGCAAGGGAAATTGACAAAGGTGATGACACAAGTCCTATTAACTAGTTTGTTATAGAAAGGGGAGGGGAGGATTCTCTAGTCCTGAGAGCTTCACCTGAACAATGCTGCCTTCAGTCCAAACCATTGCTGAATGAAGAGGAGGGACAGAGCGGCTAGGTGATCAAAGGCCCTTCGGAGAGGGATGTGAAATGGCAGCCCAGCTCTTCCCTGTCTCCAGAAGTTCACTGTACCACATTTAATAATTGCTTCCCATTATTGCCTGACTGTCCTTTCCAAATAAATCTGCCTGATTGGGATGGATTTGGTGTGGGAATATCTGTTCCAGCCTATTAGCCAGTACCTTTGCTGAGATTTCCCTGTCCACATTTATTAAGGAGATTGGGTGATAATTCAGGCTGGGTTCTGGTTTTCTTCCTGGTTTAAGAATTATAATAATTAGCACTGATCTTAGGCCCAAAAGTCAGCGTATTGTTTTCAGCTCATCCTTGTCTCTTCTTAGCAGCGTAGGCAGAAGCACCTTGCTTTGGGGTATGAAACCAGATTATCAAACAGCAGGGCTCCTGGGGCATTTCAGAGAGTGGGAGATTTTAGGGGCAAATTTTCTTCTTTTCACTTTGATCTTGACCTGTGATAGTGGCTGCATTTCTGGTTATACTTGCAGCTTCAGTCATTCCCAAGCAGACCCTTTAAAAATAAACCTATGATTTTCCTTGACATGACTTGTTGATTTAGTAGATTTTTCTCTTTCAATAAGTTAAAGCCAAAAAACAAACATGGAATTAGAGTCTTCTGCCCTCCGTTGTCTGGCTCCCTGGGGGAAGCAGGATTGTATAGAAAAAGCCCTCTCTTCTCCTAGAAAACTGAATCTTCACAGTGCACGCTGCTCTGCTAGTTGCAGATGTGTCTTGGGGGTTTCCCCAAATCCAGAACTCACTACCAACACGTGATCCTGCCCCTAGAAAAGCAGCACTCTTGTTCTACAAGTTACTATCTCCTTTGTTATTGATAATATCGTCATCAAGCTCTTACTGTGGGCCACTCTTCAAAGCACTTTATCTGCAGCAATCATTTAGTATTCACAATAACCCTATAAGTAAGTGTAATTATTGGTCATCCCATTTGATAGGGATGGAACCCAAGCCTTAAAGAGACTAAGAACTTACCCAAGGCCGTGCAGCCAGTAAGCTGAGACTAAAACACAAATCCGTCAGACCCCACTCTGACCTTCCACCTCTTAGTCCTGAATGGTCATAGGACAACTTTGATGTCAGCAAAATGCCACTAGCACAGAAGACAAAGAGAGCAGAAAAGACCAACAAGATGGTTTCATGGCCATGGCAGCCTAGGAAGGACTTCTGAAGTGTAGAACATAATTCAGCCACACTGGCAACATGGTAATGCTTGAAGAGAAGAAATAGTACATCATAACGTTTTCAGAGGCAGCAGCAAAGGCACCCAGCTCTGAAGGGTAGCCATACCTACTCTTCACACTCATGTCCCCTACCTATTCCCATTTTACTGATGGAGAAGCCAGGCTGAGGTACTTGTTTGCCAGAGGCCACATGGTTAGGAAGTGTCAGGGCAGTTATGTCAGCCCAGCTTTAGATGGAAGAGCCAGAAGGAAGAAAGTGGAATTTGATCAGAATGCACATCCTGAAATCATGTTGAGAAATGTTTCTATAGAAATGAAGACAATGCAAAGAACCAGTATGAGATTTGTTTCTTTCTCTGTATCTGTTACTCTCTCTCTTTCTCTTTCTCTCTCTCTCTCCCCCTCTGCTTCCTCTCTTCCATGAATACACACACACACACACACACACAGCCTAGTGCTGTTCAAAAGGAGAAAACCTGAACAATGAGAAAAACCTAGCAGTACTACTGTATTTTCAACATGTGTAATTCCTGAGAGCCTATCTAGGAAAGGGAGAGGGCTTCACTGAGGAAAGTTAGCGTGCTTTATCTAGAAAGACCACTGGTGATTTAATTGTAACTTCTACTTCTCAATTCCTTAAATATGTTAAAAATTATCTGTGGTATATACGTGATCCCACATAATGTAAAAGTCGTATTTAATTAAATTAATGTAACTGAAATAGTTCAGTTGGCTTAACTTGTTCATTTTCTCTAACTAAATATCAGCTTACACTAAAAATTTTATTAATCACAGTAATGAGAATTTTTATATTAAATATATATATTACATTTAGTTTAAACGTTAATAGTCTACATTATCTTAATAAATTGTGCTAAGGGAGTATATATGGACTAAGTCTCTCATGCAGATTTTATTGGTTGCTGCATAGTTAATAGACACTAATGTGATCAGAGCCTGGATGTGATCATAAGATCAGTAGTTAAAATGATTGAAATATAAATTAGGAGCTGGAATAATTGTTTGTTAGAAGCTCAGATAATAACTGTTTGGTAATGCTCAGAGGGTCGAAGAAATAAAACATTCAAATGTGCAGCAGCAGCAGGGGAAAGAAACACTTTGAGGCAGACAAAGGCCCCGGACGCTTTCTACTAATTGCTCCTATCTCTCTCTCTCCCTCTCTGGAGGTGGAAAGGCACCTCTGCTCTCCCTTAGCCGCCTCCTCTGGGTTCCTCAGTGAGCCTCCTAATCTGCATCTTTTTCTCTCTCCTTCGCTGCTCTACTCACAGGGTGTGTGTGCTTACTGATGATGACAAAGCCTGTACCACCGTCTTGCCATTGACACGCCTGATTAACATGCTTGGGATGCTTTCTTCTATGCCAAAGTTTGGCAGACTTATTCAGTAAGGGGCTCTAATCCATGCTAAATATTTTAAGCTTTGTGGACAATAGACTTCCTATCAAAACTACTCAACTCTGCCCTATGGGCACCGGAAGCTGCCATTAGACGATTGTACGTGAATGAGCATAGCTGTGTGCCAATAAAACTTTACAAAAACAGACACCAGGCTGAATTTGGCCCCCTTGCCATAGTTTGCCACCTCCTGTTCTATGTTATCAAATGTTCCCCTGACCCAAAGCCACATTTTGCTTTTTCTCTCAAAGGGAAATTCTCAGTTGAAATATCTTTCTCAACAATGGGGCTATAATGAATTTCTTTTACCTGTTTGTGTGCTGTGCATTCCTGACAAGGTAAAATTGATAATTCTTAATAAAATAGAAGCAATCTACACTCTGTGCCCTGATAGACCTGGAGGTTAATTAAAAAAGGATGTGATTGTATCTAAGAGAGTTAATCAACTTTTCTGTCTTACATAGCTATGAAGACTTCCTCCAGATAGGATTTGATGGCAACCAGATCCGGCAGACAGAAGCTTTGGGTAATTTTGATAGTATTTTTTTCTATCTGAACTTCTGCCTTTTTCTCCCAAGTTCTTGGTAGATTTAGTGGAAAACCATTTTCCTTTGTTTGGAGCCCTTGCTTCCTCCCTATCCTCTGTACCCCAGTTAATTTACCTGCCTCCTTCACCTTTTGGGATATTTTTCTTTAGTTATTTATCTTGGTGGTTTGACTGGAAAAATTTTGTCTTGTTTTCCACAGGGGGCTTTGGGGTGTAGGAGCAATGTGTCCCCTCAATCTCTTTAATAAATTCCTTAAGGAAGTTGGGGATTTCTGACAGCGATTTTTGAATAAGGGGCTTCCGATTCCCTTTCCTTCTACTCCCAACTCCCCCAAACCATATAATTTTAACATTGTTTCCTCTTAATCTCTTCCCCAGGTCAACTATTTCAACTTTTGACTTCCATTACTCATTTTCAATGCTTGCGTGTGTTAAATTCATTAATTTCTATTAAATTCCCTTAATTTACTCACTACGGGCAAAGCATTGTGAAAGACAATGTTGATGGAGACAAAGATTTAAAATAGCCTCTGCCCTTGAGGTGCTAATCAGTAACCTAAAATATAAGGTTGTATGTGATAAACATCAAATGAATGGTATAAAGGAATTAGTAATGTTTAGAGACATAAAAGCCTTTGTTCTAAGGGGCTAGGGTGTAATAGAGGACATTGGTTGATTTTTGCTGTGTTTTTATCCACACTACTTTTGTGTCAACAGTACTCCAACTTGCTTTGGGGTTACCATACCTCTTCGTTCTCAGCCCCTGTACCAACCATGTCACTGACTTTATCCCAGGGGAGTTACACTCCCCAAGCCAAGCTAATGCTCCTAGTCCACCTGCTTAACCAAAGCTGGGTTTACTAAAAATCGTAAATCCCTAACCTGGGCTGCAAATGTTCTTTTCGTGCCATCCAAGAGGCAGTCTCTCTCTTTTGTTGGACTGGGTTTTTGTGAAAAAGGGAGCCTGAAGCTACTGGGGGCCACAATGCAGATCCTCAAATGTAGCCAACACAAAGAAGGCCAACCAAGAGCTGGGTCCTGCTGACATCAATGTGAGGTCTACATCAATCAGGAACTGAAGCTAAACTAGACTCCTTAGCTATCTGAACTATAGATCTTTCAGCTTAAGCCAGTTTAAGTTGGATTTTCTGCCACTTGCCACAAAGATGTTGATAAAGCATACAGTAGTGGGGCTTGGACTTGAAAGAGAAGAGTATCTTCATAGGTAAAGGTGAGGTCATTAGCTTTCAAACATTTTTAATTTACATACAAACTTCTGCATCTGACAGTGTTGAATGCAGTTTTCAAGTTGGGTTAAAATACTGATTCAGAAGATGCTGGCGTTGAAAGTAGTCACTGTGTTCATTACATTGCCCACATACACTTAAATCATTGTAGGAATCCAAAATAATCAAAACTGGAAAGGGCATCTGAGCACTCTAACACATTTCCTTATGTAACCTACTCACTTTCCCTGGTGACATCTCCACTGGCAGTCTACACTGCACTTGAAGGTCTCTGTAGTTGGCTTACTTTTTCACTTGGCATTTCTGGACTGTTAACCCCATGGGAATTCTTCACAGAAAATTGCTATTTTGACCATTCTATGAATGTATGAAAGGAGAGAAGAAAATTAATAATTTTGGAAATCCACTGTGTGTCTCAATCTACAAAGTATCTCATTTAATTTTTTCCATTACTTTGAAAGGAAATTACTATTATTCTCTTTGAAGATGAAGAAAGAGAGATTTAACTCATGAAGATTGCATAGCTAGGACAGTGAAGGATTAGGATTTGAATCTAGGTACTTTTGACTCCAAAGGGAAGCCTCTGCTGATTCCGTACATCATACTGATGTCATTATCCCTGGTTGACCTTCAACTTCTACCCACTGCCCAAGGTAGAGGAGCTGGGGAGAGATCAAGGAGGAATCTTTCTGCTTTGGCCCCATTGATACCACTAGCAGGGCTAGGTCATCATTGTGGTCCAGTGTCTAGGCTCTTTTCTGCAGCTCCCAGGGACACCATTGTCCTTGGGGCAGGTGCTTTGCATCCCTCATGATTGGTGGTGGTGGTTTAAGGCTCCTTACAAGGGGTACGGCTGAGAGTATGGGGGGTTGGCTTTCAGCTGCAGTGAGTCTCTGCAGCTTCTGCTGTGAGCAGCAGCAGTTGGTGGGGAGGGTCAAGGGAGGTCTCTAGCATTTGTCACCTTTTCAAGCACTTCTGGGCCCCTCACAGCCCTGAGCTAGACATCCCAGACTCTATCAACACTTTTTAGAGTGCTTGCTGTTCACAGCTGGATTTCTGCTCAGCTCTGACACTGTAAAGCTTTTTCAAATAACAGCACTTTCAAATAACATGTTCAAAGTTAGCACTTCTACCCTCCCCATTGACACTAGCTTTATAATATTGAGGCATTGTCCCTTAACTAGCAAACCTTAAGGACCTAGTGTGCCCACTCAGCAGAACCCAAATGCAGATATCCAGGCAAGTTAGCAATTGTCCCTAATTTCTCCAACTTCGTTAATCATGTGAACCAAACTCCAAGACCACTCCTGAATGTTTAGCCATTTTCTGAGATAGACGCACAAATTAAACTTTGGGGCTAATAGCCTGGACTTGGAGTAGGAAGGCTCTGGACTGGAATCTAGGTTCTGCCACCTAAGAACATGTTATTACTAGACCTCTCTGAAGCTTATTATCCTCATGCACAAAATGGGAATACTTCATGGGATTTTGTGAAGATTAAATTAAAAAAAACAAATAAAGGTGCTTAGCACATATTATGTACTTGCCACATAGTAACTACTATTGCTGGGTACCTTTGGGTCTCCTATTATCTTTACGTCTTTAGTTGGGACCTATTTATTTGGTGAATGAAAATACAAAGGATCTTATGACATATGATGGATCTTAATATCTTGCACTTTAACCTTCCAGATGTGGGGGTGGGGAGAGAATTTCTAACATTCTAGGATGTGTCCTGAAGATATCCCTGTATTTATTTGTTGAAACCAAACAACTTTTCCCCAAGAGACTCAATTCCCTATTGTCATATTGCAGCATATGCCCAGAAGGGGTGCACCCTGTGGCAGAGTACCTGCAAAGATGGATGAATTTCAGGGCCAGTGATTAAGCCTTCTCGCTCTTGCTTTGTGAAGTCCACAGGTCCTCAAAGGGATTTTAAGACCTTTTACCTAAGCCCCATTTGCTCTACTGGCAGAGAGTTGCTTTTAGGATGATATATATTTAAAAATTTGAGTCCTTCAATCTTGAGTTTTCTGAAGGATTTTTTGCTGTGCATAATTTTGTAAATCAGAAGTATGACAGTCATGTCATCCATATTGCAGAGTAAGAAGGAATCTTAAATCGGGACTCTCAGCTGTCATAGGAATGGGGCAGGCATGGGCATATCTGGAAGAAGAGAAGTTGGCAGGATTCCTCCAGGATTTGATTGATTCGATCATCCTATGTCTCTCTTAGGCCTGATTTTAAACTTGCTCTGGGCTGATAGAGAACTATCACCTGAAGAGCTCTATTAGAATCAAACCTCTTTCTAGACGGCATCTCACATTCTTTACCGCAGCATCATATTATTTTTGGCAGTCAAATGCCAGACTCAACAGCATGATGTGGTACTGAAGACCCTTCTGGGTGGTTTCCAGTTGAATAACAGTTGAACTGTGGGGTTGCTAATACTTTCAGGGCAGTGATATTGAGGCAGAGAAAGAGCACATTGACTGATCCTCTGCTGAAAATGTGCTGAATAGTTTGAGTGAAAGGGAGGGTCATTTAATGGGTCCAACTCTGTTATAGATACTGTAAGGCTGGAAGGGAATATAAAGCTCGGTTTTTGTCCTTAAGGAACGTGTGTTTGTGTTGGCAAGGCAAGACTAAGGCACATGAAGCAACAGGCTAGATGAGAGAGAGTGTGATTAAGTGACAACCAAATGGTACAGACAGAAAGTACTCCAGGGGCCTGGTCTTGGGGGAGATGGCGGAGACGGCCAAGTGTTGACAAGTTTGCAGTGATCTGATGCTTTAGAGAGATGCTTGCCCAGAGTTAGAGATGCAGTTGTGACTGAACATGGCAACTTCTAAAAATCACATCTCAAGGATGGCTTCATTTTCTTAAGTCCCAGGTGCCTGTTGATTGAGGAAATCACATTGGAAACTTTTCAGGGTCATGAAATAGTATTTTGTGCTTTCTAAGAAGCCATTTAACTAGAGTTCCAGCAGTTCTCAAGCTCAAGTAGACTTGCAAATTTCAATACGTGTGAAATTAGCATCTGCCTTACTGGCACTTAATGACCACATGACCTTGAGCTGTAAACCTGCTGAGTTTCACTTTCTCTGCTAAATGAGAGTGATAGTACTATTCTCACAGGGTTGTTATGAGGACCGCAGGACGGTAATGTATACAAAGTGCTTGGCACATGGCAGGGATTTCAGGACAGAACAGGCTTATCACGGTCACTGGTGGACTAGGAAGAAACACCTTAGACATGAACATAAAACCAGAGAATGTGAGACCTGCAAGGTATCAGAGGGTCACTTGGGCAAACTCTTCATTTTATAGCTGAGGGAAAAAAGGCTGAGATAAACTAAATTATATTCTCAACAACACAGAGCCCGCCAGCAACAGAGCTGGGCACGCAACTATAACTCTTTCCTGGCATCCCGTTAGCATTTCTCTATCCAGCAGCCTGAACATTGGACTGGTGACAAGTCGTTGAGACCAGCAATTCCTTCCTTTCATCTCATGCTTTCACTATCTTACTTTGATACTATCAGTACCTACTCTGTGTTGGGCACTGTGTGGGACTGAAAAGTAAACAAGATGAAGTTCTTGTTATCAAGGAATTTGCACCATAAACCACCTAGATTCCCTTAAGGTTCTCGGATTTACCAGTGGTGAAGGAGGAGATGGTCTGACATTGGGATCGAGGGTCACCCAGGAACAGAGGGAGACAAGCCAGTGGAGTGGTTCAAATTGGGGTCTAAGGTAGAAAGATTGAGTTCGCATCATTGTCTTAACCTTGAGCAAGTTACTGAAACTCTCTAAGGTTTCAGTATAAAATGAGGATGATTATATTGTCCACTTTCTAGTCTTTTTGTGCAGTTAAGTGAGAATGTAGTACAGTGCTTGGCCTGTAACAAGCATTCAGTCAATGTTAGCTGTATTTACACAGGAAAGGCACTGGTGGCACTGTGTATAGAAGGGAGAGGAATAGTAAAAATAGAATCACAGAATCATGAGAAAGGATGTCTGATGCTAAGTAATGATTCTATTCCAGCCCTTGGAGGAAAGCCCTTGTCAACAGTGATTTCTTTGCTTTCCAGGAGCAATCCCAAGATATTGCACTACTCAGAAGACTCAAAGTTGCTAAAGCTTTTCCTAAAGAATGAACTTGTCCCCCAACCCCCCTCAACTTGGCACCCCACAGGGTGATTTAGCTCACCTGAATTTTCTTGGGAAGTCAGAGTGGTGAATCTGGACTCCTTTTTTAAAAAATATAAAAAAATTTTTTTTTGACACATTGCTATTTCTCAAACCAATTTCTGATCAGCAGCCTCATCTGGGTATATGAGTGCCCCTTGTTCCTTCTTGCTCTATTTCAGATACGTTTTTCATCAGCTCTATTCTTGCACATTCTTACATTCTTTTCAGACTTGCTCTCAATGTAATAATAATATCTACCAATTCCTTTACAGTGATTTATGACTTTATTAAGGCTTTTAGATTTCTGTTCAGATTTCTAATCTGTTGACTTGGGCTATTTTGTATGATTTGATTATTATCAGAGGTTTTGCTAAAGGTAGAGACACCTGAATTTAATTAAAGCACTGTTTGCATATCTCACATCATAAATAATGATGCTCAATAAATTAAATCTTAGTCCTAATCCTGCAGTACCCCTTTCAAGAACTCCTTGCAGCTAAGTCCCTGCCATTGATCAAATCCTTGTTGATGGCACTTAAAGTCTAAATTTTCCCCAGGACCTTTCTGACCACTATGGTGCTTCTTCTCTTTTGTCCACATACATAATAGTTATATCCAGACCCTTTAAAAGTTGACCAATAAAGATAGAGAACAACATAATCTGATTATCTCCTCTGAGATTTCCTTCTCTGGACATACAAATATTAAGAATCCCTGGGATCAGGAGCCGGTTCATATTTTTCTAGTTTCTTAATTGCAAATGTATGTAAAGATTGTCATGGGTTACAGTGGAGTTGATAGGCCACTGTCCAGAATACAATTCCTTCAGGGTGTACAATTCAAAGTCACCACATTAAGAAAGTATTTTGATTTTACTCCCATAAAAGAGTTAAGAAGCCAAAGCCTTTTAGCATCTCATTTCACTTATACACATAGCCCATTATAACCTGCATAAACAAGGATGACAAGTTGAGATTAATGAGAGTCCCCAAGTGACAGAACAATTTAATTGTCAGAAATCATAGGAGCTGAACTTTACCAGTGTATTTATACAAGACAGCCATAGTCTAAAAAGTTCCCTAATTGATTATGACCAATAAGTAATAACTTGGAAAGCAGTTTTTTGGTATACAAATAACAAATGACTCATAATAGTTAATTGAGGTATTAAGATGCATAAGGGAAGAATATTAGATTGACTAGATAAATGATTCATAATGCAAGGCAAATAATTGGCAAGTTCATACTCCTAAGTAGAATATAGCTCATGAGCAACACTGGAAATACATCAAATAAAGGGAATTGTGTTTGCTAAATGAACTCCCAGCTAATTGGGTATTATCGCTATGTTGCCTTCAGGCTCCACTGGATCCTTACTTTCAGGCAAACCAGCCCTCTTGTAGATCTGCCTAAGCCAGAATTCTTATCTTGGATTCTGCAGCCCTTGCAACATAAGGGTGTGAGGTTGGAGGGTGGAGGTTGTGGGCAGAGCAGACAGATGCATGCAGAAAGTGGACTGCATTATGGCTGAGCTGATAATATGGCCCCCGATCCTGCATTTCAAGGCTAGGTGCATGAATGGCCATGGGTCCAACTCTGGAAGTCCAGGGCAACTGGTGTACTTTTGCTTTCATCGCCCACCCTCCACGCTCTGGGCTGACCCTAATAGCAGTTGGCAGCAGCTACTTTACACGATACCACTTTGGGAATCCTCTGTACCTAAGTATCTCTGTATCTCAGTATGGGCTAGATTATTCTCCATCACAAATCCCATCTGTTTAATGCCTTGGCTTCAGGGAGAATCTCAGGTAGACATAATTCACAGTTTGCAGAGATGAGAGCAAGTCACTACTGATAGAAAATGCAGGAGATGCTGGGAGGGGATGGGTAAGAGCGTTTGGAGCCGAGGAGGAGAGTGAGATCATCAAGGGAACATTTTCTTAGGGCACAGTTTTGCTGGTGGCTATCTAGGTCCTACATCCTAGCCTCAAACTTACCACGCCCCCAGACCCTATTTCAGGTTTTACTAGAAGAAGAAGGAAGAGAAGGAGGGCAATGGGAGAAGGGAAAAGAAGGAATAAAGAGGGACGAAGGGAAGGAAGGGAGGGAGAAGAAAGAGAGGAATAAGGAGGAGAGAAGGTAAAGAAGTGATTAAATAATTTACCAGCTAAATTAGTAACCAAGGTTATAGGTTCTAGAGCTATTGTTGTCTGTAACCTTTTTTTGTCTCAGTTTTTTTATCTGTAAAATGGGGAGATAACAGGTCCTGCCTTGTAGGGACTTTGGATATTAAATGAGATCAGACAAAATAAAGTTCTCAGAGGAGTTCCTGATACAAAGCAGTCACTGAGCAGCAGCTTTGTCATTCCTAAGTGTTTTTCTATACATGCCAGGCACTGGTACTTCACCTTCAGCAGGTTAAGTAATTTGATCAAAGTCACAGCAAAACGAAGTGGCTGAACCCAAGCTTTCCAACTCCAGGTTAAATTCTCTGCAATCTTTGTCTAATAGAATTGAGAACAGCTTCTTGAAAACATAATTCAAGAGCAGAGATCTTTTTAAGTCATTGTCTATTTTGTCTTTAATTTGCCACATGTAGATTTTAGTGGGTGTTGTACAATACTTACACATTGGGAAGTATACTAGGATTTCTCATGGAGAATTTCATCTAAAGTCCTGCACTCTCAATGCACTTTCATTGGCTTTAAGTTCTGGCTGCACAAAGGTTCCAAATTCTCCAAACCTATTTTGAACTTCTTTCTGAATGTCTTTTTAAACCTTGTTCTGCTGATAGTACATGGATGGGACTTAACTTCTCCATTAGCAAACTAAGTATTCCTCCTTGGCTTCATCTTAGTCAATTTTAAAATAATATCTTTTTTCATTGATTCAGGTGAGAGATAAGCAGTATTTCTTAGGTGACTACAACATGTGTGCCTGACACTGTTCTAGGTATATGATGCATTATCTCATTTAATCCCCACCAAAACTTTGAGCAATAGAAGATATTCTCTTTTGTTTTGCAGATGAGAAGCCTGAGGTTGGTCAAGGTTAAGTGACCAAACTGTGAGCTTTACATTCTTCTCCCCTTGGTATCATTTATTCCCAATTGTGTCCAGCACATTTTCTGGCCCAGAAGTTGACACTTAATAAATACCAGTAGAGTCCAGGTTACTAAAGAGTAATTTATGTTTTCTTGGATAATTCAGTATTTTTAATAAAGTTTAAGAGTTCTGCAAATGCTTGAGTTAGGCTTTATGGTTAATGGGTGAATACATTTAGAAACAACAACACTTCTGTTCTCCCAATTAGAAAACCAATACTCAGTGCCTGATGATGGTTTGGTCATATTAATAAGAATAAGAGACTATGCTTACATACATACTTATTTTAAGTGTAAAGTTAAATTTATTTCACACATAGCGATAATATGTGTGTATTACAGCTATAATATCGGGTACATATGTGTACACAGCAACAAAGCTATGACATCCAATTAGCTGGGAGTTCATTTAGCAAACACAATGAAAATATTAATAAACACATAAAGGAAATCTTTATGGATTTTAGTACAATTTCTGAATTTAGAAACACTATCAGCTCATGACTCTCTTCTGGGAAAATCCCTGTGATGGCTTCTCATGCTCCTTGGATCAATGAGTCACAGTTCTTACAGTGTCTGCTATTCTTTGTGCACCAGGACTGCTTCTCCCCAGATATCTGCATAGCTCACTCCCTCAGCCCTAGAAGTCTTTGCTGAAATGTCAGTCACCTTCTCAATGGGTTCTACCCTGACCACTTTATTTAAGGGGGCAACCTACCCCAGCCCTCAACTCCGGCTCCCAAACTCCTGATCCCCTCAGCCTACTCAGCCTTCTTTCTTTCTTAGCATTTAACATGTTCTAACTTAGAGAAGAATTTCCTTACTTATTATCTTTGTTGTTTATTGAGTTTTACCCTCATGAGAATGTAAAGTCCAGGAAAGCCTGGATCTACCATTTTATTCATAGATGTGAAAAAGTGTGTTTATTCAATAAAGGCCAAGTGAATGAATACATAACAATAAATATTTGTTGAATGACTGTAAGGGCAACCTGTTTTTTCTTGGATAAATTAATATTTTAATAAAGTTGGAGAAATGCTTTTGATTAAACTATTGTCATTATTTTAGAGTTAGTAACAATCGGCCCTGGATCTTTTTTTAAACTGTCCTCACTTTATTAAATATCTTGCCTTTCTGACTTTCACCTACAGTCATAAAACTAAATAAAATGTTTGTTGACTTTCTGAGTACAGTAAAACAAATCTTAAAAATCTGACTTCCTACTGGACCCAAAGAGAATGTGCGGCCATCTTGGTCTGTCCAACTCGTTTCACAGACAAGGCAATCAGAGTGCGAAGGAGTGAAGTGGTGTGCTCAAAGCTGCTCTGCTGCTGAGTGGCTGGGATTAGGAGGAGACCCCTACATGCTGACGGCTGGCCTCTCAGCATGTTCTCGACGTGCTCTATCACACTGCCCTACCAACCTGGCTTGCGTGTTATGCATGTCATTCTCCTGGTGACCATAGGGAAGTTTAGTCTTGAAATATCATGAATATCTTTCCTTCCTCTTCTCTTCTGACGTCATCTCCAAGACAAATGCTGGAGTTGAACCACACAGTGGTGTGAGCTCATGCTGTGGCAGTCCAGCTCTCATCTGGCACTTTGGCTTGATAAGCCTGGAGCATTTCTTTTCAACTGCCTCTTCTAAGCATGCTTGAAAAATAACCCAGTGAGCATTCCCCTAGCCTCCATCTATGATTTCATTGGGAAACTATGCCTAAGATACTTTGGAAATAAATATACACAAGAAATTACAACTCTGTTTGAATGACCCTTTACCTTGGAATGTCTAGAACTGTGAGAATTATAAAGCCAAGAAATATGTCCAGGCCTGCTGGCTTGAAAAGTTACTATTCCTTATATGGAATCTGTACAGACAGGGAAGCTGAAGTTGTATAAACTAAATTGAGAATTTTTTTTTTCCCAGCCACTTACGGGCTCCATCCTTGACCTATTTCATTTATAGGTTCCTTTAAGATACTATGCCTTGAAAGTTCATTGCCTTCTTGTTGGTCTTCCAACAATGATTTTCAGAACACCCAGTGCTTTTTACATGGACTTTGATTATATCAGAAAAACCCAGGATGGACCCAGAAAGGCCATGACAGCAGTGGTGCAATTATACCAGTAGAATGCTAGACCTACTAACAATGTGGGGGGCTAGTTAGAGTACCCCAGGTACAGTCTATTCATTACTGTTTGAAATTTAAACATGTAGACATTCAGAAATACTTAGTCTGACTTTCAGTAAGGAAGAAGGGCAAGTGGAGTCAGGCAAGGACCTGAAGGCAGCATAATAAATATTTCTTTTACTCTATTTCCTTGATAATGGAGAAAATGGAACAACAAGCTGTGAACCTAAAGCAGAAAAGAGAATTTCTATTTTTTAATAGGAGTAATTATTTTCTATCACACTATGTAGAGCAGGGACTTTTTGCAATCTTGACTTGCACAGAATATTTTAAAGTAAGCAATTCGGAACACTGACAGAGTATGTTTGAAAAAGCTGCACTTTCACTAATCCTTGCCAGCAGGTCCAGTCTTTCTAGGTTCAAATCCCGGCTATACCATTAACAAAAATGTTTCTCATCCTCCCTAAACTTCAGTTTTCTTGCTTACAAATGAGGATTCAAGATAGTATCTACTGTATAGAATGCTTATAAGAGTTTAACAAGTTAAAGCAACATAAATACAAAGCTTGAAGGGTACATAGCATTCAGTAAATACAATTATGACTCTTACTAGCCATGTTTATTGATTGAATGGAGTTTTTAAAAAGTGGAAGGTAGATCATAAAAAGGCTCCACGCATATTGAAAAGTAGCCTTCTGAGTCTGAACTCACTGCCTTGTTACTCAAACATTTTTTTTCTATTTTGGACTTAGGTGTACATTTTCAGAACAAGTGGGGAAGAGTGACTGTTACCTAAACAATCCAAAGGAAGTGCTGATTTTTGCCTTTGTTACTGGAATTCTTCAGATAAACGCATGTGTTTCCTAGATGCTTAAAGTATGATCTTACACTTGTACTTCCCTAGGTTGCACTGATATGTAGATATCTGCAGGTTGACTTAGAGAGTTAAAAAAAAAAAAAACTCTAACAGATAAAATGTTTCTCTTTTTCTAAAGCCTAGATGTTGACATTACCTTATACTGCTTTAATTTCAAGGCAGTTTCTTTCCCAGTTTGAACGACTATGACATTCTGAATGACAGAAGACTTCACTTAGGGTACCCTGAAAGCACGTGGAAGCTTTCCCACCCACTTATGCCGAAGAGAAAAGCTCGCCTTTGAGAAATGTATTAGAATTTCAAAATGAGTAAATCTAGAAAGAAAATATTTTAGTTGTAGTATACATATTAGTTTTGTGGTTTAAGATTAGCATTTTTATTTTAAATGCATGGCAGGAGGCAGAGGTGGTGCCCTAAACTTTTCTACAGTTAGTGCCTCTACAGGTCTGATCTAGCCCTGGTCTTACAGATTGGAATACTTTTATAGCCCTTTAGGTATTTTGCCACCAAAATAAATATATGTTTTACATTTAGGGAAGGCTAAAGGGAGGAATCACCAATTGGTTTACAAGCTGAGTGATGGAAATAGAATGAGTCCCAAATATTTCTATTTCATTTGAAAACACCATTCATTGTTAGAGGCTTTGATATAATTCAGGCTCTGGGTGATTTTGATTTTGGTGAACCTGATTTTCTAGTTTTTGAAATCTTTAATCACTGAGCATCTAGTCTTTGCTCTTTAAAGAAGCTAATACACTCATAATATTTAGTATTTTCCGTTTTCGGCAAAGCCAACTTTAAATATTTCCTAATGCTAATGCCTGATTTGTGTAAGCATGTTAGCTAAATCTAATCTTTCATTGTTGCTGATGCTCGTCTCTATTTTCAGATGGTTAATTTGCTGACTTTCTGCAAAGTTCAGTTTTTGTTACATGTCTGATCAAGCTTAACAATAATTTCCTATATTATATTAACCAAAGTAATGTTTGTTTATGAGCTTAGAGTCATATTTATTAACATCCATGATTAACTGAAAATTGCCCCATGTGGTATTTCTATGCACAAATGTGTTTTGATTAGAAAAGGGACAATTATTCTATTTGCATTTGATTCTAACACAAATGGTATAATTTTCAGCTCTCTTAGTCAAACAGCAGTGGAGAAAAGAGAAGGTAAGGCCTTAGAAATATTGCCTATGGGGCTGCCACTTTCTGATCATTCAGATCCTAACATAATTTTTTTTCTTTGTAGCACATTTCTATAAAATAGTTTTTGGTATGGATAATTACCTTAATTATTCATATAATCTCTAAAGTATCACTGGGGCATTATCTATTATGTTGTGTGACATTTATCATTATGTACTTTCTGACATATTTCATCCTCTTTAGGATTGGATGTCTAACTATTCAGATTTAATACTTGACGAATATTATGCATGTGGAAATCCAGTAAACAAGAAAAACACATTTTGAAAAGATGATCTATGTTCTCTTTAATTCTGACTACTTTCTCTGAATCTTTCACGACCTATATAAATCTCCAAGTCTGCTTTTTTATCCAGTAGACTAGAATTCAGCTTTTCACAGGCTGCTTAGACACATGGTGAGGGATTCTCTCTGAGCATCTGATGCCACTGGAATCTGGACTACGATGTTTTGAAGCTCTGCCTGAATGACTAGTAGCTTGCAGTGGTCTTTAGAAACACTGTAGTCCCAGCATAGGGTCTAACGGATCCCCAAAGCATGACTGGTCTGGTTGGCCTTTCCAGACCTTCTGATGGAGGAGTCACCTCCTGGGACTGCTTGTGGACTCAGTCACTTTTGCTAGAGATAAGAACAACCCTTCAGAGGCAAAAATCTTGGCCCTTCCTCTTAGACTGGAGTGGGGGTGTCACTCTTCCATTTGCAGTTCAGAATAAAATCTTAGATAAGATGACCTGACTTTTGTTGTTGTCTTCCCTTGCTTGGGAGCTAAATTGACACTTAAGTTTTGGTCCTGTTATCTTGTAAGGCTGGACCTAACATAATGACAGAAAGGCACCCGTACCTAGTACAATTCCCGACCCTCTCTATGATGCTGGTTGAATGAATGAACAAACAAATGACCCCTTCGTCATACTCGTGTGACCACAGACCTGATGTTCCCATTTCAAGCATCAATGCTTCAGATGTTTCTTTAACCCTTTTGCTCAATTGATCTGTATCCAAAAGTTTTGCTCTAATTCCTAAAAAACTTCGTATGAATTGGGAATGCCTCTTAAATTTTTCTTTTGATCAGCTTTAATCTGCATAGAACCCCCTTTTCATGCCAGAATGCCAGCTTTAATAAATCAGCCAGCTCAAATTGAATAAATCTATTTAAATACTTATAAAATATTAAGGATGCATTTGGGAAAAGCCTCTAAGGTTATTGTGGCACCCATGTACCTCACAGTAACTAATTTATTAAGCAGTTTGCAAACCTGGGAAGAAAGGAAAAAGAAAAATGGTTTCATAAACCAAGAGCAGAAGCCAATTTTTCAGCTCAGATGATGAAAGGAAGCATGCATTTCTAATCAAAAAGACAGATAAGCCTTCTCTCTCCCACCATTCCCTCACCGGCAAAGTGCCTTTTCATCATCAACAACACTCCATTCCTAATGGCTGCCTGGGCCTTTCTGCACCTTCTCCATGCACTGGTAATGTACACATAGCATCCCTTTGAAACAAGAGCCCATTAGCTGTGGCAGACTACCTTTTCACATGACGCTCTTCTGTTGCAAGTCATCAGCACAGTGTTAAATCATTCCTACTGGGCATGCTCGGAACCCTGTCGGAAGGATAAACTGATATTTAGAGCCATAGCATGAAAATTGCTTTTCAGCCCCCTTGAAGGACAGTTTTTGAAAAAAAAAATAGGAAAAGAAAGGGAAAAGGACATAAACTAGGCAGGTAACACCGAGCTCATTCTTTTACCTTGGAGTTTTTCCTCTTTGGATGTCTTTGGGGGTTCATTTGTGACCCTTATTCTGATGCATGTCACAGCTGTCCCTTTGTGCAAAGAGTAGGGTCTGGGTTTACAGATTGCTGTTGTTCAGTATTCCAGGTCATCTTGCCCCTCCAACACTTAGTGTTACTCCCCTCCCCCTACAAATCAATAAAAGTTTGTATTAATGACAGCTGTCATTTTAAATGAGTTTGGACTGCTGTGTAAAGGTTCGGAAATACTACCTTTCTGCTCTTCTCCATGCTGTCATGCACAGGTGCTGCTGATAGTAGCAGTCATGGGGAACTGTAGAGAATTCCACTTCAGAGATCCTTGGTCTTAATGTCTCACTGGTCCCCTCTTCTCTCACATGCCACCCTGAAAGAGAGCCCACTTGTCCCTCTGTCTCTCCCCACATGGGTTTATTGAGTGCATGTTCTATATAATAATAACTGTGTTATGTTTAATACAGCATGTGTAAATCATAGGGAAGTGGTTGGGGACAAGGAAGATAGAGCTTATAGGATTCACTTTGTTACTTATTTTTAAGAGCCATTATCAACAAATTGCGTGCTAAACCTAGCTCTGGCTTATTTTAGGATCATCCCCCAAGCTTATGCAGAAAGCAATGAACACAGAGTCCAAGGAAACCTCAGAGTTCAGTGATGGTTTTCAAAGACCCACTGACCTGACTGGACCAAAAAAAAAAGTTTTATTATGTTAGTCCATATTTCCTTTTACCCAGAGTAAATAGGAGGGGACTTGATTTCTGACAAGTGCACATTTATTTGGAGTCATAGCATTTGTTATTTTAGGCTCGGATTCCTAAGAGCATCTTCTTGAGGCGCTTACGTGCAGCGTGTGTGCCTGCCTTTCTTCCTCCGGGAAGCCGGTTGGGACTTGCTCAGAAATGGGGCTTTAGTGAATTATTTTCCTGCTAGTGAGTGTGGTGGAAGGAACTAGAGACTGTCATCTTTACCAGCAGGCAGAGTGACATTATCCAATATCTCTGATTAATGCAAAGTAGATTAAGACCAAGTTGATGATTGCCATTTCTGAGCATAATTCATTTCCTTGACATCATTAATGCCTTCTTACATTTCTCACCACATCCGGGACCTCTATGGGGACAGAGCCCTGTGTGGCTACAGTTCCATTGATCTGGCCCAGTTAAGTTAGTGTGAGACATTAGCATGTGGGAGTTTCTGGGGCCCTGTGATTTTGCTTTTGGTGGAGTTGGTCCCTTGGATGGGTCACCACCAGGAGCATAGTCTGATGAAGCATTCAGCCAAGAAAGGGGCAAAACATGACAATCAGAGGAATAGCACTGACTTTCCACACCCTGCACAGCAATAACCTGCCAGAGAGGTGGCAGGAGAAAGCTCAGCAGTGTCCCCAAGCTTTTCTGATGATACAATTCACCTGGTCGCTCCAAAGACTACCTTCTTCCAGAGAAATTCTGATTCAGTATGTCTCCTCTGAGGCATGAGAATCTGTTTTTAAATAGGAGCCCCAGGTTTTCCTCAAAACGAAAGGTTCTTTGTAAGGTTTGTGGGGAAAGTTCTTATTGCTAAATACATGTCTAAAATTCCTGCCTCTATAGCAAGCTGATGAGCATTTTGGCTCTTTGAATGAACAGAGTCTATTGGATAAAATGATCTTAAAGAACAATCTCACATATCAGCAAGGGGTAGAGAGAGGGAAGAATGAGAGTAGATGGAAAAAAGTACATTAAAGCTCCGGAAAACTCTGGAAAACAGTTATGAGGATGAGCAGATTGGATGGGGGGACTCAAGGAGACTCAAAAACCCTGGGATAGTTACTGCTGCCTTTGCAAGAAGGGCTGGTTTTAATCACTTTCTTGTACCTCCCGATGGTATCATTTGTCAAACTTTTGCATAAAAGTTGCAAAGTGAGGTTATTCAGAGGGTACCTTCATCAATCTCCAATTATTGACCCGAGTGGGGGGTGCTTTGCCATTCCTTGTGTCTCCAGCCTGCTGCCTGCTTTTGTTCTATACTGCAAGGCTCAAGCTGGAATGGAGTGCAGCCCCCCCACCCCCCAACCCCCACCAAGGCCTTTCAAACAAAGCCCTTTGCAGCCTGTTGCATGTGCCTTCTGGGTGTGCCCTCCTGGAGTCTGCTTTAGAGACTTCCTCTTCTGGGGATTTACTGATTTGAAACAAATCCATTGGCTTTGGCCTTGAATCCCATAATTTTAAACTGTGCGATGATCAGAGTTGTTCATCAGCTTTAATAACAATGTGGTGGGAGCAGCTTTCCGCTTGCTGCTGTTCTGCCCCTGCTGTGCTGCCTGCTCAGTTCCTGGTTGTGCCATCTGCTCTCTGCCACCAAGCTCCACTGTCCTCAGTTGAGCTCTGCAGTGGTTGAGAGAAAGGATAGGTACAAGTACATGGGTCAAACGGAAACAGGAATATACTCATGGACATGACGCGGCCCCTTTTAAAATCCAAGGACAACTGAAAATGCCAGGGTCTAAAGTTTATGAAGCACTTACCCTGCTCCAGGCAGTATTCCAAGGGTTGTGCATGGGTTACTGTATTAATCCTCACAAGGACTCTCTGAGATTGGTAATATCCTCAAACACAGTTTGCAGATCCAGCCCATGATCACACTGGTGAGAGGTGAGAAAATGGATTCAGGCCCCTTGTTCTGCCAGCATGAGACCTCATGAGTAGGTGGCTGGCCTTGGAGAGGAGGTACAGGTAGGAATCTGATAGAGTTCTCCAGACAAGGCGAAGAGGCACAAGGGAGTGTCTGGGCCGAACAGGCAGCAAGACAGCACCCAGACAGGCATTCAGGATGACAAGTCTGTGCAAAATTTAAAAAAAAGAAAATCCAAGCAGAGGTTTAAGCTGGCACAGCAGCAGGTCCACCCAGGGCTGAGTCTGGGACCAACTAATCATGACTTGATGTCACTGAAGAGAATAACTGTGCTGAAATATGAATTTGACTATAAATACTTTGGAACTTTTTATTTTGTATTCATTTAGCCCTTTACCAACTTTATAGATAATTTCCAAAAATATTTCTCTCATTTTAATTTTATTAATTTTTGTTTTGACAACAAAAGATGATGATACTGGTTTCCTTGCTACCAATGCCTTTCTCCTGGTCCACAATACATTATTTTCCTTTTTAGCCTTGCTTAAAATGATGCTAGGGGAGACAGCATTACTGAGCACAGTACCGTCCAGTAGAAATTTAATGCAAGCCACATATGTATTTTTAAATGTTTAGCAGCCACATTAAAAAATAAAAAGAAACAGATGAAATTAATTATCATAATATATTTTATCTAATCTAATGTGCTCAAAATATCTTTTCAGCATTTATTCAACATAAACCATTAATGAAAAATTTTTGCATTCTTTTTCTTAAACTAAGTTTTGAAATCTAAAGTATATTTTATACTCACAGCACATCTCAGTTCAGACTAGTCACATCCCAAGTGTTCAACGGCCACATGTAGCTCATGGCTGTCATGTTGGCAGCATAATTCCAGCAGTTAACACCCAAATGACTGGTCATACTCTGGCTCTCTTGCTTTTTAGTTATACATCCTTAGAAAAGTTAGTTAACCTCAGTAAGCCTTATTTTCTCACCATAAAATAGGGATGATAATAAGGACCAACTGAGCTCATGCACAAAACTACACTGAACCTGGGCACAGTCCTGGGCTCCTGGGATGTGCTCAACACATTTCAACAACACCAGGACTTTTATTTACAGTGATGCTCTCGCCCTGGCTTCATCCCTTCAGAACCTGCTCAGACGAAGTTTAATACTCAGTTTCTAAGAATATTAGACTTCCTTTTTCTCTTGATAATTTTTTATTAGATACACACACACATACATATATCTATATATCTTTATTTTAATCTAGTAATTCTTAACCAAGGGTAGTTTTGTGTACCTCCATCCCCCCAACACACATACACATACACACCCCAGGAACATTTGGCAATGTCTGGAGACATTTTGGTTGTCACAGCTGGGGTCAGGGGGTGCTACTGGCACCTAGTGGATAGAGGCCAGGGATGCTGCTAAGCACCTTACAATATAATAAAGAGTTATTTGACCTCAAATTTTAATAGTGCTGAGGTTGAAAAACCCTGTTTTAGCCAGACTAACCTATGTACATATGTATATATGCATTTATTATTCTTTGATCTCTTCTGAGACAATTTAGGATGTGAATTATAAGTAAATAATAATAGGAATACACCCATCCACGATCCTTGGGATATTACTCACTTATTTGTATAAAGGGCCTTTGCCCAAGAAATTCTCTCTGCAGGCTTCCTCTGGCTTTCGGAAGGGAAGTAGTGTGATTTGGGAAGTCAGACACGGGAGGCAGATGAGCTCCCACACTCCTGTGACCTGCCACCAGTAAGCAGAGGCTCCACCATTGTGGGGCTGATTGGACCATGACAAGGCTTTGGCTGTCGCTGGACTTGCTCACTTGCCAGGAGCAAGTGCCATGTGAAAGCTGACAGCTGCCTTCCTGCCCCCTGGAGTCTGCTGGGTCACAGGCGCCAAGGGAAGGAGTAGGAGCCCCACAGTGCCAGCTCTGAGGCAGGTGGCCCAACGATGTGGCCCCTTCCCACCCATTGCTCCCATTTATAAGTTATGACAAATTTACTCAATTTACTCTAAGCTCTCAGAGGAGACTTTTGAGAAATGGTTCCACCGCCCTCCTTGCAGATCATTTCAGAGAGCCCAGTTTACTTGCAGGAGTTCTCTGGGGCTTCTCAGGCTCCAGGATACAAAGGGAAGTGCACCGGCTTGCTTTTTCTCCTTTGTGTTCTCTCAGAAAGTCCTTGCCAGGGATTCTTCTGGTTTCAGTTTCTATACTTGTGTAGTTTTTCCTCTTAGCATTGTGGTGTTTTCCTTTAAGGTTTTCCCATGATAGTCTTTTGGGGTTCTCAGGTTCATCTTAGAAAGGGCATCGTACACTGTGTAGGCACTGAGGCTTATGCCAGGAAAACCTCCCATACGTGGGGGTCTTCAGTCTCCTTTGCTCCAGATTGTATTGAAACTGCATCATGGTTCTTCTCGCTGCGAAAAGTTGCTGCAATGCTTTCTTGACTTCTGCCTTCTGAGGAGCAGCTGTTTTGCTTGTTTTTGTCTTTGCATTTCCTGGCTAGCTGTTGATGATGTCTGTCATTCTCGGTGAAATGCAGTGCTGTGCAGCGACTGCAGCTTCTCAAACTGCCCCTGGCAGTCAGGCTGATGAAGCAGAGATGCCCAGGCTGCAAACTGCAGTGGCCACTGGATCTGGTGACCTAGTGAACAACCCCTTACCCATAGACCAAAAGCCCACTCTCAACAAAAAAGTGTGAGCTGAGAGCAGAATCCCCTTACTGTCCACTACAATTCAAAGTGGGTACGAGCCCCACAAGGAAATGTGCTTTAAGACCGTGTCTGGTGAACAGATGGATTAAAGCCAAGTAGCTGGCTACTTGCCTTGCCAATGCTGGGGAGCTACTCCTCTCCCGCATGGCTTCTACTCTCACCAAATAATCAGGTTCCTTCTGGCCACCTGGAAAATGCAGACTCAAACACCTGTTTAAGGAGATGTGGTGAGCTCTGGCCCTGCCACCACCAATCCATCTGCAGCGCACTACTACATCACCAGTGCTTGCTTACATAGGTGACATGACGCTTGATGAACATCACAACGACTTAAACCACCGCAGAGCATGATCCACTCGGTGGGGAGACGCAGGCTTGTACCTGGACTGCCAGTTGCCAGCTGGGAGGAGGAGCTGTAAGAGCACGCACAATGAGCGTGGACCCGCTGCTGACCTCCTGAGAACTCGGGCTGAAGCGATCCTTCTCTGGGAGCAGACGGTGGCTTGGCTGAGCTGGCATCTGATTCTAGAAAAATGAGGGCAGTCTGTTGGAAGCAGCCGTGGAGATCATCATTTTACATACAGCAGTTCTCTCCTTTGTCTGGGTAGGGCTCAGCTTGTGGAGAAAGCCCGGGAAAAGAGGAAGGGGAAGAGGAATGTTTTGCCTCTGCATTTGATTGTGTGTTTGCATTTCGTGTGTTTGTGGGTGGCATTTGCACTTTCCTCTTTGGCTAGGTGATGTTGAGTCTGTGCTCCTTTAATTTCATTGTCGCCATTCTTGTCCTAATAAAAATGGTCATTAAACACAATTAATTGTGTGGTGCAAGGCAAGCAGCATACTCAGTCTCAATACGCAGGTTCCCTATATTCACAGAGCAGGATGCAATTCTAGAGAATCTCAGGTTATTTTGCAGGGTAGTGCCAGAAGATATACCAGAGCCTGCTTCCTAGAGCAATTTATGAATAATAGCATGACAAAGAGAGAAATATTGTCATCTTTTTTCTGGCCTAATGTTTGCATCAAGGCATAATAATAAATGAAAACAAACATTTCACTGAGTGATTAATATGTGCCAGGCACTGTTCTAAGTACTTTATACTGATTAAATAATTTAATTCTCACAAACCTATAAGGGAGATATGACAGTTTTACAGCTGAAAAATCTGATGCACAGAGAGGTTAAGTAACTTCCCAAAGGTCACATTGCTAGCAAATACTGGAGACAGGACATAAATCCAGGGAATCTGGGTTGAGAGGTGTCAAACTAGGCTGCTTCCCAGACTGCTGGAATCCCATGGTTGTATTGCTCAAAAACAATTATGAATGACATTCATCTACCCCCTAGACTGTTTAGAAACTAATTCATTTTTAAACATTTCATGACAAGGCAATTCTAGAGTGCATTTTTCCAACATTTAGACAACCCTCAGGTAGCCTAAGTGCTTTCCACTATTGGTCTTCTTCAGGCCTCATGGAGATGAGAGGTTTTGGGTCACCAGCTCTTGTGTAACCATGTTCTCACAAACTTTAGTGGCTACCCTAGTGTCTTGGATGATTTCCAGTCCTATCTACTTCTAACTGCTCAGAACTCTGAGCAAAATCATTGGGTGATGTGATACGAAGGAAACGTGGGCACGGCACAGTGTGGAAAAGCAAGGATGCCTTTACAGCCCCCAAATGGCGTGCTCAGGGAGAGGTGAAGCTGCCTCCCCCATCTGTCTGTCTCCTCCCCTCTTCTAGCTGCCCTTTCCCCTCTGGAGCTGCCTGCTGTCCTGATGTGTCCCAGGTATCCATTTGTTCCACTAGCATCAGGGAGCAATTGTCTTCAGCTTGTGGAGTGTGACTATTTGACCCAGGGCTCAAATCAAAGTCTTCAGTCACCACACTTGACAAAGGGATTTATCACCAATGAAAAGACAAGTCAATCCACCGAACCTTAACTTTGTATTTCTCTGGGAGTCATACCAAGGCTCAGAAGGTCACTCGAAAGCATTCAAAGACCAAGGTCTTCCAAGACCAATGCTATCCGTTATAACTTCCCCATAGCCAAGAAATATCCCTCATTGACTAATAACATGAGGGGCGGAAGGATGAGAGCAACGAGGGAGCGATCTTTGCAGTGAAGTCATCGTTTGCAGGTGTTGGCTGACCCTCAGGCCCGCGGACTAGAGACCAGGATGGGAGAAGCCTTAGTAGGAACACTCATGGGCTCCACTTGTGCTAGGAAAACTCTGATTTTAACTCTATGATGAAGGCAGACTTTTTCCACACTTCATTTAATTCAATTCCATGGGGTGGGGGGAGGAGGCAGAACAAACAAATACAGAAGATGCAGAATTTAACATTAATTCTTTGCTGATTAGTTGTGTGACCTTGAAAAAGTCACTGAAGGGTTCTCAGCTCACTTTCGCTTTCCTTACTCACGACATGGGCGGATTGGGCCAGATAATCTGTTAACCTCCTGCTCAGCTTTAATAGTAAGGGTTATAATCTCAATGAGTGTGGATGGGGTTACATTTCCATTTCATTTTGGGATTCTAAAGAAAGTTAAAGACTCTTCAAACCATGAAAAATTTAAAAAGCAGGCAAGTTTATCACTTTCACTGCATACTGCACATGTATGTATATTCAACAGCTGGAACATAATGTAAAAATTTTTTGAGTAATTTCAAAACACATGCCATGTGCTGAATGGAGATTTCCATGACTTCTACAATTTCTAACTTCAACACTCACCTCTAATATATTCTGACTTAAAGTGTGCAACCTTGTTTAAAATGCACTGCTAAAGCATATATTTTCATGTATTGCTATGTCTGAATGCACGATAACCAGGTTGAAAATCAAATTATCTGTGTTAGGGTGAATATTATAGTGTGAATACTGCCTGCTGTGCTGTGAATGAATCTTGTAAACACAATCAAATGCATCTTTCTCTTTCTCACGCATGCAGCCCCCCACCCTGCTTGGAGAAGCAATTCTTCACCTTCCGCTTCCCATTGTCACAGCAGTTCATGTTTATCATGGGTGACATCTTCAGCGTCAACGCAGCGTGAGCTCTGCCATGTTGGAACTGAGCATTCTCCTCTGAACATCAGCCTTCAGATTACAGCCGTCTCATGAATAATGAAAACAAACAAAAAAATAAATATCACCCTTATTCCAGCGGTTTGTGAAATGCTTTGCTTAACTACAAGTGTCTGCTGAGAAATTTCAGGTCTCTTAAACTGTTTTACTGAGGGCAAACAAAATGGTTTAAAGGGAACCATTTTTGCTCCATTGAGAATTTACTAAATTATCCAAACAGGAGGGGAGGGGGATGCCGTGCAACATTCAGAGAAGACCCCAAACTTCAGGAAGTGGTAAGCCAGGAGAAAGCCAGGGGCTTTTGGGGAAGAGAGTGAGTTGTCTGCTAAGTCCCAAGGCCTGAACATGCGCCTCCCAGTTGCTACCCTACTGCTGTCTAAACACTTTGTGGAACAGCTGTGATAGTCATTTATGGGGTGCATGGCTTGGATAATGAAGAGGTATCCGGGGGAGAATTTGGCTGATGAAAGGAAGCTCCATTGCTCCAACGCCATACAAGGCAAGGTTGCTGTAAGATCTGAGCAAGTGATGGCCCGTGCGGGGTTGTCCTGGATCTTTCCTCCTGCTGGCAGCATCCTTGCCTAATGTTGCCAAATCTCCAACATTCACAATTGCAACTTTAAGAAAGGGAAAATAAATTCTATGAATTATGGGGTTACCCTGACCAGCTCTTTATGTAACAAATCAGTTAGTTGCTCCCTTAGCAAAATGGTGAAGGTGATTGCATTAGAGATGAATTTCTGTCTCCTCCCCAGACCCTTCTTTTCTTCTTTTCATACCTGTCCTTACCAAACCCCCAGCACACATGGCCCCAAGAAGGCCCTATAGCTCTCAAGCATGCCTCCTGACCCCTTCCCCCTGCAGAGAGCCCACCCTGGGCATCCCTCCAATGCATCCCTGGGCCTCCTGCTCTGGCTGTCTCCCCAGATCCAAGTTTCCCTGTCTGTGGATCTCTCATAAGTCAATTCTGAGGTGTGAGTTTCTGATGGGGTTTCATGGACCACCCTTCTCAGGCAGGGTTCACGTCTTGTCAGAGGTCTTCAACACCATGCTCCAAAGGAATAAGAAATGGAGAGGTTATAGTCACTGCGGCAGCCAGTGCTCGGGCAGCCTAAAAGCTCTAGGTATATTGCTTACAGGCAGCTATCTAACCACAGAGTCAGCCTGCTGGTTCCCAGGAAACTTCCTTGTTGATTTGTCACAGATTTTGAGAGTTGAATGCTTGCAAGCCCTCTCAAGAATAACAGGAATCATCTTTCAGGGATGTGCACCCCTCGTAGATCCTCAATTCTTTTCATGCAGTGAAAAAATAAGGCTAAAACTGAGCCTCAAGTTGAGTCTTCAAGAGGAGGAGAACATCACAAAAGGAGGTCCTTCATGCCAAGTGTGGAAGAGAGAAGGGGTCCTCATGGCTGATGATGATGCTATGTTATCAACAGCTGGTATAGAGGATGAAGTAGATTATATTAAAAAGTATCTGGTGGAACTACCTCCATTCCCCCTGTAGATTTCTATTCTAGGTGTTGACTGATGTCAGCAAAAAGCAGCCCAGAAAAATGCTGGAGAAATTCAGGGATCAGCTTTCAACCTGGAACCCTGGAAATGACCATGCTTCTTCATTTTCACCTGTACCCTCACCTCCACCATGGCCCCCCCAACACACACACCTTCAAGTGTGCAAGCTGCTTCTCCCCATTTCTCTTTTCTTCTAAAGGTGAACCCATTTTCTGAAGGAAAATAAATCAGGACTCCTCTACTTCTAAACTATCACCAAAACTCAAAGCCTGGGACTTCTGAGGACTCCATCTGGGGGATTTCAAGATGTGACGGAGTTCAGAATTCCCAGAACAGCATGCAAAATGGGAAACAGGATTTCTTATAGCCTCTGAGCTGTTGTTTCACATCCATTACCCACAACTCAGCAAAGACTAGTGCCTCTGGAGGAAAGTAGTTCTCTATGCTCTAACAATAAAAACTATTATAACTACCATTTATTTACCACTTACTGGGTGCCAGGTACTGTGCTAAGTGCTTTACACATGTTATTTTAGTCAATCCTCAGATATTTCTATTATTGTTCCCCTTTTACAGATAAGCTAACAGAGGCTTAAAGAAGTTAAGTCACTTGCTTAAGCAATTGAGATGGCACATATCAAATATAGGAACTGGAGCTTGGAGAGTAAGAGAGACCTAGAAGATTCTCATGGCTAGTTAATGACACTCATAAAAATGGCTAACATGTCATCATTGCCATGCAGCAGACACTATGTTATTTTTATTAAATTATTTAATCCCAGTAATAACCCTGATGTGCAGTTTCTCTTATTATCCCCCTTTTATAGAAGAAGGAATTGAAACACAGATAGTCTAAGAACTAGCATTTACATATTTACATATGCTACCTATGAGTATTAAATCAGTATGAAGCCAGGACTAGACTCCTGTGTCTTAACGGTTAATCTTATATTTTGGTTCACACAACATTTTACCTAAAAGAAGCATCTAAAAGACTATTTAGTCCATTTCCCTTTGATAGAATTCGAGGCCCAGAGAAGGCAGCCTTTCCTGGAGTTATGCAGCATCTAACTAACGGCAAAACTCGGCCTGGAACTGCCCTGTTCAATGGGTTAACCACTAGCCACAAAAGTAAATAAAGTTAAAAATTTGGTTACTCAAGTTGTACAAGCCACATTCTATGTGTTCAATAGCCACATGTGTTTAATGGTCACCATATTGGACAGAACGGGTTATAGATTTTGCTACCCCTGGTTTGTTCTCCTGGTATACTCACGTTCTTGTCGGTAGCACTGTCTGCATGTGTTTCTGCACTAGATATGACTGTGTGCTTTGAAACTAATGCTCCACCCTTATCCACTCATCCTGGTTTTCTTTTGTTACAGGCCCAACATTGCCCTAGGCAGTATGGAGCCTTGTCTTTGAATAGCTTTGTGCTTAACTCAAAGAGCTAGAACCTTCATTTCTGATATAATGGAAGAACAATTCAGAGTAGATATAATAACTGCTTACATTTATATTGTTATTAAGAGTTTACAAAGGGCTTTCATATGCCATTCTCTCATTTGAGCTTCAGAAAAATCACTAGATATGAGGGCACATATATTTATACCCATTTTACAGATGAGAAAGCTAGAGTTCTGCAAGTTTAAATAATTGACTTGAATTCACACGTGAAAGCCTAGATTAGATAACTCATGTATGTACGAATTGGAGGAATTTGAAGTAAGAGATATTACCAGGGAAGGAAATGTTCTGGTTTTCATTGTCTATGTCTAGTCCAGGAAAGGCAGAAATGAATAAGGTATGAATGAAGCATGATCTCTGCCTTCTCAAGACTTATAATCCAGTTGGGAAAGTAAGCTCCATACATCAATAGATAAAGTATAAGTTATCAAGTAGCAAATGTCATGGTATTGTGCAGTTTTGCTCCTTAGTGTGGTTTTGCTCATTGCCTGGCACAGGGCCTACCACATAGTAGGCACTCAATGAACATTCGTGGAATAGGTTTTTGTGTGTATGTAACCAATGCTTAGGTCCAGGCAAGGGAACAAGGCAATGTACACAGCAATTCAAGACACTGAAATGTGACTCCCCTTCCATCTGTTTATGTAGTTGTCAATTAAAATGTACGCTTACATCTTTCATTGCTTGAATTGTTTTTCTGATAGCAATTTCTATATAAACACATCTTTACCTCAGGAAATTGGCTGGGGCATTAGATTACCAAGAAAGGCTAAAACTATTGTGGGAAACAGCAAAAACAGTTTGCATTTAAAGTAAAAATAGGAATGGTGGAATGATACAAGAAAACTAGTCACAGACAGCTAGCTCTTGGACCCAAAATGGCAGAGCCTTTTTGGAAAATGTTTGGGAAGATAAGGTTGCCACTAGATTTTAGGTATTTCTGTCACTTGACCAGACTGCTAGTGGAAAAAAAACCTTGGTTTTCATAAAATATATGGAAAAGCTTCTTGAGTGGATCACAGTATCCTAGAAAAATTTTGAATTGGGTATAAACAAACTTTGTCCGACAAATAATAATGTTAGTGTTTCATTGGGACTCATTCTTATTTTTGTCAATTTAAGACTTAAGACTTTAGTTCACCATCCTGGTAGAGAATAAATGAATAAGCAAATAGATGAACTATATTTGGAAATAGTTCTAATCTTGTTCCAATCAGCCTTACACAGTGGCTGATCCAGCCCTTATTTTTGAAAGGGTAAGAGCCAGTCACTACGGGGCAGGTAGAAATGAGAAATAACATTTGGAGAATCCAGCTTCAAGGGACATCTGGGGGTTTAGGGGTAGATAAATGGTGCCAGGACAAGGCATTTTTCAAATGCATCCTAAGGAATTATCACAGGGAGATTCTCAGCGGCAGCAGAGAACTGAGGTCTTCCAGGGGCAAGGAAAGAGGAGACGTTTATGCTGACAAATAGAGATCAGTATCAAAGACTCTTAAAGCTTAAAAATAAAAGTTAAATTATGATGAATTTTGGTGAGAGCTCTCATGCCAAAAGAACTTTTCATTCTAAATGTCAGGTGACCCCTCCCTCACTTGTGCCAGAAGAGTTTTTCTTGTCTTTAGGAAAGTGCTATATAAATATGGCAGAAATATGTTCCTGTAAGAGAAAGAAAAAAATCAGCTTCAAACTGCAGCATAGTGAAAGTCTATAATCCCAGCACTTTTCTCCAGCTCTCTGTACCTAATCCTTGAAGCCACTTGGTGAAACTCAAAGATTACATGGTAACTTGACTAATAATTTAAGAGCTGCCAAAAGAAAAAAATATAGTCCACCCTTCTTCTAAGGAAAGATCCATGAGTCATGGGCCTAAAAGCTCCAGTCTTTAGGCTGCAAATGTAGAAGCACTGAGCAGAAAATGCCCAAACACTTTTGAAACTAAAACAAACCTGATACGTTGAAGGTACAAAGGTTTGTAGCCATCAATCACCCATGTAATGTCCCAGCGTGCTCATGAATCTGGGATGATCCAGACCAGGTTTTCAATTTTAAGTGGGACACCAAACTTTCTTGAACAAAGGGCAGCAAGTATGTTGGTTTTCCTTTGTTCATGTTGCTGCTGATTTGTATTTATCTTAGACATCATTAAAAACACACAAATCTTTTGACACTGGAAATATGAGACCTATTTGTCTTAGTAGCTTTGTTTCCTTGCAAAGGGGTTCCAGTCTTAGGTTGCAAAGTAGTGAAACCTCCAGCCAAGATAGGTGCAAGTGTGTTAAGATGGATTCATTACTTAATTCATTGTACTTTTACTTAAAATGTGCCATTTTATACCTATATTGAGGAGAAAGGATTGGAGCACATTATGGGATGAAGAGCATGGGTTTTGAGGTTAGGCAGATTTGGGGTTGAGTCCTGGCCAATCTGATCATCAGCTCCATGACCTCAGGCAAGTTTTCAATCAAAGAATGGGTTTCTTCATCTGTAAAATCATGATAACACAACCTATGATATGGAATTGCAAGAAGGATTAAATGAGATAATGCATATAAAGCCGTTAGCAGGGGGTCAGGCATATCATCAACACTCAATAAATAGTAGATGTTATTTTTGCCACTGCTATTTCTACCATCGTCTAAATACCATGGAGTTTTGTTGACCCTGTACTCTGATTTAAGACACCAGACTCTTTTTATGCTTCTAGTGATAGTTCATTGGTACCTGTCAGCGCACTAAACACATGAGGGGCTTTGATCATGGGAATTAAGAGTCCCAGGCTCTCTGTCTCATCTAGAGGGTAGCGTGCCCTTCTAGTTGAAGCAATTAATGAGAGAGATGGACATGTTGAAGCATGTCTAGCAGGGTTACTGCAAGATAGTGAAACTAAGTCATATATAGAACAATGAGAAACCTGAGGGTATGTAGCAGAGAGAAGACTTAGAAGGAATAGCATAGCCCCTTTCAAATTCATGAAGTGCTATTGTGTCAAATAGGGATTGGACTGGATCAAAGTTTCAATCTCAGTGGTACTGACACATTAGGCTACATAATTCTTTGTTAAGGAGGGCTGTCCTGTGAATTATGTGATGTTTAACAGTATCCTTGGCCTCTATGCTCTATATTTCAGTAGCATTTTTGGCAGTTATAACAACCAAGATTGTCTCTAGACCTTGCCAAATGTCTCCTGGGGCCCAAAATCATCGCTACCTTTGTTTGAAAACCACTGGACTACATGAACCTTACAGAACAGAATAGAACAATGACCAGTTAATGTAAATGTCCATGAGGATGGTATGTGTTGATCCCAGGGAAGACCTTATTACTATCCAGCAAGTTCTACAACATAACAGACACTTCAGAGAGCAATGAGCTCCTGGTCCCTGGAGGCATCAAAGCAAAGGCTAAGAGACTTTTGGGGTTTTTCTAAATAGAGCACCAATTTTGGGTAGATTGTGGGTCTTCATCATTTCTATCTTCCTGATTCTGCCAAACACTATGCTCTTTATGAAATAAATTTCTGTTGTCTTAAATGGGATCTCTTAACTGGATCTTAGCCTGTCCTCAGCATGCAGTCAAAAGGAGAGGACTAACATCCAAAGAGGACACCAAAGCTCTGGATCTTGGATCCACTATTATTTGTAAATTGCTAAACCTCTCTGGGCATCAGGATTCCAGATGCTTTCCCTCATTTGAATCCAACATTCTATGGTTCTACAACATCATTTCCTAAGAGTGATGTCAAACCATAAATTAACCCTGTCACTGCTTCTCTTTTATAATTAATGGTGTAATTGATAATCTGGAGGACCTCTCATTCACTCCCATCTAGAGATTCTGTTTACTGAGGTTATTAGCTCTTAAAATCTGAAGAATAGTAAGATAAAAACTCATGATTTTTGGTGATATCAAGATGGATATTGTCTATCACTAACAAATATGGAATGTGGTTGTGCTTCACACTGTTTTCTACAAAAAACATGATGCTGTGCACATAGAAGCTAATCAGTGTACCATGATTATATAGTGCATTTTAGGCCTAGAAATTTAGCATTTACCCTGACTCTTCGAACACCATTTCCAACTATTTTAAGTTTAGGACACTTTTTTTCTATATATAATCTCTAATAGGATTATGTTATGTTATTAAAGGCCTTGGCTCTCTGACCAAGTCTTTCTAATATTAGGAGATAGCATCTATACAATCTCACATAATGCTAGATAAATTATGTTCATTGCAAAGGCAATAAGCTGATTTTGAAAGAGGATAATATGTTCTACGATTGTCAGATCCACGTCTGCCTCTTCCTACTGAATTAACCATAACGTCATCTGCCTAATATGCATCCATGTCTGTGGTTCAGAGATCTGCCCGGTCTGATACCCTACTTCAGGAAGATGACACTAATAAACCAAAGACAGAACCAATCCAAACACAAATGGGCTACAGATAAAAAAGAGCATGACATGAAGAAGAAAGTGCTTAAGCTTCTCAAGCAGGGATGCCACCCACTCTTAGATATACTATAGATGGTCCATTAGCTTTCTTAAAGTGACTATATCAGTTAGGATAGGCTAGGTTATAGTATAGTAACAAACAACCCCCAAGTTTCAGTCCTTTAAAGGTTATTTCTTGTTCCTATCCATCTCAGGTCTACTTCAGCACTGCTCCATGTTGTCTTTACTCCAGGGCCCAGGTTGGCAGAGCAATTTTTCTTTGGGACATTGCTGGGCATTGAGCAGAATGAAAGAGAGAACTTGCACACCACATACTGGCCCTTAAAGCTTCTGCATGTCAGTGACACATCCTTTCCCACACATTTTACCAGCTAGAGAAGGTCGTGTGGCCAATCCCCATTAATATGGGAAAGAAATGGAATTCTCCTCCACAGAAGGGGCTGTGAGTATTTGTGAACAGTGTCACAAGCTTCCACGGCCCTTTTCTTGCAGAATCACTGTAAAGAAACAAGCTGAGAGGTGTAAGCTTAGAAAATGGAAGCACACCTATGTGTGCCCATGAATGGACAGAGAATTTGGACCAGCATTTCTTTGTCTGATGACCTCCTTTTTCTCCTGCCAAGTTGGATGGGGAATCTGAAGGCCTGCCATCTTTCCCACAGTCTCCTGCTAACTTTGAGAGAGAAGGCACCAGCTGCGTTCCCTGATGGAGTGGGGACGGCAGCTGCAAGCAGAAACACCACGTTTTCTCATGGAGTTTTTCTGTCAGTGCATCTATGGGTGTGTGGCCACCTTGCTAACTAACCACTTGTAGAGGCATTTAAAGATCCATGGGTCTGGCCCTAGACACATGGCAGGACCGTTCCATAGGAGCTAAGTGTGAGCACGTGGCTCTGATGAGCTGCTGTCTAGCTAATTTGCCTTTGTGGTCTTCTCTCTTCTTCCAGGCCCCATTGCTTATGACACTTGTGTTGTCAAAATTGTGTCAGAGTGAAAATCTCTCGTTGACTGTAAAAGGAGGGAAACCAGGCATTTGTGGCATGTAACTTGTCTACATAAATCTCCTATGTTGCCCCAACTCCTTGTGCCACAGTAAAACAGCTCATCCAGAAGTTCTCTTCGTTGAGCATCGGAACGCGAATTCACTGTTTTCTTCCCTCTGTGTCATAACACAGCATGCCTCCTAAGTATTTGATAAGCTGCTGCTCTGGAAAAGCTCTTGAGTATCCCCAAAGAACAAACTTGCAACTCTAAGACTGGATGGTGTCAAATGCTAAATGGCCTTTTGTTTGGGCAGCCAGAGGACACATTTAGATTTGAAGTCATCATCTATAATCTACCAAATTCATGATTTTATGATATGAATAGACATGCTTTTCTCTGCACTGGCCTAAAAATCAGACAATGGATAATGCAATGGAAATGGAATTTATTGGATATATAAACAGCCCTTGCTCTGGATGGTACTTTCTCTAGGTCAGATTTCTTGTGATTGGCAGGAAGCTGTGACAGCTCGTATTGTATGTTCCTAAGAGGAACATGGGTAGAAATGGTCAATTAGAACTGCCACTCAGCCTCTCCTCACGTTGCCTGCTGTTGGACTGCCCCTTGAGCTCTGAACTAGCTGTTAAGATGGGGAAATCCTGCTCCCTGATGTCACTGGGTTAAATGGGGTGATTCCAAGAAAATCTTAATTGCATGCCCACATATTTAAAGTTACAACCCAGCAAAAAATGAGACAATTTACGGTTATGAGATAGAATTAACCATCCTCTAGTATAGGTACAGAATAATTCTTTTGATTGGAATTATCGCCTCCCAATTTCCTTTGTAACCACTGAAGCACATCTATCTCTTTTTTCACTGCGTAACACTCTCCTCTGCACAAAAATCTTCCCCCACCCCCACTACAAAAAGACACACTCCCTCCCAGAAGCACGTAGTGACGCAGCCGTGCATGTGATTTTTCTCTCCTCTTTCTTCTTCCGGTGTCCTGATTTCAAGATGAACGGGGTCAGTAGGGAGAACAGCTGGTAGGAGCTGGTCTTAGCTGATTTCCTCCTCTAGTCGTGAGGGCTGCTGCCAAGTCATTCATCTCGCCCTGCGTGTCTGTTGTTATGTTGCAAAAGAAAACAGAAGGTGCGTTCAGTCCAATGTGGGAAACCCAACAAACAGGAGGGAAGGACATACAATAGTTTAATCAATGCCGTCCTGAAGAAAATGTCCTTGTACTGAAAGTGAGCTAGAGAGACTGTTGGGTTTGGACCCAGATAGTAAGGTTTCCTTGCAGGGGTCTTTGGAATTAAACAAGTTGAAAAGACTAGGAGAGGAAAAAGAGAAAAGAATAGAAGAGAGCAGAGAAAAGGAGGGAAGGAGAAAAAAAGACCAGGAGAAGGAGAAAGGAGAGGGAGAGGAGACAGCACTCTGATCACAAGAGGTAGAAATGGAGGAGACACACTGTCACAGGTGTCCAGATGGTCTAGAGCCTTCTCCTACTGGGCTGAGTTGAGAGGAGTAAGGAAGCACTTAGACAGAGGGGGCGCAGGGTGAGCCTGGACACAGGAAAGGGTCAACCAACCAATCTTGAAGTAGACCTTGAGGAGACGGACTGTGCTACAGCACTTCTTCCAAAAGTGCCCCTTTTTTCTGTGAGACAGAGTCCACTTTGCAAACTCCTGGAACCCATATGAAAAGCGATGACAAGTGGGTGTCAAAGAGCCACCTGCCAGTGCTGCTGGTTGACTCCTGCTTTATGTCGTATTTTCCAGGTACTGCTGGAGCCATACCCAGGTCTAGGTGGGAATGTGCAGGAGGCCCTTGCCCTCCAGCTGCTCATGCAAGAGGGACATCCTCCAGCAAGTCCACCCAGCCTGCTCCCTTTGATCCAGAGTTGGACTCTCACTCATAACATCTCGTTTTCAACAGGGCTTTATTTGGGTTAATCCTATCAGAACATAAATGCTTTGTCCTCTTAGATACAAATGGTTGTACTGAGGACTTCGGTGGCTCATGTTATATACCCAGACTGGGCTAAAAGGTGAAAATAAGTCAGAGGCTGGGTTGCTGCTATGGAATCAATTGGGAAGGAAGAATGAGCTTAGATGAAACTGGACAGAAGGAGGAAGGCCAGGAGAGCATCCCATATTAGGTCAAGGCAATGTCGCTAAAGAATTTTATGAGTTATACCTTGGAACTCTCTCTTCCTTCTCTTCTTTTCTGCCTCACTATCCATCAGATCAACATTCTCTTGCCATTTAATCGACCTCTGAAATGTTCTTTTGGATGTAAGAAGGTTCTCTGACCTGTCAAGTTTATGAGGGGAAATTCTATGGCAATTCCTTATAATTTATACCACAATTCACTCAGTATATAGCAAGTATGTTTTGAAGTTCTGCAGTGTAACTGGCAATTCTGTAAACACTGGAACTCAGGGGAGGAGGTTCATGTCCTCATTTGTCCTCACTACACAGCTGCTTGTGAAAACCCTGGGGGAATAGCACTGAAGAAAGCAGACTCAGGCCTGCCCTCATGGGGCTTACACTCCTCTGGGCATGGCAGACAATAGAGAAATCTACACCTAGGCGGGTAATATAGTGACAGATAATGGCCAGTGCTGAGAATAGAAGGGTACAGGGTATGCTAGTGGCACATTTCTATTTCATATAGGAGGTCAGGGAAGGTTTTTCTGAGGAGCTGCCATTTCAGCAGAAACCTGAATGAAGTGAGGGAAATGTCCAGGCAGACCTCTGAGCGAAAAGCCTTTCAGGCAGAAGGAATGGTCAGCATGAGAGTTTCTAGGTGACATGTCCTAGGCTGTTCAAGGAATAGCTGGGCGGTCACATGACTGAACCCAGACAAGGAGCAATAGGGAAGGTGGAGGTGGGGTCAGAGAGAGGTGGCCAGAGCACACAAGGCCTTTTGGACAATGTTAAGTCTTTCTGATTTTATTCTGAATATCATGGAAAATTGTTGGAAGATTTTGGATTGAGGAATGATATCAACAAATATGTTACTATATGCAACATATATGCAACATATATGTTACTATATGCAGAATAAGATAGGGCAGGATGGAAACAGAAAGATAGGAGATCAATAAAACATAGAGTTTTGCAGAAGTGCCAATAAGTGCTTAGAGTACAGGGCAATGAAGACCCAAGTGAAGCATGTTGGAGTGCAATGGGTATCCCAAGGAGGTAGAGGTGAGCTTGGCCAGGGATCCAAGGATGGTTTCACAGAGAATTCATATCTCAGATGCATCTTGATGCATCAGTCATCTTGAAGACTGAACAGGGATTTTTTGAACCTGATTGACAGACAAGCAACATACCAAGGACTGGAGAGAGAATACAACTTGTTTGAAGGATACCAGGCAGTTAAGGATGACTGGACCCTAGGTGAGCATGGTGAGCACCATGAAATGTGGCCAGAAAAGCTAAATTATGGCAGACTCTGGAAAGCTCACTTGGGGGTGACTTTATTGCATAGGCAAGAGAAGAGGAACCATCAGAGTTATGAGCAGTGAAATAAATAGTGGCATTTGTGTTTTGGAAAGATTACTCTGCCACTAGTGTGAGGGGAGATAGCCATTTCTATTTCCTTTAGAGCATGGAATTTGGAGTCATACAGAACTGAATTCAAATGCTGACTAGAATAGGTATTAGCTGGGTGATCATACGTAAGTTTCTTAATCTCTCTCAGCCTTGGTTTCCTTGTCTATAAAGTGGGAAAAACAAGTATCTTCTTCAGAAGAGTTGTGAAGATTAAATTTTAAAGAGTGCTTAGCATAATACCTGGCCCAGCATAAGGGATCCATTACTTAGTTATTTTTGTAATTACAAAGAATTGGGATGAAGAGATATGGGAGGGAGTTGTCCTGTGAGGGAACTATTGCACTAGGGTAGCAGACTCGTGCCAAGGGCCTGCACCATGATAGGAGAGAAAAGAGGGGAAGAAAAGAGATTCAAGAAATATTAGGGACCGCAATTTGACAGAACGTGATGACTTTTTGGCTATGAGAGTTGAGATATTGGGAATGGCTACAAAATTTCTAGCAAATACCCAAGGAGATTAGTGTGTGATGTGACCATCATCAAAATCCAGGAGAATAAAAAGGAAAGATTATCCAAGGACTTCTTCAACTCTCCAGTGGGATGTTGCTTTACTATCCCACTAAAACTACTCACAATAGACATGAGATAAAGTCATCCCCCCTAAAGAAACCCAAGAGCTATCAAAAAGAAGAAATGAACCCAAGGTTAAAAAAAAAAAAAGAAAGAAAAACCAAATATCAACTATAATGTCTTAGACTGGGCTCCTCTATTGTGTGTGGGGGGAATTTCATACATTTTATTTATTCATATTTTAATTAAGAGGGCTATGCTGGTACTACTGAAATTAGGCACTGTGTGAATGAATGGTCTTTGATGCTGGGGCTGAAAATGGTGATGGTGTTGATGATGTTGGTGGTGATCTGATCTTTTTTAAGATGATAGACAATAGTCTATACTTAGGGACAGTCCTTCCAGGAGGCATTCATGGGCTTAGATACACTTCTGTCAACCTCCCCACTGTCGTGATTTTATCCTGTAGCTCTGAGGACTGACACTACAATACTGTGAAATGAATAACCAGGGATGGTCCCTTATTCAATGTTGTCCCCTCCAAATGTGACTCTTAACTAAATCCTGGAGTTGGTAGAAATTGACATATGAAAACGACATTTCTATTTGCTTAGGGACTACCACGTAAATAGTAGTATCTTAGGTAACATTCTAGAGTTCTCCGAATGGGCTTTAGGAGAGGTACATTAAGAGGGGAGGTGGCAGAGCAATAGTTTTGGGCAGCAGTCCAGAGCAAGGTCTTCATTTTGCTCGTTTCCCTGGGTAAACCCAAGCTGAAAACTTGCCCTGCTGAATTGCACAGAACACATAATTTTGCACAGAATAATTTCTTTGATATCGAAGAACCAAGTTTATATGAGCCTAAGCCACATTGCAAACAATGATACTTTCTGGATGGAGCATGAGTAATTAGCTGTGAGAGTCATGACTATTTGGCCCCTGACCCAAATTGATGTTTCAAGACACATATAGAAATCCACATACTTTTCATACCATAAAAGGTTAGCCTCTTAATGAACATCTTATCTGGGAAGCCCAGCTACAGTATATTTCTAGACCCTCATAATGATTGCATTTACTTTATGTTTTGATGCTCTTCAGCTGAAAAGGAAAAAAAAAGTGGGTGGAGAAAAATGTCAGGCTAAAATTCTGTGGTATGACCAAAGCAAAAACTACTACAGTATTGTCATGTGTGAATGGACTGCAAAGCAAATACATTCAATTATTTCTCATAAATATTCGGCAAAGTCTCAGCATTTTCCTTGAAGTGGCAGCAAATCCATGACTGGGAGGTCTTCTGTTCTGCAACTGCTTATGAGCATTGTTATGGCTGGGCATAAATTACAGAAGCCAGGATTTCAACCATGGTGGAAAAGACTATAAAGATTTCTGTCCCTTATTAACTACTGTGCAATCACTAGGTTTATGAATGGAGTTAAAAGTTCCAAATAGGAACAAAAACTTAGTAATGCCCTCAAAGGCATTATGAGGAAATTTCTTCACAGTAGTTGTGTCCAGGCAGAGAGAGAGACAGATAGAAAGAGAAGGAATTTAAACAAGTTGCACACACAAGTGATGCATGGAGAGAAGGAACAAAAACTCTGTAGGTCTTCCAAGGGCTGGCAGAGGCCAGTCTGTCCAGTCATGGCAAACAGGAGTGTACTTTCTGTGCTAAGTAAATAAACTTAATTGTACATTTGTAAGACCACAGAAAGTATAAACCAAGAATTTTGTTCCAAGGTCTGAAATGTCTCCATTAAAAGTTCATGGAAATGAGAGCTGTCCCTTTAAAATCAAGACCAAACTGGCCAGAGTTTGAACTGCCCACAACAGAGCCCAGGCACAAGCTGTTAAAAATATGATTTTTATAAACAAACCTGACATTGCAAACTTAAAGTAAAACCCTATGCATATAGCATCACTTATGTGTGCAACTTTTTAAAATTACAGCTGCAGGAAAAAGCAAGTAAAATTGGTATATTAACCTTTTGTGTAACAACGCTTACACACTGTATTTTGAAGTAGACAGTTGTGGTCCTTTAGCCTTCCAAGAGTTAAGAATCTGTCAGTATTTTATTCTGGAAATTTTCTATGCATGTTTTTAGAAAATTCAGCTCTAAGTATAGACTCTATTATACATAAAATATTCTGGGAGCAAAATCTTACTTTGCTATAGAATTTGTCACCAAATTCATTGCACTAAATTGAACTTACAGAAACATTGTAAACAATACTTAACTAAGGTCTTTTCCTTCCCTTCATACTTAAAGATTGAAAATAGAGGTGGTTTCTTTTTCCTCTGGAAATTTATTAGCCAATATTCCCTCACTCCAATTCAATCTCCTTTGGTATTTGAAGAGAAACCACAAAACACTAGTTGTTAATATTGTTTTAAGCCTCACCCTCTTGCTTCATTTTATCTTTGGTTAGATCTGCTTTTAATATGCCACTTTGCAAGTTTAATTAAAATTATAACAACTCAATCCTGTGAGTTTGGACAACACCGGGATATCAACACAGATTTCAGGAATTATGAAAGAGACATAAAATCTTTCAAAATTGAAGAGTTGGCTTACCAATAATTTAGCCTGCAAAGTCTGTTTCTTAAACACATAAATATTTAACATGATTAAAATGCATTTGCTCTGAACTATAGTTATTCCAAAAGATCACGTGTTGCACTCGAGTGTGTTGTTCTGAATGACGTGGTTCTTATTTGAGTTCGGATCACCTTCCTTGTGTGAGAGGTCAGTTAGTGCATGCTCCTAGCATGCCTCAAAACACCATTGCCTCACTCTGTTCTCTTTGAAAATTTTAATTAGTAGTTTGTTGCCTGTTGCTCATTCCAATCTTAAGCATACAAACACTTTCGAGTCTTTTAGGTGTGCACAGGATTTTTGTCTTTGCTACTTATTTACAGGTAGTCCTTACTCTTGAAGCATTCCGACTAAAGCCACTGGCTTTGTGGCCCTGAAGGTGGAGAATGGTTAAGGATGGCCTGGTGCAATTGGAGCTTTGGAAAAGATTTACCAGATGGGCTGATTCTGAACAGGTTTGGTCATTATCTTGGATATGGAACATGTAATACTTTCTGCATGATTTCTCTGAAGTGATTAACTATTGTATTGCTTATTGCCACAGTGCATTCTGTGATCTTCTTGGAAGCATGTGGGGTATGTTTAGTTCTACTCTATTAATTATATGGGGTATCCTGAAATCTTTTCTCTATTGTTTTGCTATTAAGGCTTAACGAAACATGTTCTTTGGCCTGCTATTCGTTTGGAAGACTGTGTACTTTCTGTGTTCAGAGTCTCTTCCTCATCCCCAGAGGGGAATGTTTTGGAATATATAAACTTACACCTCTGAAATATTAAGAACAAAACCTCTAACTAAAAATACAACATGATTTCAACCACAAGGAAGATGTTAAATTTCATTTTGACATCATGAGTCTTGCTTACACCCACAGAAGTCTGATTTTGGGAGGTGAACTAAGGACAGGGCATCCATTTTAGCTCTAAATATTGCTGGGTTTTGTGGAATTCAACCAAGCCCTAAATGCTAGAAGAACATCTCTTCATATTTAAATTGCAGTGAATAAATACTCAAGTCTGGTTCAGTTTATACTCAAATATTTTGTTTTCTTTCTCCCAAGTTTCTTAGTAGTTATAGAGATTCTGGCAGAGGGAAAAAGGCCTTATGTGAATGTATCCTATTCAGAAATTTTCCTGAATGATCACTGCCAAGGTCTTTGAATTTTTTGTTCTTAAATATTTAGACCTGTACTTCAGTCAAGGTTGGGACAAAAATTATTAACTTCTCTCCTCTATACCAAGTGAAATCACGCCTGGCTAGTAATTTACTTGCATTAGGAAACCAAGTAGAGAACTTGTCCTACTTACATCCAATCTTCTGATTGGATGGTTTAGCACATCTATAAATTCAATTTGATGAGTTCAAACAGAATTTTATATGTGCAGGAGAATAAAATATCATTGCCTGATTGTTGCCTATCTGACCTTGAATGTAAAATGGGTGCCAAGCCATAATTTTTGGGCCTCTCATTTGTCCCAATAATGAAGAGTCAGAAAGGATTTATTTTTAGAGACATTTCAGAAGTACCATTTAGAGCCACATTAAATTATTTTCTATTTTCTGTATTTACCACCTTGTATATACTGCTAATACTTCAGAGAATATTTTTCTACTTCTCATGCCAACAGAAAATTGGATCTAGCACCGGTATCTATGCTGATAGCCCAAGTTGGATCCTGAGTTAAATGTTTTCAAAACATTAGTGGTCATGTTACATTACTATGTTTTATGTGAACTCTCACTGACTCATAGCAGCTGGTGATACTCAGCTTAATAAAATATAATCTGCATTACACAGTTACAGCTACCAATGTTCTAGGGAAATATGTGTTTCTGTGGGATCTATCTCTGGGTAGCTATCCTCCTATTCTCCTCACTCCTGCTATACAGTGGCACCAGCAGTAATTAAGCTTGAAAACTTATTGTCGTTCTGGCTCTTAATCAAGGAGGTGAAAGATCTCTACAAGGAGAACTACGAAACTGTAAGGAAAGAAACAGCAGAGGATACAAACAAATGGAAAAACATATGCTCATGGGTAGGTAGAATCAACATTGTTAAAATGTCTATACTACCCAAAGTGATTTACAAATTCAATGCAATCCCCATCAAATTACCAACATCATAATTCACAGATCTAGGAAAAATAATTCTATGCTTCATTTTAAATCAGAAAAGAGCCCAAATAACCAAAACAATCTTAAGCACAAAGAACAAATTTGGAGGCATAACATTACCAGACGTCAAACTATACTGCAAGGCTATAGTAACCAAAACAGCATGGTATTGGTACAAAAATAGAGACATAGACCAATGGAATAGAACAGAGAACCCAGATATAAAACCATCTACCTACAACTAACTGATCTTTGACAAAACATACAACAACATATGCTGGGGAAAAGAATCCCTATTCAATAAATGGTGCTGGGAGAATTGGATAGCCACATGCAGAAGAATGAAACAGGACACCTATTTCTCACCACTCACAAAAATTAATTCAAGATGGATAAAAGACTTAAATGTAAGGCATGAAACCATAAGAATTCTAGAGCAAATGTAGGAAAAACTCTTCCAGATATTGGCCTAGACAAAGAATTTATGACTAAGACCCCAATGGCAATCACGGCAACAACAAAAATAAATAAATGGGATTTGACTAAACTAAAAAGCTTCTGTGCAGCTGCAGAAACAATCAACAGAGCAAATAGACAACCTACAGAATGGGAGAAAATATTTGCAAGCTATACATCTGATAAAGGGCTAATAACCAGAATTTACAAAGAACTCAAGTAAATCAGCAAGAAAAAAACAACCCTATAAAAAGTGAGCAAAAGACATGAACAGAGACTTCTCAAAAGAAGATAGACAAATGGCCAAAAAACATGAAAAAGTGCTCAATGTCCCTAATCATCAGGGAAATGCAAATTAAAACCACAATGAGATATCACCTTACCCCAGTTAGAATGGCTTTTATTAAAAAGTCCAAAAACAATAGATGCTGGCGTGGATGCAGAGAGAAAGGAGTGCTTCAAAGAACTAAAAGTAGCCCTACCATTCAATCTAGCAATCCCATTATTGGGTATTTACCCAAAGGAAAAGAAGATCTTTCATCAAAAAGACACCTGTACTTGAATGTTTATGGCAGCACAATTCACAATCGCAAAGATGTGGAATCAACCTAAGTGTCCATCAATTCATGAACGGATTAATAAAATGTGGTGTATGTATAACATGGAGTGCTACTCAGCCATAAAAAAGGATGAATTAATGCCTTTTGCAACAATCTAGATGGAACTAGAGACCATTATCCTAAGTCATACACCACATGTACTTACTAATTGGAACTAACATGTGCACAGAGGGAAGTAAAACTCAGTGGAAATCAACTCGGCGGGGGAGAGGGAGGGGAAGGTCAAAAACCTACAAAATGTATACAATGAACACTATTTGAGTGATGGGCACACCTATAGCTGGGACTCAAGCATTACAAAAATGATCCATGCAACCTAAAACATTTGTATCCCCTTAACATTTTGAGATTTAAAAAAAGAACCCATAAAATTCTGAAACAAAAATTAGTCTATCTTATGCTTGATGCTTAGCCTGGTATTACTTCTTATTCTTACTTTTTCTTTCTTTCTTTTTTTTTATAGCTTATTTAAATTAGCAAATGCATCTGTCTCTTTTTTTAGCTGAAGAATAACAAAGATAATTTACTTTTATTGAACAGGGTTATTATTAACTTTAAAAGTTATGGCACATATTAATATCAATGTTTATATGTTTCTCTTCTGATTACAAAAGAAATATCATATTTCTCTTTAATGTAGATAAAATTGGGCAGTATAGATAATCTCAAAGACTAAAATATTGTTCATCCCCATTTCTACTACTCAGAGAAGCAATGTTTTAAATATTTTGGTGTTTATGCTCTAGTCTTTTAAAAAATGCATATTAGTTTTCCAAAAATGATGTCAAATTACATGAGATATTAGGTGATCTATTTTATTCACTAAACAGTAATTGTCTGTATTTTCACATGATATTTTCTTCTACAACATGATTATAATTGAAGTATACTATCTCATGATAATTATGTCATAATTTGTTTAGCCAATTACCTATTTTTGTTCAGTTAGACCATTTTCAACATCTCACTGGTACATATTCTGAGTTTATTTTCTATGGAATATTTGAATTTTTATTGATTTATAGGAGATCTTCACATCTTGGAGATATTAGCCTTTTGCCATGTATATTTGTGATACATATTTAAAATATTTTTTCTAGTTTGAATGTGGCCTTTTAAATTTGTTTATAACTTTTTTTTTACTTGAAGAAATTATTACTTTTATGTAGTCAAAGATATAAATTTTTCTTTATCTGTATTTAATTGTATTTACTACTTTTAAAGTTCTGCTAGGTAAATCTTCCTGAATTATTATTAGTTAAAAAGTATTTTCTAGTCTCTCCAATTTATTCTTTTTGATGAATATTAGAGTTGTTTTGTGATACTTCAAGAAAAAATGTACAGGGGTGATTGGATTTTATGTATACATTATTTTTTATAAAATTGACATTTTAATGTAGTAAGTCTTTCATATTTCGAAATTTTATTTCTTGCACATTTCTTTGAATTTTGTTTTTAGGGTTTTGATTTTTTTGCTAATTTGTGTGAAATTTCAAATATTTCTAACTGGTTATTAACTATATATAGAAAACACATTTTATTTTTCATATTCTTTTCTTTAATTTTTTTTTTTTTGAGAAAGCGTGTCATTCTCTTTCTCAGGCTGGAGTGCGGTGACATGATCATAGTTCACTGCAATCTTGAATTCTGGAGCTCAAGTGATCCTCCTGCCTCAGCCTCCCAAATAGCTTGGACTACAGGCATGTGCCACCACACCTGGCCAATTTAAAAAAAAAAATTTGTAGAGATAGGTTCTTGCTATGTCACCCAGGCTGGTCTTGAACTCCTGGACTCAAGCAATCCTCCTGCCTCTGCCTCCCAAAGTGCTGGGATTACAGACGTGAGCCACCATGGCTGGCCTATTTTCTGTATTTTTTATTTTAAAATAGTTATTGTTGTATTCAACTTAGAAAATGAAACTTATGAAGAAATTAAGCTCCACCCACAAATCCATCATTCAAAAATATTTGCCTTCCTTATATTGTTATCATATTGACAACCCTATCTCTTTAATAAACATATTTATATACAAGTATTTTTAAAAATTAGAGTCATACTCTTTGTTCTCTTCTGTAAACCATATTTTCTACTAAAATATATTAATACATTTGGAACTTTTTCTCACTTCAATTCATTGGCTGTGCAATATTTTCTAATCAATCTCATGTTGTTGATATTTATATGGCTTCTAACATTTTCATATCAGATACTGTTACATGACTTGTGTACAGATACCTGTAAATATCAATAATGATTTCTTGAGAATAAATTTCTAGAACTACTATATTAATGGGCATTCAAATTTTGAAACTTATACATATTGCACAATCTTCCAAAATTATTTCTCCAATTTACTAGGAGCATTTCTCTTAAAAATCCTATTATATAGATATTGTCATTTTTATTTTAAATGTTATCAATATGATTTGTGTAGTAAAAACAGTAATTTATAATTAAGTATGCAGGCAGCAAATCTCAGCTATTTTTGTTTTAATTTTGCAATTTTCTTACTCGTGACATTTTCCCACTTTTCATTGCTATATTTATCTTTTGTTTATGATTTTTAATAACTTTTAAGGGATATAGAAACTTTGATAAATTTTGATTGTTTTAGAGATTTTTATTTGTCCTAAATGTTGTTTATTTCTTTTAAGGTCTTTGCCATGGATTTGATTTAACAAAGTTGTTCATCTCCATGAAATTATCTATTTACAATATATATAATTTATATTTTAACCTAAATTACTTTTAGTGGCTTTATGTTTATTTGCTTTATATTTAAAAATTTAATTTATTTCTAATGTACTTAGAGTGTGCTGTGTAATTTATTTTTTCTAAATATTAGGAAATCGTACCAATCCACCTATTGAGTAATCTATCCTTATTACACTTATGAGAAAATTATTTGTTGGTCCATGCTTTAAAATTTTGCAATGTTATGCTCCTCTTTGTTCCGTGTATTACTACATAAGAACCTCCAGAATGGAAATAAATAATTACTGAGACATTAGGCTTATTTTGTTTCTGTATTTAATAAAAATGATTCCAGTATTTCACATTCATTGTGATTTTAAGTATTGCATGTGCTGTGATGGATATTTTTAACATTTAAGGAATTGCTTTGCTATTCCTATCTAGCTTTATTTTGAACCAGGAATGAATGTTGAATATTACCAAATAGTTTTACAACACCTGTCAAATGACAGTGGTTTTTAATAGTTTGATTTTGCTGTGATACATTATATAATTAATTTGCTGGAAATAAAGTTAATTTGCTCACAATTTATTATTCTTTTAGCATAATGTTAGATTCAATTTGTTTTGTTTGTTTCATCCACATTGTTTGTATGCTATTTCTTTCTACTTAAACTCTATTATTATTAGGTTTTGTAATCCGAAATATGGAAACTTTGGGAAATAAATTGGAGAGAGTTCCATATTTTTTATGCTTTGGAATTACTTAAACAACATAGAAATGAACTCCTTGAAGTTTTGAAAACACTTTATTCATGTTTGTTCTTTTTATTGAGGTGTTGTCTACAGAAAGTGGAACGCACAGGTCTTTTGTGTACAGTTCAGTGAGTTTTATCAAATCAATGCACTCGTGTAACCCACACCCAAGGTAAGATATAGAACATTGCCATCATTATAGTAGGGTATGTCATGCCACTTGCCAGTTAATTCCCACCTCATGTTCCAGAGGTGATGTTCTGATTTTCATCACCTGCCTGTTCTTGTACTTCATATAAATTAAATCATATATTTGAAATTCATTCATGGTGTTGCATATACCCGTGGTTCTTTTCTTTGTATTGCCAAATAGTAGTCTATTTTATGAACATATCCCAATTTTTTAAATCTATTTTTATCTTTTGTTGAATTTTTGGGCTTTCAAAAAAAAAAAGGACCTAAAAATCTTTCTGTTTTTAGACTTTAATAAATAAATAAAGCTTTCAACAGTCTTGTACAAGTTTTGTTATGGTTCTATGTTTTTATTCTTCTTGGCTAAATATCTAATAGAATTTTTGGGTTATAGGGTAGGTAATCAGTTCAACTTTATCAGAAACTGCCAGTTTTCAAGAGGTTGTAACTTTTACACTTCTACCAACAATGTATGTGAGTTCCATTTGACCCACATCTCACTAACATTTGTCCTTTTATTTTTACCATTTTGGTTGGGATGTGAAGGTATGTTTTTGTGATTTTAATTTGTATTTTCTTAATAACGAATAATACTAAAGCATCTTTTCATGTGTTTTTTGGTCATTCGTACACCTTTTGTGAGGTGCCTGTTCAAATCTTTTGTCCATTTTTTAAATGGATTGTTTGTCTTTTTATTACTGAGTTGTAGGAGTTCTTTACATATTGTGGATACGTGTCCACTGTTAGATAAATCTGTTGCAAATATTTCCTCCCTGGCTTTAGCTTGCTCATTTATTTTCTTAACGTTTGGCATAATAATTGTTTAAATAGGCCATTTATAAATGTATATTTCATATATATTTGGTTACATCTTTTACATTTTGATATATAGATTATTCTTATCCATTATTATTAATTAACATCAAGTAATTATAATTTAAGTTTTCTTTTTGAATAAAAAGTTATTTAGGAACAAGATTTTTAGTACTCCAGTTTTAGGAATTAATGTATATTTTTATTTTTAATCTGTGGCTTTATTTCTGCTAGAAAATCTGACCTTTATTATTTCTAGTTTTTTCAAAGCTCTGTGATGGACAGTGTGATGTACAGCTCAGATCCTTTCTCAGAAATGAAAGCCATAGTCATTCCTGCTGGCTTTGTAGCAGGTAGAGAGCCCTCTGCTGCCAGAACTCTTTGGAGATGGCTTCCCTTGAAGAGCCGCCCCACCCAATGCCACACTCCCTTCCCTGGTGACCCAAATCCAGGGAATGACCTACAACCTAATTCTCTTACCCAACCTCTGGACAGCATTAAAGGGTCGTTATATCACAGCTGTCCTATTCCCTTTGTCCAAATGCTAATCTCCATCTTAGAATCTGTTTCTCTGGGAGCTTAACCTGCAATATTACTGAGATTGGTGAGTGTAGGTATGTGTGTTTGTGTGTGTGTGTATCCAATTGAATGATCAAATTGTGTAATTACTGCCGTATTGCAAAAACAAAACAAAATAATAACAACAACAAAAGCAGGGTGTATTTGCATTTTTTTCTGGTAGATACAAAGCCTGATATATTTATTAAATTAAGTATCCATATTTATTGTTATAGGACTGAATATTTGTGTGTACCTTCCCCCCACTCCCAAATTCATATGCTGAAATCCTAACCCCCAGTGTGATGGTATGAGGAGGTGAGGCCTTTGGGAGGTAATTAGATCATGAGAGTGCAGCCCTCATGAATGTGATTAGTGCCCTTATAAAGAGATCCTAGAGCTGGCTTGCCATCTTTCCACCATGTGAGGACACAACAAGAAGTCAGCCATCTGCAACTGGAAAAGATCCCTCACCAGAACCGAACCATGCTGGCACCCTGATCTTGGACTTTCAGCCTCCAGAACGGTAAGAAATAAATTTCCGTTAAGCCACCTAATCTATGGTATTTTTTTATGGCAGTTCTGGAGCTAAAATATTTATTGTATCATGTTTTTCTTGCATTTGTTTATGTTTTGGCTATGTGACTCATCAAAGAACATTGTCTTAATTCTCCTACTTCTATTGACTTTTAAAAATTTTTTCTTGAATATTTTACATACTCGTCTTATATTACATTATATATTATATTTTGGTATAATAATATTGCCTATGTCGAGAGTTATTACTGGTTGTACAGTGTATCTGTATGAATTAGCCCTCTCCCTGGATTTTTGACTTCGTTTTTTAAAATCTGACGTAATGTTGCAGGCTTTTCATTTCTTTTTATTTATATAATCTGTCTTTGTCTTGGTTTTTACTATTAACTTATTTGTATTGTTTTTATTTAGACATGTTAATAGAAGTAATTGGATCTTATAACTCAACCTGAGTGTTTTTAAAAAAAAAGAATGTTTAATTCTTTTGTATTTGTTGTTACTACTGATATATTTGGCCTTACTTCTGTTACTTTCTATAATTTTGTTATTAATTCTTCCTTATTATTTGGTTGTTCTTTGAAATTTAGAATCTAAGTCATGCTTTCTTCGCTGTATTCTTTCCTAGTGTATTAAGACTAAAATATTTTGTTTACTATGGAATACTGTCCAATTTTTCAAAAGTATTCTTTCAATTTTGTCTCAATCTTAGAGTAAAAAATTATACTTTTTAATCTCACTTGATAGAAAGGGGAACATTTACCAGGCTTTTTTTTCTTCACAAGTCTCCCCAAATTTTGGATTTTGGATTCTGTTCATATAATCTGGAATTTACAATCAATATTATTATTGAAGTTTTACTCTATACTATATATTTTCTCTTAAAAATAATTTAAGTTCTTAAATTTGCCTGCCATTTCATAAACTTAATTTTCTCTTTATTTTTAATCCTAGTTTTTCGTCTCCAAAATATCTTTTATACTACTATTATTTTTGTAATTTACTTGAGATTTTCCTTATTGCATGTGTCTCCCTTTTCTTTTCATTGTACTGCCTTTATATTTTAGTCTATTTTACTTTTAATGTTTTTAGTCTCTTGTTCCGTAGAGTTTTTGTGTTCTTGCACTCAAATGAGCACATTACATAATTTCCTGGAATAACCAGAGATTTTTTTTCTAATTCTCAAAGGCAAGTCTTTTTTTTTATTAATTCTTTATATCCTGTACCATCTGCCATTGTATTTCAGATATTTTTGGGGTTCAATAATTTTGATTCTTTGAATTATAACCTCAAATTAGGACTCTTAGTATAAACTACTACCCTGTACCCTCAACTCTAACTTTTGTTTTCTTAAATCAAATTTGAACCTCATATCCTTACTAAATATGCAGTCATGCATCACTTAATGACGGGGATATGTTCTGAGAAACGTGTCAGTCAATTTTGTCACTGTGCAAACATCATAGAGTATACTTACACACATCTAGATGGCATAGCCTACTACACACCTAGGCTGTATTGTATAACCTGTTGCTCCTAGGCTACAAAGCTGTACATCATGTTACTGTATTGAATACTGTAGGCAATAGTAACATGATGGTAAATATTTATGTATCTAAACATATCTAAACATAGAAAAAGGACAGTAAAAATATGGCATTATAATCTTAGGGAATCATTGTTGAATATGTGGTTCATCATTGACCAAAATAAAATTTTTGCAGCACATGACTATATACATTATATGTAATATATACAAATTATATTCATATAATATTAATTATATTATAATACATAATGTAATATATATATTATACATATTATATACACATATTACATTACTTTTTTCCTGCTCAAAAATTTTCACGGACTTTTAATGCTTGTAGATAAAGTCCAGACTACATAACCTAGCATTAAAAACTGTTATATCATCTGCATTTATTTTAATTTTATATATTTTTTTACTTTTAATTGACAAATAATAATTGCATATATTTATGGGATAAAATGTGATGTTTTAATATATGTATATCTGGTGGAATGATTAAATCAAGCTAATTAACATATTCAGCACCTCATATACTTATTATTTTCTTGTGAGAACATTTAAAATCTACTTTTTTAGCAATTTGGAAATATACAATACATTATTATTAAATATAGTCACCATGCTGTGCACTAGATCACTAAAAGTTATTTCTCTTGTCTAAATGAAATGTTGTACCCTTTGACCAACATCTCCCCTTTCCCTGTTCTTCCCCCAGCCTCCAGTAAGCACCATTCTACTCTCTGCTTCTGTGAGTTTCACCTTTTTTAGATTTCATATATAAGTGAGATCATGAAGTATTTGTCTTTCTGTAACTGGCTTATTTTACTTAGCATGATGTCCTCTAGGTTCATCCATGTTGTTGCAAATGATAGAGTTCTGTTCATTTTTAAGGCTGAATAGTATTCCATTGTGTGTATATATCATATTTTCTTTATCCACTCATCAGTTGGTGGGCACTTAGTTTGATTCCATGTCTCAGCTATTGTCACTAATGCTTCAGTCAACATATTCGACATATTGATTGATTTATATATATTTTTTATTTCAATAAATTGAAATAGTATATTTAAATCCTGAAGAGTATACGTCATACCCAATGGGTAATTTTTCATCCTTCACCGCCCTTCCATCCTCCCTCCTTCTGAGTCTCCAATGTCCATTATATCACACTGTATGCCCCTGTGTACCCGCAGCTTAGCGCTCACTTACAAGTGAGTTTTCTGTTCCTCAGTTACTTCACTTAGGATGATGGCCTACAGTTCCATCTAAGTTGCTGCAAAAGACATTATTTTGTTCTTTTTTAGGCTGAGTAGTACTCCATAGTATCTGTATATGTAGACCACATTTCCTTTATCCACTTATCAGTTGTGGACACTTAGTTTGATTCTATGTCTTTGCAATTTTGAATTCTACTGTGATAAACATATGAGTGCAAGTGTCTTTTTGATATAATGACTTGTTTTCCTTTGGGTAGATACCCAGTAGAGGTATCGCTGGATCAAATGGTAGATCTACTTTTAGTTCTTTAAGAAATCTCTATACTGTTTTCTATAGAGATTGTACTAATTTACATTCCCAAAAAGAGTGTATAAGCGTTCTTTTTTTACCACAGCTACACCAATATCAATTGTTTTTTGACTTTTTAATTATGGCCATTCTGACAGGGGTAAGGTGGTAACTCGTGGTTTGTTTGAATTCCTTGTAGATTCTGGGTACTAGTCCTTTGTCAAATGTATGGTTTGCAAATATTTTTTCCCATTTTGTAGATTGTCTGTTTACTCAGTTGATTGTTTCTTTTGTTGTGCAGAAGTCTTTTAGTTTAATTAAGCCCCATTTATTTATTTTTATTTTTGTTGCATTTGATGTTGGGGTCTTAGTTATAAATTCTTTGCCTAGGCCACTGAAATACGGATTTTAATTCCTTTGTATATATACCCAGAAGTGAGACTGCTGGATTATATGGTAATTCTATTTTCAGTTTTTTGAAGAAGTTCCATAAGTTTTTTCATGATAGCTGTACTAATTTACATTCTCACCAGCAGAGCAAAGATTCCTGTTTCTCCACATCCTCACCCATGTGGGTGTTACCCACATTATCTTTTGTCTTTTTGATGATAGACATTCTCACAGTTGTGAGGTGATATTTCATTGTGGTTTTGGTTTGCATTTCCCTGATGATTAGTGATGCTGTACTTTTTTTTCATATACCTGTTGACTATTTGTAAGTCTTCTTTTGAGAAATGTCTATTCAAGTCCTTTGCCCATTTTTTGATAGGGTTGTTTGTTTTCTTACTTTTGAATTGATTGAGTTCCTTACATATTTTGGATATTAGCCCCTTATCAGATATATGTTCTATAAATATTTCCTCCAAATCCATGGGTTGTCTCTTAATTCTGTTAATTGTTTCTTTCCTGTGCAGAAGTTTTTTTAATTTAATGCAATCTTATTTGTCTGTTTTTGCTTTTGTTGCCTGTGCTTTTGAGCCATATTCAAAAAAATCATTGCCAAACCAATGTCATGGAGTTTCCCCCTATGTTTTCTTCTAGTAGTTGTACAGTTTCAGGTCTTACTTTTAAGTATTTAATCCATTTTGAGTTGATTTATGTGTATGGTGAGAGATAAAGGTTCAAGTTCATTCTTCTGTGTGTGGATATTCAGTTTTCCCAAAACTATTTATTGAACAGACTATCTTTTCCCCATTGTGTGTTCTTGGCACATTTGTTGAAAATCAGCTGACTATAAATGTGTGGATTTACTTCTGGTCTTTCTATCCTGTTCCAGTGGTTTGTTTTTATGCCAGTACTATGCAGTTTTGATTACTATAGCTTTGAGATATATTTTGAAGTCAGGTAGTGTGGTATTTCCAGCTTTGTTCTTTTTGTTCAAGATGGCTTTGGCTATTCTGGTTTTTTTTGTAGTTTCATTAGAATTTCAGGGTATTGTTCTATTTCTATGAAAAATAACATTGGAATTTTGACAGGTATGGCATTTGTAGATAGCTTTGTGTAGTATGGACATTTTAACAATATTAATTCTTCCAATTCTTGAACATGGCTTATTTTTCCTTAATTTGTGTTGTCTCAGTTTCTTTCATCAATGTTTTATAGTTTTCGGTATACAGATTTCTCACTTTGTTGGTTAAATTTACTCTTAAGTATTTTTTTATGCATCATAAATGAGATTGTTTTCTTAATTTCTTTTTCAGATAGTTATTGTTATTATATAGAAATGCTATTGACTTTTTATGTTGATTTTGTATCCTACAACTTTACTGAATTTGTTTATCAGTGGTAACAGTATTTTGGTAGACTCTTTAGGGTTTTCTACATATAAGATCATGTCATGAACAAACATAGACAATTTCACTTCTTCTTTTCCTATGTGGATGCCTTTTATTTCTTTTTCTTGCCTAACTGATCTGGCTGAGACTTCCAGTAGTATGCTGAATAAAAGTTATCTGCCTCTATTTTTAAACTGGTCTACCACTATCCACCCACCCTACATAGTTACTATTTCTGCTGATTTACCCCAGATGGTTTCCTTATCAGGAATTCTACCCTTTACCTGTCTATTTAAATGCTTAGCTGGTCTTTGGAGCTCACTTTTAATTCTTCCTCTTGCATAAAGATTTTCTGGATCATTTCTCCCTGAAGTGGCCTGTCCTTTATCTGAACTCCTCAAACAGTTATTACACATCTGTTTCATTGGGCCCTTATCCTTTATTATCTTGAAATTGTTGGTTATTTTGGTAGCTGATCTCCCCCAATTATAGGATGGACTCTGAAGGTATGGGTCACATCACTATAGTTGCTCCTGTTGTTGTTGTTGTTATGTGGTTAAAAATCCTCCAATTTTTAGATGGGATTTTATTGAGTTTACAGTAGATATTAGCTTACTGATATATGTTAAAGTCACTCATGATCCTTGGGTACATCTATTTCCGATTTGGGTGGTTCTATTAAAGCAGAAAAAAGCAGAGCATGTCAAAATCAGTGTATAAACCAAATACACCTTGTAAGAAGGATTACTCTCTAGTGTATAATTAAGTTAATGTTTCAGCAACACTTTAAAAAATTATTCTAGTTAGCTATTCTAAGTTGTAGCTCTTCAAGAAAGCATTGGCATGCTCCCTCTTCTGACTCCAGTATCTTTTCAGCTTCATTGTTCTTTGGCAAAGATTGCTTGCGTTTGTCATCATCTCTCAACTCAGCACTGAGAACCAGAATTTAGGCTGTGATTCCCACACCTTGATCACTTATTAGGTCAAAAGACTTTTAAGGCTAAGTCAGGCATAGCAATAGTTTACAAGACTAAATTTCTTGGCAAGGCAAATGACATCTGCAGAAAGATGAAAATTTTTTTAAATCTTTTTTTTTTAAATGAGTTATTGCAGATGGGGCTGGTGATTTTCCTTGGCATTGAATTTTATGTCATACAAGACCTGCGCTCTTCTAAAAACATTGCCACAATTTGTTGACTCTTTGTCAAAAGTTTTGACAGTTTGTTGGCATATGATATATTCCTGCACCTGTCTGGATGAACCTAAAAATTTGTGTATTTAAAAGAAATATTTATAAATACTTCAGCATTTAACATGGATTCAAGAGTACTTAGTGATTATTTAAAGCACCTAAATTTTGAAATCCAATCCCAAGTCTTTTTGAGGGTGGTTAACTTAGTTTCTTTGGCAGTCATAATAAGGAACAGGAGGACACTTCCAAATAGCCCAGTGTTTTTTTTTTTCCAGTGAGTCTTTAGTTCCATTCACCTTCTTTTTAATAATAAGTATGAAAAGTCCTTTGAGTTGTTTACCATTTTTAAAATGAGGTATTTAACATGTCCTTTAAAAGTTCAAGGATTGAAACCATTTTTGTGAATATTCCTTTTAAATCTATGATTACAACACTGAATACCCTCTCTCACTCTGTCCATTTACATGTGGTTAGATGAGAAATGTTTTTGTCGTTATTGTTTTAATCAAGTTACAAAATCATTGAACAATCCACAAATGTTGGCTGTAACACTGAACATCCTGTGATATTTTTTCAGAAAGAGTAATCTGTAAGTTCCCCTTAACTGGGGATTAAAGCCAGGCAGGTTGAAGGAATATGCTGAATGAGAATTTCATTCCTGGACCCATTATTGACCATAGTGTTTATGCCATCCTACCACCAAACTTCTGGTATTTAAGAAATTATTTAAATATTTGAAAAAACAAAAGTTACTAAGTGGTATTAGTCTTTTCACTTCGTTAATTATAGAATTTCCTGAGAGGCAGTATTATTTTTATAATAAAATTGGACTGGGTTCCTTGTTCTGCTTGCTACTTGCTAGCTGTGTCTCTCTTTAGACAAGTCACTCATCCCTCTCTGAATCATCTAATGTGGCTCTCTCCAGAGTGCATGAGAGGATCAGGTGAAATAACAAATGTATAAGCAATAAATTGTTATTCTTTTTGGCTAGGGAGAAGGTGCATATGTAAACTACGGACTCTTTCACAGTAAAGTTGTATAATGCATCGTATCATTGAGGCTGAAGGATCTCTGATGAATGGAACTGAGGCAGGTGTAGAAAATGGGACATAGAATTGGGTTCAGCTATGAAGAGTAAATATTCTACATCAGTCTTCCCATCATCATTCCTATCACTCTTTTCTTGCTATAATTAAGAGGAAAATCATATCCAAGGAAGAGTGAGTGGAAATAGTAGTCCATACTTGGATAACTGCATTTCTGACAAAGTGCTGAAAGCTGCACTGTCTTTAAGACTATTAGGAAGACTGAATTTCCTGAAATTGATCTCCAAAAGGATTTTGTGTGGCCGGCAACATCCATTAAGTAGGGATGTGAGAGAAGGCATGGATAAACAATGTACTCATTTCTATTTCAGACATAGACGTTTAGTTAGGAATAAGAAATGAGAGAGAATTGGCTCTCAGCTCAAGGCTTTTGAGTTGAAGGGACAATGTAGGTCATCTTGTCTTACTCTCAATTTTATAGATGATGAAACTGAGCTTCTGAGAGAGAAATTGACTTGCTTAGACTTGTAGGGTGAGTATGCACCCTGGTTTGTTTGGTATGTACCTGTTGCTACAGCTTAATTCCTTAGCACTCCCCTTTCATACTCAGAAGTACCCGGTTTGGACAATTAATTGCATAGCCACCATCAGTAGTAGCAGCAGCAGGGCTGAGTCTCCTCTCCTGATGATGATTCCTAGCTCGCTGCCTTTCCCACTACTTCCCTGTTGTCTTTACCCAAGTAAGCCAGAACTGATTCTATTTTCCAAATAGGAATTCAATATTATTTTTTCAAAAATATTTCACTTGTGTGGCTGCGGAGACAATCAGAAATGTTTGTTCAAACTCTAAGAGGAGCATGAAAGATATCAGGAATGCTAAGAGAGTTAGAATTTGCCATAAATTCACAGGAAGAGAATTTATGGCAAACTTGGTCAAATATCATACTTGGGACTCATTCGGTCAGGGAACATGTAAGTACCTATGTGTCTAGCATGCAATATGAGAGATCACTAGTCAGTGTTTCATTGCATTTCTTAATATCTCCTTTTGGAAAATAAGCAAAAAATTATTGATCACTTTCTAAATGCAAGGCATTGTGAAAAAATCAAATAAGTGGCGGTGGATGACCCTCTAGGGAACACCAACAGCTTTAAGAGGAACAATTCCCATTTTCTTAACCTGTGAATTTTCATTTAATCAGGGAGCATCATGTTAATTTAATGGTCAACATCCCCAGCGTGAATTTCGCTTGTACCCTTGATAGTTCAAGATGACTTTGGGATGAGGTATCGGTCATCTGGGAGATACTTGGAGTATTTGGGTAAGGTGGTGGCTGGGTGGTAGAGAAAAGAAGGAGGAGGGAGAGAACTTCCCGTACCCCACAATCACACCACTGAGCTTGTCTTCTACATGGGCCCAGACCACAGGGTCAGGCAGTACTGCCTATGCAGGGAATGAAAAGCCTCGTGTGCTGACTGCACAGGGCTGAGGGGGCCATGTACTCTTACCCTGGAGAGGTCAAAAGCACATCAGAGAGCCTCCCACCACAGCTGGTGAAGAAGAGTGCTACAAAACATGAGAACACAAAACCTAATGGCTTGATAGTTTTGGCTCTGCCTTGGTTTGTAAGAGCCTATCTTCTTACATAGTCAATGAGCTGTTTCCAGACTACACTTGATTCCTTTGGTGGAGGGAGAAACAGATGCACAGTTGGCAAAACAGGAGTCTAATCCAAACATCTAAACAACACAGCTTGGAGGAATTCAGGATGGTGTCCAAGAGTAGGAAGGGGAATATATTTGAGAGCAGGGACTCCTGAAGCTTACTTTTGTTCCCCCACTCCCCCCTCTCATACTGTCTTTGGCATAGCCTAGTCATTAGTAACAGTCATTAGTGGCTAATGACTTGGAAGACGCAGAAAATGGGGGTGGGTCAGATGTGATGTGGATCTGTGGCAGCTAACAAAGAGGCTTTCTTAAGTTGCTTCCCCCATTGGATGGGATGGGATCTTGAATGAGCTTGAGTCACATTCATTCAGGTAGGGTTTCCTAACTTGGCACCGTGTAAGTTATCCGGACCTGAAAACATCTAGGAATTAGATATCTTTCAATTTCCAGAGTATAAGGTATAAGGGGCTTCTTAGACATGGTCTTCTCCCTAAAAACTACCTTCTCCAGGGATATCTTGGGAAATTGTATCGATGTTTACTCTGAGATGTTTGGCTTATCAGTTGAACCAAAGGTTAATTTGTATGTCAAAGACACCTAGCTGAAAAACCACAGAGCTAGACCTACCCAAGTCCAAAGAGTTTCCCAGAAGGACAATTTCTGGTTCCAGACATTAGGCTTCTAAGATCATTTAAAATTGACATAAAGCGGTCCTTCTCACTGGTTATAAACAAGATTTTACTTTTAGGCCCTAACAATTAGGAACTGTTTATTTTAAGTTTGTAAGTGGGTCCATTGAATAGGTCCCACAGAGGTCATTTATCCCAATCTTGGCCACACTCAGGCCTTCTGCCCTCTCCTCTCTACTCAGCCACATCTCCCAAATTCATCATGATCCCCAATCCCCACCACACACACTCTTAAGGCTGCCACACTTAGCAAATAAAAATGCAGAACACCAAGTTAAATTTGAATTTTAGATTTAAAAATGCCCAAATCATTTCTTTTAGTGTAAAGGGGAGTATTTATACTAACAAATTATTTATTGTTTATGTAAAATTCCAATTTAGCTGGACATCCTGTATTTTATCTGGCAATCCTACCTCTACCCATACCCTTTATAAAGTACCAACATTTGTGGTATATTTAAGTTGACACTGCCTTTTAAGACCAGTTGAGATCATTAAGGAAAAATGTATGATAACATGAAAACTCCGAATACTTGCAACACTTGAAAGTTTTTTTAAAAAACATTAGTATGTGTGTGTATTCTCTCTTTATGTCCTAAGATGCATATAAAGAGTCTGGAAGCCAGTAAGTATCTTGAAATAAATGAGGATTCTTTTAAGTATAATGACTGTTCCAGCAATCATGTAATATGTTCAAGTCTCACCTTGGCATCCATCCATACTTACAAATGAAAATATTTTTCTTTGATCAGGCATATAATTGAAAGGGTGAGCATCAAGGACTCCTTCTTCCTTATCTATATGTAGCTAACTTCAGATAAAGTCCTATAATTTATGAAAAAACAGACAATAGCAGAGTAGTTTGCCATCTTAGAAATCTGGGAAACAAATCAGTTCTCCAGACTGAGCAAAAACATGCATGTATGTGGCCATATGCTTTTCCAAAATTGTTGGTCAAAACTAGCACATTTATATAAAACTCTAAAAAAATGCAAGCTTTTCTAAAGGGAAAGAAAGCTGACTAATGGTTGCTTGAGGATGGAAAAGGTAGAAGGGAGGGTTTTGCAAGGACACAAGGAAACTTTTAGGGATGATGGATGTATTTACTGTCTTGATTATGGTGATAGTTTCACGGGCATATGCATATTTCAAAACTTATCAAATTATATCACTAAAAATATGTGGTTTATTGTATCAATTATATATCAATAAAGCTGAAAAAATTTAAATTGTTACAAAATAAACTAGTATATGATTAGCACTATTGTAATTTTAAAGAAATTAAGAAAGTCTCATTGCCTATTAGAATTACTGGAATTAAGGAGCTTTCCATGAAGGAAAGATGTATGTCTTATTTACCTCATATGCTAAAACCTCAAGTGTTGGCACAGGCCCTGGTACTTAGTAAAGGTACATAGTATACTTTGAATGAATAGTTAAATAGAAGCAATATGATCCCAAAGTGTAGCAGAAAGAAGGATATACTGGTTAGGATATGAACATCTATTAATTATGTTTCGTTGCTAGTAACGGAGTCCCAACCACAGTGGATAAATCGCACAAGTATTTATTCTCCCATGCAATAACAGCTCAGAAATGGGCACTCTGAGGCTGTTTGGTGGCTCTCCAAAAGCTTTAGAAACTCAAGGTCCTGTTTTTCTGCTTCACAACACATGACTGCCATCCTCGAGGACAACTAATTTTCCCAGACGATGGTGGGAGTTCTAGCCGTTACAACTGGCTTCTAGATTGCGGGAGACAGGATGGCAGCTCCTTTCTGCTAAGACTGTTCCTTTTAAGTGGACTTCTCTGAAGACCTACATGACATTTTTAGATTTCACTGGCTGCACTTAATAGCAAGGGAGGCTGGAGAATGCAGACAATATTTTTGGGATGCAAAAGTGTGTAAGTGAAAATCAGGGTTTGGATAACAAGGAAGAAGAAGAGACTGGGTAGTAACTAGCTATTCCTACAACAGAGGGACTCATTACTTTCGTGATTACCTTCCCTCTTGTTCTTAGAATCATAGTTGAAGAGTAAGGTTTATGGAACACATTTCTAGGTGCCTTTTTTAACTGTTCAGCTCTTTTATTTCACTGTAAACATCAGGGAAACATCAAGCAGATTGAAAAGGAAGTGGCTATACCTAGAGGAAACTAGCAACACTGAATTCCAGCTTAAAGATTCATTCTTCCACTAAGCAAGGAATATAAGTCAAAGTCCATTATAATAAAAAGATTGCCCAGATTATTTTACTTTGTTTTATTTATTGCATATTTTTTAAGACAAATGGGTTATTGCCTAGGGCTCAGAAATCTTTTGCTGTATAGAGATTTTCATCGCAATAGTATTTGTTGTGAGGAAATTTGACCTACATTATATTTTTTTACGTCTGCTGCCTAATTTCCCTTAGGGTAGTGGTTTTCAAATTTTTTTAGATGGGGAAATCCTTGGTTGGGACAAAATCTTGTGGAAGCATACAGATAAAACTGATGTGGTCCTAGGTGAAGGACTATGAGTGGAAATGACTCTCAAACCCCATTTGCCCTCCCATCTCTACCCATTGGTTTAGAACATCTATATGTGTTTGAGCCATGGTTTAAGATCTTGTAAATAATTTATTTTTAGTAAGATTTAAATCCTATATAGTAAATAATAAGGAAAAGTTCTGGAAAATATTTTCCTTTACCAGATCATTTCTTATGAAACACTAAATCTTCCAATTTGTACATCAGTTAAAAATTTGAGAATCAATAACAATTTGGTGTTTTTAAATGGTGCCTTGGATTGAAAAACAGAAGCCCGTCAATTGCTGAGGTTATGTTGTTGTAAAATCTTATTATAGCATGGAAATACTGCTCTTCCTTATTAGAGTACATAAACATCCATCCTAATTGGAGAGAAAGTTCTAAGTTCATCACTCATTTAAGAAATAGATTTTCAGAAAGTGGATGGTTTTTGTTATTGTTGTAGTCATTTGTTTTGTTTTGCTTTGCTTGTCATATCCATAACTAGGCTTTACAGAATTAATCAAAAGTAAAATCTGAAGTTCTTTTATTTAAAAATAAAGAAATTTTTAGAGACAAAAAATCTTTGAAAGTAAGATTATTGGAAAAATCACCATTTTTATTATTTCAGTATTGTGATTTAGGTGCCATGTGATTTTTTTAAGGGAAAAAAAGAGAACATGGGTATAGATAGTTTTAGGAGTCAATTTGGTTTCTTCTAAAAATAAATAAGGGCCCACCACTAAAGGAATTCTGATTATAATCTAAAGGAATGCATAACAATTTCTATTTTTACTGCATAAAAGTAACTCTATAAAAAATTACTTTATATTCAAGTAGATTATTAAACTCCCTTGTGTTGTAGGTACATCTATATTACTGTCTAAAACCATGGTGCTTAAAGGGGCAGTACTGCCATCACAGAAGGCATTTTAGAAGTATACATGGGTATGTTTAGATTGTTGAAGGGTTTGCAGGATGCCACTGGCAATTAGTGGGTGGGAGCAGAGGTGCCACATGCCCTTCAATATGCTAGATAATCCTGCAAAACAATGCATTGCTCATGACCAGAAGGGCTTGTGGACATCCCGCTAGCTCCCCACTCTGTGTTACAAATAAACACAAAGTATCTTTTGCATGGTTTCAATGTATAATGACACTAAACATTAGTGAGATTTTATTTCATTTTGTTCAAAATTTTACTGAGACTTGTTCACCATTTCAGAAAGTCATGTCACTGAGAGCAGAGCCATTTGTGGTATTAACTCTGTCAACAGCCCTCGCGTGTGGCATTCTTAACTATAAGCCAAAGAATACGGACAAGCATCTTTTAGGGAACTTGGCTCTGAATGTTACATAATGAACTAGAGATTATTTTCTTATGAATTATTTTACTTTTATTTCTCCCTTATATTTGATTATAGATGTTGGCAGTTTATAATTCCCATTGATTTTATTTCAGGATAGAAAAGGAGGTTATATACAACAAGAAGATGCTGGTTCTGAAAAAGCTGAGAACTACTAGCCCAGGGTTTCTCAACCATGGCAACTGGGGGGTGGGAGGAAACTTCCCCCTCACCCTGGACGGTTTGCTAAAAGATCAACTCACAATAAGGCAGATTAGTAAGAGAAAAAGATTGCAAATTTATTTACTGTGCACATGGTGAGAATTGGAGAGAATCACAGAGCAATTACCCAATATCCCAATGGGATCTGGAAGTTTACATACCTTCATTTTAGAGTGGAAGAGATGAGGAATATAGGTAATTCTGTCCAGGGGCAATAAATGGTTCCCAGGGAGGATGAATAGATACTTGGGAGAATGGATGGATGGGGAGGAAACAGATTGACTTGTAAATGATTTTCTTTGGAAATTAACCTGAGAGACAGGTATTATCTTTAAAATGGTTTGGGCCAGGTCTGGTTGCATGCTTGACCTTCTTTCTGCAATATATTGAGATAACTGGGAGGGGAAGGGAAGTCAATTGTTCTTTTTGATGGGTCTGGTTTTTATGAAGAAAGAGGGAAAGCCCCTTCCAATGCTTGTTGATCTCTAAGGGCATTTAATATAAAATATTTTTTATACCAAGGAGTCATATTTTGGGGTGAAATTTCCTGAGCTCCTTCACACTGTTGACATTTTGGGCCAGAAAATTCTTTTTTGTTGTTTCTTTGTTGTTTTTTACTTTTTATTAATTTTGTTTTTAATTGACACATAATAATTGTACATATTTATGGGGTACACTGTGATATTTTACTACATGTGTACATTGTGCAGTGATCAAATCAGGGTTTTTAGCATATCTCTTACCTCATACATTTATCATTTCTTTGTAGTGAGAACATTCAAAATCCTCCCTCTAGCTATTTTGAAATATATAATACAGTATCATTAACCATAGTCACCCTATTGTGCAATAGAACACCAGAATGTATTTCTTTGATCTAACTGTAACTTCGTACCCATTTACCAATCTCTCCCTATTCTGCCCCCTTCCCTATCCTCCCCAGTCTCTAGAACCCACTATTTTACTCTCTATTTGGAAAACTCTGTGTTGTGGGGACCTACCCTGCACACTGTAGGATCTTTAGCAGCATCCCTGGCCTCTACTCACTGCATTCCAGTAGCAACCGCCCTGCCCATCTCCCCCAAGTTGTGACAACGAAAAATATCTCAAGACAATGTCAAATGTTCCCTGGGGAACAAAATCACCCCCTGGTTGAGAATCACTGCACTAGTGTAAGAGATGGTAATAATTCCAGCACTGTCAGATGTGCTCCTTTTTCCATTCCATCATTGCTTATTAATGAAGGACTTGGCTATGTTCTTTGAAACCACTGCCAGTGGTTATTTGGTGAACCCCAACATCCTAGTTTCCTTCAGTAGCCCATTCTGACTACGCGAGCTTCCTTCAATCCTTCTGGACATCAGTTTCTGCTTTTGGAGGAAGGGCACTGAACTTGGAAGAGCTGGGTTCTAGCCCAGTTTTGCCATAACCTACTTGTATGACCTTGAGCAAATCATTTCATGCCTCTGGGCTGCACCTTCACCTGTAAAGAGAATGCTTGAGCTCGATAATCTGAAGTGCTTTGAGCTCTGAAAGGCTTCAATTCATTTCTCTCTGACTCACCTCTTAGAAAACCTGTTCAATTGTTGGCAATTCCATATGCAATTTGGCAGGAGACACCTCAAACATGCTGAGGGAGTATAAGGTGAATTTCAAAACAGTGACATTAATAAAAAAATTCTCACTCAGAGAACCTTAAATAGCCAAACTAAAGTTAACAAAACAGATTAATTGTTGCTTAATGGAACCTAAATTTGTTTAAAATCCTCTGTTCTAAGAACCCTGCTTTGAAATAGAGCAAAAAATCTTACTGGGATAATAACAAAGGATATACCTGGACCTCTTTAGGGAACAGAGTCAGCCAATAATTTGGCCATGATCTGGATTGATGAAGGACAGAAAGCCTGAAGGCTTAAAATAACACTGGTGGCTATACTGACGACTCTACCTCGAAAAGGCCAAGCCATATGGGTGACAAATGGAAAAGTCATCAAGTCATAAACTGTTTCCACACAGCTGAATACCCGGATATTTAGAGATATAGAGAACTTACAAATAATTGTCTATATTTTCACATTTTTCTTCTAATAGCTTTGGCATCAGAAAGATCGGGCTGACTTTATAGCATTAGCAACAGGTGCCCCTAAATCTAGGAGGTCTCCATTATGGATATTCCCTATTTCCTCCCTTCTCACATATAAATAAACAGGCCCTTAGAGCACTCTATTGGTCAGTGGTGGTGATAATTATGCATTAAATGCCAAGCTGAAAAGGCATTGCTATCCTGTTGGAGGGGAGGGAAACTTACTAAGCACCCACTGTGTGTCGGGTATACATTACCTCTAATCCTCAGAATGGCTTGCAAGGTAAGCATTGTAATTTCCATTTTACAGACAAAGAAACTGAGTCTTTGAGATGACCTATCCAAGATCACTTAACTACTAAAGGGAGCCTGGATCCTTCTTTTAAGTGAGCCTGGATCCTTCTAACTCCAATGTCCTTACTCTTTAGAATTGTCTTTCCCAAAGGCCACCTCTGGGCAAAGCATAGTTGGAAGGAAAATTTGTAATGTTTGAGCAGCTTGTGTTTTGTTCTATTCTTTCTCCCCTTTCTTCATTCTCTGCCCCCTGGAAGGTCCACCTCTACTCCAGGCATCAGTATCTCCAGGCTGCTTTCTAGATGTTCATGGGTTTCCCTAGCACTATATCCAGTCAGTACAATTCTTATAGAATCCTTCCTCTGCAAATCTTACCCATCCCTAATTCCATTTCTGTGGGACTCTGCTCTCTGTTGTATGGTGAGGTGTGGTCATGGCTTAGTAGACAAAACTGCTTGCTACTGGGCTAGTTGACTAACCTTCTAGGGGACTGAACATCTTAACTAGGATACAAATCCACCTGCGAGCACTGATGAGAGGTTGGAGTGATACTGCAGGTGTTAGGCTCTAGGCTCTTGGTGACTAAGTACAAGGGTCATGTCTCCGATAGGACTATCAACATTTTTATGGGGATCAAAGCCCTAAGCTCAAGTGGTCAAACACTGGTAAGACATTTCAGGCCAGTGAATTTAAGGAGGACAATAAAGGAACAACTGGGCCTTTTAGGATCTCTGAAAACACATCCTGTGCTAGACCAGAGTCTTCCTGATGATGAACCAATTTTTGATCAAGGCAGTAAATGTCCAGGGAGCTTATGTCTAAATTGGCTGAACTAACAGAAAGATATTTAGTGTTTCCAGTAATAAAAGCTTTCAGGAGGATGCAAATAGCAGCAGCACAGAAGACTAGGTTGGGCGTGGTCTCAGCCTATGCATGGCAAAGACGTCAATCATCTCATTGTGCACAAAGAGCTTCTGTTAATTAATCAATCATCCAATACTTATTGAGTACTTGCTGTATCCAAGGCCTTGTACTGAGGTGGAGATAAAGGGTCTTGCTAATATATAAAAGGCTTAAAATAATTTAATATATTCACAAAACCACGTAATTTAATGTGAACTTTGCAGCAGGCTATGGAATCGATATGTGTATTATATGCTCATTTATTTGTGTTTATTTATTTAACAAATATGTATATAAGGGCAGAGTATTCCAGGTGCCATGCTAGATACTGGGAGATATAATTGAGAAACAGACACTATCCAAACCTCAAAAGCTACCTGTCTAGCCAGGGACACGAGTGCAGTAGGATGATTCCAATAAAATGCTATCAGGACTATGAAAAGATTAGCTGTCTGGGTAAGTTTGACCAGGACAGCACACAGGTAGATTAGCTAGATCCTGTCTTGAGGTGATGAGAAGAGCATCCGGAGGGTCTGATGCCCAGGTGGAGACCTGGAGGATGAGGAGTGAGCAGGCAAATGTGGGGCCAGAAGGAAGGGGAAACAGTGTACACAAGGACTGGAGACAAGGGAGACGCTGGCTGGCTAGGTGTGCGACAGCCCATAGCTCAAGACAGTAAGAATTTAGAATTTAAGACCTAGAAAGAGTGGGGGATGTGGGTCAAGAGGTCAAGAAAGACTCATGAAGATAGCTGAATTCATGCCAGGGAGTTCAGAGGCTATTTTGGGGACAATGGGGCACCATTGCTGGATTTAAATCATGGCAGCCATTTCAATGATTATAATGCCTTATATATGAGAAGACGAAGTAATTTTGCTTCTCTGGAAAACAGAAATGCCTGAAGTTAATAACCAAATTATCTGAAGATTTTGACTCATCTGTGCTGGTAAATGTGGCATAAAATGTTCAAGTATGTTCTTTCTTCTCTCCATGGAGTTCTCTGTGGTGAGATTCCTTAGGAAATAAATAAAAGACACTTTTGAATAACAAGTCAGTAAAAGTCATAAAAGACTTGAGTTAGAATAGATATTTTGCAGCTGCTTCTGGCTGAAGCCAGAAAGTGAAAATTAAGCAGCTGACACATATCTCCGTATAACTTTTATTGAGCAGACAACCTCCCTTCACTCACATCACCCTTGTCTGAGTCTATGTACATTTTTTTTAAATGAAAAGGATAAAAAAAAAAGTTTTAGAGTTAACAAAATATACAACTTGACCTGGTTAATCTGAGCCAGTTTGCAAACTCCCTTTATATTTGTATAAAAAAATAAACCTTCAGATTAACAAACTCTTGGCAAATTCCCTGCCTCTCATGTTAGTGAATTCTTTACTAGTTACATTTCCGGTTTCCCAGCCGTGGAGATGAATTAAGCCTGGAAGAATCAGGCATGGCTGTAATTACATCAAGCATTTTTTCAATAAGAAAAAGTGTGTCAGAGTGTACAGATATCCTTAAGGTGACATTTGCTCTGACCAGCCAAGTTTTGGAGTGTGCCCTAAGTTCTTGGATCCAATAATAGAGAACACTTAGCCAAAGACGCTTTCTACCTTTCCCCTCATTACAGATTTTGTCATTAATGTAAGTGGTAATGCTCCTGGGTAGACAAATTGACGGGTATAGGCGAGTGGTACAGAGAAGGCTGGAAGAACCTGAGTTCCAAATTTTCAGACTCCAAGTTTAATGTTGCTTCAGATCTTAAGAAACCAGGCTCTGGTGAACAAGCGAGGGAAAGTGCATTTGGGTAAGAATTGCCATCCTAGAGTCAGAGAGCAGTCAGATGTCCCTGTCAGCTCCTCCCTAACGTCCTTCCAATGTTGCCCCAGGACTCACCTTTCCCAGAAACCTTTCCTGACGAATCTACTTCCCTCTCAACCATTTCCATGGGGTTATTGTAATTGGAATGATACAATATTGCTTTTAAGTTGCTTTAATTCTCTGCTTATGTCCTTTTTTTCCCTTTTTCTATAATGACTCCACATCTTTTTTGCCTTTCTCTTGGCACTGTGTTCAATGCTGTCCATGCGATGTGTGCTTAGTACTTTGTTGAGGGCATTAGGAAAGAACTTAATGCGCAGAAAGAGAAAACGTGGAATGCCAGCACCCAGCTAACTTGCAAGCAAATTTTTCCTGCATAATCACATTTATTACTCTCATAAAATATAACACTATCCTTATTACTTTTGGCAGTAAAAGAAAGCCTCTAATGTATACCTTTCCTACCACACCTCACACACTTAACTATTAAGGGAGTTCTAAATGGAGGCATAGAAAGACATGGAAAAGGCCAGATTCTTCCAGTGGGAGCCAAATGACTTGGAGTGTGAAAGTTTGATTCTGAACTTAAAGTGGTCTGGGAAAACATAAACCTTTATATCTTAAGTGTGACCCACTGGCCTCTCCAGTGTTTTGAAATGGAGTCCTCCTTTCAAAATCTTCCCCTAGTCCTTTTTTGAGGAAAAGTAGTCTGAAGCTTACTTTCAAAGCCCTTAAGTGTAAAAATAAACAAGCATTCAGTCAATGGGGTCCCTGATGCCTTGCTATACCACAACACATTTTTGAGTCATAAATCATGGCTCTGACAGGTCTATGATGATGCATTGTGTTAATACATCATAATGACAATACTGATGATGTATTAGTGCAATATATCCTGAAAGCCTATCACTTTAGAATTCTGTGTTTATAGATTGCAAAGGAAGGATTTGAGGGTGGCAAAACTGAGAAAGAGGGTTCAGGATGATGGTTACCTTTTTTTTCTGACAAACCTAGAGCCAAAAAGAGAAATCAAAAGCTTCCACCTTCTGGGCACTAATGCCTCCCCTGTCCAAGTAGCTGTGTCATGCAACTCCTGGAGATGTATACTCTACCACATTTAGGGTCATACAACTAGCTATTGGCAGAGGCAGACTGGATGCAGATCTTCTGAGTCTTAGCCCATACTCTTCCCAACACCTCCAAGCTTTGGGATGAATGAAATATATCCTAAGTACATGAAACAAGAGCTCTGTTCTAGCTGAACTCATTGAACAAAATGTTTTGGTCATGTTTGCACATGCGGTGTGTGCTGACGTTTGCAGTCCTTATCAGTCAGTGGCCTTTTCTCCCTAGGCTTTTGGCAGGTAGTGTAGGAGTAGTAATGCAACCATTTCATTCATTGGGCATTCACTGCTACACTGACGGGGCCTAGTGTTTACTACACCTGGCCATCAGGCCAGGCTAAGTGCTCATCACGTATCCGCCTCCCTTTCAAACAAATTCAGTAGAGCTATTTCCCTTTTTCCAGGAGAACATTTGTGGTGACTTCACAATGAATGATGAAAGCAGTTAGACCTTAGGTTTAGCTTATGGCTTTACCTATAAAGAAAATGAATTATATGAAAATTGTGCCGTCTTTGCAATGGGAGTAACTGGAAAAAATGCATACTCTTTGTGAGGGAAACCTCCTATCTATCATATCTGTTGAATTTTCAATTGTTTGTCACTTCCAGTCAACCCATAATTGGCTTTAACAGTCTTCATCTAACTCATTACAATTCGATTTTAAGATGTTCCTCAAAAAACCAAACAAACGAAAAACAAAACAAAATTCAAAAAAAGAAATTAAAAAAGGAATTAAGTAGAGAGATAAAAGTCATTTAGAAGTTCAATGAAAGTCCTGAGGGAAGAGTAGAAAACTCAGTAGAATTGATATGTCTTTGGTTAGGACATAGGCTGAGACCTATTTCTGTGTCACTGAAAAGTAAATTAAGAATTTAAACTAGATTATAAAAGGGCTAGTTATGATACACACACAGATTCAAATAAATCCATATTTAAGGATGAGCGATTTACTTTTTTAATTCAAATTACGGATGAGTTTACTGAAATACACAGATAAGTACATTCTTGAAATTAGCAAAATAGCATTTCTTTTCCAGAAGATTCTGTGATTCAGATTTCCCCAATTAAGGCAGATAGCTATATAGTATAAGTGAAGGTTTGATGCATATGAAAGTCAGGCAAAAAGATGAAAATTTTTGGCTGTTGGCATTTTTTGATGCTACACTGTCACATTTTGTGAGTGTATATTTTTTTGCACATACAGTCTATTTCTATGGATTTGCACATAGCCTATTTCTCCATAGACGTCCTATACAGGTGCAGGTAGGGACTACCTATATCTTCCATACTATATCTATATTTCCAAAGTAGACACCCTTGATGCCTGTCTATTCCTGATGTTGATGTTTGCTGATATTATATATTTCTGATGTCTTGACTTCCTCACCCTCTCCAGCTCCAAACTTGAGATTTACAAGTATGCTTTTGAGAACATTCAATAAAAATTAATATTAGTTGCCTTTATGGGAGAACTAGTTTTCAGGACCAGATTGTATACTTAAAAATATTCCCAGATATTTTCTATTCAGCCAGTTTCTGCTAGAGAGTGTGGCACTTTGGGGCAGAAACTTTATTACCTCCCACTGTGTGCTAGGAGACCATTAGGTAAATGACCAGCTTTCTTACTAAACAACTGTCTTGCTGCCTGATGGAGTGAGCATCTGGAGAGGGTGTTAACTCCCAGAGCTCACCAATTGTGGCTAACTTGGGCCTGAGCAGTCTCTACTGACCATCAACTTTGACGGCTATTGCTGTCCAAAGAATTTTAAGATTTAAGATTGCTGTAGAGAATAATGACAAAACCCCAAGGGTCCTGTGGCAAGACTCCAGACCTTTGAATAGCCTCAGCTCTCTGACCAGTGGGCTTGTGGTAATATTTGTTGCTCTTGGCCTTGAAGCCAATCTGTCCCACACCCAAATTGAGCATCTGGAGAAAGTACGATTTCCAAGAACTGTTCCCAGAGGCCATATCTATCTCTCTATTACCAGAATAAAAATATCCCCAGCTACTCCAACATACCTAGCTAATGAAAAGCTGTCTTATTTAGCACAGCTGAGTTATACCATGACCTATAGGTCAACTTTCCCCTGCCCTCTTACATCTCCCATCAAATCAAGGGCATAGAATACTAAAACATATGTCTAAAAAATTCTCCTTCTTGTCATTCCCCAGGATTCATAACCCATTTTTGCTCTTATAAATCTACAAGGTATTAATGCATGTGACCCAGGGGAGGGTAACATGGACAGACATGGAGAAAAGCTCCCTTTTCCTGTCCCAGGGCGACCAGCCTCTTAGGGCCTCAGTTTCTGTATCAACGAAAATTTGAATTAGATACAAACTAAGGTATTTCGAGCAATACTTTATGCTTAAAGGGTACATTGCTATAACATTTAATAAAAAAGAAGCATTTAATAGAAAAGAAAACTATATACTATCACAGTCATACTCCTAGAAAACCACTTTGAGGCCTACAGTTTTTTGTGGCTGCTGCTGATGTTCAGCCTGCGTTCTATAGTGGAACAATGAATCTTTTCTTCCCCCACTATCCGAAACACGTTCCAAGGCACTCAGACCCCAAGCAGGCCCTCTCACACCAAAGTTCCCTAAACTGTCCAAATTGAAGGTTTGGTTCATTATTAACAATTCAGAATCACTGTGGGAGTGTTTGTTTCTATTAACATGACAACAGCCCATCCTTGCTTGATCAGTATTCCATGTTGTAATTCTTCATCAAGGTGCCAAAATTCTAGTTAAGTCTGCCGTTGGGAGAATTCAATCCGAACGTTTATATTTGAACACTCAAACATGCCCATGTCCATGTTTCTGTTTTATATCCTAAGAAATGAGCTCAAGCAAGAAGGCTACTGTTGAAATATTTCTTTGGTATATTACTGTAGTGGGAAGGAAAAAAATTGTTTCTTAAAACCCAGAGCACCTGCATCAGAGGGTGAACTCTTGACCTGGAGGCCCTTTTGCCTTGCCAGCAGACTCAGCGAGTTGGCCTCAGAGACGTTTGGAAGTGGAAATTGCGAGGGAAATAAGAATATGGAGTTTCTGGGGCAATTTTGAGGGTCAAGAGAAATGGGAGAAGAGAGCAGAGAGGTCAGTAACAGGCTAAGGGGGCACAAAATAGGGTGAACCGGCCAGTAACGTCCCCAGTGGTGGGTTTGCCCAGACTTTTATGAACAGGGACGGCCCTCACTTGTGTTGTTGAGATATAAACATCCTCCTGCCTGCTGCCTGGCACATCCCAGTTGCAATGAAGTCTCTGTGCACACACGTATATCAGGACAATGCAATGGCTGTAGAGCTGGAGGAAGCAGCTGACTTTCTCATTTAGGTCCTCTTGGACATGGCAGGTCCAGAACAGCAAGATAACCTGTAAACTGAACTGATCCAGGAAAAGTAGGAATTTCAGTTCAGAGGTAACCATGAGAACATAACCTCTGAGAATTTGCAGGAATCTTGGGGGCCTTTTTAGACTCCCACAAAGTATGGAATGTAGAGTTTGAGACAATCTTATCTAGATTGTAAAGGGCAGGGAGACCCCACCTGACATATGGGTTCCATTATGGGACAAGACTTTTGTTACACTGGCATCAGGAATTAAGCTAATCTCCTTATATCAGACTTTATCTGTCTGTGGTAATATTTTGTGGAATAAGAGAAGCCCTGGGTTATAGTCAGACGTGGGTGAGAAGTGATTTCATAACTCAGTTTTACTCAACATGTTCTATTTGACTTCTCATGCAAATCTCCCTCCTCCCTTGCCACCCCCTCCGAATACACACAAAGAACAAACCTTTAATCACCGCCTTCACTCCCATCCCAACTCTAAATTCAGGTAAAACTGCGAACATGTGCCTGTGTGAATTGAAATGTGATTTTCATCCTGTGCATAGCTGCTCATTTTGAATCATTTCCACCATCCCAATTTCCCAGTAGCAGGTTCTGTTGTCTCCATCAGTCCTTGAGTATCCTCTTGGCCAGCCCCTCCTCTCCAAATAGGGGGCTTCACTTCCTCTTACATCCTCAATGAACCACAGTGACCTTAGAGGCTGATGCAGGTGCTTTGGGAGACCAGTTCATCAAGTACTGCAGACAGCGAGGGCTGGGGTGAGCCATCAGCCCCTCAGAACTATGGTCTAGAACTGCCCTGGACTGGATTAGTAATGGTGACCTGGAGGTGAAAGGCTCTGTATTCCATTACCAGTCTCCTGAGTAATCTACCTAATTCAGTATCCTTTCATTTAATTGAAACATTATTTTCTCTCTGTTAGCCAGGGCACTCAAGCTGGTGTAGCAGTGTTAATCTTTCAGCTGATTTCCATCTTTGCAGAATTACCTTTCTAGCAATTAGACCCACTGGTATAAATTTGCTTTGCTCCTTCCTGGGGTTCAACATTAAAATGGAAATCTCCAAGCTCAATGCGTTTTCCTCCAGGCTGACCCAGGGCAGGTATTAATTAACTGGGGTGTCATGAAAAGGTTGAGCTGGAAAAGCCAAGCAGGAGAATGCTTCTCTTGGGATGTCTTTGCAGCCAGTGGACGGACTAAAGAGGGTGAGACCTGGATGGAGAAGAATCACATTTAAAGTCAAGTGCAATGAGCACACTATCGGTGAACCAGGGAGAAAAACCATGGTTATTCAGGAGGTACGTTAGCACTTTCAGGTAACAAAATCCTTTGCATCCTTTGTTGAAGTCTGAAGGTAGCTCATTTGTGAGCATCCTCTGAGACATTCAGGGTTACAGTGATGAGCCATGTTATCTTGCCTGGGACTAAGGGGTTACGAGCACCTACCATCTCAACTGGTCTGAGACTGAGGGGTCCCTGGGACCAGGGACTTTCTAAGGTAAAATCAGGAAACTCCCAGGAAAACTCATGGTGTATTGGTCACCTTATTAGGTCCAGTTTCTGAGAAAGGTGCATAAGCCAGTTAATTTCTCACATTTCCTGTAAAATATCAACAATGAGTAGCTTATACCCACCGCCTTATTTCCTGACATTTGACTTTTTCTGAAGTTGGGCGTCTGCTCCTACAGTAGCTGAGAAATGAACACTAGGTTTCCAAGGTCGTCAGGGCTGCTAACTGTCAGATCCAGTGGCCTTCTCTTAGACCTTGCCCTCTCTCTAGCATTGGAAACCACTGAATACATCTCTTTGACCTGGCTCTTCATTCGGCTTCTGGGGCCATGGATTTTTCTGATTCTCCTTCTTTCTAACCACTCTCTTTCTCTATTGCTTCCATTTTCACCATCGGACTGTTCTCTCTCTGCAGTTACTCCCGTACACCCTGCTGGTTATCCACCTACTGCCTCTCAGTCCTGCATTTTTATGCTCTACTCTATGCTGCCAGGACTGGGAGTCGGCAAACTTTTATTTCCTTGGGCTTGCTTGCCAGCTGGCTTGCTGTTAATCTCTGTCAGTAGAGGCACCAGGGGGAGGTCAGAGGTGACAGAAAAATAGAAGCCAGCGTCCTTCTGCTGACTCCAATAGTGTGGCAATTGCTCACAGGTGCTGGTGGATGCCACAGTGGCAGCAGGATGGAGGGGAATTCTAGTCTCTAGAAGCCCGGGTAGAGGCCCACCTTCCCAGAAGCTCCAGCTCTGGTCAATGGTGAGTCTGGAACTAAACTTTGGTAGCCTTTCCAACAGCACAGAAGCCTTGAGGCTATGGGATCCAGCCAAGAGTCATTAAACACTCGCATCCTCTGGCTATTGGCAACCCCATCTACCACCACCTTTTGCTCTTCTAGCCCTTTCCGTATTGTCATAATTAAGTCTCTGCACTTAAGTGTGAAATACTCAGAGTGGTTGGTGGTTTCCTGACTGGAACTCGACTGGTCTACTCTCAGGATTTCAATTCTTAACATATATAAATGACTGAATTTCAGACCTGCATCAAAACCACTTTCAGGACCTATCTATGTGGATGTAATACTAGTTTATACTGTACTAGTCACCTTCCTACAGATCTTGATCCTCCCTCCTGATTACTAGAAAAACTTCTAGTGAAGGAACTATCATTGCAGTCATCACTGATACGTGCCTTTCCCTTGCCTCCAAAATTTAATTAGTCACCAGATCTTGTCTTTTTATAAAAAACTCAAAGTATTTCACATGTGTCAATTTGTCTCCTTTCCCTAGTTTTGGCCTCTATAACCTCATGTCTGAACAACAGCAATATCTTTCTTACTTATTAAGAAAATACTATTAATACCTGCCCTCTTGTAAGGAGTGGCTTTATACAAGACACTTTCTGTATGTGATTTCTAAACAAATTGCCACAACTCTAGGACAAATGCTGTCTCCTTTTGCAGATGAAGTGACTGAAGCTCAGAGAAGTTAGTTCACTTTCCAGAGGTCACACAGGTGTTAAGTGGAAGAGCGTGGATCGGAGCCTTGGTCCCTCTGACTCCAGAGCCCATGCATTTCCCTCAGTCTCTCCCTTTCTAGTCTCTTCAACTTCAAATCTGTCTGGCATATAACCAGCCCCATTAATATTTCAAAATTTCACTTTTAGATAACTGGATTCATAGTTAGGATCCAATCAACACTTACTGAATTACTCCTCTAATTAAACTTTTTATGAAGTTTTAGCAGCTTTATTGAGGTATAAAAAGCATACAGTAAACTGCCTATATCCCGAGGTGTACAATATAACCTCTTTTGAAATATATAAACCTGTGAAATTAATCATGACCATAATCAAGATAATGAACACATGCATCACTTCCAGAAGGTTCCTCATGAGCCGTTTTATTTCTCACTCCCACCTCTTCAAACACCCACTCCCTACCTGCCCCCCACCCCCGATTCTCAGGAAACCCCTGGTTTGCTTTCTTTCACTACAGATTAGTTTGCGTTTTCTAGAATGTTATCCACGTGGAATCAGGCAGTGTATGATTTCTTTTCTCTCGCTTCTCTCCCTTAGGGTAATTATTTGGAGACTCACCCATGTTGCCACAAGTATCACTACTTTTTATTGCCCAGTACTAATGCATTGTGTGAATACCCTGCAGTGTGTTGATGCATTCACCTGATGATAGACACTTAATTTTCTAGTTTTTAGCTATTGCAAATAAAGCTCCCACGAACAGTCATGTATTAAGTCTTTGCCTAGGTATACGGTTTTGTTTCTCTCGGGGCAATATGTAGGAATGGCATGGCTGGGTCATGTGGTAGGAGTATGTTTAACTTTTTAAGAAACTGGCAAATTGTTTTTTAAAGTGGTTGTAGCATTTTACATTCCCACCAGCAGTGTATGAGAATGCCAGTTGCTCCACATTCTTGTCAATACTTGGTATGAACAGTCTTTTTAATATTAGCCTTTCTAAAAGGTAGAGTAGTATCACATTGTGGTTTAAATTTGCATTTTCCTAATGACTAATAATGTTGAGCACCTCAATATGACGTGCTTTTTGTCATCCGTATATCTTCCTTGCTGAAGCGTCTGTTCAAATTTTTTGTCCATTTTTTATTGAGTTGTTTGAATTTTTATTATTAAATTTGACATTTTTTTATATTGTGGATTCAATTCTTGATCAGATATGTGATTTACAAATATTTTCTTTTTTTAAATTTCAAAATATTAAGGGGTTACAAATGTTTTTGGTTACATGGATTTCTTTTGTTATGCTTGAGTCATGGCTACAGGTGTGCCCATCACCCAAACAGTGTTCATTATACCCGTCAGGTAGGTTTTTGGCCCTCCCCTCTTCCCCTCCCCTCTGCTTGATTTCCACTAAATTTTATTTCCCTCTGTGCACATGTGTGGTTAACGGTTAGTTCCAATTTACTGGCAAGTACATGTGGTATTTGTTTTTCCATTCTTTAGATACTTCACTTAGGGTAATGATCTCCAGTTCCATCCAAATTGTTGCAAAAGGCATTAATTCATCCTTTTTATGGCTGAGTAGTACTCCATGGTATATATATACCACACTGTGTTAATCCACTCATGAATTGATGGGCACTTGGGTTGATTCCACATCTTTGCAATTGCGAATTGTGCTGCAATAAACACTTGAGTGCAGGCATCTTTTTGATGAAGAGCCTTCTTTTCCTTTGGGTAGATACCCAGTAGTGGGATTGCTGGATCAAATGGTGGTTCTACTTTTAGTTCTTTGAGGAATCTCTATGCTGTTGATTTACAAATAATTTCTCCTAGTCTGTGTCTTGCCTTTTTATTCACTATCTTTGAAAGAGCAGAATTTCTTAATTTTAATGAAGTCTAATTTATCAAATTTTTATTAAGTGGACCATGCTTTGGTGTTATATATAAGAAATCTTAGCCTAAGACAAATTCACAAAGATTTTCTCCTTTTTTTCCCCCTTTACAAGCTTTAATGTTTCATTTAGGTTTATAATTCATTTTGAGTTAATTTTGTATACAGTGAACAGTATTTACCGTGGTTTAGTTTTTTTGAAAATGAATGTCTAATCATTTCAGCACCATTTATTGAAAAGATTGTCCTTCCTCTATTGAATTGCCTGTGCACCTTTGTTGAAAATCAATTGAACATATATGTATGGATCTATTTCTTGTCTCTTAATTCCGTTCCAATGATCTATTTTTCTATGTTGATACTAATACCATGTCACTTTAACTTTTGGATCACTCTTAAAGTTAGGTACTGTAAGTCCTCCAACTCTGTTTGTGTTTTTATAAGTTGTCTGGGCTATGTTAGGTCCTTTGCATTTCTGTATGAATTTTGGAATCGGCTTGCTAATTTCTACAAAATCCTGCTAGGATTTAATTGGGATTGTATTGAATCTATGGATAAATTTGGGGGAAATTGATTCCTTAATAATTTTGAGCCTTTCAGTCTATGAACATGGTATATCTCTCCATTTACTTAGGTTTTCTTTACTTTCTCTCGGTAATGTCTTGTAAATTTTAGAGTATTGGTTGGACATATCTTTTGTCATATTTGTTCCTAAATATTTCATATTTTGATGCTAATATAAATGATATTGATTTTTAAAATTCATTTTTTGATTTGTCATAGTTAATCTGTAGAAATACAATTTATTTTTGTTTCATAACCTGCAACCTTGCTCAACTTCCTTATTAATTCTCATGCCTTTTTAGGAGATTTCATAGGATTTTGTGCCTAAACTATGATGTCATCTGATAATAAAGAGAATTTTTTTTCTTCCTTTCCAATACGAACGCCTTCTGCTCCTTTTTCTTGCCATATTGAACTGGTTAGAACCTCCAGTATTGCATTGAGTGACGTGGTAAGAATTGACACTCTTGTTCCTGATCTTAAGGGGAAAAGCCCCCAGTATCTCTGTATTAAGTTTGTTGTTTGTTATACGTGTTTTGCAGATTTCCTTTATCGGGTTGAGAAGTTCCCTTCTATTCCTAATTTATTGAGAGATTTATCCTATATGCATGTATTCATGTAAATAATTCTCTTTTAGTTCCTGGCTTTTCAATTTCAAAAGCCTAGGTCTCATGGTCATTTGAGGAATCCATGTTCATATAAAATAGATGTTGCAGAAGTAGTCATGGCTTCTCCACCCATCTTAGCCTTTCCTGAGTTTCTGAAGAGGAGAAAGAATGGACAGGGCAGGTAAAGGGAACCAGAACTGCAGTTACTTTCTGGACAGGGGCCGATTCTTTTTCTACATTCTAATCTGGTGTCTAGGAGCTTCCAGGAACCATGAGCCGGCCAGTGTCCTATCTTATTTATTCATTTGTCATATTTGTTCCTAAGTATTTCATATTTTGATGCTAATATAAAGGATATTGATTTTTAAAATTCATTTTCTGATTTTTCATAATCTATAGAAATACAATTGATTTTTGTTTCATAACCTGCAACCTTGCTCATTTTATGCCTTTGTTATCTTGCTAGTTGATTTTGTTTTTACAAATAGCTATTCATTCTATCATTTTCTTGACTGAGTGGATCTTTTGCTTTTACTTTTTATTTAATGCCATCTAGTTTTTCATTACTTACTTTAAAATTTTAAAACATCTTCTTATTTAAGAGAATTTTTATCTGGTCTGTTTAATCCTGAATCTAATAATTTTATTCTTTGTGTTTATCCTTAGCTTATTTTACAGCTGCAAGCAAGAATGCTCGGCTTGAGGGTGGCATCTGTGAGAACTATCTATAGATTAAGCCAGAATGGCTGGAAGACTTTTCTCCTCAAGTCCTCTTTAGTTGATTTTTCAAACCCACCCCAATATTCCTTATGGCTGCAGGACTTCAAGGAGCACTGCTCAAAATTGTGCTCTGTGTAAACGTCGGGAGAAAACTGCTCCAGGAATTTCTTTTACATTCACATATAGTACAATATGAATATGCTTCCTGAAATTGTACAACAGTGGTTCTGGCCACCTTAGACAGATGGTACACTTAGTTTTAAAGTTTTTAAACTAAATAAAACAATAGCTGCCAATAACAATGAGCCAATCTCCCTACTCAAAGATCATATTAATCTGGCATTCAATCTCAGCACAGCTGAAACAGTGAAACAGTGTTGTCTTTTCATATCACAAATTATCTAAACCCTTTATATAAGGATATGAATTATTTAAATTGATGATCTCTATTCAGTACAATCACTGAACATCAGGTAAATATAATTGCATAATAAAAGAAGAAATTGTGTAGGAAGTTTCCAGCCAGAAAAGGCTCTCAAATAACTCCTTTATTTATTTCGCTTTTGTTTACAATTTCTAAAAATTCCAACATTATTTTGACTTTATTGAAAAAAGTAGATAAAATGCAGAATAGCAGGATAAAAATATAGAACTAAAAGCGGAAAATGGAAATTAAACAGCATATGTCACTTAAGTTTAATTTTGGTAATGACCCAAATTACTGTAAAGGTAAGCAGCTGTCAATAAATGCTTCTTCTAGGAACAATTTTAGGAAAATTCTCTAAGCGTATAGACTGAAGGCCAAGGACAAAGTGGCTAGAGCTGGAATTAAGGTTGCAAGTTTATTCAGATGAAGCTACATCTACCAGTGATGAATAATCTGTAAAAAACAACAACAAAAACAAAGCAAACAGAATTTTATTAAATACTTGCCCAGCCTTATCCCATAACCATAAACTACAGTCTTCTACAGAGTACCTCTAACTGTGGGCAGGCCCCTCTGTTCTTGCAGAACTCTGTAAATTAAAAGACAAATGTGGACAGTCTACTCTCCAAAAAGTAATCTGATTGGTATTCACTACTTCCTCCGTAGAGTTTATGGCTTCTAATCCAATGAGGTTCTTAGTAAGCGAACTTTCCAAAGCCCATGAGGCTCATCACTGTGACGATCCTAACCCCTTTGTGGGATCTAATTGACATCCTTGTTGAGTGCTTATACATTCCATTTCCCCCTGCAGTTCTATCCCTTTCCAGATGGATATAGTTCTGTGCTAGGGGCTATGGAAGACACTCCGTATCCGGGTGATGAGGTTCTTGCTCTTCAGAAATGTGCAGTGTTGTGGAGAAAAAGATTTGCATAAATGAAAGATTTGCATGTACATAAGAAATAGAATCAAATGTGCAGTATTCTGTAGTTGATGGAAACCCCAAACAAAAGGACAAAAAAAGAGAGAAAGAAATTGAGAGAAGAATGTAAGCTGGGGTGACCAAGGAAGTTTTCCTGGAAAAGCTGACACTTGGTGTGTCCTGGAGGGCTGATAGGATTCAGGTTGCCAGGAGCCCTCTGAGTGCTGACCTCCATCTCTTGTTCATTTTGAACACTATGCAAGAAATCCAGTAGATGCAGAAATGATAGTATTCATTTCTGTTTTTTTCTCCACATTCTTCTCCTTACAGTCTTAATAGCAGTCCATAGCAGGAAAAAGCAGAAGATGATACATTTGTTTTTGTGGTCTTATTTAGTCCTCCAAAACTAGTTCTGCCACACGGTTACAGTTTAAACAGAGTTTATCCAGGGAAAGATAGCTAATATTTTTCACCTAACTCATCAGGTTATATGGCAATTTAGTCAGTAATTTCACTATATTTAACCCATTCCTATGAAATATTTTTCATTCAACAAATGTTTACTCTGTACTGTCTATGTGTGAGCCAGTGTTATGAATATGGGGAACACAGCAGGGAATAAAAACAAAGTCTCTGTCTTCTTAGAGCTTACTCTATAGTGAAATGAGACAGTACAGAAACAAATTGTCTATCTATCTATTAATGTTTATAGAGTAGAATGCAATACAACACAATAAAAAGTATATTATATAAATATATGTAAACATATATATGTGTATATAAACATTTATTTAAATATCTGTGCTAAGTGCAATGGAGAAAACTAAAGCAGGTAAACAGAATACTGATTTTGGGGGAGGAATTTTTAATCAAATGCTCAAGAAAGACCTCATTAAGAAGGCAACATTTGAGCAGTGGTTTAAAGGAGGCCAGGAGGTAAGTTGTATTGATCTCTGGGGCAAGAGCATTTTAGGAAGAGAGTCCAGCAAATGCAAAGGCTCTGAGTTATAAGTATGCTTGTTGTGTTCAAAGAAATTGAAATCCCATTATGAAAGAATCACATGGCCTGCTCTGTGGCGAATAGATTATAGAGGGACAACTCTACAAAAAGGGAAATTAATTGGGATGCTGAAAGGAGCAGGCAGGTAAGAAATGATGGTGGCTTGGACCAGGGGACAGTGGTAGAGAGTACACATATTTTGGTCCTAAGACGATGATTCTTCTTCTTCTTTTAAAATAGCATCTCTGAAATTGGAATGAGGCTTGTAATTGATTGCCTTTTACCATCGCCACAGGCCAGGAAGCATGGAGATGTAGTTGCCGTTTTTCCGCACATGTACATACCTGGTTTTCTGTTTTTATTCTTCCTCAATTGCAAAACAAGTTCCTGGAAGTTTTGCAGCTTCTGTTCAAAATCTGCAGGAAGCAGAGCATTGCAATCGCCACCACCCTTAATGGCACCGTGGATGATATTTTCTGGAAAAACATGTACTCTTATGACTCTGAGACAAAAGTGATTAAGAAAATGCGTTCTGAAATTGATATTTTGGAAACTTCAACCAATTTATTTCACATACATTTTCTTTATGCTGTATGAACAAGATTGATATATGGTAAACCTATTCCTACATAAGTTTAGAGATCTTCAAATACACATAAAATAAAAATTCTAAGCAACAGCATTGGGTCATAGATTTCCATTATTTTTTCTTCCTTGGGGGTAAATAAGATAATCATGTACCTCACAATCACTGGTATCTTAGATTCTATAAAATACTGTATTTTTTGAATATAGATTTAATGAGGGGAATGAGAAGAAGAGAGGAGTCAAGTATGACACCAAACTGCTCTGCTGGAGCAACCAATAAACTAGAGTTCTCACTAACAGAGAAGGAGCGAATTGGGAGGGAGGCGGGCGGGGCCAGAGCCCTTCTTGGGGCATGTTAGATTCGAGATGCTTATCAGGCATCTGCATTAGTTTTCTAGGGCTGCTGTAACAAAAATAGCAAAACTGAGTGGCTTAAAGTAACAGAAATTTATTGTCTCACAGTTCTGGAACCTAGAAGTTGGAAATAAAGGTGTCCATGTTTTCTCTCTGATAGCTCTGGGGAGGAATCCTTCCTTGCCTCTTCTAGCTCTGGTGTTTGTCGAAAATCCTCGGTGTTCTTGGCTTATAGATGTATCACTCCAGTCACATGGCTGTCTTCTACCTGTGTGTCTTCATATCATCTCTCTGTCTGTATCTCTGTATCTAAATTTCCCCTTTTATGAGGACACCAGTCATATTGGATTAGGGCCCACCCTAATGACCTCGTTTGAAATTGATTACCTCTGTAAAGACCCTATTTCCAAATAAGGTCACATTCTGACGTCCTGGAAGTTAGGACTTCAATATATCCTTTGGGGGGACAGAATTCAACCCATAATAACATCCAAGTAAAGAGATCAAATAGACAGATGTTGGGGAGGTGTCTGAAGTCAGGAGTGTTGTCTGGTCTGGAGACAGAAATGTGGGAGTCAGCAGCATTCTAAATGGTACAAATAAGACTGGGTGAGATCACCATAAAGTGAGTGTGAACAAAATGAAATCCAAAGTCATGTAGAAGTTGGAAACTGTGGAAGAAGTATCATATTGGGAATATGTTCTAGTGCCTCATGTAGGTGGAACTTACAAACAATGACTCTGTCAACCTCCAAAGAGCTTTGATTTCTCTTTTTTAAATGACTGTCACAGAAGAGAATAGTGCTGAGTAGATATTCCTAATTCAGTTTGTCTAAATAAAAACCACTCTGCAAAACACAGTCAGATCACTGGTGCTGGATTTAAGTAGAACATCCCATTAAAGCTCATTAAGGAATCAAAAATAATAACAGGCATGGGATCTGCACAGTAAAAAAGCATCTACCCTTAGGTGGAGAGGCTTTCAGTTATAATTTATGAATTTTTTTTGGATTATATGGTCACACAAGTAAATTTTCCAAAAGTAAAATTTTCTAGCAGTGATAGAATTTAGAGTTGAATGTGGTTGTCTAAATCATCCTGCCGACAGATGAGGAAAGGGAGGCCTGGAGCCACCAAGGGGTCCACCCAACTAAGATGGCATGCCTAAGGGACATAAACCAAGGCCAACAGAGTCCTTCTGCTTCCAGTGCAATGTGCTTTCGATCACACTGCATCATTACACAATCAAAAAAAAAAAACTCAGAGAAATTTGTGAGAAGAGCAATAACTTTAAACACAAGTCAAAGCCTTATTCCAGCAATAACAACAAAGTAAAAAATGCATAAAGATTGCCATTGCATATCAGTATGCCATTGATCTTTGGGGTTTCACTGGATAGTAGCTTAGCCTGAAAAATTCAGTTTAAATTTGGCCAGAAACAAAAGAAAGATAAAGTAAAGCTGGATCCTCCACTTAAGGCAGTTTTGCACAAACGCAAAGAGGACATTGAAAAGGCGTCCATGAGACTAATGCTTACATCTTGTTTGGTTAGTCTTAATAATTAAGAAATTAAACAATAGTATTACTTGAGCATGGAAATATGACCATTTTTCCTCAAAAATATGATTATTCTTTTCTTGAGAAAAGCCCTTAAACTTTATCAGTATCTTCTCCTTTCTATGTGGTATAGGCTGAAACTTACAGCACTCCCACAGTGAATGCTAACATCTCTCTCCCCACCTCTGTGTGTGTGTGCATGTGTGTGCGTCAGTATCCCTCAGTAGAAAGCTACTCATTAAATGAAGTAGTGAAAAAAAATTGCAGTTTTGGACTTAGACCTAAATTCACAGTTTGGCCTATTACTGGTTGGCAATGTGGCATTTCCCGTTTTCTTTGTTTCTCTGGGACTCAGACATCCCTATTCTGGGAATTAGGATGATATTACTCACTTGAAAAAGATGGTTGTACAAAATAAATGACTTAGTTAAGACACATGAAATGTTAACATAGTACTTGGTACTTAGCAAATATCAATAAATGGCTTCTCAGTAAATAATCCTTTTTTTTAAAGCTATTTTTCTTCCTGTGGACAGTAGCTTGGCTTGAGAAATTCAGCTTAAAATTTGGATTTTAAATTTAAACATCCCTGCCACTGTTTATTTTGTAGTCTATCCAGATCAGATTGCTTTACTCACTACAGTGTTATAGATAGTAAAAACAAATACAAATATATTTTATAATGTTATGTTCCTTTTTATTCAAGAACCATAAACATTTACTATCCTTCAGACACCTTTTTAGTTGATCTCTTTTTGTATTTCTTGATTCCATTCAAGTTGCAGAATAAGTAGCTCTTGTTTATGTATCAGCATGTGTCTATTTACTACTCAAGACAAACACTATTTTCCTTCTATGGAGTAAAAGAAACAGCTGCTCTCGCAAAGTATAAATCTGACTTCATTTCGTACCTTTACTTTACCCTAACTGCACAGACACCACCTTCAGAGTATATAGTATGTGACCAATTTAGAAAAAAATAATTTTGAGAAATGAATCCCATTTCACTGTAATCTCTCACATATTTTAAAATGATTTAACTATTTTTAAAAAAGATGTTCAGAAGCTTTTTTAAAAAAAATTTAGATCTTTCCTCCATACAACAACCTTTCTGCTTATGACTAAGTGCTCTTTGAGGCTTGGACAGTAGCTTCGTCTAAGAAATACTTTTTCAATTTTGTCAGAAACATAAATAAGATGAAATAAAGCTGCCCCCTCCACTTGAGGCAGTTTTATAAAAAAACAAAGAGGAAATTGAAATGACTTCCGAAAACGTACACTTTTGCCATGTGCTCAAACCTGAGTCCCTTTTGCCTAATGTTCAGTTTTAAAAAGACCCAGCAGTGGGTGATTGGGAGCCAGAAGTTCAGCAACTCGAGCCTGAAGACTTGAGGACCTTAACGAGAGGGGGCCTTGCTGTCATCTGCACATCTGATGGTTCCAGGAATTTGTCTAGGGAGCGCTTCATCACCAAGGAAACACTTCCATCACATCAAGTCTCCCACCTTCGCGTGTACAACTCGTTTGACAAGCACCAGCTGTAAATAAGCCTGCGCTCAGGAACAGGAATATGTAGAGTCCCTCACTAGCACCTTCTGTAAAGAATTATAAATTGCCCAATTTGGGAATGGAGTGAGATGCTTTAACAAAAGTTCAGAACAATGGCAGATCTGGCACCAAGTCTATTGCACGCTAATTGTTTCACTGAGATAATTTTGAGGTAATTACACCTTACCAACCCACGAGTAACCTCGCTCAAGCTGTACTTAATCCAGTGTAGCTTGCTATTTCCAAAAGGTCAGGAAATCTCTTTCCTCACCTCTAACTGCTCACCTTTCTTGGGTGCACTACGGGGATGCATAATTCCAACAGAGTGGAAATTCAGTCAGTAAATGAAGCCTAGGCATAAATATTCATGGCAAAAACTTTTGGAAAAAAGTCAAGAAATGAGACTAAGTAAATCACACCCCCCTCTTGAGGCGACTCAGATATGCTCTGACAATTTGCATGGATTTGCTTAAATTTTTACTCTGTTATTTAAGAACAATTTTCATGGCAACTGACACATCCCCCGTGCCAGTGTTTAGATACCTCCTTTAGAACAAATCAAGTGAACTCGGAGGCTCTCAAACTCTTCTTACTCCTGTGACTCTTCATTCCCTCTCTGAAACTCTGATCCTTAAGAAAATAATTTAAAGATTTAATCATGTCCCAATGCAGCCAAATGTGCCTCAACTTACATAAAATTACTTGGGAATGTGGAATTTGTTGTATACTAAGAGGTCTGCTATTGAGTTCATTCATTGCCCAAACTGGCTAAACAATACTCAAACATTTATTCCAATGTGTTCCATAAATTGCAAGTTTTACAAAGTCAATAACCCTGCTTCTCTCTGCCCCTGCAATCCAGAATGTGTGTGTAGTTGTAAGGGGTATTTGTATGTTTCATTACAAAAGCCAATCATCCTTTAGTAATAACAGTGGCTTTTGTCTTTATCACAAACACCAGACTTAATTTTTATATTTTTTAACCCAAAGATACTCTCAAAAAGGTTACCTTTCCTTCAAGAATCAACAAACAGAAACCTCATGGTGTGGCTACAATTGCAGAAGCAATACATAAGAGGAAGACCTTTTAGGACACAACATCTTGGAGTTTATCTTCTCAAGCCTTGGAAAAAACTTGTAAAAATTTCCCTTGTCAGAGTGAGGCATTGCCTAAGAACTATCCTAAAATGAACCTTAAATTTTGGTACTTTTTAGTGTTCGATCATCAAACGGTGCAAGTAGCCATGTCTGTGGCCTTGTGTTGTGGGGCTTTGTCCAGTGGCAACCAAGGTTTTATTTGCCTTTCATAGTTAATAAAATACAGGATAAAGCAGAATTTGTTAATTCTGTGCAATTAAATTAGTTAAAATATTCATATACAAGTAATTGTTTTTGTTTGTTTTGCTTTTATTTTTGTTCACCTCTTTCTTTGTTTTACCATTGACTGATGTGGGAGTCCCAATTAATCTGATGAATTTGAAGATTGGACTTAAATACTAAAAGCCCAACTACCAGGTAGAACTGTAAGACCTCTGATATGATCCTTCTGGTGGCACTCTTTTTGGTAGCACTTCTTTTATATTTTAAGTATAGGTTAGCCTAGAAGGACACATGTGGCTCTAGCATGCTTCAAACTAAATGCTAGTGGAAGTCAAGAATATCTACCTTATTTCTTATGGTTTTCCTGTCTCTACTTCCTTTATGGTATAAAAGGAAAAAATATTATCTTTTTTCGAATTCTTGTGATATTCATATACATCACTACATAAATAACTTTAAAGGAGTCTACTTGGTTACTTTCTTGAAAATTATGAATGAAGACACTGAAAGATCATCTTTATCCCTCTGCTACTAAATTGTAAAAGAAAAGGGAAGGAGACACATATATGTTTAGTAGCTCTGGTATACCTGACATTTTTTTATCCTTGATCATGGCAAGACCACAGGACTGTAGGAGAGGACTATTTCGTATGCTTTGCTTTTCCTTCCATCTTAAAAGATCTATTTACCATCACATTTTCTGTAGTATGTACTTAAGAGCCTCAGGTGGAAAACAAGTAGTTAGCCTTTGGAAGTTCTACAGGTAATATGCACCCTTCCCGACATAAATTGTTTTAAAATGGGTTTGGTTAGACACGAATATACCATTTCAAATTTAAGCCCAAACTCAGAGTTTTTCTTTTCTGTTTCTTATTTTCCAGGGATTTCCAAGAATAGCCATTTCACAGTTCAGTTGTGAAATAAAATCCTCATATCACCATCCAGGGATGTTGAACCAGAACTAAGGGAAACTGGAAAATGTACAATTTGCTCTTATGGCTTTCACTATAATCTTACGAGGTTTTTATTATTACTATTATTTTTAATATTCGTCCTGGCAACACCATCAGAGCAAAAAAGATCCTGAAAGCACAAATCAAAGTGGAATGTTAGTTTCCAGTAGGAATATTTTCTCAATTCCCTTTTCTCAATCTTCTGGTTTCATAAAAGAAGTGATGTCATAATTCATGACGTCGAGATGACTGGTGAAATGTCATTACAGAAGTGATGTTTTAATTGATGATGGTAGGCTTGCTAGCAAGAAAGTGTCAAATGTCACTTTTGTGACATAAACTGGCAGTTATGATTATATAATATCAATTATTCTTTGGAAAACTGCATTAGATCAGTTAGAGCTGAACCAATTTAGTTTGAGCAGGTTCATATTTTTTTTCCTAGCTGTTCATCCAGGTTTAATTATTAGGAGTAAAATACACTTTGGATGTAGTTTAGACTTTCATAATGTCCTCCCTGGAAGTATAATAGGTGTCTTACATGGCCTTTGTGTTGCAAAAAGAGGTACAAGAAAAATCTGTACTGACCTTCCAGAAAGGAGGCTGCACCTTGAATTGCTTTAGCAAATCCTCCTCCTCCCAAATTAAAACTCTTGGGATTATTTTAATTGTTAATTGCAATTTAAGTGAAATATGATGTTGGAAGGAATATTTTTAAAGAGTCTTAGCTTAATTTGGTTTTCCATGCATGTCAGCTGCTAAGCTAATTTAAATGTAACCCAAAACTTCTAAGCATTCTTGCCTCTGCCCTTTCCTTTTCTTTACAATTAAAAATAAAGTAAAAAATTCTAAAAAAACAAAAGAAGTGAAGAAACATTTTCTTATATTCTATAGACACCATTTTGAAAACGTGATGAGTTAATTAGAAGGATATAGGAACTCAAAGCTCAAAAACTGGATAATAAGATTAATAATAAATACCATTATCTGTAGCTACCATTTATTGTAATTACTGCATCTGGGCACTGTGCTAATCCTTTAGATGCATTACCTTATTTATTCCTCTTAACAAATTTCTGGGCTAGATATAATTAATATTATTTTACATATGAGAAAAATGGAGGCTTACAAATACTTTAGCATGCATCAGAAAATAAACAGTTGGTAAATGTTAAGTATTTCCAGGAGTATTGGAGTAATTTGGTGGAAGGCAACCACAGGGGAAATGCATCAGTGGAGGGAGCTGCCTTTTCCAGCCTCTGCCATCACTATACACAAGGCGAAGCTTGGGAGCTGAGCCCCAGTGTGAAGGCTAAGTGCTAACCGAAAGAAGAAACCAGAAGATTGAGAAAAAGAGACTGAGAAGATATTCCTACTGGAAACTAACATTCCTCTTTGATTTGTGCTTTCAGGATCTTTTTTGCTCTGATGGTGTTGCTGGGATAAATATTAAAAATAATAGTAATAATAAAAAACCTCATAAGATTATAGCGAAAGCCATAAGAGCAAAGTGTACATTAGCAGGGGGGAGTTGGTGCAGGCGGGCGAAGTGAGTGTAGGTGTGTATGCATATGTGTGTTTGTGCATATGTCTGTGTACAGTTGTGTGTGTTTGTGCATGCCTATGCATGTTCATGTTTGTGTGCATGTGTGTATGCACAGGTGTGTGCATATGTAGATTTTATGTGTGTGTGTGCGTGATTGTGCACATGTATGTGTGTATGTGCAGGGAGTGGGAACCAGGATGGGAAGGAAGTATAGAATAGCGCCAAGACGGCAGTAACATCAGACAACTTTAAGAGATACAGTGCAGCATGAGTAACTGGTGCAGACTCAAAAACAGGCCATCCCATGAGAGCAGGGCCCAGGAGATGACATGCTGGGCTGGGCATTAACCATCCAATTGTTGGATTGTGGGGCGGTCCAGTGGGGGAGACTTCTGGGGGCAGGGCCTGGTGGACTAGGACAGGGGGTAGGCCCTGAGGTGCTAGTGTGTGCTTACCGAGTGGGACAGCTATATTTCAATGATTGAACAGCAGATAGAGTCCTACCATTCAAAGCCAAGAGTCTTTGAAGGACACGAACTTACAGGAGATTGCTTGCCTTTTCCTGTTCCTTCCATATGTCCTATTCCCACTTACTCCAAATTGAGCGGCCTCCGTTCTACTGCTATTCAGGGGTTTCCTCCAAAACATTGAGCTGACAGCATTCTTCAAACACTTCAGTTCTACAGGACTGCTTTACCTCTTATAGGTATGATTGTTTTGTGAAAACTAGTGAGTCAATTGGCACCGCAGAGGCCTGTGAAGTCCTGAGCCAACATCAGACATTCTAGGACTCAGGTGAAAGGTTTCCACGTCCCCTCTCAAGCTCTGTCAAACCACACCACAAAAACACGTGTTGTTAATCAATACACGTGTGGTATGAGAAAACACCACATTCTTGTTCTTGGAAGCATTTTTAGTCTTCATAATAATTCTTCATGGCAAATTATTATATTTGCCTCTAAGTATCTTCTCTGTTTTCTCTCCTCCTTTTCTACCCTGCTTTCACCTTGGTTTTGGAGCAAAACCAGATGATTTCATTTGGAATGTGAGAAAAAGACAGAAGTGGTTCCTGGGACTTTTCTTTTTCCCCTACGGCTCTAACCCAAAAGACACGCGACTCTGGGGAATGTAGAACCAATAGTAACTAACATGTGTCTAGTGTTCTGTGAGTTTGCAAAGCACTTTTACGTAGAAACTCATTGTTTCTCACGACAAGTTTCTAAGATTATGACTGTTATGATTTCCTCTGATGGAAAAAAAGTACAGCTCAAAGAAGTTAAGCAAAACAGCTAGTAGGTTTTCTGAATGTATGTCCCATGATTTTTCCAATGTCATGTGGGAATTTTTAACCTATTCTCACTCTGGTTATTGGAAGTAATCCTGGGTCCCTAAGCCATGACTTCACAATCACTTAAGCTTGACCTTTCCTTGATTTACCTATTGCCCATGACTCCCTCACTCAGTTGTGTTCATGGAACAAATACTGGTTGAGCAACCATTATGTGCCAGACACTGCCCTGTGTCTGATGTTGTGATTATTAGACAAATTGTGCCTTTCTAGAGCTGGCATGCTCATCGGGCCAATCCTAAAAAAAAAAAAAAAAAAAATTTATGAAATAATTGTGGCACTTAGTTTTATATGACATTTCTTTTGTACTAGAAGCAATTCACTAGGTGTGGCTCACAAGTAGGGAGGATTACACAGGGCATGAATGCCGGGAGGTGGGGGTCTTTGGGAGCCATTTTAAAAGACTTTCTACCAAAGGAACTGAGAACATCTCTCAGGGGCCTAAAATATCCCTCCCTACAATGACATACTTATCATGGCACCTAGTAAAACCTACAAACCAACCTTTTCCTTTATAAGATGATTTCCTGTGTTTCGGTGCCTGTCTCTTAACTTCCACTAAGAAACAAACTACTAAGGACTTGAGGTTTTACTCTTTTGGGGCTTAATGGCCTCTCCACAAGTGTTTTCCATCTGAAAATCTTTTTATTAGATAAATCTTAAGTACCATATCTGATCTTCTAAGCCATGTATATCCTATGCCAGCCACTGTTGCAACCAGCAGTTCTGTGTGGGCTCCAACCAGTTTCCAGTAGGTACAGCCTTGCTTCAGGCCAGTCCTGCACACCTCTCACCTTTGGCAGGCATGGAGTTTCTTTACTGGTACCCCTGCACCGAGTGCTTTAGGAATTTGCTTGATGCCCAGGAATGCGCATCCTAAACGTGGGAAGAATTAATACTATGTTAGAAGAAATGTTCACCAATGGGGATTGAAGGTCAACGGGGGAATGATTCTTACTTTGTCCCTTTCTCTACTGCAGGAACACTTTGAGATGCATTTCATTCTGTTTCTCAAATGATTCCATAGGACTGAGCAACTGGTCAACCATAGTGATGTCCTTGCACAGGCTCTCTCTCCTCCCCTATTTCATTCTGCTTCCCTGGGATCACATTAAAAATAAACTACTCACACATGGCCTTCTTCTTAAACTTTGCTGCTTTGTAGAATCCAGGTAAAGGCAACTTTTAAGCTTCAATGACTCAAAAAAGAACTAAATCAATAAATTACTGATGATGAAATTCTGTGTTATATGTGAGATACCTAGGCTGAAATAGGCTTGGTTAAGATGGCATATTATGAGCTATGTAACTTACATGATGTCCATTCTGGGCACTGAAATATTCATTCTCACAGTTAGTTGCTGCACTGGACCCATGTATTTCTGTTATGATAATTAGCTTGTTCTTTAAATTTGGGCTGTATAAAATGAAGACAATGGGCCAGGCGCAGTGGCTCACGCCTGTAATCCTGGCACTCTAGGAGGCCGAGGTGGGAGGATCGCTTGAGGTCAGGAGTTTGAGACCAGCCTGAGCAAATAGCGAGATCCCCGTCTCTACTAAAAATACAAAAATTAGCTGGGTGCAGTGGCGCATGCCTGTAGTCCCAACTACTTGGGAGGCTGAGAAGCAGGAGGATCACTTGAGCCTAGGAGTTTGAGGTTGCAATGAGTTATATTCATACGACTGCACTCTAGCCGGGGTGACAGACCAAGACCCTGTCTCAAAAATAAATAAATAAAATAAAATGAAGACAATGACAATGACAACAACAAAATGAGTAAGACTCTCTCGATAATGAGAACAATGGGATATTTTCTATTGTATTTATACACATACAATTATTTTGGGTGACGTTCTCAGGGTGGACACCAGCAGTGTCATTTGGTGCTGCCTGGAACTGTGGGGCAGAAGGGCCGGTGGGTATACGGGTCCTTAGCTCTCTGATCATCCTGCAGGGCAATGTGCTAGGGAAGGGAAGCCTCACAGGCTGCACTGTGAGGCTATTTCTCTCTTGAAACAACTACAATCCCTGCTGTTATTCCTTTTTAAAAGGCAGTTGTGTGAGCAGACTTGATGGGGGGAGGGTTAAATATTTTGGGCTTGTTCTGTCCCAGGAAGTCTTAGCTTAGAACCAAAAATTTTAAGGCTGTTATGAGGAAATGCAGATGTCCAGCATCTGGAAATTTTAGGGTTTCTGGTCACTTGGAAAGTGATCTTGGTGCAGTCACTCATGCAGCCTCGCCCCTTCTCCCACAGAAGGAAGCCACCAGTCCCAGCTAGGTCATTGTTGGGGGAACCAAGGTCATTGCCAGAGAGCTCCAAGGTCATTTATCAGAAAATTCTACCCACCTCTTCATAAAATATAACAGACACACAGTGTGTTTGGGGGGCAATTTTCTAGTTCCTCACCCACTTAAGATTTAGTGATAACTTTTAGCCAGTGTGGCCAAGAGAATATTCCTGAATTGTTCTTCATTCTTTATTTGCCAAATATGGCTCTAGTGTCACATCATTGGTGCCTCTTACTTGGGTCAAAGTGTGCTTCTGGTCTCAGTGACTTTATTATTAAGTGTTAGCCTTACTTAGACCCATCACAAGAGCAAAATGATCAAGCTAAGAGTCTTCATGCAGTGATTTTCCCTGAAAGCTTTGCCTCCATCCATTATCCTCTGTGACTTGCTGGCTGTGGCTGGCTCTAGGTTGCAGCAGCTCCCTAGCCTTAAAAGCTACCCTGCCATGTCTGCCTTCTCCACTGCAGGATTAAGGTTTTCCTCTGGCCTTTGGAGGAGGCTTTGTGGGTATTGGAACTATGAAGGAAAAGGTCATTAAAGCATGTGTTTCCCCCCACCCCCCGAAATAATGGTTTTCTGCTTGTATTTGGAATTGAAAAGAAGTTCCCTTTTTGTACTAGGACAAGGTACTCTCTGTGAATAACATCATTAAATTTCCTGCCAGTAACCTGGCATTGGAGGATATTCAAGGTGCTACCATTTCATTTTGCTGGCTTGTAGGTTTTTCCAGGTAACATGGTAAGTATGTCATGGTAGAGCAGGGATATTTGGGCACCTGAGACACTTTCTCTGTTCCTTTGGTAGGGAGGCTTGTAAAATGGCCCCAGTGATCTCTGCCTCCTAGTATCCATGTCCTTCTATAGGCTCCTTCCCTTGTGTGTGGTCTGAACCTAGTGATTTGCTTCTAATGCTATAAGGATGGCCTATCACTTCCGAGAATAGGTTATAAAAGATTATGACTTCCATCTTGCGGGCACCCTCTCTCCCCCCTTCTCTCCTTGCTTGCTTTGATGAAGCAGGCTGTCATATTAGAGCATATGGCATCACATGGCAAGGAACCGAGTGAGGTCTCCAGCCAACACCCAGCAAGGAACTGAGACCCTCAGTCCAACAGCCACGAGGAACTGAATCCTGCCGACAACTGTGAGAGTGAGCTAGGAAGTGGATCTTTCCCAAATTAAGCCTTGAGATGACCACAGGCCTGGCTGACAAGTTGATTGTCTCCTGTGAGAGACCCTAAAGCGGAAGATCCAGCTAAGCCAGGTCAGATTCCTGAGCCACAGATAAATAAATAGTTTAGGATAATTCATTACACAGTAATAGATAACAAATACGTCTTCCTCCAATTATAGGTGTTAGGAGGCTGTCTCTTTTTTGTGAGCCATTGTAACAGCATCCTCTGGTCACAATATCCAGGAAATGTTTGTAATCTATGATCTCCTTTGAATGCAGGCGGCCATTTTCCACTCCTGGATCACTAAGCAACATTCAACCTGTCAGAAAATAGGGCATACAAATTCTATTATAGCCACTATATTTAACACAGGAGCCTGGATAATAAGGTCAGAGATGTATTTCATAGCCTTACTCGGGCATCACATCTTTTCTGGACTAAGGGCACTTTCTATGCCCTTGATTGAAAATAGCAGTTGTTTTCTTCCCCTGATTGGTTATCTTTACTGAAAATGTACATTGCTGTCGCTCCTGACAAGGAGGACTTGTATTAGACACCATGGGCTTGCACCTGAATACCCAAGTGATGCATTACATGAATATAATTTACATAATGAGCCAGGCAAAAAGCGTGTGTTAGAGTGTACATGCTTGTCAACATTTAAAAATGTTGCAATCTTGACAGAGAGCTGCCTCTTAGAGTAAAGAAAAGAATGATACTTATCTCTTCTGCCTTCAAACTCTTATCTGGTGCCATGCCCCAAATATTACTCGTGGAGGAGATTCACATAGTTCACACCAAGAAATAAACCTGTTATAGGTTCAAATGTTAATAAAACTAGCACATTGGACTCACCTGGCTGCTTTGGGGCATATTTTTTTCTAGTTTTTCAGTGAATATGAAAGATTAAATTCAAGCACCAAATGGATTTTATGGTTAAGTCACAATTTATAAGTGAGCATTAATTAATGTCAGATAAAAATGAGATTCCTAAGGAATTACATTTTGCCTTCTCATTAGTGGCTGGTTTATAATTATAAACCTTGCTGGAATGAATAATTAAGAAATTGTAATAAACAACAATGCTATAGGAAGGCCCTGAGACAATGAAAACAGCAGGGCTTGGCACAAATTTTAGTAAATAACTGCTAGATTTGGGTCACATGCATTCCTTTCTGCTACCTTTATAACCTAAAAATTGATCAGACTCTAACAATCACACTTTAATTTCAAAATTATTTTAACTTTTTATTAGGTCTAAGCTTCCTGAGATCAGGTAAAATGAGCTCTAGAGATCCAGGCAGAGTTTTCAGATTACTGGTAATTTTGAATAAACTTGCTAATGGACCCAAATTGAACATATTATCTGTACCAACCATGAAGTGAAATATTTTCTAGTTTGTTTTTTCCCCCATATTATGAGATTTAGGGCTTTATTTATGTGATACCAAAATGTGTCTACTTGATAAATGAAAAAAAGCCCATCAAAATGGCTGTTTTGTGCCTCAGAAACCCTACCCAACCCCCCCTCCCAAATACATCTTATTTTATTAATTCCACCTTTTTAAAAGATAATACAGATTATAAAATGAACACAGTTTTTTGTACCTTTTAAATTTTTAGTTCTGGTCCTAAATAATAGGAATAGATTTGGACGAATCTTTTGATGCCTCCAATACCTACTATTACCTTGATCCTGTCACTAAGTATTAATAAGTGCTTGTCTGTGCAGCACCAGGCTTAGGGGGCATACCATCAGCTTCCCAGGCTGACTCCAGTACCTGAAACAAGGCCAAGGAAATACAAGAGGAGTAAAAAAATTCTGACGTATTGTGGCATTTATTTGTCCTATAACCTACTGACCTTGGCAAATTTCATGGGGTGGGAAAGCATACACCACACGTTGACCTAAATGGAATCTATCAATCCTGCTCAAATGTTAGCCAGCTAGTAATTACTTTACACACTAATGGTTGAAATGCCAAAAGAATCAAAAGCCCTTTCCTTTTGGAATGAAAGGTGGTCACCTGTGCTTTCTGGAAGAGGTGGCCCTTACCAATCTCTGGTGCTATATTGCAAGTGCACGACAATGGCATTGATAAACGGGGTTTGCTTCAGCTGCGGTCTCTCTTGACCTTCACTTCCAGCCTCTTCCCACCTCAGGTCCTTACACCTGAAGTCGCCTTTGCTTAGAATGCTCTCCCTCCGATCTTCACTGGGCTGGCCTCTTTGATTTAAAGATCCAATCAAACGCCACCCTCTATGCCCATCCATTCAAACATTTCAGTTAGTTTTGGTTTTAGGGTAGATGCATTTCTTTGTTTTCAAATCCCAAATCCATTATTTATTCGCTGTGTAAACTTAGACAACTTATTAAGCCTCTCTGTACATTTAGAAGTGTGGATGGATGTATTCATGTCTACTCTTCATTATTCTAAAAAGTACTTAAGGCAACTAAGTCTATCAATATTATTTGGATGTCTTCCATTTGTAGTAACTTGATATTTCTCCTTTACTTCTCCGTCACCTTAATTCCATTCTAGGACCTATCTAACTCCTGTGGGTTTTCTTTTTTTCTTCATATTTTATTATTAGGCCACAGTCATTTCTATTTGTTACTCCTCTTCGTAAGCTGATATTGAGAATTTATAAATTAGCAAGGCTGCATCTCAACGGGCTAAATTCATTGAGGGTTTGAGTCTAACGTTTAGACAATCTGGGCAAATAACTGCAACTCAAAATAAAGGATGGTGTGAAAATTCGGCCTCTATTTTCCAGACTAGGTGGTCTACGTTGTTTGATTGTCTCATGATCGCTCAGCATTTTGTTTTATTTCATCCATATGATTACTTGGGAATTTATAAGAACTGAGAACATTCAATCAACTTTATTTGAAAATCTGATGTGTAACTACTAATAGGAATGAGTAAGTTCTAAATTATTTTTCAGTGGAAAAGGATTTGTTGGTCATTGGTTGGTGACATTTTGGGGTGTGAAGACATTATATTGTTAGCTGAGACTTGATAGGTGAACCAAAGAAGTTTTAGAAACTATTAAATTTTTCTCTATGAGTCATTGTAACCCAAACAGGCTGCCGAAAACTTTCGCTATTGCCTTATGGTGTGAATGTTAAAACGAATTTTTATTGTTTGTTTTGTTTTTGCTAATATTTGGTGAAGTTATTTAGCACCTTTTAAAACAAGCAGGGAAGGATGAGTTGTACTACACATACCCTGTCTCTAAGTAGCACGTTGACTCCTAAGAAAGGAACTAGCTAATAATTAAATATCTGCAATGTGAAAAAATCATTAGCTGATTAAATACGTAATATAATACAGGGGGGACTTTGACAAATTATTCAATTTAGCACTCTTGAGATGTTTGCTTTGGAAGAAAATTTTAGTGAGAAATGAGACATAATGGTTGTAAGATAGAAAACAGGTACTTGTTAGTGGACAAGAAGAAAATAGAGACACAGCCTCAACAGGTAAGGTAAAAAGAATGCTCTATCTTTGAACTCTAAAAATATTTATTTGCTGTGGATTGTACACCCTCTCTGAATTAAACAGCCCAGCCAAGATATAGAATTCCAGGACAAAAGAAAGATCCAAACAAGCAGAGCCAAGATGTTTCTGGATAGTGAAAGAAATGCAGAATTAATTTGAGGACTTGGATTTTTTTTTTGGTAGAAATGCATTCTGATTATGATCTTCAAACTCCCAAATTAAGAAAGATGAGGTAGATTATACTATTACATCCCTTGTTAAAGAAAATAGTAACAAGAATGGAAGGATTTTTATTGCCTAGGTTTTAAAATCACATTGAAGTGATGTGGTTTTACTGCCACATGACGAACACTGCCTATGTGGCCAGCTGCAATGGTCTCTCTATTTTGTGTGAATGGATACATTTCACCTTTACCTTTGTCCCATCTGAGAAATCCCCACTTACTGGAATGGTTCTGTGACACGGTGACCTACTGAACACAGACTCCCTTTAAAACTGTGCATTCCATTGCATGTCATCAGCCTTTATCTAGGGCTGTCATTCTCACTGTGGGCTGTGCATGAAAATTACCAGGGGAGTTTTTAAAATATGTTCATGCCTGAGTCCTAACCACAGAAATCTCAATTTAATTGCTCCGTGGTGGAATCCAGGCAATGGCATTTTTTAACACCTCACGAAGTGTTTCTTTTGTGCAGCTAGCTTGCTGATTTTTTTCTCTTTCCACCATGGCAATTTTTGAGCACCTTAAAAGGACCAGGTAGCCTCGGCCATATCCAAGTTCAGGCATGGGGCTCGTGCAACAGGGAGATCACCTGCAACCCCAGGTTCCTTCTATCACAGTCTTTCACTCAGCATGAAGAGGAGTCCGAAGAGCATTTCCTTTTGACAGGCTTGGCTTCTCTGTGTTGGCAAGGTGCCCCAGGAGAACTGGCTCTCAGGCATGCACGCAATGGAATGCAATATGGACCTTGACATTAATCAGACTGTGTCTTTTCCTCTTCTCTGCTAAAGCACAGCACAGCCATAAGGTGAAAAGATGGGGCTGTTGCATCCTGGCTGGATTCCTCGCTCTCTCTGTTGTTGGGGAACATGGAGCCCTGAACTTCCAACATTTATTATAATGTTCAACAACAAGTAAAGAGCCCTGGTCAAATTTCTGGAGGGAAAAGCAGTAGGAGGTTGGAAGTCGACATTTTATTCTTGTTTAAGAAATGAAGCTTTTAATTTTTCCCTAGCTATGTTGTCTCTACCGAGTTTTATATCAGGAAATATGAAGCAGTGATAGCCTGTTGCTGAAATAAAGTTCAGGTTTTTTTCCCTCTCTTCCTCTTTCTGGTCTCCCTCCCTGAAACTTGGGTTCATGACAGCTTGTTGTTGGGCAGGGCATTAGCCTTTTGTAATTTATTGCTTTTAGATTAAATCTCTGGAAACTCAATATTGCAGTTGAATGATTAGAGCAATACCCCTTGGAGTAATAAATTTTCTTTGGTGCTGTGCATCTCCAGATCATGTTTCCCTTCTAATTACATTTACATAAATGATATTCTGTAAAATTAAATTAACATTCAAACGGTTACACTGGCAGGGAGAGACAAAAATTAGTTACCAAGTTGCATCTCTTAAAAAAAGAAAATCTAGTTCTTTTCATAATATGAATCACTACCCTCTCTCAAGTGTCAGTAATCAACAAACCCTCGGTTCCAGAACTGCACAGCGATGTTTGTCACCAGCTAATGGAGATGTTTTGTTTCTTTCTTGGAGATTTAGACTGTAAAGCCTCATTAGACAGTGACTATAGTGACTTTTCAAACTTGGCTACTAATGAATTGCTAATTTTTCTTCTAGCTTCTTGCCTTGAAATTCTGCAGTGATCAAGGGGAATGTCCAAATTGAATACGCACACAGAATTTGGTTATGGTCTGTGCCTTCCTCACCATCGCCCACATTCTTTTTCAAGCCTTGGTTTTCCAGTCTAGGCATGAAAAGAAGGCCTGTCATGGGTGACATCACGATCTCCGTCCCTTCTATGATCTCTTATACCACTTCAGTACATTTCCATTTTAAAGAGTTTGTATCTCTTTAGAATTTGCACTACTTGAATGGTTTGAATCAGAATAATCAGAAAATCTCCAGCTTCCTTGTCTTTGCTAGGAATGTTACCTCCACCGCATTTATGGATATATCAGAATAACTTTAAAACCATTTCCATTGTATCTTTCAGCAAAATCAATCCATTCCAATGATGAGTTGATGTAAAATGTGATTTCATTTATGTTAAAAATATACGTCTATCCATAGGAAGGATGTTCATCAAAACATTAGCGATATTATCCCTGAGCAGTGCATTTTTTTCCTGTTTATTCTTGTTTGTATTGTTTGAATTGCTTATGGTCAACGTACATCATTTTTATTTAAAACCAAAACAAAACAGTAAGTCACTGCAAAAAGAAGCATCTCTTCAGGTCTCTGAGGTCCAGGGGAAGAGATCCTTAAATGGAGTGCCAGCAGCCTTTGCGTCAACTGCTCTCTTCTCCCTCTTGAGTACCAGTACCCATGATTCTTTATTGCTGGGACTTGGCAATACTTTGGACATAATCATAACCATGAATCATAATTACATATACTGAAAGGCCTGATGAAAGGTGGCCATCAGGAGTCTGCTCTCAAAATAACCTTTCAGTAACTATGCTTATGACAGAAAAGAAGGAGATTAAAGAGAAGGAAACCAGTACCTCTTTTAAAAGAAGCCTGCCATTGGCAGATCCTTGCCTGGATAAGTTTATATTTGGACTCCTCCTCACCTGGCCTGATTTCTCATCTTCTCCTCCTTCTCGAACTCACTCACGCTTCGATTATTCATGTAACGTGTTTGTGCTGATCACAGACAATGTGCCGAGTACTGTGATTTTCACTAGAGACAAAGTGGGAAGCAAATACAGATGTAGATATAGCTTTTGTTTTCTTAGAGATTACAGTCTACGTGGAAAGACAGATGTGAATTAAATAATCATATTGATGAATATTTAATTACAATCTGAGAAGAAACACAATCCTAAGGAGAATATAAATTCAAAGAATCTACCCCAGACTGAAGATGAGGGGTGAAGATCGAGCTCAGGGAATGCTTTCTAAGGAAGTGAGACTTGAGTTGAACTGCGATGTCAGAGATGGGTCCAGGTAAACCAGGAGTCATGGAGGGTAGTCCCAGGAGGGAGGAGGTGACTATGCCAGCTTGAGGGGAGAGCATGAGCCAATGCTCTGCACCAGGAGGGAGCGTGACGTGTTACACCAAGGGAAGGCCATGTGGCTGGACTGAAGGAAGCTTGGGGAGAAAGACAGGTAATGAGGTCAGTGAGGTAGGTTAAGTGACATAAAGCAAGACCTGAGGTCATGCTAATGATTTTGTGTTTATCATCAGAGCAATGTGAAACCATGGAAATGTCATAACCAGAGGGATACCATAGTCATATTTCCATTTTTCAAAGATTACTCTGAGAGTAGTGTGGGAAATGGCTTGTGTAGTCATTGGAGTGGCTGCGGGGAGACCAGTTAGGAAGAAACTACAGCAGTTTAGTCTTCCTAGACCAGAGAGATGGCAACAGAGATGGGAAGAAAGTGAATGGAATTAAAAGATAATTTAGCGGTTAATTTGCACTATTTGGTGATAACTTGGCTATGGGGGTTAGAGGGATAAGGCAGTGACAAAAATGCCTCTTGAGTGTCCCACTCTACAAATAGATGAGTAATGGATGATGGGACAGTTAAGAAACACAAGAGAGCAGACCTTCCACGTGTGACATTGTAGGAAAATTGGAGCCCATTCTTCTAAGCGAAGTATCTCAAGAATGGAAAAACAAGCACCACATGTACTCACCATCAAACTGGTACTAATTGATCAATACTTATTGACACATATGTGCACATATGTAAGTAACATTCATCGGGTGTTGGGCAGGTGGGGGGGATGGGTAAATTCACACCTAAGGGGTGCAGTGCGCACTGTCTGGGGGATGGGCATGCTTGTAGCTCTGACTCGGGCAGTGCAAAGGCAATATATGTAACCGAAACGTCTGTACCCCCGTAATATGCGGAAATAAAAAGAAAAAGAAAAAAAAGGAAACTCCACACTTATCTTGACCCTCCCTGTGATAATGACTTCCTGGATTTTGACCTCATCACTTCAGTTCTCTCTTCCAGTGTCAGCTGCCACTGTCCCATTGTCTTGAATTTTGAGGAGAGCTATGAAGTCATTAAAGATGATACTGAACTTGAAACCTGAATCTTATTTCTTCCATCTGGTCTTTATCTGGAGAAAAAAGGGGGCTTCCTGCCTTCTAATTGATTCATTCCTTATTTCTGTTTGTATCAAGAGCTAATTTATAGTATATCCAGACACATGTACTAATGAACCATGTCGTAATGGAGTTCTACTACACTGTGCAAATTCCTGTAATTCATTTTATACCTCTCATGCTGAACTTATATTATGCCATAAATCACAGTTATTTTCATACTTGTCTTATCTCCCCTGAAAGAATTCAAGCTCCTTGAAGACAGGGATGTTGTTTTATGTAGTTTTATAGCTTGCATGGTACAAGACTTAGTGCTTCCCACATAAATTAAGTGCACACCCACATGTACTCATTATTCTGTCTTGAGTGACCAGGGGCGGTGGGTCCCCGGGGGAAAGCAACTGTAGTTATACAGCTGTGCAGGTGGCCAGAAATTGAGGCAGGAAATGAGGGAATGACAGTAGCTACATGCAGTAAATGTCCAATACATATTTGTTGACTGATTGAATTTTAGGAAGAATTGACAGGTAAAGAGGGAAAAGGTCAAAGTGAAAAATGGGGAACAAACAGATAATTAATAAAAAATGCCACGTCTTTTCCTGCCCCACCTCCTGTGTATGCTGTTCCTTTGCCTGAAACGCTATCATGTTCCCTCTTTTTCCTGCAAGATTCAGCTCGGGTGTCACCCTCCCACATAGCCTTCTCCCCATCGGCCAGAGTTGGAGGCATCTTCCTTCATGATCCATTCACCATATAGACTAGTCTATCACTCAACACATTTCTTCTATTTAATGCACACACCTCTCCATTCTCCCCATGGGACTTCACAGGGTCCACTTCCAGCACAGAAGAGGCACAATGCAGGATGTATGGGTGGAAGGACAGAGGGATAAATAGGACTCCAAGTCCACAGTGGAGCCTAATTTCAAGAGTACTTATAACACTATCCTAATATATATCTAAAAATATATAAATGTGACTTCTTATCTGCCTGAAATTCCTTTTTAAAGGAAGAAAAACTTCTAAAAATTTTAGAATTATTTTATTCTAGAATTAAAGTTCAGGTTAAATGCAACTACAGCTGGGATATGATTCAGAAAACAAGAATTCTATCCTTTTATATGTAAAATCTCAATGGCTTTGGGTAAATCAGTTAAACAATTGTTTCAGTGTTACCTTCTGTAAAACAGGCATGGCAAAGCTATCAAACTAGGCAATGTGCTTGAAAGCAACTGGGACTGTGTAGCTCTAACAGAGTGTCACACCAGTATTGGTTGCCACTGCCGATGTGAGGGGAGTCATGGGTAGCAGCCTTCAACCTGTCATTCATCCCATAAATGACCACTGAGTACATCCTGTGTGCCTGCTATGGTGTTAGGTGCTTTGGAAGAGGGAAAATTTTAAAAGATGTGCTTTGTGTTCTCACATTGTTTGCAATATGGATCAGGAGAAAAGAGTAAAGCCAATCAACTAAAAACAAAATATGTGCAAATGCAAGATCAAGTGCAATCAGATCATTTGTGCCATTGTAGTCCTCAGAAGGAAGAGTGTGGGTAAGTGTATACTTTTATTTTTATATCAGGAGAGGCTTCCTTATTTTGCTCTTCATAGACACCTCTGAGTTTTCCGTGATCTAATTTGTGAACCCTTGCATAAAGATCTACTAATTGGGGCCAGGCATGGTGGCTCACGCCCATAATCCAGAGCTTTGGAAAGCCAAGGTGGGAGGATTGCTTGAGGCCAGGAATTAGAGACCAGCCTGGGCAACACAGCAAGACTACTGTCTATCTCTACAAAAATATTTTAAAAATTAGCTGGGAGTGGTGGTGTGCACGTGTATTCCCAAATACTCAGGAGGCTGAGGTGGGAGGATGGCTTGAGCCCAGGAGTTCCAGGTTGCAGTGAGCTGTGATCGTGCCATTGTACTCTAGCCTGGGTGACAGAGGTGGAACCTGTTTGGGAAAAAAAGAAAAAGAAAAAAAGCAATTTACTGATTTGTACCTCTCTTCTTTGTCATTCACTCACTTTCTTCACTGCAGCTCAGCTCGGAGGCTCTGAACGCCCCTTGCAGCTGAGGCCTTTGGCTCGGTCCCTGCAGTCACCACCTGCAGGCTGTGGAGGACCACATGCTCCTGCAGCCCTGGCTCTCCCAGGTGGGGTGCTGGGTGCAGTTCTCAGAGCCTGATCCAGCCTGCTGGGCTCTCTCTGCCTCCAGCTGGGTGTCTGTGGATGGATGCCCAAAGCACTGGCTCACCCACCCAAGGTGAACAAATGGGACCAGTACTCCAGAGCTCCTCAGGGAGAGCTATGAAGACTGGTCACCAGAACCCTTCATTGCCTGTGACTTATACACCAGGGAAAGGTTAGAGAAATTTATGAGTGGGCACCATATGCCAGCCCAACATCTGCTTCCTCATAAGGTGCATGAATATAGGACAGTGCTAAGTGTATTAAAGATGATCTTCAGCACATACACAAAATGCAGTTTAACTGCCTGCGGGGAGGGGGTAAAGATTCCAAGGCACTGTTAGGAGTTTTCATACTCATTTGTCAAAGGAAATTTTACGCAGAATACCAAATATACATATAAGTGAAGCTGCTCTCTTTAAGGGCATGGGAAGCCGCAAGTCCTTCCCTTAGCCTCCTCCCAGGGGTCCCTGAGCTACTTCCGTCAGTGCTGGGAATATAAAAGATACGGTTTCAAAACTACTTTTTTGGTTGGTTGAAAAAGGAGAACTGATTTTTTTTTTTTCTGCATTAAACACTGGGGAAAGGCCTATCTCATTTAAACATAATAAGGTGTTTGAACAAGTGCTCACCATGGACCAGGACCTTGTTTATCAGTATTCTTGGTGTGGTTGATTCTGAAATTGACTTGATATAAACAATGAATTAGCTTTCTTTTGACAAGCTGAATGCTTTGCAGAAGATAGAGAAGTACAGTGTTAGTATCTTGATGTTGTTCCTTAAATTTGCTGAATCTAGTGGACAGCAAAGGTCGTTTCTGCTACACTATTGCTCAGAGCCAGGTTATAATATCCAAATCTCGGCTGATAGCATTATGCTGGTAGGCATGAGAACAGGAGAGAAAGTGGTAGAATTACAGTGACAGTGCCACCTTCAGGTTTTGCCACTTTGCTTTCAAAAGTGGTGATGATGGATGGCATTCTGGAGCCTCGAGTCATTTTCTCAGGACGATACTTGCCAGACTTCTTTGCAGAAATGCCCTCCTCCTTGCTGGAAGTTCCAGTCAATGCTGCCGCCAGACACAGTGAGTGACCATCGTCAGCAGAGTCATCACTACTCATGAAAGTGACAATAACACTTTAAAAATATCCTCAAATTATTTTAAAACTTCTTGGCTTATTGAAGGGGACACATAAAATATATATACATGCTTTAGACAAGCCTGCTAAAAAAAACCAGGTGCTTAATTATCTATCACATAATTGTGATAAAATAAAAAGGTAAATTCTATTTAACCCTAATTAAGTATGTGTTTGGGGAAGGAAAATATGCCCTCAATTAATGTCTGGTGGGAAAACCAAAGGGACACCCATCAGAGGCAGCACGGTAGGGTGGACATGTCAGGGTGGCAGTCTGCTCTCGGTTCTTGGTGTGTTCATGGCTGAAGAATGACCAGACACACGAAAGTGTCAGGTCCAGCCTCTTGGTGGACTGTTATCCTAGTTCTTTGGCTCCTTTCTTGGGAAAAAAAATGATAAGCAGGGCCAGTGCAAAGGAGTGACCACAAGCAGGAAGCAGTTTCACATGACTAGCTTTTTGTTATAACATGAAACAGGTCTGTCTCTGAGAGTAGAGAGAAACAGACTGACTCACTGACTAACTGCCTCTCTCTCTGGGAATTCTCAAGTTGTTTCCTTTTATTGGACTATTCTGGGGAAGGGCTTTCAGGAGATGTGGGATGTTACCAAATGCTTAACAAGTGTTCTCAAGGTTGTATCTGCGAATGTTAGCTCCTTCTGTAAAAGCCCTACCTGGGGCTGTGGTGGGTTGAACCACTATGTAGATTTAAGCTAATGACATAATAATTACCCTTAGGTTACTCTAGGTCACTTTCCAAATCCTATTATGCCTAGGCTGGGTAATTCCCAGATTGGTAAAGCATTCCCTCCTTCCTCAGGTGTAGCAGTTGCTCTGGATAGGATTAAGGGTGGGGCAACACCAAAACAGAATGCCTACCCTTATCCTTCTTCCCAGGTGGGGCAATTGCTCAAGGCAGCACCAAAGCCGGGCACCCTTATCCCTAGAAGAGCTGGAGATCCTAGCTATCTACCTAAGAGACAGAGCATGGACTCTTAAGTTGAAGAGATCTCTCCAGGTTCAAATTTCTCTCAGCTCTGTAACTTGCTTGACTGCACTGTGTACTTGAACAGATACTTAATCTCTCTGGACCTCAATATCCTCAGCCGTGAAAGAAAACTACTAATTCCTTTCTCCAAGCTGATGAAAGACCCAGTGAATGGAAGGTCCTTTCTTACTCATCCCTCTTCATCTCACCCAAATCCAAAGTGCTAGTTACAGGGCCAGTTCTTGGAAGGCAGCCTGATACCATGGAAGAGCACTGGTTTCAGAATCTGGAGATGGGCAAGTTACTCCGTCACCATGGGTTTTCATTTTCTCAACTATAAGATGAGAAATTTGACATAATCTTTAAAGTCTTAATCAACATTCAAATTTTTTGGTCCTTCATGTAATGGTTTTGGGGAAAAATAAGAACAACCATTACATATGTCCAACAACTTCAGGAATAGCAGCTACTGGAGATGCCAGATCATGAAAGGTACTCTGCTTTGGTGCTCTGCTACTACAGACAGCTCTGTCACACAAACATTCTAGTTTTCTGAAATGCATTGTCCTCCTTGGTAGAAGGACAGCTTCCATGGCATCAATACTCTAGCCAGTTCTGGGCCAAATTTTTTGTGAGGCATGAGAGTCATTAGTGCCTTGATTTCTCTGTTCCACATACTGATGTCTCCACTTTCTTCTCAATCTGAGCTCCCAGGGACCAAGGGAAAGCTAATGCCATCCTGTAAAATAGTTTCACACTTCTTAAATTCAAATTAAGGAATAAATGAATAATTGATAAGGGAACCCTCAACCCTCACCTCACCTCAGAGATATCAAGTCTTAAGGTTAATAGGTAAAAACTATGGGTAGAATTTTTGGCACTGATCTGTTAGCAGAAGATTTCTTTGGACGTCAGACAATCCTGAACCCTTGATATGAGAGGAAGTAGTTCAGAGGTTATTCTGATCCCACCAGGAGGAATACCTGCTCCCATTCTACCCCACCACCGTCAGGCAAGCAGGATGGTAGTAAATGGTGCCTGTCTGAATGTCTCTGGTGATACCAACATTTCACCTGTGCCTTCTCCAGCAGCAGGAGTGCTTCTCCTGGCAAAGGTAAAGAAGAGAGAGAAGATGATAAGGTCTCATTGTAGTCTGATGGCTTGCTGTGGATACCTTGTGCAACATAACAGGGTCAGAGCATCACATGTGTTGTTCCACCACGTTTTGTGAGGGCTCTTTTCCAGCTTGCTCGATCACACTTGTTGCAAGCATTTTCCTCTCAACCTCTGCCACTGGAATATGATGTCCTCACAGCACAGCCTGGCTGTATCCTTGACTCTGAGTTCCCAGCTTCTAGCATAGTCTTTGGCATAAAAAAGGCCCCCAGAAATGCTGGATGAATAAATGAAGAGTAACATTCATCAAATATTTGTTAGAACCTTGTCAGAAAGGAATAAAAGTAACTGTAATATTTTAGCCAATGAAAACAGTCATTGTAACAACTCACTTTTACCTAATTTTGACCTGCTCATAATTCAGAAATTTTTCTCTTTTTTTTTTCTAAGCATGAATGATGAGGTAATTAGTAAATATCCAGGCGTTTTCACGTGTTATGTGATGTTAGACAAATTACCAAACCTCTCTGTGCCTAAGTTTCTTCATCTCTGAAAGGGGGATAATGGAGTAATATAACCTAACTTACAGGGTAGTTGAAATGATTAAACCCAAACTTATGAAGTACTTGGAAAAGTGCCTGGCACTCAAAAAAAGTGTAATTATAGTTTATTTTTTTTAGCAAGTCCCTGTTGAGGCAGCATGGCATAGTGAACTAGATTGTGAATCAGGCATGTCAGTTCTAATCCCAGTTCTGCCATTGACTGCATCCATTAACTGCCTGGGAATTTGGTCCTTTGATCTGTAAAAAGGGGCAGTGTTGTACACCCGTAATATTCTGAAATTTAAAAAATTAATAAATAAAAACTTAAAAATTTTTTTTAAAAAGGGGAAGTGTTGGACCAGTTGACTTTGAAGGTGCTTCTGGTTCTGACAGTCTGTGGAATTCTGAACTATTTAGGTCAATGGACCCTTGAGAATTTTGGCTTTTGAACTGATTGATAGTTGACATCCCTCTGACATGACAGTGTGCTAATTTTGTCCCTTTCTGACATCTCATTTCCTCTATTTATTCTTATTTTCCATAAATTTCACTGTTTAAGGGAAGATTAAAAACTAGTTGGACCTATACTAGAGAAATACTGAATTTAAAAAGTTGTTATTTTTCTGTTTTTTTTATTTCTTAAAAAAGATTAGTAGTTTAAAGAGATGACTCTAATAGAGAGGAATAGAGAAAATGATCAGTTTCCCAGACCTTCCAAAATCAAGATTTTGTGATATTATTTTATTATTTAGTTTGATGCAAATTTCTAGAATTCTAGGCATTCTTATAGCATAAATGCTAGCTTTAAATCATTCCAAATCAAAATATGACATATCTAGTCAATTTGATACTTTTTATTTTCTACACATTTCTCTTCCATTGATTTAGGAATTCCAAAAATACAGATTTTGAGGCTGTACCATTGGTTTGAGGTCATATATGACATTTTCTTCCATTTCAGGACACTTGATATGTTGGCTCCAATATTAGAACTTCTATTTATGTATTTTATAATTCAATTCTACTTTTATTATTCTGCATATCCTTTATAAAGAATATGGTATAGTATGTACAGTAGTACATGTGGTATTGCCTTGCTCAAACATCGCTTGGGGTTCAATCAAAAAGGTCTAGAGACTACTACTTTGGACAAAGACAGCACATAACATTGGTACTAGTGGGCTGCAATTTTGGTCAAATATTTTGACATTCATAAATTCATGAATTGAATATTTATTGAGCACCTATTGTGTGCCAGGTACCATGCGAAACACTAGTTGGTCATATGGTTTTGCTTATTAATTGTGCTTTCCAAACTGGAAGTGGTAAGTTTACATGGTACAATGTTGGGAAAGACCAAACATATGGCCATAGGATGGAGTTTATCTGTGTCAGATTGTTCTCTCTTTACTTGAGTGGCTTTTATCTTTTACCTTCACTATTCATGCATGCATGTTTGGCAAATTGATAAGTGTGAGACAATCAAACACAAAGTGTGTTTCTGAAAACAAATGACAAGAGAGGTACAGGGGGACATTTCATGCCTGGCAGGTTTGGCACTTTGTGGTTGGCTGGCTGACAGCTGGGAGAAGGAAGATTAGAGAAAATCAATATAAGACTGGCTGGAATCAGAAAAATGGGCTAAGTTTTACAGGGAGGCCCAAAGAGGCTCAGGGTTCCAGGTATTTAGCTACTCTCCAAACATAGTGTAATTTGTCATTGTTAAGACTTAGGGGTCAGAAGAGAAGGAGTTAAGGTTTAGGGTATCTTATGACCCCAGGCTAGTTATATATTGCTTATATGAGGCAGAATGTATATGACATTTCCCAAGGCAGCTTTTGGGCTCCTAAACTTACAATATAAATCCATCTTTGGAAAGTTTGTGTCCTATTGGAAACATGGTTCTCAAAGGCTGCTGATGAATGTTAACAAGCATAGTCTCAAATTTGGAGTCTAAGCCATCTTACACATTCAGAACAAGGTTGATGGAATTTGTAAGGAAGGTTAGAAAGAGGGAAATAAGAACGTTAATCAGGAATAGCTTACCTAATTCAGAGATCAAGAGTGCAAGTTATGCACAGATACAATGACTAAGTTACCAATATGATTTAGACCAGATTTTCCAACTGTTTGCTATTTCCAGTGGAAATAGCAGGGACAAATGAGTCTGATTAATGGCACTGTTCAGAGTAAGGTGCAAGGCCAATCAAAGGTTTTGGTTTGGAGTCATCTCTCTCTCTCTCTCTATATATATATAAAGTGAAGAATAATGAATACTGGACTTGACCCTGGGGGGTTGGAGCTGGCCAGGATGAAGCAGGAAAGCAAGCCCAGGAGTCCGGCTGAGGTGCCACCCCCTGCCCATCCACCCACTCAGTGTCCCTGAAGGGTCACAAAGGAATCCTGGGAATGCATGAGGCCTGGGCAGAAGGAGCCATCAGGGAAAGCAGCCCAGTCTCCAACCAGAGAGATTCTGTGCCATTTAATGGGGGCTTTCCCAATTTTCATGCTGTTGATATCTCTGTATTCTCCAGGGAATAGTAATCATTGTTATGTTCCAGCTCCCTGAGTCTCCAGGACTATAGAGACATAGTTGCATAGCTGAGCCCACGTTATTTCTGAAAAGGGCAAGGCCAGTCTGTATGGAGCTGGGTGATCAGAGAGAACCGATCACGGAGCTTGGCCCTGACTAGTCGTTTACTCAATACATCCACTCAACAAAAATTTCCTGAGCACCCACACGGGCTGGGCATCGTCATCAATGCTTAGGATACAGCAGTGAACAAAATAACAAAAAGAGAGAGAGAGAGACAGAAGGAGGGAAGGAAGGAAGGAAGGAAAGGAAGGAAAGAAGCAAGGAAGAGGGAAGGAGGGAGGGAGGGGAAAGAATGAAAGAAAGAAAAGGAAGAAACTTGTAGAAATCTCTAACCTTTTGTAGCTCACATCTAGTGAGGTGTCAATGAAGGTTACACTGTATTCGTGACATTTTAGGACACAGAGTAAACATGAGTCACAGGTAAGGGTCAGCAACAGGCAGTCCATGCACTCCACATGGCACATCTCCATGACGACATTGATTTCGTTCAGGACCATCTCTGGTCAGAGAGGACGAGCAGGTGTAGACAGACAATAGGAACCAGACAAATCTAAATTAAAATCCGGGTTCTGCCATTTATGAGCTGTGCTACCTTGGTCAGACCCTCTCTGCCTTGATTTTTCACCCGTGAAATGGGAATGAGAACACTCGCCTCAGCTGTCTGTGGTGCAGATTAAGGGAGGAGCCGTATACAGATTGCTCCACGGGGCTGGTTTATAGTCCAAATCCAATAATTCATGTTTTTCCTTTTATTTCTGACAAACCTAGTTGTCCATGATAATTATATAGCTTTCATACTCTTTTGGAACAATATAGGCCACGCTATTACCTTTTTTACATTTGAGGTAAACTGAGCCAGAGAGTAGTTGGGTGAATTCTTTGACGGTGAATAATTCTGATCTCTGAACCTTGGACAGCTTTCTGTACTACTCTCGAGGAATCTGCATTCTTCTTTCTGTTTTGCTGACCTATTTGGGTTTTCTGCCATTGGCAATTTTTTAAGATTTTTCTATTCATTTTGACCAAAGTGCTTCTTAGTGGAATGGTTGAAATGAAACCACCACAAAGACTTATGTGCAAAACGTGGGAGGAGACAGTGGATGTCTGATGCGCCTAAATATGTCTGTGCCTCTCTGTGGGCAAGAAAGTAGGGAACTCCTGGATAGTAGGACCTTTGTGGTTTGAAAGTTGCAGTTCAAGGTGAGAAGCTTGAGCAATGTCGTAGAGCTGATGGGACTATTGAATGACATGACATCTACAGTGCACTAAGTATTTTGCTTGGCACATAGTAGGTACTGGATTTTCCTTCCTCTACTCCTGGCAATACCGTAAGATAGAACTTAGCTTTCACTAGATGACATGGGTAGAGGAGCATTATTCTATATCAAGGTAAGTAAATCATGGTGACTTCATATGAAAATGAGGAATTTGTGGAACAAAAGAGCTATGTTCTTCGGTAACACTGTTATCCTTGCAGCTGGAAAGATGTATTTTTCTTAAGTGGCTGGAGCTTGTTGCTTGGCTAGATACATCCTATTTAGGGTGACTTTTTCTAGAGCTCATGATTAATGTGGGCTTTTAAAAATTGTTTTTCTTTGTGTTATGTAAATAGGGTTTCTCTCCAGTAGGGCTGAATGCTGGTTTTAATTAAATTTAGGAATGAAGGGGGGAGGGTGTGTGGGTAGCCTGACAAAGTTGAAGGGCATCAGTGAAAATCACATTTATGTTTGGAGCATGGCGTTTGAAAAAAGAACAAATAATATGAAAGAGAGGACTTTTCCACATGGGAAAACAATGAATACACTAAAACTCTTATATTGCTCTCATTTTGGCCGAAGATAGAATTCTTGCTTTGGAAAAGAGTTTTTATTTATTTAATTATTAACTCTATGTATTTTATAAATACCCCTCCATGAACCACCTTTCTTTTCATTCTATTTTCCTCCAGAAATTAAAAAAAGTCATTATTTTATGGAAGTGAATTTTTCTGTTTAATCATGTGTTTATTTATGCTACTTTGGCTATAACGTAATTGAAACTTGGACCAAGGCTAATCTGCACTAAGCTAAGGTTAATTATGGTGCAGCAATGAAACTATGTTTCTTTTGGCTAAAATTTACATGTACCCGGCATACCCCCTTTATTTTTTACAAGAAGTACAAATTAGTGGTGTAAATAAGACTACTTAGAAAAAAATTGTTTTCAAGCATTGAATAACCTACCTTCATTTATAATAGTTATGCTAATTAGAAAATAATCTTATCGAATCCTCAAAGCAGGTCCTTAAGAGCTTTCAGCTGGCAATAGCATGAATGAATAAACTCTGAGACAAACTTGCATTATTGTGGGTATTTGGGAGTCATAAAACAATACTTCTTCAAAATATTTCCTTATCTAGATTTTTTTTAACCGTTTCAGCCTGACCTTCCCCTCTGCTAGTTCAAGTAAGTAAAATTGGTCACATTCCTAAATCATTCCTGAATGTTCTGACTCCCAACTTCCAATCAGTGGCGTCTGCCTGCCAGTTTATGTTGTTGTAGGCTGCTTCTCACCTGAGGCAGTGAGCAAACTCACTAAGAAGGCTGATTAACTCCGTCTCTGAAATATGATTAGGGTTTAAAATGTGCATTTTTTAATGGAAAGGAAAACTCTAAATTTAAGGCAGTCATGTTTCTTGTGAGGAGGTCAAAGAGTGAGTAGATTATGGGGTGAGGGAGATGAAGAAAGGGGGAGAGAGATTTATGTGCTCTGTGGTATTTGAAACCAATTTACAATTGGCCCCTGGAGTCCAGAGATTTACATATAATATAGTTTGAAAAAATGGTTGTGAAGTTTTAGAGTAACCCTCAAAAGTACCTCTTATGAGCTTTCCTGGTCACTAGAACCCCTGACTGATTAAAAAAAGAAAAGGAAAGAATGTAATATTGAAAAAAGTCTAATTTGCTTGAAAGAAATAACCATTTGTCTAGCGGTGTTGGGTAGCGGTTAAAGGCACAAATTCAACTATTCATGAAGCTTTGGGAATGTAGGCAAGTTCCTTAACTTCTTTATGCCTCATCATTATAAAGGGGATAGTAACTGGAAGGAATTATATCCGGCACACTCAGTGTACAAGAATTTTCAACACTGCCCGTTGGCTAAGATGATTGGAATTGTGAGAAACATCCCATCTGCCGTTGAACCCAATAGATATTTCCCAGCTAAACGTGAGACAGGAGATGTGAATCTGCTCCTCCCTCATTTTGTCGTAATTCCCGGGGTCCTCCTTGGATGTGAGCATCTCAACAAGCCTAGTAGGTTTCTGTGGTTTAAAGACACAGGGTACACTTTTGGATAATAGGATCCCAAATGCGTAAGCAGCTACTTATATCTGGGGCTCAGCTGAACAGTGATGAAGGTAAACTGTCTGGGTCATACATTTTGGGAGATGATATATCTGTCACTAATATGATGCCTTTCTTCCTTAAGGATTTTCAGTGAGAATAGAGATAGTTTGTGGTTTTTGCCTTATATGTTGACTTTAGAATTTCACCCCAAGTAAGATGTAACTCCACTTTTATGGCTACTCTTTAAAGGTAGTTGCATCGTAGAAACAGAAAGTAGAAGAGTAGTTACCAAAAGTTGGAGGGAGGGAGAAATGGAGAATTATTGTTTATTGGGTACAGAGTTTCTGGGGATGATGGAAAAGTTCTGGAAATGGATAGTGACAATGGCTACACAACATTCTGAATGTACTTAATGCCACTGAATTATACACTTAAAACTGGTTAAAATGGTAAATTGTATGTTATGTATGTTTTATCACAATAACAACAAAAAGGTGGTTGGGAAGATTCCATGAGAAAATAATGCACTGTAAGCAATTAGCACAATGTCATGAACAGTCAATGCAATTAAACTATGATTATGAGAGGGATCATTGGGTTATTGTAACTGTGTGGTTACTGTTTATACATCAGGCCCACCTACCTGACTTTATGCCTTTTGACTCAGTCTAATTCATACAGAAGCAGGGAGGGGATGAGATGTTTCTCCTGGCCCCTAGGTGCATTTCAGGGCATAAATCACAGAACTCCTCTATATCCTGTTAAGTCCTTGCTTTCTTCCCCTCTCCTGCCCGCATCTCCTGTGTCCCTGTGTGTACCCAGCTCAGGCATGCTTTTTGGGTTTTTGCTTCCATTTCCATCTCAATGATAACTATCTGGATTTTTCTGTGTTTCTCAGAGTATCATCCTTTATTCCCAAAATCATTTTGAGTTCTTCCTCCCATTCCCTCTACTTCTTTGCCCAGGGTAATTTCTTACATGAAAAGCCTCAGTCCCCGATCCGCAGGACAATCATTGGTGACCCAACTGTATGACTTACCTGCCAGGCTCAGTCCCAGCCCTTGTTCAAGGGGATCAGACATAGTTTCCAGAGTAGGGACCTAGGGGGTTCAGGAGCTCCCTCTTAGAATCATATGAAACTAGGGTTCTAACTGGGACTCAGCCCCCACGTGTGGCTGGGAGAAGTAAGAGAACAGAGTGTGAGGATCTGATGTAAAGAAGGAGGCCAGGAGTAGGAGAAAGTGGGGAGGAAGCCAAGATCAGCAAGAAATAGCGTCATAAGGATGACAGAAGGTGTTGAGAATGCAGAGAAACCACACTGAGGTCAGGGAAAGAAACTAAGTTCTGCACAGACAACTCTGATCTGGGACCCAGAAGTCAGTTACCTCTCTGGGTGTGGCCAGCTGTTTACAGTTCCGGGCCAATTCTCTTCTCTGCCCATCTTCTTTCCTCTTAAAATTGGTGCAGCTGAATTTGGAAGAGGACCCAACCCTACAGTGTGACATCTGTCTTATTTTCAGGTAAGGCATGGCCCAGAAAGGGAACATACTGTGTTCCAGCTCACCCAGCTGTTCGGTGGTGGGTCTGGACTCAAACTCCAATCTCACTGTTTTCGGCTATCTCCTTGTACTCCGTGGCTCCCATGGGTGAGGGCCAGGATGATGGAGCTGTGCAGAGCTGTACTGAATGTAGTACCATATGCATTGCAGCAGGTAATAAATGCTTCTTGATGGTGGTGGCAATGAAGATGATGATGATTATGGCCATAGAGAAAACTCCATTTAGATGAAATTAAATGATACTGCATGGATGAGAGAGGAAAATGCCAAGCTATTTAATGGCTGACATGTAAGATGAATTTGGTAATGAAGCTCCGGGACTTATCAGGCCAGAAAACTGCATTCTCTCATTACATAGCCCTTAATGACCCACTTATTACTAATATAAAGGGAAAGATATACATATAAACACATGTTCCTGAATGTTTGGCTGCAAGAAATGAAACTAGTACACCAGCCTGAGGGGTTAGGAACAGACGCTGTTTCTATACGAATGATCAAATTTTCTGTTTTCCAGCTGGAAAATGACAACTGAAGTAAAAGGGTAAAGGATGATTTGACTGTACTTACGAAAAAGACAGGCGGAGTGATGCAAGGAAAGCAGGTGGAGTTGGCTAGCTCTAAGGATCGCTACAGGGGATCTAGAGGAGGGAATCGATTTATTTGGAAGCATGATTTGTGCCTTCTTTGGGGATGTGTATCTCTAAAAGTATTCAAATCTTCACTTATATGGCATTTATTTTTCTGAAAATCTCAATTATCCAAGATATAACTGACAGCCATTAGGGAAGCCAAAATGGAGGTCATATCTATTAACAAAATCTTATGCACTTCACTCATTAAGAGTTCTTCTTAGGCAAGCTGGGTGCAGTGGTGCGTGCACCTGTAGTACCAGCTACTCAGGAGGCTGAGGTGGGAGGATCGCTTGAGTCCAGGAGTTCAAGACCAGCCTGGACAACACAGGGAGGCTTCATCTCAAAAAATTTAAAAAAAATTTAAAAAATTAAAAAGAGTTCTTAGGTCCTTGCTTAGAATTTATTTACTCTTATTTGACACCCAATCTTATAGAGTTACCTGGTTTCCTATCTCATAGCAAATTGTAAGCAGCGCAACACAAGGTGTGAACATGTTCACAGGGTGCTTACTGAAAGGTACATTCTTTACGACCAGGACAAGTGACACCTGACAACTTGAAAGTGAAAGAAAAGAAAGAAAACCATGAAACAAACAAATAAAAGATACTTATAATAAAATAGATCATAGTGACATGTTGTCATTTAGTGCAGGGAACATTTCTACACATCACTTTACTCCTTGGGGGCATTGTTGATTTATGGCGTAGCCAAAGGATCCTTGTATCAGTCACGGCATCTGCAGATTTAGAGGGTAAATGCAATCTCCAAGGCCCCTCCATCAAAAAAGGGAGAAAAAATTTTTAAAAATAAGATTTTGATGCTATGTTCATAAAAAAGACCATACCTAGAAATGGTAAAAAAAAAAAAAAAAAAAGAAAGAAAGAAAGAAATAGACCCCTCCACACCTTCAAAAAAATCTTTGGTACTTGAAGTCCTTATCTCAGTTATCTGGAAAACTGTCCTCCAGGGAACATTATTCCATGCTGCAGCCCCATTTGACGTTGTCAGGATTAGAGTCCTGTGTCTACACTGTATTTAGTGAATGACCCTGGGCAAGACACCAGCCATTGCTAATTCCAGTTTCTTCATTTGTAAATTGGAGATTATAATATCCACCACACAGAGCTGTTCTAAGCATTAATGGCTTGAATCAAAGTGTGCCTAGTACTTAGTACTTAGTTTGGTGGCTAAAATATAGGAAATCCTCAATAAATAGTAGTTATTATTGTTGTGGGGCTGGCAGTAATAATCATTTTCCCCTTCCACTTGTGATTATGCACACTGTGAAGATGTAAGGGGTGAAGTTGTAGGGCAGGGAGACTTTGACACTTGGAGGAGCTACACAGTGGAAATCCTCATGTCAAGACATCACCACTAACACAGCTTTACTGGGGTCCCTGTCCTAAATACTAGCTGTCTCTTCCACTCAAGGCAGGATTTGTATTGGTTTAACCCTTTTCAGTTGATAGGACAGTTTTGCAAACTTTATCCCATTTGGCCTTCACAATAACCTTATGAGAGTACTACAATCTACCCCATTACAGAGGCGAGGAATGAGCTATTTAGGATCTAAATAACTTGCCCACATTTAACCACTTTTTAAAGAGAAATTTGAATTTGAGATTTACACACTAACTGTAGTGGTATCTCTCTTGAATAATGCTGCCCCACAGACCACAACTGACGGCTTATTATAGAGTTGTTAATGATTTGGGAAAGAGCTGGTCTTGGGAGTGGGTTTGTTACTTCTTTAGAGAATACAGAAAATACATTAAAGTGTATAGAACTGTATGTAAAATTCACAGTAGTTCAGGAAAAAACTGAATCAAAGTTTTATTTTGTCCAACAAACCCTTTATCTATAGATAAGTTGATAGTACAAATAAAATATGAGAGAATGTTTTAAATAATTAAAGAGAAAAATCCGTTTTCAAGCATCCTTACACCTATTTGGAAATATCATTTTCATATAAAAATGCAACTACCAGTTACAAATCAGCCTTATCTGGGTTTAATCAAGTCTACAGAGATCTACACTGGTAAAGGGCCTCAACATGTGGAATATATTGGCTTGGTTGGTATGGAGTCTGATACAACAAATAGCATATTTTATTAAAAATAATGCATCTTTTCCTTTTACATGTTTTCCTTTTAAATCAAATAACCCTTTCTCCCAATTAAAAAGGCAAGAAAGAGGAAAGGAAGAGAGAAAATTAATATTTATTAAACATCTATACAGGAACATATACCTTGCTAGGTACTTTTACACATTAACTCATTTAGTCCTAAAAGTCATCTTTTGCATTAGGTACTCATTCTTTTTATTCAAAAGGGTGCATTTTCAGGAATTTGCATAATAGATGTTCTAAAAGTATTTGTGATAATAAGTGAAAGGTTGCAAACTTCCCAGAGATATGTTTTGTTTGGCCTGCAATCTTGTTTTAAAATTGTTGAGCCAATTTCTAGCTTAAAGAAAAATCAGAAGCTCTGGCAATACTGGGCCTTCATCTAGAATGGCAACAAGTGGCTGGAGTCGAGCAGCAACTGCTCTTTCAACTGCCTGTGATATATAATTTGCTACAGTCATGCTCTGGCCCTCTGTACTTGGTGATATTGTCTCCCAGGTCCCTGATGGCATTTGGGTGGAGACTCCTAAAATGATGAAAATCTTCTGAGTGGACCGTTATCTAAGAGCTCAAGTATTATATACCCGTTGAGAAGGAGGTTACTTGCATATGATCATGTATATGCTTTTTCAGATGAAAGCAAAATGGAGTGGGGGGCAGTTGTTTGGAGTATCTTATGAGGACAGTACTGCCTAATGGAAATCAACATACCTCCCTGTTTCTGCTGCACCTCAATGACACGGGAGCTGGCGGCTGGTTCCTCCATTCCCCCCTTCCTGTCTTCAGCAAATATTTATAAAGCAGTTGGTGTGTGCTCATCAGTGAAAGAGAGATGTAGAGATGACCGATGGGGGCCTGTCCTCAGCGAACATATAACCTAGAGGACGATAAAACACGGGAGGACAGAACTGCAATGTGACAAGCTCTGTAACAGAAGAACAAGTAAGGGCCCAAAATGTGGAAAAAAGACTGATTGATTCAGATCTGGGGGACTTGTGTGGGTTTTTATAGCCAAAGTATAATTTAATTAAGCCAGAAGGTTGGGTAGACTTTTTTATTGTGGTAAATATACGCAGCATAAAATTTAAGTTTAACCCTTTTTAAGTGAACAATCAAGGGCATTAAGTACATCCAAAATGTTGTGCAACCATCACCACCATCCATTGGGTAGACTTTTGATGGACAAAGAAAGCATGTGATACTATCAGGTTCAATCACTTGCATGCATTTACAGAATAAAATTAATTTATCTGCTGCCTCAACCCAAAGACAATTTGAGATATTTTATGAGAACACAATATACAATAAGTCCAATGTATGGTTTTATGGAGAATTAGAGCAAAGAAATAAAATAATGCTGGAAGACGGGTTTGTCCACAGAAATTTTCTGTAAGTTGGAGGCAAATTTGCATACAAGATTCATAGCTGTAAAAGCAAAGGGAATGCATGATTGATTCTTAAAAATCCTTTAGTATAAAGTTGTTACTGGGGAGGTTTTTTCCTGAAATTATTTTTTCTTCTCCCATATATTTGTTGTACCCTACTTCTGTACAAATTGTATTGCTTCAGATTCTCTTCTTTAACTTTTAAAGAAGTTTAAAAAATTCTTTAATATATTTAAAAATTATACTACTTCTTGGAAGTGTATTAGAACTTAGCACCTAAATAATTTATTTATTTTAAAAAGATCATTTACATGAATTTTACTTAAAATTATATATTTTCTAATTTTCCCTGTTACATAGATAATAATAATAGGAATAGTTAATAAATGCTTACTATGGGCCAGAAACTAGACTAAGTGTTTTGCATATATTATTTAATTTTATCCTCACAACATCTCTATGATGTGTGAATTTTGACTTTACAAAGTGGGGCATATAGAAACTAAGTAGCTCTAATAAATAAAATGATCTTTTGTTTCACACTGACCTTTATGTTTTGCAGAGACCACATCTTCTGGGTGGGGAGAATAGTGGTTAGATGGGAGTAATGGTCCCCATTCTTCCTACTTCATGAAGGGGTTAGACAGAAACATGATCGCTTGTGTTATTACATGACATGACCTGTAAAAGTAAAGGACTATATGGAGTTAAGGGATACTGTTAGAAAATAAATTCCAAGGTCCACAAGAAAAGCCCTCAGGTAACAGGTAGAAAGGACTGAGTATGGGGGACGGGGAGGAGGCAGGGGTCACATTGACGCTTTCCTTTTCCGTGTATGTAGCTGGGGGGATATGAAACCAGGCACTCAAAGAGTAGTAATAGCAATAATCTAGAACAGGGGTTGGCAAACTTTTTCCGTGAAGAGCCACATAGTAAATATTTCAGGTTTTGTGGGCAACGTGGTCTCTGTCACAGCTACTCAACTCTTGTAGAACAAAAGCGGCCACAGACAAAACATAAATGAGTGCGTGTTGCTGTGTTCCTGTAAAACACTAGATGACAATTCACTGGCCCTCTGTGAGAAGCAATCAAGGCTGGGTTCACCTTTTCTCTCCAGTTTCCTACAGGCCTGTGTAGTCCTTCAGCTCCTTATTCTAGGTTGACTGGGGTTTACAGCCCTCAAAGTCTTTGTAAACATATATCGTGCAATTCTCACATCCCAGAAAGTGGATTGGTCCCTGGTTTTATTGATGAGAAACTGATACTCAGGCACTGACAGGCCCTTACACAAGATGACAGAGTTACCAAGATGAAACACTAGTGTGAAGCTGCATATTCTGATTTGGTAGGCACGGCTCCTGTATTGTGTAATTTTCCATCTGCACAGATCACAACATGAAAAATTATTAGTGTCATTTTGGATAACCTCCCTCACAGTGACTACTGACTACTCACACTCTAATATGTCATTTGCTTATTTAGTCATTCATTCATTAAACCAAAATATACTGAAAGTCTCTTTTATGCCAGAAAAGGTGCTAGACTCTAGTGATGTAAGGGCAACTAAAACTTATATAAGCCCTTCCCTCAGAGAGGTAGTAAAGGAGAAACATCACTCAAATAAGACAATAAATACTATTAATACATTATTACAATTGTAGTAAGAATTATGAAGGAGAGGTGTATCAAGTGTTCAAAGCTTATAATAGGGATATTTGATCCAGTCTATAGAAGTCATGGAAGACTTACCCTAAATAAAGGATAATTAATAAAAGAGTAGAAGGATAGGAAAGCTTTAACAAGGCAGAGAGAATTGAGGGTAGAAGAGTTAGCTCACCAGACTGAGGAGCCAGCATGTGCAAAGGCACTGTGGCAGGAGGGAGCACCTCATTTAAGTGACTGGAAAAAAACAAGAGTGGTAAAACCATAGAAGACAGATGAGGATGGAGGACCCAGACCAAGGCCACGTTACAATTTTCATCACCATTTTGGAGACCTCCCTCAGAATGCCTATTTACTATTAAAAATAAAATGCAGTCATTAAAATGTTTAAATACAGGAACAATATGATCCTATTTTCATTTTGAAGATTGTTTCACTGCAGTGGGGAGAGTAGATAGGATTTAAATAAGAATGGATGTGAGACCCCCAACTAGGAGCTGTGGCAGTCATCGTAGCAGAGGAAGCAAGTGGATAGGTGCAAGAGATGGTCAGGGGTACAACCAGTAGCATCAGTGGTGAGCTGGGTGAAGGAGTGCAGATGGTAGAGACACTACCAATAGCCCCCGGTCTTGTAAACATGGAAGGCTGGTGGCTCACTCACTGAACGGAAGCCCTCTTCTGGGATCTTTTGAGTGGAATACACTCTATGTAATTAGCCTTTTATACTTTGAGTTTGATGTGCCTTTGAGACATCAAGACAAGTTTTGACTGTTCAAAGGAATAATCTAGAATGAAAATTTGTGAGAGATTCCCGGTAGCTGGAATCAGCCAAGGTATATCTATTCTCTCTTCACATATGCTTCAATTTTGTTAAGTGGGGATAAAATATTTCTTATAATGTATTAAAATAAAAAGTCAGTAGTTGATTAAACCAAATCAATGGAGTAGAAAAAAAGAATTTCCATCATAAGGGACTTTCTAGTGAATATAGTGCAAAAAATATACTTTTAGGTTTGGGAACAAAACTATATTTCTTAGTTAAGTGGAGATAAATTTATCCCAACTCACATTTGATATTCAAGACAAACCATCAACATTCACCCAGAGCATGCTGCAAGTCTAAAGCATTTTAGATTGTTGTAGCTGAGAACTGGAGTGAAAGTTTTGGAATCCGCATTGTACAGAAAAGGCTTGTTGCTTGTTTGTTTATTGTGCATTTTTCTCACTTTATGCCTCCTCTTTGCCTGAAGCTACCATCAGGAATGAGATGTTGCAGTTGCTATTTTCTGGTGAAGTATGTAAAAATAAACATGAGCTAAATGCACATTTATGGGATGTTTAGAAGAGAGTTGCTGCAACTCTGCATCTGATTTTACTTATTCCTTCTCTACTTTCCCTCCTCATGTTTTTTGTCTACAGCCTCTGCTGCAGCTGTGGGTAACTCTGCTATATGTAATTGTGAGAAATTAAGTCAGCTAAAAGAGTCAATTGGACAAAAAAACCCACTGCTACTTGGAGGAACAGATATTAGTTCTGACTCTTCCGCAAACTATGATCTCTGAAAAAGTCTCTTGATCATTTAATTTCACCATAAATTGCAAAAGGAAGTTGGTTTATGTATTCCCTAGAATCACATATCTCAGAATGAGACACTTAGACCAATCACCCCCAACAAATGTACCTGTCAGTGTAAGGGTGCTGGGATGGGGGTTACCCACAATCTTAGAACAGTACTTCACAGATAGCAGGTCCTCAGCAAATATCTGATGAATTGATGAGTGAGTAGCAAGCGGTTACTGGTCTCTTTTTGAAGTTCTCCTGGGTTAGAGAATTCATTCTATTTTTCTTTTCTTTCTTCTTTATGTCATCATCTCATTTTAAGACACCTCTCTTATCACTTCTTCCTTGTATTAAAGCTTACTCATAGTGTGTGCCCAACAAATGTTAGCTGAATTGATCTTAAGAAGATATCTGAAATCTTATTCTAGAATTCCTACAGTTAGTTTTATTCCATCCCTGGGACCATCTAGGATACATTTGGTCTCATTCTCACATCTCAGTTCTTTCAACATTGGGGGGACAATGACTACCAAATTTCTGGGGTATCATCTTCCTCTGTCCTTTTGCTCAGCTAAACATTCCTAATTACTAAGGTATCCACAAACACTAATGGTAGGCTCTGCCAAGATGCTTTAAAAATAAAAAATGTTCCTGTAGAAGTTTCCTGTTGTATAAAAGGTTATAGGATTCTAAACAACATGAGTAGCCCAACTCTTACCATGGAGCCTTTTGTCTTCTCTTTCTCCTAGATATACATTCTTATTATGGTCACTGCCCACCTTATCCCAGAGCCCTTGGTTAGGAGCATCCATGTAGCAATTCATTTCTCTTTACATGATCCAAGAAACTTGATAAGCTTTCCTCTGGGGAATCAGTGCCCCTTACTGGGGATGAGGAATACACAAATGAATTCAATAAAGTCCCAGCAGTGGGAAGAGACCCTCAAATAGTCACAAGGTAGTGGGAGATGCTCTTCTAGGGATGCTTACCAGGTGTTATGTTACTAGGGGAAGGGTGACACTGATCACGTAGGGGAGCAGCAAAGACAGCTCAGAGAAGGAACACTTGAGCTGACTGTAGAAGGATGAGTAGAGATGGGCAAGGGTACCAGAAGTAGAGGAAAGGAAATGGCAGGGAAGAACATGTATATTCTGGTAATAGGAAAAAACCCAGTATTGTTGGGATCTGGTGCCCCTAGCCCACCTCCTCAGGATGGCATTTAGAAGCAGGCAGAGTGATGTCTTCATACTCTGGCTTCCCAAGTTCCTACTCTAATGCCACCATCTGCACCTAGCCTTCCTGGTAAGATGCTTTAGGCCACCCTTCTCATTGGGCATAACAGGTGTTACCACTTGCACCTATGCTTAAGGTACAGCTGATATATATCCCTGTGCATGAGAAAAATGGGAATAATATCTACCTGGTTCAATGAATGACATTCCTTGAGGGAAAAGGCTTTTCCTTTATATATTTGTCGATTCTCAAGAGGTGGTAAACAATCACAAATCAATGGGTAATTCCAAATGCCATTTGACATCTGTCATGTAGATGCTTGTAGAACTTTTTATTTACATTTAATATATATCATTGAAATTATCTGAAGTTGAACAGGAAAAAAGTTTCTTTTGGAGGCTCCTTGTATTGGTTTATCAAATTTGGGGGAAGAGAGAATATTGTCTTTTTTAATTCAGTAGAGATATATCTTTTTTTTGATGCATAAGGTCTTACATATTTATGGGGTACATGTGATTTTTTTATATGCATAGAATGTGTGCATCATATGTGTGCATATGATCAAGTCAGAGTATCTGGAATATCCATCACCTTGAGTATTTATCATTTCTATGTGTTGGGAACAATTCAAGTCCTCTCTTCCAGCTACTTTGAAATACACAACAAACATATTGTTAACTATAGTGACTATATTCTGCTGTTGAATGATAGAACTTATACCTTTTATCTAACTGTACGTTTATACCCTACCTGTTTTCCTTCTCCCTCCCACCCACCTATCCTTCCTGGCCTCTAATGTCTGTCATTTTAAATAAAACTGTATCTTAAAATGTAAAGGTAACATTCCAAACTTGGTGACTTTCACCTTTATAATTGTATGCACCACTTCTTTTTATTTTTTAAACTGACAGTCTTTAATTTTCACTGAATTAAAGACTTTAATAATTACTGAATTTTCATTTTTATGAAAAATGTCATTGCCACCCCACCTTCCCAGACTTCCTACTTAATTTTTTTCTTTCTAGAATAAAAATAGCAACACTTCAGCACTCTGGCACTTCAGACACAGCCTAGACTTTCAGCTTAACCTTGAAAACATTACAGAGCAACTTTGATTTCTGTGTCAAGTTACCATCAGGATATTTTTAGTGGTGGGTGAAACAGAGGACTGTCAGCTCACAAGTGTCTTATGTATGCACTCTCTGTTTTTGTTACCTTGGGTCCATAACCATTACATTTCCCTTGTTGAATTTTACCAGACCTACAAAGAAGTGTTAGTACCTGTTCTACAGAAATTATTCCATAACATCAAGAAAGAGGGAATCCTCCCCAACTCATTCTACAAAGCCAGTATCACCTTGATATCAAAGCCAGGAAAGGACACAACAACAACAAAAAGAAAACTACAGACCAATATCTTATCAATATAGATGCAAAAATCCTCAATGAAATACTAGCAAACTGAATTCAACAGCATATCAAAAGAATAATCCACCATGACCAAGTGGGCTTCATCCCCACTATGCAAGGATGCAAGGATGGTTCAACATATGTAAATTGATAAATGTGATTCACCACATAAGCAGAAGCAAAAACAAAGATCGTATTATCATCTCAATAGATGCAGAAAAAGCATTCAACAAAATTCAGCCCCTTTCACAACAGAAACACTTAACAAACTAGGCATAGAAGGAATATATCTCAAAATTATAAAAGCCATATAGGACAAACTCACAGCCAGCAGCATACTGAAAGGGGAAGAGTTGAAAGCATTCCCAGTAAGAACTGGAACAAGACAAAGATGCCCACTGTCACCACTTCTATTCAACATAGTGCTCGAATTTGTAGCCAGAGCAATCAGGCAAGAGAAAGAAATTAAGGGTATCCAAATCGGGAAAGAGGTCATACTGTCGCTTTTTGCAGATGTTATGATCTTATATCTAAGAAAACCCCAAAGATTCCACCAAGAGAAATAAATTCATCAAAGTCTCAGGTTACAAAATCAATGTACAGAAATCAGTAGCATTCCTATACACCAATAACAGTCAAGCTGAGAGTCAAATCAAAGACACAATACCATTCACAATTGCTGCAAAGAAAATAAAATACCTAGGAATATACTTAACCAAGGAGGTGAAAGATCTCTACACAGTGAATCTGGATTTAAATGGGCTTTGTCTTAGGTCAATCCTTCAGCTTCCCACAGGGAAGACTCCAACTTGGTTGAAGTGAGCCTTTTCCCCCTCAAGGAGACTTGACCAGTGTCCTACATCTTCAAGTGAGTAGGCAAGTCTCCAAGTTCTTTCCACACCAAGGAATCTGTTAGGTCACTTGACATGTATTTAAACATTGTAATAAAGCCTGAAGCATTTGCAATCTATTGAGTCCTGCAATTCTTTATGCCACTGTGATACTGGGGTTCACCATTTTGTTCTTTAGAAGTTTACCTGGACAGGTAATTCTCAAATGCCTGGTGCACTGGCTGGTGTTAAGCTGGTTGCAGAAGAATTAGCTGGGAGCTTGGCAAAAGTAGAGATTCTTGGGCCCGGTGCAAAGAGATACTGATTTAGCAAATTTAGGCTGAGGCCAAGGAATAGATATTTTAAAAAATCTCCTCCAGGGCTTTCTGGAATGAAGCTTGGTTACCAGAATTTTCTGAAGCTCTTCAAATCTCACCAAAGGGGAAAATCACATTCTGAAGGTAAGTTAATCACTTGGGAGATACCTTAACTCTTCCAAACCATCAGAAGATTTAGGTTTTCTTCTGCTTATGAGAACCATAATGTGTCTCAAATTATAATTTCTAATTAATTTCTAGTTTTATTGCATGGTATTAGAAACAGGGTATGTATGATTACTACTTGAGGAACTTACTGAGATTTTCTTTGTGACCTAGAATGTGATAACTTTTTGTAAATGTACCGTTGGCATTTAATGTCTAAAATCTAAATCTAAAAGTTAGATTCAAAGGTATAAAAAGAAGTGATGACATTATTTAAATCCTTTCATCATTTTATTTTGAATATTTGCTTTTGAAAAATTGAGAAATGTATGTTAAAATTTCAATGTCACTTCTGATTTTCTCTGGTTGAACTTGTATTTTAGTTATTTATATATGTCTATCAATGCTGTCATTGAAATTTCAACTTTTAACATGTTAAGAATATTTAATTTTTATTATAGATTATGTAAATGTAAACTTGTGCATCTAATAGGGTTTTCCTTGAATTCAACTTTATTTTACATTGATATTTCCACCTCTGCATTCTTTTAGTTAGCATTTGGTTGTATGTTTTAACTTACCACTTACTTTAAAAATTCCATCGTCATTTGTTTTAAGCAAGTTTGCCGCATTGAGAACCAGGCTCTGGGGTTACACTGCCTATCCTTGAATCCTGATTCAAATAGTTACTTACTATGTGATCTTGGGCAAATTTCTCAATATCTATAAACAGTATAATGAGGTTAGGCAAGACCCTGACACATGATACTCCAAATATCAGCCAGTCAATGATAATGGCAGTCAGCAGTCAGAGTAATAGTCTTAGTGGTTGTGTAATAGTAGTAGTATTAGTAGTAACAGTGGTAGTAATATTATCCACTGTTTGGTTTTATGCTCTTTTATTACCCTCTTTTATTCTATCTTTTTTTTGTATATTTTACTTTTGCTTTTTTGTCCCTTAAGTTTTCTCCAGAGATTTGGAATCTATACATTCTTTTTATACCACTAATAATTTACATATGATAATTTAAATTTTACATACTTAAAATCTAACTTAAACCCATGTTTTTATCTGTCAAAAATAAAAGGTAGATATTGAGCCTTCCTTTGAAATATTTAAAAATCAGTCACTTTATCTCCTTTAATTTTCTGCTTAATTTATAAATTTTTTAAAAATAATAATCTATCTTAAATCTAAATGGTTGTTCATTTTTTAATTAATATGTTCCTTATAAAGAATTATTTTGACATTTACATTGTTTCACAGCCATATTAACATTACTTAAACATTATTTGTCTTAAATGCTCACTACTTTTTTATTACGTTTTCCTTTCTAAACACTTTATTCTTTTATCAGTGAGTTTAAACCTTTGTTTTCACATTTTGCTAATATGGTCGAAATATTGGTTTTCTTGCATGTTTCTGTTAATATTGCATGTGAATGATGGTTTTGAGTTGGATTTAGAATTTTGGGGTTATAGCCTTTTCTGTAAATGGATGTAACTCCATTATCTTTTGGCCTTTAGTATTTCAAAGGGCGAATTTGATGACAGCCTTATATATGTATATATGTCATATGTATATATTTATTATAGTTTATATATTTATATACACATGTATGGGTAAGCATATCTATCTATCTGTCTATCATCTATCTAATCTTTTCTTTGAAGATAACAGAACAGTAGTGGGATGTTTTCTTTATCTTCTAAAGTCAACAGTTTTGCCAAGCAATTGCTAACTGGGGGTCACTTTTAATTAATTTTACCAAATATTTGATGCATCTTTTTGACATACTTTTTCATCTTTTTCTAGCACAGGAAAGTGTTCTATTAATTCATTGTCTATTGCTTTCCCTCTACTTACTCTTTCACCCCTTGTAGAATCCTTTGAGAGCTCTTATATCTGTCCTTAGTTACATATCTTTTATTTCATCATGTAAATATATGTGTGTTGCCCCTGAGTTTGGGAAGAGTTTCCCCTTCTTATCTTGTAATTCTCTTATTCATCTTTCTGTAGTATTTAATGTGTTGATCACACAATCCCTTGTGTTTTAAATTTATGAATCATAATTTTCATTTCCAATGAAACATTCCAGATGTTAAAATTTTCCTTTTACATGAGTGCCTGCCCTTGAGATATAAAAGCAACATCCTCACAAATCTTATTAAGAATACAGATTAGAAATTTTCTAAACTTGATGGTTTCACAGTGAGTAAATGGAAAAGCTACATTTCTGACCCCAAACTCTGAACTCTTAACCCCTATGTTTTACATTCTCTTATTTTAATACCTGTAAGTATATAAGATTCTTTCTTTACTTTTGAAATTTAAAAAAAAAGCCACATAATGTCCAGATGTTCATCTCTTCATGAATTTTGATTGGTTAGTGGTAAGCCTTTTTTATTTGAAAACTAGGCCCTTTTACTGTCTAGAAAAGTGTTCTATTACAGCTTGATTATTTCTCTGGTGTATTTGTCTAGTTCTTTCTTAAGAAATAGCAATTGTCCCCTTTGCTCAGAATTCTGGAAGCACTTCCTTGGTTTACCATCTATCCTGTCAATCAGCTTTCCTGTGGCATGGGTCTTGCTGACTGAGGAACCTAATTTTCATGGAGTTAGTCACAGGAAATGAAAGATACCTTGCAGCCCGGAAAGAGTGCTGTGCTGTAAAGAAATGTATTGCCTTTCTCCTCACCTTTTTAAGCCTTGGTGATCTCATTTTGAAATGAGGAGGATAATAATTGTCATGCTTACCTCACAAGATCAAGGGAAATAAGGCATGTGAGAGTGCTGCAGAAATTGAAAAGTACATTTTAAACAATCAAGATTTTTAAACTTTATTTTTAGTGCTAGATCCAGGACAATAATCCACATTTATGTGAAATATCATTGCTGAAAACAAACTAGTCTAAAACAAGTAGTCCAGGACCATTGTTTTACAAATGAGAAAACTAGCATCCAAAGAATTTAAGTGACTTGCTCATGGGTCCCTAGTTAGTAATAGATATGGAGTAAAACCATGCAACTCTCCAGCAAAGAGATTTGCATTATTTTTGTTTGTGCTGGAGACACATGTTTCAGCCAGCAACAATGTGGTAAAAGCCAGGTCACTCGCTGTAAATGCTCTTCAAGGCTTTTCTGAGATGTTTTTCATATGCAGATGTCTGAGAGAGTTAATTTGGGGTGTAGGCAGTGAGCCAGATTGGCTGAATGCTACAGGCCTCTTGCTTGGTTACTGCGTGGTGATTTTAAAAATGGTTCTCCCTGCTAAGTGATAAGAACAGCTTCCCCAGGGAAAGAGCATTCTGCATAGATGAGCAGGTTCCTTAACTTTTTCCTGGGATACTCCTGTTTAAGCAAAACTCAAAGTAAAGAAACTAAAGAATCAAAACCCTACTCCACCAAATAGATAATCAAATAACATAATGTCAGTAGTATTCTAAGATATCCCAAATATTATAACTAACATTATGTGAAGAGATGCATATCCAACAGAAGGGAAGGATGGTAAACTAGAGCTACACTCCCCCCCAAGAAAGAACTCCACACTTCCTTCTTGTCAAAACCCCCAGATGTGCGCCAAGTGATCAGTGTTTCCATTAAAAGTTCAAAAGATGGAATCCAGATGTTTCTTTCAGCTCTGTGCCCTTTGACCCCTGATGCATTTACTTGCTTTTGGAGTTTTTGGTCACATGACTCTCTGAACTTTATGTTCTACCTAAATAGCTCTGAAATTTATTCTATGATAATGGAGCATAGGGTTGTTTGGGTTGGGGATCAATTTCATGTCTATGAAGTGTTGCTGAAACTTTAAAGTTTTCTTTTTTCTTTCCGTTCTTTTTGAAAGAATGTTTGTGTTTAAGTCATGTTATCACTATTCTATCTGGAATTTTAAGTGCTAAACATTTTAAGTGCCAAATGCTTGACCCACTTTGGCCATAGAGAGTTGAAATGGATAAAGGTACTGATAGAATATAAATTATCTTTCTCAGTATTGCAAATAGAGCATTAATAGACATTGCTGTGATGAGGCGGACAAAATGTTCTAAAAAACAAATTGCTTCAAAACATATTTCTTGGCTTTCAATAACCAATCAAAAAAACATCTACACTTACACAACATAGCAACAAAAATTGCTTTGAGGAAGATAAACAGCCCTCCATCCTGGGCACAAATGTGTTAGTTCCTAGCCATAAGATGGCAACAGGGTCTTTTGGAAATTTAAAAGAAAAGTGTGTGAAAAGTTACACATTTACAGTGGCAACTATTCAATGTAGAAAGTCAGTTGTAACATAGTATGATAACTGAAGAATGTTTCATGAGAACTTATTTTTTCTCTAGCTCTATGGGCAGTTCCCAAATTGATTAGAAGTATTAGTTACAAACTTAGATTACTGCTGTGGAAAATAACAGTAAGGCCATGTTCATTATTAACATTTTTCAAAGGTCCTTGAAAATGCCATTTTTCATACCATAAATCTGTGGTAGTTGAATGTTGGGTTGTTTTCTCAAAGGAATGTCAAGAGTGGGGCTTGTAGCCTGCTGTGGCCAAGCTTGCAGGAAAGAAAGTGCTGCTAATGGGGACCCAAAAGGATTCTTTTAGTGTCTGACCAATGTTGTTTTTGACAAAACCATATTGGTACAACTGAGAAAGATTAGAGGAAAAGAACAGTTCTCTGAGACTGAAATGATTCTTCAGCAATTACATTTGGCAGGTTTTCATTCTTCACTTCAATATTTTGTTCCTGGAAAGGCCTATTCTGGAAAAAGAGAGACGCTGGGTTATCTATGTTAGTCAGACCCAACCAGGGAAAGCAACACAGAGTATCAACATTACTCCTCTGAAAATACACAACTACCCACTAGGTCTTCAGACACACATTTCCCCTGGATAGAGGCAACTGGTTGCCTGGTTCCCATGCCCACTGGGAGGCAAGTCAGTCCAAGGAATAGGAAAACTGACCTCCTATTTGTTTCCTGGGGCTAAGAAGATGACTTTGTCACTTGTGAATTATTTCTCTACATTTTCTATCACCCCAGTTCTAGGTGATGAACACAGATTACAAAATAAAAAAATAGTTAGCTATGGTTTTTAGAGCCAAGTCACACTTTTTCATTTAGTATAATAATTAGCTAAGATATATTCCTACTCAGTTTACACACAATTCATTTCATATGGCTCTGTGGCTTGCATTTATTTCAATGGCACTAATAAAGATGGAATAATATAACAAAATTGACAATTGGCAAATAAATCAATTTCAAGTAATAGCATGTCTGTAGCCAGTGTTCTACTAGCCAATTATTTGGATAATTTGGGTATAAGTGAGATTCTATTTGTTGGAAAATGAGAATCAAAATGATATTCATAACTGGCTACCTATTTTATTCATTTTTTAATTGAATCATGCATTTATTTAACAAATATTTATTAAATGTCAAGGGATAAAGCATGGCTCTTCGTCTTACAGAACATATAATGGAGTTAGGATGACTAGATACACATGTAAGACATCATCTTTACATGCTCATTGTCACTTGCATCTGGCAGGTGGACTACTGGGTGGTCCCTAACTGGCACTAGTAGAATTGCTAAACCACTGTATTTTAGGTTACTTCTATTATATTTTGACAACATTTACATGGAATTATATAATTGCCACTTCAGAAAAAATAGAAATTATTTAGTATTTGAAGATGACTCAAACATAGTTAAAGTAGACTTACCCATAAATTTGCTTATAATTAAATTAGACATTTGTAACATCTCATGTTTCTTAGAATAGGAATCCTAATTTTGACACCACGTCTACCTCCTGAAGGACTTGGTACATCTTCTCAGGAGCCGTTTGTGGCTTGGTCAGTGTTTCAGTTCTTACTCTCATGTCTTCCTTCCCCTCTTCTGCCAGACCCGCTTTGCCCTCTTAGACCCTCTCGTCCTCATTGGTAAGGATGTCTTTGTTGATGGTGCTGTCTCACCGGTAGAATAACTGACATGTTGAGATGGAGTAGCAGTTTCCACTCAACTTTATTTTACTTTTTTCTTCCCTAAATGAAAACTTGGGCCACCTGCAACAATTCTGGTCACTTTCTGATAACAGTCTTTGGGTCACTTCAAATCATTAAGTCACAGAATCAAGTCACAAAGTAATTAAAAGATACAATCCCATCAAAACTCCACAGCTTGACTTAAATTTAAGTTGCCTCTCAACTCTAACTTGTGCCTTCCTAAGGCTGAAAGCCTGCAGTGAGTGTGGGGGGCAGTTCATCTTTCTACTGTACTCTGTCCCAGCCTGCACAGCCTCTTCCCACTCTCCACCTGTGGTTTTTCTTCCACCCAGGGGTTGAAGGTGGGTGTGACAGAGTGGGGAGAGGTAGGGAGATAGGACAGATGTCACATAACTGGGAAGTATTTTACCCTCTGGACCTGGAAAATTGTAAAACTCATTCTTCCCCTGGGGGCACTTATTTGCCATATTGAGAGATTCCTTGCTGAGCCCCTTTCTCATGAAGTTCTCTTGACCCGGTTGGATGAAACTCTATTCTAGGTAGTCGCTGATGCTTCTTCTCAGCCCCTGGTGGGATGCCTGTACCTTGTGGGTGCTAAAGTGAGTGTTTCATGGCTCCAGGAGATCCTATGGAACAGAACCCAATACAATCCCACACTGGCCTTCTCTACCACACACCCCTGTGTGATCCATGGGAAACACTCTTGCATCTCTTGTCCTGCCAACTTGGGTAGGGCAGGCCAGTCTCTCTTCTCTCCCCACCACAGCAGGCCTTCTCCGGCTGTCTGGATTCCTAAAGCTGAGTCAGATCCCAGTTCACCATCCCAACAGTCAGGCATTAGTCAGGAGACAGTAGGTCAAGCTCTAAGTAGTTTCCTGAAATGCCCCTCATTTGGCCTATATGAGGAGGAGCACGCCAATCCACCCACCTATGGAAAAGGAAGAAGGAATGATAACACAGGAGAAACTCTCTCTCTCAAAAAACCCCCTTCTTACAAAAATCCTCTTTCCTCTATAATCTCTTTTATCTTCTGGATGTGATTGAATGGTCAAAGAGTTCTGCAACACTTTGTGGGATCATTCTTCTCCTAAGTCTCTATCAGCACATGAGGTGGGGTTTTTTCTCCAACTCCTCTGTGCTTCACATCTGTCAGATTAGTGTCTTGGTGAAGGTCAGGGCGGGGGTGGGGGGTGTCCCAGTCTAGCTTCCTTTTGCTGTAGTATTTGCATTGTGAAAAGCGAGTGGTATAATTTTGCCAATCTATGTGAGAGATTGCTCTTCTTCCTGAATGAAGTTAGTCTGCTACTGATATGGTCCCGTCTTTTTACATAGCATCCCTTGGAAGTCATATCCTACCTAACAGTTAGTTCATTCTTCTATCTCAGATAGTAAGAGACAATTTATTGAACTCTTGGAACAACGGAACTTGAGGTGTATGGCTTCTAGGCACAGCCCTTAAGTACACTGCTGCCTTAGGAAATTTGGATTCCCTGTCCCCGATACGTCCCATGGCCTACCTCAGAGTCCCCTGGGTTCAGCAGATTATTAGCCAATAAATGCTCAAAACCCAGCAAGAGTTGAAAGAGAGAAAGGGAATGAACTCCAGGCTGATGTGGCTGTGGGAGGTTTTGCTCAGATGGGGCCTCTCTTTTTAACCATATGTATAGCTCCAGGTAATGAATCTCAACCAACTCACAACTCTCCAGAAGGTCTAAGCCAGTGCTCAACCATAATGATGAAACCAAGGCATTAATGACTGACTCAAGAATCAATGAAAGCATCAAGCCTAAAATCAGCCCAAGTCTTAAATTCTTATGTGGGAAAGCAAAGATAGCTTGGATTTCAAATTTTACACTGTCCTGGATTTTAAAAGGGTGCCTAAAACACAAGGTCACAAGGATTGACCAGGGCAATTCACAAAAGCTTATTCAGTGGGTTTTGGTGCTTACAAAAGATCAAATCCCTTGTTGATTTCATAAATTTAAAAACTATTTTAATGTTGCACAATTACTTCTTGTTAAGACTAGCAACGGACATATTAGGCCTTGCTGCCTTTCCCACACGACGCAGTGTCAATTAATTGGTCCCAGCTTGCACCACTGTTGTCAAATCAACACGGTCTGGCCGCCTTCTGTGCAATGCCAACTAACGGATCAAAGCCTCTGGACAATGACCCCTATTTTCCCCCAAATATGTGTGGTTTTCTGGAAATCTGTATCTCCCGCCTCTTTAAATGTCTGTGGATCATTGTGAGAAGACAGTTCCCACCATTTTTACTGGGGCCCATCTTGTTCCTAATTTGCAGCACTAGCAACCATCTGCGTATTCCACATCCACGAGGTGATGTTTTTAGGGGGTTGTCCAAGTTTCTGCACTCTAACTCTGGGTAGCTCATCTTAGTTTCCAGTTGCACTGGAAGCAAGGCCAGGTTGGTGGATGGTGCCTGCCTTAACATTCTTCACCATGAGTGGTCACTTTGCAGACAGTCTACTTCCTGGGAGAAGATGCTAAGAAGGAAAGCACCATCCAGACATCTCAGCTATGTATGACCTGAATTCATATTAATGACTAATATTAACATTACATTAATATTTTATCATGGCAAATGTACATAACATAATGTTTATCATTTTAGCCATTCATAAGTGTACAATTTGGTGGCATTAAATCCATTCACAATGTTGCAAAACCATCACTACCATCAATACCCAAATAAAAATTTTCCTCATCCCCAACAAAAATTGTGTACCAGTAAACAATAATTCTCCTTTACTTCCCTCTGCCAAAATAAGATTAATATTAATAACAACTAAAGATTCCCAGGTAGGGTATAGGTGAGTCACGGCCCTCTTAGCACTGTTTAGAAATTCCCATGGTAGATAACTGGGTGGCAGAGGAAACAAGAGACTTAAAATCTCAAATGCTTTCTCATGTAGTATGTAAGGAAAAGCTGGGAAAATGTGCCCTCAGCTGATACAAGTCGTTTTCAAGCTTCTGGTGTTTCGGTTAGTTTTATTTTTTTCCTTTGTGTTCAGTCAAATTAAATATGAGCAAAAACTGGAAGGAGCCAACACTATTGCCCTGACATACAGGAGAAAGTTGCTGTTATTGACTATGTAACATATACCTTGCTTTCAAGCCAAGCTACAAAATGCAAGGATTGGAAAAGCAGGACACTCCAAATATCCTGGCTCAGGGCAAGGAGGCCAGATGACAAGTTGATAAACTTCAGGGCTGGTCTCCACCCTTCTCTCTGCCTCCGAGGAATGACCCTCCCACCAGCACGGCTGTGCAAAAGGACTATCCATTTTAACAGACAGAGTAGCTCCAGGGGGACAACGAAAGCAAATAAGCTCCACGTCCCACAGTAAATAGTCTCTAGCTGAATGATGTCTGGTTCCTTTCTGGAAAGAATGTTCTTCGCAGAGTTGCAGTTTGCCAAGGGTCAAATATGACAGAAATGAAGTGCTGCTAATAGTGATTGAAAAGGATTCCTACTGTTTGTGGCCAGTGCTGGATAGTAGAAAGGCCAGATTTGTGGGCCAGAAAACAGCAGGGGCCAGTAAACTTTCCCTGAGACTTACTAAACTTTGAGTCACCTCTGCTCCCCCAGCCATTCTGTCAGCCTTGTTTGGGGGGAAACTGATATTATAATTGCTAATCTCAGCAAGGGCCTAATGTGCAACCTGAAGCTTTTTCGGCCTTTGGTGCAATTAGGGCGGAGGGCAGGGCCTGCAGACACCGGCGGGCTCCGCCCCCTTCTCCCAAATCACCCTGCTTGGGTTTCATCCACACCCTCGTATCCTCTGTAGACAGGTAACTGAGCAGTGCCAGGCTCCCAGGCTCCCGGCTGGCTTCCAGTGAGGGGAAATTATTCCTGTCCAAACTGGCTGGGAGCTATTAAAGGTTTAAATGTCACCTCAAAAGAACTCTTTGCTAACCTTTAAGTGGTGGTGTCTCCAGGGCTGTGTGGTGGCAGGATTTGCCCCCTCCCAGGGAGTCTGGAGAGCTGAGAACATTTCTATGTGCTCCTTCTCCACCCCTCCTTTTCTTTCTCTCCTTTCAGAGAATTATCACCATACCTTCAAAGGGGGAATTTGTGGGACAACTGGCACCTGCCGGACTGAGCTTCCCAATGAAGGCTCTCTTGGCTGAGTGTATAATTTCATTTAATCCTAAATAGCCTCCTTTACCTATTGTTGACAAATTCCCTTTAATCCTAACCACCACTTACAAGAATACTTACTATCAAAAGGAGACAAATCACTATTTAAATGTGGATTTACTCAAGTCTGAAACTATGGCAGCGACATACGGTAAAATGATAACATGTAAATAAAAACTGGAGACAGATTTATCCTCCAAGAAAGCTGGGCAGAGCAGTGGATTAAAGTCATATGTGATCTACTTTGAGTGGCCTCAATTCAGAACCAGCGTTCAGTTGTGACCGACAGCACCATTCATTCTGCTTACTTCAATTCATTTGGCCCTAGTTCTCAATGACCCTCTGTTACCAGGCATACACCTCTGATAAGTAGGCCTTGATGTTTACAGCACTTTGGAGCAGAATAAATGCAAACTGCATATTATTTATGGGTGCGCACTCTTAGCGTAAGGGGAATTTGTCAGGAGTGTGAATACAGGTAGAATAAGTAGATGTGTGTTAGCTCAGACAGCATGGTTTCCAGAAGCTAAGTAGAAAAAAAGACCTAAATAAAATACCACCCCAAAGACAACAGCTTTCAATTATTGCCCACGATCCTAAATTCCTCCCAATGAGTTGAAAGGATATCTATACCAGATGGCATTTTCCTGAATCGGCCAAGTGCACCCGTCATTCCTGACTCCTAGAGATGGGCAGCAATGCCAAAGAAGAGCTGGTCTTCTACTCCCTCTCTCTGCTCACCAGTCATCAAAGGCAACTTGGCTTTCTAGGGATGTGTCTCTTAATTGCATTGAAATGTAATTAGAACAGTTAGAAACGGAGATTTTTTTTTTCTAAAAAGGCAGAAATCAAGCAAATTGTGTCCTGTGTTCTTTGGCAACATTGGTCTAATGAGCCTAAGCCGGAACTGGGAAAATACTGAAGACATCTCACTTCTATACATGGTGATCACCATTTCAATTGAGGGTAACTCAAAACATGTAAAATCACCAACAACTTAAAAGTGTGGAAGGTGGGGCATAAAAATCACTACACTGTAATGCAGCATTAGAACAAATTGTATTGAATCCACTCACATATCACAAGGAAGAGCTGGCCTATGTTAATTATGATCTCCCTTAAGTTATCTTATCCCAAGACACCAAGTCTGAGAATGAAGACAAATATATCCCTCTGAAAAACCCAGAATAGATCTGACACCTTTAACCTGAAAAGTACAATACCTGATACTAGTTGTTGTTGGTGGTGTTTTTTGAGAAAATTGTTGCCTGTACAATACCTATAGGGTTGGATTCAATGTATTCTTCATTCGCAACTGAATATGGGGAAGGAGAAAGAAGGGCATCATGCATATACTTCCTTCTGCCCAGGAAAATATACTCATAAGAAAGAGTCAAATATCCAGTTAATTTATTCAACTAATTACTCTTTGAATGTATTTTCTGACCATATGGCATAATTTTATTAGTGAGTAAAGTATTTTACGGTGTTGGTTACTATCTTGGCAACTAAAGTTGATTCTATTTTAAGCATGTGAAGATTTGGGACTCTCTTGGTGATAAAAGGCAGCAAATTGTTTTGCAAAGATCAAGCCCTGCTTTGGAGAAGCAGGAAAGGATAGGGCTGAGGGGGAAGAGGTCAATAATAAAATGTGATTGACTATGAATGACAGATTAGCTTCCAGGATAAGAAACTCCTCCTCAACATGTTACTTAAAGAAAACCATGTCCCAGATCCTATTAGTTAGTCCCCATACCTAGGTGATTCCAATGCAAAGATGTTTGTTTTACAGGAAGCAGAACAAAACACCAATTCAATCCAAAGAGAAACTTGACTGACAGAAGAGGCCAAACATCCGTGGTCTATTAAAGATACTTCTCTTTAACTAGATATAGGTATCCAGAAGTTGGTGGTTGAGGTAGTTAGGGGCTTCCAGATGGTTACAATAAGACAGTCTATCAATGCTAACTCAGGGCTTTGAGTGTCTTGAAATAACAGACTTTGTAATCCTGTTCTTATATGGTAGCCTCTAAGAGCATAAACATCTCATTTTATGACTTGATGTTCTCTTTTTTTATGAATCAAGTATAGCTTCAGTTGCTTTGTAATAATTTAATTCCCTGGTAAGCTTGACAATATATTCATCAGATAACCAAGGAAAGAGTCTTAGATGGGCTCATATTCACTGCTAATGTTCACTTAACCAACTACCATGCATGCCTCAGCAGCCTTCAAACTGGTTGACACATGAAGAAAATAGAACTTGCGCTGAAACGTATTAAGAAAAAATTTAAAACCCGTACCATCTGTGATAGTGACAGAGCAGGGGCTATACGGGGTCTTTATTTTGGACTGGGTATAATATGAGTTTTTGTCAGAACATTTTGCACGCATCTTCTGGTCTCCAGGTTCACGGGGCAGGATGGTATTAATGACACTATTAGGGAAATTGAGTATTTTGAAGTTCAAGCTTTACCCCTAATAAAGTAAAGGAGAGGATCTCCTCCCTCGGTCGCCATCAAGAATCAGCAACAACTGATGGTCTTAAGCTAACAAGCTAATATTTCATCCATGGATACCAGAGCATTAATGGCTAAATATGCCAGTGGAGGGAAGGAGCACATATGCAGCTATTTGCCCGACACAACTTCTGCTGTCATGGCCTATTAAAACCAGTTTACATGTGCATGTCGAATTTGATGAATATGCATGTGACCCTTTTCAGAGCCATCACTCATTGGGCTATGGCCCCCACGGCAGGAAAAACAGCACCTCTCATTAGACACAGCATGAGTTACAGGCATGTTATGTTAATATTTCTTCAGAACTTTAGGGGGTTTTCTTCTTGTTCTAATAGATCGTGTGAAAAAAATAATTTAAAAGTATAATTGATTTTTTAAAAAAGACCTTTTTCTCCCTTTCTCCTTAACTATTTTATTTGGTGTGTGAGTTTCTGGAAGGCTCTTTCCTCAGGAAGTTGTAGGACATGCTTATGAATTGTGCTTTGTATCACTCACTTGGGACTCCTGAGGTAGGCCCCCTCCTCAGAGGGAAGGTTAGTAGGGCTGAACAAGAGACCTCCTTGTGTGGAACTCTAAAACTCATGAAAGACAGGGCTTCCTCTGAACCTGTGGAACATAAAGGAATCATCTGTTAACTCGCAGTTCTGACCAGTGGGTCTGGTGCACAGTAGGTGTTCAATGAATGATAGCTACCCTGACTGATCACTATTACTAAGTCACAGAGTTAAAACAATCTTTCTACTAGGGAAGATAAGAGCCTTTCTGAAGATTCCTTTCAAAATATCTAGGAAAAAATCATAATAGAGTTTACTTTAAATTAGTGCCAGAAACCATGCAAGCAGTAATTCCACAGATTATGTTGAAAAACCTAAAAGCCAAAATAGGTCCAAATCTTCCCACAGCCTTCCTACACCTGCTTCTGCCAAAGCCTCAAATATTACCCTTTGCTCCACCCCCAATCTGCTCCACTGGCCCTTCCACAGTGTGTGGTTGATGGTTATAAGCTGTTTGAGGGCAGGGGTGATGGTGAATACTTTTCTGTAGCATCTCCAATGTCTAGCTCAATGTCTGATATACAGTTGGCCCTCTGAATCTGTGGGTTCCGCCTCTGAAGATTCAACTAACTACAAATCAAAAATACTCAAAAAAAAAAAGTAAAATAATAATACAACTATAGATATATTAAGAATACAAACAAAAAGCAGTACAGTGTAACAACTATTTACATAGTATTTATATTGTGTTAGGTGTTGTAAGTCATCTAGAGATGATTTAAATTATACCAAAGGATGTGTGTAAGTTACATGCAGATACTATACCATTTTATATAAGGAACTTGAGCATTTGCCAGGGTCCTGGAACCAATCTCCCCTCACCTCATTGGTACTGAGGGCCAACCGTATACATTTTAATAGGCTCCCAAAATTGATCCTCTAATTACTGACCTCTTTATACCAAAACATTGAAGGGCATCTTCTTCAAATATGTCTGCTGATATACTGGATGCTGGTTAATCCATGGCTGTAAATGTCTGGACAGTTTAGTTACTGTTGAGAGACAGTGCCTTGAGAAGAGAGGATTTTGGTGAGGAAAAGAACATCAATTCAAAAGGAGATAGCCCTCTGGAAGGTGGCAAATGTTCTGCAAGGGCTCCCGGGAGAGACACTACAATACAAGCAGCACTGAATTAGGAGCTTAGAGTTGGGGTTCTAATCTTGACTCTTCTTTCATCTGTCTGTAGGACTGTGGAACTCGTTCGTTTTAGACCTCAATTTCCTCACTTGCAAATCATTGCCAATATCCTCAAGATCTAGAGTTATCTCCACAAAGAATTTCAATCCACCTTTAAAGAATTGGACTGGGTCTTTGCTACTGTTGTATAGCAGAGGATCAGAAAAGATTTTTCCACCATTAACCTTCAATCATAGGTCTACTCTACCTGTGAAAAGGAGATGGCATGTTCGTGCAAGTCTCCAACAGGATTACAGAGCTACTCACGTTTCTTTTCCCCTCTTCAGCACCATCACCTGCAAGTCTAGAGTCTGGAGCTGAGCTGCTCCATGTGCTATGTGGTAGTCAATTCAAACCCCCAGGCAGGGCTGAGGATCCCTTTTGAAATTTCTCGTTGTGATCATGCGTCTTCAGATTGAGTCCTACGGGGTAGAAACCAACCCGTGCAAGAAGGGGGAAAGTGCATTTGCCAAAGTAATAGTAGCCAAAATTCATCAAGTAGTTACCGTTGGCCATGTCTCGCTCTGAGTACTTTACATTTTTTGTTTTTTATTAACTCACTCAATCGGTACAACTATATTATAAGATAAGTGCTGTTATTATGCCCACTTTAAACAGAGAGAACTGAGATGCAAAAAGCATTAAAAAATTGCCCGAGGTTATATAAAGCTGGTAAGGGAGGAAGCCTGGATTCAAACTTGGGCAGTCTGGCTTCAGGATCTGAGTTTTTGGCCATTATGCCACAGCCTGTTTCAAACTTACTCTCCCAGGTGGATACCCCCTCTGGATAATAGATTTGGAGACAGATGGAGCAACGTCCTCTATAATAGAAAATTACAAACTCAAACAAAAACAACAAAACAGACCTAGTTTCTCACCAGAGAAATCTTTTTCTCACTCCAGCTTTGCTGGAGCCAGGTTTGATTAGTGTAGTATGCATTGGAGAAGAGTGGCTGGAAATTTGGGGACTGCTCTGTCTCTGTGTGTGAGGCCTGTCTCACTGGGACCAACTGTCCAGTCTGAGGTGGGATCCTGAAGAAGTGACTGGGAGCGCTCAGGTGGAACGTTCTCTCCCAGGATTCACACCATGACTCTTCCTTCACTTGAGAGGCCCCCAGCTGGCTAAGCAGTAGCCTCGATAGCCAAAGCAGTCTCCAACTCACCGTATAAATCTAGCACCAGCGCTGCCAACAGACGGTGCTGGATAAAGTCTGTTCTGCTCCCTGCCAACCAAATGGCCCCACAGCATAAGGTTCCAAGTTTTCTCAGTCTCATAAAACTTGGCTGAATGAGGTAGTGGTGCCATGAAATTTGCATTTATCTTACACACCTGACACTTCCCATCATGATGATGGAGTGCTTCCCTCGCGTCAGAGCCCTCTTGGCTCTTAGGGAGGACAGCAAAGCAGGGTGGAGGTTGGTTGTGGGACAGGCTAATCAAAGCCAGGAAGAAGAGTAAATTGTAGGCATGAGGGATGGAAAACAAGGTATGGGAGGAATGGAGGGCTGGAGGCTGGGGGAGCCCTGTGACTTAAGATAAAAGAGCATTCCAGAACCCCTTGTGCATTTGGGCCATCAGTCATCTCTGCTTTTCAGAGACAACATTTCTCGTGACCTCCTGGCCCTGGCCTGCAGCATCCTTACAGCTGCCCCGGGGAAGCTGATCTCCTCTTTCGTAGCTCACCATTGTGTGCACGTCTAGAGCAGGCTTGCAAGAAAATTGACCTGAGGGTCTACAGGTTGCTGAAATAAAGTGGTTTTGTTGCACTTTCTGTTAGGATTTTGAATGGGGGAGTGAGTGGGGAGACTTTAGTGTTTCAGCTGAATATGAGAAAGAAAAAAAAACTTGCATTCAAGTGAAAGTTTCCTTATCTGCCTCTTTGTTCATCTTGCTTAAAAATTCTCAGCTTCATTTTAGTAAAAAAAAAAAAAAAAAACCACAGTGGCTGAAGAGCTTGGACTCCAGAACAGAGGGTCTAGATTCAAATCCTAGATGAAACATTCACTGGTAGCCAAGGTTCTGAGTCTTTCTTTGCCTGTGTTTCCTCACTGGTAAAATAGGGTATTAGAAGAAGTATTTCACTGAGTTGTTTTGAGGCTAAATGAGAGGGTATATGTCATGTGCTTGATGCAGGTGCCTTATACACAGTATGTGCTCCAAAGATGTGGGTTAATATCTTGACCTCACAACTCTGGAGGGATGCTGGCTGTCCTAGAAACTGTGAATGTCAAGACTCTTTATGACTCTGCCATGAAAATTAGTGCCTAATATGTCTCTATTTTTTAATGTCTTAGTAAGATTCATAATGTCTGAATAATTGTTGTAGTTAGGGCTGGTAGATGGCCACCTTTTTAAAAAATTATCTATTTTCTCTATAGCTCTCTTGTTGGTTCATATCTATTAGTCACATTTTTTTTCCCTGTTACTAGGGAAAAACTTCAAACTAGATCTGAACATTTGAGGATCAAAGTCCATGACTGCTCCAACTCCTTGACCACTTTTCAGAGACAAAATGAGAAGTAGGCACTTAGGATATTCTTTTTTACTAGAAAAGCTGGCCTGTATTTCCCCGATATGACTACATGGTTGGTGGGCTTGAAGTTTACTATGTGTTTGGCAATCTAGGACAACGAAATATTCCAGTAGTCAGTGAAAGTTTGGTAACTCTTCTTTGACCACCACCCCTCTGATCCAACCCACCATTCCAAATATTTGTTGGTTGTGTTTTGCTTTGCTCCTGCCTTGTTCCTTAATTGCACTACTGCTTCTACCTTCTCTGGAGTTTGAGAATTTCTCCTTGGATATTGCAGGATATATCACATCAAGCAGAGCATGACCAGATGGGAGTATCATCCTTCCTTGTGGACAAATAAGAAGGGGAGAAAGAGTGATATGCAGAAATCCTAAAGGCAAATACTGGCTGATGGCAAAGCTTCTGTCCTCCCAGATTTTATTAGCAGCAGTAAAGAAAAGTACCTCCTTTTGGTGAGAAAGGTAAAATTAAGATATTGAAAATGAATTTTGAAAGTAAATTTTTTAATTGAATCATTCATTCATTTATTCAGTTTTCTATCAAATATTTATTGTATGCCAATTTGTGTTAGGCATGATTCTATTTAATTTTAACAACTACTTACATCTTCCAGGAATATATACATAAAGTTAAATTTTACAGCTTTTGAGTGGGTTCAGTAAATACAAATAAATAAGCAAACAAACAAATAAATGAAAGCTGTCTTTGTTGGATAACCATGCCGAGTTCCTAAGTTCCAAATTTGTGAATGATACAAGGCCAAAGGGGGCAAGCAAATCTTTTCTGAAATACAAGCGCTAACAATTAATTTGTCTACTTCCTTGTTGTTTAGGAAAGTCTTCTTTTACAAAGTGAAGCTGATGTTACTTGGAAACAGAACAAACAAAATCTGCCGAGGACTACGGGGATGCTTGACACAAACCAGCCATTTCTTGGAGACAGGAAATATCTAGTTTATACCATGAACTGATCTACCAGTAAAAGACAATTGGTGTTGAAATATATGGCTGAGGAGAGTCCTCTTGTTTCAGGTCTCAAAGTTATTCCAAAGCAGTCCTTACTCCACATACGTAATATTAAGATGGTATATTGTATGACTACCAGAACAAACTAAAGGAATATTAATTCGAAGATATTTTCACTCCAGAGATATATGTGTAGGTTTTATATGTGTATGAGCATCTATTTGTGTGTGTATATTTTCACACATAAATATTCATATGTACATAAATTAGCTATATATTAATGCTAAGTTTAAATAATACATAATGCTGAGGTAGTATAGAAACATTATTACTTCAATGTCATCCATTTATTGTTTGTAAGCCTTTCGTAATTCAAATCTAGAACATGAATTATAATTATAATAAAAGGTAAACTTTATGCGAGTATTAAGAAACTATAATTTAGGATATGTCTTTGTGGGCAAAGTGAGAAGAGTTAATAGTTTTTTACCAATCCTCTCTTAAGAATAGACACATATTGCTGCTCTCATGAATTAGATGGATTTCAAACAAAAACCGGTTAGAAGATGTAATGAAAGAAAATGGCTCATTTATGAGAGTAATGAATAAGATAAAATACCAAGGAATAAACAGAACAATAAATGGGCTGGCCCTATATAAAGAAATATTTTACATATTACTAACAGTCTCAACAGGAGACTTGAACAAATAAAAAGGCATAACAAATTCTTGGATAGAAAGACTTGACATTGTAACGATGTAAATTTTCTCTAAATTAATTTCCAAATTCAATGTAATCCCAATAAAACTAAAACAAGGTTTTCTTTTAACCTGACAATCTGATTCTCAAGTTTATATGTAAAATGAATGAGCAAGAATAACAATTAAAACTGAGGAAAAAGAAACATGAGACTAGCCTTCCCAGATGTTAAAACATATTATAAAGACTCAAATATCAAAATAGTGTGGTGTTGGAGGACAAATAGACACACCAATGAGCTAAATAGAAAGTCCAGTAAAAAGTACAAATGTATATTGAATGTAATATATGATTAAAGGAGCATCTTAAATCAGTGAGGAAAAAGATCTATACAATAAATGATGTTAGAACAATTAGAAAGCAAAATGGGAAAAATAATTTGGACATATACCTCACATTTTTTACCAAGATGAATTCAAAATGGATTGAAGATTTAAATGATAATAATAAAGCCATAAAAGTTCTAGAAAGAAATATTGGGATATTCTTTTATAATCTTAAAGTAGAGAAGACATTTCTTACTATGACTCAAAACCAACCACCATAAAAGATACTGATAGTTTTTATTATATAGTATGCACAGAAGTTGATTTAGGGCAAAAAAAAAAAAAAATACCTAGGAATAAATTTAACCAAGAAAGTGAAAGACTTGTGCAGTAAAAAACTACAAAACATTGATGAAAGATGTTAAAGAAAACCTAAATAAGTGGAAAGATAGTCTGTGTTCAAAAATTGGAAGACTTAATATTGTTAAGATGACAATTATTCTCCAAGCAATCTACAGATTCAATGGAAACCTTATGAAAATTCCAGTAACCTTTTTTTCTTTGCAGAAATGTAAAAGGTGATCCTAAGATTCATATGGAATTACAAAGGGCCCTAAATAGCCAAACAATATTGAAAAATAAAAACAATGTTGGAGAACTTGTGTCTTTCAATTTCAAAACTCATTACATAGCTACAGTAATCAAAACAGTGTGATACTGGCATAAGGATACATATGTAGCCAATATGAATGGAATTGAGTATCCAGAAATAAACCTATACATTTATAGCCAATTAATTTTTTAATTGATATGCAATAATTATACAAATTTATGAGGTACATAGTGATATTTTGATACATATAATGTATGGTGATCAGATCAGGGTAATTAGCATATCCATCATCTCAAACACTTATCATTTCTTTGTGTTGGGAATATTCAATATCCTCCTCCTAGCTATTTAAAACTAATGTCATTGTGAACTGTAGTCATACTACAGTGGTATAGAACAGTAGAATTTATTCTTGCCATCTAACTGTAATTTTGTATCCTTTAACAAATCTCTCTTTATCTTTATCCCTCTTTTCCCTCTACACTTCCCAGCCTCTAGTATCCTCTGCTCTACTTTTTACTTCTATTAGATCACCTTTTTTTAAGCTTCCACATATGAGTGAGAACATGCAGTGTTTAACTTTCTCTTCTTGGCTTATTTCACTTAACATAATGTCCTCCAGTTCCATACATGTTGCTGCAAATGACAGGATCTCATTCTTTTTTTATGGCTGGAAAATATCCCATTATTTATATATGCCACATTTTCTTTATCTATGCATCTGTTTTTGGATACCTAGGTTGATTCCATATCTTGGCTATTGTGAATAGTGTGGCAATAAACATTGGGGTGCAGATGTTTCTTCAATATACTGATTTCCTTTCCTTTGGATAAATGCTCAGTAGTGGGATTGCTGGATCATATGGTAGTTTTTTGAAGAACCTCTATATTGTTCTCCACAGTGGTGGTACTAGTTTACATTCCTGCCAACAGTGTATAAGAGTTCCCCTTTCTCTGCATCCTCACCAGCATTTGTTATTTTTTCTGTTTTTTGATAATAGCCATCCTAACTGGGGTGAGATGATACCTCATTTTGGTTTTGATTTGCATTTCCCTGATGATTAGTGATGTTGAGCACTTTTTTATATATTTGTTAGCTATTTGTATGTCTTTTTTTGCAAAATGTCTGTTCATATCATTTGCCTATTTTTTAATCAGATTTGTTGTTGTTGTCAAGATGTTTGAGTTCCTTGTATATTCTGGATGTCAATCTCTTGTTGTATGAATAGGTTGCAAATATTTTCTCCCATTCTATAGATTTCTTTTCACTCTGTTGATTTTTTATTTGATGTGCAGAAATTTTTTGGTTTGATATAATCCCATTTGTTTATTTTTGCATTTGTTGCCTGTGCTTTTAAGTTCTTATTCCTAAAATCTTTTCCCAGACCAATGTTTTGAAGCATTTTCCCTGTGCTTTCTTCTAGTAGTTTTATAGTTTTAGGTCTTACATTTAGGCCTTTGACCCATTTTGAGCTGATTTTTGTATAGGGTGAGGGCTGGGGGTCTAGTTTTGTTCTTCTGCATGTGGATATCCAGCTTTCTTCAGATCCATGAGCATTGGATGCCTTTTCATTTGTTTGTATCCTCTTCAATTTTTTTCTTCAATGTTTCATAGTTTTTCTTGTAGAGTTCTTTCATCTTCTTGGTTAAATTTACTCCCAGGTATTTAATTTTTGTAGCTGTTGTAAATAAGATTGGCTTCTTTTTTTCTTTTTCAGTGAGTTCACTGTTGGTGTATATAAACACTACTGATTTTTGTATGTTGATTTTACATTCTGCAACTTTACTCAATTTTTTTATCAGTTCTAAGAGTTTTTTGGTAGACTTTTTAGGTTTTTATATATGTAGAGTCATGTCATCTGCAAACAGGGACAATCTGATTTCCTCTTTCCAGTTTGAATGCCCTTTATTTCTTTCTCTTGCCTAATTATTCTGGACTTCCATAGTACTGAACTTCCAGTACTATGTTGAATAAGAGTGGTGAGAGTGGGCATTTTTGTCCTGTTCCCATTCTTAGAGGAAAAGCTTTTAGCTTTTCCCTGTTCAGTATGATGTTAGCTGCAGGTTTGTCATATATTGTCTTTACTGTGCTGAGTTTCTTTCCTTCTGTACCTAATTTAATGAGAGTTCTTATCATGAAGGAATGTTGAAGTTTATCAAATGCTTTTTCTTCAATGATTGGGATGATTATATGGTTTTTGTCCTTCATTCTGTTGATGTGATGTATCATGTTTATTAATTTGTATATATAACATCATCCTAAGATTCCTGGGACAAATCCCATTTAATCATGGTGTGTTATCCATTTGATGTGTTGTTGGATTCGGTTTGTTAGCATTTTGTTGAGGAGTTATGTGTCTATGTTCATCAGCGATAATGGCCTGTAGTTTGTTTTTTAAAAAAAATTTCAAAATATTAATAAAGGGAGTACAAGTGTTTGTTACATGGATACCTTGTATAATGCTTAAGTCAGGGCTTTTGGATTGCCTGGTCACCAGAATAGTGTTCATTTTACCCAATAGGTAAATTTTATCCCACATCCCCCTCCCACCTTCTCCCCTTCTTGTATTCTCATGTCCTTTATATTGCTTTGTGCTCATGTGTACCCATATATTAGCTCCCACTTATTAGTGCGAACATATGGTGTTTAGTTTTCCATTCCTGAGATACTTCACTAAGGATAATGGTCTCCAGTTCCATCCAAGTTGCTGAAAATGACATTATTTTATTCCTTTTTATGGCTAAGTAGTACTACATGGTATATATACACCACATTTTTTCATTCACTCGTGAACGATGGGCACTTAGGTTGATTCCACATCTTTGCAATAGTGAATTGTGCTGTGAAAAACATTCGAGTGAAGGTGGCTTTTTGATAAAATGACTTCATTTCCTTTGGGAAGATAACCAGCAGTTGCTGTATCAAATGGTAGGTCTACATTTATTTCTTTGAGGAACGTCCATATTGTTGTACTAATTTGCAGTCCCACCAACAGTGTATGAGCATTCTATTCTCTCTGTATCCATGCCAGCATCTATTGTTTTTTGACTTTTTAATAATGACCATTCTGATAGGGGTAAGTTGGTATATCTCATTGTTGTTTTAATTTGCATTTCCCTGATGATTAGTGATATTGAGAATTTTTTCATGTGTTTGTTGGCTATTTGTCTATTTTCATTTGAAAAACTTCTGTTCATGTCTTTGCCCAGTTTTTAATGGGGTTGTTTGCTTTTTCTTGCTGATTTGTTTCTGTTCTTTGTAGATTCTGGATATTAGTCCTTTGTTGGATGAATAGTTTGTGAATATTTTCTCCCATTCTGTAGGTTGTCTATTCACTCTGTTGATTATTTTCTTTGCTGTGCAGAAGCTTTTTAATTTAATTAATTCTCATTTATTTACTTTTGTTTTTGCTATATTTGCCTCTGGGTCTTAGTTATAAATTCTTTACCTAGGTAAATATCTAGAAGAGTTTTTCCTATGTTTTCTTGTAGAGTCTTTAGGGTTTCATGCCTTACATTTAAGTCTTTAATCCATCTTGGATTAATTTTTGTGTATGGTGAGAGATAGGGGTCCTGTTTCATTCTTCTGCATGTGGCTGTCCAATTTTCCCAGCATGATTTATTGAATAGGGCTTCCTTTCTCCAGTGTATGTTGTCTGCTTTGTTGAAGATCAGTTGGTTGTAGGTAGATGGTTTTATGTCTGGGTTCTCTATTCTGTTCTGTTGGTCTATGTCTCTACTTTTATACCAGTACCATGTTGTTTTGGTTACTATAGCCTTGTAGTACAATTTGAAGTCAGGTACAGGTAATGTGATACCTCCAGATTTATTCTTTTTGCTTAAGATTGCCTTAGCTATTCCAGCTTTTTCTGGATCCTCATAAGCTTAGGATTATTTTTTCTAGATCTGTGAAATACGATGCTGGTATTTCGATGAGGATTGCATTGAATCTGTAAATCACTTTGGGTAGTATGGACATTTTAACCATGCTGATTCTATCAATAAATGAACATGGGATTTTTTCCATTTGTTTGTGTCATCTGAGATTTCTTTCATCAGTGTTTTGTAGTTCTCCTTGTAGAGATCTTTCACCTCGTTGGCTAAGCATATTCCTAGGTATTTTATTTTCACTGTAGCTATTGTGAATGGTACTGAGTCCTTGATTTGATTCTTAGGTTGACTGTTATTAGTATATAGAAATCCTACTGATTTCTGTACATTGATTTTGTAACCTGAGATTTTGCTGAACTTATTTATTTATTCCAGGAGTCTTTTGGTGGAGTCTTTAGGATTTTCCAGGTACAGGATCATGTCATCAGCAAACAGGGATAGTTTGACCTTCTCTTTCTCCAATTTGAATGCCCTTTATTTCTTTTTCTTGCCTGATTGATTTGGCTAGGACTTCCAATACTATGGCAAATAAAAGTGGTGACAGTGGGCAACACTTATCTTGTTCCAGTTCTTAGGGGCAATGCTTTCAACCTTTTCCCATTCAGTGCAATGTTGGGTATGGGTTTGTTATATATGGCTTTTATAATTTTTAGATATGTTCCTTCTATGCCTAGTTTGTTGAGGGTTTTTATCATGAAAAGGTGCTGGATTTTATCAAATGCTTTTTCTGCATCTATTGAGATGATCGTATGGTCTTTGTCTTTTTCCTGTTTATGTGGGGAATCATGTTTATTGATTTGCATATGTTGAACTACCCTTGCATCCCTGGGATGAAACCCACTTGATCATGGTGGATTATCTTTTTTTTTTTTCCTTTTCAGACAGAGTCGCACTCTGTAGCCCTGGCTAGAGTGCAGTGGCATCATCATAGCTCATTCCAACCTCAAACCCCTGGGTTCAAGCGATCTTCCTGCCTCAGCCTCCTGAGTAGCTGGGACTACAGGTGTGCAGTACCACACATGGCTAATTTTTTATATTTTTAGTAGAGATGGGGTCTCATTCTTGCTCACGCTGGTCTCAAGCTCCTGATCTCAAGTGGTCCTCCTGCTTTGGCCTCCCAAAATGTTAGGATTACAGGCATGAGTCACCACATCAGGCCTAATTAGCTTTTTGATGTGCTGTTGAATTTGGCTTGCTAGTATTTTGTTGAAGATTTTGCATCTGTATTCATAAGGATTATAGGTCTTTAGTTTTCTTTTTTTGTTGTGTCCTTTCCTTGGTTTGGTATCAGGGTGATATCAACTTCATAGAATGGGTTAGGGAGGAGTCCCTCATTCTTGATGTTATGGAATAGTTTCTGTAGGATAGGTACCAGTTCTTCTTTATAGGTCTGGTAGAATTCTGCTGTGAATCCGTCTGGTCTGAGGCTTTCTTTATTGGGAGATTTTTAATCTGCTTCAATCTTGCTGCTCATTATTGGTCTGCTAAGGATTTCTATTTCTTCCTGATTCAGGCTTGAGAAGTTGTGTGCATCCAGGAATTTATCCATTTCTTCTAGGTTGTCTAGTTTTTTTGCATAGAGGTTTTCACAGTATTCACTGATGATATTTTGTATTTCTGAAATATCAGTTATAATGTATCCTTTTCATTTCTGATTGAGGTTATTTGAGTCCTTTCTCTTCTATTTCTTGTTAATCTGGCTAGTGGTCTATCAACTTTGTTTATCTTTTCAAAGAACTGATTTTTTGTTTCATTGATCCTTTGGGGCTTTTTGTTTTTGTTTTTGTTCTACTTCATTTAGTTTTGCTCTGAGTTTTGTTATTTCTTTTCTTCTGTTGTCTTTAGGTTTGTTTTGTTCTTCTTTATCTAGTTCCTTGATATGTGGCATTAGGTTGCTAATTTTTGATCTTTCTATCTTTCTGATGTAGGCATTTAAAGCTATGAATTTTCCCCTTTGGGCTGCTCTTGCTGTATCCCATAGATTTTGAAATCTTGTGTCCCCTTTTTCATTCAGTTCGAAGAATCTTTTGATCTCCATATTAATTTCATTATTGACCCAAGGATTGTTCAGCAGCAAGTTGTGTAATTTCCATGACTTTGTATGGACCTGAGTGTTTCTCTTGGAATTGATTTCTAGTTTTATTCCACTGTGGTCTGAGAAGATACATGGTACAATTTGGATTTTTTTGAATATGAGACATTTTTTGTGGTCTAAGATATAATTGATCTTGGAAAATGTCCCATGTGCTGATGAGAAAAACATACACTTAGTAGTTTTGGGGTAGGATGTTCTGTAAATGTCTGTTAGGTCCATTTGTTCTAGAGTCTTGTTTAAGTCCAGTGTTTCTTTATTCATTTTCTGCTTTGATGATCTGTCCATTTCTGTCAGTGGAGTGTTGAAGTCCCTGACAATTAATATGCTGCTGTTTATTTCTTTGCTTAGATCTAGAAGAATTTCCTTTATAAAACTGTGTTAGGTGCATATATATTTAGGATTGTTATGTCTTCTTGTTGAATTGCTCCCTTTACCATTATATAATGACCATCTTTGTCATTTTTTTAATCATTGTTGATGTAAAGTCTATTTTATCTGATATTAGAATGGCTACACCTGCTCTCTTCTGGTTTCCATTTGCATGGAGTATTTTTCCCCTCCCATTACCTTGATTCTGTGTGAGCCTTTGTGGTTTAGATGTATTTCTTGGACACAGCAAATATTTGGGTTGTGTTTTTCATCCACTCAGCCAGTCTTTCTTTTAAGCGGGGCATGCAGACCATTCACGTTGAGTGTTACTGTTGATATGTGGGATGCTATTCTGTTCAACATGTTGTATGGTATCTTATTGTTTTGTTTCTCCTCTTATGCTATTTTTTATAAGAGCTGTGAGCTATAACTTTTGGGTGTTCTTACACTGGTGGGTATCTATTGTGCTGTTTCATGTATAATGTACTTTTGAGCATTTCCTGTAGGGCAGGTCTAGTAGTGACAAATTCCCTTAGTGTTGATCTGTCTGGGAATGACTTTATTTCTCCTTCATTTATGAAACTTAGTTTAGCAGGATACAAAACCCTTGGCTGGCAGTTATTCTGTTTAAGGAGACTAAAAATAGGACCCCATTCCTTTCTGGCTTGTAAGGTCTCTTTTGAGAAGTCTGCTGTTAGTCTGATGGGTTTTTCTTTGTAAGTTATTTGATGTTTTCACCTCATGGCTTGTAGGAGTTCCTCCTTCATGTTGACTTTGGCCAGTCTGATGACTATATGCCTTGGTGATACCCTTTTTGCAATGAATCTCCCAGGTGTTCATTGAGCTTCTTGTATCTGGATGTCTAAATCTCTAGCAAGACCAGGGAAGTTTTCCTTGATTATTCCCTCAAATAAGTTTTCCAGACCTTTTGCTTTTTCTTCTTCACCCTCAGGGATGCCTATGATTCTTATATTTGTCCATTTTACATAATCCCGTATTTCTTGTAGACTTTGTTCATTCTTCTCGATCCTTTTTTCTTTATTTTTGAATGATTGGATTAATTCAAAAGAGTTATCTTCAAGCTCTAAAATTCTTTCTCCTGGTTGGTCTAGTCTGTTCTTAAAACTTTCCAACTTTCCACTGTGTTTTGTATTTCTCTAAAATAATTTTTCATTTCCAGAAGTTCTATTTGGTTTTTAAAAATTCTTTCTCTCTCTCTCTTATATATATAATATATCTATCTTTTTAGTAAATTTTTATTCATTTTCTGAATTGCTTTTCTGGTTTCTTTGATCTCTTGGATTTCATTGAGCTTCCTTACAATCCACATGTGGAATTCTTTACCTGTCATTTCAATATTTTCATTTTGGTTAGGATCCGTTGGTAGAAAGCTGGTATGCTCCTTTTGAGGTGTCCTTTCACTCTGATTTTTCACACTCCAGAGTTCTTGCACTGATTCCTTTTCATCTGGAGCAGCTGTTTCTTCTTATTTTGGGATTTTCTTTTGTTTAGAGGGGCTTTTTCCCCTCTTAAGATACACTCTTAAGGGTGTGTTTGTAGGATATGTTGGGTAAGGACTTTTGGCTTTGTTTGTGGGTACTTTGAGGGGGGTCTAGCTTCTGGATGGATACCCTGGTTATAGATATCCTTAGTGTGATGGTTTTCTTAATTACTAGTTATTTGTAGGCTGTGGTGATATACTACATGCATGGGCAGATTCCCTGTCTCTTGTTGATGAGGGAAGATGGAGGTCTTGCAAACCCTTTCTCTTTCCGTAGCTCTGTGGTCTTCTTAATAGTGTGAATTATATTGGGATGCCAAGTTTAATCTCTAAGTCAGCAGGTGGCACTTTTGGGTAAGAGTCACCCATGCCCTGTATATTTGAGTCAGTAAATGCTGTAATGCGCTATACAAGTTGTCTTCTCTGCCAGTAGGTGGCACTTGCAGGAGAGAGCCATCTGCAGTGGTGTTTTTTGGGGCCTGTGACCAGCTCTTGTCAATCAGGAAAAGCACTTGGATACCCCAGGTGGTGGGCAGGACCCTGTAGCTCTCAGGGGACTCCTTATTCTCCACCATAGCAGAGGTGGGTGGAGGAATGAGGCTGGGTGGGGCTGGGTTGGGTGAGACTGCATTCAGGCTCCACAAATGTGAGCACAAGAGCTGTCTTAGCTTTTCTATGGGGGAGGGATGCTGCATGAGTGTGCTGTGGCTCAGACTTACCCTGCACTCTCCTTTTAGTTCTGTCCACATGGCTCCCTCACCTCCCAAGATTAATTCACAAATCTCCTTTCTGTGCCCCTGAGTAACATGATCAAGTCCTGGGGGTAAGGGATTCAGCCTGTGGGACTCTTGTCTTCTGATTCTCCAAGTTCAATCCCTGACTGTACAGGGAGAGTCATGCTGATCCCGAGTTGTCCATGGAGTGCTCAAGAAGGCTTAATGTCCCTCTGCTTCAGGGTATGTCTTGCTCGGCTGAAACAACTAGGCGAGCAGCACTGGGGAAGGCTGGTAAGCAGGGAGCTCACAGTCCAAGTACCCCTTGGTCTACTGCAAATCTTTAAGGGAAAAGGTGTGAGCCCCACTCACACCTTGATGCAGAGCCTCAATGTAGTGGATGTGCCAGCAGAGGGGAAGCAGCCACTCCTGAGATACCTGGCTCAATCATCCCTCAATTGGCAGCAGTGGGCAGGGGAGGGGAGGAGGAGGACAAGAGTTTGAATGGAGGAGAGCTGGCACTCTGGACCCTTTTGTCTCTCTCCCCAGAAGGCAGCCTTCCCTGAATGTCCAAGCTCTAGGAATCACACAATTCCCCTGGGACCCACTGGCCCTCTGTGACCACTGCAGTCTGGGCAGGAGTTGGAAAATGTTTATGTGGGGACCAGTGACAAGAAAACTGAAGGGCTGAAGCTTCCTGGGAAGAACCAAGACACACAGTGGGTAGAAAAATAGTATGACACCTGCTGCTTCAGCTCAGGTCTGTGGAGATGGGGAGTGACCCTGAGGGAGCTGGCAGCCTGGTACTTTGTTCTCAAGAAGTTCCCAGTTCACTGGCAGCAGCAGCTTATGGGCTTGTGAAGGTAGAGAAGCTCTCCAACAGCTCTGGAGTCTGTAGTCTGCCAGAGGTATGAAAGGAGGAGAAAGAAAACCCTCACCCACCTTTTCTGCAGGGCTCCAAGTTCCTTGGGGGTTGATCTCTGCCAAAATCTTGCTTCTTCCTGTTCTGCTCCACAACTTCTTCCCATGGAATCTCCAGCAGGTTCTGGCACTTTCCCCTCAGAATTAAATCTGAGCTGGATTTTTTTTCATCTGAAACTTTTCCTTCTTTCTGAGACAATCTGGTGACTGATGTCTCTAGTCAGCCATCTTGCCCCACTTATGATTATGAGATTTGTAATTTTCTTTTTTTGTGTTTCCTTGTCAATTTTGATATCAACATTAAGATGGCCTTGTAGAGTGAGTTAGGAAGAATTCTCACCACTTCAATTAATTTTTGACAAAACCATTCTATGGGGAAAGAATTGTCTCTTAAGCAAATGGTGCTGGATCAACTGGATATCTACATGTTAAAGAATGAAGTTGAACCCCTACCTTACATTAGACACAAGATTTAACTCAAAATGAATCAATGACCAAAATATAGTAACTAAAACTGTAAAATTTCTAGAAGAGAACATAGGGAAAAATTTTTGTGCTTCAACCTTTGTGCTTCAAAGGACACCATTAAGAAAGTGAAAAGACAATCTACAGAATGGAAGAAAATATTTGCAGTACCTGGAACACATAAAAAACTCCTACAACTCAACAACAAAAAGAAGCAACCGAACTGGAAAATGGGCAAAGGGCTTGAATAGACATTTCTCCAAAAAAGATATATAGTACAAATAGCCAACAAGCACATGGAGAGATGCTCAACATCATTGAGCATTAGGGAAATGCAAGTCAAAACCATAAAATACTACTCTATATCCAGTGAGATGGCTATTTAAAAAAACCCAAGAAACAGAAAATAACAAGTGTTGTCAAGGGTATGGAGAAATTGAAATGTTGCTGGTGGAAATGTAAAATTGTGCAGCCACTGTGGTAAACAGCTTGGCAGTTCCTCAAAAATTTCAAGAAATGTCCATCAGTGGATAAGTGGGCAAACAAAATGTGGTATATACATATGATAGAAAACTACTCAGCCAGAAAAATAAATGAAGTACTGAGTACCGACACATTCTGCAACATAGGTGAACCTCAAAAACATGATGCTAAGGTCAAGAATCCAGACACAAAGGTCACATATTATAGAATTCCAAGTATATGAAATATCCGGAGTAGGTAAGTCCATAGAGACAAAAAGCAGATTGGTGGTTGCCAGGGGTTGAAAAGACAGGGGAATAGGGAGTAACTGCACAGTGGGTATGAGGTTTTCTTTGGGGTTGATGAAAATGTTTGGAACTAGATAGAGGTGGTGGTTGTACGACATTGGGAATTTATTAAATGCCACTGAATTGTACACCTTAAATAGTTAATTTTCTGTTACATGGAATTTTAATAAAACAAAAGAAATCAGAGTAAAGTACGGACTTCAGTTAACAATAATGTATTAATATTGGTTCATTAATTGTGACAAATGGGCCATACTAATGTAAGATGTTAGTAATAGGGGAAACTAAATGTGAGGTATAGGGGAACTCTCTGTACTAATTTCAAAATTTTTCTGTAAATCTGAAACTTTGCTAAATTTAAAAAGTTTTTTTGAAAAAGACAAAAGGTAAAAAAAAAATTAAAAAACAAATGACATACTCAGAAAAAAATCTACAATTCATATGACCCAGTAAGAGCTAATTTTCCTAATTTGAAGGGCTCTTAGATATTAAGAGAATGTTCACACATCCAATAGGAAAATGGGAAAAAGAAAATTCATCAAAAGTAAGACAGAGAGTTCATCAAAAGATAAACACAAATATCTCTTAAACATATAAAGAGATGTTTAACTTCTCTTGTAAAAAGAAAAAAATGCACATTAAAAATGAGCCTATTGTAACATTTTGACCCACCAGAATGACAAAAAATCTAAAAGTTTTACAATTTACTCTTTGGTGAGGCTGTGTAGTAACAGGCATTCATGATGGTATGTATGTAAACTGGCATAACTCTACAGAGGAAAATTTATCAATATGTTTAGCAATTATAAATGAATATACCCATTGACCCAGCAATTTCACTTACAGCAATCTATCTTACAGAAATACTGCATACGTGAGAAATGGCATACATGCAATTTCATTCATTTCAGTGGTGTTTTGAATAGCAAGAGACTAGAAAAAACCTAAAAGTCCATTGGAGCTGGACGAATATTTTTTATAGTACAGGCATATAATGACACATGATGCAGCTTTAAAAAAGAATAAAGGAATTCTGTGTGCACCAGCATAAAAAGATTCCAAGATTTAATGTTAAGTGAAAACAGTAGAACAGTAGGTATAAATGCTATTTTCTGTAAAAAAAAAAAAAATAAAAGGGGGAGTTAGAAAAACTACAAATTTTTTGTATTCATTTGTGCATGCATCAAGAAACTCTAAAAGATGTACAATAACAGTGGTTATACCATGGAAGAGGAGGAGTACACTTTGGGTGAATAAGGAGGCATTGGGTGGATTGGGTGGAAGAGAAGAATTTTATTAAATACTTTCTTTTTTAAAATTTTGAACCATGTGCAAGTATAACCTATTTAAAATAAAAATAAAGAATATAAACCAGAAAGAACTTGTAATGTGCAGATTGGTGTAGACTTTCCCAGACACAGGAAGATATGCGACAAAACCATTGTTTCTAAGACTTCTTGTTGGAGCAAACTAAAGACTTCCATGTACATAAAAATTGTTAGGGCAGACAAAAGTGCCCCAACAACTTGTCTTTTCTGGCCTTGGCAACCAAGACTGTTGATTTTTCAGGGGCTGTTTCTGGGCTAGTCTCATCATTCAGATGATTTTGCCCTCCTCCTCCGACTCTGCTCTGTTGTGTCCCTGGCTGTGTCACTAGTGCCCGGAATCTGCCTGATACCAGTTAAGTTCTGATGAGCATTTATTGAATGAATTCAGGACACTTTTACCATTATGTAAGTGACTTTAGTCTTAAATATTGAGTCAGTGGTCAGAGGAGAATGAGAAAAAAAGTTTTTTTTAAAAAGTGAAATGTCCACTTAACTTGACAATTGTTTGAAACTTAAAATCAGACAGAACATTTTTTTTCATCCACCTGGAAATCAGGTGTAGCTTCGTGGGTCAGTTTTAGGAAATACTGTGTGACCATCATAGACCTACCAAAAACCAAAAATTTGGTTCTACTCCGAAGAACAGGAGGCACCATTTGCAAGTTTTTTCTAGATTCCTTTCAGTGAATCCTATCTCATGGGGAGAGAAAGGCCCTGGGGAAAGAGACTGACTTCATGTTGGTGGAGGAGCAAGTGAAGAAGCATTCCTTCTACTGGGGGACTTTTCCCTTGAATAGAGATATTTCGCTTTTTAAAAATTTTTAACATTTGAACAATTTTGCGTGTATTCTTCAAGCCCTTGGGAATTCCACTGGAGTATATCAGAATAGGAAATTAGAATGATAAGAGAAAAAACAGCTTTAGACTTCTAAAATGAGAGTAGAAAACAGAAGAAAGAGAAATGTATTTGAACTTGTCTACAATTCCAATTTTAAGCGTGTGTGACTCTAATGCGTAAATCTCTCCCATTGTCAAATGCTGAGAAAGTTTGATTTGACTTTTTAACCCAGAACCTTATAATTTACCACAGGGTCAAGAGATGGCTATAAATATTTTTAAGATAATTTGCTTACATCAGTTATTTTCTCTAATTTTTTGCAGTTTTTTAGCTGAAGGGCTTTACAAAATATTCTACTTTGGGATGAAAAGCCATTGTAAGCAGCACATTCATCAATGGGAGCAGACTTCCCTTCCCTTCTCAGAGCAGATTTTCTAGATATGATGAAAAAGTTCTAGTTGGTATATCTGTATACTCAGGTGTCACCTGTGTCTGTGAGGCAAGAATGTAATGAATTTAATTCTCCGGAGAAATTCAACTCATTTCATGAGCACTGAACTCATTTGGGGAGTCGGGGGAGGGAGAAATGACTATCAAATGTATCTATCCATGGTATCTAGTTGCATAGAAAAGTATGTCGGTTAAAACATGTTAAACCAATTTTGCAGGTAATGTAAAAAAAAAAGCAAAGTTGACAAGTGGGTAGAAATCACTCATCTTGACAAGTGATTATGTAGATTAGGAAAGATGCAGGAAGTGTACTGTACAGCTGAGAAATGGGGACTAAGAGTAATTCCCCTGCTGATATAATGAATAACATGGCAGGTGTGTTCTGTTCTAGGTTAACTCTCTCAGAACTTACATTGAGGCCACTCTCAATCATACGCAGATGTGGGGGAAAGGCATGAGAAATATTTTGAGGTCCCAAGTATTTGGGTCCCCAGAGAGATTCCAAAAATATGTAAGATTTTCAGGTCTCCAGAAATCAGTACCATTTTTTTTTTAGAATTTTCTCTTAGGCTTTTGTAACTTAGGTTTCAACTGGACGTTTTGAATCATTTCATTCTTGTTAATATTCACATTCTTATGTCTACATTGAAAAAAAGTTGGGAGATGTAAATTAGATTACATTTCCTTGCCACCTGGACTCTGAAGTTTATCAACTATTTGCATCTTCATCATGCCTTTCCTGTAGATCCCAGGAGCATTTATGGTTGTGCACTCTGATATTGTCCTTGGTGTTTCCTGAGCATTGCCACTGTTTCTTTGGTGAGACAGTGAGCTTATCAAGAGCAGAGCCTCTGTCTGGTACTTCCTGTGTCCACCCAATCTCTAACCCAGGACTCTGCGTACCACAGGCAGGGGCACACAGTCACCATTTTGGATGATGGCTGACACCAATGTCATCTTACAAATATCTGCATGTAGGAGTGTGTTATGGACAAGGTTTCAGCAATAGAACCAAATATCTCCTGAAAACCAGAAATTGTACATCCCATGCTTATCTTTTTAAAAGGATGTATATTTATATTGGAGAATGAATGCTATTTGTTGTTACATATCAAAGAGATAAACTTGGTATAATTTCTCATGTTAGACAATTTAAAAGTGATTGTGAAGCAAAATAAATTATGAATGAAACCATAATTTGATTTTCTACATACCTTCTTAAATGGTAGAGAAAGGAAAAACTAGGAAAACAATCTACTATCAGTTCCCTTGGGAATGTCCCTAGCCCAAAACACCTGGTGGTATATAGTAAGGTTCATAAAGCACAGCTCTTCTCCAGAGTCACTGTTATTAACTAGAGTTTCATCACGGGCTTCAGAAGGTCCTCAGACCTCCTGAAAGTATTTGCAAAACTCTGTATTAACATACACTTTACTAAGGAAGGGCAAGAGCTTTCATATCATATTCCCACAGGGGTCAATGATCCCAAAATATTAAGAGCATCAATTTGGAATCTCACAATTCATTTAAGAATAATTTTAGATGTATCTCATCATCTAATTTTTAGATGGATAATAATAAATATTACAAGTTATTTATTCATTTATTTAGTATACATTTATGGAGTACTGTACTTCCAGGTGCCAAATACTGTCCTACGTGCTAGGGAGATAAGGACAAGTAAGCTCATAGAAAGAGAATGCTGGAAGCATTTCCTGAGTAAAGAAAACCAAACAGAATTAGGCTGAGGTGACTCTCCTTTAACTTTTCTGGTAGCAATTTGACCCTTTGTTCTTTTGAAGGTTGGTTATCACTACTGGTATATACTTTTAATTGAGTTACTATAATAACCATAAATCACTTCAATTAACATTAACTTCTATTGTGCAGATACAATTAAGAATACATATGTGACTGTTTCTGCCTTTTATAATGAGCTTTCATAGTAATCACTATTGGAACTACAGTATTAAGTATAATTACTAAGTAATCTACTAGAACCCAGAATTACTTTATAATTATATGATATTTTCCTAAGTATATAGCATGTAGTTACTTTGGGAGTAAAGCACAATAGTGACATTTAGCATTCCATTTGATAATTGATGAAATCTTGCTAATAAGTGTGAGTTAGAATCCATAAATGCTAGTCATTTTAAATTTCAAAATAAAGCCAGCCACTCAGCCAGTTGTTGAAAAGGAAGACACCTTATTTTAGAACTCTAATTCCAAGGGGGAAAATTGTCTGAACACACAAATCATGTGGTTTTGGAGTCCAGAAGCAAAGCAGATGGTATTAATTGTCTATATTGAAAAGTAAGTGTGTGTTTAATATACTAGAATGAGATTTTGAAAAACAGTTATATCTTGGTCCACAGCTTTAGTTCTTTGGCAGGTGGGTCTAATAGAAGCTTTAGGATATATTTTTCCAAAAAACATATTCAGCTGAGAAAATGTATTTTCTAGCAGATGCAGAACTCACATTAAATTAAAAATAATTGGGGTGGGGGGAAGAATTGTGTTTTCTCAAGGTCTGTGACTTGTTACTTAACAAAGACTTATTACTTACAATTTACTTATTGTAAATTTTCCTAAAACATTATCATAATCTGTAAGGCAGAAAAAAAAAGAACAGATAGCAATGCTCCAATTTTCAGTGGCATAGAGAATTAGAAAACTGAAAGTATTTAATCAAGTATAGAGTTCCGAGGGCTGCTATAACAAATTACCACAAATTTGGTGGCTTGAAACAGCAGAAATTTATTCTTTCAAAGTTCTGGAGGCCAGAAGTCAAAAATCAAGGTTCCTTTTTGGAGGTTCTGAGGGAAAATTTGTTCCATGTCTCTCTAGTAGCTTCTGGTAGCTGTCAGCAATCCTTAACGTTCCTTGGTTTGTAGACATACCAATCCAGTCTCCGCCTCTACCTTCACATGGCCTTCCTCCTGTGTCTGTCTTCTTTTCTGTCTCTTATGTGGACACCCATCATTGGATTTAGGATCCACCCTAATCTAGAGTTTAATTACATCTTCAAGGATCTTTATTCTAAATAAGGTTACATTCTAAGGTTCCAGGTGGAGGTATCTTTTGGAGGACAAATTCAACCCACACCATAAGGTATTAATGCACAGATAACATTTCAAAAGAAATCAGAGAAGCAAGGTGTCCAAATGAGGCTAGAACCTTAGAAACAGAGATCTTGGAAATGATCTCTAGAGATAATGTAGGCCTCCTTTTGCCAATCAACTTGTAGGAAATTATCGCAACTTAAGAGAAAAAACAGCTAATGTCAAAGAAACTAAATGGTTTAACAAGTACAATAGTCCAGGAAGTGACAAAAGAGAGCCAGAATGTGAGTCCCTGGCTTCCCACAGGAGTACCTTTTACACTCTACTTCACTCAGCAAAGGAAGAGGGACTTAAAGGCGGCCTTAGGAGGTAGGTAAAGAAGAAAGAAGAGAAGAAACCTGAGAATATGCGTGGAGAAGGAAAATGGGCTCTATTTGGTGGAATTCCTTGTGTCTGACCACATTAATATCTTAATGAGATTATTATAACCACTACTTTATTTTATCCATCCAACTACCCCTTTTGTCTGCACTCATTTTATCACTGCCCATTTAGCCCTAAGAACAGTGTTAAATAAATATTTTTGAGTTGTAATGAACTAAATTGATTCAATTATAGGTGGGTGCCTTGGGACCCTGCCTACGTTAGGTTGATGTATGCATAATTTATGTATCGGGGGATTTGTTTTGAAAGCATGTCTATCTCAGTTTCAGAGTTCAGCAACATTGATTAATTAATTGAACATTTAAAAACATACTTGCACCCTTTCAAGAACAGATAGAGGACAGGCACATGGGATCCAAGATAGTATTTCTAACAGTCTGTTAGAATTTAACCATTACTTTTAAGCAGGGAAAATATTGGAGGCTTATGGGTCATATGGTCTCGGTTGCAACTATGGAACAATGCTGTTATAATTGGGAAGCAGCCATAGACAATATGTAAACCAATGAGTGTGGTTGTGTTTCAGTGAAACTTCATTTACAAAGATAGGTGGTGGGCCTATATGGTCCATGGATTATAGTTTGCCGACCCTTGTTTTTGAGCCTACATGTTTAAAACTGTACTTATCCTATATGTCACCTAACTATCTTGTGGGACAATTTTTGTATTTCAGTAAATAGTACTCCAGTCCCTTAGTCAGCTGTGCTTAAACCACTGGCATGCTCTTTCCCTCCTTTACTGGCCACGGGTAGTAATCTCTGCCTGACATCGAGTACATTACTTCCACTCCTACAACAATCACCTTGGGTCAGGGAAGTCCCCATTACCAAACTATTCCTCAGGAATCTTGCGTACTTGCTTTTTAGTGTTTTCCTTTTTTGATATCTCTTAGAAACCATAGATGGAGTCATCCTTCTAAAATATATCTCAAAAACATTCAATCAGTGAGGATTTCATGGAGTTATACAAGTTAAAGCTGTGAAATGCTGGAGAAATGTGAATAACACAAACCATGATAGTAGGGGGAAAAACAGAATAAATTGCAGACCATTTAGCCTGTTATTCAAGACCATCAAAAGTCTGGCTGAGGTTGAATACAAGTCAATTGAGGAAACATACGCTGTGTAGGACAGCAAAGAGGGTGTCTTTTTTAAACAGATCATTTGCTTCATAAATACTAGCTGTGTACTTTGTAGGAGTTATTTAACTTTTTCCTCATCCGAAGGGATAGTTAACAGTTCCAACCTCATGGGATTGTTTGAGGATTAAATGATATTTTGGGGCAAGTACTGGCACATAGCAAGTGCTAATATATTTTCTTTATCATTGTTATCATCATCATCATCTTCAAATACCAGTCACAACCCAGTCCCATCGCTAGTGCTAAATATTTATTAAATTCCTTTTATAAACTAGACGCTGTTCTAGGTGCTGGAGATGTAACAGTGAAAAGATAGACTAAGCCTTTACCATCATTATGCTCTATTAGTCATTGGTTTATTCAACAAATACTCACTGAGTGCCTTTGATGTACTAGGCACTTCTAGGCATTGTGACAGCTGTTTATTAAGACTGACAAAGTCCCCGCTCTCATAAACTTATATTTAGTCATTTAGGTGTGGTCTTTTCATCTAGACTATGTATTTCTTAAGGCCAGTAACTGTATCTTAATCATCCCATGTCCTAAGAGCCTCAAAGGGATTATCACATAGAGATTTATTCCATAAATATTAAATTAGCAAATCCATGAATAAATGAAAAAATGAAATGAACACCTGCATTCACTAGGCACAAATAAATTAGCGCCAACTAATGTTGAATGAAATTGAAATCAACCATCCTGGTCAGAAACATATCACATGAGATTCCATGAGATTTCCACTGAGGACCCTAACACCCTCCCTGCTTTCAAATTTGGCAGGTTTCGTAGGCATATGCATGGCAGAGAGGGGATGAAATCCTCACAAGAAACAAGATTCCAAAGGAATGTATTAAACAAAACATCAGGGCTCTGCACAATTTGTCAAAATAGAGGTTCTGGCTAAATTGTTTAATTCAGTTGTGCTTTCTACTTGGGGTAAGAATGAAATCATGAAGCGTGTAAAAGGTCTGGAATTATAAAAACAGCTTGGAGACCGTATCTATAAAACCTTTTGAAGTCTTGGCTAAATTAATCAACTATGTTCTCATTCTACTTGGAATAAAATGACACTGAAAGAAGTATTTAAAAATCTGTAACTAAAAAAAAAAAATAAAGAGATTATATCTAATAACACTTTGTGGTGTGTAGAAAATAAACAGGGACAATGAACACCCCTTGAAAGAGCTCCTATTGTAATCAGGTGTGAGATCATAAAGTCTGTGCAGGATGAAGGCCATGTTCAGGTATCAGGAAAAGTAGGCTAAAGGGGAGAAATGAGGGATTTTTCTCATGCACGGCTGGAGGAAAATTTGAACACTTTAGATTTATTAAAGCCTGGAGTATATTGCTCAATCTGGAAGATGTTTCTGTAAACAGTTTTAGGAATCCAGTCTGACCCATTTTCCTCAGCCATGCTTTTGAGAATCTTCATCAGCAAGGAAATGATTTTACAGGGAAATGATTCTGAGACCTTTTGGCTGCCCCCACATGCAAATCATTAGGCAGCATGCAAATGGAGGGCAGTAATACAGTCAACAATTGCACAATGAAATGTTTCCATTCCTACTTTTGAATAGAGAAGGAGGTGCTAAAAGTATGCCAAATTCCAGAAACCTCACCAGTAAAGTAAGAATTGTGTAAAGTCTTTGCTAAGGCTAAGGAAAGAAGTTAACCATATTAGCTTCTATGGATAGAGTGCTTCGATAAAATTTATGTTCTGTAGTATTAGCCTCACTTTCTGGAGGGGGGAAAAAACCCTAGTTGTTGTTATTCCTTAGGTAAATAAGTTATGTTCAAGCAGACAAATGGAAAAGGAGAGGTTTCAACCATAGGCTAATGACTATACCTCTTGTTGATGGTTTGGAAGATGATTTAAGATTCAAACACAGATTATGTGCACTATAGGAAATTCTTTATATGTAGTCAGACTGCAAATGTGACAGACACTATTCCAGTAAGACGATACAGCTGATATGTCCCCATGGTTAGAAGGCCCACAGCACATAAAGTTTTGAGTTTACCGGACTCTATTTTAACCAGAGGACCAAATGTACTTCCTGGTCAGAAAAAAAAAAAAAAAGAAATTTCCTAAAAGGAAATCTACCTCATCCAGAGATAAAATTCATGTGAAATATGGTTATAACAAGATTATTTACGTTGTATAGTCATTAGGGATAAAGAAGATACTTGCAGATCTATCTTCCTAAACAACAAATTGAAAATCCTTTCTGATAAAATCTCTGCACCCTGTGATTTTCAGTTCTGTCAGATACCATAGAAAAATGGTGCCAAGTTAGCATATCTATCCACTCAGTGACTGATGTGTATTCTTTGGAATTTAGATACCAATGCTTTCTTTCAACTTTATCCGTTATATTTCTTACCCATTGTATTATGTGAATTTGTGTTTTTGGGAAATCAGAATTAAGTCCAAAAAACCAGCTTGTTTGGGGATATAATTTTAAAAATGATTTCTGGGAGAGAGGATATTGCTATCTGGGAATTAATTTGGTGTGATAGTTTTAAATACACACACATACACACACACACACATAGAGCAGGAAAAGGATAGGTTTGGTGATTGCTATTTAAAATGATCCACAGATTTAATTGACTCACAATTGTCTTCTTTTCAATCCACTGTTCCACTGATGTTCAGATATGTCAGTTATTTCAAGGTTTTTTTTTAAATGCATATTATGGCTTATACAGAAAAACAAATGGAAGACAGTTGTCTAGGAAGATTAACATAATTAAGCTGTGATGTTATATGTGAGAAAAATGTAATGGTCCGGCTTCTTTAGCATGGAAGGGTAATGACTCCTTTTCCTTCCTTAACACAACGGGAAAAAAGGGACATTGTGATTTGGGGCAGATGCTGATTGCAAACTCTTCTTGTGAGAAAGCATCATGCCACATGGGAAGGGCTCTGGTTGGATTCTGCTTCTACCTGGAAAAGAAAGCTCACATTGGATATGTAAAGACCGAAGTGGTTGTGTTTTCAAATAATTATGGACTAGCCAGGAAGTGGCATTAGAAGAAAGTTCAGGTTTAGAAAAGGATAGTCATTAGCTAAGGCTGCCTGAATCATCACGATATATAACAGGCAGGACAGGGCCGCTGCTGCTGACAGCACTGGGGGTTTCCTACAATGATCTTTGGACAGAGTATTGTGGTCAGAAAAAGATAATAAAGAGGCTAGAACATGCACCATCTGGTCTAACAGAAGGGAAGATGGAAAACATCAACGGGAGGGAGTTACAATTGTTATGGAAAGCCAGACGGTGAAGCATTGATTAAGATTATTTCTTTGATTAGGTGATATCTCGTGATTTATGCCCTGGACATGGAAAACCAAATAACTTTTTTTGTGCATGTGAAACCAGGGTTTCACAGCTACAATTGTATCAGACCCTAGGAGCTTCAGAAAAATCTCCCTGTCAAACATAAGAGACCAAACTAAGAAACAAGGCTCCCTGAGAACAGGAAAACTCTATGCATTCTGTGGTAAAATAGGCATGGTGATCCAACTGGTTCTCAAGTATTGGCAGAGGGCTGGGTGGCAGTGGGGGAGGATGTCACAGAAGGGCTGCTTTTTTTTTTTTTTTTTTCAGAGACCTCAAAGTTGCTGACTTTATAAAGGGAAACCAAGCTAATCAGGCTAAGAAGCTAGATCTGGTGGAACTCACAGGACTAGGGGCCATTTGGGGTATTGCTTACTCAGATTAGAAGTCAGCATATGGGAAAATGGATCAGATGCTTGCCATCTGAAATTTCCAAGGTTTCTTAGGACAAATAAAGGCATATTTCCTAAAATTATTTTCATATGTGGAGCTTTCATAGTTCTTTCTCTCCTTTAATCCTTCTCTTTCCCAATATCACTCTCCATCCTTCCCAATAGAGGCCTTTTCTTCACAATCCCCAGAATGCAACAAAACATCTCACTGCCTAGTGATCATCATAACCTTACAGGGTGTTTTCATATTTTCCAAGCACTTTCACATGACTTCTTCCACATCAGAGCTAGACTTTGTTATATGCTTAACATGTGCCAGGAACTGAGCAAAGATTTTATATACATTAGTCTTTATTTAGTCTTTATTTTGATCTCAAAATAGCTCTATGAAAAAAGAACTGTTATTATGCCCATTTAAAAAATACATATAAGGAAACTGAAGCTTTCCCTAAGGCCATCAGCTAATATGTGGTGGAGTCCAAATTTAAACTCAGTCATTCCCAAGCCTTCACTCTTAACACTGCTCCATACTGCCTCAAAGATTTATCTCAAATGGATTGTCTCAATTTTAAAGCTGAAGAAACCAAAGTTTAGAAAGAGTGGTGCTTTCTATTAAACACTGGAATTGGACTTGAACTCAGTATCTTGGGCTCCAAATCCAACTCCTTCACCTCTCTTCCAACCCACTGCTATAAATTTGCCCCAAAATTGATAAACATATCCTCGGAGAAGGAAAAGCACAGATGTGTCCCTTCTCCCTTTGACGTCTCATTTTTATGAGAAAGAAGTATCTTGTGATTCAAACCTGTCATTTCTCATTTTACAAGAGATTTGTCACGTGGAAATATTTGTAAGGTGTTAACTAATCATTAGAATGTACTTGAGACACCCATTTTCCTTCTTGATGGCAGCCAATATTAACTGGTTCTTAGACTAAGTACTACATATTTTAAATTGAAAGCTAGAGTTTGAGTGTTGGTAACTGTGGATCTGGTCAAGAGTCAAGAAGGATGCTCTTATGTCATAGGTTAAGTATCTAGCTCATCAGTGAAAGGGCACATGTAGGTATATATATTTGCTTTCCCATTATATCCCAAACAGTTGCAAGAGGATAGCATTGAGTACCAAAAGTGTTACCCTTCTGCAATTCATAAAGTTGCACTGAATAGAATTATCACCTTGAAATTACAGGGTAAAACTCCCTATACAAAAACAGATTAAAGACAAATTAGACTGTGGGCCAGGTCACTCTGATTGTTAATTAGTGATAATGGAAATACAATTAGCATAATGAGTTCCAATTACTGTATATGGAGAAATATGAGCATACTGCTTTCATAAATCTTGGTTCCAGGAAAAATAAAAGGCATCTGGTTTAACAAAGCATGTCCTTCTCTTCTGCAGAAAGCTTCCTGGTAAATATCTTTTTGTGAAGCTAAATCCTTCTTCTGATGGGTTGTGATTCAAAAAAAAAAAAAAAAAAAAAAGGCGACAGAATGGATTTGCCCCGTCTGATAGCTGAGCAGTTTCGTATTAGCTCAGCTTCTGTTTTAAGCTTCCTAGAAAATCTAACCATCTGTTTCTCCAATAGCGGGTTAAAAACATTGGGAAGAATCATAGACCATTACATCAAATGTGCTTATTGTCTTTGAAATGTCGGTGAGCCCCCCTTTCTGCCTTTGATAAGCTGTGAAATTGGAAAGCCAATTACAGTCACATATTTACACAAATCTGAACAGCTTTTTGAAAACTCTGTGTAAGAATGAGTGAATGAGAAACAACAGCTTTACACGAGCTTTGGTAGGATGCCTGTGGGTGTGTTAATGAAGTTATTTTTAAAACAGTTGCGCTACAAGGTCTGGATATTTATTTTCACCTTGGTCTTATACTGTCTCAACTTTTCACTGCAGGCACTGATTGGTCTTAACTTTCTCAGAGTCCATCAGCTGATAGCAGAATATGCCAGTCCTGTTGTGTTCTCTCTTCAACCCTCCCTCGCTACTTTTTCATGCGATGAATGCTCAACTGTTGACAGATTACATTCCAAGGCTGGTTAAAACCTAGGCCATTTGGCCAATGAATGGTAATGAATGTGGACTGCTCAGCCCACACAGGTGACATTACACCTTGCACTGGGGGAATGTGCCATCTTCCTTGTTGTACCCTGTAAATCTGATAGATGCTATTAACCTTTTCAGCGAATCCCCATGGATCACTGCAATGGTGAATCTCAGTAGTAATTGCTAAGACAAAAATGCCCCAGCATGCCTATATTCTCTGTAAGGATCTATGAAATTGGCAAGTTGGCTACTCAAATGCCTTTTCCCCAACTGCTCTTTTGATTTACTTTCAGCTGTCATTCTGCACCCAGGCTGTGCAGCGCTTTGGAATCTCTCAAACAAGCACAAGTAGCAGATCTTGCAAAGTACTTAGAGCAATTCAATCCTTTTATTTTTTCCTGAATAGTATTTTGCTACAAAGGAGAATAGTATCTATCTCAACCAGAGGATTTCTAAGATAGCTGAGTTCATGGAGAAGAAGACTTCTCATCCTTGCCTTTATCATTCCCAACACTTTCCATCTGGGCTTTGATTGCGGTTGTCATATTTGTAACCTGGTCTAGTCCCTGCAGTCTGTCTAGAAGCATTTGTAAACTGGATTATTCAACAAAAGAAATGCTTGTCAGGCATCATTGTCCTTCAGCAGTCTGAGATGCTTTCTCCAAAAATGGCTTTCACACTACCACTATCTCTTCTTGAAACATACACACATGTATGCATGGGCACACACATGCACAGGAATAGAACCAAAATGATCACTGACTCTCTGTCAGCCCATATTTATTATGGGAGGTATGGTAGAGCTTAAAAAGACAAGCTTCTTTCCCTAGTATTTTTATTATTAAAGCATATATTAGATCTACACTACTTCATAGATTTAAACAAGGAAAGGCAATGCATTGACAGGCATGTGACGTATCCTGGAAAGCAGATTGATGTCGTGGGTACTGGAAAGGGTTGCATTGACAGGCAAAAAAATGTGCATTTGATAAATGCTGATTATAATGGATACTTGATAAATAAATACTGGCAGGGTTTTGGGCAAATCACGGAAACTCTCTGGGCCTGTCCTACTTATAGTATGAGGGATTTTGCCTAGATGTTCTCTAAGATTTCTTTTAGCTCTAGCATTTTATGACTCTAAGGGCTAAGCCCTCAAACCAGGAGATATGATATAAAGAAATGTTGAAGACTTGTAAATCTATCTAAATAGTCGCTTACTTTTACCCACCTGTATCACTTACAATTAGGTTTATCTGTGCCTAACAGAAGAGCCCCATGCAGAATAGAAATTCATATTTCTATCAAGGTTTGCTAGTGTTCAAAGGACTTCCAGCTTCAAAGGCTTCTCATTGTTTAAGTTGGCAGTAAGTACTCCAGCTATCACATGTATATTCCACACAGAAGGAGAAATAGGGGTTGGAGACAAAAGGGTGAACTGCCTATATAGTCATTTTTTTAAGGAGCTTTCCAGGAATCCCCACCCAATAACTTCTGTTTATATCTCATTAACATCAGTAGTTGTGAGGGATGCTGGGAAATGGAGTATTTGAGATGGATACATTGTAGTCCAGAATAAACCCAGGTTCTATTGCTAAGGAAGAAAAGAGGAATCAATTCTGAGTAGGCAACTAGTAGTAACTGTCATGTAATCCCTTTCTTTCATTTAAAATATTTTCGTACCATGCTCCTTGGTCACAGAAAAGAGTTCCCCCAATGTGTAGAAATAATTCATTTTCATGTTGTAACCATGCTATGATGGTGGATGGTCAAGCCCCATCTAATTTGACACCTACTCCTTGAAAATCGAGCCGGAGACCCCCTTCTATCTAGTTTGTCATGGTGCAGATTTAAAAGTTCATTTAAATTTTTAAAAATAATCCCCTTTGTAGATGGCATTATAAGAGGAAAGAAAATCATTTTTGGTGTGTAATTTTTTTTACACAAAGTTAATAAGTGAGTCATATTTGATTGAAAATCAGTTAAGTTTAAAAAGTCTACTCTTTCTTTTTAAATCATCTGTATTTACAAAAAAACCATAAAGTTGATTTTATCATAACTAACATCATTGAACTTAAAAATAATCAGAGGCATTATTTTACTATCTGCCAATGTTTACTTAGATGAAAAAATTTGTTAATAAGCCTTTATTTTTATTACAAAAAGATACTTATTGTCTGTGCATGCACTAAAAAAAAATTAAAAGTCACCTGGGGACTTCTATCACATGTCAGTCAGTCTTCTACCAGAAGACTAGTTTTTGTTTCCAAAAATTTAGCCAATGTCATATTCTTCTCAGAAGTACTATTTTAAAGTGTGAGCAGGCCACCCAGAGAACAGCTTGCCAGTCTACACATTTCAGATTAATTTCACTTCTTGGTGGTTGACTTTTCAAGGGTTCCTACTGGTTGTTTCTCCATTTGTCATTGTTGGGTGGATAGAAAAACACAGAGCAGAGCAAATGTAATGGCCTCACCCAGTGGAATTATTTTATGGAGAGTGGACCTCCTGGGGACTCAAGGCTCCTGAGGGTTGTACTGATAAAATGGGATGGCATCGGAGTAGATTCTAGGGTGATCTTTCGTACTGGCCTGTGCTGCCTGATAAGTCAGTTTTCTCCAGGCTTTAGGAAAACAAAAAGCACAAGAAGCTTTTTGCCATAAAATGAAAAACTACACTTAGAGTCCTTACATATTCTGAGTGAGCCAGTACAGAATATCACTTAAGGATTTTGGTTGCAAATAACAGAATGCAAATCTGGCTAACTTAACCAAAAGTGAATTTATTGGAAGGATATCAAGTAGTTTACAGAATCCAAAACAGAAACGGAGGGCCAGGCCCCCCACACAGGCAAATCTAAGACAGGTGAAGGGGTGAGGGCCCCAGGAATCATGGAACAGTATCATCTGCCTCATCACCGAACGAATGAACTTCAGTTGGTTTTCAATGGTTGCTTCCCTCCATTTAAAGGTAATGTCTAGTGAGAGAGAATCTGCTTGGCCTAGCTAAGGGACATGTCCACTTCTTGGCCAAAGGAGCACTGGACAGTCACTTTGATTAACAGCAACATTAGTGCTACACAGATGGAGCTGAAGTAATTCCCCCAAAGGATACTGCTTTTGTCTGAAATAGGATGAATGAATGTTGTGATTTTCTTAAAAAAGCAAATAGCCACTATAACCATGCTTCTTAGACTTTAATGTGCAAATGAATTTTCTGGATTTCTCATTAAACTTCATATTTTCACTCAGTAGGTCTGGGCTGGGACCCAAGACTCTACATTCCTGGTAAGTACCCAGGTGATGGGCTGGTTGCCCTGTGGACAACCGTGTGAGTAGTAAGGCTGGATGATCAGTGAACACCAGAAAGACAATTCGTTTCACATTTCTTAATCCATATATATTTTCTTTTTGTTTTAATTGAAGTATAATTACATATATTAAAGTGAGTAGAACTTAAGTCTAAAGTTTAACTTGTATATATGTAACTTGTATCTATGTAACCGACACCAAGCATCACTCCCTCCCTAGAAAGTTGCCTCCTGTCTCTTTTTGTCCCCCTCTCCCACAAGAAGGAACCACTATTCTGATTTCTATTCCCATTGACTAGTTTTGCCTATTCTTGAACTTCATATAAATGAAATCATATCACATGCACTCTTTGGTGTGCAGCTTGTTTTGCTCAAAATAGTATTTGTGAGATTCACCCATGTACTTGTATCTGTGATTTGTTCGTTTGTATTGTTGAGTAGTATTTCATTCTACGAATATGCTGCAATGTTTATTACTTCTTCTTTTGATGGATATTTGGGTCATGTCCAGTTTTTTATCGTTATGAATAAAGCTGCAATGAACATTCTCAGACAAGTCTTTTTATGAACATATACTTTTCATTTCTTCAAGGTAAGTATCCAGAAATGAAATAGTTGGGTCATAAAACATGTGTGTTTAGCTTTGTAAGAGACTGGAAAATAGTTCTCCACACTGGTTGTGCCATTTATACTCCCATCAGAAGTGTATGAGAGAATTCTAGTTGTTCTGCATTTGGTGTTGATGGGGTTTTTAATTTTAGCTACTCTAGGGTAGTGATAACTCCTTGTGGTTTTAATGTGCATTTCTTTGATGTCAATCCATCAAGCATATGTTAAGCATCTCTGCACAAACATATTTTCTTTTAATCTTTTACTTAATCTCATTTCCACCTTTAAAATACAGTCTGCCTTTGACTCTAAGAAACATTTTGTTTACAACTGGCCACACGATAGAATTTGAACTTGATTCCCACGCTTACTTTCCACAATCATTCCTCACTGAGATTTTTTGGTTCTGAGTATCTGAATATGGGCTGATGGACATGGTAACAATATTTTCTCATGAAATAATGCACAGTTCTTTCTCTGATGGTATTTAAATTTGCCATCCCAGGCTCTTGTACTCAAATATATTGATAGTGTCCCATGTGTATTCCCTGACACTTGGGTGTAATTGTGGTGAACTTTGAATTCCCATCTTAAGGTCAGTTATTAACTATTGATGGATTCTCCTTTTCTCCACTTAATGCTAAAGTATTCATACTAACCAAGACAGATGGGAACGGCTAAGGAGTTTTTCAATGCCATTGCTGTGTAAGCTGTCTTTTCCTTCCCTCAAGTGAGAAACTCAAAGCACTTTTGTAGAGAAGATCATTTATTCAAGGTAAAGGAAAAAAAAGAAAAGAAAAGAAAGAAAGCTCCTATATCCATTCTCAACACCCCCACCCTCAGCATTCAAAGCCCCAAAGCCTCTGTTTTCTGGAACAGAGTTTTCTCGTCATTAAACATTAGAAAATGGCATCGTTGACAACAACCTTGGCTAACCCACTTTGCAGCCAAATGGGATCCTGGTGTACAAAGGATGGGCAGGACTTCAACATCCTGGACAAGTCACCCTGACAAACAACGGCACCGTTTTTGGATTTCCCAGGAGGCGGAAGAGTGCCCTCTGAGATTTATAAACACATCCATAATAAATGGGAGGCTGAAGTTTAAACTGTTATGGAGCCTCCTGTGCTGTGCTGCCGAGGTCTCCTGTGATTTAGAGAGGTGACATTTACTGTGTGCAGACCTATTATTCAGAGTGACTGTTTGTGTATAGACAGTATTTTAAAATGGCTTGCTGTAGATGAAAAATTCTTATTAAGTCAGAAAAACAGTTTAAGTAGGTAACACTCTCTCAGTTTAGTCTGCTGTAAGTCTTACTGTCTTGCCACATGGAAAGTACTTGGGGTGGGAGGGAGTGACACTTCACAGGTGCTGGCTAAAATACTATCTCCAGAGCAAACAGAATGCAAGGCTTCAGCTGGAACCAAGAAACTTACTGTGCATCTGAAGTTAAACTCAGAGGCATTTCCTCAGGTTCCTCCCGTCGATGCAGTTTGCCATCAGTGCTGATGCGACACCACGGCCCAACCAGTAGTGTATGATAGGAAGAACATAAATTCTAGAAACTTGGGCTCTTCCACTAACTAGTAGTGTGTTCTCATAGATGTTCACTAATCTCCATGAACCTCAGTTTCCCTAATCTGCAAAATTTAAGAATTGGTTTAGGTGATGTCTAAAATCTCTGCAAGACATGCCTCCTTTGTGTTCTTTGCTCTTAGGGAAGAGTGCCTGTCAGCCCTGATGGCTGTATAGTACTTTAAAGTCCACCAAGAACATTCTTAATATCATCACTTTTTCTCATTTAAATCCCGTGGTAGTCCCATGAAGGAGGCAGATCATTTACTGCAATTATTCAAGCGAGAAAACTGAGGCTCAGAAAGGTTAGGTCCCACGTCCAAGATCACGTGGCTGGAAGAAGCCTCAACCCTATAGTTTTCCTCTTAGTCTAAGGCTCTGTGTCATCACGTTTCTCATACCTCTGCCAGCCATAAGAGCTCATGAAATGGTTACATACGGTTCTCTGGGACAACATAATTGCTGCAATAGAGATATGAACAGAGGGCAGTTAGAGAACAGATGTTGACCCTGTTCTCAGGAGGCTCCCAGGACAGACAATGTCTCTGCCTAATCAAACTCCACCTATTTTTGAAGTCCAAACTAGATTTTTTCCTCCCCTAGGAAGGCTTCTGTGCCCCACCCTCATTCCAGCTTCCAGGGAGCCTCTTTTTTGCTGATTGAACTCCACTTCAAGATGGGTGCAATCCACATGCTCTTTCCTTCTGCCTTTTATTTTAGTGTGTGTGTATCTTATTTCTTCCAATTTGTTAGCCCTGTGTGAGCAAGACTTGTGAATTCTATTAGTAGTTACATATACTGATTCATGGTGAGAAATAACGTTATTAAGTTAATAACGTTATCCATTAATCAACTGAGGCACCTACATCACCTTGGGTGAGGGTACTACCGAGACAGCACGTTACCCTGCTCTTCTTACAACGTTAACCTAATTAGAAGCTGTGGCAGCACAGCCTTGTTCACCTAGCAAACCTGCAGCCTTGTTGTCCCTGTCACACTCTCTTCAACTCTGTTACTTTTCATCATAGTACTTATTCCTATAAAAACGTAAACATTTCTTTGATTGTTTCTCTGTCTCCCAACTAGAATGTAAGCTCCATGAGGGCAGAGTTTTATCTGACTTGTTCATTGTTGTTTCTTTATATCAAGAGCAACACACATTGTAGGTGCTCAATAAATGCCTATGGAGTGAATGAAATGCAAAAGTACATTTTAGGCTTTGTGACCATAGCATGTGACCTCCAATCTGTACCTGCATCCTTATCCCATAAATTTTGGATATCAAGCAAGTACTTCCCTTTCTGGAAATTTAAACAATAATAAGCTATAGCATTTGCCTTTTAGAGTTTTTTTAAATTACTAAAGAAAGAGTAATCTTTGGGGCGCCACTATGCACATCCATGATCATTATTTTGGTGAGGAATATAAATGATGTTTTTTATTTTGAATAAATCTTTTGTTTCTCCCTTCACAATCCAGTCATAAAGTATGTATTAAAAAGTCACTTCCTTCAAAATGATAGAATTTTCTCTGTTAGTGATAAAATTGGACACTGTTGTGTCAAAATCAATATCTAAACCTAATATTGGCAGATTAGTAATAAAAGCATAACATAGAGCATGAGCAATATAGTCAGATGTGTCAGGTTTGAATCTTTGCTTCTGCTGAGTAGTTCTGCAACTTTGGAAAAGAGATTCTGTCTCCCCAAATCTCAGTTTCTTCATATGCAAAACGGGGATAATAATAGTATCTATATCATGGGTTGTTGTGAAGATTAACTGAGATAATCCTCTTATTTACTGGCACACAGAAAGAACTCAGTAAATGTTAGACATTACTATTAGTACACGGAGTTAGAAAAGTATTGCACACAATTTAAATGCAAATAGTAATTATACTATAGTGCTCTGCATTTTTATTTTATTCTCTTAGGATGCCTGATTGCTCGTGCTAATTTAGCAGTAACGATGTTCAAAACATATGTTTGTTCTTCTAAGAATTAACAATAGACAGACAAGATTATTTGTTGGTTTTGGTCTGTTTGGATCATTATAACAGGTGCCCCATATGTAGAAAGTACCATGAATTTCTACAGCTGATTAAAAATATAATTTTCTGAAGAGTCATGGTAAATCTCTTTTCCATAGACATCTTTTAATAAAAAACATAAATTATAAACCTACTTTTATGCAAACAATATTGGCACAACAAGAAAATGATTAAGATGCAGACAGGGTAGGTCAAAAAGACTATAAAAGGATTAATGAATGTTGTTTGATGTATATTAAAACAGTTGGTCAAAGTTTAGATAGCATTTTCATTTTGGTATCCACATACTTCCCGTTGAAATCTTACCAAAAGCAAACAATTTTTTTTTGAAAGTAGGAGTCCAGTAGAAACCACTGGAGCATGTAAAATCAGTCTACTGCCACTATTTTATAAAAAGTATTTCAAAAATTTTTTGAAAAAGGCAACTCTGACTGTTTTTAATTTATGAAATAAAGTAATAGCTATTTTCTTCTATTTTTAACATGATGTTTCTCAGATGTGGAACACCTTTAGCGATGCTTTGATTTCTTTCTTTGGCTACCCCATGCTATGTCTCGTTCCTTGATTCACTATGGTCTTGTGAGCAGCAATTTTTGTTGCAGAGTTGCAAAAATATTAAAAGAGGATTTCATTTGATCAAACTTCTCTAATGTATGTTTGGGTATTTTGAACTCATTTTAAACTCGAGTGCAACAGCCCAGTTTGGCAGCAGTTTGATGAGATCTCATCTCCACTTGTTTATGTGAAACAACACTCTTATAACTTGCATTTCCCGATGCCTCCCTAGGCCATGAGAACAAATGGAACTATCTTAAGTGAATGCATGTAAAACAATAATAAGCCACATTTTACCCTGGGTCTTGCCACCATTTTTATGACGTGTGTCTTCTGCAGTGTGCTCTGTCTCAAAATTTTGGGAAACCCTAAGGGGTGTCTCATATCTGCTCTCACACAAATATGGTCAGTTATTACTAGTCACTACTTATGCTTCCTCTGTGTGCCACTCAATCTGTCATCAGACAATGCTACTGATTCTACCTCCTTCTCTCTCAGGGACCCAAATCTGAGTCTGTAGGACAAGATGGTGAGCATATTTAGACACCATACCCTGCTTAGAATCGGTCCTCCCTTCTTGTGATCAAAACTTAACTGGGTGGCTTGCCTTGCCTGAATTGACTTCAAGAGGTTCCTCAGTAGCCTATTGTCTTAAATTTTAAACCTGCTTTATTCATGCTCCAGAAATATATAGTCATTACTGATCTTCCATGTAAGACTATGATGGGGGATCATTGCCATATCTGGAATTATGTACTTTTTATTGTTTCATTAATATCTCATACTCAGCTATTAATATAATAAAACTTAACATCTAGTAATTATATTGGTCATCTAACTCCATAAAGATGCTGTGTAACAAACCATTCCAAAACTCAGTGGACTAAAACAATACTCATTTATTCTCACTCATGCATCTGTTGTTGGCCTGGCAGCTGAGGTCGAGGTGTTTTGTTGGCTGATCCAGTCCATACTCAGCTGGGTATGGCTCCAAGTTATAGATTGGATTCAAATCTTGCCCATATGCTTCCCATCCTCCAAGGATTGGTGAACTAGCCAAGGCATTATCTTTTCATGATGATGACAGAAGCTCAAGAGAGAAATGAACTGTATAAGCACATTCCAAGTCTCTGCTTGTATTATGTTTGTTAATATCCCATAGGCAAGACATGTAGTGAAGCCTAAAGTCACTGGGTGGAGAAGGATACTCCAGGGGGAGGAACTATGCAGTCACATGGCAGAGGATGTGGATTTGGGAAAGGTGAAGAACCAAGAACCACAGTGACATCTACCACAGCTATGAAGGACCTCAGTTATAACATCCATTTAATGATGCATTATGTATTCTTATATGGTACAGAGTGTACTAGAGAAAAATTTTGGTTTATTTAAATTTAGTAACCATTCATTGAGTAACTACCCCATATAAGGCACTGAGCAAAAGGTAAAGGCATATATTGTATCTAGAACCTGAGGAGTTAATGGTGGGGATTGGGTGGGACTCACTCTTGGTGCTGAGTGGGCCAAGGCTTGTTGTGATTGCCCAATGTGTCTATGAGGACTGCACTAGCCAGAGGTCTTCTTATTTTTCTTTAACCTTTGTTGCTTTATTTTATTATTATGAAAGCAATACATATTCATTTTAGAAAATCATAAAGTGTATTTATGCACAAAGAAGAAATAAAATATACCCGTACTTCTACCACCCATAAATAACCATTCCTTGCTCTAATGAAATAGAAAGAAAGATGGGTAGAGATCATGTATATATGTAGATAGACAGCAGACTGACCAATTTCTCATAGAGGAGTGTTTTGTAATTTTTTACTTAATATAGCATGAATATATTAACTTCACTAAATTTTCATCTCTATACATATCACTAATGCTATCTAATATCCTGTCATATTAATATAGCAAGTTTTATTTTATTAATTTATTGATAAAGAGCTAAATCTCAAATTTTTGCTCTTATATTAACAATGTTGTTTTGTATATGTTATACATCTCTGAATACTTGAGGTACCACAAAGTAAAAGGAGAGTAAAAGAATTATCAGTAGTGTTCTTTATCAGGGAAGGGTTGGTTTTTCAAGAGATTGTAAAGCAAAAACCCAACGGCTAGTAGCTAGGTTCCAAATTGGGAGAAACAACGTAAAGGGAACAGGAATCTGATTATGTGCCAAGCACGGGAAATAAAGGGACTTTTCAATTAGACACCCAAAGCAAATCTCCAGAGGCGAGGCAAAGACCCTGGGATCCAAAATTCACAACATAAAAGAAAACTATATGAGCCAGGGGAGAAAACATTTAAGGCCTGGTCGTTAAGATACATGAGATAGGGAAAATTGGGGGGCAAATCGTACCAGACAGAGGAACAGTTCTGCACAAAGCAACATGAAGGTGTGCCCCCAATCCTTCCTGCTAAAAGCTTTAAAGCATAACGCCAACTTCTGGTGTGGATAGACATCCGGTCATCAAATTGTGCAAATGCAAGGGGGTTTACCAGTAAAATGCATGATTGGCAAGGCTTGTCGGGCAGGTCTACAGTTGTGGTACTGAAACAACTGGTTGTTTCAATTAATAGGAAAACAAAGTCAAACTGGGTTTCTACATTTTACAACCTTGCAAAAATGCAAGTTAATAATCAGTTGGCAATCCGTATGTACTAGCCTGACTTTCTAAGTTGGTGAAAGGAATAAGTCAGTGTCTTACCACAGTTTTAAGAGCAATGAGGGTGTGCCTGTTTGTAGGGCTGGTCTGTAATGGGCTGGATGTGGCTGTGAAAATATTCTAAAGCAGATTCTGACACATAAAGTAAAATCTTTCCTTCCTGTAGATTCTCTGTGAGGAATAACGCTTTTATTTGAATGCTAGGAAAAGAGGCTCAGCATCTCAGGGAAGCACCTAAAATTAGGGCACCCCTCTAAACTGAGAATGTGAAAATGTGCTAATTTGTATAATAGCAAAGATCAAGGAACTCTTTTCTAAAATTTGACTCTGAAGGCTCAGAATTTAAATTTGCAGGAATTTTGACTATCAAAACCTACTAGTATAATTAATTCTATTCCTATAGCATTTTTATGGATCTTTATATTAACTCAATGAGGTATAGAAGGCAGGTGGTAAAACACTACTATGATGTGTCAGAATCATAGATAGGAAGTCCTTGAGGTCACACTTAGAATACATGGTGGTGATAGATACCATGTCCTGGTTACCAATGCAGGGTCTTTTTCTCCTCACCCATAAACAACCTCAAATGTGTTGCTTAGAGAATTTGACATTCTAAATAACTCAAATTTCCACTTAAATTCCCAAATGATGTGGTTTTATTCCTTATTGCAGAAAATCTTTTTAAAATTATCAGTTTCTAAATGACCACTTTCTTGTTCTAGATGTCAAGTCTAATAAATGTACTGGAATCTTTGACAGTGAAACTGATGCAACAAAAGATCAATTCTCATCCTCCCAAGTTGTGATTGTAGATGGTACAGGAAACTGAGCCGGAAAACACACTGAAGCCAGTAGCTCCGATTCTAAGCTCTGTGAAAGAAGGGGCTAGGTTTGTTCTGTTCACTCTTCTATCCTGGATGCCCACTAGATGTCTAGCATGGAGTAAGTACTCAATGAATTTGGGTTGAATGAGTAAATGAATATTGTGTATGTGATCTCCAAAGTGTGTTTTCTTCTTATTGAGTTCTTTCTCCAGAAAGTCAACTACAAAGTAAAATAAAGGATAAAAGAGAAAGGAAGGAAGGAGAGAAGGAGAGAAGGAAGGAGGGAAGGAAGGAAGTAGGGAAGGAGGGAAGGAGGGAAGGACAAAAGGGAGGGAAGAAGGAAGAAAGGATATAGGATGGGAAGAAGGAATAAGGAAGTAAGGAAAAGGTAGGAAGGAAGAAGAAAGGAAGGAAGAAGTTAAAAAGAAATCCTGGATTTTCAAGTGTTGGTTTTACTTACAAGAGACTCTAATTCATTCAATCAATATTTTTATCCATTAAGATTTAAAATAATAAACTTTCTTGTTCCTGTTTCTATGTCTGTCTCCTTCCCACTCTCTGAGGCCATGACAAGGGATTCCCATTTTGGGACTCCTGGGTCTTCTGCAACTTTCAGGCCTGGATGGGTGGGGTGGGGAGAGGCGAAGCAGCTATCACAGGACCACCGAGCCACAACCAGCATCCCTCTCGAAGGAGACTCACCTCCTGCTCCTCCGGCTCCCAGGATAACCTATGTATTGATGGCTGTGGACAGACTTCCAGGATGAGTTCTTTGTGCACTCTTTGCTGACCATCTAAGTGGTTTTCTGACTAGTTTGGCATGTTGCTAGTTAAAATTCATTCTTTTAAAGCCCGGTATCCACTTAGCTCCTCTCCTCTGAACTTTCGTCATTCATTATGAACAATGAAAGCCAAAGTGCATGAAACAAGTTCAGCCCTATCTGTTTCTGGCATGAAAGTGATGTCTTGGCATATTAGTGGGACACGGCTCTATCTTACATAAAATGATGCCTGGGCCCACAACAAAGGCGCCGTCTCTCAGCGCCTAATAGGATCACCTACTTCAAATGTGAAACTTCCTTCTTTGAAATATTTGAGATTTCATAAACCTGTGAAGATTCTCAAACTCAAACAAAACCTTCTAGGCTTCGCGCAAGCTCCGACTCTAAAGAGCTTTCTGTTCCATAAACCGGTTATTGGATCTGGGTCCCAAGCCCAGGCAGATGGGGGATGTGTGGGGGCGTCAGGGGAGGAAGAGCTCGCTTTCCACTTTCTCTTTTTGATACAAAAATAAAAGTCATCTGGCTTTGACTGCAGAACATGAATCACAGTAAGTATTTTAAAAGCACTATTTTTTTTGTGAGACCTAATTTCAGACCGATTAACACTTTAATATGAAACAGAAGCACATCATTTCATTAGGAGACAAAATAAGGCCTCTCAGCTACCATATGTTGTCTCTCCCTTTGCAAAAAAAAAAAATCTTTTGATTGAGCTACAAGAGGGAATGTAAAATTGGCACCATCTCCCACACCAGGTGAGCTGACACTGCACTGAGGAGCCACATGATCATAGGTTTTTTTTTTTCTTCTTCTTTTGCTTTTGGGCAATGCTCATATTCACTCTGTTCAGTAACAGAAGACCTGGCTATTGCCCTAGAAAGCTAACAGAGAAATATTCTTTTGTGAAAATAGAAATTAAAAGACTCTTTCAGTATGTTCTTCCTAAGAATGTCTAGGCTGACACAAAGAGCAAAGAGACACTTTGTACCACTGATTTCACAGATTACTTATTTATTAAATAGATGAAACAAAATTATAGCTGTCCCTTTTCAATATTTAAATTGTTTTAATGATAATGCCTTTAAAATGCACAGAACATGAATGCAGGAGCTGGTGTGATAGGAGAGAGCCTTATTGCACATAATTAACAGACACATAATGTCTGGTAACTAGTAATTTCCTTCTAGCTGAGTAAGGAAATAATTTAATCATGTTGATCAAATGAATCCCAGGAGCCCAGTGTAACATTATGCCTAAAAAAAAAAAAAGAATCTGCACTAACTGATAAAAGACTACTTGGTTAAAAAATATAACATGGTTTCCAACCTTGTTTAGGTATCCTTAATAGTATTTAAAATGCAGGCCTGATTTTAGTAATTGGCTTAATCTGACATTTTGGGAAGGTTATTTTCCAACCCTGGCAGAGGCTACAAATATTGGCATGGTCCACTTTTCTAGAACCGACTAAAATCTAAGTGTTGCAAGATGCGTACATCCTTACCAATGAAAACGGTCCCCCCAACCCCTGCTTACAGGAATGGGTAGGGTGTGTAAGAAGTGGGTACATGGTGGTGGGGGTGGTAGTTAGACCACACATCTATTTTCTTTTTTAAGATTCTCTTTCCTAGAACAGCATCTTATATTCAAGAACTAAATACAACCCCCCATTGCTCAGCTGTAAATTCCAACTTAATATTCAAAACAGGCCAGAAGGAGGCTTTATTCCAAATCACTCCTTCAAAAACAAATGCTCTTCAGTAGAGTATATCCTAGTTGCTATAGTCTAGTGTTTCCTTTTGAAATCTTTTGTGGTCTTTCCCATTGTTCTTCTGAACTACTTAGAAAAGGCAGTGAGCCACCTTCATGGTATCTGAAGTCGGCTCTCTGTAATGAGGTGATATAATTTAACACTTACCCTAATACATTTTATCCATCTATTGTTTGCTAAATAATTCCTGCAATAACACTTTTATTCTTTCCATAATTCTTCAGGGCAATGCCGGAGGAATAATATTTTTACTGCGGTGATTGATGTCAGGTCCTGGTGCTATATAGCCCCCGTGAACAAAGGTTATTGATAAGCATCAGGAAGATTGGAGGGTGTGGAGGGGGCAGGGAAGGCATTCAGAGGCCCCGGCTGCATGGAAAGAACGTCAGGGATCAGAGGGTTAATACCATTTTATGAGGTTGTAAAAATCTACCCCAAGATTCTTGTGTTAGCAATATTCTTTGTGTAAGATGTATGTTATTAAAACAAGTAGCAGCATCTGAATTAAAGTGACAGTATGATGGATGACTACTGAAGGGGAATCGGAGCTGTTTGCAGCATTTTGGGCTAGATGTGGGAATTCTGCCTCAGAGGCAAGGAGCTTGGCAGACACATTGATTCCAGGCTGACGCATGTTCATAAATATGCCCCCAGAGAGGTGTGGCCTAGCAGAATTTACAAAATTATGTTCATGAATTATTTAACATTTATTTATGGATGCTATATTTAAACAGTATTTGCCAAGGAGAATGGACCATAGCTTACAGAGTAATCTTTAGATAATGCAAATTCTGCACAAGGCAGAGGTGGCGGGTGGCTTGCCCAGTGATGCTAAGCTTATCAAAACTAGATTAGAGGAGATGAGTCCACCAAGGATAGAGCTGCCCCTTTGGACCCAAGGTGCTTCCCTGAGGTTGCTGAGGTCCACAGCAAGAGGGCAGATCAAGGAAACTTTTCCTCTTCAGGAATTTGGTTGCACAGACAGAAGATTGTGTTAGCGCTGATTCAAATTTTAACATCATAATGAGTTTTCTATTTACAGCAGTCTTTAAAAATTGCAGAATGAATGGGACACTACCAGTTAAAGGTCGAAAAGAAGAAAGGAAAAGATTAGGAAGTTGTTAAAACTTAGATACCTCTCTAATCATGTTAAGGGTCACATTCAAATATAGGAAGTTAAAGTTCTGATTTATAAATTGATTATTAATAAATCAATTTTAGTGTCATATAATTTGGCATCGTGGATATGACAGAGACACTAGTGCTCACCAAATATTCTATTTTCTCCTGCCATTTGCCAACTTTGCAGTTGGCTGGGGCCCTGTGGTTAGTTCTTGCCAATGAAATGTGAGTGGAAGTGGCATGTGTTACTTCTGTAGCTGAGGCATACAGCTTCTCTGTTGTCTCTCTTCTCCCACGATGGTAAACAAAGAGGCCACACATCAGTTACAACAGCCCGTACCTATGACTCTTTGGAGCCGAGCCCCCACCCACCTGTCTGGGATGAGTAGCACGACTGAGAAATTATGGTTGGGTTGGGTTGTCAGGCCACTGAGATTTGGGGGTTGCTTGTTGCTACAGCATAGCAAAGACTATCTTGACTAATGCAGTAGGCCAGCGCTACTCAAACCACCTTTCTGTGATGAATAAAATGCTTTGCCAGAATGTAAATCAGCACACTACTCACTTTGCGAAAGTCTTACCATGAAAAGGCAGTCAGCTGAACTGAACAGTGCACTTGGTGACATAGTTGATTTATTTTCTGACACAAGCTCCTTAACTAACCACACCTGACAAGGAACAGTTCATGGACATACTACTAGAAGCATTGCAGTAGACAACGGCGTATTTTCTCAAGTAGCTCTATGTTCATATTTTATTGTTTTGCATGGATGACTGGCACATTGTAATGGTTCTTTTGCCCTTTGAGAGGCTCAAGCCTTTCCATTAAGAATGGGGGAGACCCACACAGTGGGAAAAAAAGTACAATTGAAATGGACAAGATAATTTTTTTCAGAAGACAGGCTTTATGATTTTGCTTTTCTGCTAATTTGACATCCATATCCCACCCAACAAGAAACAGAGGTAGTCTTTCCATTCCAATTCCTCTTATAGGAACATCAGTATTTTCTTTTTTGAGCAATATTGCTGCAAATGTACTAATAACCTGACAAATGGCATTATCGGGGCATTCCAGGTTACTCAAAAGCCAGGATACTAGCAATACCAAGAAAAAAATAAAGCAAAGAATCTGATTTTATTAGTTCCAGAAAAAACTCAAGGACAACCAAAAGAGATGTGGCCATAGACTTGAGTTCTACTTTCCTAAAAAGGGAAAGAAAAAAATACAAAAAGAAATTTAAATATATATGTATATATTACACACACAAAAGACTCTGCATGAGTTTAAACTCACCAGGCAACACAAAATTAAACTAACTTACTATCATGTCCTTTAAATACCACTGAAGTGATAGGAATGGTTCCCTTTTTAATTGACGATAGTCATGTTATAAAGGTACAGCTACAACAACAGTGCCACTGGGGTCTCCTTTTGCCACCCTCAGAGCAAACATAAAAACTAAGTTTGTGATCAGCACATTGAGACTACATGGTATATGTGTGGATTCTAAATGTGATGTCTTATTTTTAATCGTCGTCTCATTGTAAAATCCTAGGGATTTTATATGAGCAAGCACTCACGTGGTCACAGGCGCACACACAAACATACAAATGTACACACGCATACATACACACACAGACATGCACATACACCTCTGCCTCAATACTTAAGATAGTTACTAGTGCATGCTAAGAATTTAGTAAATTATTGATAAATGAACAAGTGAGTGAATAAATCTTTGAATCTGTTTGCATTACCCAGAAGACAACTACTAGGAGCACAAAACTAAAAGAGAGTTACCCATGGTACTTCTCAAGAATGGTACTAACATCTTCAGCTATAAATTCTATTATCGTTAACTAGAGCTTTGATTAAAAAGGTATATGAAAGCACCATAGAACTCTATGGCTTGGTCTAGAGGGTTGAATTTTAATAAACTGTCTTTATAAAACTTTTCAGGATTTTCAGAAGGCACGGTAAGCAGTGCTGGAAAATTAGGGGTAGCAAGTGTGCAGGCATCTAGGCAAACATATCATTCTTCCCTTAGCTGTAGTGCTTCAGGAAGCAGAGCCTGAGACAAGGATTAAAGTGCTATTCCTTTATTTGAGAAGCAGAAGCCCATGGTGAGGGAGGAAAAAAAGAGAAACCAAGCAAGGGTCAATGCAAAGCAACGCAGTGCTGTGAGCCATTGAGCTGGTGTCAGCAGGGTGCTCAGCTAGTGTGTGTACTAGGCCTAGGCGCTCAGCAGAAACTGCAGCTCTGCATAGCCACAGAAGGAAAAAATGAAAGGGAACTTGCCTTCCTCGCTTCCTCCTGCTGGCTTTTTTCTACTGGTCCAAGTTTAGCCAGTGGAGAACTAACTCCCCACACTTCTGGTGTGCACAGGCAGGTGAACCCCAAGCCTCTCAGTATGGTGTTTCATCCAAGCTTCAAAGTAGAGGGCTTGGCATGATGGGTGAAAGGCCTTGCATGATGTCCTAAGACTTCAACTCAGACCACAGCCAGTTGGGGGAGCCTGGCAAAGTCATCAAGAGCACTGATCTGCCAAGAGGCACCTTTGTAGAGAAACAGGCTGTTAAACCTGAGAAAGCACACAAGATTTGTGTTCAGCACAGTTCTCCAAGGTTTTTAAATACAGGCAAGAACTTTTGTCAATGATATTTTCCACAATGACCTCCAGCTTTTCTCCTGCTCTTTTTCCTTTACCCTATCCCACCCCATCTGCCCCTCCCCCAGGCTCAGTGTTCACTCATTCGCCCACATTTACCTCTACGTCCTGCTCTTTGTGGAATCTGATACTCAAAGCTAAGCATGCTCTGCAGCCAGCGATCAGTTATTGGAGGAGCACTGTTCACTGGCATTGAGAACAAACGCCGTCTTTTTCTCTACAGCCCTTGCTCCCTCCTCGCCAATCAGATGCCTCTCCCTTTGCCGTGTTCACATCCTCCTTATATTTTTGTTCAGATGTTTGTGACGATCTGATATGCCCATAATTATTTATGTGTATTTATTTACCCATTAAGTTGTTAGCTCCTTGAGGACCCAAACTGTGAAATCTAGCACAAAGAGCTGGCAAATGGGAGTTCTCCAGGACTCATTTGCTTCATACTTTTATGGTTCATCTCACAGTTCATCTTTCTGGGTTTTATTGCTTTGTATGTAAAATTGCAACAGTTACACCTTATTTGCTTTTAGTGAAAATTAGCAGAAACAATTTAATGCTATGGCTAGTAGGGTGCCTGGCACATAGTAGATGCTCAGTAAAGGCTAATTTTTTGTCTTTATCCAATTTTTGTGTCTCTCTCTGTCTTAGCATCAGTGCAAATGTTAGTATATAGTTAGGATCTCTGGCTCTTCTAGGGACAAGGGTGCCCTGCTTTGGTTCTGTCTCAAGCAACTGCTCCACCTGGGAAGAAGGATAAGGGCGTTTAGGTGTTGCCCCACTCTTAATCCTATCCCAAGCAACTGCCACACATGGGGAAGGAGGGAATGCTTTATCAATCTGGGAACTCCCCAGCCCAGGCATGATAGGATTTGGGAAGTGACCTAGAATAACCTAAGGGTAATTATTATGTCATTAGCTTAAATCTACATTGGTTCACACACACCCCCACCCTGACCCTGTGGGCTCTTGGAGAGGGAGCTTGTATACCTAGATGGAAGTTTGAGGACACCTGTTGATCATTTGGTAATATCCCACACCCCTCGAGAGCCCTCCATTAGACTGGGCCAATAAAAGGAAACAATCTGAGAATTCATAGTGAATGAGTCAGTGAGTGAGTGGGTCAGTGAGTGAGTGAGTCAGTGAGTGAATGAATTGGTCTGTCTCTTTCCACTCTCAAAGATGGACCCATTTTATTCTACAATAAAGAGGTGCTTGTGTGAAACTCCTTCCTGCCTGAGGTTATTCTGTCTCATTGGCCCTGCTGGTGATTTTTCCATCAAGGAGTCAGAGGACCAAGATAATAGTCTGGACTTGACACTTTCGTGTGTCTCGTCATTCTTTGGCCAAGAGCACACCAAGAACCAAGGGCAGACTGTCACTGTGACACAATGAATGGCTAGTGGAACATGTAAATGATTTCCAATTTGTGTAATACTACTGAATGCATGTACTTACTATATGCCCAGTACTATTCTTAGCGCTTTAGAAGAGTTTACTCATCTAACTCTATTAGATAGATATGAATTTTATTTAACAAAAACTTACATAGCAGTTATTATATGCCAGACACAGTTCTAAATACTTAACACATATTATTTAATCCACATAACAGTACCATGAGTTTAGTACTGTCATTATTATACCCACAAAACTAAGACACTGAGAGGTTAAGTACCTTACCCAAGATTATACAGCTAGTAAAATCTGGGATTTATACACAGCCAGTCTGTTTCCAGAGTCTGCGTTCTATATAATGGGGTATAGTGTACTATGAAATAGCTCATAAGTAAACAACTTCTTTATATCTTTAAGAATTTTCATTACTTTTAGATAAATAATACTTCTCTAGAAATTGCCCAGTCTCTTTCTTTAAAAGCGAGCACATATGTATTTATGAGTACTCCCAGGACCATATTCAGCAATTGGCTTAATTGAGCAGTTTTAAGCTATTGCAACCTAGCTCGGGTGGTAAATGGCAGAAGTCAATTAGACGAGACTAGTATTAATCACTATCTAAGATTGATATGACACCTGCACAAAGACAAGGGCAAAGAGGGTTACTGATTTTTGCAACTATTTTCATTACTATATCACATTGCTGTTGACATCCATATACTACCGTAGGATATTTCTTTCCAAATATTCTTGCTTTCATATACACTTCTTTGGATATCATACAAACCCTACAAGAGTCAACTCTGTGCATGTGCATGTGTGTGTATTGGGAGGGCAATGATAAAATAAAATTCTCTAGTTCATAAAAAAATATATAGGCATGATAATATCAAAAGTAAGAGAACATTTTCACAATAAAGCGCAATACTAGCAACACTGATGCTTACCTTGCGCATGAATTCAGATTGGGCCCAGACTCAGGTCACCATGATTTCATGAAGGACCAAAGAAGGATCAGACAATATTGAGCACCTTCCAATACACAGAGGACAAAAGTGAGCACATATTAAAAAACTAAAGAATTGAATTTTTAGTTAAGGCCTCAGTAGAATCAGATAAATTCCCCATATTATCTCCCTCTTCCCTTTCTTCCCCTGAGGCAAGAGTGTGAGACCCTAACATAAACCTAACCTTGTCATCATCTTAAAGAATATACTGTTCTTCCACTTATGGCATATTTCATACACTCTTTAGCTGTGAGAAAAAATGGTTCACATTCCAGAGAAATGCTATTTAGGGAGTATCAGTGTCCATCAGAGAAGGTGTTTAGTTCAGGTAAGATCCGGAGAATTAGGAGAGCTCTTCTTTAAGTGAACAATGTTTCCTTTTGAGTTAGGGCAGATATTAATCATGTCTGACCTCTTACAAATGAAAGGGAAATAATCCCCTATGGCATGGCATGCATTTTTCTATCCTGAGGTCTCTCCCCTTAGTTTTGGTATTTATGTATTTGAAAGAGATGCTAGCATGGTTGATATTATGTATGACAGCTAACATTTCTCCCCTAAACCAAATTCTACTGAAAAAAAAACAGCTGTCTGATAAAGATTCTGCCTCTCATTCCTCCCACCAAGATCTAATTATCCTTGAGTGACACCCGTTAGGTACATTCCCATGTGACGAACTCTTTTTCTTTTTCATCTTTTTCCTATTGTGGGCTTTGGCCTTTCTCTCCTAGTAAGCTGTGCCTTTGGCAAAACTGTGGGGCAGACAGGAAGTGGGGAAGCAGACCAAACTATCCCAGGCTATGTGTGAAATTGACACAACGTCACTTCCACCGGATTCTACAAAATCAGTCACATTGCAGAGGAGTGCGGAAGCTGTGGCCACCTGTGCAAAACAGTTTTTTTTTAAGGGATGGTTGACCTTAAAAACAATAGCCTATTAACTGTTCCTTGGGGAAAAATCTCAGACATCCAGAACACAAATTCTTATTTATCTTCTTGGGAAACTAAGGGGAAAATAGCTCAAATTATTTTACAGTAAATCTGTAGCCCAGAAAAGAAGCCCCAGTTATTTTTGCAGAGAATTTAATCTGCTGTGATGCCACTGTCTTGCCATCAACATTGCAGCAGTTGATATGGTGATCTTAGGAGCTAGAATTGTATATCATCCAGCCCAGTGTCTCCCAACTGCCTACTTTTACCTCACTTCTTTGTCAGTGGTAGTTGTTGGGGTTCATTTTCTCTCTCTCCTAATTGCCCCCTAACAGAAGTAGAGAACTCTCACCTATTGTTCCACAATAAGATTTGGGTTAGGAAGAAACCATCCAGTTTCCTCTCCCTGTCCCTCTTGACTTTGCAAAAAAAAAAACCCAAGACAACATGTCTTTCTAGGCAGTGATAGCAAGTAGAATAAAACTACTTGAACCCATTGAATATGGATTCTGACTCCCAATTCAATGCTTATTTCATCATAGCAAAACTTATATGTATATGTAGAGATGGGAAGGGAAGAGAGAACCCCCCACCTTTCTCTCCCTGTGCATGGCCCTGTCTATACTCATACATCATGGCAGGAAACAAAAACATTTCAAGTGCCCTCAACAGGGGTGAAGTATCTTACAGATGATGGAGAGGACCAAGTTCTCCATGTGGGATTCTCCTAATCTAAAACAGAGTGGGGAGCTGGGCACAGTGTCATGTGCCTATAGTCCCAGTTACTTGGGAGGTGGAGGCAGGAGAATCGCTTGAGCCCAGGAGTTTGAATCCAGTCTGGGCAACATAGTGAGACCCTGTCTCAAAAAAATTGAAATTAAAAAAAAAGTAAAAAAATAAAAGTCAGTGGGAGGCCAAAACCACAGAGAAAGCAAAGGAGTTTATTCAGGGCCCAAATTTGCAAAAACGAGAGAGAAGCTCTGTACTAATAGATTGACAGATTTGTTGGCCATGTGGATATCTCCCATATGGGGAATGGCAGGGAAAAGGGAGAATCTGAATAGAGGGTTTAAACTGTGAAGAAACTAGCAACAGGTCCATGCATAAAATCTGCAGGACCTGGGGCAAGAGTACAAATAGAAGACCACATACCTTATGGCTAAAAATTTAAAGGAGTTAAATCAAGTTAACAATCTGTTAAATAAAATATATATTATTTTCAAACCTTGATATATGTTCATTTACAACAAAAAATCATGAAAATATAAAGCTAAAGTGTTTATAATGTTGAAAATTGGCAAAATATGAAAGACTCATGTATTCAATTATATTGCACATGTCTGGGTATTCTATTGATGGAAGAATGATGCTGGATGAGTAATAATATGAAGGCATAAATAATTCATAAATTATTATATATTTTCCATAAAATATATTTCTTTCTTGTATTTCAGCAAAATCACTGGTTATGTTACTATAATCAAGATTTTTATGTAATTTATATACTACTGACAATGGCAACTCTGACAACTTTTCACAGTTCATTGTAGTTATTAGAAAAGTGTCTTATTAATTTTTGTTCTAGAAAATTTATTCTGCTATGGCAGTAGCAATGTAAATTGCCAATAAAATTATTAAATACACTTAGATTTAGAAATTAAGTAAGAATTTTTGTTTAAATATTTAAAGCTTATGATAAAGTATCATTATCAAAATTATTATAAGTTATTTTATCTTCTTTATACAAATTATTAACGTTTATATTGCAATTTTTACCACTTCTTAAATAGTATCTAGATTTATACAGCAATAGCAAGAATTGGTATTATATTTCATGACTGTTGCAGGTAGACACATACACACATACATTTAAGAAAACTGTGAATTGTTTAATTTGGAAAAATGTTCCCTCAGCCATCATGGGCAATTGTTGCAAATATTGCAGTTATTTTTGCAAAACCTTAAATTGAAGAAAGTTGAAATTGGAAAATGAAGATAAGCAAGAAAATAGATGCTTGGAAATGATAGTTTGTTATGCAAGAATCTATTGCCTTCATGCTTTTTTGGAGGAAAGATTTGGCAAGTCAATTTGCCTCCTCTCTCACTAAAGGCTTTAGTTGCTTAAATCCCCTCTGCACTTGAGGCAGTGCCTATCTCCAAAGTCAGCAAGAAGAGTACTACCCACAAAACTCAGCCTTTGATGCAGCTGCCTTTTGTTTGAAACACATAAGCACGTAGCTGTGGAAAAGCATTTCCCCCTGGGGCTTGAGCAGCGTTACTTACAACAGTGGATGTTTCGTGTCACGCTGTCCGGGCTCGCGCTAGACATCAGAACCTGAGTGACAGAACACCCATGCGTTCTCGAGCATATTGCATATGTTTGTGTTTGCGGTATCTGGGCCCTCTGCAGGATGGCCCCTCCTTCCAGGGTCCGAGCGAGCGTACTACCTGGAAGATTGGGCCTCCTACATCTCGTTACTTGGCTGTCTCCAGGGCCTTATCTTTCGTTCCCTTAATGTTTCTCATTTCTGTTAGTTCTCCGCTTTTCACAGTACGGTCTTCCTCCTCTCCATCCACCTTCCTTTCCTCCCTTTACCGCCTTTCTATTTCTCTCCCCTTTTCATTTCTTCCTTTTCCTTCATTGCAATTTATCTTTTTAAAATAAACTCTCTACAGAAGTACATAGCACATTGTCTCTTAAAATGTGTGTGTGGGGGGAGCGTGATGTCTTCTCCAGTAAATATCCTCCCTGTAGAAAACCACTATTGAGACCGTAGTTTTTATATTTCTGGGCCATTTTCCACATATTTAAAAAATACAAACTTTTAATTTGTACATAGTATTTCATTTTATGAATGTACCATTGATTTGACCATTTCTAAATAGTTGCACAAATAGGTTTTCTCCATGCTTTGATATTATTAAAAACGTTGCAATAAACATGTTTGTACATTACTCTTTATGTACTTGTATATATAAAGATGCATGCTTAGACTTGGTGCTTGTGATTAAAAGAATATTTAAAAATTTTATAGATGTACAAATGCTCCTTCCAGAACATTCTTATACTTCTACCACCAGTGCATGAAAGATTTTATTTCTCCATTCCTCTCCTAACATTAGTTGTTACAAACTCTATTCGAAATTTTATTTTCATCATTCTTGCAGACAAAAATATTCTATAATTGTCATCTCAATGTGTGTTTTTCTGATTCTCTGATTAGATTTAGTATCTTTTCCTGTTTATTTATTTGTATTTTGTCTTTTATAAATTGCCAATTCATAGCTTTTACTTACTTTTTTTCTATTGGTTTATTTGTCTTCTTATTTATTTAAAAGAACTCCTTAACTATTAGGGATGAAACTTGGCTAGATATGACACAAATAGCTCTGTTCTTGTGCTTCATGTATCTATACCCTATACACGTTACATGTCTATTTATGACACAGATAGTTCTCTTGCTCTATCTTTTGTTTTTATTTTAATGATATGTACTTATTTATAAAGATTTTTCCTTTTTACATGGTCAATATGGTCAATTTTATTAGAAACTTACCATCTAATATGTATTTCAAAGGTTGAACATTGGTACATTCTAGATAGATAAATAATTGTGCCAACACTTTTATTAAATCCTATGCCTCTGATTTAAAATTATTTCTTTCTGATATATTAAATTGTCATATTTTTAAAAGTCTCTTTCTGGGCTCCCTATTTTGGCCCAATGATCTCTTTGGCAAATCAGTATTGCTTTAATTACTGAAATATTATAATTTACTTTAACATGCCTAAGTAATCTTCCTCAGACTTTTCTTTTTTATTCCAAATTTGCCTGTTCCTACTTATTTGCTCTTCCAAATGTACTTTAAAGTCACTTTTTCATGTTTCATTAGATTTTTTCATTGAATTGTATTGAACTATATTAGTTTGGGTAAAATTCACATCCTATAATATTTATATGAATTCATTTTACACAGAAGCCTATAGGATGTCTCTGTGCAATAAGGTCAGGAATCATGCAGTTCAGGAAAGCATTATAATTTTATTCATATCATTTTCACACATTTCTTGTCAAATGTACCTCTATGTACATTTTAGCTTTTGTTACTATTATGAATTGAGTTGTACAGATTTTGTTGCTATTATAAATTGAGTCTTATAGCTTTGTTGCTATTATTGAGTCTTAGTTTTCTATTACATTTTCTAGAAACCTATTTTTTGTATTTTTATGTTTTATCCAGCCACCTTCTGAATTATCTTATCAGATATAATCATTTTTCAGTTAGTTCTCTAGATTTTTAAAACACTTTTTATTAGATATTATATTGTATATATTATATTGTGTATTTTATACACAATTTTGAATTTTTATTATAAAACTTCCAAGCATATAGCAAAGGTAAATTTTACAGTTACTGCCTGTATACCCACCATCTAGATTCTACCATTAACATTGTACTATAGTTGCTTTATCAAATATTTTTTCATCTATTGATTCCTTTTTCCATCTAGTAATATATTTTATTACACAAATTCTGAAGCATTTCTAATTAAATCATAGGCATCAGAACATTTTCTCCTATACAATTCAGCATTCACAGCATTAACTAGACTTCTATATTTATGTAAATTTCTCTTTTGAAATTAAATTTACATTCAATGGAATGTACAAATCTTAAGTGAGCCTTCACTGAGTTTTGATAAGTGAACAAACCTGGCAATCTGAAACCATCACCCAGAAAGTTCCTTCATTCCCCTTTCTAGACAATCTGTGCTCTCACCTCTCCAGAGGCAAACACTATTATGAATTTTTCTGAATCAATTGATTTTTCCTGTTCTAAAATTTTACATAAATAGAATTATAAACTATGTACTCTTTGTGTAAATATTCTTTCACTTATTGTCTGTTTAGTGGTAAAAGTAGAGCACTTTTTCATTGCTTATTGACCATTTATATACCTTCTTTTGTAAAGCATTGTTTAAATACTTTGACTTTGAAAAATTAAATTGAATTTTGCTTTTTATTATTGAGTTGTAGAAGTTCATTATATATCTTAGATTCCAGACATTTTTAGATATGTTTTTAAATATTGCTCCCAGCCTGTGGTTGCATATTTATTTTCTTTATATCTTTTGATAAGCAGACATTGTTAATTTTGATAAAGTCCATCATATCACTGTTTTTTCTATTGTACTATTGCTTTCTGTTATCTGTTTAAGAAACCTTTGAGTACCCCCAAGTCATGAAGATATTCTCCTATGTTTTTCTCTAAAAGCTTCATGAGTTTAGCTTTTATATTTAGGTGTACAATCTATCTCAAATTAATTTTTGTGTATTATGTAAAGTAGGTATCAAGTTCTTTTTTGACCTGTTAAGTTCTTTTTTTAAATATGGATATTTATTTGGAATAACTTCTCTTTTCTCATTGGATTGCATAACTTTGTCACAAATTAAATGGCTCACTCCTGAGCTCCCTATTCCATTCCATTTACTTATGTATTGATCCTTATGCCAGTACTGCACTGTCTTGATTATTATAATTTTATAGTAAGTCTTGTAATCAAGTCATGTAAATCCTACAACTTGATTACTTTTCAAAATTATTTTGGATAGTCTAGATCTTTTACTGTTCCATATAAAAATTAAAATTAGTTCAATTTCTACAGAAAAAGACTACCAGGATTATACTTGGAATTGCACTAAATCTATAGATCAATTTTGGAAGAACTGACATCATAACACTATTGAATTTTTCCATTTACAAACATGGTATATCTCTCTACTTATTAAGTCTACTTTAATTTCTTTCCACAATATTTTGCAGTATTTCTTATAAAAATCATGCACATATTTCATATATTTATCCCCACATATTTTATGATTTTAAACACTATTATAAATGAATTAATTTTTCATTTAATTTTTCAATAGTTTGCTACAACTATATGAAAATTCAGTTGATTATTGCATATTAACCTTGTATACTACAAATTTACTAAATTCACTTATTATTTCTGGAATTGTTTTGTATTTTTTTTAGGATTTTCTATGAGAATAATCACATCATCTGAAAATAAGGACAATTTTTCTTCTTTCTTTTAAATCTTTATAGCTTTTATTATTGTTGTTGTTATTATCATTTTGCCTTATTGCAATGGTTAAGACCTCCATTTGAAAAGAAGTTGTAAATAGACATTCTTCTCTTGTTATCAATCTTAGGGTGAAAGCATTTAATATCTTACCATCAAGCATGAAATTATCTGTAGGATTTTCATAGTGACCTTTATCAGATATCTTGAGTTTGCTAAGGATGTTGTCATAATTACATGTTGAATCTTGCCAAATGCTTTTTATTTATTGAAATAATCATATCATTTTTCTCCTTTATTCTCTTTAGATGATGAATTATATGATTTGTTTTCAAATGCTTTTAGATTTTCTAAGTAGGCAATAATGTCAGTTTGTTCTCTTCTTCTTATATGTACATATGTCTTACTGCTTTTCTTTTTTTCTTACTGTATACATTAAGCCCTCTACTATGATGCTCAGTAAAAGCATTAAAGGCAACTGATTTTAATGAGAATGTTTCTTCCTGTTCACACTGTTTCAGAATTTCACACAATTTAGTATAAGGTTTACTGTTGGTTTCTGATTGATTCATTTTATTAAGCTGAGAAAGTTTTTTTCCCCATAATTCACTATAAGTCTTTTAAAATCAAGGATGGTTGTTGAAAAATGCCTTGTCTACATTATTAAAATAAGCATGTAATTTTTTTCTAAAGTCTATTAATATAGACTATTGTATGCATGTATTTCCTACTGTTGAACTCTTTCTATACTTGATCATGATGCCTTATTCTTTTTAATAGATTATTGATTGAATCAATTTTTATTTTATTTAGATTTTTTGCATGCTAGCTATTGTTTATGCTCTATTTTTTTCAGTTCTGATATCAAGGGTATATTAGCCTTGTATTATGCAATTAGATAGGTTTCTTCTTTTACAGTGCTCTAGAAAGACATAAGTAACATAGTTGTTATCTGTTGCTTGAATGTTTAATAAAGTTATTTATAAAACCATCTTGGTCTGATCCCCTTTTTTGGAAGGTAAATGTCTTATAAAGTTATTGATCCTGTATCTTCTACTTCAATTGATTTAAAAAATTTATATTTTACCATAAAATTGTGTATTTCCTCTATAAATTCTTATTCATATAAAATTGTACACAATGTTATCTTATAATTTAAAAATTTTTCTTCATATCTATACCTAATAGCTCCTTTTTATTTCTACTAGTATTTATTTTTATTTTTTCTATATTTTTACAAGCTTTGACAGAAGATGGCTATTTCATTGATCTTTTATTAGAACTAAATCTTAATTTTACATATCAACTCTATTGATTTTGAGTTTTGATTTCCATTTCATTCTCTCCTGTTTTATTATGTTCTCTTTTTTTCTGGTTTCAAGAATTTTCTAATAAATACATTTATGACTATTAATTTTCTTCTGATTACTGCTTTGGATATATAAAACCAGTTTTTCTATGTGGAGTTCCCATGTCATTTTCATCTAAATAGTCTTTACATTATGTTCAGTTTTGATTTATTTTTTAACTTCCAAATTACATAAAAGAGTGTTTTAAAAACCTTAGCAGTAAGTTTTCTCTTTTTGTATTAGCTATTCATTTTTGTTAAAATGTACCCTGTATTATTTCTGCTGATTGGAATCCTTTGTGATTTTCATTGTAGCCTACAACATGATCAATTTTTGTAATTTATCATGAGTTTTTGAAAGATATGAAGTCTTAATTTTGTTTTTATTGATATTATCTATATATTAGTTTTGTTCTCTTGATCTATTACTTTTTGAAAAGCAAGTTTTATTCTACTATAGTTATAAATCTATTAAATTCCCCACATATTTTTAAACAATTTTTGTTTTATGAACATTTCAAACTATATTTTTCACAGTATAAACACTTAATTTGCTGTGTCTTCTTGATGAATTTTTGAAATTTACCGGGCACCTACCAGGTACCAGGTACCAGGTACTTAGAGCTGTACCTTCTCTGTCTTAAGGTCATATAGTCAGTCTAGTCTGAGGAAATAGGTCCAAACATAAACACAACAATTTCTGGCAGTGATAAATGCTATAAAGTAGGGTTGGGTACATCAGAAAATAGCATGCATACTGAGATCAGAAGGATTTTAAGCAGAGGGCTAACTATCTAATTTACATTAAAAGAGAATATTTTAGATGTTCTGGGGGTGTTAAGATTAAAAGCAGGGACACCTTTTAACAGATCATTGCAGTGGATTAGAAAAGACATGGTGGTGGCTTGCATTAGGGTCACAGTGGGCCGAATCAGTGAGAAGGATGTGACAGGAAAGAAGCATGACTTTGAAGGCTTTTGTTTGAGCCACTGAATGGATGGTACACTCTTCACTGAAGTGGGAAAGACTAAGGACAGAAGCACATTGTAGGAAATGGAGTGTGTATGTTAAGGGGTGAGTAGGAGGGGAGAAATCAAGACATACTTTGAAAATGTCAAGGATAAGATCCTTATTAACATGCAACTCTAGGTGCCAAGAAGGAAGTTCGATAAATGAGACCAGAACTCAAGGGAGTGATCAGGGCTGGAAACTAAAGTTAAGAGTCAACAGCATATGGACAAAATCATGGAACTGGATGAATTTATATAGAGACTGAGTGTAAATAAAGAAGAGACGGGGCCAGGACTGATCTTGGGTCAGTGAGCACTTGGAAGAGGGTAGAGGAGGCGGAGTCAGGAAAGGAGCTTGAGTTAGAGCAACCTGATAAATATAATAGAAACCAAGAAAAAGCAGAGTCAGACAGGACAAAGGAACACATACTTCCAGAAGGAAGAAATGATCCAACGTGTTGAATACCTCTGAAAACAATGGAATAGGATGAGAACTGAAAGGTGACCACTATCTTTAGCCACATGGATGAAACTGACAACCTTGACAGGAGGAGTTTCAAACCAGTGTCAGGGATTGAAATAAATGCAAAGGATTTGTTCAGTGATTGGACGGGAAAGAAGTAGGAATAGCAAGTGGTTATGGTTTATTTCAGTGAAATTCAGAGAAACGATCTATTGAACTGGGCTGTTTTTCATGGTATGTACTTACGCAACAAAAGGAAGGTCATTGATCTAATAAACTCAGTTTAGGAGACTGAGGCTACCCCATCCATTACATTTAGGTAACTGCTTCGACCCTGTGTCATTTTATTCCTGGGACATTCCCAGGTTGATGGAGTAGATTAAGTGCTTAAAATGAACAAACAAATACAAACCGTAACCACTTTGAGTTGGTGTGAAAAATATTCCCCTGTTTCTTTGGGTGTATCAAAACTACATTGTTTCTATTGTGAAATGCTGCCTTGCTCATTAATTACCTCATTTGGGAACTAATTCATCACTGCTGAAACTTTCCCACCAGAAATCTTGGACATGGTACAGGTCTTCACTTCGGTTCCATTAAGATTTTATTTTAATACATCTAACCTTCTGTCTGACAAAGGTGATTTTTTTTTCCTTGCTCTACTTTCATTTCTAGTGTACTGAAAGTACACTAGAAAGATGAGGTTTCTCATGCACTATCTTACTACTAGTAGCAATTGTATCATATCAAGTAGCTTTTCTGGTGGCTGGCAGCAAGATTTTTTTAAAATAATAAAAAATTTTCCTTTTACTTAGAATTAGAAAGTCCCAAAAGACTTCATCAAATGTTTTCTATTTTACCAATGACTTCATGAAACTGGAAAAGATATACTTGACCACTTTACAGCCTTCTCCTTTCTTTATGAAATAAAGAAAATATTGAAAATAGTGTCTTCTGCATACTATCTAAATGATCTGAAATATGTGACTAATACTCATGGAGGGAATCTTGTAACTTTTCAGACATATTAGTTCATGTTTCAGTCCAAAGTCTTGATTCTGTTGAATAGGACTCAAAAGGGTAGGAGAAGAATAGTATTCATATTTTTAATGGCTAAGGTGCCTTTGGAAATCCTTTAGGAAAGAGGCCTGTTGCAAAATAGATAGAATAGACAAAACCACGCTTTTGAAGGAAGTTTTGACAGGTCTTGTGAGAAAAGACACCAAACAGACATTTTGACCACGTAACAGTTTTATGGACGGCAGTTATTACTAAGGCTTTACCTAGATTACCCATAAAACTGGGTTTTCCCAAGAGGAAGGTGAAGATTTGGCTGTTCTGAGGGACATTCAAAGGGACTGTAGAGATTAGCAGTTGTGATAGGGAGTATTCTCAGAAGCTAGGAGAAAAATGCTATTTGCCAAAACTACCTGAGGATACTATCCTGTAACCTGAGGATTGGCCTGTGACACTATTATATCATAAATTAAAATCAGCATGAATTGCTCTTAGATTTCAGTAGCTGTGTATCTATAAAAGAATATATGCTCTGAGCAGTGACTGGTTTTCTTGGTAATTGGAGCAAAATTTTAAGAAATCTAAGTATAAAACTGATTTGAACCTTAAAATGCTTGTAAAAACCAGAACTCTGCCAGTACCACATTGGGAAGGATCTTGCCTGATTGAGATTCAGTGTTAATAGATCCAGATTTGTGTGCTCTCTTACCTGACTGGTAGATAGAAGTGATTATCTGTGTATAACTGAGTTAGCAAATGAACTTCAATGAATTAAAAGAACATCTTCCCAAATGTAATCCTGGAATGTGGAACTTGAAGAACCATGAACCAAGCTTCTCTCACAGATGCATGGTAAAGTAAACCCACCAGGAATTGTATCTGAAATCTTTTCTGACAGGACTATAGTGGTTAGAAATGTAACCCAGTGCAAACATTTCCTACTAATTCGGGGTCAACCCTACTACGTTACCAGGGTTGATGTCACCCTTTCTCTAGGAAATAATAAAGAAGTGGTTGTATCTTCATCCCAGAGGAAGTCCAAAGGGAACTTTGAATTGCTTATAATGATTGAATGATTGCCTTCTATTGGCCTGAATGAATTAACTGCTTCCTCGGGGAATGGTGTTCAGTCTGTGCCAAAAAGATAGAGAACTTTAAGCTTGTAACTGGAGAATGCATCAGGAATTAAAGAGAGGATGTCAGCAGATACTAAGATCTGCTGGAGGAGAAATGCATAGTCTGTGATTATTCAGGGACTGATTATTTAAAGTCTTTGTTTATCTTCTGGTTGTTTTTTATTTATGTAATAGGGCAACATTTTATTAAGGTTCTACTGTATGTCAGGCTCTATGCTAATGATTAATGTGTATTTAACCCACTGAAATAGGTACTATTGGTATGGTTTTACAAATGACAAAATTGAGACTAAGAGATTAAAAAAAAAAAAACTCCTGTGCAAATTTACTCAGCTAGCAAGAGCAGAGCTGAAGATTTAGAAAGAACCTAGATACTTTGATTCTAGCTCATGTATTCCTAATCATTATGCTACATCATCACCTCTAACCTGAGGATTGGCCTGTGACACAAAAAAGGAGACAAAACCTAAATCAATGAAAAGAATGAAGTTGAAGACTAGCTTTGCATTTTCAATGAGGCACATTTTTCTTGCTATTATCAATTAGATCTGTTAAGGGTTTTTTTTGCAGGGGGTGGGGGGACGTGGAAAACATCTGCTTGATAATTAAAGCGGTCTACTGCAAACTATATTACGATTGTTCCTGGTATCTAACAATTTCCATAGCATTTATGGAAACTTGGATCAATCAGTACTCAATACTTATTATCCCTTTTACTGTAAATTTGACAATTAGAAAAAAGCACTAGAATTGAAGGCTTCTCACATAATCCTTATGCATGAGTAATTCCCGGCATAGACTCCAAGAAAGATAAAGGAGGATAATAGAATAGAAGAATATGAGAAACCTGAAAACCTCAAAAAGACTGAAAAAGTAGAATGCCAGAGCAGTTCACTCACACTTAAGCTTCTTGGGAAAAATAATCAGTGGGGATCAACTTATCCAAAGTTATCCAATTGTCTTCCTGGCTGAGCAATTTGGTATTTGAGATTTTATTGTGTTTATCAAAACCCTAATACTGTGCTTAGAATATTCTCAATCAGCTTTGCTTCATTCTTTAGGATTTAGGGGGCAATTGCACACTGTAGGATAAGTTACTAATAGATATTTTTTTCTTTTTGTCAAGTAGTCATTTATGAGGAATTTAATTTTGATTAAGTAGAGGGCATTAAACCTTTTTCCACTAAGAACTGTTACAGTTGACACTAAAACTCTGTTGAATGACACAAAAATCCTTTACTCATTTATTTTTTCATTTTAGTGTTTGAAAAGCTGATAATACCTTGCTCAATCTTTAGTTTGCTGTCAAAACTATGTTTCCTCTGGCCAGATAGTAATAACTGTTCATTTTACCAAAAGGCCATAATGCAGCTGGGTCCTCTTTTTTGCTATGGGAATACAAATTTAAAACTTATGATTGGGTTATTTGCCTGGCAGAGTTAGAATCAGAGAAAGCATAATAACACGAGAAGAATTTTATAATGCCCACAAAGTCTATGAGGACTCGCCACAGTTAGTCTTTGTTGATTGCTTTTACTGAATCAATGTAAAGATAGAGATGGGGTGGGCATTTTTTCACGTGGATAGAGAAGTCAACATGGCAGAAGAACAAGAAGAATAAAGCCAGTCTTCTAAGAGAAATAGAAGTGAGGGGCCATGTGTTGGGAAGATGGAGAAAATAATCTGATCTCTGGCCAAAACCCCTTCCAATCACTCTCTTCCACATGTCCCAATTTCATCTTCTCCATAGTACTTATCAGAGTTTGAAATTATCTTTTTAACTTATTTGGTCAAATGTGTATTTTCTATCTCCACCTTGTAGAATGTACTTCATGACAGCAATGACTTCGGTGTGTTCACTGCTGCCTCTCTAGCACCCAGAACAATGGGTATAATGCAGCCCAACTCAACCATACATGTTGAACAAATGAATCCATGAATAAAGATTTAAACTAATTCCTCTCTCTGAGCAGTTAAAGGTACTGGGGCATAGAACATGTTGGTACATTCAGAAGGAAAACCAGAACATGGGGTATAACTGGGAACAGGGTGTCATGGTGTAGAGTTCTTGGCCAGGCTGAGATCACACAGTGGTTTAGGGAAGAAGAGGTCCCAGAGGAAATGTTGGGAAGAAATCAGAGGATAAGGTCTCTATTTGGAGATTTTGCTGTTTGCTGCCCTTGTGTGTAAACAGCCAGAGTAAGCACCTCCACACAGCCAGCTGCCAGGAGAGCCTGAGAAAAGGGTGGAAAACAGACGCTGGAGATAACAGAAGACTTGGGGCCTTTCACAGCAAGTGCAAACTTTCACACCTGTCAGCTATAAATCAAGAGGTTTATGGGGCTGCAATATTTACACTCTAATTAAAAAATCATAAAGCAAGCACCCTTTCAGTTTGCAGAAAACAAAACTCCAAAACTTCTACAGCAGCGCTGTTAATCAGTGACTCCTAACGATCGGCCGCCCAGATCAGCTGCCTACTCAGCCGCAAACAGCAAACGAGACAACAGGACAGAGTGGGATTTGCCCTGGAGAGCAGCCTTCGGAGGTGGCTGTGACTTGGCCTCCAATTTTCAGCCTACTGCAAAGTCTCTATTGGGGCTGGGGAAAATATTTTTGACAAGTGTAGTTGGCAGCTTAGGTTTGTTTTTCCCCTGTCCCCATGTGGGACTGAAGTCCATTTACTACAGTGAGTAAGGACATGAAGTAAGGATCCTTGGAGTGGGAGGCTCAGTGGCGGACACAGAATCCAACATGCGGGAATAAGTGACCTATCAAAGTGTCAGGCCCACCACCTGCACCTGAACTTGCACACCTGAGATCTGGGCAAAGTTGAGGTTCACCTCAATCCTGTTTTTCTGGTGGCTCTGCCCTCCACCCAGAGGCCAGGCTGTGCTGTGGCTGGCGGCATGGAACAGCCCAAGTGGTCCTCCACGCTCCCGCGTCCTCACTTCCCTCTCGCTCCCCCTCGCCTCGTTCCAACTTCAGGGCCTTCTTTTAGCTCCTGGAAGGGATGGTGCGCTCTCTCCATCTGGGCCTTCACTCAGGCTCTGTCTTCCCACCCTTCACCTACAGGGTCCCTTCTCATTTTTCAGATCCCCACCTTAGAATGCTCTGCTCTAAATTGGAAAAGCCATTCCTGTGTTTTATTCTTAAAACATCCTATCATTATCCTCCACTGTGCTTTCCACAATTGGAAATTAGACATTCAGGCTTTCTTTTATTTGTTTGTCTGTCCCCTTCCCCTAGCTGTTTACCCCGTGAGGGCAAGTCCCATGGCATGGCTCTTTTATACACCACTGAATACACAGGACCTAGCACATGTCTAGAATAGAGAAGTCAAATTTATACTTTTTGAATGAATCAATGAATGCCAATAAATTATGTTTCCCAACTTGGCTTTCCAAGATGACAAGGGTGAAACATCCAGAAAGAATTAGTCCCTGTTTTCTTTCCCTTTCACTACCTAATCTGGTTTATACAATATATAATTTTGTTTCCTTCCGTGTCTAACCCCAAAGGGGACGCTAATGGTGGGAATTTCAACAGCTGTAGGTAAGAGGACGAAAGCCACAGTTTGGCAGGTATTAATTTATACCACTTGGAAAATACTGCTGGGCATGGTGGAGAAAATCCTGTCCTTGCTTTTGGTAGACGTGGTTTTGAATATTGCCTCTTATACGCATTAGAGTAAATCATTTTACCTTCATCAGCTTCTATTTCCTTGTAAATGCAATAAGGATGAAATGAACTCCTATATATGGATGCCCTTTGCAAATGATCAAGAAGTCATGATTATTTCATGATTTTCATGCCACTGACTATAAGGTTGCCTGTATGAGAGAGTGTTTCAGGGTACCCTGCCTACAGTCTGTGCTTACTAAATTCACACCCTCTTCCACCCTCCTTTGCCACCTGGATGGAATCTTCTCTATTTGTGCCTTCTGGGGTGGCTCACCCCTGTTTTCTTTCACTGGCACCATGCCCTGGCCGTTTGATTACTTGTAGGAGGACGCTTCTGAGGCCTCTGGGAATATTGTTGAAAGCACGAACCCTGTCATCCCATGGTTCCTGTTTTTCGGGTTGTATTCACTTTATTAGCAAAATACATGGGACCAGTGACATGTAATAGACTTCTACTTCCAAATATAATTAGAGCCCCATTCATTTGCCAGTTCAATACAAAGACAACCACAAAAGGAAACCGTGTTTTATGGGCACATGCTCCTAGCTCAGATCCCCCGGGTGTTGTGCTGCTGTGGCACTTGTGAAAAAATAAATCCTGGGAAATCTGGGTTGCATTAGGATTCCTGTTAAATACAGGAAAGAAACAGCTGATGTCTGAATTTGCTAATTTCTGCTGATTCAGTTAGAGGGTGAAGCACTCAGCTAAGGAGGGAAATATTCAGGTATGTGAACTAAGGCTTGGAAACAAAGTGCAGGTTGTAATCAGTGCATCCAATATTAGGTTGGAATCATTATTTAGTGAGCACTTCCCAAAGAAATTAGAAAAGATTTCCAAGCTTAACAGAGTTTTCTAGATTATTCTTTCTCATTGACATAACATAACAAAAATATAATCCCCTGCCCCTCATTCAATTCCTGGATTTATAAGCAATGCTCCAGTGACCTTGTTTTTACGTGCTATGGAAATAAGGCAGATACTGTTATCTCACCTGATACGGACCGTGTGTAACAGAGAGGTTGTAATTTATCAAAGATCACACAGTGAGTCACTGCTGTAATCACAGAGCAAATGTTCAGGTTCTCATCTCCTTGGCAGCAAATGTTTTGTTCGCTAGGCTAGACTTTCTCCTCTGAACTCTCATCATATGCCCCTGCCTTCCTCTGCTGGTCTACCTCCAAAGAAAACACACACACACACACACACACCCCTTCACAGCTGAAAAATTATCCCCAGGAGTACTATCTGCCTATCCTGCCACCTATCCCCTCCCTAGCCATTATCCATCCCATCTAGGACTGCCAGATTTAACAAATAAACATACAGGACACCCAGTAAAATTTGAATAAACCACAAATACTTTTTTGAGTATAAGTAAGTTCCATATGATATTTAGGATATAGTTTTACTAAAACATTTTTGATTGTTTCTGTGATATTTAAATTTCACTAGGTGCCTTGGACTTGTCTCTGGCACACCTAATCCCATCATAAGCACCTGCGTCTTTTCCACTTACCTCCTAATTTCATGATTCTTCCATCTACTTTTCTACTTTAATCCCTATCATTTCAGATTTCAGCTAAACTTTTTACAACTTATTTTCACAGAGTTTCCAAACCTTTGCAGAGTCAGAGGCGGCTGTAAAGACCCCCTCAGGAGCACTTATTTTGGGTTTCCAGCCTGAACGCTGGCTGTGCAACTTTGCACAAGGGTTGTACCCTCTCTGAACGTCAGCTTCCTCTTCTGTAAAATGGGGATTTCGACAGTTCTATCTCATCCTGCTGTGAGGACTGAGGGACAGTGCAATCTCTAGCACATAGCATGAGCTCGTTAAGTTGGCATTAAATGGCAGCTAGTGTTGTTGGGGTTGCTGCTCTTATGTCTGTTGTCATTTTATAGACAAGAGCACCAAGGCCCAGAGAGATGAAATGAGTTGCTCATGTTTACTTAGTAACAATACTGCTAAGTTTTCAAGAGATAGTTTCTGAGACTTTCCTTCAAATGTCTAATTCAATGTTTAAACCCAACTTCTTAGATTTATGTCACTTGAAGATGAATCTGGTAGACACTATTAGTCATTTATCCAATTGCCATTCCCGTTGCTTTCTTTCTTTCTTGCTGGAAGAACTTCAGCTTTAGGAGGTGCCTCTGCACAGCCACACGTGTGTGCTAGGAAATACTCCCCTTCCTCGCCTAAGCAGTGAATTGTTATCATGTGACTGGTTTATGCATGGATGTGTGACCCCTTCCTAGCCAATGGGAACTGAGGTATCCTGAGAGGCTTCTGAAAAAGATTTTTCTTGGTAATGAAAATATATGCATGGGAAAAAATGTTTTTCTGCTCTGAACGTGGCCATGTGAAAACATAATTCTTGAAACTATTGCAGTCAACTTATGACCAGAAAGGGAAAGCTCTCCAATGCCCTGAAGATGGCAAAGTAGACAGAAGGAAAACATCTATATCCTTGGGGATTATTGAGTTGCTGAATTTTCTGTGTAACTGTTTCAACTCTAGGTTTCTTATTTTTACAAAATTATCATTCCTTTTTCTTTTTCTTTTTTTGGCCTTTCTTTTTTATTATTGATATATATTTTATAGACATCCTTTTTTTCACATGGAAACATCTAGAGAAGTTTTATGTTATTTTTTATTTGAGAATATTACAGGGGTATACACGTTTTGGTTCTATTTAAGAACTCTTTGTCTATTACTTGCGACCAAAAGCACCCTAAGTGATGCAAAATTCCAAACTGCACAGGAAAGAGATGGATTAAATGGTGTTCATTTTCCTTTGGATCTCTGCAAAACTATATACCCACTCAACATATTTTTGGATAAAATTTTAGCTAAGAGGACCTTCTTCACCTCAAACACACTTGATTGCCTAAACTGCTCGTGAGCCATTTGCCTCATGTGAAAGGGCTTCTTTTGAGTATGTGGCTTTGGTGCCATAGGTAGCTCTTCCCACAAAACTTTTGAAAAACAGATTTTCCCCTAGGAAAGTACAAAGAAAACTGCTTCTTTCTCATATAGATTGCCTTTCATAGGCACATGGAAATCTAAGTTCTTTGAACATCTCCAGGGACTTATTATATCCTTCCAAATTTAGCTTCTTTTCAATTTATTTCTCTCATGTTGCATATACATATGTGCATATATATACATGTATATTTATATTTATTTATTTATTCCAGTGAACAAGTGTTTGTTGAGTTTGTGCTCAGCTTTCTGTTAGGTCTTGGAGGCAACAAAAATATACAAAGAAACTGACCTCAAGGTGATTACCTTCTCTTTGGGAAGATATATTCATAAGAACAATAATAATATGTTTATTAATTTAGAGTTTAAAAGTGTTTTCAAATACAGTATCTTGTACTGGGCAGTACTTAATAAAGTTCTAAATTTGGTAAAGTCCTATCATGCATGGAATAACAATACAAAGACAGTACATTTTGTGCCAATATTCAAAGAATATATTAGTAGTTTTCAGATGTCTCAGTGCATTAGAATCACTGAGGAAACACTTGCTAAAAGTTCGGATTCCTGGGGTCTCCCTTTCACTTGGAATTTGATTCAGTAGGTCTTAAGTGAGAAACAGAAATTTGTTTGCTTGTTTTTAAAAAAGTATGCATACGATTCTGCTACGGATGGTCCATAGGCCATTATTGAGAAACATTAACCTATCATAATCAAAATTATTAGCCAGGAAGTTGTGAGTCCAATGTTGGCTTAAAGCAGCAGTTCTCAAAGTGTGTCCCTGAATCGTAAGTATAAGCATCCACTGGTAACTCATTAGAAATGTTCACGTTCTTAGGCCTTACCCCAGACCTGATAAATTAGACACTGGGAGTGAAGTTCAGCAATCTATCTTTTAACAAGTCCTCTGGATGATTCTGATGCATGCCAAAAGATTAAGAACCACGGACTTAAATATCTGAGAAGTATCCTTGGAGAAAGAACTTGAGACACACTTGGTAAAGTGTGGACAGGATGAGAAAGCCACTCCCCACGAGCTGACGCCTAATCCAAGGCAAGAAGAGGGTCATGAGTAGAGCGTGTAAGGCATTAGGAGGAGCCTGGTCTGGCACAAGAGAGCTCAAAACTAAGGGTTGCCATACCATGTTCATGCACTGACTCAGAGATGGCATAATTTGCCTGAAGTTTAGGAGCCTTTTCTGGGATCTTGTAAGTGGATTGCTTCTTGTTTATAATTTCTGATTTGGCACAAAGCAGTTGCTTCTCTGCCAAATCGGACACTGTGCTGAGGTTCTTTGGGGTGCCTAGGAACCCCCTAGATAGCCCTTTTTCTGATTTACCCTTCTGTAGCTATTGGTGATAAAACTGGGCACAAGGGGAGTGAAGGCAGCTTAATAAAATCATCTTGTTTCTCCCTTTTGTACTTCCACAAGGAAGGGATTCTTCTCAACCAGATTCCAATAGGGTTTTCAACATCAGGCCCATTGCTGGGTGAGCTCAAATAGCTGGTATTATTTTGATCATCAGTCTCAAAAACTTCAGGGTTCTTTGGGTGGGTTAATTCAGACTATCATCTTCCATAGCATTCTCTTTGGTCACCCTATCAAACAATTCTAGCTTTGTAAATATTGGGCAATTTCTCCTGTTGAGTTCCTCCTTAGAGAACTTAGAAATGGATCTTTGCCAGGCAGGAGAAGTGATAAACTTCATAGGTTTGGTGGCAAGACTTGGGATACTCTTAATAAGGTCTTCAGAGCCTTAGCCTTAGCTGGGTTTCTTTACTTTGTTTAGGGAAGCTGGACCTTTTGGAGGGACCCAGCCGCCAGGATTGCTCTCCAACCTGCTTCTCCCAGCAGTAGTACCTGCAGAACTTGAAGACACCCGTTGATGATCTTCGGGGTTTTCAGAAGTCTGGGAAGGGTGTCTGGGAGGCAGCTGCTCTTTAGAACTCTTCCACGCTTCCAGAGAGCTCTCTGACGTTGGGGAGATTTCTTACTGATGTTCACACATCACCAAGGCCTGGAAAAAGTGTCTTGGAGGCAGCTGCTCCTTGGAACCACTTTTCACAAGCACTCTCTAAACCTGAGGAAACTCCTTGCTTATTTTCAGGCCTCCCTAAAGGACAGGAAAGAACACTTTATAGGCAGAAGCTTATAAGAAATCTCCTCTTCAATATCGGTGTCTCTGAAGCCTGGAAAGACCTGGCACTGGATGTTAGGCACTAGCAAAGATTTGGGAAGATGATCTGGAGGCAGAACCCACACAAATGCACCCCTCAAAGAGCAGGACCTCTCAACCTGAGATTTACTGTACTATAAACCCCATAAAAGACTGGGAAGGACAGCATCACCACTGAAATGTACCCCATGACAGCAGCACTCTCTGGACCTGCAGAGATTTGCTGGACTTTATTGCTCACCAAGGAAAAGCAGGATATCTGGCAGGCAATGGCACCATAAAAATGCACCCCGCAATGGCAGCCCTCCCTCCAAGGAGAAACCTCAGAGACTGAATGCTTGACTTCAGGCTTCCCCTGTGGCTGGCAAGGGCACCCAGGAGGCTCCCCACAAATTCCTCCTACAGCAGCAGCACTCTCTGAACCTGAGATTTACAGGACTGGAGGCTGTGTCAGCGACTGGGAAGGCTATCTGGGGAACCGTGGCTCCACAGAAATGCCTCTTTCAGTAGCAGTGCCCGCTGAACCTGACAATGCTTTTGCTAACATTAGACCTCTCCAACGGCTGGGAGTGAAGTCTGGCAGACCAAGATCCAGGGAAATGCTCCCATCCACAGCAGCGCTCTTGGGGCCTGAGGACACTCCTTGCTCCACTATTGGTCTCACCAGGGGCTGAGGCCACCCCGTTTGGAAGGCAATCTTCTTTTTAAACCCTGTACTGTCAGCCACACTCCAACTCTGCTTTATGTCACACTGTTGGATACTTACAGTTCAGTCAAGGATATGAAGGAGGCAGAGGAGCCTGTTTGTCCAGCCATGAAATAGGCCAGTTAAGCTGAGGCCTGAAGAGAGAGGCGCTCTTCTCTTCCCTGGAAAGCACCCAGAGGACAGGAGGGATAGGTTGCGACACCACTGCTGCCGCTCCTTCCTTCACCGCTTATTTCTGAAATAAGCTCCAGTTCGGAAAGTGGGTTTGGATCGTGCCGACTCTCTCCAGCATTGCCACAACTATTGCAGCTTGAGTGCCACTTTGTTCCTCAGAGCAGCATCCTGAGATTAGTGTGTGTACAACAGGTAGTGAATTTAGAGTGTAAATTATTTATGTTGTTAACAAATTACAGTCATCCCTTGGTATCCGTGGGAGATTGGTTCCAGGAAACACAAGCGCGCATGCGCACACACACGGATACCAAAGTGTGCAGATGCTCAAGTCGCTTATGTAAAATGGCAAGTATTTGTAGATGCGAAACCTGCATACGGCCAGCCAACTCTGTGTGTGCGTTTGTGTGTGTAAATTATATATACAGTACTTAACTGTTTTACCTATAGATAGACTGTGTAGCGTCTTATGAAAGTAAACCTATAATAACAATGAAAGAATTAGTATGATCCAGGTACTCTTTTAAGAGCTTCTACATAGGTTATTGTATTAAATTTTCATGATAATCCTAGGGCAGGCTTTTTCAGCCCTGGCACAATTAATATTTTGGGCCTGATTATGATTTGCTGTGGAGGCTGTTCTGTGCACACTAGGATGCATAGCAGCACTCCTGGCCTCTACCTAGTAGATGCCAATGACATCCTTCTCATCCCCACCCCCAGCTCTGACAACTGAAAATGTCTCCAGACACTGTCAAACGTCTCTTGGAAGACAAAATTTGGCCTCAGATGAGACCACTGCTCTAAGCGGAAGTTCCCTTTTTATGGATGAGGAAACTGAGGCTTAAAAAGATTAAGTATTTGCCCAAGTTCAGGCAGCTTTCAAGGACCAGACTCAAGATTTAAATCCTGTCTATAGAGCTTGAGCTCTCAACAACCATTCTCTAGGTCACAGAATGGTTATGTCTTTTAATATCCAATGTGTACCAAGCCACTCAAGATACTTCCAGCTACCTCACAGTTTTTGGCTGTCACTACTGGATAGGTAGAAGATTTTGCATTTCTAGTGGCCAAGATCACTGAAAGACTTAACATCAGGTCACACATGTCTATACCTCTTTGAGAGACTAGGAAGTGTGAAACCCTTTTTAGTGTTGTTTCTACCTGGTGTAGGGGGAAAGCCTAATTTTGTCACACCCAGAGAACATTAACAACCTGAGTGAGGGGGGATGACTTTGCTGTCGCTGTGTGTCTAACAAGGTCACTGAACTAGGTTTGACATCCCACTTAATGCTTGATGACTCACTTCCTAAGGCCTCAGATGATTTTTATGCTACAGATGCTGCAAAGATCAAGGAGCTGGTGTTTGCCATGTGCCTGGAGATCTTGAATGCATTATTCTTCTACAGTGCTTTTCATTCATTTGCCAATCAGAAAGAATATAAGACTAGTAGCTGAAACTCACTAATCAGAACCAGCATGTAAGAAAGCTCAGAGATTAGGCTTTACAAGGTGTTATCAAATACCACCCTTACCTCTCAACCGTGTTGAGCTCTAGGTAAGGGGAAAAGTGTATCCAAGGTACTGAATCCAAAATGACAGTAGATGCCTGTTCTTTGTCTAGGTAGGACTTCTTGAATCTTATTGAATGGATCGCCGGCTCTTTAATATTCTGTGCCTCTCAAAACAGAAACTTTTGTTTAGCTTCATTTTTCTGGGTAATTGCATCAGTGGTAATGCATTTATGCTCTGAAAATATGCTGTATCTAATTCTCATAATCCTAGCTTAGTAAACGGTTTGTGCTTGTTATTTCAAACCCGTTTTCCCACAAGCCTATCATTGCCAATGCTTTATTCATTATGGGATCATTAATTAAATGTGTGCATTACCTCATCAAGCTTGTATTTACCATAAACTGGCAAGATATGTCATTGTCATTGATAAGCTGGAAAGCAGAGAGTTACAAAACCACCCAGGTCACAGATCCATATCCAGCATTTACTTTTGAAGTTCTACTTATCCCACGTATGAAGTGACAACCTCAATTGCAAGGCTAAACAATTTTGTTGAAATCTCTTCAGTCAGCCAAACCCTGACCAATGACTTTTGTTTGAAAGGTATTTATGCCTCTTTAATAAATGTAATAAATGTTATGTTAACTCGTTAGGGTTAAGAATTTGGTTTAAATGTTCTGGAGGTATTTTTAAACCAGGTTGATGAATGTGTGGGTGATTAATGGAGAAGGATGTGGGGAGAGAAAACAGGGAAAACAGAGAGCAAGCTTGTTTTGGCCTTGACAGCCCTATTTCTCAACCCTCCAGACATTCATTTCTTGACTCTGTGATGTCGTTTGGGGCCTCCCTGCTACTTTCCTTCAGTCTACAAGTGCCAGCATTTCACAAGAGCCAGTAAAAAGCATGCGGTAGGCACAGCAGGTAAAGCACTGTACTCAGACAACCATTGTGCCGATGACACATGGCAGCATCCAGTCTCTCCCTGTTGGAAGGGGCTCTCCACTCTAACCTGCCCCAGCCAAGACTGCTCCTTCCCTTAGTAATTTGAAAACCGTGGGAAAACTCCAGTACTGCCCATTCCATGTAATGCTTCAAGGAGAAGTCTCCGGCAGAGAAGAATTATATATTGTCTTTTATGAATAAACAAACAGAAGGGACCAGTCCCAAGTCTGACAGGACGTTAGCAAAGGTCCTTGGTGGGAAGGATTTATGATAAACTGGGTGGAAAATGCATGGGGCTGTTAGTGTGAGTCTTGGCCCTGTATATTCTTCCTTGCCCCCATTCCAGGCAGGTAGTTAGGTCTTTCTGTTCTGCTGATTGGGGGGGATTTGTGTTGCCATCAGAGAGAAGGTGCTTTAGGAAAATTCTTTTGTTGTCTTTGGTTTTCTACAAGCCTGAGCTCCTTGGGGTTGTGGTGCAGAGGAAGGAAAGAGCTGAAGATCAGGAGAGAAAGATGGAGAAGATCCTCTTCCCATTTTGGCCCCGGTTGAGAAGCAGACACCTTCTTTGAGAAGTGGGACCTGTGCCCCATTCCCAGTAGTGCCACCTACAGGTGGCAGGGCCTCTAGACTTTCTTGGGAGGAAACAAAGTGTAATGAAAGAAATTAAATGCTGTGATGAAGAGCATGGACTCTAAAACCAGTTTGCCCTGTTTCAAATCCCAGCCCTCTGCCATGGAGCCATCAGACCTTGTTCTACTTAATTCTCTGTGCCTTGGTTTACTTATCTGTAAAGTTACAATAATTTAAAAAATCTCATATAGTATATGTGAGGATTCAAAGAGTAAATTCGTGGAAAATACTTAGAACAATCCCTGGCACATAGTGAGCCCTCCATAAATATCAATTGCTGTTATTCATGTTTAAAACCAATAAATAGCTCCGTGTTCAAGTTTGGCATAAAATCAATGAAGCTCTTGCCTCCAAGTGTCTTCTTGCACTTGCACAGGGAGGATATTGTGGCTACCATGTTGCACTGAAGACAAGACAACATTTTTTACTTTTTCTGATAACCATTCTACCTTCCAGGATTCAGGAGAAGCAGACTCCCCTACCCTACATAATCCAGAGTTTGAAGTTGCCAGAAATCATGCAGGATGGAGGAGCAAATCAGATATTCAATAATTTAAAGGAAAGAAAAAGAAATGTGGCATGTCTTGTACATTTGAGTTTTTTAAATTAATTTCTTACCAATCCACAAATAATGGGCCACCTGCCTATTTCTTCCTTATACAAAGCAAATTCATGGTATCAGTGAAGACATTTATTGGCACAGCAGATTTAATTACAGAGAAATCTGATAATCCAGACTAATGCAATCTAGGAAATGGGATTAAGTAGGACTGAGAGAGTTTTTTCCTAGGAAGGAGAGGGCCAGGTGGTGTGGGGTAGGGAATAAAGATCATTCACAGCAGTGTTAAAGGTGAGAAAGAATGGACAAGAGGACAACCTACAACAAATCATGCTGGGAAACTGGATATTCACATGCAAAAGAGTGAAGTTAGACCCTTATCTTATAAGCAAAATATTAACTCAAAATGGATTAAAGATCTAAACATTAAAACTCAAAACTATAAAATTCCTAGAAGAAAACATAGGAAAAAAACTTCATGATGTTCAATGTGACAATAATTTCTTGGATATGACACCAAAAGCATATGCAACAAAAACAAAAATAGACAATCAGGACTACATTAAACTTAAAAATGTCTGTGCATCAAAAGACACAATTAACAGAGTAAAAAGGCAAACTATGGAATGGGAGAAAATATTTACAAATCATACATCTGACAAGGGGTTAATGTCCAGAATATATAAAGAACTCCAATAACTCCACAACGATAGTAACAACAAAAAACAAATAACCCAAATAAAACCGGGCAAAGGAATTAAATAAACATCTCTCCAACAATGATATACAAATGGCCAAAAACATATGAAAAGATGGCCAACATCACTAATAATTAGAGATATGCAAATCAAAACCACAATGAGGTATTACCTTACACCCATTAGGTTGGCTACCACATAAATAAAAGCAGAAAATAGCAAGTGTTGGTAAGGACGTGGAGAAATTGTAACTCTTGTGCACCATTGGTGGGATTGTAAAACGGTGCAATTGCTATGGAAAACAGTATAACAAAAAATTAAATTAGAAATAGAACTACCATACAATTAAAAATAGAACTACCATATGATTCAGTAATCCCACTTCAGAGTATATATAAAAAAGAATTGAAAGTAGAGTCTGGAAGAGATATTTTCACAACCGTGTTCACAGAAGCATTATTTACAGTAGTCAAGAGGTAGAAGCAACCCAAATGTCCACTGACAGATGAATGATAAATAAAATGTGGTATATTCATACAATGGGACATTGTTCAGTCTTAAAAAGGAAGGAAATCCTACCACAAGCTACAACATGGATGAACTTTGAGGACATTATGCTAAGTGAAATAAGCCAGTTACAAAAAGACAAATATTGTGTAATTCCAATCATATAAGGTATCTAAAGTAGTCAAATGCATAAAAACAAAATGGAATGGTGGTTACCAAGAACTGGAGGGAGAGGAAGATAGAGAGTTATTATTTAATAGGTATAGAGTTTCAGTTTTGCAAGATAACAAAGTTCTGGAGATCTATTGTACAACAACGTGAATATACTTACCACTACTGAACTATTCATTTAAAAATAGTTAAGATCATAAACAACAACAAGAACAATGGAGGAAAGCCTCAATTTTAGGAACTAAGACTCCTTGATGTTCCGCAGGAAAGTGAGGTCTATGGCTGCAGTGAGAAGGTCATAGAAACAGGCCAGTTGTCTCTGCCTTTCACCAGAGGCAGTTCCCAAAGAGGGGTGCCAGTGGAGAGATATCAGTGGGCAACCTTCCCAAGAGCTGGGTAAATACCCTCTTCAGTGCTGCACTACCCAGCAATCAGGCAGAAGCAACAGCTGTGGCCCAGACCAAGTGTTTGCCAATTATAGATAAGGCAAAAGGAAAAGAATTACAGAAACAAGGGGCACTCTCACAACAGAAGGAAGAGGCATTGCAGGACTAAAAGACCAGCTGGATATTCCATGCATGAGCAGCATCCTCTGAAAGATACAACTTAAAGAACTTTTATAGGAAGAGCAGTGATTCTGCTCCTCTGCTGACTAAATGACCCTAACCACTCCTGGGCAAAGTGTCCTCATCCATCAGATAGGAATAATTATGCCTTCTCTGCCCACCTTTGATAAGGTTGCTGTAAAAGTAAAAAATAAGGTCATAAATATGAAAATATTTTATAAACCATAGAGTGTTCTAAAGTGTAGAGAATTAATTTGAGGAGGGAGCTCATCCAATTCTAGAAAGAGCTGACAAATCCAGAAGACTGGAAAATCCAGCAGGTCACCAGGCAAAATTATCTTCCATGACGAGATGAAACAGGAGCAGATAGATCACACCAAGATCCAGCTTTTCATTCTATCCCATCTAGGGGTCGCTTCATTCTTTCGAGAGCATGCGAGTGGGCATTAGGAGGAGGGCATCACCGAATGAGCTCTGTGGCTAGGTGAGCAGCCTTGAACAACCAATGAGCATCTCTGGGCTGCAGTTTCCTCATCTGTAATAGGAGGAGGTTTCTCTCTAGATTATCTCCCAGCTCTGGCATTCTCTTACAGTCTAAAATGATGGTGTCTTTACCCCGCTGTTACTGGAACAAATGCTGGGCGTTGTGTTTCCATGAGGGGAAAGAGTAGCATTAACTTGGAAACACATCAGTTCTTCCTTCTCATCAAAGAGAGTTTTCATCTGTGAAAATTGGACTCATTTATGTGAGTCTTAAAGCTGAAAACTTAATTTATTACAGTTATACCAGAGTAATTTCCTCATACTTCCTCCCTTCCTTCCTCCCTTCCTTCCCCTCTTCCTTTCTTCTATGCTTCTTTCTCTCATCCCTTTCTTCTTGCTGTCTCTCCCTCCTTTTATCTTTCCTAAATGACATTCATCTCCTAACTGGTCTTTCTATCGCATAATATCACAGTAGACATCAACCTATGCCAGACAATGAATGTCACATTCAACAAAGCCTGGAGATGTGATTTCCATACGTGGCCATCAGCCCTTCTGTCCCAGAATGGTTGCTGGATAATTGCTAACTACTCAATTGAGTCACATGGACAACATGACTAAATTGAGAGATCACTAATGTTTGTCAACTGATAAATTTAGGTAAATAACCTGTAACTAACTGGATAATGGATAATTAGCAACCCATTCAATTATTTAGAATGGAGAAACTGGTTCTGTATATATTACCTGAGCCTTTCCTCCTCTTGCCCCTGAGATAGCCCCATTTCCCGACGATGTGAACTCAAACAAGCTCATGGTTACTTTTACTTCAAAAATAAGTTTTGCTCAAGAACTTAGAGATGTGAGAGGTTTATTCAAACTTTAGGTCTAAAGTCATAAAAAATTATATAGTCTCATGGGCTGCAGTTAAATATTTCAAGGAACAGACATCATATATAATTTCTCATCTATTAGCTAATATAACAAAATCAAATGTAGAAGTTAGCAAATAGCTAGGTAAATCATAATTTTCATCTCTAAAATAGCACTTCATGCAACTCTAGGTAGAGTGTGGGTTCTGACATTTGAAGTTACCGGCACTGATATTTTTCAATTTTTTGCAAGGAAATAAAAGGAAAACATTTCAAAAACTGCCAATATGTGACTCTTTGTTTTTCATTTTTATTCCAAAGAAAAAAACCTCATTATTGAATCACTTAATGAAAGTATTTTCAAAATTACCTCCAAACAGTCTTCTTGGTATTCTCCAATTTAGGGCGTCCTATTATTGAGTGTAGGTGAGTTTCTGAGGCTCATCTAGTTGATTTTATATATTCCACTTAGGATTAGCTGTGAAATCTAACAGAGCTGGTTGTGAATCTTGATGCCACCACTATGCACCATATGGTCTTGGGCAGGTTACCTAACCTTTTAATGCTTCTATAAAATGAGAATATTGCCCACTTTGTACAGTGTAAGTTGCTTAGTGCAATGTCTGGCACAGAGTAAGCCTTATATTAATATTAATTACTGTTAGTAACAATAGCCTTCTTGTTATTATTAAATAAAGCAATGGGACTAGGTATTCCTCCAAGTCTCTTTCAGTTTTAAAATGCTATAAATTTATGTTCCAGATTACACTGACTTAAGATTTGAGAAAATTTAAATAAGACCATCTATTGGCAGGAATTAGCCAACTCCAAGTAGATTTAACTTAGAAAAAATTTTTTATCATTGACCTTTGGAGGTATATCAAGCAAGCTTTCAAGCTACTGTTTAAAACCAATTTCAAAGATTACTATTGAATCCCACTTCACAAACATTGTGTCCCATTAAAGTAAAATATAGTCTATTTTTTTAAAATTGCCCTTAAGCAAATAGCCATGCTTTAAAAAACTAATTCTATTTCCAAAGTCATGCTTTCACCATTAGGGTTTCAGTTTGACTTAATGACATTGGCATAAACTTGTATACTCTTTACTAATGTATCTCTGAAGCCGTTGACTTCTCTCTAGCATTCATAAGAGCCCAGTTGGGAAAATCAACTCGAAACAATCCAGTGAAAGGGAAAATATAAAGGAAACATACACACACACACACACACACACTCTTTCTGAAAGCTCAAATCTCACACAGAAAAGGCCTTTGATCTCCTTTGAACCACAATCAGCACCATCTCAGACCAGCTTTCATGATGTCCACGTGCAATGTTGCTGAGCTGCCTACAACATGCTTCAGGACTCTAACAAAAGTCTTGGCAACTTGCTGTTGGAGTTTCTCAAAGCCACAGCAGTTCTTTCTCGCTTTTAATGAAATTCCTTTCTATTTCTCCAGGTATGACTCCCCTTGGACCAGCAAGGCATATTTTCTCCTTGAGTTAGGACAGCTTATGACAAATAATGATGGGGAATCAATAGACAGGAGGGAAATATTGGGTGAGAGTCTGAATGAATCTCTGAGATAAATTATTGACCATAGGCATGGCCAGCTCTCCTTTCACTTATATGTTCGTATTCCATCTCACTAACAACCTGAAAGAAAATCAAATATTTTGTTTGGGGGCTTCACTAATATCAGCAACTTTTACTATCTTAATGGCATTTTTATTGATCTCAGCTTTAATGGGAGCTGTATATATTTGATGTTGGTCATTTAAAGTAGAGGTGAGTAATAGACTTCCCCACTGAGGATCATAAAGCAGCTCCTTGTCTGGCAAGCACGGGAAGCAAATAGAAGACAGCATTTAATCTACTGTTCTACTGCAGTTATCAGGGACCGAGATGAAAAAAATTAAAATGTAAAGGTTGGAGCCTCCCCTCTCCCGTGCTTCTCGCCCCCTCCTGTTCCTATCCCCCCTTCAGCCCTCCCCACGCTGAATCCTGGGCACACTGGTCACCAGCAGACTAACAACAAAAGGCCATTGGCGCAATGACCTTGGCTGTGGCATCACGCACTGGAGGAAAGAAATGAAGCCATTAGACTGAGGCAGGAGAACAGGTTATAAATCAAGCCATTTCCAATAAGCTGCCGTAATGGCCATCCATCATTGCCAGCCCAGCACACAGCAGACCATGGAGACACCGGAGCTGCTAAAGCTGAGACATAAACAATAATAATCCAGGCTTGATGTTTCAGCCCTTCAGGAAATTTAGGGACATTTGCTTTTCTTTTGTTTGTCAGAGGTGATATTTAAAGCATAAGATGTAATAAATAGAGGAAAGGTGACACGCTGGTATGGTTTACAAGCACTGCATTCTGGGTGGGATTAAAGGGAGAGGAAAAAGTTGAATTCCAAAAATAGCTACTGATTCTGGAATTAAAAAAAAAAAAAAAGCAGACCCCCTAATCAAAGAAACAAACCAAACATCACCATTTTCATGGAATGACAGCTAGATGTTTTTGGAATAGGTTGATAGGTCTCACTGCTTGGAGGATTCTGGCAGTTTGTGATATTGGAATAAGACACAACAGTACTGGACCATGGTTTTTATTATATAAGAAAGAAAGAAAACTGGACAAGAGATTCAAATTTGCATTTGTAACCAGCTTACAAGGGGGTAACTGGAATTAGCTATGTAGAGGCTGTTCCTTTTAATAATATCCTATTGCTCCCTTCCAGAGGATGATCCACAATGGTGGATGACCTTATGGCACATATTTCAACACAGTGTTGTTAACATTTCAAGTGCGCTGGAGATTGTTTACTGTGGCTTTGGGGGAAAAAAATGCCAGGCAAAGAACTAGCTAGTCTAGTATGTCTGGTTTTTTCTGAAAGTCTTTAAAATGATTTCCTCAGGTTATTAGGATTTTATTTCAAAGCTTGTGCCCATCAGAGCTCACTATCCAGCATGTCTTTCCAGATTTCTCATTTCTATTCCACAATGCTTGCCTGTCTCTATCTTCATTTGATTACACAAAATATCCAGTCCATCTTTTTTATGTTACCTGATATGTTCCACTACAAATAATAATGCCACTTTTAAAAAAATATATTTCAGATCATTAAAAGCCTGTAACGGACTCGGATGATCTTAAAATTTACAAGGTGACCCTTACGGATTATTATGCTTTTTCAAACCATTCAGTAATGTAGTAGAGTGAACTACTTTGACTTGCATCAAAAGCCAAGAGCAATTAGCTAAGCATAACTGAGAGACAACAACAACTAGATGTTCAAAGAGCAATTCTTAGAAATATATGAAGGGATTGAAACATTCCTTGCAAATTGTTGATTGCACTCTTTCAAAGCTCCAAATGTATGCAATTCTTATAGGGTGTTTGTGCAATAGCTATCATGCAAACACTAGAAGAAGGTTAAGTGAAGTCCAATCAAATAGTGTAGTAATTGAGGTAAAAATATATGATTTATGGAAACTGCAACGCTTCTAAACAGAAAAAAATCAGTTACAGCCAGTTAAGGTGATTTACTTCAATTCACTTTCTTTTCACCCTAAACTTAAGATCCACAAAAGAGGAGAATGTACACCTAGATTGTCATACTTTGGTGAACCACCAGTTTCAAAATAGAATGTTTTAATTATATTTTCAGAACAGAGTAGGGTAAGGTGATGTGCTGTACAACAGATCAATGCAGGCAATAACCATTTTTCTTCCTGGTTGAAAAATAGGACTGCTGATTGCATGTTTGGGAACTGATTAAAATAGCTAAAGAAGCTGAAGATGTTTAATCAAATACATTTAGAGACACAACGTATTTTGATTCTAGGTAAGCCTGAGACATTTACCCAGAATGAGTCTACCCTCTCTGACAATTTTTAAGAAAATATATTTAAATGCCTTTTGGCTTCCCTGGCACAAAGATAGGATCTATCCAACTACTAGAGAGGGGAACCGGAAATGGATTTTTCCTTAATTTTTCTGTGGCATCCTATCAGAGTTGCCCCTTCAGCTAAATGGGGAAGTCTAACTGGGTTGATCCCAGACTTTTCAAGAAAATTGGCATACATTTTTAATGGTTTGTCTAAATATTCCTATAATTAAGCATCTGAAGATGTTTTAATACAAACGCAATAGATTTGTTTTCTCATGAGCTGCTATTTAAATAGTAATTTATAATAAATATTTATAAGTGTTTATAAATAAAATATTAATCGCCTGAAATGACATTTTAATGTGGTGTTAACCATCAATGTAATGCTGTATAGCATGAAGCTGTCTTACAAAATGTTTTGGAGGTTCTGACTCTACACCTGCACCATCATGGTGGTTTAAGGAACAAACATAGCTGTGGGGTGTTTCCAGGGCTGCTCTTGGACAGAAGTAAAGCCCCTCCAGATGTTAGGATTGTTAGAAATGCCGAGCCATGAGCAACATAACAATCTCCCTCCTCTTCCTCTACCCAGCTTCTGCACAGAAACTCTACCAGAAACAAGAACATCTAGACTATTACTAATACTTTGCACAATGGAAAGTCTATCTTCTCTCAGGCACTTGTTCCAATGCCCTCTCTTTGTCTCTGGCCTTTTGATTGTGAGACCTTTCAGAAAGGGAAGGGCAGAGACCTGACTGCTCTCCAGGCCGCTCACAATTTGTGCAACTTGTTCTATGCCAAGGCCAAATTGGATTAGGAAATGATAGATAAAGAGAGAGGAAGAAAAGACAGTAAACAGCATCTGCTAAGTTTTGTTCTCGATAAGAAGGAAAGGGGAAAAAACCCTAATGATAGCCTGCTGAAATTTCTTTCTAGATTGAGTGTCTATCGCTCACCTACCCAGGAGCAAACAGAATCTCTGTGGGCCTCAATACCTCCATCTGTGACCTATGAAAATAAATGTATGCTATTTACATATTTTTAGGGACACTAATGAGACCAACAGTTTATTTTTATTTATTCATTAATTGATTCAATTCATAAACTTCCACCATCTGCTACAAAGACTCAATTAACTAATTATTAGATCCCGGTTTGCATGTATAATATTTTATAAAAATGCTAAAATGGTGGAGGCAGTAGGGTATGTGAGCAAGGTTGGATTTTTTTCTTGGAAGAGCATATCATACTTTTGCCTTGTGCTTATCCTCAAGCAAATTTGAATATCATGAATCTTCTGTGTAATGTAAAGGGAAGTGCATCCAGTGGGCAATGACAGACTTTGGTTATTGGCTTAGGTTTAGTGTATAGCATCTGGTGCTTTGCATGAATTTTCTAGCATATTTGAGCCTCGATTTCTACATTTATAAAACGGAGTTGGATGAGATGCTGATGCTAATAAGAATGTTAATAATACCTTACATTTATTTAGTTTTATCCTGCTTAAAAAGATCTTGTGGTTACAACATCACACTTGATTCTTTAAAATGCTATCTTAAAGATAGGGATTAAAGGTACAGGCATACCTTAAAGATATTGTGGATTCAACTCCAGACTGCTCCAATAAAGCAAATATTGTAATAAAACAAGTCACACAAAGGTTTTGGTTTCCCAGTGCATATAAAAGTTATATTTACACTATACTGCAGCATTATTAAGTGGACAATAACATTTTGTCTAAAAAATGCACATACCTTAATTAAAAATACTTTATTGCTAAAAAATGCTAATGACCATCTGAGCCTTCATCAAGTCATGATCTTTTTGCTGGTGAAGGGTCTTGTTTCAATGTTAATGGCTCCTGACTGATCAGGGTGGTGGTTGTTGAAGGTTGGAGTGGCTGTGGCAATTTCTTAAAATAATACAACAATGAAGTTTTCTGCATCAATTGACTCTTCCTTTCACAAAAGATTTCACAAATGCAATGCTATTTGATAGCAGTTACCCACACTGGAACTCTTTCAAAATTGGAGTCAATCTTCTCTAACCCGACTGTTGCTTTACCAACTAAGTTTACGGAATATTCTAAATCTTGTGTTGCCATTTCAATGATGTTCACAGCATCTTCACCAGGAGTAGATGCCATCTCAAGAAACTGCTTGCTGTGTTCATTCTTAAGAAGCAAGTCCTCGTAAGCCATGAGGATTAGAGTCAACTTCTTTTAAACTCCTGTTATGTTGATATTTTGATCTCCTCCTATGAGTCACAAGTATTGTTATTGGTACCTAGAATGCTGAATCTTTTCCAGAGGTTTTCAATTTACTTTGCCTAGATCCATTAGAGGAATCACTCTGTATGGCAGCTACATCCCTATGAAATGTATTTCTTAAATAATAATATATAAAAGTCAAATTTACTCCTTGATCCATGGACTGCAGAATGGAGGTTGTATTAGCTGGCATGGAAAAAATATTAATCTTTTTGTGAATCTCCATCAGAGCTTGGGTGACCAAGTACAAGTACATTGTCAATGAGTGGTACTAATTTGAAAGGAATCTTTTTTTTTTCTCAAAACCACTGATGTAGGTCTCAACAATGAGCTTAAAATATTCAGTAAACCATGCTGTAAATAGATATGCTGTCATCTAGGCTTTATTCTTCCATTTTTAGAGCACAGTCAGAGTAGATTTATCATAAAGGCCCTAAGATTTTCAGAATGGTAGATGAACATTGGCTTCAACTGAAAGTCACCAGCTTCATTAGCCCCTAACAAGAGATTCAGGTTGTCCTTTAAAGCTTTAAAACCAGAAATTGAGTTCTCCTTTCTAGCTATGAAAGTCCTAGATGGCATCTTCTTCCAACACAAGGCTTTTTTGTCAACATTGAAAATCTGTTGTTTAGTATAGCCCTGTTCACCAATGATCTAGCTAGATCTTCTGCATAACTTACTGCAGCTTCTACATCAGCACTTCCTGTTTCACCTTGCACTTTTGTTATGGAGATGGCTTCTTTCCTTAAACCTCATGCACCAAGCTCTGCTAGCTTCAAACTTTGCTTCTGTAGCTTCTTCACCTGTCTTAGCCTTCACAGAATTGAAGAAAGTTAGGGTCTTGCTCTGGATTTGGCTTTGGCTTAAGAGAATGTTGTGGGTGGTTTGATCTTCTGTCCAGACCACTAAAATTTTCTCCATGTCAGTAATAAGGCTGTTTCACTTTCTTATCATTCATGTGTTCACTGGAGTAGCACTTAATTTTCTTCAAGAACTTTTTCTTTACATTCACAACTTGGCTAACTTGCACAAGAGGCCTAGCTTTTGGGCTATCTTGGCTTTTGACATGCCTTCCTCACTAAGCTTAGTCATTTTTAAAATAATATACGTGTGACTCTTCCTTTCACTTGAACACTTAGGTGCCAACGTAGGGTTATAACTGGCCTAAGTTTAATATTATTGTGTCTTAGGGAATAGGGAGGGCCAACAAAAGGGAGAGAGACAGCAGACTGACTGGTTGGTGGAGCAGTCAGAACACACAAATTGATTGGTCAAGTCAGTTCACTGTCTCATATGGGCATGGTTCATGATACCCCAAAACAATCACAACAAGAGTAACATCAAAGATCACTGATCACAGGTCACCATAACAGATATAGTAATAATGAAAAAGTTTGAAATATTGTGAGAATTACCAAAATGTGACACAGAGGCACAAAGTAAGCACATGCTGTTGGAAAAATGGCACCAATGGACTTTCCAATACAGGGTTGCCACAAACTTTCAATTTGTAAAAAAATGCAATACCTGTGAAGTACAATAAAAAAGTGCAATAAAACAAGGTATGCCTATAGATGTTGCAAACTCCAATTTAATGAATAATGATAATGAGGCTCAGAAGAATCAAAATACTAAAGTACTTTCACACCACTAGTCAGTGATAGGCCAAAGATTTAAATCTACATGTTCCTTTTTTTTTTTTTTAACTTTTAGGTAACATTGCTTTTATAATTATAAAGCATGTTCTTAATGCATGTTTTCTAAGTAGATGGTTTCTCCAAAAACTATTTCTGCTCAAAATTTCTACATTTTTGTCATTTCTAATTGATTCTTTTGTCCTTTGACCATTTCTATAGCACAGTGCTCTGAGAGGATTTCCTGTTTCTGTTGGTCATTGAAAGGTTTCACTTTTCTACTCTACACATGGCAGCACTCATCATCAGGGATGCAACTCAGTTGATAATATGCATCTCTGGGAAAGACAATGTAGAAAGGTAGAAATGTGCTGTGTTAATTTCACATCAATGATGTTATAGTTGAGAATATTGGCATTTAAGTGCATGAAAATGTTTCTGGCTGCCTCTAAACCTTATTATTTACAATTCATTACTTATGAGTTGAGTCCCAGTATCTAACATGCACTCTGCCAATTGCATTGTATCAAATTTCATAAAAGAAGGCAGTAAACATACAGATACCTGTTGCACAGTCCCCTAGAAACCAATCCTCTGTGCTGTGCTCTATGAAATTCTGTTTTGATTAGGTTGTTACATCGGGGACAGAACTGCAAATAGTGTTTGGCAGAGGAAAAATGTGGGCCTGTATAATGCTAAGATTAAAGTCTGTCCAATAATACAAGCATGTCAGCCGGGACGGGTCCTATATTTATAGCAAAAATGCTACCGAGTGAGGATTCATCACACAGGTTCAAGGGAGGTAGTGTCAATTACTTTGAGACCTTTTGTGATAACACTGGATGGACCTCTGAGAAAGCACCATATTTAATCTATTTCCTGCTTTAGTGGATAAAGAATTAGTAAATACAATAGGAAATAATCCCATTTGGGCAGAAGGCAGAGAGGAAGAAGACAGGCAAAAATGACCTCATGTCGTAGATTCTCTACACTTCTAATTTTTATGATCCTATGATGTGAGAGTCTAATTAATAGGATGACTTCTTTGAGTATTTCATGCCCTGTGCCTTACGTAACTCTTCCACATGGCGAATTATATGGCTTAGACTGCCATGCAGAGACAGAAGGTAAGAAGTGATGGAGTGAAAGTAATGGGTTCTTGAATTAATGTGTTTGAGCAGGGGCACATTTTCAGTGGTGGGCCACACTCTGAAGTCATATGTATTTGCTATCCTGCAGCAGAATGACTTCCCCAATTAATTAGTCTCTTGATCGAGTGCTGTGTGGTTGTGTGGATATGAGAGAAAGCAAATAAAAAGCTGTGTGTAAAATAATCACGCGCTGAAAGGAGATTCACTAAATTTGGTACCCATACGCCACGCAAGAGGCTCTTTGTAACAGGTCAGATTATCCCTCAGATTTACAGATCTAATAAGCATAATTGACAGATCCTGCATGTGACCACAGGTGGGAACAGCTGGTGGGTACTTGCCAAGAGCAACACATTTAACCAGCTGCCAGTGGAGCTTGCCAAAGCAGGGTCACCATGGAGCAGCTGGTCTTCTGGGTATGATGCTAAAAATCTGTCACTAGTACTTCCCGATTGTCACCTGCTAGCTAATCTTCCAGTAGGTCCTTACTTAACGGAGTTGGGGTCAGGGGACAGGAAAGTTCACTATTCCTGAGCATCATTATGTCCAGGTAATATGTACGGCCAAAAATAGGGCTGTTACTCCAACTATAACAATGCACATGATTGAGGCACCATGATCACTGTCAGTATCAAGCTGATTTTTCTTAGCTGCAGTCCCTTTGTAATAATGTCCCATCCAATTACAAGGGAAACTCCAGAAGTGATGCTCTTCTCAAACAACAGAAATCTGGAGACCTCCAAAGTGATGATTTGCCTTTGAGGAGTGGCTCTTTGACAAGAGTTGGATTTTCCAGGTTTAAGTAATTAGCTTACACCTTGATGTAATATGGTATAAGTATAAGATCTATTTTTGCTGCAGGAAAACAGAAATTGTTACATAGCATATCCATTCGATGATTCACATTTCATCCACCTTACCATCTCCTCCTGCCTTCAGCTGTCACTCCTACAACCCCCAGCAGAGTTATCCCAGCCCAGTTTGACCCTGTTGATGAATTAAATAAAACACAGATTGGTGTGCTATTATAGAACTGACAAGATGCCTTGCTTTCTAGGTATATAACAATATACATTGTGACAATGTCATATAACACATTCCTTGTTTCCTTTTGACTGAAATGGAGTTTTCTTCTACTTCACAGGAATTCACATAAACTATTCTAATCTGACCTCTTTTATAACCAATTGTTTTGATAAAATATAATACAAGAGCAGAGAGCCGGCAATCTCTCTATGCCAATTGTATTTAAAATATAACCCTGGTGTCCTTTTCTCCAGTGTGAATACTTCTTAGATGCTGCAAAGCCATTGTATCAGAAGTTTACACAATACTGACATAAGAATAACACTGATAGGTTCTGTATACATTTTTTAAGTTGTACACCTCTACCTTTTTGCATATTCTGCTCCCTCCACCTGGAAGCACAGTAATTGTCCCTCACAACACATGCTTCCCTTCCTCATTTCCCTAATAAAATCCCTCGAGTTCTGACTGGCTATGGTGGCCCACTTAGCAACTACATTTCCCAGGCTTCATTAAAACTTGGTGTGCTTAAGTTCAGCAGACAGGATGTGAGTGGAAGTGATGTGAACAATTTCTATGTCAGGTCATTTAAATAGGAAGTCACCCATGTTCTACTTCTCTTTCACCTTTCCTGTGAGCTGGAACATAGCCCTAAAGCTGCCGATTGCTGGCAAATGGCAAACAAAGAAAGAAGGAATCCGAAACCCTGCTGACCTCACAAAGCAGAGCTGTCTACTCGCTCCAGACTGCCCACCTACTTGTAGACAGACAACTAAATACACTGCTATGTTGTTTCAATCACTCTAGTGTTAGTCTGTTTATAACAACAGCTTAGCTTTATACCCTAACTGATATATACCTTCCTCTTTCTGGTCTCCATAGCTTTGTTTCTGCCATTTTCTCTTCTTGGAATGTTCTTAACTGTCTAGTGAACATCCACTCTGTTTGTAAGCACAGATCCTGTGATACATCCTTCAAACTTCATTGACTATTTGTCAATGACAAATAATGTCATTGATTTCTGACAGAATCCAATTCTTGAGGGAATAGGTACAGAGCTGAGTTGTCCCTGTCAAATCCTCTAGTGAAATAATAGCCCATGGTAGTGTGGGAGATCTCAAGGATGTAAGATTAGGTTGGAGGAGGTGTGGGACCTCCAAGGGTTAGGGTGCCCCAGCCATAGCTAAAGGACCTGAGCAGATTGTTAATTGGTGCAAAGAAACAGTAGACCTGACGGACTCCAAAGATCCCTGGACAGATTTAATCATATTGAAGAATTTCCATTCCAAGTCTCTGGATAAGGAATCTCTGGACTGCCACCTGGAGAATCTTTGGCTATACAAGTCCTCATTATCGTACCTGATCAGGGTTTCAAACTCACCTCTTTTTTTTTTTTTTTACCCATTTAATCCTGGATTCCCTGAATCATGGATGAGAGTAAGTCCTAAATTGTCATGTAAATTAGGAGGTCACAAAATAGGAAGGATGCTTCAGATTAGAGATCCTCCTTTATTCTGTTTATTAGCCAAAGGAAGGCAGCCGGGAATTTCATAACCCAAACAACAATTTCCCACACCCAAGACAAATCTAGAAGACAGGCTTCTATTGTCTTCCCTTTCTGATCAGAATAAGCTTATATATAGCCTGACTGTTCAGCTTCATGGAAAAAGAAGGCTCTGTGATTTTGGTCCAGGAGCCTGGGATTCATCGGTGGTGAGAAGTCATCCTGGATAGTGAGTGCACTGGGCCAAGGGACTGCTTTCTGCTCTTCTTCTACAGGAAGGATGCAGATGTCTCGGCAGGAGAGCTAGAGGGCCTGAAGAACTCTTGGAAAATGTTTTCTTGTGCCAAAGGGCCTTGGCTCCAGACTCAGACAGCCAGCTTTCCCGACTGGCAAGAAAAAAAGATCCCCTAGAAATTAGGTTCATGGTTATCTGGAAAATAATTCCTCATTTTGTTTCCTTTTACCAGTCAGTGTTCTCAACGTTTTGTGTTTATTATTTCATGAAAGGCTCACCAATCTTACAAAGTAGGTACTGTTACCAACCTGATTTTAGAGATAAGAAAACTGAAAAACAGTGAAGTTAAAAAAAAATAAATAAAAACCTGCCCAGGAGTACACAGATAGTGAGAAATAGGGATAAGATTTAAATGCAAGAATTTGATCCCAGAGCATAAACATCCACACTGCAGCTGCCTAGGCTCATTTTCCATCTCTGGCCTCAAGATTGCCCTGTTGGAACAATGAAGAGACATGCTAGGAGAGAAGCCAAGTCCCAAGGTGTGCTTTGGGGGTGACACTCAACTTTGTAATTTCCTAGGAGCTTGTTGAGCTGGTTCTGAGAGTTTTAAAGGAAGGGCATGAAGACACCTATGACTGCGTGGCTCTCTGTGAATCACTTGCTATAACAGCTGTCCTCCTAGTTTACTTGCTCATTTTCTCTTAAACAGCCTTCTGTCTCATTTCTAGGGTATGACCAAGTGGGTCAAGCCAACATGGGCATCACCTTCCTAACTGGACTTCCTCACTCTTCCCTCTCCAACCACTCCTATCCCTCTTAGTGCTTTCCAGAGCATCCTCTTCCAACATGATCTGATTGGGTCATCCTACTCCTGAAGATGCTTCCATGGATTTCCAAAGTTCATCATATATTTCAAACTCCTTGGCTTGGCACACAAGGCCTGCCACTATCAGAATCTGCTTACCTCTCTAGGCTCATCTGCCACTGGTCCCCCACACCCCCACCTTCACCTGTCCAGCCCATCCACACCACAGCACTCTCAGCATGGTGTGCTGTGAGCATCTCTATGAGGCAGCACAGGTCACTCCCTCCTCTTGCAGGTTGCATGTACACCCTTTCCCCACTCCCGTGCCCCGACATCTTTTAGGAAGGTATTACTCATATTTTAACATCAAATCAAATATTACTTCTTCTCTTTCTTTAAAGACTTCATGATCAACTGATTCACCTGCTCCTCCCCTACACTCCTGCATCTCCCTGTAAAGAGGACAGATCCTGGAAAAAAACCCACAAGGTTACACATCCCAATTAAGAAATGTATAAGCATTATGACCTTGGGCAAAAAAAAAAAAAAGTTAGATTCTCTAAGTCCATAAGATGGGGTTACTGAAATTTCCCACACTGAGTTATTGGGAAGGGCAAATGTTACAGAGCATGAAAGACGCTTAGCTCAGTGCCAAGCACAGAGTAAACACCTGATAAGTGATACTGTTATCAGTGTTACAGTCGTCATTCTGTTCATCTCACTGCTGGGTAATTGCTGATCCATGTGCTTGTCTTCTTCTCTAGATGTACGTTTCTTGAGGATATTGTCTGTGTAATTGGATCTTACATCCCTAGCACCTGGCACAGTGCCTACCACATAACAGGTGCTCAATAAACACTTATTGGATGAATTATAACTAAATTATCTGCCATCTGTGTTGTCCGAAACCACATATATCAGCAGCATCTAGTCTACTGCTCCATTATTCCTCATCCCATCTTCCTGTATATTTAGGGAAAAGGGAGTTTATCTTACTTCTCCTCCTGGACTCAGGTCACACAAGACCTGCTGCTCTGTTCTCACTGCCTGCCGGAGTCCCTACCAGGTTGCCTTGAGTTTCAGCGAACTCCACTGCTGGAACCCCCCCGGACAGGCAGGACTGCTGCTTTCCCTGAACATGCTGCTTCTGGCACTTTGCTAGCCTCCAAGCAGGTGTGATATGTGGAAGCCACAATTCCCTTCCTTGGCCTAACCCAATAGTGAGCACTTCCCATCTATTACCTCCCCACAGTGTCACGAACACATGCCATTATAAGAAATAAATTTTCCATAAAAAGTTGGGAATAACAAAGGGAGCTTATTTTGTAGCATGAGGGACAACAGCAGGTATCACTATTCCTAAGGTTAATCCTCTGCTTCCCTGTGTCTGCTCATTTCTCTTGGGAACCAGCTATCTGGCACAATGCAATGTTGCCGAGGCTGCTCGCCTTGCTTTCCATCTCTTCACACTTCTCCAAGACCAAAGGGCCCCACCTCCTTTCTCTTGTGCTCTCCAGAAAAAAACTATCAAATTCCTATTTATTTGCTATGCACAGTCCTTCATAACCAAAAGAATCATTAACGTCTTTCCTAAATAAAAGAGCAGTCTCTGCTCAAAAACCTACCTTTAATAACACAAAGAATCAAAAGAATTTTTGGAATTACATTTTTTCTTAAGGACTTTGAATATCTAACAATAAATAGTCTATCATCTCTCTAAATGGAAGAGGAAGTAAAAAATGTATTTTATCTTTGTGCAGGGTGGATTTTTTGTTTCTTTTCTTTTTCTCTTTTCTCCTTTCCTTTCCTTTCCCTTTATTTTCTTTTCCTGAAGGAGTGTTAAGCAGGATAAGGTGCAGAGAGAAGAGCCAAGGAACTCAGCTCAGGACAGAACCAGGAATCCAAGTACAGACCACAGACGTAGTCTGGTGCCGAATGCCACTGGTCATTCTCCTTTTTTTAAATTTTTAGCAGTGTCATATCTAACTCCAGAAATCTGTGTAACTGTGGAGCGGGGGTGGGGGTATATAGAAGGAGGGGACTAAGTGTGTGCATGTGTACGGAAGGAGGTACAGAGGGGCACTCATCTGGGTATGCCTGGATGCAAACTTGATAGAGGAAAGTTGGGCTGACATTTGACATCTTATTAAATACTGGATATGTTATCACACATTCCTATTGTTGCAAAGCTGGCATGCATATGGAGTCTCTGGAGTTTTATAAAACAGACTATTAATTCAGGTTCTTGTTATATCTTCTAAGCCACAGAATCTACAGGAAGCAAGCTAGAGGTGGAGGAATAAAAACAGCTTTTCTTCAATTGGCCCTCCTGCTGCCCGGTGCCTGTGCATGGAGCCTGTGACCTCAGTTTTCCAGGAAGCCCCACGTAGCCACCATTACTGAGATCAGTAGAGGACAATTCCCTTTTATTTGGACCTTCCCCACCTGCCAGCCATCCCCTGATTCTTTGGCTCCTCTTAGAGTTTTTTCCTTCTTTTCTTTTCTAGGGTCTTCTTCTTCATTTCCTAGGTTTTAGCCATTCCATTTCATTTGCATGTTAGGGGATGAACTATTCAAATCCTGCAGTTGGAGTATTTTCAATACAATCAGACACTTCACCCTGACAAATAATTTTATGCTAGAAGAGTCTTTACTGAGTCTACATATTCTTCCAACTGAGGACTGATCAAATTCCATCTTGATCAACGTCTTTCTTCTGTTACCCTAAGGGTGGTATACACCATGCCTCAGAAGTGGAGCAGTGCATGGCAGGGATACACCAAATCCCAGACTTCCACAAGGGCAAAGCCAGAGAACCTCTTTCCTTGAGCTCCTCCATTGCCCCATGATAGACCTGGGTCAAGCATCTGGACTGTGCCTGAGGCAAATCACCCAATGGGCTACTGTGCCATTGCAAGGAAACTCAGAAGGCAAACCACCAATTAATTCTCTCTGTTACTATCCCCAGGGCTTCTGTTGAAGGAAGGTGACAATGTCATCCCAACCTGAAGAAGGAGATCAGGTGAAAGGGATTTTATTTTTGCCTACTGTATAAGTTAGCATGCTACATAAAGAATAACTCAAGGGATTTCTTCATCTGGAAAGTGACAAAAAATATTTAGGACTCTCCAAGGGCTGACAATGAGACACAGGAAGCTGGAGAAGGGAGCATGGCTGAGCTGAATTTTGAGAGGGTGCCTACTGCTGAAGCCAATGCTCTAGAGTGCAGCTCTCTCATGGTAGATTAAGTACGGTGCGAACTCAGTAATCTGAACATCCTTTATTTGAACTGTCCCATTATTCAAATGACTCCCTAAAGCCAATTTCCTTTACCTTTTATGCCCTGACATGCTGAAATTGAAAATTTCTCTCATTGTTCTATTTCTTTTTTTCATCTTCAAACTGTATTAGTCAAACCCACAGCATGCCTGAGCACCTTCAAGCCCTGATTTGTTTGGATAATTGAGCTTCCACTGTAGTTTTGAATCTAATACGTGATGGTAGCTGTGCTCAGAAGTTCCCCACCAGATGGAAAGTAGAAGGGAACTGGGGCAGGGAACAGGCGGACTAGTTCTGCATTCAAGGAGTGAGTTTCCACCCTCACAGTCTCATATATGGTTGTAGCTAATCAATAAGTCCTTCATTTATTCAGCCTACTACATATAAGCAACTATATGTAAAGAAATGTAGTGTAGAGGTTAGCTCGGATGTGAGCTTAAACCCCAGTTGTACCACCTACTAACTGTGTGACTTTGAGTAAGTTACTTATTCTCCCCGAGCTTCAAATTCTTCATTTGTAAAAGATAAATAATAATAACCCGTTCACATCATTGGGATTGACGGGAATAAATGGAATATATGTACTTAGCATGGGGTTGTGGAGCTAGAAAGTGCTTAATAAGCGTTAGCTCTCATTACCAAATTCAAAGAAGATTTCAAAGTATAAGGTCTTGGCACTGCCTTCAAAAGGTCTGCAAGCTATTTGGAAAGTTGCCAGGTAACACAACAACACAACACACATACACACATGTGCACAAAAATAGACCAAAGTATAAAAAGAGCCAAATCCTGGCTCTGGCACTTCTAGGTTGTGTGAACTTGGAAAAGTTACTTAACATCTCAGCATCTTAGTGCCTTCAAGTATAAAATGGAAGTAATAATAGTGGCTACATCATAGAGTCCTAAGGAGGATTAATTAAATTGATACATATTCAAAATGATGAGAACAGTGTATGGCCTGTAATGAGTGCCAGGATTAATATATAAATGGTGTTAGTGGTCCAGAGGGGACATACTTTGGGTACAAGAAAAAGAACAGGATTGGATGATGAGAAATGGAGCATGGTCTGTAAGGGTGGATCACATTTGGATGGGAAGGAAAAAGAACATTCTGAGGTGGTAATGACATGAGATATTTTGCTGGCGGATGTTGAATAAACCCTCAGTTGTGTTGCTATCACTGGGCACGGACTTTCCCCCTCAAGAAAGCTAATTCTGTAGCAATGCCATTTCCCATCTGAGCCCTCCAGCAAGTGTTTTGTTGTTGTCCTTGTTTTTGTAATTTACTCATTTGTAACTAAATTGAGAAGTTCAGGGACTTCCTCACATTTGTAAATTAGACAATGCTAGACTACTTCCCTCTTGTGAAAATGCTCTCCATTTTAAGCCCTGAGCACCTGCTTTCTACTGGTTCTCCTGCCTGGCCTCTGATTGTTCCTGCTCAGTCTCCTGCACTGTCTCCTCAGATTGAATCCACCCCTTAAGTGTCAGTGGCTCCTGGGGATCTGCCCTTCGTTCTCCTTCGGCCCCCCTGCGTGCATTCCATGAGCAAATGCATTCATTCCTGTGACTCTACTACTGGTCCATGCTGATGTCTCCTGCCTTTAATGTCTTCAGCTGTAATATCTCCCTACACTTCCAGAATCGTACTCCCAACTGCTCTCTGGACATCTTCACCTAGTTCTCCTGAATGCAATAAAACTATAATCAAAGCTGAGTTATCTTAGGAATCGGCCATTCCTTCTTCCTTGCACTGCTCACTACATGCTTCTTCTCTTCCTTAGGATGATTAACATCATCACTACCTGCCTGTCTTTAGTAGAAATTCTGATACCTTCATTCCCACATTGCTTTGTTCAATTATTGAGTCCTGTCAATTCAACCTCAGAACCTTTCCCAAAACTGATTCTGTCTTTCCCTTTCTGTTGCAGCTGCCTCAGCTGAGACCAACACCATCTCTCTCCTTGGCTTAAGAGCTGCCCCTTCCACAAATCTCTCTCCATTGCCATAACTCCTTAACAGAGTTGAGGTCTTAGCTTCTTAGAAAGCAAATCTGTAATTGTCACTCCTTTGCTCACTTATCTTGGCTCCTTATTGCTAGGGGATTAAATCTAGATGCCTGTGGTCTTATCTTTGTCCAGACTGGTCTCTTGGGCTGGCTAAAACAGAACTTGGCAGCATGATGAAGCCACCCTTTGTTTTAGTAGAACCCTATGCTTTTTCACTTCTTGTTCTACATTGCCGTAACTTATGAATGGCCATAGCACAGGTTATAAAGAGACAAACATTATGTGTTGTGTAGAAACCACACCCATGAGGTCCCAAAGCATAATGTGGTTTATCTGAGTTGACTCCTCAGGTGTTGGTGTCTACTCTCTTCCTCACATTGGTTGAAATCAAAAGGGGAAATTTACCGGCTGTTCTGAATGAATAGTCTAGAGGTGGAGTAGGCTTGAGGCAGAGCTGCATTCAGAGTTTCAGTGGAGGTCTTAGAACTTTGTATACAGCTCTGGGTTCTGTAAGGTTTCAGTCTCAGACAGGCTTTTCCTGTGTGGCCCCAGGATGGCCGCTGGCAGCTCTGAGTCCATATCATTTGCATAGATCATGGTTCCATGGGCTCAAAGAAAATTAGATTGACTAGACTTGAGTCACATATGCACTGCTTTGGGTTGAGATTCTAAGCCTGTCCTACTTAACACCAAATGGATTGAGCAGAATTTTTTTTTGGCGGGGGAGGCGGGGGTGGAGGTGGGGGTAAGGATGGTTTCCCAGTGAAACAAGCAGACTGCACACGCCTACTATGCCTCTCAACCCACAGTTTTTCCCCATCCATTATGATTACATATCTCCATGAGAAACTGTCAGTATTCAGGCAACAAGAATAGAGCTCATATGAATGAGGAATGTTAAAGACAGAGGTTCCTAAACAGAGGTGGCAGACATTTTTCAAAAAGTGTCTTTCTGATAAGATCCTCAACCAAGGAGCAGCTATAACGGTGATTCTGAAGTAGCCTGTACTTTTCCTAACTTTAGTGTATCTAAATCTTTGGGATCGTGGTCCCAGAATTTTCCCCCAAACTTAGTAACAACATGCACAGATTTCTTAAGGCAGTTATGATTTTAAGTATTGTGTTCCAGGGCCACTTGTTAAACCACAGGAACCAACTGGGGTTCAGAAGATAAGAGCCCTACATAGAAAGATTCCCTTCTTTGGTTTTCATTTAGCTCACTCAGGTCTTTGGTGGCTCCAGAAACACCACCCTCCCCATATGTAGGAGTTAGAGAGCGGGAATAGTGCAGAGATTGTCTGCTATGTAAATTGATGAGAGCGTGGGTGAATCTCCCATAGACAAATAGTCAGATGGAATGATGTTAAACTGAAAGGTAACGAGGGAGGAGGAATGATCATTTGTAAAAAGAAAAGCATTGAAGGGCCCTTTTGCCTGGCAAACATAAATACCCCGAAGAATAGAAAACTGCGGGTGGATGTGGGGCCTATTTAATGTGAATCCTACATCAGGCGTTTGTAGGTGATATAAAACTCTGATGTGCTGTAAAATTTATATCGTTCCCCAAAATGATCTACTGGTAGAACATATAAATTTTGCAGAAACTGTTAAAGCTGTCATAAAACCTCATTGCGACAGATACAGTAGGTGTTTCAGAAATACACACCAAAGCAGAGATTTGTAATCATTTCAGTGTGGTTCATAAAAAGAAACACATTGTGTTTCAATGTCCAGGAAAGATTCCCTACCTCCAAAGGCCTGTCTTGTCTTTTTTTGCACACTTAAAGAAGAGACAAGCAGAGACAAATAAACAGGCTACATATTTAAACACACAAATTTCCTTATATGACCAGGTAGTTAGAAAGGTGGGAGCAAACAATTATTTCTTCACCAAGTTCACATAGAGTTGTTGGCTCCGTTTAATAATAGTCGATCTTGTTCAGTCTGAACAAACTGGTCCCTGTGGGGGGGAAAGGCAGCAATAAATCAATACCCCAGATGTAATCTTGGTGTCTAGAATGCAGAGAGAGATTTTGGTGCATAATGGCACTGGTTTGTCTATTGTCATTCAGACATGAGCTGCATCAGAAAAGGGCTTGTGGGAACCTGATAAGAGGTGGCCAAAAGTAGACCATAAATCACAGAGAGGCAGTATTCTGCTGATTTCATACGCACACACTTTCTGGGGGGGAAAAAGTGATAGATCTGCAATTTACTGCTTATCACATGTGCTAGAAGTTTTGTAATACAAAAGCCTGACCTTCAGTGAATAAACACCCTGCTTGACTACTTGCCTCTGTTGAGGAAATATAGCACTCCAGCCACCTACCCGGGAAAGCCCTTCACTGACCTATTTAACAAGCCCCCTTTGATTGTGAGCCATGCAATAGTGAGTTTTTTACTCACGAGTGTCTCCTCCAACAAGGAGCGGATGGTATTTATTGAAAGAAACTGGATACCTCACTCTAGGAGAACTAATGGACTGAAAGAATCCTATGGATTCCACACTTGTTCAGCACTTGTTAACTTTCTGCAGACCACTGAAGCACAACATCTTCTCACACCATAGGGGCAGGAGGAGGATGGGCTACCTGGAAATAAGAGGAATAAGGAACCAAGGAAGTCACTGCAGCCCAGGGGGAGGTAACACAATCTTCCTAGGCAAACAAGTCATCATCCAGAGAAACAGAACAAAAATAATTGCAAGCTTTCAGTCCATTCTGCATTAACCTAAAAGTTGGAATATTTCTGTCTCATATTTCTTCCAGGGAAAAATTTGAATTTTGAATTTCTTTTTTATTATGAAACTTTATTATAGAACTTTCAAAATTAATTTATATGTGATCTTAGTTGAAAAATAGGATGACTCCTCTATATTTAAAAGTGCATATATAAACAATACATCTTTATAATTTTAAGGTATGTAGGGTAAATCAGTGCTCCAAAAAAAGTCTCCAAATTCTCTTCTCACTCCCTGATTGAGTGAATCTACATATTCCTTAATATAGTCTTTCCTGAATTAAATATATTTTCAGAGTGGATCCAAGTTTTAAAAGAAGTAACTTCATGCCTAAAAATTGTTTATTAGCTTAAAAAGAGATATCAGAGAATATGCCTTTTCAAGCTTTGATTTGTCATTTCAAACCGAGTTTATATAAGATGCCTTAATTGTCTTCTACTTGTGTAAATGAAAAATCCATTCACTGATTCTTGCAGCAAATATTTATGTAGCTACTGTGTCTTACATACTCTTGGCAGACAACAAGAATCCTTGCCCTCACGGAGCTTGCAATTCAGTAGAAAATCCAACAGTAACGTCTAAATGACTAGAGCATATAGTATGTCAAGAAAATAAATGCTTTGAGGAAAGTAAGCAAGGAAGGAGTCCAGGGAGTGCTGGGGTGAAGGTGGGAGTGGCATATATATTATTTAAATTTTAGATACTCCCCATGAGCAATAATTTTAAATTCCTCCCTCACAAATCTTTGAGTCATGATAATAACGAGAATCAGAAGTGATCCATTTGAATCTCATCTTCTTCCTGTGCCCTTTTCTACTTGCGCATGGAAGAGCCATGGAACGGCCAACAGGCCAAGAAAACGAAGATTATGCTGTTGGAAGCTCAGATCAGCCCATTTCACTACCCATTACAGCACCTCTTAAAGACAACATTGAAAACTGGATACACCTAAAGTACTATCATACACACATCAGTTACTTAGAGTCCCAAAGGTATAGGATGCTCCAATTTCTTTTTCTGTATAATAGGGTTTGTTTTTAATGTCTTAAATTCTTGGAAAAAGTAGAAAGATTAAGGTTTTTTTAAACTCTTGATTTAATCAGTCTGGATTTTGTTCTGTCCTCCTTTATCTGAGAAAGCATTGGATAATGCCTCTTGGTATAGAATATTTTGAAAGACTACTTGACACTTTCTTTTTGACCACATATACTTTTTGTTCAACTCTCTGAAAGGAATTTTAAAAAGTGTGATGCTTTGGCTGAAATAATACAAGCTAGCTCCCAGTGGCTTAAACAATAAGGACTTTCAAGTGTTCATAACTGAGAGTCCAGAATTGACTTGGGCATCAAGTGAGACGCCTACTGCCCTGATTTCTCTTGTATTCTCTCAGCTCTGCCTTGTTCCCTGTGCAGGTTTTGTCTTTCAGTCTCAAGATAACCACCACCACCAATGGCTAAGATGGGGAAAAAGAGAAAGAGAGATAGAAACTTCTCTTGGATTTCTCTTAGGAGCCCAGAATTTTCTTTCTCAGAAGATACTGAAAGGCCGACCCATATGTCTTACTGGCCAAAGTTGACTTAATTCGGCTCATCTCTTAGTCAATTGAAAGCAAAAATATTGGATCATTGGCTTAGACTGAACAGATCCCATCTCTTGACAGGCACCTTGGCTTAATCATCTTTGTAGGTATCTCAGGGGCAAATACTATGATTTGCTCATAGTAGATACTCAATTATTTATTTAATTCATTCATTTATTAAAATGAATATTAAGAACCTATACTATTCCAGTTCTCAGCACTAGGGGTTTATCAGAGAAAACCAAAAAGTTCTTGTTCTCATGGAGCTTACATCCTAGTAAGGGAAACAATATACAAAAACAAATAAATAAATCAGGTGATAATAAGTACCTTATTAAATCTAGTGATCTTAAAAGTATAGCTCAATTCACAAGAACTAGCAATCAATGGCAGATTCTCTAGTGCCCTCCTGAGCCAAATACGAAATGAACACCTCTCTTGTCCTAGAACCACAGCTGATATATACGACACCTCTAACAAACACAGAGCATACTACAGAGTCACGTTCAAATCACCACACTTCTGGTTTCAGGATCCTACTCACTCAGACCTGCTTAGTCTCACCTACACTTGTGGGTGTAGAGTCCTGATCTCTTGTCTCTTATGATTCTTCCTTGCTAACCTGCTGCTTTTTAAGCCTTTCCTTGTCTGTGAGGACCCTCATCCACTGGGGGCTCAGTTGGCTGACAATTGTGAGCCATTTTCTAATTTTCCCAGAACTGATATTATGACCATACTCGGTAATTTACTCCTTAATCTGACAAACAGTCTTGGAAGGTGGGTAGTAGCATCATTGTCTTGAAGATGGGGAAACTGAGCTCGCATGGGTCAAGTGACTTGTTCAATATAATACAGCTAGAAAGTGCCAGGGACATGATTTAACTCCACGTCCTCTTGAACAAATGGAATATGAAATGCTGCTCCTGTTTGTAAACGTTTCTTATTATGTTAAAATGTATCTCTCCTAAGACTGTAGAAACCATGTCTTGTACCTCTTCTCTCTTCCCCACACTTCTGGTACCTAACATTATCCTGAGGCTCAAACAAAATCTGCTAATTGATTAAAAATATTTTAATTGAGAAATGATTGACTGCAGAGAGCTTCTTACTCATGTGAGAACTATACAATGGCAACCTGGTTATAACATTTTTCAAAAGAAAAGTAAACAATTAGTTTTAACTAGCCAACAGCAAAGATATTCAAACAATAAATGAATTTACTCTGATGGTTATGCACATAAATATTCATGTGGCATGGAAGCATTTCCATCAGTTACATGGGCATGAGTTAGCCCTAACAATGACATCGTAGAAGCATTAAGGCCTTTAAAAATAGTGATTAGGGAACAACATGGATCATCATTTTAAAATAACTCTTCTTCATGGCTTAAACTACAACTGTTACCAACAATCATAACAATTCAAGTTTATGGTCGTGCAGTGAGTGCACTGGCGGTTGCTGGACTGCCTGACTCTCACATGGGACACAACAACCATCAATCTGCCCCCACAATTCAAACAATGCACACCCACTGCAAATGCTTCTCAGAATTTATGCCACCCGTGAAAGGTCATTAATTTGGATGACCAGTATCCCGCTCAACCAAAATTAAAAAACAAAATATTTAATATACTTCAGTATGATGTAGTGCATACAAACATGGTGATCATAAATCAGGAGCATTTCCCCAACAGGAAAGGCATCAATCTTCTAGATCTCTTTTAGAAATCAAAACAATTCATGCTATAGCCCCAACTGTCATGGGATCATGGAATTGTGGTGCCATGGGAACCTGGAAAATTGTGTGCAGCCATCCCTCTCCTCTTTGGCAAGGTCTCTCCTTTCAATAAGTGCAGACACAGAAAAGAAATGTTAGAGACCTCCAGAGAAGGAGCTTTTGACCTTTTAACAGTTTATTATTTTCTTAAAATTATAAATTGTAATTACATATTGTATATATATTGTCATATGTATAGGTCCTTTTCCAAAGTTTTATATGAAATTGTCTTTCATGACTGTTATGGGTACAGTTGCTGAAACAAATGGAACCTGAAATGCAGAAAAACTTAAACACAATGGAATATTATTTCTTGCTCAGATAACACTCAGGCAGCTGCTCATTGTTGATGGTGGTGATTTTCCTCCATCTAAGGAACCACGTGGTGTTTCTATAATCAGGCTGACTGAGGCAGTCATCTTCAATACACCTTTTTCATCCTGGTCAACCAGAGGGGCTTGGAATAGCATGTGTGGAAGACCATGCCTGAAAGTGGTTTTCATTACTTTCACTAGAGGGCTGTTGCTTAGGACTCTGTCCCACAGTGAATGTAGCTGCAAGGGAGGCTGGGAAACATGGCTGTTGCTGTGTTCTCAGAAAGAAAAGAAGAATACGCACAGGCAACCATCCCTATCTCATTATCCTTTGCCCTATAGAAACTTTGCCTGAATTATTCTATGTCTCGCTTCTCAGTACCCCACAGTTCTCCCCTAGTCCTTGTCTGTGTTTTCATTTGGGCACAAATTCCTATTCCACAAAGTTCAGATTCAGAAGAAGAGAGGAAAGTGTAGGGAAGGGGCTCACTTCAACCCACTTCTCTCTCGGCTCATGCCTAGAACTGTGCTCTGACCTTTACCTTCACTTAAAACAGAGGACTACTTTAATTGAATTGAAACAGGAAAAATACATCTTCATAATGACCCCCCCATCATTGACAGGGATATTATTAAACCGGCCTTCAGTCTTCTTGTCTTCTTACTACATATCAGCACCCTTCTCTCATAAGCCTCAATGACTATCTTCACAGATTACCTCTGAGTACTCCACCACCTCCAACCTAAAACAAGCCAATAAACGTACTCCCCTTCAGCAGTATTCACCACCATAATAAAGACACATACAGGATATTTCTGGAAATTCATTCTCTGATGGTATCCTGAATGTTCACTAAGTTTGCTTATAAAAGTTCTCACAAATTCTCTGCTTAGCTCACTATGTCTTTCCTCAATATGACAGAGGTCAAATTTAGGCTCCACGTCTGAAAATGAGTAAGACAGTGTGACAGATTTCCAAAATAAAACAATTTGCCTGGGTTCCCTTTAATACCCTAGAGACCATAGGCCCAACCAAAAACTTGAGCTACGCTGTAAGGGATCCCACTGAGGACTCAGCCAGAGTGAATTATAAGCTAAAATAGTTGATGTCAGGACACCATAAAACTGTATTTGAATGTTGCTTCCAATTACCCTGGAAGCTGCCTTGGGTGCAATCTATTCACTCACTGGAGTGCATCATATTTTGTAGACTTTTGTGCCTATGTCACTCATGTTAGGGAGGAAATTTACCCCATCCAAGACTTTAAAACTCATTGAAGAAATATGAAATAGTATTTTGGGCATTTTTTGAGGACTTCATTTTATTCCACCATTTCTGAGTAAATGGAAATCATTTTCTGTAAGTTTTCTACCCTGTTTCTCATTTACAACCCATCCACCTCTCTTGCTTCTCTTTCTCACATCTGCTGTATGGGAACCTACTCCCTCTAATGTTTGGAAGCTAGAATTGGTCCACAGCGAGACAGGGAAGAGAAGGAGAAGCCCCTATAGTGTTTCATTCCCTAATTCTCCACTCCCTCACCACCTGCACAAAACTGGCCACAGGAGAGATTCTAAGTTGGCCACCTCCCTCTCATCTTCCCTTTGCTCTCCAAATTTGTGCAGATGGCAGCAACACAATGGATCCCATGATGGTAGATTTTGTCCCATAAAACTAATGTCAGCAAGATCTCCAACTGCCAGTAAATATGTTATCAAAAGGTTGCTAACTGCTGGAAATTTATTTTAAATAGTACAGGTCTCCCCTTCCTTTATAGAACAGTTGCCTGCCAGACTTCTAAACTAAAGGAATTCATGAATTAAGACAGATATTCATGCTGGGAGCAGCATACTCTTAAGGTTACAGTATTTAGGAATCCCATTCTATCATCATAATTTGATTACCTCAATCTTAATGTGCTAAGAATCAGCATGGTGTTGTAGTGGAAATAGCATGGATTCTTTGCATCAGAAAACCCTGAGTTTAAATCCAGACTCTATCACTTCCTACCAATATAAGCTCAGGCAAATTACATATCCCCTCTGAACCTCAGTTTCCACATTTGTAAAGTGAGGACAATAATTCCTAAATTCTAAGGAGTGTTGATTAGATGGCAGATTGTGCATACTGTGCCCAGCATTTTAGAGACATTCAGAACTTTCCCTGGCACTGTGGACATTTTTAGGGGAGTTACCTTGTATCTGATCTCTGTATTAACCAATAAAAGAATGAATGAATAAGTGAATGAATGAAAGCATCTAGTTAGTGTTCAACATTTTTCTAAACTGAGCACATACCAACTGATATGCTAACAGCCCCAAGTGAGACATACACTGTCAGCTAAAAGAAACAAACTTTAAGTTAAGATCAGAACAGTCACAAAATGCACAATCCATTGTCCAATCAATGCTCCAAAGCCATTTGTGAAATGACACTTTTTTCTGGAAACACCAGCGTAGAACTCCCCAGCAAAACAGGAAATGCACACTTTCCATATTGCATGTTACACTGTCCTCTTTGATCCCTTAGCATAAGGACACAGATAAAGATATCTGGAGAGATTAATGCAAAAATCTAGAAAAAATGCACTCCATCTCATCCCCCCTCCCCCAAGTTACATAGAATATCAAGTCGGGAACTCAAAGGTAATCGGAGGCCGATTAGAACAAATTAAAACATTCTAGCCAAGAGCTCCGATCATTAGGAATTGCTTTCTTAATATTAGTTGATATGTGCAAATCAGGGTGAAGGAGACAAGACTCCTGCCAGAACTTCCCACTATCTATATTTCTATTCCTTATGTTATGATTTGAGTGTAGAATACTTTTAATCATGTCTTGAATAATAATACTTTCCTGACAGATACGATTTGTTCTTTTAAGTAAGTGTCTTGAAGACATTTTCAATATTCTGACCTGTGATTTCATTCTACTCAGGGCCTGTACACTGAATCTCTGACATTTATAATGGAATTGAACAGTGTCATAGGATTCACTTAACAAAAATGTTGCTGCCACACAAATGTTAATGAGACCTTGCACTGGAAAAAGGACACCTGTTTGAACATTGTCTTGACTCTATTTGCTGATAGAAATGGAAGCAACAAAGACACAATAACTAGGTCTCTGCACAAATGAAACCACACCATTTTTCTACAGGGGAGACACCATCACAAAATGAAGGCAAAATTAAAACAACATTTCACCTTCTACTCTTTGGTAAAATTCTCCCCATACTCATGGAAGACAAAATTTCAATATTCTGCTAAAACTCATAATGCAGTCCAGTTGCATCTTCCTAATTAAACCCTCTCAAAGTCTTCCAACATTCTTGAAGTCTCTGGAGCTGTGCTACTGCTTCCAAGTAGCTAATGTGCTGTTATTTTACAACACTCTGCCAGAGTTGCTTTCCCTCAAACAAGAATCCTACTAGCTTTACCATTTGGCTGCCTGTAGTATGTTAAGAAAAAAAAATAATCCATAAACCAGATGGCGGAAATACAGAGTAATCTGTTTGGGAAACCCAGGTTATAAATATGTGCATGTTGGGAAAAGGGCAAAAAGTTGAGGTAAAGCAGCTGATGCAGCTTTCAGGCTGGGCTCCAAGCATGACCATTTTTAGACTAGTGCACTGAGAGATGTCTATATGTTTATTTGCTATTGTATTTTCCCTCTCCTGCTCAGGAAAAATCCATCGGGGTTAACTATGGATATTTTCCCACACTGGAAACCAAATTGAATCTTGACTTGGAAGATTTAGCCAATGTTTTATCTGCATAAAAGCATAATTCTTCTGTTGGCGGAGGAGGGTGGTGAGGTGTTGGCTGGGGCACCTCACCCTGTGACTCAGCCTCATCCTTCCTCGACCCTTCCCCGGTACATACAAGGATTTCTCTTTCTCTCAACATCTGCATCCAAGTGAACGAAGGTTAATGTGAAATCAAAGTCAAGCTTGAAAGAACAGATGCTGTAAACCCACAGCTGGTGTGTGACCTGGGGGGTGGGGAGTGGGTAGGTGACAGATGCAGTTAAAGGAAGAATAAACCTTTACCTTCATGTGTGTTCATGTGTGTGTGTGCGTATGTGTGTGTAAGGGGAATGACTTGTGTAAGACCATTGCATTCTTATGAATAACAAGACTTATCAATGCACAGCTGTTGAATCACACCCTTTTCCCCTTCCGTGGTTTTCAAGAGTTGCAGCCTACCCATCATTGATTAGCTTGGGCCATCAAAAGGTTATCTTCTGTGATCTTTCTGCTGTGTCCGTATGGTGCACATTTTAAGCACTGTAGACAGACAGTTAAACTGATGTGGCCTGCCTCTTTGAGACTTGTGCTCTAGAATGAGTACCAAAATTGCAGTCAGACATACTGAAGACCTTCAAGCAACTGCATACCTTAGAACACTGCCCTCACCACCCTAAGGAAGAAAGTTGAACAACGCATGCCGTGCTAGTGGTAGTCGCAGGCACATAGCCCACCAGGGACATATTGAGGACTCCAGCCATATAAATTCTTCTCCTCCATTCCAAGGGTTCCTGAGATCTCTCCTAAATACTCTCAAAGACCTCTACAGACCTCCCTTAGCTGCTGACCATGGCCTTCCTCTCCTCTCATTACTCCTGACCTCCCCACTGCCTGACGTGAGTGGCTGTGGCTGCACTCCTGTTTTTCTCTTATGACCTCCACAACGCTGGTATAATCTTGCTAGGTCTGCCCCTGCAGCTGCTGCATGGAGGTGAACAGAGAATTCTCTTCCCACTGGTGTTTTCATCTTTATTGCTAAAGCACAAACAAGAGAGCTGTGTGTTTTCAGCCTCTTCCAGTACTCCTTTAATTGTTTCCATCTTTTAGCTTTTTGTGTCTTGCTCTTCCTCTTGGGGTAATCACAAATACTGAAGAGTCACACTGAGACAGAATTCAAGAGACAAGGCACCAGGGTTACATCTGCAGCCAATATCAACCCTCTTATTTGAACCTCTCACCACAGTCCAATGGCCTCCACCTTCCCACACAACAGGGTGTCCAGGGAGTTATTATATGGCTTTCTGGAATCTTCTCTGGGAGTAAGCTGTAAGCTCTAAGAGCCTGTCCAGAAAATTCTTCATACTCAGACACACTCAGTTTTCAAATGATTTTATAGTTTCAGCTGATGCTGTTGCATCCTTTCTATGTAAATATTGCTTACAAATGTTCCAAGTTATTATTTAGGGTTCACTGTGATTGAGAGATGTTCAGCCCTACATAAACTTACAGCACAAATTAATTATTTATATTTGTAAATAATAAATGTTTATTCACATTAACTGAAAAAAAAATAAGGTGTTGTAATTTTAAAGCATTTACAAAGACCAACTCTAACATCAAAAAAAGAATGAAGTCAACCAGTGGCCTTAAGTCCTCATGAGACCCTCCAGAATCATTTCAAGACCCACAGCCATAAGGTGCTGGATTATCCTGCCTCTTGAATTATCTCAGCAAGGTGAGCCCTGCTATGGGCTGAATTGTGTTGTCCCAAAATTATTATGTTGAAGCCCTAACCCTCAATGTGACTGTATTTGGAGATAGGGCTGATTCAATGGGATTAGTCTCCTAATAAGAAGAAACACCAGAGAAGTCTCATATTCTCTCTCTCTCTCTCTCTGCCACAGAGGAAAGGCCATGTGAGGGCTCAGTAAGAAGACAACCATCTGCAAACCAGAAAGAGAGCCATCACCAGCAATTGACCCTGCCAGACCTTGATCATGCCTCCAGGACTGTGAGAAAGTAAGTTTTTGTTGTTTAAACCACCCAGTCTATGGTATTTTGTGGTAATAGCCCAAGCAGTCTAACACAAGCCCCACCAAAATGCATCCAGTGTCTGGTTCAAACAGGCTAATCAGATATACATTTCTCCCCTTGGAGGGGCAGAACCAGAAAACCGCATTCCAATCTGTTTTCATGAGGAGCAGAGAGTTGACCTAAGGGCTCAAGAGAGGTAGCACAGGTGAGGTGGGGTATATAAGACATTTAATGTAATACCCTAATCAGAGGCAATATGGAAAAGCAAAGAAAGCCAGATATCCTGGAGTAGGGAAAAAATGTAATTTATCAAACCCCATGAATTTTAATTTTAGAGCCAAATACAAATCTTTTTTATTTTTTGCCTGAGAACTGTTTCTTGTTTATAAAATGAAGTCTGCCCTATCTTGCAGTTCATTTATAGCTATGGATTTGGGAACTGTAGGAGATTCTCAAGGCAGAGTTTTTCTACTTTTCTTTGAAATCTTTCCACCCTGGTTTGAAAGAAGACAGAAGTCTTTCAGGCCTTTACCCATGTAAGAACAGAAGTATCTCTTTTGTAAAGAATTGGGTTCTCTATTTTCTGTGTTTTCTATCTCCTTCTCTGGCTCCTTTGCCATCATGTTTGATGATGGATTCTTTGGTCTTTGTCCTGTAGTCGTGTGGTCCCCAAACCCCAGGCCACGGCCCGGTACTGGTTCATGCCTGTTAGGAAATGGGCCGCGCAGCACCACCTGAGCTCCGCGTACTGGGGAAAAGCCAGTTCCTGGATGGAAAGCCTTATAGACTATTTTAGTCATGTAACTACCTTTCCATATGCAGACAAATGACAAATCTGTATTTTCATCTCTCTCTCATAAGTTTAAGATCCACAAGTCCAAGAGTCTTCTAGATATTTCTAATAGGATATCACATATCAGCCATCTCACACATCCCGTGTCCAAATGGAATTCATATGTTTCCCCCCAAATCAGTCCACTTCATGTATTCTAAGACTGTTTAATGCTTCATCTGTCCCTAATCTCCCAAGCTAGATAGATTCCTCAAAGACACCTTCAACTCGTCTCTCTCCTTGGCTCCTCTAGCCTCATACCTTGCAGTCTAGTCTATCACCAGATCCTTTTGTTCCTACCTCAAATACGGACCTCAAAACCTGACAATCCACACTCTTCCACCGTCATTGCCACTGCCTTAGCCCAGGTTTTCTTAATTTATTGCTGGACTCCCCACAGGCTCCCGGTTCATCTCCCAGCCTCGATGCAATCATGGCTAGTACCCCTCATTTAGACTCCACTGCTTTTGAGTTCCCACCGGCTTTTATCCCAAGCCCTTTCCTGAAATTTAGTATCAAAGTCACCCATTAGCACGCAAATGTAAAATCTGATTAATTCTCTTCAGTCCTCATTCTCATGGCTTCCTTTAGCATGTGATACTATTGACTGCTCTTTTCGTGAAAGTCTCTGCTCCCAGATCTGGGACCCATACTCCCCGGTTATTTTTCTGCCTCATTATGCCTTCCCACCTCCTCTTCCTCTGCTCACCCTTTAAACTCCGGTGCTCTAGCGAGCTTTGAGGTCTTCTACTTCTGTTCCACATGCTTCCCAGGTGGTCTCTTCTCTCATGGCTTCCGCTGCCCCTGGTATTTGTCTTGATCTGGGCTTTTCCCTGTGTTGCAAACAGTATTTTAAACTTCCAAAGGAATGTCTGCAGTTTGATGATGTCTCACAGAAATCACAAATCACAGTGCTACAGACTAAATTCCTTATCTATTTCCCTCAATTTTCTTTTCCTTAACTACTTCTTAGCAAGTATTCCTGTTGTCTACCCAGTCATACAACTCGCTCATTACACTTTTAATCAGATTACATTGTCAAAAAAAGGAAAGTTCAACATTCTCTAGTATGAGTGTATCAGGCACTTTTGAGGTTCGGCCCAGCTCTGATTTCAGTTGCAGCTGCAGGAGATGGTTCTGTGGGAGCCAATTTACCTTGAATAGGCAGCGCCTCTTTCCAAGATGCAACGCTTCTCTTCCTACCTCGGGCTTCTCTGCGGTTACAAGCTTGTCCAAAGCACAAGCACCGCCCAAAGGCCAGCAGTCGGGGGAAGGCTTGTACCCCCAGGGAAAACCTCGATCAGTGGGGGACAGAATCCAGTGGGTAAGTAACCCCGTATGGTGTTTCTTTATATATGAATTTGTCTATTTTACTGTGCGTCGTTTTCAATTTTTGTTATTATGAACGATGCTACTATATTTATTATTTCACATGTCTCCTGATACATCTGTGCAATAATTTATGGGGAGCAGAAAGGGAATTACTTGGATTTTAGGGTATGTGTATCATTAAGCTTACAATGAACAGTTTTCCAAAGTGTTTGTCCCAATTTGTATTCTTCCTAGTAGGGCGTGAGAGTTCCTGCAGTTTCACGTTCTCACCAACACAGGCGTACTTTTCCTTATTTGCTAATCCAGTGAGTGTGAAATGTTAACCTAATATTTTATTTAATTCCCTTTTCCCTGATTAATAAAGAGATTAAGTATTCTTTATTTCTTGGACTTACTTTTTTATGTAAAATGCCTGTTCATTATTTTTGATTATTTTTCTTTTACTAGTTGTCCTCCTGCTCCTCCTCCTCCCCTTCCTGCTGCTCCTCCTCCCTTTTCCTCCCTTTTTCCTTCCCGTTCTCCTTTCCCTCCTCTCTCCCTGTTCCCCCCCAAAGACCTCCTTCTATGTCCTAGATGATAATCCTTTGACAGTTACTAGTGTAGTAAATATCTTCTTCCAGTTTGTGCTTGTCTTTTATTCTTTTTATAGTTTTTTTCTTCTTTGATGAGAAGTCTTACTTTTAACATAGTCAATTTTTTTTTTTTTTTTACTGTTTGCCTTTTTTGTCTTGTTTGAAAAACTCTCCTAAGAGCATAAGGATATTCTCCTACCTGTGTCCTTGAATAGTTTTGAATTTTATCTTTCACTTTTTTGTCCTTAATACATTTGGATTCTTTCTTCGTATCGTGCGAATTAGGAATGCAGTTTTATTTTTTTCCATGTGCACAAGGAATTGTTGCTCCCCCATTTGTTAACCAGCCCGTGCGATCTCCACTCATCTTCAGCCTTGGCTCTGTCATGTGTCAAGCTGCCTTGTACAAGGGAGACTGTTTCTCGCCCAGATATGCTTTTACATAAGCCTTGATATTTGGTAAGTTAAGTTCTCCCCTAACCTCACGCTGTGTCTTACTTTAGTCAGTCTTTTCTTGGCTGTGGTTTACCCTTTGCTCTAGAATTATCTTGTCAAATTTACACACACACTACACATAATTATTAGAATTTTGATAAAAATTATGACAAATGTGTACATGAATTTGGGAAGAGTTGATATTTTATGATATTGACTATTCCTATCTATGAAGGTGTTATTTGTCTACATTTAGGTTTTCTTTATTGTCTTTCAATAAAAATTCATGATTTTCTTCATAATGGTCTTGCATAATGGTCTTTAAAAAAATTATTCCTAGATTCTTGTTCATTTGTGATTATATATGATATGTAAATTAGTTTTTATAAAAGTGTATGGCCAATATATAGAAATATAATTGAATTTTGTATTTTTACTTAATACTTGGTAATGCTGACATATTCAATTATTAATTCTAATAGTGTTCTTATAAATTCTTCTGAGATTTCATGTAAGCAATCCTATTACCTACAAATAATGATAGTTTTATTTCTTTCTTTGCAACCACTGTAACTTTATATTTTTCTTGTTTTACTATGCTGTGTAAGATTACAACTATAAAGGTGAACAAAAGCGGTGATAGTAGGCATTCCTGGCATGTTTTTGATTTTAAAAGAAAAGCTGTTAATTTTTCATCACTAAAATGATGTTTTCTTTTATAACTACCTTTCATTAAGATAAAGTCTCTTCAATTTCTAGTTTGTCAAGAAATTTAAATAAAAATCATGAATGAATGCTGGATTTTCTCAAACAACATTTCTGCTTCATATTGAGTTGTTTGTATGGTTTTTCTCCTTTAATCAGTGAATGTACTAAACTACACTGTTGATATTTTAAACTTTAAAACCATCTTTTTAGCATAACTGAGCTAAACCAACTTGGTTGTTTTTACAAATTCCTAGATCATGTTTGCAAATGTATGTTTTTAGGATTTTCGCGTCTATGGTCATGAGTGAAACTGGCCTGTAATTTTGTTATCTGAAGCTTGTATAGTAGCCTCATAAAAGTCGTTGAAGAGCATTTCCTTGTTTTCTGTCTTCTGCAGGAATTTATTCAAATATTCATAATTATCTCTTCCTAAAAATCCCTGGAAATCGACTGTTTTCTTCATGGGATGATTTTTAGCTATTGAATCATTTCCTTAAAATATTACAGGATCATTTATGTTCACTTTTCCTGTTTTCCTAATAGCTTTAATAATTGGTATTTTTCTTCAAATTTATTCATTTTAGCTAAATTTAAAATTTTACTGACATAAAGTTGTTTCTGACATTTTTACTATCTTTTGAAATCTGTTACATCTTTTTTATTCATTCTTTCCTGAGGTTGATCAATTTTTGTTTTATTTGTATTTTTAACTCTTCTGTGATACATTTGTTCTCTAGTTCATTCACTTCTGCCTGCATATTTTTGTCACTTTTGTATTTTCTCTGGGTTTATTCTGTTTGGTTTCTAACTTTCTAAGTTGGATATTTAGCTCTGACCTTTCTTCTTTTCGAATGCATACATTTCCCTCTGAATATTGTTTTGGCTGCATTCTATTGGTTTTGATAAGCAGCATTTTCTTGTTTGGTTATGAGTACTTTGGATTCCCATTTATAATTTTTCTTTGACTCATAAATTATGTAAAAATGCTTTTTTCTCAGTTTACAAGTGTATAATTATTCCAAAGTAATATTTTCATTAATAATAAATGAATTACACTGCAGAGAATGTGCTTTCTATGATACCTTGTCCTTTAAAAATTATTTAGACTTGTTTGAAAGCCAATAAAATGGTTAATTTTCATAAATGTCACAGTATGCTTGGAGTTTGTGTTATTCTCAGAGGTAGTTGAGAGGAGGGGGGACTTTTCTGTTTATGTCTATTGGATTAAGCTTGTTAATTATACTTTTGAAACATTCTGTGAATTTATTAATTTTTTGTCTCCTTGATATATCATATTTCACCAGGTAATTGAGTTATAATTTCTCTTTGTTTTGTTGAGTTGTTTCTTTTATGTATTTTGAAGTTTTGTTATTAAGTACATACAAGTTGAGAATTTTTTTTAGCTTCCTGCTGACTTGGACATTATCAAGATGTGGTGACTCTTTTTTTTTAATCTCTAGTGATGTTTTTCCTTTAAAGACTAATTTGTCTGACATTAATATAACTGTATCAGATTTATTTTGGTTAATAGTTGCCTAGCACAATTTTTCCTTCATTTACTTTCATCCTGTTTATGTCCTTATGTACTAGGAGTGTCTCAGTTTCCTATCTATGTGTATGTGTACATGTACATGTATTCTTATATATATTTACATAAAATTAGTAGCATACTTGGCATGCTGTTTTGTTGCCTGTGTTTTGCTTCAAAAATATCATGAATATTTTCATGTAATAATAAGTATTTCTTCCTAAAATTATTAATAGCTATATATAGTATTCCATAACATATAAGTACCCTGCTTGAGATAAATTTGCTTTCCTTAAGTTTTTACCCTTATGAATAACCTTGTGATAAACTTTTTTATACACACATATTTGGCAAATTCTCTAATTGCTTCCACATATTAATTCCTAGAAGAAAATTTTGTTTCAAAATATATATTTTTAAAAATATTTTGGAGTATACAGTCATTTGAGAATATTCCCTTTAGAAAAAATTGACAGCTAACACTTCGTCAGATGTTTAAGAGGGTGATCTTTTTTCCCATACCCTACTCAATATTAACAGTTAATAGTTTTTTAATCCTTGCTATTAGGACAAGGAATAACAAACAAACAAACAAAAACAGAGATCTTGGCATTTTGTGTAGATCATATTTTCTGTCTTGTCTAATCACATCCTTTGTCCATTTTTAAAAAAAATTTGGTTCTTTTTGATATGTAAGAAATTGAATGCAATGGAAATATTAACACCCTGTCCTATAATTTCAAAATATTTTTAAATTTTATACCTTGTAATTTTGTTAACAGTCTTCTTATATACAGATGTTCATTTTTATATTTCTCACTAATAAAATCTAATAATCTTTTTACTTGTGGCTTATCTCTTTGTTGTTATGCTTAGAATGATCTTCCCCTCTCCAAGACTACATAAATGTTCACTTATTTTTTTAGAACTTTTATGATTTCACTTGTGATACTTAACTCATTCCTCTATTTGGAATTTAAATTGGTAAATTCTGTGAATACAATTTCTTTATCAAATAAGGTAATGAATCTTTTTTTAAAAATAAAACATTCTCTTCTCATTGGTTTGCAGTGCTACTTCTGTTGTTTATTGAATGTGTAAATATTCTTCACCTGTTTTCTAGACTTTTTAAGCTGTTTGATTGATTGTCTATTTGTTCTGTGATTAGTGCCACATTCTTAAATGTTATTGCTTTACAAGATGCCTTATTATCTAACAGTTCAAGTGCATGTCATTTTAAAATTTTACAATATTTATTGGATATTTTTGCCCACTTATTTATTCAGATAAACTTTAAAATAATTGTGTGAAGTCCTCCCAAAATATACTTTTGGGAATCGGATTGGACTTATATCGATTCTATAAATTAACCCAGGAATTAAGTTTCTCAAATATGACAAGGTTTTAATTCTAGTTAATGAAAAAGCATAAATGGGACCTAGTTGACACTCTATATATGGGGGACTAAATAAATAACACAAATGTTTCTGTAAGAGACGTTGAAGTCCTGTAGTGCTTTCCTTGTTTTTGTCCTGAATCTCAAGGAAATAGGGCATGGGAGGCGGGTATTCTTTCAGCGACTTTGCTGCCTTTTTCCTCATGTAAAACATTTCACAGCTTGTCTCATTACGGCATTTGTAAAAACGCAGTCTGAAAGCAGTGGTGCATAAATGAATTATTTAAGTTTTGCAGCAAATCGTCCTGATCTTGCTTGCTGCTCCTTAATGCACTTTAAGTGAGCCCAGGGAGGCAAATCAGAGTAGGCACGGGGTGGAATGTAAACCAAGTTTTATTAGCCACAAAAAGCCACACTATAACATTTATTAAGTATCAGAGGCAGTGTGTTTAAATAAGTTTGATTCCCTGAATAATCATCGACATTGCAACCATCTTCTCCAGATAGGAACACTCCCTTGTCAAAAACATTTATTTCCTTGTCACTTCTGTTAATATAATGGGCTCTTGGGGTTTTGTGAGAGTTTCGTAGCAAATCGTGATTTTCAACAAATTACTATGTGTCTCCCACTGAATACAGCTTTAATAGCTGGGGGAGGAGAAGAAAGCCACACACATCATTGTCTGACAGTATATCATCTTATTATCACTGCCACATTTAGGGACTTTAGCTGCCCCAGGAAAACGAGGAGCCACACACCCTCCAGTCCTTCCCAGGTCTTCCTGCAATGAGAAGTGTCAATAAACTTGATCTTCCCCCAGTCAGCCTGGCCTGAGGCTAATTCCTTTTCTCTTTAGGTGAGAATCAGTCCTTAAGACCAAATAATAATTTATACTGCCGTTGCCAATTCTTCCCCTCCTGTCTTTTTCTTTTCCCTGGTGTCACATAACACGGACAGATGCTCAGAGTGTTTCTAAGCCTAGCAGCACCTTCCTCATCTTCCGTCAATAGGGCGAGTTGAAGATAGGTGCTGTGTTGTACACATATGCATTATAAATCCTTTTTAATCTTTGGCTAAGGTCACCGTTTTAACTCTAGACAGAAAAATAACACTAAAAAAATTAAGTATACCTAAGTACTCAATGGACGGGCGCTGGCTGATAAATATTTAATGCAATGGAAAGCTCACTTTAGATATTTGTGAAATACTGCCTGTTTGTGTGTTTATCCTACGCCTCCATAAACAGAGACTGAAAACGATAATTTGTAAGTGTGCGTTTGTGAATGTGTATGTGTGTGTTTCAACCGTGACTCTATAAAGGAAGGGAGGAAGGGAGGGAGAGAGGGAGGGATAGAAATGCCTATCCCTCCCAAAGGATGAAAGAAATTCATCCTTTCTTGTCTTTGCTGGAAACAGTCCTTCTGACAGGGAGACCCACTTACGGCCTTCTCAGCACTGCACACAGACCTGTGGCACTGCGTTTCCAGAGATTGTGGGGGAAGATTCCAGTACAGAGCTTAGGAGCTATTGGATTTTACTGCCCATACACTCCATTGGCAGTGGTGAACAGATATTTGCCTTAGTAAGGTGTTTACTGAGATTGTGGATGTCAGTGAGAAGGAGGTTGTTATTCCTCTGGGGTTCTAACTGCCTGAGGCATTCAGGTCCTTGATTGAGACATGGGCTTGCCCGTAGGATACTGATTTCAACTTGAAGGTATGAGGCATTTAGTTTCATTCATTCACCCACTCACTTAATCATCCAACAAATACTTATCGAGTGCCTCCTATGTGCTAGGAATTCAGTCCGGTTCAGGGCTGGCAATTCTCTCTGTTCAAGTTGCTCATTATTTACTGAGGAGTTTAGAGTAAGAATGAGGAAATTTTTAATACAAGTAATAAATACCTCATGTGACATGGTGGTTACATAGGTGGTTCCAAGAGCCTCTGGGTGGGACGTTGACCCATTGACCCAGTCTTGGCAGAGATGTGAGACTAGGAAGGGTTTGGCAAAGCCTTTTGGAAGATGTGAAATCCAAGCTGAGACCTGAACATTGAGTAACAGACAGTTAAGCAGGAGTAACTGCATATGCAAAGGGTCAGAGGCAGGAGAGAATGTTTGGAATATTTAGAGGAACTTAAAGTAGTTGAATGTGGCTGCAATTCAGAGGAGTATAAAATAAGGCTGGAGATGTAAGCAGGGGTTGTTCATGGATAGCTTTCAACCTGCTAGAATTTTGACTTAGCTGTAGAAGACAATGTGTTGGCATTAGAGATTTTAAGTGGGAGGATTACATGATCCAATTTGCAATGTAGGAAAGTCATTGTTTTATTTTATTTTTTATAAGCATGAATTCAGAGAGAGAGAGAGAGACAGAGACAGAGAGAGAGAAAGCTCACTGTTAAACACAGGAATAATTTAGAGAAGATAAGGCCAGAGCCTGAGAGAGAAATTAAATGGTTAATTAGGCTGAGAGCTGATGAGCTGATCAAGAGCATCTCATTGGGAAGAGACACAGGGCTGTGTGTGTGTTTTACAATTTTTCTAATAAGACTGATGAATTTACTGGATTTGGCCAGAGAGGAAAGAGTTCAAAATGAGAACAGAGTTTCTAGCCTAAGTAACAAGGTGGATGCTAGTTCTTGAGAAGGAAGTGACAGGAGAGGAAGCTGGTTTCAGAGGAAGATCTGCAGAGTCACAATCCCTGCGGGACAACCAGGTAAAATTACCTTGCAGACAGTGGACAGCTGGATCTGGAGTTCAGGAGAGAGATTCTAGTTCTCACTTCTGTTAACTTTACTCTACAGTGGAAAATGGTAAATCAACTGCCTACCTTCAAGGGGCCACTTGGAGTAGCTCCATTTAAAAATGGGGTCTAAAATTCAAATAAAAAGTGTCAGGTAAGTGTTTTTATGCTATTCTATATCATATCAAATATTGAGATATTAGGAAACACCTAGGATTAGGAATACTTTTTAAAAGTTTTTTCTCCTATTTGACATTGTAAATAGGGAATAAATGCTCAGTAGGTCTCAGTGAAGATAAACATTGCATAATATTTAAAAGGATTCCTAATTCCTAATAACAGGGGACACCTTAGCATTAAGTCATTTACTTAAATAAGTGTTTGCTATCTTAGGACACTAGAGCACTATGATAAAAGAAGTTATCTTTATAGGGAATTTGAGGCCTCTGGTGTCAAAGGGAGCATAAACACTTGACTTAATTGAGGTAAACTTAAAGGAGAAATTCAGAAACTGATTGGATAACTGTTTCAGGCAAACTGATTTAAGTTGACATCCTTTTCCTGAGAGTTTCTGTTAGAAGTGGGAGTGAGTTTAAGGACTTCTGGAAGAGTTAAAACAGAAGATAATGCCCAAGAGTACTTTATTTTTGGTGGCAAATAGTTATAGGCTAAAGAGGCACAATGGAGAGGAAGTCCTTCTCTATGTGTCCTGTGTGTGGGAATATTTCACAATCTCTTGTCCTTTCCATATTCATTTTTGCTCCTGGTTGGCACCATCTTGGTCTGACTGCCTCTGTAACACGGCTCCCACTAATGCCTTTTTATTTTATTCATGATGTTGAATAGTATGCTCTAGTTTTCTGGAAAACTTGACTTAATAAAGGTTTTGAGGCCTGTTCTCTACCTCTGAGCTGATGTGGGAGCAGTGGGTGTGGGTCAGAGGACGAGTTGAGTCCAGGAACTGACGAGAAAATACAAGGAGGAAGAGAAGGGATTCACGCAATGACTAACAGGAGAAGGCCAATGTCTGCTTACACAGAGAATTGGAAATCACAGTTCTTCCTCAAGGGTGCAAGAGACCAGAGTATGTAAAAGAGTCCAGGGATCTGCATCTAGTTGGCCAAAAAGGTCAGGAGTGAACTGATCGCCTTCCTTGTGTAGGCTTCCAGGGAGTGAACTGATTTTTTTTAATTTAATTTTTTTAATTGACACATAAAATTGTATGCATTTCCCACCTATAATATGAGGTTTTGAAGTATATATATATTGTGAAATGACTAAATCTAGCTAATTAACATATGCATGGTGCACCATTAAATTAATAGCGAACTTTGGAAGAAAAAAATACACACATAAAAATTACACTAAACAGTCACTTCCCCCACAATAGCAAATATTTTCCAAAGGATTATGTCCTAATTCTTCAGTAGCATGATTTAAATCTGGGCCCAAGTCTTCTTCACAGTCTTTAACATCACTTTAAATCACCAGTGTCTGTATGTGGCACGGGGTGACAGCCTGTTCCTCATTTCTCACGGGAGTCTTGACCTCTTTAGCAACTTTGAGGCAATGTGATTTCAAGGCATATTGAAAACCACTCTGGTTTTGTGCTAAAAGTTAAATAAATTGCTTTTCTTGAAAACCAGGCAGAAGTTTTGGCAGACAGTTGTTGAGTGCTTAAGTGATTGTCCTTCATGAAATTTATATCAGTGACACCAAAGTCTCCACCTTGGAAAATTCTGTTCTTCTTCAAAAGATTTGGCAACTTCTATCTGTTTTAATTGTCTTAACTGGTTTGTGCCTAATATTTGTTTGTTTATATAATCACCTTTTCTTTGAATGTTGGAGTATAGTGTAATATTTTTGAATATATTTAAAGCAATGATGAAATGTTCCCAGTACAAAATAACTCAACTGAGGTACCAACGGCATGAACAGATTGCTTTCATAAGAACCAGGACACAACAGACTCACTATTCCATCTCATGACTGGTAATTTTTAAAAAATTATATTTATGGGTAGGTAAAGCATGCAAATGACACATAATTTCAAAAATCCAAAGTAGTGAAAAGTGAGTTTCCTGGTTCCTCTTCCCCAGGGGCATCACTATAATTAGTTTCTTATGTATCTCCATACATATTCACAACATATAACTATACACTTTTATATAACATGTTATGTATTTTTTACACATATTTAATTTTTGTACATTGTTTTTTTCTCATTTAATCCTCTCTCTAGAAAATTCTTTCATTTCAGTATATGTAATTGACTCATGCCTTTTTATATTTGAAGAGTTTTATATCACTTGAATTTGCCATAATTTGTATAACTTTTATTAATCCTTTATTAAAGGAGATTTTGATTGTTTCTTTTTAGTTTTTGTATTTTGTTAATAATAATGCAGCACCAATCATTCTTATACATACATTATTGTACCTAGATATGAGTAAATCTGCAGGACAAATTCCTAGAACTAAAATTACAAAATCAAAGCAAATAAGCATTTTAGATTTTGGTAGATATTGATAGATTGCCTTCTATAGAGGTTGTAAAGTACAACATTGAGTGAAAATGATATTTTCACCAAACTAATACAGTGTGTAATCAACTGTTTTGATCTTTGTCAAATTTATAGGTGAAAAAAAATGACATCTTATGGTTTAAATTTTATGTTTCACTTTTATGAGCGAGGTTTCTTTATGTGTTTTAAAAGACAATTGTTTCTCCTTTGTTGAGAACTATCTGTTCATGCTCCTTGTCTAGTTTTTCTATTGGCTTTTTTTCCTCTTATTGAATCATAGGAGCTCTTTACATTAATAAGAATTTATCATAGTTCCTGTGATATGTATTTTAAATGTATTTTACCAGTTTTTCCTCTGACTTTTGATCTTAATTATAGTGTCATTTTTTTGCATGCAAAATGTCTTATATAGCATATTTTCTCAGTTTCCCTTTGGTAATTTCTGAGTTTTTTGGCATAGTTATAAAGGCATCTTCCACTTTGAAATTTTTTTTAACCTTCCATGTTTTCTTTTTATTACATCTCTGTTTATTTTTTTTTATAAAATCTTTAGTCCATTTGGCATTTATTTAGGGATATGGTATGAGTTATGGATCCAATTTTTCCACATAGCTTATCAGTTGCCTTAACATGAATTATTAAATAAGTCCATCTTTTCTCTACTAATCTGCCATGCCAACTTTTTCCTATGTACTTAATTTTTACATGTACTAGGTAGGTCTGTTTTTGTGTTCTCAATTCCATTCCATTAATCTGTCTATCTATCCCTTGGCTATTTGTTCTTTTTTTTAAAAAAAATATATATATATTTTCTTATTTATACACACACACACATATATATGTTTGTAACATGTGTATCTGTTTGAGCTAGTTTTCTTAGTTCCTCTTAATTTTGAAATTGTTTGACTATCCATTCTTGTTTTTTTTCTCTGTGGATCTTAAAAACTCAGTGCATCCACTTCCAGATACCAGTAATTTTTATTTTTACTGAGATTGTACTTTTAGTTTAATTTAAGGAGAAGTGATGTCTTTATGTTAGTCTTTCTGTAGCCAGCAGCATTTTTTCCATTTGTTCAAGCCTTCCTTTTGCTCCATAGTGTTATTTTGAATTTTTTTCTTCTTATAGAGCAAAGATTCTGTTTGTCTTGTTTTTTTCTTAAATCTTTTATGGCTAATATTTTGTTTTTGTAATTTAAATATGTTTTCTTCCATGATATCTCATAATTTGTTGCTGTTTCTATATAGGAAAGTGCTGGATTTGGAGTATTTGTTCTGTACTCATTGACATTTTTGTATTATCTTATTGTTTTGAATGTATCATTTAGTTAAGTCTTTGGAGTTTTCCATGTGTACAATCATAACATCTAAGAATAATGGTAATTTTACCTTATATTTCCCAATTTGAATAATGTTCACCGCATTTTTCCTGCCTCATTATGACAGCTAGTACTTCCAGAAGAATGGTAAATAATAATGGTGATATTTGACATCTTGATGGAGTTCTGGATTTTATAGGTAATGCATCTAGTATATTCCTATTAGGCAGGATATTGATCTTAGAGTTGAAATACATGTACACCAATTTCTATTTTGTTAGAAAGTATTAATTTTTCCTATTTTATTTAAAACATTTGTGTATATCTTTTTTTCCCCCAGGTTCTTTTTAAAATCAAGGTTTGATACAAAATTTTGTCAAACACCTTGTCAGCACCCATATTTTTTTTTCTTTTAATCTATTAATATGGAATATTATTGTTGCACCCCTGGAATAAACCCCACTTGGTCAGGAAGTGGGATTATTCTTTTCATTAGATTCTTTCTAATAATACATTATTTAGGATTTATTTTGATATTTATAAGGGAGATTGATCTGCACTGCTCTTTTTATGCATTTTAAGGCTTTGATGCTGTATGTTTGCTTCCTAAAAATAGTTTAGATGCATTAATTTTTATTATTCTCAAATGCTATCCCATAGTCACTTTTTTCCAATGGGTATTAGAGGAAACTAAAAGGTGTTTTCTCTGATTTTAAGGCATAGCATTTAATACATATAAATTCAATCTATGCAAAAAAGGATCCAACAAGATTTCACCATTAACCATTACTACTTTCTTGCTTACTCTTCCAGAATATTTTTTGTGTATATAAAATCAAAAATTAATATACACATTTTCAACAGTGTCATGCTACTTAAACTCTTTTGTGCCTAGATTTCTCACTTAATAGAATGCCTTGGAAATCTTATCATTTCAATATAAAATTGTTTCCCAGTTTTTTTCCTAAATTTTTAATGACACCTGCATGACATTCCAGTGTATAAATGTGCATTCTTTACTTAAACTGCCCCTTATTAATGGGCATTCATGTTTTCCCCCATCTTTATCTATTGAAAATAATGCTACAAGAAATAACTTTATACAAACATCTTGTATGCAAGTATATTTAAGGATAAATTCCTAAAAGAGTAAATGCTAGGTCAAATGATATAGACATTTGAAATTGTGATACATTCTCATATTATAAATGTTAAATCTAAAAAATATTGCCAGAATTTATAATCCCTTCCCATCAACTTCAAAAAATACTGGTCCTTTGTTATGCCGAGTAAGGCAATGAGTGGTGACGCAAATTGAAGAAACCTTCAATTGATCAGCATAAAAAGAATGAAAAGACTTAGAAAAGAAAATCCCTGGGTAAGGGAAGAAAAGAAGAGCAGATGTGAGAAAGAGAAGAACCCTGAAGGGGAACTAGAGAGAGAGAAGAGTGTGAGTAATAGCAAAAGAGAGAGGAGGCAGTAACTGCAGCAGGAATTCAGACGCTGGGGAAAGAGAAAGGTATTTAGACAATCTGCAGAGAAGTCTGGTGTCTGATATGTAATATAAACTGCCCCTTCCATCTATCCAGGACAACTTATATATTTTTCAAACTGTATATTACTAGTTATGATTTGCATAATGGATTCTTCTTCCTTTTGGGAGATTTGTAAAACTCATCAGTTGTTTTTAAGTGAGAGCCAGGCCAACCTAAGGAGACTCTGTTGCGTTTGGAATGGAATTTTCTGTGTGTGTGTGTGTGTGTGTGTGTGTGTGTGTGTTGGGGGAAGTATGTGTGTTTATTTATGTGTATGTGCATACACACACCTATATACAATGATTATTTTAGATGCTCATATTAAAATTACTTCTTAGAATGGATAGTTTTTACTGTTTAGCAGAATCATCACCTCTTGGTCTTTTGGTTATAAAAACATATGCCAAAACACATAGTCTGGAATAACAATAGGAGAATTTGGATGCCTAATCATATTCAACTTTAATGGGTTTTTTCCCTACATTGATATGCTGAATATTTCCCTTACCTCCTCCCTCCACACACATACACACTCACCTAACTTCTACCCTTGGTGAAACCTTGGGTACCCTTGTTTTGATCTTGAAGTACTTTGGGGAAAGTAAGTATCTAAACATGGAGCAGGGTCTACCAAGGTGCAATGTGATACAATATAAGGGACAGTGTGCAAGAGGTGAGAAGAATCAGGGCTGAGAGTCACAACCTAGTGGAAGCAGAAAGTCTGAGCCAGAAAAGACTAGAAGACATAAGACCTGCTGGGGCTCAGAACGCTTACCCCAAAATCTGGTGCTTTGACATGATGTAGCCCTAAGGTCTCTCGGACCTTACCCCATCCCTCCTGCCTCTCAATCCTCTCTCTCTCCCAAAGCATGGGATGAAAGCTGTTCTCTGAAGTTCCCTTATCTACTTAGAAACCAGACCTGCCAAAGAGGAACACAGTTGCCTTCACTGAAATTTCTTTAACCAGAAAAAATTAAAACTGATAGCACAGAGGAAGAGACTGAAAATTAAACACCACACCTAGAGCCAGACAAACTTGGTCCCAAACCAGTTTCTGTTTTTTGTCCCATTCAATTTCCAAAGAAAATTATTTACTAATCATTGTCTAAGCATTAGGCCCATTTATTTCCCCCTACACATCATTTACTGTCCTTCAGATCCCCACATTTCCCCCACCTCCTTTTCCCCTATGAAGAAAGAGTATGTAAGTATCTGTACCTCATTTGGTTATTGGGTAATCATTCTTAGATTCTCCGGTGCTATGCACACTAAAATAATTTGTATGCCTTTTTCTCCTATTAATCTGCCTGTTGTCAGTTCATTTTCAAGGAACCTTCTGAGGGTGAAGGGGGAAGCTTTCCCTCTTCACCCCTATAGACCCTCCATCAAGAATCTTCAGCAATAGTAGCAGGGAAATGTTAGATATCCCATGAGGTCCAGATGAAGACACAAGCAAATTGTAGAAAGAAAGATTTAGACCACATGATTTATAAAGGTTTTTTTGGAAGAGGAGGGGATCTTGAAAGTTCACAGTTGTCTGATTGTGACTCTGTGGGACTACGTTTGTATTTTTTCCATCCTTTTCTTCACATGTGGTATATGTCAATTTAACTTAGTATTTATCATTCAATGAACACTCAGTATTAATTGATGATGATGATGAAGATGGTGGTGGTGGTGGCAGCTGTGATGGAAGTGGAGCTAAAACACCTAATTAAAGAAGAGCATTGCTATTGTTACAGATAAAAAACACTTGCACAGTAAGGATTCCTACTTGGCATATGATAGCATCCCTTCAGGAGATAAACATACACAAAAGAGATAGAAATCATCATCTGGGTCTCTTATCTCCACCCCACCCATCAGGACTGAAGAAACAATATCACCTTAATTTACAAGTCACACTTCTTTAAAGAGGCCAATTTCTAGTATTCAGGTCCAGATTGAAGGCCAAAGGTTTCTATTTACCCCATTTAAAAAACTCCACATTCTAAATTATTCATCTCTCCTGTTCAAATTGAGCATTCCATGGAAGCATTATATTTGAGTTATGGTTTACACTTGAATTGTAGTTATTTTGGATTTTCACTGTGAATAATAAATATTTTTTCTTTTAAGGATGGTCTATTACACAAGAAGGAGGGAGAAAGGGAAAGCTGGTAAATTCCTAAGTGCCCCAGCACCCCACAGGTTCTTAATCTAGTCCCAGTGGTTTCTGACTAACTCTACTGTATAATGTTACAAAACTAGGCATAAGATACTGTGCCAATACCCATAATTATGATTATAAACATTCATAGATTTACCTTAACACATAGAGTCAAAGAGAAACAAAGTCTATGACTAATTCTCTTGCATATTTGGTTTAGAATTTCAGTATTTCAGGGCAGAAAATACAGACTATTGCCAAGTTGTGGCATGAAGAAGGACATGTGGCTATGTGTCAATTGGTGGTCATGAGGATTGTATGGTAAAATTGAAAGACCTTTTCTTAAATCTCAGTGCTGTTGGGCTGTATGAGAGCCAAGTCTTAGCTATCCAGTCAGTCAAATGGTATTAAAATCCCAGACGACATCTAATTTGCCCTGTTTCAAGAGTGAACCTGTTTTGAACAAGTCTGATTTTATTTTGAATTTTTCTGTGCCTGCAAACCTTTTATTGTAATTAGAAAGGAAAATTCTAGCATGGGAGATATGGAGAGAGGTTGAAGTTGGCTGGCATCTGGTGTCTTATATAGTTTAGGGTCTGTTGCAAAATACGGTCTGTTGTCTGAGTTGCTGGCTGGTTCTACCCTTTCAGAGCCAAAAGAAAGTAGCACATGGATTTGCTTTCTGCTAACTGGGTCCTCTCAAAAGAAGGTTTTGTTTAGCTGAGCTTTTTAAAAAAAAACACATCAACAGTAATTCCAATTCTTAAAAACAAAAACTAAACCAGGAAAATTTTATGAATATGAATGTTCATCCACAGAATTTCTGTCAGAACTGGGGAAGCTTGCACAAAGAATAGGTGGGTAAGGTAGGTTTTAAGAAAAGATGAAAGGTGGATTTAGTTTATAATGATAGCTACTGGATTCACAGTTCCATTATATGAGTATAACTACTAGGCTCGTTGCCAGACTTTCAGAGAAAGCCAGCAATCAGGCCAGGAGGTCTAGACTTGGTTTGAAAGACATAAGATCAGAAACAAGAAAATAAATGTACTGGTTAAGAACTTGGACTCTAGATTCAGACAGATATGGGTTTATGACCTGAATATATCATTTACCAGTTCTGTGACAATGGAAAAGTTGATTAACTTCTCCAAGATTCACTTTGCTTCAGTTTCCTTAGCTGTAAAATTAAAATAATACTATTGATCTCAGTTAGTAGTTGACTTTTTATTGTAAAGTAGAGCTATATTCATTTATATGAGTGTAGACTTATGGATTCCCATTTTATTCCCATGGGCATGATCTATTACTATAAATATTTATTTTAATTTTCAAATTGTCCCAGATTTGTCCAGTGAGAACTTCTTCAAGCTCAAATCTATGTTCTTTTCACATGAGCCTATCATTTTTAAGTACTTCCTTACCTTCTGGCAATTATTTCAGTTCATCTTATTTTTCCCCACCTAAGCCTTAGAATAAGCCATTTTTCCAAGAATCCCTGGTTCCTTTAGTGGAGAATGGCAAATAGAAACAAATAGCTGGATGATAATCTTGCTTATTGCTATTGGGATATACATACATCCTCTTAAATTCCAATCCAAAACCACAGGGTTTATTCTAACTTTCCCCATTTTCATATTTGTATTTTCCATCTCTGACAGTGAGAACCCTGACTCCTAGTATCCTTGATATAGCTATTTATATATACAAGTCCCTGTATGTAGCAAACTTCTGATTATACTGAGTGCTTTCTTGCTTTAATGGCCTCCTTGTGTGCACCCTGACCACCATCATGCTGTCTTCTCATCTATCTTGAGCCTGCCTGATAGATTTCAATGAAGGAAGGAAGGAAGAAAAAAGAAAGGAAGGAAGGGTAGGAAGAAACAGAAGGAAAGAAATTTTTTTTAAATATTCAATATGTTGTCACAAATGTCTGAGCTGGGAGGAGGGGTGGATAGTAATTATTTAGGTCTTATTAATATGAAATGGCCAAGTCTTTACATTTTAATCAAGTAAAGAAAAAATCAATAAAATCTGTAAAAAAGGAAATAAAAAGGGGAAAGGAAAACACACACAGAGACCAGATAGAAGCAGAGAAAGAGACATAAAGTAGAATAGGAAAAGCTATTCAGGGCCAACACTTTAGCCTTGGCTTTATTAGAAATATGTGTTGAAAACAGAAATAACTAAAGGAAAACTAGTGTAGAATTTTCAATTGCAGAGCCAATAGAGAATGGTTGAGTTGGTCTTCTGGAATATAACACATTTACCTTAAGAGACTATTATACTCTTTCAAACCACTGTTACATATTCAATTTATTCTCCCACCCTCCCTTTATTAAAGATATGTAGTTGGAAATTATGTTCTTGTCCACAAAAACTTCTGAGTTTTACTTGTAATTTTATATTCTGATTTCAACTAGCAATGGAATTCTTAAGATTCAGATGAACTATAAGATGGTCTATGCATTCAGTTTGCATAATATTAAAAATATACAAGCCATGTTTTGAATTACATGTTTCACCTGTTGTTGTTTACCAACTACCTATATGCCACTAAAATATGTTAACATATCATGAAATAGATCCACTTGAAAACTTATAAGAACCACTATTCTGTTTTCAAATATCAGATAACATTATAAAGCCAATATAATGTCTCAGTACCTTTTAATTTAACACCACACTGCATCAAAATTGACTATTTCAAAAGTGATTATTGAGTCAAAGAGACATATATACAACATTTTTTAAATGATAGCAAAATAAACCTCACTTTTGTAGGGTAAGAATCAGAATAGAGAGGGGAGAAAGGAGAGAGTACATACTTTTGTGTCAGATGTACTTGAGTTCTAATCCTGGCTGCACTACTTAGAAGCTATGTGATGTTGGACAAATTACTTAACCTATTTGAGCCTCAGTTCCTTCATCATAAAACTAATATGACAAAATATTTCCCAGGAAACTATTATGAGGTTTAAGTAAAATCAATTATATAAGTACTTTTTAATACAGGATTTGGCACATACATCAAACCCTAAGTAAGTAGTAGTTGTTACTATAATTAGTCAAGGATTTTGTGCATAAAAATTCATTCTTGTACTTCCAATACTGAGAAAGGCAGACTAAGAAATTCATGCCAGCCTTCAAGTAGAGGACAACTAAAAATTCTGAATGAAATTTTCTTAAAGTGCAAAAGAGTAAAGAATACAACATTGTGTTAAGTACATAACAAGTTTAATAAGATACTGAGGAATTACCAGGTTGAGGTTTTGGAGAGGATGAGACTCCAAAGAGCTGAATCTGGAACTTTGTGATTTTTCCCACACCAAAGAGGCAGCTGAGAGTCTGATTGGTTCTTTTAATATCATTAAACATATTAAAACAGAAGTTGCAGTATAGGCCCTGTCATGACTGGGGGCATGATAAGTCTTTTTCAACTTTGGGCTGATACCTAGAAAAGATGAACTGTAAATAAAGCAGTCCTTGTATTTCTGCAGCCCTGCTTTTAGTCATCTATATTGCCAAACCCTGAATTTGGATTAAAGAGATTCTAGATTCTTAGAGCTCTCAAGAACCTGGGAAGAGCAATAGAAAATTATTATTAGAAGAAAATAACATCATGCTAACTTGAGATTATTTCTACACATAGTTTTATCACAATGCCCAACACAAAATAAACAAATTACAAGATAAATGAGGAAATAATACCACATAAGAAAGGAAACAACAGAAAAGAGAAAGATGTAAAAAAAAAAAAAACTACCAAAACTGGAATTATCACACACAAACTGTAAAATAAATATGCTTATTAGGTACAAGATGAATGCCAAGCTTGAATAGTTTTTAGGCAAGGACTAAGATATATATTTTTTATTGACATAGTATGTTTTAAAAAGGAAAAAATAGAAATTTTAAAGCTGAAAAAACCCCAAAAGATTAGAAGTTACTTACTAAACAATTCGTGGACCCAGATAAGTGAAAAGAAACATCAGGAAGGAAATGCAGTGACATAGATATATGGATAATACAGAAGTTCAGGAAGAAGTATAGAAGATACAGTTAAAGGTCAAATATTCAATGATTAGAGTCCCATAAGACAATAAGAGAGAATGGAAGAGAAGACTGTTGAAAAGTTTATGGTTGAGAACTTTCCAGAACTGATTTAAAAAATCAATTCACAAGTTCTAGTATCCCCATGAATCTCAAGCAAGACAAATATAAAGAATTTTACAGGAAAATATATCATAGTAAAATAGTAGAAAACCAGACAAAGAGAAAATATTAAAAGCAAGTAGATAGGGAAAAATACATCGCAAAAGTTCATTGGCCAGATTGACAGCTGATAATTTAACAACAGCAATGGAAGTCAAATGACAACAGCAGAAGACCATGTGCAATATGTTATGAGAAAATATAAACACACTTGTAGTAGTCTTCAAGCATGAAGATGAAATACAAACACAAGTAATTAAATAAGTTCACTATTGCTGCCCTGCAATAAAGAAAATTCCAAAGGGTGTTTCTTCAAGTAAAAAGAAAATCTTGCTAGAGGGAAATAGAGGGAAGGTCATAAATGCAGAAATGGACTGAAGAGAAAATAAAATAGTAAATGTATGTGTACATCTAAATAAATTTTGGCTTTACAAATGATAATATCTTTTGAAGTGCATAGACATAAATACATGTACATAGCTAGTGAGAGAGAGAGAAAAAGAGACAGATAATTAAAATGCATAATCATATTAGCAGAGGTGGCAAATCATAATAAGTTATTCTAAGTTCTTTACCTGGTCTGGGGAAAAGATAAAAATTATTGATTAAAATTAGACTGGAATACATTTAATGTTATTAGTGCATAATGTAATTTCTGGGATAACTACTAAAAGAATGGTAAAACAGTATATAACTTGAAAACAAATAGGAGGAAAGAAGATAAAAATTAATCCAAAGGAAGCAATAAAGGAGAAAAAAGAAACACAGTAGGACAAATAGAAAACACAAAATACATTAGATGTTAACATATATATAGAATATATATGTTAAATATAGAAGGAGTATAGGCTGAAGTTAACGTATAAAGTATTAGATTGTATTTTATCAAAAATAGTTCTCTGCAGTTAAGAAAATGTACTTCTAAAACACAAAGAAAACACACACATTATGTATATTAATATATGTATATGTATGTATGTATTATGACTCTATACACACATATAACTAAATATATATGTATATATTAATCCAAGGCTAACCAGAAGAATGCAGTGTAGATATATTAATAACAAGAAAACCAGATTTTAAGGACATATTACTATTATAAACAAAGAGGTTCACTATGTAAAGGTAAGTTTCAATTCATCAGGAAATGAAGTAATTCTAAATATTTATGCACCTAATAACAGCTGGAACTTATACAATGCACAACCTTACAGAACAGAAAGGAGATATAGACATGCCCATGATCAGATTAGAAGATTTTAAAACACCTCTTTCAGGAATTGACAGAATATGACAAAATATTAATGAAGATATAGCAGAAATGAACAACACCATTACTGAATCAGACTGAACAGGCATGTAAGGAAATGCTATTCAGAGTGGCCCATGTATCAGATTGGTGCAGGTCCACAAACTATTTTTTCCACCATAAAATAAGTGGAAGAAACCTTTACATACATTTAATGGGAGAAATTTTGTTTTGAATCTAATAATAAAAAATTTGAGCTTGTATTTTATATGTCTTTTTCTGCTTTATTTTTCTAGTAATTCATTTTTATTGCATTTTAGTAAATTTTTGGTCCATGATAAATTTGAAATTTAAAAAATCTGGTCCTTTACTACAGATAGTTTGAGAAGCATTGATATATAGAAAACCACTCCCTTCAACAACTGAGGAATAAAGGGGTTTTTTTAAGTACATATGAAACATTTGCAAAAATAGACCATACATTGGACCATAAAGCAAAAATCAACACATTTCAGAGGATTGATGCCATATATGGTATGAATCTAGAAATCAATAATAAAAAGACAACTTGAAATTCCCATACGTTTGGGAATTAAGAAACTTACTTTTACTACATGGGTCCGAGAACAAATCATAATGACATTTTAAAAAATATATTTAATTTTAAATGATTAAAAAAATACATGTCATAACTTGTGGGATGCAGCTAAAACAGCACTTGAAGAAAATTTTGCATTCTTTAATGCATAGATGTAAGACAAACAAAGACTGAAATTAATGACCCAAGTATCCATCTCAATAAGTTACAAAATTCAACCAAAAGAATATAGAAGGAAAGAAATAATAAATATAAAAGCAAAAAAACAAAAACCATGAAGTAGAAAACAATATAATAAAGAGGATCATCAATGCCATATTTGTTATTTGAAGGCAGTAATAAAAGTTAACAAATATCATGTAAAACACACACCACATAAGAAGATAAAAAGAGAGAAGGCACAATATCCAATCATAGGAATAAAAAGGGAGACATTACAATAGATACTACAGACATTTAAAATTAGTGAATGGAAATTATAAGCTTTATGCCCAAATATATGACAATCTAGATGAAATGAACAAATTCATGGAAAAGTACAATCAAGAAGTCAGATAATAACAAGTCTTGGTAAGGATGTGGGGAAATTAGAACCCTCACACACTTCTGATGGGACTGTAAAGTGATGCAGCCATTTGGAAAGCAGTGTGACAGTTCTATAGGTTTGATAAATGCATAAAGTTTTAGCCTCCATCACAATGATATAGAACAGTTCTATCACCCCCCCAAATATCCCTCGTCTTCTCCTTTGTAATCAACATCTCCTCTGACACCCAACTCCTGGCAACCACTGCTCTGTAATTTCATGAGTTTTGCCTTTTTCAGAATTTCATATAAATCACATTATACAGTGTGTAACCTTTTGACTCTCACTTCTTTCACTAAGCATCATGAATTTGAGATTCATCCATAGCATTGTGTGAGTAAGCATTTTGCTCCTTTTTATTGCTGAGTAGTTAGTGTTGCATTGTATGGATGAACCAGAGTCTTTGTCCATTCACTAGTTGAAAGCTGTCTGAGTTGTTTCCAGTTTTTTGTAATTACTGCTAAGCATTCACATTCAGGTTTTTGTGAATGTAAGTTAATACATTAAAAATTATTGCAAATAACTGTAAGTTATTATAGGAATTCAAAGTAATATGGTAAATGTATGTTCACCTTTATTAAAAATTGTCAATTTTTTTTCCTTACTGCTTATACATTTTATATTCCCACCAGCAATGCATGGAATTTCCTGTGGCTTCACATCCTCTTCAGCACTTGGTATTGCATGTTTTTCCTTTCTTTTTTGCCATTCTAATGGTATGTAGTATTATTGTGGTTTTAATTTGCATTTTCCTAATGGTTAAGGATATTTTCACATCCTTTATTGCCATCTGTTTATCTTCTTTAATGAAACGTCTACTCAAGTCTTTTACTCATTTTTTTAGTGGTGTTTGTTTCCTTATTGTTAAATTTTGACAGTTTTTATATATTCTAGATACAAGTATTTGTCAGTAATGGGATTTGTATGGACATATACATTCATTTCACTTGAGTAAATACCTAAAAGTGGAGTGGCTAGATTATATGATAGATATTTAACATTTTAAGAAACTTCCAAACATGACCAAACAAGGTTTATCTCTGGAATGCAAGCTTGGCCTAATATTCAAAAGCCAACTACTATAATTCACCAGATTAAAACAAACAAAAAACTAAAAAAGAAAAACCATATTATCATTTCAATAGATGCAGGAAGGGCATTTGACAAAATCCAATATCTTTCATGATAAAAATGCTCAACAAAATAGAAGTAGAAGAGAACTTCCTCAATTTGATAAAGGCACCTATGAAAAACCTACAGCTAATGTCACATTTAATGGTGAAAGACTGAATACTTTTCCTTTAAAATTAGAAACAAGATAAGGAGAATGACTTTCACCACTTCTATTCAATGTTATACTGGAAGTTCTAGACAATGCAAAAAAGGCAAGCAGAAGAAATAAAAGACATCCATATTGGAAAAGAAGAAGTAAAACTGTGTTTGCAGACAATATTTATGTAGAAAATTTGGTGAAATCTACAAAAAAGCTAACAGAAAAAATAAGTGAGTTGAGCCACATTGCGCAATACGAGATCAATATTAAAAAATCAATTGTATTTCTATTTACTGGCAACAAACAATCAGAAATTGAAATTAAAAAATAATACCACTTACAATAGCATGAAAATATTAAATATTTAAACATGAATCTGATAAAAGATGTGAAACAGCCTAACATTGAAAGCTTTAAAATATTGCTGAGAAAAATTAAATAAGACCCAAATAAATGTAGAGCTATACCATGTTCATGGTTATGAAAGCTCAGTGTTGTTACGATGCCAGTTATCTTCAAATCAAGCTATGAAGCAGTCTCAATCAAAATCTCAGCAAGGTTTTGAAATACTTGACAAATGTATTTTGGAATTCATGTGGAAATGCTAAGAAAATAGAATAGTCAAAGAAATGTTGAAAAAGGAGAAACAGTCTGATTTTATAGGCTCATCAGAAAGTTATAACAAGTGTGGTTTTGGCATCAATTTAGACAAATAGAACAATGAAGCAGGATAAAGTTCAGAAACAGAGCTACACATGTATTGAAAAAGGTGCAAAGTAAGGAAATGATAGTCTTTTAAACAAATTATGATAGAACAATTAAATATACATTTGCAAGAAAAATTAACCCCAATCCTTACCTCTCACTATAAACAAAATTGAACTAAAAATGGATTATTTATTTATATTTATAAACATAAAACTTAAAACTATAAAGCTTTTGGAAAAAATAAGGAAATACTGACCTTGAGTTAGACAAAATTTTTAAGATATGACATTAAAATTGCAATTTATAAAAGTCAAATTGATTAACTGAACTTCATCAAATTTAAAAATGAGCACTTTTCAAAAGCACTGTGAAGATATGAAGAAGCAAGCCAAAGATTCCAATACAATGTTGAATAATAATGGTGACAGTGGTAATTATTATCTTGTTTCTAATCTTAGGCCAAAAGCATTTGGTCTTTCATCACTATACATGACGATGTTTGCTGTGGTTTAGGGGATTTATCTTTTATTGGGTTAAGAATGTTCCATTTTAATTTTATTTTGCTGATAGTTTTTATCAAAAATGGATGTTGGATTTTCTCAAAGGATTTTTTTTGTCTAATGAGATAATTATATGTTTTTTCCCTTTTCTTAGTTTGTTAATATGGTGAATTATATTGACTGTTTTTTTAATGTGCAACCAATCTTGCATTCCCAGGATGAACCACACTTGGTCATAATGTATTATACTTTTGTATATTATTGGGTTTGATTTGTTATAATTTTGTTTATAATATTTGGACCTATGTTCATAATTGATATGTTATTTTTTTCTTATAATGTATTTTATAGTTGTGATATCAGTGTAATGCTACCCTCATAAAAAGAGTTGGAAAATATTCCTTTCTTTTCAATTTCTGGAAGAATTTATAAAGAATCAGTATCATATCTTCCTTAAATATTTGATAGAATTTATCAGTGAAACCATCTGAAATTGGAAATATCTTTTTGGGATGGCTTTAAATTATAAATTCCACTTCTTTAAGGATATACACTAATAAAGCAATTTATTTCTTCTTAGAGAAGCTATGATTGTTTATGGCCTTAAAGGATTTTTCAGTTTCATCTATATTGTCATATTCATTGGCATAAAAGTTGCTCAAACCATTTCTTTATTACCCTTGCAATACCTGTAAAATCTGTAGTGATGTCCCCTTTCTCATTCTGGATATTGTTAATTTATAACTTCTTTTCCAATCAGTCTGGCTAGGGGTTTATCAATTTTATTGATGTTCTCAATAAGCCAGCTTTTGGTTTCGTTGATTTTTCCCAACTGTTTTTCTGTTTTCTATTTCATTGACTTCTGCTCTAACCTTTATTATTTCCTGTTCCTATTTTCTGCTTACTTTGGTTTTAATTTGACCTCCTTTTTCTAGTTTTTCAAGGTGGAAGCTAAGGCTATTGATTCTAGACCTTTCTTCCATCATAATTTAGGCATTTTGGGGGGTTGTATTTTCTGGTTTCTTTCTATGCCTGGTAAGTTTTGATTGGATACCAGCCATTGTAAATGTTACCTTGTTGGGTGTTGGATATTTTTGAACATTCCTAAATATTCTTGAGCTTTGTTTGGGGTACAGTTAAGATAGTTAAAAGCTATTTGATCCTTTCAATATTTGCATCTAAGATTTGTTAGGCAGAAACAGGGCAGTGCTTTTTGTAGAGTTAATTATTTCTGTCTTTTGAGACAAGACCTTTCTCAGCACTCTTCCAAATGACCCATGAATTTTTCCATCTCAGTGGTGTGCAGTGGTACTAATCCTGGCCCCATGTGATCTGCAGGCACTGGTTCCTTCAACTCTTTCCAGATGTTCTTTCCCAGCTTTGGGCAGCTTCCTCACATGGGTATGCTGATCATTACTCAGATGAATACTTGAGCAGGATCCTCTGAAACTCTTTGGCGTTCTCTTTATTTGTGGGTTTCTCCCCTCTAGTATTATTCTCTGTGAACCCTAGCTGGTCTCCCTGGATTCACATCTCTATCTCCTTAACTGACAGTCCACCAGGCTCTGCATCAGTTTCTCCTTCCTACACCATAGCCTGGAAACTCTCTTAAGGCAGTAAGCTGGGAAATTTTAGGGTTCACCTTGTATGTTTCTCATTACTTAGGGATTACTGAACTTTTTGCCTGATATCCAGTGTATTGAAAGCATTGTACAATTTATTTTGCCTATTTTTTATTCCTCCAGGTGGATAGGTAAATCCAGTCTCTGTTACTCTATCAAGGCCAGAAACGGAAGTCTTAAATCAAGTTTCTTCTCCAGCCATAAAAAATTCAGAGATCAACTTTCTCTTGGATGTCATCAGGTCTCCATCTTGCTGTTGTATCTATCTGATGCCCTCAATTAGATTTTTTTCAGTACTTTGTTCCAGCATTTCCATTACTCTAAATGAATTTTGTAACTAGTCCACCACTGCTGGAAGCAAAATTCCTACTGTGCAGTAAATTTTTTATCTTTACAATATACCTTACCATCTATTGAATTCTTGATGCATTCTCCAAGATCATTGATTGATCTTCCTAGCCCTAGTTGGAGCAATTCAATAGATATTCCTTTAGTGACAGCTGTGTGTAAGGTATTATATGAAGCAATGTGAGAGACTACAAAATGATGAAAAATTTGGACCATATTCAAATAGATTTTTAAGAGCTAATTCAAGAAATCATGATTAATAGGGGTAGAGATATGCATATAATAACACAGTGTATCTAATAATGTCAAAGGCCACTTAAGGGCCTAAAAAATCATGCGGGTACATACATATTTTAAAAAGTACTTGCACTTTAGTTGTCAAGGCAAACTTTTGCTACTTGTAGGTGTCAATAGAGCCATTAGTGTATCAAATTGTTACCCTAACTTCAATTTCCTAGAGCAAAATCAAAGACTTGTAAACTGCAAATATTTTTATAAAATATGGTCTTTGTTTTTTCCTACTAATTAATTTATTATATAACATCAATATGTTGAATGCCTACAATGTTGTTCTAGGCTCTCAGATAGCAAAGATCACTGAAACAAAATAAAACACAAACCTGGAATAAGTTAATGTACAAACATATTCAAACTTTAAATGGATAAACAAAATGAGATTTTTCTAATTTTATTTCAGTTAGATTAATATAAGTTAACATTCATCAAAGTAATCATATGTGAATTCACATGAATATGTTCATACATGCACATGCACAGACACAAATATGTTACTCTAGAGTTAAACAGAAGAACAAGGACCCACAAATAGGGGTCAGGAAAAGAGGTGGTTATTAGAGCTTTCAATGTCATGTGAGACTGAAGGAAGTATCTATGAAGGCTTAGGAGTAGTGAGGTTAGTTTGTTTTCAATAGATCAAAGTTTTCAGATACTTTTATCGTAGAACTATTTCCTGAATAAATTTGATGTGATTCTCAAGAATAATCTATTGACATTGCTGAATGCCTTTGAGAGCTGAGGATTTTGCCCTTTGTGGACAACTCTTGCACCACCAGAGTAGGCACTTCACTGGTCCAAAGTCAGCCAAATGCTAGTCACTTATGAACTTCCTTGTCCTCCAGAAGTTTCCCATTGGGCAGATACATCAAAGACCACTGAGAACCAAGCAACAGAAGCTCTGAGGCCCCTGAAAGTCCAAATTTTAGTCAAGATTCAGTCAGAATTTTAAATTATTTCTCTGAACAAATACCTGTGATTAATTCAGAGGTGAAGGGTACCGTTTGCAAAAAGCTTTTGGTTGTCATTGATCAATTATATCGAGAAAAGTCAAGGAAATGATCAGGTCAGAGCTGTCTGCCCATCAGCTTCCAGCAACGCGAAAATAGTAGACCTTTATATTTTCATCCCAAACTTCTCTGCAGAGCTTCCCTTGCGATCATGATTTTTAAATTTGAGGAAAATGGTAAATTGTCTTTACAAACCATTTTGGGTAACATTTATGAGAATATTCTTCCTTTAAAAGAAGATTACTCAGTTATGAGACTTTAGTTTCAAATGGTATATTCCACTCAAAGGATATAAGGTTCTTAATAGCCATGATTTTGTGATAAATATTACTTTCATGTTATACTCATGTTCCATCATTCCAATCTGCCCTTAGGCTTTGGATAAATGAATACAGGGGCCTTAATAGGTTCAGAGATTTCCCTAGGTACATACAGAAAAATAGCAATTTCTCTTTGAGATAGAGATATATATGTGTGTGTGCGTGTGTGTATACACACACACATATATGACTATATAGCTAGATGACTATATGCCTATGTGTATACGTACGCATGTGTGTATATGTATGCATGTGAGTATAGAGAGATCTTGGTTCACTACATCAATTGTGAAGCCAGATAAAAGTATGACAAGGAATTCACAATGTTCGGACGTTCATTTAAACAAATTCTTCGTTCCATAAACATTGCCTTAGCCTTCAAACATAAATAAGGAAAGATGAACTATTCATATCATCTCTCCAGATGTTTTGTGTTTTAAAACTGCATATCACAGCTGGGCCAGGGATCTCTGAATCCTGGGAAACTGGGAACTCTATAGCTCAACTTGAACAGAGAGAAGGTTCTTTGGCTCTGAGGTAGAAGCAGGTAGACTCCATTTTCTGCATTTTTACCCAAAGGGCAAAATTCTTCATTGAGTGGTGGCTTCAGAGGGAAAAATATGCCACAGCTATTATATCCTGAAATGCATTTTAAAAATCTTAGGGAGTTTAGATATCTGATACTATCTTTTTATCTCTTGGACTAAATACTGATGGGAAAGTATATATACTAAAACCATGAAAATAATCCTTTGTCTCTAAGACACATCTAGTCACAGCTATTAGTGGGCCTCACTAAAATTAGTCTTTGCGGTTAAAAAATCCAAATACATCAATTACTCATTGAATTAGAACATCTGTTAATTTTCTGATCAAATGAGATTTTAACGTCATATAAGGAGCTGAATTATTCTCTTGGGAAGGGATTTGCTACTTAAAGTTCTTAGAATAGTGATTTAGGACCCAAGGAAATGCTCAAATAACCAAAGATTCCCTTCTAGCCTGAAGAAAAGAAGAGAGCAAGGAGCACCTTGGCACGTGGGTACTGAGCTCAGTTCTGCACTAATTTGAAATCTAAATAGATTATCTTTTGTCCTCAGTTTGCTGTTCCTAACAGGTGTCTAGCACCTCTGTCCACTACACCAACCAGCAGCTAGCTAAAAACGACTCAGAACATGAACTCGACTGATGGATGTGTGTGTGCATGAGTGTATGTGTGTGTGTTAGCCAAATTCTTGATACAGGCAAATTTGCTTGGGAACAGAGAATATTCTGGTTGGTTAAAGAGGTTGGTCAGTTAATGGGGTGTCAGACAATGTACTCTTCTCTTCTTTAATCACATTTTGCTGGCTATTCATTACGATGTCTACTCTGGGATGAGGGAAATGTTCTTTTACTGTAGTAAAAAGAAGAGAAATTAAGACTGAATAAAGGATAAAAGCAGAAGGAGCTTTCATCACTGAATGAAAAGAACACCCACACAAGTTTGTGGCATCAAATTTTTTCTTTTTTAGTTTTTTCAAAATGAAGTATATTTTGTTTTTCCTTATTATAAAAGACTATATTCTTCTTAAAGAAAAGTCTGAAAATATGGAAGAGTAAAAGGAGATTGCCATAATAATCATACTAATAATTACTAATAATAGCAAAGTTCTTAAGCCTATTATCTTGAAGACAACCATTGCAAACCTCAGAAAATATATTTTCAGAGTCTTTGTGCACACAAGCATATATAGTAACATAATTGTTTTATTTTTATTATTTATAAAAATGGATCATACTTTAGTTTGGTATAAATTGCTGATATTCAACCATTTTTTACCTACAAAAACAACAATTTTATATAATTCAATCTATACATATTTTTTCAATCTGCTTATTTTTTTCTTTAAAAACATATCATGAGTATCTTTCCATGGTAAATTACTATAATTGTTATATAGTTATGTGTATGTATAGAAACTTATTAACCAATTTCCTTTTACTGGACATTTGGATTTTCAATTTTTCCTATTGCTAATAGTGTTTCTATAAATATAGCTAAATCTACCCCATGTACTACCAACTCCCCTTGCTGAGGTGTACATTCTTGTAACTAGAATTCCTAGGAAAAGGCCTGTACTGCAAATGTATTTTTTAGCCTACTATTTTTTTTAATAAATGTTCTGTGATGTTGTTTACTTCCTGTGGCTGCATCTACACACAAAAATAGGTTTTGTTATTCACTACTTGTACTAGCTACTAATATATTGAATGTAATGCAATGTTTTGGAAAAAAGCTTTAAAAATGGCTTTTTTCCCCATCCGCTTTGTGCGTGTGGGTGGGAGGGGAGGGTTGGCAAAGCTACAGGTCCCAAATGTATTGATATTGTTACCTTTGTTCCCTTGGTTCAAAACTATTAACACTGTGATATTTAGAGGTTATGAACAAGGTCTACACTAACCGGATGAACCCCTTCATTCTTCAAGTGAACCCCTCAGGTGAAAACAGGTATGGAGTGAGAAGGATTTAAATGAATTCCTGGCTTTTTCTCCACATTGGGCCTGTAGGAACCTTGTCTAAAATTGCCTTTTCATTTTCCAGCATCAGTGTTTCACTTGCCCGTCATAAACATCAACTAAATCTTGAGGAATCTCTCCTCACCTGTCCTTGACTGTTTAGTCAGAAAGCAAAGATAATAAAACTTGCAACATCAATTTGCATCATAATCCGGAGCCAAGCTTCATGTTGAAGGACAAAGAAATGATCAAATATCATTACTGGTTGTGTTGGAAATAATAATTGAGCAACTGCAGCCATAGCTCATTTAGTGGTTCAAGAAAACTGGAGCAGCAATTATTTGCCTGATTAGGATCAGAGGTAAATACCTAAGAGTGCTGTGTCTTCTTCCCAGAAGCTGCAAAGGTTAGACAGGATCTGATGTTACATTTTCCTGGTAGTGAGCCAGAAATGGAAACGTCTGGGGAGGTGGAGCCTACACACCTGCTCTAGCAACTCTGACTTCCTCCTAACTTGCCTTGTTCTTTCTCCAGGATGAATGAGTGAATGAACTGTTGGCTGCCCTAGGACTTCACATACGCCTCTTTCTGCTTTTGTGGAGTCACTTTCTGCGTCTCTGTCCCCTGCACACTGTGGAAGCGGTGAGGGTGGGATCACAAAGTGTTCACCCCTTTCTGTGTAGCCCAGGGTCCGACACTCTGGAGGCCCACAATGAGAGGATGAAGAAAGCAATGATAATAATTTTTTTTAAAAAATCACAATACTTCATCAACTTTTCTCAAAGATTGAATCAATAGGGGTAGTCCATGTGTTCTCAAACTAGGGAACAAACCTAGGAGTGTCACAGAACCCAACAGAAAATAATAAAATTAACTTTATTAATTCAACCATTTTATATCTGTATAAAACGTGAAAAGCAGCATTTAATGGGAAAGAAGGCAGCAAATTGTGACAAAAAGACAAATTATTAGAAGGTGGAGAGTTGGGGGAAGGGATGGGATGGAATGCAAGAGAAGATTAGATGAAAAACTGGTAGTAGGAAACCAGGTCCCTTTCTTCCCACCATGTATATTGGTCCTTTGCTATATAAGGTAAGTGAGCCATGTACTTCTAACTCATAGAGTGTATCTTGGAGAAGCTCAGTTTTGGTTTCAACTTTCTTGATGATCAGTTCTTATGTGAGATGCAGGGAAAGTAATCAGAGAAACCCAAAATGCAGGTACCTGGCTCCGCTGGGCCATGGCCACTCTAAGAATCAGAGTCAGAGGTTAAAGCATGCAGGTGGCGCTTTCAAAACACAGGTTGCTCACCAAAAGTCCTGACAAATAGAAAAGCCAAACTGGCCACTCCAGAGAGTTTATGCTCATAGTGCACCAGCCGCACTGGCTTTTAGACGATTCTCTTTAAGTACAGACAATTTCCTGCGTGCAGGCCTTCGTGCTAGCTGCCCCCTCTGGTTGCAATATCCGCATTTCCTCCTACAGCCAGCTCTTTCTTATCGTTCAACTCAAACGTCACATTCTCAGAGTGGTCTTCCCCAAACACTCTATCTAATAGTAAACTGTTGCTGCCCAAACCCTTTCTCTCAATGGCCACATTCTGTTTTATTTTTTTCATGGTACTCACCAGTATCAGAAACAATGCGATTTGTATATGTGTACTACCTGCCATTCTCCACTGGAAGATAAGCTCTAGGAAAACAGGGATCTGTCTTAGTCGTTATCATGTCAGTACCGACGCATGGTAGGCACCCGATGCATATTTGTGGAATGAATGAATGGATGAATGGATGTGTATAGAACCTCAGGTCTGGGTTTTTGTTTGTTGGTTTGTTTGTTTCTTTTGCCAACAGTAGGACCACCCTTTATATTAGTCTTGTTTACTCTTAGTATCTTACCACTTAAGTGAATTTTATTTAAACAAGGTAAGACAGGCTATGTGGGACAAGCAAGCTCTTCTCCTCAGGATTTCAAGAAACAGGAAATAGCAAAAGGAGGACATAGTTGCTGGCTCCAGACATATTTCTTGGAAGGGGGTAATGAGGAGGAGGCTGCCATTGGAGCAAAGGCAAGTGCCCTACCTGGGAATTAGGTAACACTAATTACATCCCAGGTACAAGGACGAGGTGCAGTTGAAATGCCAAACCAGAGTGTGGGGTGGAGGCTCTACAAGAATTGCAAAACATTAGAGCCCCTAAAGCAATTTAACAGGAGGTCATAATTCTATCTCAGTTTTACATGCTGGTAAAGGAAATGTCTAGATAAAAGCAGCTTTCATACAAAACATGAAGAATCTGTGTTTCTAGAGTCTGAGTAATGTTTTGTTAAATTTTGGGTAGTTTAATGTTGAGACAGAAACACAATGAGATTAATAGCTGAAAATGGAGGGTGGGGGAGAGCATTCAACCAGAGCATGAAGCTGAATCATGTTTAGCCAGGGGTAACAGGGTGAGAGGACTTCGGAGTGTTCCCAAATTCCTGAGATTGACATTCCTCTTAGAAGTTTCTTAGTTTTCTCAATAGTGTAATTATTAAAAAGAAAAAAGCCAAATGAGGGTTATTTTGAATGTCACCCAAACAATTAAATATCCTAATTCCAGACTAATTTATACTCTGAAACTTGTTCAGAGAAAACTCCTTCTAACATCAATAGATGTTACTCACCAAAGGCCTGATTAATGAAAGGAGAGCCGTGGTATATGGGCTGAGAGAGAACGTTGTTCTGCAATTAGGGCACAAACGATCGTTCATTCTTCTGCCTGCAGATTATTTACTTTGGCCATATTTAGAATAACTTGATATATGACAAGATTTATGAAACTTGGACAAAACTTTCAAAGCATATACAAGTGCTGCTGACAATATGGAATCTCTCAGTACAGTCTGCATCGAACAAAGCCGCACATTTGCACAGTGCAACCAAAAAGCCATGTTAAAATTTCCTTTGAAGCACAATCATTTCTCATGTTAGCCCCTCCTTCTTATACCACTTTCTGTTAACACCTGGTATTAGCAAATAGTACTGTTTACCTTGGATATATATAATATATATTTATGAATATTTACATAATAAATACAAAATAAGGTTGGCAAGTAGGAAGTTCAGTCATACCAGGTCTTGGCAGCATATAAATAATCAAAATTTGGCTTTTTAAACTAATTTAAATTGGTTTTCAAACTAAATTCAGAGAATTGAATTTTGTCTCTGAAAACAGAACCATTTATGTCCTCTAGTGCTTCAATTTTGTGCCTTTTCCAACCTATTTTTATATACATTTGAGTTCTTGAATTTGTTGTTGTTGTTTTAGGGATTAACCTAATTTTTAATTTATGGAGACGTGCAGTCTCTATGTCTATGTATAGATGTATTAGTTGCTTGAAAAAACATGCCTTTTCTAGATTATATATTTTCATAGTTTTTAGCATAAGCATCTTTCAGGAATGCATAAAATGTTAGCTAAATATAGTAGTGCGACTTTTCATTTTAACTGCTTCTATATTTTATTAAAAAACAAAGTATTAGATCACTACTGTTTGTTACCATTACCCATGACGCACATAGTGTGAACATGCCGTTCTCCTTTTATGTAGATATCTTTCATTGCAACATCTTCTTCTCATTCATGCCAATCAATACTCAATCAATAAAAAACTGTTAGGTTTAATCCAACCATGCCTCATTTGAAGTAAAAACAGTTACCTATTATAGGTCATGTTCCGTCAGCTTTTTTAAAATATCAAATTTTTAAAACTAAAATGACAATTTGTAATTGAAACTGTCTAATCTGAATAAAAATTCCAGAAGCTCATTTAAATGACTCCCCAATTTCTACTTATTCCATAACGTCTTCCAGACTCAATGGAGAAGTGCTTGTTAATTCAAAAGCCAAGTCAATTGTGTGATGGAATGCTTAGCTCAGATTTTAAACATGACTCTTGTCAGCAATTCTAATGTTTATTCTGTATATAAAATAATATACAATCGCTGAGAAAGCATGTCTAGATTTAGTATTTTTCTTCTCTCATGCCTATGTTCTATCTATGTATGTATCTATTTAAGGGTTATCTGAGGGGAAAGAATTAACATTTACCTAACACCCATCTTGTCCCAGGGGGTATGCAGGAAGTTACATACTACCTCTCTCACTTAATCCTTACAACAGCTCTATGACATTCTTACCACCCCCTTTTCACAGATGATATAATTGAGGCTTGGAAAAGTTAAATTTGCCTAAAGTCATGCATCTAGAAAATGGCCTGACCAGAATTCAAATCTCTCAATTGAGAAAGAAAAAATTCAATCATCCTTATAATCTTAGATGGTAAACATCCTATAATGTGATTACCATAGATCTCTTTACTGTGTCAAAAGTACTCATGAAATAAACAATTTCTGATAAATAGAATGCTTTTGACATTATCACTTTTTTATTTTCTGACCTTAGCCTTTTAACATTTACTATAAGGTTTGCAGCCCATGGGGAGTGAAATCATGCAGTGGTGAACTTAACCCAATAACGTGTCGAATCAGACAAGTCCCTCAGGGAAGAAAAGCTGCTACCATTCTAACGTGCTCCAGCTGAAACAAGAGCCACCACGGAAAAGCTCCTTTAGAACTGCAGAGCCACACCTGACCGAGACTGATGGAGGAGGCAGAGGGGGAATGGAGAGGAACAAAGGTGGAGGTTATGTGGCCTGGCCTCTTCCCAGAGACCTGTCCCTTGCCCTAAGACCCCAGACAGCCAACTGGCCACCCCACGGGTGAGCTCCATTTGGCGGTTTCCCTAGTGGTAGGAGAACAACTTCACAAGGTATTTAGGGATGAGGTCTCCAGAGTCAGGCTGCTTGGACCTGAATCTTGATGGGTCACTTATTATCTGCATGACCTCAAGCAAGTCATTTAATGAGTGCCTCAATTTCTTCATCCATGAAATGGGCTTGAAGTAATGAAATGAAACAATGCCTAGGGAATGTGAAGAATGGAATGTGCCACATAAGAAACCCTAATAACTGATACCTGCTATTGTTACTCAAAAGCCTTTCCACTCCCGCTAACACCAGTGCATTTGCTGCTTTCCCTCTGGTAAGTTTATCTTTGAAGGAAAAAAAAAAAGGCAGAAAACCAAAAATCCCTCCCTCCTTCTCCATGGCTCTGCACCTCAAGAATTTTATTCGTACTTAGCCAAACCTGCTACAGCTTTAATGAGAAAGAAGGGTTAGGCCAGCTAGATTTACATCAGGACCTAGTCTTAGTAATTGCATCAATGTATTTATCCTTTAATTCTAATATGAGTGGTAAGGTGAAAAATTGCCATTAATATACACCACCTTGACAAAGTCAGAACTGAGATCCTCTCTACAAAAGTAAAGCAAGGTTCTGAAAAACAAGGAAAGCTGTGTCACAATAACATCATTCTTATGGATCCTAGAAAGAAAATAAAACAACCCAAAATTTCAACAAACACAACAAATAATAAAAATTGGCATTCATATATATATATTCATATATATGTATTTATCAATATACATACACACATATGGATATATGGATACATATATACATGTATTTTTTATATATACCCATGTGTATATATATGTATTTATCTATATACATATACACATATGGATATTAGGAGAATCTATGACACTATTAACCTAAGTCTTTATGATAGGGTTAAAATATTACTCTTGTTGGCATTTTGGTATTATTACATGTGGTAAGAAAAGATTCAAGATTTTAGTTTGAAAAAATGCTCAGGTGTTAATGTGCTTGTTCAGACAAGTGTGCCCTAGAGAACTGGATGCCCCCACCCTACCCCCACCCCCAGGGATGCAATACTGTTCTGGTCTAGTGGGTACAGCCATCAATGTGACCTTTACAGAGGTGGCCTGAATGAGTTATCACTATAAAGCTCTTGGAATGAAAAGCACCACATCAGTACTTATTGTGCTTTGCATTTTTTATGATCCAAATCCTTTACAAGAGATAAGCAGCTCCTAAAGATATTAGAAAAGTGGTTTATAAATAGGAAGTAGCTGTAGTTGCAATTCATTGGTTTCTGAGAAGCTGTAATTGCTACATGAATATTTTTATCCCAGAAATGTTAATTGAAACATTCACTAAATAACAGAAAAATGGCAGGACTATAAATAACAACACTACTTAAGGAGTGCAGAGGGTTATTTTTAGAAAAGTGGAAGGTATAGTCTTTTGTTTCCTTCCTACAGGAAGACTAATAAAAATAAAAGCCTCTCTCAGAAGAGACCACCGTCACTTGTGCGCCTTCCTGTGATGCTCAGTCAACGTCGCCACTGATGCCACCATCTTGGGCGGGCATCCCAGCATGGCTGCCATTTTGTGTTTCCTCCTGCCCAAGGGCAGGCCAACAGCCTACATACAGCTGTTTTTATCAGCTATAAAAGATAATTTTGCTGTATTAACTCCATAAATTTGATAGAGCCAGGGAGACTTCTACAGCATAATGGCTTAATTTTTCATTCTAATAATAACTGCCTGCCAGTTGAAATGAATAGGAGCAAAAACAAACATTCCTGTTCTACAGCATGATCCGTGACAGATGTATCGCTTCAGAGGCCCCGGGTGGCGAAGTCCTGTCCCACTCCTATTCTCCCTTAGGCAGGAAAAGCCTGAACACCAGGGAGAGAGTCTGACAGGAAAGGAGCGCACGGGAAAGTGACCCGGCTGTCCCACACTTAAATGCACAACTGGCTGGAGGCCTGCTGTAGGAGGAGGCCTGTTTCCAGGGCTTTACATGGTGCTGTGTTTTTTCTCGGTCACCGTCTCCTCTGGCTTTAAATGGCTCACTGGAAAAGACTAATCTATTTCTTTCCCTCTTTTTTCTTTTCTCCCCCACACTTCTACCATTATCTGCATAAAAAGTGAATAATTCAATTATTCACTTGTTTGTATAGATTTTTTTGGTTGACAACTTAAAAGTGTTTCTTTTTAAAAGCCAGGACAAATCTTGATACATTTACGTGAAAATAAGGTCATGCAAGTTTGTGCCAACAAACTACTCAGGCTTTATGTAGTTATTGATTTATCTTCCTAATGAGACCAAATATCAGCAAATTGTTTTTCATCCTTTATAAGGGAGATCACTTTCTGAAAGGAAAATTCAGTGAATACAAATGAAAATTTACTATTTTTGGAATGCAGTGGATTTATTTTCATCAATAAATCAACATTTTCATCTACTCTTGTCCTCTCTTCCCATTTTTTCCAAATGATTTTGATCCTTCATCCAAAAAAAAAAAATGAAAATCTTTTTAACTCTCTTCTTCATTGTCATTACTCATGACTTTTCTTTTCCTTTAAATATAATTTTCTACATTTCCAAAGTTTTCTGAGAATATCTTTTACTTTTAAAATCAGAAGTGTAGAGATCCCTACATACATAATTTTTTAAAATACCTTTCAAATTGTTTCACAACTTAATGTCATGAATGTGGAAGTTTACAAAATAATCTCACCACAACTGGTAGGTGAACTACGTGCAGCCCCATTTTATAGGAAAGTACTACAGCAGGAAGGGGATCAAGGATCATGTTAGGCCAACTGTTTTAAAACACCTGTATCGCAGGAGAGGCAATATATATATTTTTTGATGCTTTTGAAAAGTTTACACTTCTCTTCATCCAGGAGATACTAATCTTTACCACCTGCAATTGAGACAGAGCAGGGACCCTTCTTGGGGGCCTGCTGCCCACCTCACTCCCCAAGCATGAAAATAAAGGCAAAATCTCGAGTCCCTTCAAGGGAAACCCCAGGCATCTAGCTAGCCTTGAAAAGTAAATGAGCGACCCAATAAGCAAGAAGACACTAACAACAGTCTTCCAAGCAAGCCATAGTCATGAGGTGTTTTGGTTCCCTATAGAAACTAAAAGATAACATCTTAACATATGTTCTTGGGTTGTTTTCAGAAACCCCAACAGAAGAAAATGACAACCACTATCACACAGATAAGGAGGGAAATGAGGACTGAACTCTGACCACCGTTCTTTCTTCTAAATTTCTTCCTGAGGGTCCTAGAGAGAGCCACACTCACGGGCCAAACCAGTGTATAACCTCTATGTATTGGTTTACAATTTTGCCTACAACGTCTGCTTTCCTGGAATGTACCCCTGCCTTTAAGAAGCCTTGCTTGTAAGTCATTGGGGAGTTTGGTTTTTAAGTGTTAGCTGCCTGTTCTTCTTATTTGGTGCCATGCAATAAAATGTCTTTTTCTTCTGCTGAAAATCTCAGAGTCAGTGTCTGGCTTTACTGCACTGGGAGAGCAGACCCCAGTTTGGTTGATAACACAATAATACTGTAGAAAATATTGCCTTAATAGGGGTCCTAAACACAACTGATTGTCTATGCTTTTTTAAAACTCTTTTCCACAAAACAATTTCAAATTCACAGAAAAATTATAAGAACAGTAAGAAGAACTTCTGAATATTCTTTACCCAGATTCCAAGTTAACATTTTAGCACATTGTTTTATCATTCTTTCTGCAAATATTTTTTTCTGAACTGTATGAGAGTAGCTGCATACAGTATGCCCTTTAACCCCTAATACTTTAGTATTTATTTCCTAATTTGTAAACTTTAACACTGATTTAATGCTGTTATCTAATCTACAGTCCATTGAAGAAATTTTAATTTCTTCAATTGCTCCAACAATGTTCTTTATAAAAATTTTTCCCAGATGCAATCCAGGAACTTTTTAGTATCCTTTAATCTGGAACAGTTTATCAGACTTTCTTTGTATTTCATACCTTTGACATCAATGAAAAAATATAAGCCAATTGTTTTATTTAAAAACTCATAATTTGGCTTTTCTGCTGTTTCCTTATTAGGTTCAGGTTATGCATTTTAGCTGGAATACTACATAAGCAATGCTTCCATGCCTTCTTATTATATGAGAAGGAACGTGATGTCTGTGTGCCCTTACTAATGATGTTAATTTTGATTTCTTAGTTAAGGTACCACTGCAGAAAACATCCCTGCTACAAAGAGTTCAAGATTTCTTTGTAGTTTTTTCTTTTTCTTCTTCCTTTTTTTATTTAAGACTAAGAATAGATAATCAAAGTACTGCATTCAAAAGTCACTTGCAATAGTTTTTTTCCACTTAAGTGTGGCAATTTTGTTTGAAATAAGTTGAATTCTTTTACTTCTTTTTTGCATTGAGTTTTAGGGTTTTTTCCTCTCCTTTTTATTTTATTTTATTTTTTTAAATATGCAGAGTATTTATATGATTCCCAAAGTCAAAATTATACAAAAAACTATACTTAGAATTACTCTTTTATCTCCTGTAAGTTCCGCCCTGAACTCCTTTCCATAAGAAATCAGTTTTAAAAGTTTCTGGTTTATCCTTTTCTTTTGTTTCTTTTTATAAAAGTTAGCATGCTTTTTATTTCTCCTTTCTTACCTAAAAGGTGGCATACTATAAATTACTACTTTGCACTTTGCTTTTCTCCCCTAAGCAACATATGTTGGGAATCAGTCTCTACCAACTCACAGAGACCTTCCTCGATCTCTTCTTACTGTTACGTAACACTCCACTGTATGTACACCATGGTTTATTCAGTCTTCTTTGCTTGGGCAATGTAGTAATTGCCAATGATTTGTAATTACAAGTGATGCTTGCTAGAGGTGTTATCTTCAGGCTAAATTGCTAGGAATGGGATTTCTGGGCCAAATGTATTTGTACTTTTGTTAGACACTGACAGATTCCCCTTTAGAAGGGTCTTCACATTTTGGATTGCCACCAACAATAAATGAGGATGTCTGTTTTCCAACAGCTTTGTCAACAGTGTATTATCAATCTTTTGAATTCGAGCCAACCTAAGCAGTGAAAAATAGTGTCCACTATATTTTAACTTAAATTTAAATTTAATAGTATCCAATGTACTTAAACTTGTACTTCTCTTTTAAGAGTCAAGTTAAACATCTTTTAATAGATTTGGGAGAAAATGACATCTTTTAATAGATTTTAACTTCTTTTTAAAAAAATTATCTATTTCAGGGCTTTGTTCATTTTGAATTTAGTCTTTTGCTCTTTGATTGTAAAAATTTCTTTGCACATTAAACATTAGCCCTTTAACTAAGATAGATCTTGTAAATATTATTTCTGAATTTGCCATTTGTCCTTAGACAAATGCATACAAATGGTTTATTTTTATGTAATAAAATATGTCAATCTTTTATTGCTTCTCATAGTTCAAAAGCTTTACCCTAAACCTAGGCTATAAAGGCATTTACAGTGCTTTATTATAATATTTTTACATTTTTACATTTAAATATCAGATCCATTCAGAGTTTGTTATTTTGTATGGTTTCAGTAGTGGGTTTGGTATTTTTAAATTCTTTTCCAAATGGCTATCCACTTGTCTCCACATCATTTATCAAAAAGTCTTTTGATAAGTCTTTTGTTCCTATTTGAGATATCACTTCATCACGTACTAATTTCCATATTAACTTGGGTCTGTCTCTGGATGTTCTCTTCTTTTGTATTGATCTGTCTGCCTATTTAGGTGTCAGTGCCACACTGCTTTACTTATAGAGGCTTTGTAGTACATTTTAATACTTGTTAGGGCTAGCTGCTACCCCTACCTCAAAAAGCTTTTCATTTTTAGTATTTTCCTTGGAACTCATACATTTCTTCTAGATTTTCAAATTACTTGCATGGAGATGTGCAAAATAAATTCTTGTGATTTTTAAAAATATTTACTCTGAATCAATAATTATCTGTTGCTTGTCATTTCTTATTTTGTATATTTGTGCTTTCTCCCCTTATTTCTTGATTAAATAGTGGAATGTGTGTGTGTTTTTTAATATTTTTTTCCTAAGAAACAGGACTTTGGTTTATTAAATTGATCTATTGTTTTATTACGTTCTACCTCATTAATTTCTGTTTGTGTCTTTATTGATTCTTTCCTTGTGCTTCTTTTTGTTTACTTTGTTTTCCTGTCTCTAGATTTTTGAGTTGGAAATTGAATTAATTTATTTTTATTTTTTAATTTATACTGATATAGGTGTTTAAAACTATACTATTTTTTCTGATTGTTGCTTTAAATGTATCACATAGATTCAAGTATAGGGTATTTCATATCATTATTTTTCAGAAGTACTCTACTTTTTGTTTGTATTTTCTCTTTCACCTAAGTATAAAGATTTTTTTTAATTTCCAAGTGGAATGGGTTTTAATGTATTTTTTTATTTTTAGCTTTCTTTTCCTGTAATCAGAGAATGTTGTTTTTAACATTTTTGTTTTGCAACTCATGAAATTTTCTGAGCAATCTATTATATGATCAATCGTTGTGAATATTCTACATACACTTGACAAGAAGGTACATGCTCTATTATCATGGAGTAGTGTTTGATATATTTCCAAAAGATCTACCTTACTGATTATGTTCTTTAGTTCTGCTATATCCTTACTCATATTTTAATCCAGTTGACCTGCATTGCACTGAGGATGGAGTGTTAAAATATCCTACCATCAGTGTTTCTATTTTTATTTGATTCAAAGATATTCATAACTGTTACATGTACATTTTGAATTGCAGCTTAAGGTTCTGTGTCTTTTTGGCAGCATCCTTAATTTTTCTCCTACTTCATTTTTTCTCTTCACTGCCACGTCTCTAAAGGTCACACCCTTTATTTATGGCTGTGTCTCCCAGAAGCAATACTTTGAGGCTTCACCTCTGCTCCTGTTCACTTTCAAGTCCTTTCTCTGTAAATGAGGCAGGGAGCCACCCAGGCCCAGATCTGTGCTCAGGAATTCACCACTTAGTATTGATGTTTCTCTTTCTGGGGGTGATTTTGCCCATGATGTTATATCCTATCTGCCTCCTCCCGTGGGGTCACCAAAGATCCCCTTTCTCCCTGTTCTCTTCAACCACAGACTTGCAGAGCAGAGGAAGCTCTGTTGGAATTTGGTATGTATTTCTCTACTTACCAGCAATACAAAGTTTATGATATTCTCATTTTCCAGTGGTAACGCTGAAGGCACAGATCTTGTGTGGTTTGTATTCGCATTCTTGTTCATGTTATTTAGGAGGATACGTATAAAGAGAGAATGATTCAGGCAGCCACCACTTCCTTAAGCCAAACTCTTTTAACTTGAGTTGGAGGTACTGGATCTTCTGAGTAGAAGGTGATTGTGAATGTGGCATTTGATGTAAAAAGCAAACGTCCTTACTCTCTTCTGTTCAATTGACCCTTGTAATTCTGTTCTCCTCTGGCACATAATCAAACATTTTAAAAGAAGCTTCATGTTAATTTTTGCATAATCATCCTTCTCTCTCTTAAGTGTTTCTTTTTGGAATGGGACACACATTTCCTGACCCAATTTGCAAAGGAAGATTATCCATTGGCTTGTGTAATGTCTGCATATTTCTTCCAAGAAGAAGGTCTTAGGAAGATTCATACTTCCTATTTTAAGAAATTACATTTTATCACTCTCCTCCTCTCCCAAATAAAAACACAATCAATATTAAAACTTCAAGAAATGTGAAAAGCTTGAGCTTGTGTAAAATTAACATGAGTGTAATGTTTTGTGCAACCCATAACAAATGATCATTTGGAGGTAAATAAATCCTTTGCTCATTGTTCACACTACCAAAAACCTAAGCATAAATCTATGTACTTGATAAGAATAATCAGCAGCCATAGGAATAACAAGCGCTAGTGAGAGATTAATATAAAATAACAGTATAATCAACTAATATAGGCTTAAACCTTCCCTTTCTTATTTGGAAAGAGTTGTTATCTGCTACTAGTTAAAAAAATACACTCATAGGTGGGACAAGGAATACAATTCCAATCTCAAGTGGGTAAAACTTATATGTATTAAATCCAGAAAGAAACAATTGAAATAAAATCTTAAGGTGTGTTTATGGCTGACAAATCTCAGAAAATCTAGAGTCTTCTTAAGTATTGTATTCAGTTCTGTCTGGAAAACATGTTTGAAACTTTAGGATCTTTGAATAGCAGATCATTTTGTAGACTTAAGTATTTAAGGGCATATTTGCACTATTTTGAAGACATTGGTCAACTTAGTTAGACTTGGCCAATTATTTATTGTATTGGGGGGATGGCAAATATGCATTCTGTGCAAAACCCTTAGTGATTGAACGCTCAATTCAGCTGAACATGTACTCAAAAATAAAATAAATTACTGAGTTGTAAAGTAGGCACCTAAATAATATATGACATAGCATCAGTAAATGTCTGAAAGATAGTTTGTTCATTTATGTTATGAAGTTTAAGACCTCATCTCAACTCTAGAAAGGTTTGTCTTAGCAATATATTGAGCAATAGGAATTTTGCATATAAAGACAACCCAGCATTGAAGCCCTGACTTGAATAATGAGTGGTGTGTTTTGATCGCTGTATCTCCAAAAGAGAGAAGGTAAGGTATGAGTATCTTACTCTATCACCTGCTTACTCCAATGCACCTCTTTCATTTCTTTAGTTACTGCAAGACCTGCAATTAGCCCTACAAATTCCTTTAAGTTCTCTGGAGCCAAATAAAGTTAAATTGCAATTAACCCAAGATGGAGCATTTTGGTCATTAAGAATGCTGGTTAATTGTGCTGGTAGTATTGTCGTTGTTACTAATGCAGAGTAATCACTTTCTGTTTCAACATTTTTGCTGAAATTCTTTTTGGAAATAAATTAGCTTCATCTCTTCACTGAGCAAGAGAGAGAGAATATATAAATTAAGTTGTACCTGTATACCAGAACATAGGCTGAAATTATTTCTTTGTAAAAAAAAGTCCTGATCTTAGGATCTAGAACAATATTTTACACATAACAAAGCCTTCAATAAATAAGTTGACAGAATAAATAATTAGAGATTGCTTTTTCATATAAGTGGAATATAAAAATAGTTAATTATGAGTCATGTTAGTTAAGTTCTAGTTAAAAGTGTTTTAAGGTAATTGGTTCTAAATCCTCCTTACCAAAGAGAGAATGTTTTTATAACATCCCACTTCGGATCACAATGCCTGCCAGTTCATTAAGGTGTCTGTGAAATAAGGGATTTTAGATGAGAATTTTAGGGTTCATTAACAATCTCCAATTCTAAGAATAATTAATCTTATTATGAATGGTAACCAAACTCATGTACAAATTCTCTGAATTAATAATAAGCCTGGCATGAGGTGTATATTAGTAAGGTGTATAGTTGGTAAGCCCAAGTGTTAGTTGAGGGAATCTTGAAGACAAACAGATTAGTTCCTGTTGAAAAGATATAATCTTTGGAGTAGAAGACAGATGAAAAGGGAATTCCCTTTGTTAATAAGCTGTAGTTTTCTAAAGCTGCTAATAGGTCATTCATTTATACGGCTTTTGAATGACTACCTTTGGGAAATCCCAAATGATTTCAATTAAAGTGGCCATTATGAAAGTCAATAATTATGGTAGTATTTGAGAAGCAATTCTTTTGTAATATGATGTAAATGAAGATAAGATATCATCAAAGCCTTAGAGACTTTGAAAGTGACAAGAAATATGCAACCATATTTAATGTACATAGGAGGACATATATGAAACATTGGCTGTAGTCATTGTGGCCTCATCAAAAATTTCTTAGCACTTTGGGAGGCCAAGGCAGGAGGATTGCTTGAAGCAAGGAGTTTGAGACCAGCCTGGGCAATAGCAAGACTCCATCTCTACAAAAAACATTAGAAAAATTAGCTGGGCATGGTGGCATACACCTATAATCCCAGCTACTTGGGAGGCTGAGTCAGGAGGATTGCTTGAACACAGGAGTTTGAGGTTGCAGTGAGCTATGATGATGCCACTGAACTCTAGTCTGGGCAACAGAGTGAGACTCTGTTTCAAAAAATTTCTTAACTTGATGATCCTGGAACTTGTGTGAATATAAGGGTTGGAAGCTAAACAGTATTGAGGGATAAAAGTAGTGCCATTGGACAAAAGTTGCTATGCATGACAGAAATTAAATAATAATAATCCCATGGAAACAGAAAGTAAGGTGGCAGATTTGCTGAGGTGTTCCTGGAAAGAATCCATGCTTCCATCTTCTGATACCTGAATATAGAGTCCTTTCACTGACCTCAGCACCTGCCTTGCACTAGATTTTAGAACTTCCATGATATGAGTTCAGTACCAACTTCCCACTTACTGTCTAGCTGTGCTTTTTCAGCTTTTAAAATGTAACTGTTTATTGCTGGTAAGAGATGATTGATCATATCCCAAATGTTATTACTGAATTATATGGTACTGACTAAGGATGCCACCATATTTCTTTCTTTTCACTTTCTGCATTACATTGAATATGACATTATTCTCCCAAAATCTACCTGCTACCAGCTAGCTCACTGTAATATTTTTGATCTGTTTACAAAGAATTGCTTCCATTTGCCAAAAATCTGGTTTAGAACAAACAGGTACAACTCCTGATTCAAGAGAATAGTTATTCTTGGCCAATGACCCCTGTCTTTGCTTGGTTTCCTGAAGTGCTTTGAGAGTTTTTTGGGGAATTATCCAAATCTTCTAAGTCTTCCCATTCACTTAATTGCCACCGGAGAGCCCTCGCTTTCATTTTTTCTTTTTCTATTTATTTATTTACTTGCTTGCTTATTTATTTATTTATTTTAGTAAGAACATTTAAAATGAGACCTACCCTTTTAACAAATGTTTAAGTGTACAATACAGTATTACTAACTACAGGCATGATGTACAGAATATCTCTAGAACTTCTTCATCTTGCATAACTGAAACTTTATGCCCATTGAATAGCAGCTCCCCCTTTCCCCTTCCCCCAGCCCCTGGAAACCACTATTGTACTCTCTGCTTCTATGAATTTGGCTATATTAGATACCTCATGCTTCCTTGCATCACCCAGATGAAAACCAGGTTCTATTTAAAATCTAAGCAAAAAAGGGAGCTTGAAACTTCTATGATTTTGTGATTCTTCTGGTCATACATGTATCCAAAGTCATTGCAAGACATTTGGGAAAATAAAACAAAATAAAAATATGAACAGGAACATTACCAATGAACAATATAGAATATGTTTCCATGCTTTTTATTATACACTTAGTAGTAAAGTATGAAATGACCAACTTTCTAACACTTAAACTAAGACTTGGTCTGCAACGATTTTGGCTTTTTCTGTTCACTCTGTCAAGACACTAAGCACCCTATTCAAAACTAATGCATGCCTCTGACCAGTTGTGCTGTGTAGCCCGTGGAAGCACAGTTTCATAGTATTATAAATTGATGATCCGGCACTCAAGGACTAGATATCCCCGGATGACTCAAGACCCATGAACTGAACACCTGAGAGTAAGTTGATAGTGAGGTAAACTTTGTATCTTGTGATGCCACAATCCTATCTTCTTTTAGAGGTTTAATAGGATTTTCTTTATTATCAAGTGGAAGAATACACATTGTATTCTTATATAATGTCCTGGCCTATTTTATTATGTAGCATCTCTTACCAATTTGTTCAGGGAACCTGAACCAACACTTTCTGAATGTAAGCAGTTTGAGGAATTTGAGTTTGTCTTAATTCAAGTTCCTGAAGCATATCACCATGCTATAGAAATCCAGATACCCTCTACCTAGCCCAGTGTCACGGTGGTTATAGCCCCTGGAAATGAACACTCAGAACTATCCAGCACATTTGGAGTATAGCCAGGCCTTATTGCATGTTTTCGGTACTTATGCCTCCCTCAGCAACTGTGATACTCAGTGACTACTGCCTCCTTCTATTATCTGCCCTATCACCTCATTTTAACCTTGATTGTGCCACAGATACTTATCAAGAAGATATCAGGGTCCACTAAGATCTGTGTTGCACAGGGTCAGTTCTGCCCAGCCACCACAGGAGGTGCTGATCCGTCTTGAGTTCTCCTGCAACAAACCTGCTATACCTCAAAGCAGTAATCAACAATGATGATCTTTATCAATGAAGTATGTGGCACTACCTCAGTTTCCACATAAATATTCACCTAAGCAGAGGTCCTTGGAGTAGTTTTAAGGGTAAATCCCTTTGTTCAAGTGAAACATAGTATGGAGTTTCTGTAGTTGAAGTAGGGGTGGAGGACCCAGAGCACTTCCTTTTGGTTCTTTTTCTTCCTGCCCCATACTTCTTACTATTGTATTCTCTGAAGTACCTCCAGGAAATTCCAAGTCTCATCTAGAATTTCTCAAAGCTCCAGTCGACCCCCCGACCCCAGTTTATCAGATGAAGGCTGGAAAAATGTTTACTATTTATAAGCAGTGCCTTCTCAGTGGAAGACCAAGTCTGATTGAACCATCTCTGGTTCATGTCTGTCCCAGAAGAGCAGAGATTGATACCTAGAAGCTATTTGCTCCACTGTTATTCCCACCCATGGGTTTCCATCCTGGATTTCGCTGTCCTGCTTCTCTAGTCCAACCTCACCCACAACACACACCCTGCATCAGGACATGATCCTAGTCCCTATTGAAAACCAGCTCCCTGACTCCACTCTAACAGGAGTTTAATTGAATTAGACCTCTGATGGTACCAAAGCAGAACTCAAATAAATGGTTGATTTGGAGATATTTTACCCTGAGAACCAACTGTAAAACAAGTGATACATTTAAGCCAACACAAAGTAATGAAAGCTGGGTAGAAAACGTGCAAGATCAACAGAAAGTCATTAGGAATAATCTTCACGAAGTACCTGAAGCCAGTTCCTAATAAGGAAGCCTATCTAACTAAGTTCTTTGTTCATTTTAATGCCTCACTAAACTACAATTTTCAGAACATCTTCTTGGTGGCACTTCACGAACTTTCAATACAAGTTGTCATCTTTTTTTTCTGAATATTACTATCATACCTGTTGGCCACTCTCCTTATATCTAGGACTGATCCAGCATTCCTGATCTCTGCACAACCACCACATTGAGCCACCATAAGCATTCAGATTACATTATTGTCATATGAGAAATTATTAGAAAAATATTTCAGGTTTCTATAAAAACTGATGCCTCTTATTGCAAAACATATTGTGACTCCATGGAAAAATAGGAGAAAAACAAATTTTTCTTTGCCTAGGTATACTTTGAAAATATTAATAGTATACTTCTGAAAACAGAAAGTGTAGGACACAGTGGGGACATAAAAGAGGAAGGGGGAAATTCTACATGGAGAGATGACTTAAAACACTTACATAAGTATACTTTTAAATATGCTGAATATACACGCATACATATATACACACATATATGTGCATCCAAAACATATACATATAAAATACTTATAAAAGAATGTACATATATGTACATATAATGTGCATTTATGTATAAACATATATACAAAATTCCTAAGTATACTTTTAAATAGTAGTTTTCATATTCAAATGCATTTTTCCTATATCAATTTCATTTAGGCATAGCAAGGCTTTAGGGTAAAGGAAAGGTACTAAGTATAAATAATAGTGCCAAACTCCACTACTCATGAAACAGACATAAAATCAAAGACAATGTATACAAAACCTCCAAGTGTTTTTTTCTTATATAAATATATTAAACAAATGCAAGAATAAAATAGACACATTACTGAAGATGTATCATTCCATCCAAAACTGTATGATGTAGACAAATCGAAGTTTGTTTCTCAGTCATTGTGGTTGAAACCACTTTTTAAAATGTAGAAATGCTCTGTGAGGAAGACATTTTATCATTCTTGGGTCTTAACCTGAGCATTTGGGGTTTCACACAACTTCTTTTCTCTACAAAGAACACATCCATCCTTGTTAAAAAACCACACAGAAGTCATAAACACACACAAGAGTCATTAAATGGTTTCCTTGCTCTTTAGTTTTTAAACATTTTAATTCAACTGCCTGAGGAGTCATCATTTTTCTTAATGTGAGAAATTGCAATCCTGGATATATTTGCCTCCTTGAGTTGCTGCATAAAGCTGTGCATACCACGCATCTTCAGTTTCCAAAAACTCTGTGCACACCCCTTTTTAGTTTTGGTTTGTGTGAGTTCGTGCCTACTGAGCTGCACTTTGAAAAAACAAATCAAAGCCAAACAATTGAAACCATGAAGATTCACATGAACTCTAAGTTATTATACATCCATTTAGACTTGTTAAAAAAATGGGCTTTTGGTTTACAACAGTTAGGAAGTCTTTAAAGAGTGTTGGTTGAATTTTTGTTCTGTATTACAGGCCAAATATAACCCAGAGTACCCTAAATGTTATTTTAGTAGCCAAAAGTTCTCATAGTACTAAATGATTCAGTTCCTCTGCTTTGGATTATTATTTTAAATTGTGCTCATAAGAACAAGACCATGTAGTCTGGAAAAACTCCATACTTTTAAAAGAATAATATTGTAAAATGGCATCTTATGACTCTCTTCCAAGAATTTTTTACTCACACCATTTATTCCATAGATGTTTCTTGAGCACCTATAAGGTGCCTGGCTCTGTTAGACAGTAAAGATAGGTGGATAAGCTGGCACCAACTTGCCCTCCAGAAGCTTATGTTCAACTAGTGAACAGATACGTGCAATGAAGAGCTAGAGGCGCAAAGAAAACAGAAGGTGTAGGACACAGTGGGAATACAGAACAGGAAGGGGAAAGTTCTATGTGAAGACGGTTTGGAAAATTTTCATACAAGAGGTTTGCATTTAAGGCTGCGTGGTGGTAGCCGTTAAAAACAGGCAATCCTTCTCAAAATACACTCTCTGGATTCTGATTTGAATCTTAAGTCTGCCATTTCATAGCAATGTGACTTGAGCAAGTTACTTATTCTTGCTATCAAAGGCTCAGATCCCTAAACAGTAAAAAGGAACTGATAATGGTGTCTTCCCATAGAGTTATTACAAGAATGAAATGGCAAATCCAAAATATAAAGTGTTTGGAAGAGTGTCTGGAAATTCTCAATAAATGTAGGTTATTACAAATCTTAAAAGATGGTAAGTTCATCAGGCAACAGAAGTAAAGAATATCTAACAGTGTTTTCTTAGAATATATAGGAAGGGAACCTTTTCCCAAAATATTTTCCCACTAATCTGTCTGCTGAAATTAAAGTAATAACACATTTTAATAAAGGAAAATATTTCCAAAGGCTCACCTCCCTTTTCTGTCTGTTCAGAGAGAGTTTGAATAGGTGTTAACGGCAGGCTGCTGCTGCAATGGGGATATTACACCAGGTTGCTGACAATTTATGGACTTATGGACAACTATAACATCAACCAAACTGCATGATGGGAGTGAAAACAATGGTTTTGGAACAAAACTAGAAATAAAGGTGTCAAGGTGATCTGTTTTTGTATTGGGTGTCAAACATGGTAGAGATATCTATCAGAAGGAAAACGTAGCCTTTTTTGAAGATAGCTTAGCAATGTAATTTTAAAACCCTTACAAAAGTCCATATTTTTTGACCCGGTAATTCCCTTTAGAATCTATTTTAAGAAAACAACTTGAAATACAGAAAAGAGTTTGTTAGTGAACAAAGATATTCACTACAGCATCAGTTATAATGGAAAAAGTATTATTGGAATGACAAAGCCTGTTGTGATCTAAGAGGTTTTTAATGATAATAGGAAAATGTTCAAATGTAAAATCAAGAAGGCACAATACTATCTCAACTATATAAAATCCATAAAAGAAAGTCTAGAAGGAAATAAGTCAAAGTAGTCATAAAGATTTCCTCTGGATGGTGGGACTAAAGGTAATCTTTTATTATTCTTTTTGGTACTTTCAATATAAAGAACATACATTGTTTTTATAATCAGGTAAATAAATAATTAAAAGACTGAAAAAGGAGAGAAAAATGCAGCGTCGTTCTATAAAATTCTTCAGTGGAGGAATGTTCAAAGGAAGAATTTTAAGTGTGGGTTTCTCTTTGGCCATTCATCTCTGTCAATCAAACTGTCATTTGTGGCCTTATACATCCTTTCTTTGCTCTGATCATGTAAAATCATTTTCTTTCCCAACAATGAATCCACTGTGTGATGCCATCTTTTTTGCATTTACTCATATCCTCATGCTCTGGCCTGGGAGGCTCTGAAAAATCTGTCCCCAGAGCATGGAATGCCTTTTCCAGCAGAGACCTGAGATAGGAACCAATCACTGACCAAAGTCTTTACTGGGAAAATGATAATCCTCTTTTTGTAGCTGTGAATAAACTTTTGCTCGATTTGACTACCAAAAATTATTCTTGTGTTTCCTTTTTCTTCTTTCTGTCATAGTAAATAGAGAGATCTTTTCCATTGCCATATTTGAATTTTATGCATAAATGCGTAGATGCTGACATTCAGCCTTAGGCCTTCAGGAAACTCCATATGTCAGCTTTCTCTTTTAATCCTATGTGAAACTCAGGTAGAGTATGTGCTGTCAAACTGCATGTGGCCTGAAGAATGATCACTGGCTTGTTTGGTTTTGCTTTGCTTTGCTTTTTATGCTAATAAACCTGCACTGTTGACTATTACAGCCACAAAGTTAAATGAGATGGTAATATTAATGAAAAATGCAAATCCGAAGTATAACTGGTGTTGCAAAATATAAAACAAAGTTCATACCTTCAAAGTGTTTACAGTCTATAGTCACACCGTCCACGATAGCCTCTAGCCACATGTGGCTATTGAGCACTTGAAATGCAGCTACTCTAAATTGAGACACGCTGTAAGTGTAAAATACACACCAGATTTTGAAGACTTTAGTACAAAGAAAAAAGAATGTAAAATATCTAAATAATTCTGTATATTAACTATACATTAAAATGATAATATTTTGGATATGTTAGGTTAAATAAAATATATCACTCAAACTATTTTTCCATTTTTTTCTTTTTCTTTTTCTAATGTGGCTCTAGAAAATGTTCAGTTACCTATGCTGATTGCATTTGTGACTCATGTCATGTTTCTACATAAAGACTCACCCTTATGAAAATTAAATGATCATACAAAAACAAGTAACAATACTGAAAAAATAAACCCGAGCAACATTAAAAGCATATATAATGCATTTATAAATTAGCAGTAAAGTCTGTAAATACTGAAAGAGATGGTTGTGGACAAGGGGAGGACAGGCCTTGGAAAATGTGTCTAGAAATTCACTGTGGTCCTTCAACCTAATGGCCCAATCTACTCTGGTGATTGTTTGATCTTAGTTCCTCAGTTATGTTTTAGTCCAATTCCTAACTTTTTAAACATTAATTCAATGTCTTGGACTTCTATCCTACATTATGATGCTGTCTGTCTGACTCACTTCTAAATTGAAGTGCATATATAAAAAAAATTGAATCACTTCAATGATTTTAAATCACTCTTCAATGTGCAAAGCAATTTAAAATTACTGGAGTGCTTCCAATTTTTATTAGTCCTTGAATTTGGAAGTGATCTAGGCTTTTCTGGGCATGTGCAATGCACTGTGACTTAAAATTATTAAGCTCTCATGGCCCCCCCCAACCCTTATTTGTAAGAAACTGATTTCACTTTGGAATGGAAACCACCAGGAGGGTATGGCATGGAAATGGCATGGATAACAAAAAACACAGGGGGAAAATAGCTTCCATTTAATAATGAGGACTATACTTTGTAATTAGATAGTGTCTTGCCCAAGGATCTCTAAGTGCTTCATAAACATTAGCTCATTCATCATGAAGACGTTTTACTGAGGGCATATTTCCAGTGTGGGAGGGTGGTGGTAGGGATGGGTAAAGCCATTTAGATTGGCTTCAAACATCAAATTGGGTAATTTGAATGATGTGAGAGCTATGCCTGGGACATTTATTTTTGGTGCTGCCTTTTTTTTCGTTTTGCAAGGAGAAGGAGGTAATGTTACACTGTCTGATCCATTTGCAAATGTCATAAAAAATTAACTTGGCAATGCAGAATCTACTACATAAATTGCTTATCCCAAATAAACTCCAGAAGCAAACACAAAGTGATTGGTTTTCTAATTTAATTACTTTAGTTAAGCTTTGGAAGAAAATATATAAACGTTTCCACTATTTTCTTTCAATTTAATTCCTTCCTGTTTAGCGTATACTGAATTCACTGAACCTAAAACATTTACCTGTAAGACGGTTTATCTAAGAATTTTCAAATCATAGGCATTTCCTCTGTTCTTGTAATATGAGAACTTTTAATCAATATAGGGTCTAGTAAAACCTATTGTAGAAATGGGTTAACTTAGAACCAAGAATAAGTCATTCAGTAAATCTTAAATGTAGACTATGAAGCAGTGGCCTCTTGTTCTTCACTATTATGCAACAGATTATTGAGTCATACTATGATATGAGTACCATGCTAGGCATTGAAAACAATAGTGCTGAATCTGATAAAATGAAGCCTGTGACCATACCGGCTTATGTAGAAGATTCCAAGCGGACTCACTATATGATAACACACTGGAGGGGCTTTATGTGATCTGTGTCCTCAAGATCTGAGTAATAGTTTCTATAAAACATTATGCACTAGTATGAAAAAGCTCACTCACCTTACAGGATCTAGCCCACTAGTAATACGTCTCACACAATGATAATATGACTTATCCAGGAGCATTGACTGAGGCTTTGACAAAGGCCATATGTTTCCTTATCTTTTATAAACAAACACAACAACAATAACAAGAAGTAGTAAAACGGAAAAGGAAGTGCTTAAGGACTCACTCCTAGAAAAGGCTGGAAGAAATAAAAAACAGTTCAAATGAAGTGACCTCCATAGACATGACAAAATAATTGCCTACAGTTGCTGGCCTTGAGACCATGTACAAAAATCATATATATGAATACAAAGTTTTAGCATGAACTCATGCAAATTCATTCTTCCAAATCTACAGTGGCGAGGTCAGTTCCTGTAAAAATCCAGGGCCTCAACTCTCTCACTCAAGTCAGTAACATCTTAGCAAAGGTGACCTTAAAGCAAAACCTAACATGAAATATGTGTGTATTGTTGGGTTTTTTTTTAAACCTATTTTGAACAGCATGACCCATAGGCGGAAATAGAATTTACAGTAATGCCAAGGATTAAAAGGAATGAGCCTCTTGTTTAGAAAATTAGGTAATCAATATGCCAAGCTTATTTTTAAAAATGCTTTAATTTTTTAAAATACAGCATGTCCGCTCCAGCTTCCTGTATTTGACTCTGATAATAAAACTTTCAGTATGACTAATGCAGTTTAGCTAAACAAATTAGAGAACTGCACCGTTTGTGCTGAGGAAAGTTTCCATTGTGATGCTGTCTGCCTGGTCAGCCAGTGATGACTGCGAACCAGGCCAGGCGAGCGAGGCTTATGTTCGTGATGGAGGGACAAGAAACAGGGGCAAAGTCTACAGGAGAGGGAGGGCCGTAGTTTCTCCACCTGGAGACGATAGGCTGCTTTGGAAAGAGAGAAGGGCAGAACAGCAATGAGTAGCCCTCCTATTTTCTTGGTTGCAAAGCTCCTCGCATTTTAGTTAATGCAACACACCTGAATGTCAGAGAAAACCAGGGGAAGAAACTGAGGAAGACCCAGAAGAACTCCCTTTACTGACCCCTCCATTCTCCTCTGGATCTCTGTAGGCCTCAGCCTACATGCTATGGGAAATGTTATGAGTTGAGTTGTGTAACCACCACCACCCCTCCAAAGATAGTGAATTCCTAGCTCCCAGTACCTCCAAGTTACCTTATTTGGAAATAGGATCATTGCAGATGTAATTATGACTAGTTAAGATCAGGTCACCCTGGAGTAGGGTGGGCCCCTAATCCACTCTGACTGGCATCCTTATAAGAAGAGGGAAGATGATGTGAAGACAGACACCCCGGGAAGAAGGCCATGTGACAGCAGAGACAGAAACTGAAGGGATGTAGCTGTAAGACAAGCAACACCAAAAATTGCTAGCCACCACCAAGAACTAGGGAGAGGCATGGAGGGGTTCTACCCAGAGCCTTCAGAGAAAGTATGGCCCTGCTAGCACCTTGATTTTGGACTTGTAGCCTCTAAAACTATGGAAAAACAGCAATTTCTGCTGTTTTAAGCAACATAGTTTATGGTACTTTGTTCCAGTAGCCCTAAAAATCAAATACAGAATTACAGAATTTTCTTGAAGTTGCCTGGTGTCAGAGAGGCTGAGTATGAATAGCTGTGGCTAAACTATAATAGAAATAAGATCTAAGTTTTAGTAGTGATTTTGTCAGAAACCAGCTCTGTGACCCTGGTAAAATCAGTGCCCTCTCCTGGCTTCTGTCAAATGTCATTTCTATTGTCCCTTCCAGTCCTATTGTCTTATGGTCTGTGAGTCACTAGCTGCAATGGATCATGTTTAGGAAGGGGCAAGGCTGGTGGGTGGGGGAGAGCGGCGGTGGAAATCAGGTCAAGTTCTTCTTCTCTCCATGTTGAGTGGGCAGATTGGAAGTGTGGGGAGAGAGGGTGTTTGTTGTGGCTGCTTTTTTATTTGTTCTCTGTCTCGCTCTTGACACCTATGGATGACGTCAGCTCTCCCACATCGCCCCAAGTCACCAAGCATGCAGTACGTACCCAATAAACACTCGTTGATGTACCATCCATTAAAACAGTACTGTGTTCATTCTTTCACTGTCTCTGGAATTATATAGCTATTGTCCACAGGGTAAAAAGAAAGTCTCAACTTTCATATGAAGCCAGAAAAGAAGGTGTCTACATTTAAACAGAGATCTGCAGTGTCTCCCAGGAGCTCTTTGGATGGAAAAGAAAACGGCTTATGACCTTGAGTCCCTCAGCTGAGTCAGAACAGGTCAAAGCTTACCAGTCTGGCAAACCACATTTTGGAAGAGGAAGACAACTTAGGTCAAGGTACAATTTCTGTCAAGTTTTCTGAATATTGTTCTAAGGTTTGAGCTTGTGACTATCCTTACAGCTTCACAGAGCAGCAGACATGTTGAGACATAATTTGGTCAACAAAATGGAGAATTAGCAAATTTCAGAAAGGGTGCCAGCCTTTCAGCAACTCTAGCTCATCTCATAGTTGACAAATGCAGCTTAAATTTATAGTAAATCAGCTGGTTTAATTTCATTTTACAGGGGAAGAAATTCTGATCCAGAGAGGTTATCAGTTGCTCAAGAACATATCCTTAATAAATTAACTTTGAACTGTTCTCCATGTTTGTCATTGCTACAATCTTTATTTCTTCCCCCTCACCTTAATAAAGATTTCAGAAACATCTGGGATCCTGTCAATTATAAACATGAGGCAATTTTCCCCAAATGTATAAAAGTTAGAAATAGAATTTCTGTAACTTCTTACTGAATAAATTAATAGAAGAATAAATAATGAAGTGAAGAAGAGAAAGATGACTTTTATAACTAACTACAAATTCATTACTAGCTACAATTTTTTAACATTTCTAAGTCATTTCCTAATCCTTCACTCTTCTATCCTATCCTATCCCACTAAAATTTCATCCTCCTGACATTCCAATGAAATACTCTGTCCAAGTGATTTAAATTGCCCTATATTTTACAAAATGGAAATGAAATTTTATTTTTGCTGTTTAAATAGTCCACTTAGGCCCTAGATTAATTTTGATCATCTTCTTTGGAGATATTTGGTATTGTTTTTATACTTAATACATTACTATAGTATTCATTTTAAAAATGGTAATGATAATCACATCCACTTATGTTCTTTATCACCTCTAAAAGAATGCAAATTTTTTTCCTTTGGAATTCTGATGTTGTAAGATGCTGTAATACTCTGCACTTTAATAAGGAATGATAAAAAAGTGGAAGTAAATGTTAATGATTGATCTTCAAAAGTTATGGCTGAGTGTGGTGAACAACCATATTGTTCATTTTATTTGGATTTTAAAAAGAATAAATCTGCTATTGATATTTTCCCACTTATGTAATGTAAACTATCTATACTCTCAAGGTTTTTCTAGAATATGGACAAATAGCATTGTCTTAAAAACTATAAAGAAACAATTCTTTTAATAGTTGTGATTTCTTTTGAGGGGCTTTGTTGTTGGTTTTTTTTGTAAGCATATTTACACTAAATAAAAAGTTTTCATCACTATCTTTCAGTCATTTCCTACTCCTGTAGTGTAGTATTAAGTAACCAATCCAATAAAACAAAATTTTCAGCCATTGCTGGCTTCTGAGTGCATTATACAATTAAAGATCAATGCAGTTCCCCAGTGATTCTGATATCACTGGCAAAAGGTTCTAGAGAGTCAGTGACAACAAATAAACTCTTGAAAGAAGGAATTCTTGAAGGAAGACTCATAGAACAAAAATAGAGTCTAACCACCCAATGGGAACAATTGCCAAAAGCAAAAACATTTTTTTGAAGTTTAAAAACACATAGCTTTATAGAAGGCATCTTGCTTATATAAAACAATTAAAAGAATAATTGACATATTTTTACATTATCTCATAATCTCATAACATGAACTGTAAAGAAAGATTTGCTCATATATTTGGTGTCTAAAGTTTGAAAGTAACTCATAAACCAATGTTTGAAAATATGCTTGTATTTAAAATAGGGTAAGTATAACAAGTAATCTGTATAAGATAATGGAGAGCTAAAGAAACTATAATAAAAATTTATAAACAGAATGAGTCTAGTCTCTGCAAATTAGCCCATGGGAAAATTTTATCCCTCTAACTTTCTAACCAGAGTCAGTTACATGAGGACTTAGCCATTGTCCACAGAGTTGTTGATGTATCGATACCCAGGAACTCAAATTTTTCAACTAATATTTAATTTTCTTCTTTGCTTGATTCTTGACGTGCCTGCTATTTTAGTGAACCATAGCTTCTCTCAAAGAGGTGACATTTCACATTTACACCTAGAGAAATCAGGAAAACATACTTTGGAGTGACATGTACCACAGGTCGCTTTTCAAAAGTAAATCGTCAAATGATCATAGTTACATGGCTACTCTCTGGAAAGTAATAGTTATATGACTATTTTCTGGAGAATTTCAAAAGTTCCTTCTTAGAACCCTGAATTGATATATAAAATCTAAAGATTCATTTAAAATTCACATTGACCCAGTGTTTTTCAAATGCTAAAATGAGATTTCAATATTTCTTATGTTGTATAGTTACTACCAGCAATTGCTCTAGTACTTTCATATACTATAACAAGAATGCATCATAATTAATAATACCCCAAAATTGAGCTGCAAGGCTATAATTGCCAATTTGTGGCTACTATGGACTGATTGTGTTCCCCCAAATTCATATGTTGAAGCTTAATCCTCAACGTGATGGTCTTTGGAGGTGGAGCCTTTAGAAGGTAATCAGGTCACGAAGGTAGAGCCCTCATGAATGGGATTAGTGCCGTTATAAGAAGAAACAGGAAACAGGTGACCTCTCTAGGCCATGTGAGGATGTTGCTAGAAGGTAGCTGTCTACAAGCCAGGAAGAGGGCTCTCACCAGACATCGACTCTGTTGTCACCTTGATCTGGGACTTCTCAGCTTCTAGAACTGAGAAATAAATATTGTTCTTTAAGCCACCAAGTCTATGGTATTTTTGTTACAGCAACCCTAACTGACTAAGGCAGCAGCTTATATTTAAAAGCTTAAAAGTGCATTTTCTGTATGGATCATGTGTCATGGGTTTGCCATCCCAGATCATTTTATGGGACCAGATGATCTCTCTCTCTCCCTTTCTCTCTCTCTCGATCTCTGTAGAATTTGTGTAGTGTAGTATTAAGTAACCAATCCAATAAAACAAAATGTTGTGAGCTTTTCCTTTAGATTCATTGAAAAATTTCCTCCAATAAGGTAACTCACTTTGGACCCTGTGCCAGGACCCCAGCTCACTTCTTTCACAAATGGCTTATAAACACCAAAGGAAATGCAAAACCGCTGACATTGGCAGCACTTCCAGGAATTATCTTAATTAAGACATACAGTACCAGGAAGGGTTAACATTATTTGAAAGTAAAAGCTTTTATGCCAATAGCAAGCCCACTCTGTGTGCACTGCTGGCTCAGCACTATAATTAAGAAAATTGCCTCTAGTGTGCTTGTTTGGTAATGCTATTATCATCTTTTTTTTTTTCTTTTAACAAGAGTAAACTACTTGGAGATGTCCCCATTTATTCTTCCTGCTTCCACTAACCCCTGATCCCACCAAGGCCATGCTAGGCTAGCATTTAAATGTCTAAATGAGCTCCTTTATCATCTGGTTCACCCTGAAGTCTTTTACATATTTTTCCTGACCTCTAACCCACAGACTATTATTTTGACAGCTATCATTAATGCTGTGTCCAGAGGAACCACACACCGACTATGATGGATGGTGAAGGAGCTAAGGAGTTGAAAGAAGTGGACACCCACTTTCATCTTCCTCTTGATTAAATCAAAACCATCCAAAGCTGTTGCACACAGAGCGTCCTGTGGTAGCGTTTGAACTTATTAACCAAGATTTTAGTGGGATGGCCCATTCAGAAACAGGAAAAGAACCCAACTATAAAACAAATAAACCACATAAACTGAACATCTAGAACTCTATAAATTTGATAAATTATGACTATTCAAGTATGAAATTAGATGAATCAATATGTGGTTAGAATTAAAATACTTCGTGGTGCTCCACTGAAGAGGAGACTTGCCGGTAAATTTAACAAAGAGAATCCCAATGTCAAGAGACATAAGTTAAAATGACATAGTCAGCTACAAAGTTTTGTCATACATCTTTTAAGTACAGGATCCAATTTGAAAGGCCGTGTTGGTCTGCTGTGATCATTTATATGGAACATCATGGTCTGTGGTTGCTCTATAATTGTGAAGTCATTACCAGCTTTGGATCCACACGGTTTAATTGCCTTTCTCCTCCAGGAAATGACTATAACTAACTTTGGTGACTTAATTTACCCTATATGAAAGGCATCTAGTGAACACAGCAATGATAGCATTCCAGAACCTGGTAAGCTTCACATTGAAAAAGAAGTTGACAAATATGTTAAACCTTAACAAGGTAAAAGTGCATATCAACTACAGAGCCCAGAGTGGTAAGAACAAAATTGATGAAGGATGCATGGTATTGATAAGAAATTGTAGTTAAAATTGGAATATTAACTTTTATTTGGAAATGTTGTCATACTATAAAAGAAATTAAGAATAATCATCTTGGGATTAGGAGAGAGGAAGAGAAAAATAAAATACCATATACACTATACTTAGGATGTGAAATCTCCTGTGTAGAAAAATATGGGGTTGACTGTGTTCCAAAATGTATTTCTTTTTCTAATATTGTTAAGATTTCATTAAGACTCTATTCTTCATTGTTATGACATTGTTAATAATTAACATTGTTAATTATAAAGTTTGATAACAGAATAGGTTGACTAGCCTTGGCAACAATATTTTGTATATTTCAAAATAACTAGAAGAGAGGACTTCAAATGATACCAACACATAGAAATGATAAATGCTCAAGGTGATGGATACACCAAATACCTTGACTTTACCATTACACATTCTATGCATGTAACGCTCACATGTACCCCACCAATATGTAAAGTATCATATATCAATAAAAGAAAAATATCTTAAATTGTAAACATTATAATATGTAATGTTTCCCAATTTCCTCCCCCCCTTTCAAATGCAGACATGAAATGAAAATTTATCTATGGATGGTTATGGAATCAGTATGAATGAAGTTCTTTTACATCTCGTAGTTAAGAATTTATCCTGAATGGTTTGGTTACATTTCCTAAAATCTTGGAAAATGGACAAAATCAGCTCTTAAGATAATATCTGGTATAATTATTCCATGTTTCTAATACATGTTTCTTGGAAAACACCTTAAAATATGAAATATTTAAGTTAAATTGAAGTTTATATCAGTTAATGATTCTAAGGGGAAAAGCATGAAAATCTCAAGAATAGTCCCTCCCCCATTTTGAGAGTCATTGACAATTATTCAGAGAAAGGAAGGTATTATCTTATAATGACCACATCTTCTGTTCATGACAGTAGCCTCTCATATGTGGCAAATTGCTGAACCAGAAAAAACACTAATGGATATTCCCCACGTTCTGAATTCTAGGTAACTACTGTAGTATGTGTATGTGTGTGTGTGTGTGTGTGTGTGTGTGGTATGTATAATGTTTTTAATCTCTTCAAAGAGCTTTCTTTTAATGAGGAAATAGTGGGGGTTTTTTTTTGACTCCTTCTCTTTGTTAGGTAAAAACATGGGTAAATAAGTAAATAAATCTAGTTTATTTTTCAGAGGCTGCTAATTGAGTTAAAGTCAAGCAAAATACAAAAATTCAACTTTGTATTACAGTACTCTGAACCATCAGATATAATTCTTTATTTGCTCTTTTGGCTTTGCATAAATGCAACTTCAACCCACTCACTGATTCTCTTCTTAACTTAGCTCAGACAACTAACATTTATTCATCACTCAGATATACTATCACCATAGATGTAAGAAGAAAAAAATGAGTTCTTAGAAAAGACCATGAAGAAAAAGAAGTTCACTTATACATATATTTTAGACATTTTAGAGACCCTTATCTGGGCGAACAAGAAAAGGTAAATGGATGATGAAAACATTAGAATAAACTTTTAGCTTGTGAATCTCTTAAAAATAGTACAAGAAGTCCAGGGTAGAAAGCAAGGACTTAAGCAAGAAAAAAAAAAATCTTAAGAAAACAAATATACAGATTGAAGCAACTCTTTTCTTTCCAGCTTTGTAGTTTTGTCCAAAATACTCAAAAAAAAAAAAAAGAATTCACAAGAAACGTTACAAGAACTAAGGCTATTTTGCTGAAAAATAGCATAATGATGCTGATGATTATGTGTTTGAAAAAGCTAGGCTAATTAACAAATTTTTAAACTCTACCCAGGGCAAATTTTGCCTCCATTAGTTTGTCAGGGCTTCCATAGCAAAGTTCCACAGACTGAGTGACTTAAACAACAGAAATTTATTTTTCCACTGTTCTGGAGGCTAGAAGTCTGAGATCACGGTGTCAGTAGGGTTGGTTTCTTCTAAGCCCTCTCTCCTTGGCTTATAGAAGAACATATTCCTCTGGTATCTTCACATACGTGTCTTCCCTCTGTGTGCGTGTCTATGTTCTAATCTCTTTTTATAAGGACACCATTCACATTGGATTAGGGTCGACCTTAAGGACTTCATTCTACCTTTATTGCCTTTTTAAAGATCTGGTCTCCAAATACAGTCACATTCTGAGGTACTGAAGGTTAGGATTTCAACATGTGAATGAGGTGGGGCACAATTCAGCCCATAACAGGGTCTAAGCTACAGCATGAGTTTTGGGGGTTACAAATGTTAGAAACAAATTTTACTAAAAAATAAGAAAAACTTTATGGGTACAGTGTGATTCAACTGTAAGACAATAAAAAAAATCAGCTTTCGGTAACTAATTGTTTGGCTTTATAATTTAACCTATGTTCATTTTGATTTAAAACAATGTGCTTCCAATAAAAGAATCAGATTTCTTTTTAGTTCTCCTTCATGAAATGGTTCTGAGTGCAACGGCAAACTGAGATTTTCATTGAAATCCTCATCTTCATCATCATCATCAACTAACATTTATTAAGCACTTCAAGTCAGACATTGTGCTGTACACCTTACAGATGCTATCTTGCTTAATTCTTATGATAATGTGATGAGTTGAGCACCATTACTATTCCTTATTATAGATGAGAAAACAGAGATTGAGAATTAAATTAAATGCTGGGGGTGGATTAGTGCTCATCCATGTCTGAGGCTGGAATCCCTGCACAGGACTACTTCTCACAACTGACGTGATAGACCTAAGGAAAAAACCCACATCAGCAATAAACACTAGAGACACTGGTATACACACATACCAGAAACTTCCAAGAATGTCTGCAAGATATAGACCACCCTAAGTTAATCCTGTTCTGACCCATATGTGGAGGAGCACGAGGCCCTGGAAAGGGGAGGAAGAGATCCAAGCAGAACATTGCACATGTTTCTTGGAGCAAGGAGAGCTGGAGGCAAGGGTAGATCCAGCAGCGAGACGGGAGCTTGCCATGGTGCTAACTCCCAACCCAGCTCACTCTTACCTCTGATGGCCAAAGGAGGGGCCAGAAGGAAAAGGACACAGGAAAAGAGGCTTTTTGAAAAAAAGGATGAAAGCATGAAATGAAATGGAAGAAAACTAAACTTGTGAAATACTAAAATCATTGTGAATGGTTTAAAGTCCCCCCAGATTCTAAACTGGCATTAAAAAACAAAATCTACCTGCAGACCTTTTGAAGCAAATAAAATTTGCACACCTAAGTGCTCCAAATAAGAGACTGTTTTTTAAAATGTATTACATATTCAATGGAATACCAAGCAGGCATTTAAAGTCATGATCTACAAGATTATGTATAAATACTGAAACTCTTCAATATAAAAATTTTCAGGTGAAGTATTGATTATGAGAGCTATTTGGGTACTGTAGGATTCTTAGTTTGTTAATAAAATGTTAACATATTTGTAACATACCAAAACAGATTGAAAATATGTACTACAGAGTAGTGCTACCTGTTGTAGTGGTATTGAGGATAACCTTTGTTCTTACTTTTATGCTTTATGCTTTACAAATATTCTATAAAAACATATTTTCTAATAAAATAATGCTTTTCAAAAAAAAAAAAAAAGAGGAGAAAATTGAAGGCAGTTCACATAAAAAAGGCATCTTAAAAACTAGGTGAAGAAACAGCGTGTCCCAGCTACTTGGGAGGCTGAGGCAGGAGGATCACCAGGGCCCAGAAGCTTGAGGTTACAGTGACCTATGGTGATGCCACTGTACTCTAGCCAGGGGGGACAAAGTGAGACTCCGTCTCTTTAAAAACAAAAACAAAAACAAAAAAACCCTAGAAAAGAAACTTGCCCCAGAATAAGAGAAGTAAGTGCTAGCCAGGTTATGACAGGCTATTCAAGGAAAGGAGAGTAAAGCAGGGAGAAGACCAACTCTTCTGAGGCTGCAGAAAAAGCAGAGGGGGTTAATTCAGGCTATTGCTTATCTTGGTGCTTGAAAGTGTAAAGATGTACTCAAATCTCAGATTAAGCCAATTGAAAAAGGCCACTAATCTAAACCAAAGACTCCACTCTTGGCAGGACAAAATCAATTGGGGGACTCTTTAAACATACTAATTCCCTCAGTCCATTTCAGGCCAGTTAAATCAGATCCTCTGGGGTGGAAACCAAATAGTGTCTTTTTTAAAGTTCTGCAAGCAATCTAACGTGCAACCAGGATTGAGGACAACTAGTCTGACTCTAAACAATCATCTTGTTAAATAGAAAGAATACAAATACTTTTGTCCTTGACACATTCTTGGTCAAGAATGATCTATTGAGAGCTGTCAAACACATATGTTTTAATGTGAATTTTCTCATGAAAAGAAGTATTTATCTTCCATTACTATGAACAGCAAACTCCTATCCACTGCAATCATCAACCACTTACAGTCATTTAAGGACTATGTAGAACACAAGTGCCGTTTACAGGTGATTACAAGAAGGAAATAAATAAACCACAGAGGAAGAAGTGTCCTGCAGTGTTCACACAGATTTGCACTTTCTCTCCTCTGTGTGTGTATATTCCTCCCTCTTGGCCCTTGCTCCTTCGAGCATGGAATGTGCCTTCTCTGTCTTTTTACCATCAGCATCCAGCATATCGTAGAAGCTTAATAAACGTTTTTTGATTGGACAAAGAAATGTAGTGCCAGGCACTATTATTATTTCTATTATATTCCTTTCAGTTCTATGCCTTGAGAATTCCATGGTAATGCTTCCTAGTGTTCATTTTCCCTCTACACTTTTATAATGTTATTTGATAACAACCAACTTTCATTATAAAAGGTTGTAAATGGTTCTGGAATATGTTACGATGTTGCCCCCAAATAGATAAAAAATGTTAAAGGTTACCAATAGCATTTAGCTGTGTACATGGTAAGCTACGTTGTTTTTTTTTTTATTTTTTGCTTCAAAATCCCTTTGACTGAATGAGTACTAAGTTATTTATGCATATCAAACTAGGCTTGGGGTAAAAAAATAACAGTAGTAAACAAATTTAACATACTCAGATAGGTGACCCATAGATACAGGGTTCGGACTTCCTCAGTTAAAGATGAAAATTCTGGTTGCAAATGGCTTAGGTACAGACAAAATCCAAAGTGTTCTGGAATGACCATGCTCACTCTTTTTTGAAACCGTTCATCCTCAAGGATGTCAGCTGAAGTTCAAACATTCCGATACCCTCGTGGGTTAAGCTAATGCCACGGAACCTTAAAACTTACTGTGCTATCCATGTGCCAGGTGGACAATGGATTGTTTTATACAGGGGTCAACTATCAGAAATTTCAGGGATAAGGAAAGATATTCTATCCCAGAAAACATCTGCAATCTTTAGTTATATACACTATGCAATGCTGATTTAAGATATTGAGTATTAGAAAGAGCAGGCACTGTGATTTTTTTTAAAACCATAGCAATTATAATTAATCATTGCAATGAAGAAAATATGAAATGAATTTTAAAATACGCCACATGGCTTGCCTGCCTAAACAGGGTATATTAGCACAAAATTTTAAATATTTGCCATAGAATATTTTGTGCTTATGCTATTGCAATTAATTAATTGAGATTTCATTTGTTGAAAAGCTGTTGTGAGAGTGAAAATGTATGTGAGTTTATTTCAGATATTCTGCTTCTTTTCCTTTAATCAGTTCCTTTTTTCACTGTAGGAATCTTGATGTAACCAAGTTAAATGCAGTTAAGATCTTAAAACTTGTAATCAAAAAACAATATTCTATAATCTTTGTTTTGGCTTTCCCACCAACCAACTCAAATTATATTGCTAATGCCATTGCTGATATTGAATAACAGTAAAAGCTTTATTATAGCTTGCATATCAATTGAAAAGAGTAAAGACCTAATGTAGTCATATTTCAGAGGACATCATGTGTATTAATCTATGCATCTTTCTCTAGTAACAGCAAGTTTCAATAATTCTTCATTTAAAATCAGTAATTTTTATTTGATAAGTCACTATTATTTGTTGAAAGGTAATGAGGACCATTCACACGATGCAACTGTCTTATGTATTATTCTGTATTCGGGAAACTGCTTACTGCATATTATAATTCTCCTGACCTCACTGCAAAAGTGTCAAAAATCACTGCAAAGATTTTTAAATGTCCCCCATATATACAATTGTATGTAACTGTTTGGGCAAACCTTTACCCTTGGAAATTAAGGTATAAATTTCACCAGGTAACTACAGAAAGATTAATATATTTTCTCGAGAGCTTGTATCAGGCAAAACTGATACAGAATCAACAGAAAGGAATGGATTGCTGACACTTACACAATAGCTCAGACCCGTATCTTCCTTCTGTCTGAATATCACCTTTTGTACCTTCCCAATACTGAAGTCCAGGAATCTTTCGTTACAATAAAAATGTAACATCATAAGTGGAAAAATAAAAGGCTTAATATTTGAAGTTACTTTTAGCTATTGGTGGAGTAAATGAATAAAATATATTCATTTACCAGCACATGTTAGTTCTTTGATGAATTTGGGTTTTATAACCTTCCTTAGACCAAGACTCTAAGAGCCCAGAACCTATATGAAGAAAATTTAGTAACAGTCTCATTAGGCAGAGTGTATTTCACTTTCTTTTAGCCACTAACTTAAGAACAAATTAGGAAGTGTATGATTTTGGTTGTTATGTGCTATAAGTTGTTTTTCCCAATGTTTTATTATGAAAAATTTCAAAAATAAAGAAAGGGTAGAATAATTTTTACAGTGAATTCCCTGCATAGGAATGTTTTTAAAAGCCATGAGCTGGATCATATATACCTTTTATGTAACTAACATCATTGAAATAGAAAAATGCATGCTCCCACACATGTTTAATTATAACTAGAAATTGGGCCTAAGATTGACCAAAATGATAAAGACAGTTTAAACTAAAAAGAATGGAGAACAATTTATTACCAACACATAGCTTAAGTGTGAACGGATCCATATTATTGGTGGCAGAATGATTCAAATACAATCTAAAATAGCATTCAATTGTAACCAGCCATCACTGAGGTATTGAAAAAGGAAACAATAACATTTTTAGATATCATCAAATTGTAGTCAAATGTGTGTAGGACAGTGCCAATGGATTTAGCTGCAAGTTACTGTTCTAACGCAGTGTTTCCAAAGTGGTGTAGGTACATCACTAGTAGTATTGGTTTCTACACTAAATAACAAAGATGTTAATGCTATAATTTCCCTTCAACCCTTCTGATTTCTCAAGGAAAAAGCATTAGTTTAATACCAGTATGTACAAAAGGCCTATTTACCTGTCTATTAATAAATGTCCACTTTTATGACTTATCCTTCAATAGGAACAGTATCTAGCTAGAATTAATAACATTGATTTTCTTTTTTAATTACCTTCTATTTATGGTTATTGAATATGTTTTTTTATTTACAGTTGTGACATAAAATTTATGCAAATTGATTTAAGTGGAAAGTGAATTTATTTGAAGGAAAATTAGGCAAATGATGACAGAGATATAACATAGACTATTACAGACAATATACACAGGCAAAAATTAGGCAAATAATGATACAGGTATAAGAGGCAGAAATTGTAAAGGTAGTCATCAACTGCCAAAAGTAGGAGAAATATTATTTTAATGGTTGCTACTAGACAGTATTTTGACAAAGCAGCTGACAAGATATTCCAAATGATGAAATTCCTCAAAATATGTAGTTACCACTCTTCTCTACTTATTAAAAACTGATTTCTAGGCTTTTCTTGCCAAAACTTCCAATATATTCCCACAGATTGTTTTTTATGAATGAAAACTCTAAAAGTGACCAAGAGTCCCATTTCCTTAAGAACCCTCAATCTATTGAAAGAACTGTTTTTATTTGTCAAGAGAGGTGGGGCAAAGTATTTTAATTCCTTCCCTAGCTCAATGCAAATCTGTAATTTGAAAATCTTTTTTTATAATATAATAAATTACCCTCACAAACAGATTTCTAAACCATAAAAACAGCAGGTGGATAAAAATAGGTTGTGATTGCTTAGAATATAAAGTTAGTATTGTATCGTGAAAAGTCTTAAATTATTGGCACTTGACTCCCCCACAGACTATGGGAGTAAATTTCATCATCTATCATCAGCCACAATAGTTTTTATAACAAATGTAGAGTCTAGGAGAGGTTACTGGAGTCATCATATTCTGCAATATGAACCATTTGGAGACAGATTTTCTCAGTGAATGAGTTGAACAAAAGATTAAATTCAATCATAGGAGTTTTGAATGCTCATTTCATTCCAGAATTTTTATACAGTTTAAATAAGTCATATTTCCTTCCCATCTAACCCCTCCCTTTTGTTTTCATAATCTTGGGGTTGAGGGGGGAGGGTGCTTAGCAGGATCGAAGAATGAATCTAATCCCGTTTGGTAGAGCCATACCATTGCTAAATAGATGGCCAAACACATGCACACACGACACGCGAGAGAAAAAGCCTTTCCAAAATTCAATTGTTTTAATAATTCAATTATTACAATGTTCTGTTATTTCATTTTACTAAATTCAGCTTTTAAAATAACTCAAAAAATAGATTTCTATGTGAGATTTCAAACCATTTCAAATAGAGTTTCCTTTTGTACATCTTATTACAGGTCTTGAATTTTTGTAAATATCACAACGGTTGTACTAGAATAATTGAGACCATCCTCTTACTGTGGAGAAAATATTTGGAGTTAATCACAAGTATCTCATAGTTAGAGACTTGCTTCTTCTGATGTATATTTCACTACAGCCTAGCAGGTCCTAGGATCAAACTCAGGTCAGATTTCTGTAACCTACATCTGAAAACAAGTACTTTTTAAAATGCTTCTAATAATTTTAGTGTTGTATATTGCTCTCAAAATTTAATTTTCAATATAATCCCTCAACCAGAATCACATTAACCATACTACACCCTAGCAACATGACATGGATGCTAATGGACCACGGCTAATGGACCAGAGTATAAGTAGTCCAACAATTATTTCACTCGTTATATACTGAGTCTCTTTAACAGAAAGGTATATGAGACTAATATATTTGGAGAGTTAAGAAAAATCTCGAACAAAGAGGTAAATAATCATTATATATTGACTGTAATGTTGGTTCCAATAGTGACTAGAGATCTTGAACTCAGTTATAGTGGCAAGAGCATCCATTGCAGTAATGTAGACCAGATGTCATTTTTAGCTGGAGAAAAAAGAGCTTCTTCTGGATTGTTTAAATTAATATGATTCATTGCAATCCACATAAAAATTGTCTACACGAAGTAGGACATGAGATCTATGAGAAGCAGTAGACTATTTCTCCATTTGGAGGTCTTTGATTAGGGACTCCTACTCCTTCCAATTCAACTTGATGAATAAAGGAAGGGAGCTCAACTTAATATCAAATAAAACAAATCTTCTCCTCAAATTCCATGTCTGTGCAATTTGTTCTCTGAAATGATAGAGGAGCCTGGCAAGAAAAAAAGGGAAATTATTTTGTTTTGAGTTTTGGTCAAGCCAAGACCCTTTATTTTGTCAAATGTTGAGGTAAAACTAGGAGGAAAGTCAATTTCCATTATCTTGTTGTTCCCAAATGTAGACTCATCCAAAATATCAGACAGAAACTTCTGTTTTCCATGACCAAACCCACCAAGCCCCTTGCATAGTTGATCCCACCACTTAGGATCCAATTTCATCTTACTCTCTTGGGAATTTTATAACACTGCCTATTCATCCTTTCCCTTACCTGCATTTTCAGACTTTTATTTTCTATTAATATCATATTATATAATAATCAATTATATATATATTGATTCAAACTGGTTTAAACAGGTGTATTACCCTATCTCAAGGGAAGAGGAGAGACTAAAACCTATTGCACTTCAGTAATAATATATTATTGTTGTTGTTGTTAAATTAATGTGTCACATGGATATCAGACAGATCTTCACCCTTTGAAACTGTAATGGGAACTTACTGCTCCCCCCTTTGACAGGCTGCTCATCTGCTCTGCTTATTTAAGAACATATCCTTGGTTCTTTGTCCATCCTCTGGTTTCCTGTTTCCTAGGTAGCAAATCTTCCTTTTTACACTACTTCACAGTTTCTTTTCTTCTGAATGATCTTCGCAGAGCACTTCATCATCTTCTGTCCATCTGCTAAGTCTCTTGGCCAGTGACAACTAAGTGCACACATATTCCCAGCTCATGCAACCTGTGCTGTGAAGTCATTATAAACACTAATAAAATTAACTAAATGGGGCATGGGAATATGGCACATGTAGGAGATAATAATGGTGTAACTGTAAGCACAGAGTAAAAAGGGAAGACTAAAAGATCATGCCTTATGCTAACAACAGGATAAAACCTTGGTCTCTTGCCCATCTGCTCATTCTACCCTCTAAGGTATCACAGTCACACATTATTCCAGGAGGCAGGGGAGTTTGTTGCTTATGTGGGTAGGCTGTAGCAAACTGTTTACATGCAAAGCCCAGCTCTATCTATTTGCTACATTAGTTTCTTTTCCTAAGAAGTAAAAGTAATAATAGTACCTACATCATAGTGTTAGTATATAGATTAAATGAGATGTTCCTTGTAAAGCATTAAACACAGCACCTGGCACACAGCGAGCAGTTGATATGTAGGCTGTTATGAATAAATAGATCCAGTCCACATGTGTCTGTGATGATGTTCCCCCAGGCACATGTCCTAGATATAGCTGACATTGAAGCTCCTGCTCTTGTTTCCTTTCTGGCACAAAATGTATAAAGAGAGGGGCTCAGTCTGGCATGATCAAGTATTCCTACTTGGCCTTTTCCAGGTTCCCATTTAAACTTCACCAGATGTGTCCAACTCCAAAAGATATAGATAGCATATGTCTTCCATCTACCCAATAGAAACCAATAAACATGGTGGTTGCCTTTGTGGAACTCTTCTTACAAAGAGGAATTTAAAATTGCTTTTTGAGACTTTGTTTGTTTTAATTAAATACCATTGTATGTGCACTGAAGTATTTGGCCCATTGATGACTCTTCTCTCCTATTATACATATCACCTTTTGGTTCTAACATTATGATCATATATGCCTGGGGAATTAAAAGAGTCCTAAAATTTGGGATCATCTGGTTCAAGTAATACCTAAGTGCAATATAGGATATATGCTTCACATCATTCTTCCTTGTTGTAAGCTGCAGATCTAGATGAGAGATACACATTCTTTGGGATCCTAGAGTTCTTTCTTTTCTACTCAGTACTTGGGAATAGCAAAGAACACACTCCTTCTCTGCAAAGCGTTGAACCCCTGATAGAGGACTCGTAACATGGGGTGAAGCTCAAATGCAATCAGAATTTTCATATTTAAAATAAAAGGGAGATTTTTCCTTTTCAAGTTGATCTATTTAGGTTAGCAATTCTCTTATTGCCTGACTTCTGGACTTCTTAATTGTATACTTACGGCTCTGAAGTCTTACTTTTAAAATTAAATATCAACTAGGAAAGCAGAAATCTACTGTAAGCAATTAAAAAATGTTTAAGTAACAATATAAAACTTTGCTTCAAATGAAACATGCAATGGTTATTTTAATAAAGAGATATGTATAATATTTGAAAGTACACATAGTATACACACAAATATTTATATAAATATTCACACACACATATGTGCATGTGCATTGCTTAGCCTAGGACGATGTTCATCAGGTGATATGTGCAACTCTGAAACCTCAGCACCTTCAGGGTATAAATGCAGGAGTTGGGCTGCTGCAAGTACTCCCTGTTGTGAGTTATGGCTTATATAATAATTTGCTCAGTTGAGTAGCAGTCTAATGATTTGCAATCAACAATGCTTTCTCCTGATTCAGCTGATGTCTCAGCTTCTTCACAGTACTCATTAAGTAATTTTTTGATATTTATGTTCCACTCTTGTACTTTATTTTCTAGCACTGTGGTTAACATGTAGGAAATAAATCCCTGACAGCTAACTTTAATCACTACAAAGAAGAGACTCAGTTCATTACATATTTGTTTATGTTTTGTTATTTGAAAATTGCCTGTAACTAAATAATGCATTATGATCCAATTTGTTGTGTTGTTGTAGTTTTTGCAGATTGGACAGTGTCAAAAGGCTAAAGGATCAAAAAGTGGCAGTGAGGGGCACAGAAGTGAGGTTAAGATCAGATTAGATTTGCTTTCAGAGCAGCCAGACAAAAGCAAAGAGTGGAAAGAAATTAATCTATCTTAGAATATTTTGAAACTCTCTGTTCAGGACAGACAAAAGACATCAAGAGTGACTAGTGAATAGCTGGTGAGCAGAATGGATAATAGAGAAATCAGACCTAGGTCCTAGCCTTAGTCTTATATAGAAATAGCAGCCCAAAAATACCATTTATGGAGAAATCATATTTCCAAGTTATTTGAAAGTTGATCAGATTCATTTTTCAAATGAATATGCCTAATATTCTCACAACTCTTGGACTTTGGACGTACTGCTACCTTTGCAATGCCTTCACCCACATGTTCTTGTGCATCTGGGGATAATAAAAATACCACCGTGCTTGGCACACAGGAAGTCCTTAAAACACATTAGCTATTGTTATTCCTGTGTGTATGCTAAATGTTTTATTTCCATGCAAAATATTTACTTGTGTTATTTAGGAGATTTCCCCCATTATTAGATTGATTCACTTTTTTATTTGATTTTGGTGTGGAAGTATCAGAAAGTAGAATATTTCACAAATATTTTCATCATGCTCAAAGCCAGGCTATTCTATACAATAAGGTTTGACTTTAAATAACGTCATATTATTTATTTGAATTAAAATCTAAATTTTATTAAAGATACTGATTCTTTGAACATAAGATTGTTGAATTATCTATTTAAAAAGCTATAATGAGTCTGATTAATTTGCAAAAACTTAATATATACAGATCATGTGCAATGTTTTTATCTTCCTCATTAGGAATAACCAGGAGTGATATTTCTGTGGCTGCTGGTTGTTTGAGGTTGAGAAATGAAAACAGCAAATCCCTCTGAAAAGAATCAAGCCAACACCCACAGGTAACAACAGAATTAGAGAAAATGGCACTTTGGGAGCCTCACGTGGTCAGCAGGTGTGGCCCATCTGTTGATGCTGTTATATAGCAACTACGTGTGAATGATACTGACCTGTTTAGCCACAGGTCTAGAATTTTCTGACATGATAACACTAGTTTATTTCTCCTGGTATAATTCTAACTATTATCTTAAGTATTCTGAATCACAAGATATCATCAAAACCAAGAGAAGTAGTCAAAGAGTGAGACAGTAAATTAGAAAACTTCAGAAGGTGTTGATCACCTTGCCCCTTAAAATTACTACCTCATTAGTCATTGAAAAAGGGTCCTGGATCAGCTAAGTTTTCCATTGCAACCTTCCAAAAACATTCAAAGGATCCAGAACCTCTGCTTTATCTGTTTCCCATTTCAAAATAACATCTTTGCTCTTGATCTCAGGATTGGAATTTTTTTCCCAAACATCTCCCTGGATTGCTTTGTTGAGAAGGCGCACATGCTAATAGCCAGTGCTGTTGTGGATTCCATAATTTTTCACCTTACTGTTCTGATATATTACTGTTTTGAGTCTGAATTTGGAATCCACTATTTATTCTATTGCATACTCATGAGACTTTCTGCCTGAAAGGTATGTGGCAGCCCCCTTTTCCCAACCTCATGTTATTAGTACAAAGTTGATTTACATTGGCCAATTTCATATGCAATCGCCTCTCTTTCTCTCTCTCCCCCTCTCTCTCTCACTGTCTCTTTTTCTCTATGTGTGTGTATTTTTCCTTCTGTTTTTAACTATCTGCCTCTACAACTAAAAAAAGCTATTAAAAGAAAAAAGATTTAAAACAACAACAACATAATAACAAAGAAGGTAAGAGAAAACTCTGGGAGGTGATGGACACGTTTATGGCCTTGACTGTGGTGATGGTTTCATGGGTATATACTTATATACCCATGAAAGGAGCAGGATCAATGCCAAAGAGATACAAGAAAATGAGGCACATTGGGGAATTATAAGTAGCTGGTGTGGGCATTGTATGAGTTGAATGATATTAAATTAAACTGGAAACTTAGGGAACTCATCATGAAGAACCTTGTAGTTAATCCCACAAAGATTAGATTTTTATCTATAAATTGAGTACCAAAACACTCATTTGAGGAGGAAGTTAAAAAGGTGTATTCTCAGAACCCACTTTCCCCCAAATTCTAGTTCAGTAACCTGGGGGTGGGCTCTGGAATTCTACATTTAAAATGAAAATCCCCCTATGTGATTTTTGGAGCACACCACAACGAGAAGCATTTGAAGAAATTTCAGTAAGCAAGGTTGTTACATAATCAGAATTGCATGTCAGATCCTTTGGTAATATTGCAGAGAATGCCAAAGCAATTATTTGGTCAAGTCATTTAAACTACTGATCAGAGCAGTAAAAATATTTCCCAAATTGATTGGCCAATTCAGTCTGAAAGGTGATCCAATGGTCTGACTTGGAACTATTTTAAAGTATTTCTCTGGGGCTTATCATTCTACAGAATAGTGTTATTGTTTGCCTTTGGACTTCCTTCAGTAACACAACCCACTTTGTGAGTTTTGGTGGTTTATGTTCCAGAGATTATCCTTGAGTGACCTTCACGTTTTGTAGCCTCCATATTCGTGTTAACAAAAATCAGGCATTCAGCACTGAAAATGGTTTGCTTGAGTTCCCATTGGTAATGATGTAAGTGAATTTGTAGAATATACTCAACTTCATACAAGCTGGTAAGTTTGTAAGCCCAAGAGATTTTTTTGCTAGTTATATCTTATTTTTAAAAGTACTTTCTGATCTGATCTCATGGAATGGTGCCTTTATTAGACTGTAGATGTTAGATCTGAAAGTGTCGTTAGTATCTCACTATATACCCCAAGCACTCAGACCTTTCCATGCTATCAAATTCTATTCCCATGCAATTGGAGATAAACATATGATTTCTTTACTATATAAATGGAATCATCTCGGCATATACAATTAATCTTTGACCTATGGTAGGGTTATCAATGTTTGGGATAAGGATCCTCTGCCTTGGGGTCCCTAAGACTCTTTCAGACGGCATGCATTATCTTTTGTCTTCCTCCTACATATTTGTGTGAGGTTGGATTTTCTTCATATATTTCAACCAACACAACATGTCCCAAAGATTGAATGCAGAAGCCAATATGAGAATCCAGCTGTCTTTTATTAAGCTAAATGTGAAAGGGATTTGCAAAAATGTAAAACAATGTCATTTTCTCACTAATGATTTTGTTTGAAAAATAGTTATTTTTCACAAAATACATTATGTTATTGTATACTGGTTATTGTTATTTTAAATGAAATAATAAATATTTTAAGTTTTTCTCAGTTTTAATTTCTAATGTGGTAAATATTGATAGCTATAGCCCACACAAATCAAAGCTCTTTGGGATCTTCTATAATTTTAAGAGTGTGAAGGTGTCTTGAGGCCATAATGTTTGAGGAAATGCTGGCTTATATTAAAGGGAGTGATTCATGAAAATGTAGTATGTTTAATAGCATTCAGTTCATTTGAGAAATTTAATTTTGTCCCATTCTCTCTTGAAACAAATTCCCTACATGTTCTAAAGACTTTATCTAGTGTAGACACAAAAACAATTTTTTTCTAACAGTAGTGGTAACTGGCAAAAATTCAAGTTGATCAGAATATGCCCAACTTTAAAAAAAAGTTGATTGTTCTTTTCTTGCAGGAAGTGCACATGCATGCATGTACGTGTGTTTGTGTGCCTGCACGTGTGTGTATGTTCAGCAGAGGGAGATGAGAGTCTGGAAGGGTTGGAACAGAGAAAACTCAGATTTCCCAAGATTCCCATTAAATGGATATTTTATTGCTCTGTGTGGCCAAATCAGCCATGTGCCTTCTTAAGGCACTTCCTGCCCCAGGCTCTTGTAAAATCTTTTCCAATATTATTGCTACATATATTGCTCTCTAGATTTCATTCTGAAAGAATATCTTTGTTTACAGTGATTTTTAGATTTTTATATTTAATCTTTTAAGACTTTATATATATATTACATATTTAAGATTTGAGATTATGTATATTATTATAGAATAATCTTTAAGATTATGTATGTATATCTTTTTCCTTTCCATCCAGTTTTCATTTTATTTCCTGATCCCATTTCTAATATCCTAAGATTCCTTTGCATCATTTCTCAGACTTCATCAGAGTTTACTTTTCAATTTTGATGTACAGATTTTATTAATACATTATTGTTTACTCCCTTCTGCAGATCACTAATGAAGATGTTAAATAACGCCAGACAAAACACCAGGCCTTCAAGCTCTGCACTAAAAATTCTCCCTTCCCCATGATATGTTGTCATTTACTGTTGCCCTGTTCCATTTATCATTACAAGCTAAGTTTCAATACATGCAACAGTGCTCATATCTAAGCCAATTTGAATTAATTTTGTAAGTAAGATTTTGTGAGGCCTTGCATAAAATGATTCACTAAAAATCAAGATAGATCACCGGCATCTTTTTAGGAAAAACCTGTTTCCTTGCTAATTTTGTTAACTCTTCTCCCTCCCAGAATCTAAGCTCCCTCTGTGCCGCCTCTGCCACCACCCAAGTTCTCCTTTTTGTGAGAACAATTCGTTTAGTGTATGTGGTTATTGTCCACAGTTGTGTCATCCTCAAGTTACTCAGATGTGTGTTCCTTTTGATTCTTGCAAACCTAAACTTTCTGACCCCAGAAACTTTTCTTGCCAGAGACCTAGGTCTTATTTTTCTTATTCATTTTCTTTTTGCACATGTATCCAGACCTTTAGGGCCATTTTCCCTCATCTTGGGATTATTTTATGGTACCTACATGGTACCTTTGGTTAGAATCTCACTCTCTCAGTACCTTCCCACAATCTTTTCTTCAGAGATGTATTTTATAGGTCATGAGGCTTTCTTGATAGTACAGTGTTCTTTGGCAGGAATTGCCACATATGCAGAGGTGTCTGGTGTAAGAAAAAGGTTGAGATCCAGTCCACAGGCTTCATAACTCAACTTGAAAGTTGAGATTCCTAAACTTCATCCTGTCTTCTTGTTAGGAAGTAAGGAAATAAGATAGGCAAATGGTCAGGGAGGAATGTAATTCAGAGTTGATGGAGCAGGAAAGCCACATCTCTATGCCCAATCTCTGTCCATAGAGAGGAAGGTGACAGTAGGGCAGAATTAGGGCATAGTAGGGAGCCGGGCTCCAAAATATATGCCCTCACCACTAAGAAAACTTAGCGATAGCATCTTTTAGGTTAATCTTGGCATCATCTTTTAAAGTGAAAATATACCCCAAAAAAGGTTATGATACAACTCGACTAGAGCTTGTTATTAATGGATGCCTTACCTCTCTGAACTAGCCTGCACACCAACGGGCAGGAAATGCAAATGAAGAGCCGAGAGGGTGAGATGCAGGAGGAAGAGTGAAAGTTGGGGAGATACAGTTCTGCAAAAGCCAGTAACATCCTGGAAGGTCTTTGGGAAGAGAAGTTGAATAACCCAAAACAATGAACAAGGATCAGAATGGTGAAGCAAACTGATCCCCAAGCTAGTCAACAGAATATCACGGGAGACAGGGATCAATCATTTACTTACTTGTTCACTCATCCGTTATTTATCCATCCATCCACCCAACAATATTTTTAAGCACCTTTTATGTCCCAGGTGAAATACTAGAGATAGTAAAGGATACAAAGTTGGTACAAAAAAATCAGACATTGCCCTTAAGTAGTTCACAATGTAATGACATTGCTTCCAGAAAGTTGAGCAGAGATATTAGAATCCAGGATATAGAGGCAATTTCTGAAATGTCAGAGGACACCAAAGAGAATCAATCAATTACCCAGGGGTCTAGGGCAATGATCATTCTATTCTTCTAAGCAGGTGCAGGGAGAGAGGAGGTGGGAGGGAGGGATCAGGGAGGATGTTTCCTCATGGAAACTTTGCCTATTGGCCTAGCAGGTTGAAATCCAACCACCCTGCTCTGTGGAAGTAATCCAACTCTGCTTCAGGTCTTAGTTGAGCAAGAGCAAAAGGGACAATGCCTTCCTTAAGGATCCTTTGTTATTAAAGAACCCTGGCTGTGGGGAGGGAGGGGGAGGGAATCAGTTGCAAAGGCAAACAGAAGCAAGTTATGCTGGTGCTGAATTGATTTTAGTTTCATTGCGTTTTAACAGAGGCTATGGACTGAGTGACACTCTGCCCAGGGAACTCTTCTGCCCAGGAAGCATGCTTGACCTACCTGCAAGGCAAGGGAAGAGATAATGCCCCTAGAAGCAGCCCTGCAACCAGTGGCAAGGAGTTGGTGGATATATGGCTCAGTTTCTTGGTGCTTCAGTTAGAAAAACTCTGAGGAGTGTCCTACATTGTCTACCAGAGTTTTCTAGAGATCTCCAGTTGCTGGCAGGTCACTGACTTGACACCACACCTTCATTTGTTTCCTTCTCTTCCTGATTCACTCCCTTACTTTACTGCCAGCACTTCCCAGGACCACCTTCCAAAGAAATCATTCATACTTGAGTGCTTGCATCAGGGTCTGCTTCTAGGGAAACCCAAACCAAGACAGAGACCGTTTCTTGAGCTTTTGCATGCACATTTGCCAATAATGCTTAAAAAGAACAGCCTAAATGTAACCTTCTCTTTGAATTTTTCTTCAACTTGCCCAAACAATCATTCAGCCTTTTTGTTCCTACAATATTGCACTTTGTTATGACAATTCTCATTGTTATGATAATTATTAATAATTGGGTAACCCAGTGGTCCCTCTGTGGTATCTCTATGCCTAAACCTCTTGACAGGATTGATTCAAACTCCCATTCCAAATGCTAGAAAAGCCAATGACCTCCTCAAGGTTAATTTTAAGATTTTTGAGGTTCCAGTGAATGCTGAATTCTTGTCCTGTGCTCTGCAGTTTGTGACTGTTCCTTAATCTCCACCCTGGCCTTAATTCAAATATGAAACTCAATCCTTTTCATGATTTCCACCAGAAAGAGAAAAAAATTACTGCTTACTGAATGAATGAGTGGCAATTCATTCGTTCAAAAATGTTTCTCCAGCATAAATGCTATTTCAGACATCATTCTAGGCACTGGGAAAAATAAACAAGACTGACAGAGTTCCTGTTTGCTGTGGTCAGACTTATTTTAATGTCATGTCCTATACCTCTATTGTAGATGTGCTATGACTGATCTCAAACATCACTTTTTTTCCATTTATTTACTGATTCATTCATCAAGCATTTGTAAGTATGGACTGTTTGATAGGCATGTATTCTGGAGCTATGGGGATGAACAGTCCCTGCCCTCAAACTACTGCTGTCCAAAAAATATAAAGTACTCCGCTATCATCAGGAAAGTTAGGGTAAGGCAGGTCCCACCATTTTTTATCTGCTATAGTTTAGGGATTATAAGCCCAACTCAACATGGTGGGTAGCAAAAAAGAGGGCTAAGAATCCAGGTTACCAAGATATGGCTCAAGAAGGCCTGTGGATTCAGAACCAGCAAAAGAACTGAAGTGTAGGTCACCTAGCTAGTAATGGTATCCCCTCAAGAGAGGCTGGGAGATTAGGAAATAGGCACATAGCCTGAGCATGGGTGGGTAAAGGGCAATACAAAAACCAAACCAAATAAAACTCACAAGCCCTCCGAGAACAGTTACCAGGGCAGAATGTTGAGTAGCCCTACAGCGGTGACCTGGTAGCCATAATTTCCCAGTCCTTGTTATGACTATATTCAGCCCATCATTTTTGTTTTCAAAGGCTTGATTAAGACAACTGATTATGGTATCATCAGTGCCAATATAACTATGACAAGGAACTTATTGGCAATCCAGCTAATTGGGTAATTTGGAATATACTTGAATAGGTCAAACCTGAGATACCCTGATTAGTGGTTTGTGGCTTTCCTATTCAAGTTGTAATCATTCTCCTCACTCAGAAGAATGAATGTCCTTGTGTGTAATAATGAGCTGGTTGATTTTCTCTTAATTGAGCTCATAGTGTAACTGGACCCCCTTATCCACTGGGAGTTGGCTCTCAGCTCCCCTTTCTGTCAGTTAGGAGACACCAGTGCTTTAGCAGCCATTGTAGTGTTCTTTTATGCTTCATGAATTTGGCTGTCTCTGTGTTACTGTATAAATCCAAAGAAGAAACTGGAGACTGCTACAGAAGGGATTAATCTTCAACTATCTGGAGGTCATGCCTTAGCAAGTCTATCCCACTTTTCTTGTTGATCCTTTTCTCCTCTATTTCTCTTCGTATTCACTCTACTTTGGGAGACTATACACCCCCCGATGACTAAGTCTCCCCTTCCTACCTTGCAGAGCATCCTTACCTATCGTGTTCCCCTTCATTTCTTCCTCATTTCATTTCTTTTTTCCACCAATAACATAACCTCAGTATAAACATAAATATTGAACTTATACACTTTTTACCAATTTTTAGTAACATCTGATGTTCAGTCACCATCTATTTTAAGTTTTGGGTTAAGGAAAATAATATCTTAGTTAAATTCAAAATTCAGTGAATGTAAGAATCACTGTGGAGTGTATTAAAAATGCAGGCGTCTAGGCTGTTGCCTCAGAAATACTGATTTAGCGGGTCTGGAGTAACCCGAAGAATCTGAGTGTTTTAACAAGTGCCTAAGTAACTCTCATATGACCAAGTTTTAAAATATGCTTAAATTGGAAGAAATAAAACCTTTTTGTATTTCCAAAACATTTTTTTGTTGTTTTTTTGCTTTGCTTTGCCCAAATCTGTAGGCTGTAGATGCAAAGGGTATTTGCAGAAATACCTTGTACTAGACTCCTGATTGGTATTTGCTGCATTGTAACTCCAAGACTTACTGGCTTAAAACAACAAACAAATTCTGTGAGTCATCTGGATGATCTAGGATGGCCTTACTCACATGTCTTGTGGTTGGCTGCAGCAACAGGGATAATCTGGCCACATGTCTCTCTATATACCAGGCAAGCCAAGGAGTCATCACATGATAGGTTCAAGGTTCCAAAGAGTAGCAAGAAAGAACAAGCCCCAATGTACAATCACTTTTCAAGTTTTCAGTTTAGTCATGTTTACTATTGTCCCACTGACCAAAGAAAGTCATATGGCTCAGTTTAGAGTCAGGATGGAAGGGAACTACCCAAGTGTGTGGATTCAGGAAGGCAAATTATGACAGCCAATTTCGGAAAAATGTAATTTCCATACTCTACTGGAAATTCAATTGACTTGTGAGTATTTGTATGGTGGAAAGAAACAACTCTCTTAGGGATCAAATACCTGAGTTAAACCCAGCATTCCACTCAGTAAATGGAAGACTGGTAAGTCTTTTTTTTTTTCTAAGTTTCACTCTCTTCATCTATAAAATGCAAATAATTCTAATGTTTACTTCACAAAGCTGTTTAGAGTATAAACGAAGTACTTGATATAAGAATACTCTGAAAACTATTAATAGAAATGCTGCAAAATTCAAGATATTTATAGATGACTATTTCTCACCACTCCAAAAATTATTGAAGTATTTAATAAACCAATGAGCTTCCTAATATTTGTGTGACTTGACTGTTCTCAGTCTAGTCCAGCCTCAACCTATTAGAGCTATTTTTCTTAAAAACCAAAATTGTCATGTCATCCAACACTTCAATAAACCTTTGATAGCTCTCCATTTGCCTACACAACATTAGCAGAATCGGCATATGAAGACTTTCCCAATCTGGGCCCACCTCCCTCTTTACCCAACCATCTTGACTCTCCATTGAATTTTTCATCATTCCCTTTATATACCAGAACTTTATAATTTCAAGTTATATTCATTCTATTTCTCTCAAGTTAGGATTATCTTATCCTGCATCTTCCCTTTGGCAAACTTCTACTCATCCTTTAACACCCAGATCGAATGTTCCTTCCTCATTGCATAGAACATTTAGTGAGCCAGTTAAGCTTTCTCAACTCCTCCAATGTTAAGTGCCCTATTTACTCTGTTTTCAAAAGGCTTTATTAATATCACTAGCACTTACCGGAGTGTATTATAATTTATGTGTGTATGCTGTCTGTCTCCCCAGCTAGAGTATGAGCTACTCCAGTACCAGAAACAGTGCAGGTTCTCAGTACATAGTTTTGAGTAAATGAATGAATGAATATTTGACTCCTTTATCCCTTCACTAGTTGGCCAGATTATGCTCTGATATTTAACTGACTGACCCCTAGACTTCTCTTTGCCAACCCTGACTATAGACCTTGAACTGTCTATATTCTTGACCAGTGGTCCATTCTCTTGAAGTGAATCCCAGTCACGCACTGCATAACCACATTTTGGTCAACAACAGACCTCATATGCAACGGTGGTCCTGTAAGATTATAAAACAGCTGAAAAATTCCTATCGCCTAGTGATTTCATAGCCATCACAAAGTCATCCTGTAATGCATTACTTTTTCTATGTTTAGATATATTTAGAAACACAAATACTTACCATTGTGTTGCAATTGCCTCCAATAGTCAGTACAGTAACATACTGTAGAGGTTGATAGCCTAGGAGCAATAAGCTATACCATATAGCCTAGGTGTGTAGTAGGCCACTACACCATCGAGGTTTGTGTAAGTACACTCTGTGATGTTTGCACAACAATGAAATTGTCTAACAATGCATTTCTCGGAACACGTCATTAAGCATCCCATGACTGTACTTATATCTTAACTCTCAGGTTGTCTATCAAAATTTTGACCCACTGCCTTTCTTGACCTCTTAATTCCTTTATCTCCTAACCCAGAGTCACTGCATTTTTCTGCTACCCTTGAAGTTATGATAACATTATCCAAATGTAGTGATGATTCAGGGAATAGAGGAAGAACTGATTTTTTATTAGTGTGCCTACCGTGAACCTTATGAGAGGAATATTTTTCTCACCATTTTACAGCTGGAAACTGTGGCTCATAGAGATTAAATAACTTACCCAGGGTCACAGAGCTAAATATGTGGCATATGGGATTTTAACCCAATGTTGTCTGAAATAAAAAAAAAAAAGCCTCTCTCTTTTTTAGCTCTACCACTGTAGATTGGCAATGTACAGGTGCATGCCTCATTTCCAAAAGCTCACATCCAGGACAGCTAAAGCTATAGCTATGATTTGAGGACTAGTCAAGGTTTGTACTTGCCTAGTTTAACTATAAATATATGACCTTCACACCAAGAAAAGATATTAAGAAGTCATAAATCAACTTAAAATAAAGCATCTAGGCACAAAATAATGTGTCGGTGGTATTATATTAATAGCTATTTCATCTCTCAAGTTTATATTAATAGTTTAGCCAATGTTTTAGAGTAAACATAATGTAAAAATATAAGGGTCACTTCAAACAAAAAACTATAAAACTTCAGTCCTTCTCCTTCAACTTGTAAGTTCAAAATTTCATCTCCCTCTGGGCAAAAAGAAAACTTTTATTTTCATTTCTACTAAAAATAATAATTATGGATAAAATGATACAGTTTCAAAGAATTGGCTCTTATTCCATCTTTGGAATTTCCCACTCCAGACAATCCTTTCTTTCTTGGCAAATATGACATAATGATTTGAAAGAAAGAAAAAAAAACTTAAGTGTTTGAGGCCAGAAGTTAATTGAATAAGACCTTGGATTCTGATGAGTTTGTGTTTTATGGTTGATTAACTTGTTTTAATACCAAAAAATGCTTAGGAAACCCAATTATCATGCCACTTAATCTGAGTTATTGGCTGATTTCTGCTAGTTTCTGGATGTCTTATTGACCACGTTATATTTCCTACTATGACGTACAAGAGAAACTGAGCTTCAGTTTGGAAAGAAAGATTTAGATTCAACATATGAACAACTGACCAACAACACAAAGATTAAATTCTTAGATTTTTAAATCCTACAGCCTGAGCTTGTAATTTCCAGTTACCAACATACTTCTGGCCCTAAGAATAGGATGGATAGTGTGAGAAAATGAAAGCCCTAATATTTTTCTATAATTTACCGATTTTATTCCAGTATGAATACCACCTCATTGTTGTCTTCTTATTACTTTGTTTAAAATAAAGACATCAAAGCCAGATGCCTCATTATAAATAAAGGTAGGAAAGATAATAACTAAAATCATGATATGTTCATTCTGGAGCCTACTGGTCACACTGTAAAGAACTCACCACTGACATGCTACTGATTCTGTCTACCAAAAATATACCTGCCTTTCTTATATGGCTGCCTTTCTTCGTTTGCTGGAGAGAGGAAAAAAGGGGGCTAGACATAGGCCTCATAAAAGACTATTGGAAATTCTTACATAGTCCTTTAAAACAGGCATTCTTAACTTAATCTAAGCTCCATAATTAAGCTTTAGGAACCCTGTGAATCCCACAGTTTTGCAAAATCTTGCTATGCACTTTTCTGATGAAAGATTCCATGAAATTTATCAGATTCTCCAGAACTCTGTGACCCACAGAAAAATAGGTTAAGAACTAATGATCCCAAGTCCCTGAAATATAGCTGTTTTTCTGGGATATCAGGGAATCATAAGGACCAAGAGAATAAATAGATAGAGGAAAGGAAGAATGGGCCATGGTTTCATGCCTAGTACAAGTGGAGACAACATGGGACCATAGCTTTCAAGCACAGAATTGTAGGAAACTGAGTTAGTAAACTGGCTGGAATGAAAACAGTTCTCATAACTCTTAGGTTTGCCATTTCCCAGATAAGTAATGCAGAATGCTATGTAGGGTTGTTCTTCTCTTTCTAGTACCAAATATTTGGAGCCAGGCACTGAAACCTGTGGATTACTGAGATCTGTAGATTTAACCTGATTCATGTTTTCTACATATGTTTATTTGAGCAGCTTCTCTGTGCAAGGTATAATGTCAGACATTAAAGATATGGTGGTAAACTAAACAGGAATTTAGAAGGAACAAATAAGCAAGGCTTGATTCAGCCACATGTGTAGGGGAATTAGGATACAATGAAAACTCTTTGAAGTGCTATGTTAATCACAAATTACCGCAAAGCTATAGAATTTTAGAACTAGAAGAAAACTTAATGATTACCTAGTCCGGAAGTCTTATTTTACAGTAAAGAAGCTAAGGACCTTGTTCAAGGTCATTCAGTTCAGGTGGCAGTGCTGGGACTGAACTCTAGGCTTCCTTTCATCTAGCCCATTCATCTGTCCCCTGTTTGAAATTGTGCCTCCACAACCTATCTATACTCTTTCATTTGTAGAGTCAACCAATTTCAGAAATCCCTGCAGTCTCCCAAATACCTAGATGCCAACATATAATCCCTGGAACTCCTTGCTCTAACCATCAAGACACCCATTCCACATATCAAGAAGGAAGAAAATTCAGAATTAATTGTAAAGCATACATGATAACAAAGGATGGGACCCAACCAATTATAAAACTAGAAAAATTTCAATGTTGAAACCCAGCCTTTGCTCAGAAGAAGAAGCATCACTTGCTCCAGCTCTTTAAAATTACAGTCTCAACTGGTCCACTTGCTCATGATGTCATATACAGTTTGATGTTGTCTGGGCAACTTGGTAAACATACTGCTTCCTCCATTGTTTAATTCCCTTCCCTGAGTGAGATCCTTAGGCAACCAGGCTTCATTAGTTCAGGTGCTAGCCTCAGGGAACTACTTGTTTTAATTAGAGGGATGAAATGGCATTTTAATTGTGCACAATGATTAATAAACATGCTGAGCTGCTGCATAATGATCTGCTGCTTGAAGAGCTGTCTCCCCTATTCCTGATATCTACATCCATTAACTGATTGTTATCCAGGTTGAGAGCTATCGAGCTCTTCCTCCAACCAAATTGCACGTTGTCTGTCCTCCAATTCGTCTGCTAATAATAATTATTAGAGCTAAGTCCCACGTTTTTTGTAGTAACAGAGAGACAAGGCTAGAATGGAGAGAGCTTACAAAGTGGTATACTGTCTCTGTAATTTATTTCACTGAACTTCCTTGTAAAAGGGAGATAATAATAGGACCAACCTGACAGGGCTTTGCAAAGATTAAATGAGACAGTGTATGCAAAGCACTTAGTGGAGTGCTGGCCCTGCGCAGTGTTAGCTGCCATTATCATTAGTAGTATTGTCATTGTCATCATCATCATCATCATCATCATCAATAACTTCTTCGCCCTCATCAACTTCATGGTCACCGTCAACAAGACCATCATCTTGGTCAAGATTAGATATCCATACATGTCTTGTTAGAGGTAATGATGTTCACTATATAACATGGACATTCTAATTCAGAAATCATTTTCTAAAGGGTGGAGTTTGACTGAAGATTTTCCCAATTTCTCCTTTATATTGTATGAAACTAATTTGGAATGACTTAAGGGAAATGTGTACAAAGAAAGTCATGTATTTTAGAGGTATAATCTTACCTGTTCAGTAGTTAAATAAAATACTTGGTGCATGTCCGAAGTTCAATGAAAACAGAAGCCAAAACACTAGATAATAAAGTAACTCCCTCTATAAAGTTGCACGTGCTTGGGATTTGTACTAGTTTGGCCACAATTATAATTTGGTGAGTTCTTACACCATTACAGCTTTTTTCCCTAGTACTGATACTAGTAAATTGTTTATTTTATGTCTCCTGGAAATTGTTTCTCAAGGTCAGATATCTATCTCCAAATCTCTGACTTTACCTGATCTAGGGGGATAATTCTTGATGAAACCCAGGGCAGCTGCCATGATTCACTATTTGTAAATGGCTATTGTGATGTTGGATATTACACAATTGTTCCTTAGCTTGATTTACTAAAGATAGTATTTAAAAAATAGGCCAGCTGATCTACTGATCCCCTTATCCTTATATTTTGACACACTAGCATAACTGCACACCAGTACCACTCACTTATGCCCAAGAAGACAATAGTAGATATGACTGAGCATGGTAAAAGCTAAATATAAAAACAGCTTTCTTTCCCACAAAATGTTAAGGACTTCATGGAAATAAGTCTGCCCCACTGAAGATGTCTTCCTGTACACAGGGTCATTATAGTTCAGCAAAGCAGATATGATTGATTACATGGGCCAAATTCTACCTTGCCTCCAGGGCAATCCTAATTCTTGTTATTTTTCCTTTAAAGGCACACAATTGTCTGCAAGGGTCAAAGCGGAAAGGTGAATGAACTCTTTTGGCCATGGTAGAGCAGAGAAAAAGGTTTTGGAATAGATACTGAACCTGAAATATCTAGAACAGAGCAGAAAGGAAAAAAAAAATGACAATATATTTTCTTATCTTCCTGTTTCCTATCTTTTTCTATAAAAACACTCACCTGAAGTTCCACTAAAATATAATATAACTGCACACTTATTATAATGGTTAACATTAAAAACACTGACCATATGAAGTGTTGTTGAGGATGTAGAGGAAACATAACTCTCAAACACTGCTGATAGTAAATTACATTTTACCAATGTAAAACACTACAGTCTTTTTGGAAAACAGTTCTGCAGGTTCTTAAAAAGTTAAGCACGCAACCACTATGCAATTCAGCATTCTATTCCTCTATATTAACCCAAGAAATGAGAGCCTATGTCCATATAAATACTTGTCCACAAATATTCATAGAAGCTTTATTTGCAAAGCCAAAAATTGGAAACCAAAGTGTTCCTTAACAGAGGAATAAATAAATCATTGTGCATCCATTCAATGGAATACTACTCAGAAAGAAAAAAGAACAAACTATTGATACATGCAATAACAAAGATGAATCTCAAAATAATTATGCTCAGTGAAAAACGTCAGACAAAAATGTAATCTGTAGTAACAGAAAAGAGTGCAGAGTTTGCTGCAGGGGGTGATTACATTACTTATAATTTTGTGGCCCCCCCAAAAAAAGAGTGATTACAAAGGAGCCTGAGGAAACTTTGACGGAATAATGAATATGATTGCAGTGATAGTTTAGGGATGTACACATATAACCACATTTATCCAATTGCACACTTTAAATATATATAGTTTATTGAATGTCAATTACACTTCAATGAAGCTGTTATAAACAAACAAACAAATAAATAAATAGAAGCACTTAACTGAAATTTTTTGAGCCTGGTATCTGCGCTAATGGGACTGGTTATAACACAGTGTATTAATTTCTAGTGAATGTATATATTTTTTTCTATTAAAGGCTATCTATTGTTGTGTAAAGAATGGGCTCAAGAAACCAATGCCCTTATGTAGATATCAACACAATTCGATATATTGGGAAGACTTTTCTGTAATAAACAACCATCACAATAGAAATACGGCTGTGTAAATATGTTTGTGGTAAACTCTTGACTGTTCGGTGTCTTTCGAATAACCAGCCAGTAACGTTGTACTAAATTAAGGACTCAAATTATTGTTCTAATCTTCTCCCCAATTTTAGAAGAGCCTATAAGGAGAGATTTTTCTGGAGAATTCAATTCAGTTAATATCCTGCCTGGCACTCCCAGCCCAACCCCTTGGCATAGCAAAATCAGTCAATTTTAGCTATAGATTGGCTGACTCGATACTGATCTTCATGAGTCAATCTATTAATGAATCCTTTATTACCAATAGATCCTTTCTTTATACAGCTTACTTTTGGGCATCTCAGTCTCACCTGAACTTTCTTCCAGTTTTTCTGTAGCCTTTACAATGCTGAGGTATTGGAGAGCAGTGTAAGAATACTCATTTAAGATATATCTACCTTTTTAATGTACCATTTCTTTCAAAATACCTCAAGCCCTCAAAATTTGGACCAAAGTAAAATAATTCTTGAAAAAAGATGGTTTCTGAGAAATTTGCTAACTGGGGAAAGAAAGGCCATTTAAACATAATGTAGACTGACATATACTCATATAACTATCAAATCAGATGCACAGATATTTATAATATATTACTACTAAATTTATATTATTCATGAATATTCTTTAATAATCAAGAAGCAAGGAGATTATAATAATTTAGATGAATCTGTATTGATCAATTAGCTTAATGTTATTCTCTCCTTGTTAGGAATGCAACACATTTATTGAGAGCTTACGTGATAAAAACTATCAGAGCAATTGTTAAGAAAAAAATCATGAACGTGATGAAAGAAAGAAAAGAGACGGAGGAAGGGAAAGAAATTGTATCTGTAGATACTTCTCCACTTCGGCAGTCACAGCATGCATTGCTTGGATTAGTTTATATTCTGCACGTTAGTTCTCAATCTTGGCTGCACGTTGCAGATTCACTTGAGATCTTGAAAAAATGTATAATGTCTGGGTCTCACTCCAGACCAATTGAATAAGAATCCCTAAGTATAGGGCCAGGGACTGATGATTTTGACGCAAAGAGGGATTTGAAAACTCTATCTTAAAATGTGCAAATTAATAACGGACGCGCCGGCAGCCCTAATCTTCTCATCAGACCTGCGTGTAACCTTGAGGTCAGCTCTCCTCTCACGCTCTCTCTGTTTTGTCTACCACATTCACCACGGCCTTGAGCAACCCTCTGGTACCCTTCCCAGCCGCTCCCTAATCCCACATAAAATCTGGTAAGAAACAAGGATAGTGAGCAGCGGGGACTTTGCTGAAGATGTTGTAGGGGCGTCAGACAGGGTGCTTTATATCACACATCCCACAACCACATGACACTTGCCTTGCTCCAAAATCTCCCTTAATACCATTGAGATTTTTTTTTCTGAGCCAGCATGCACTGGAAGAAAAGTATAACAAAGTATACAGGTTTGCAGGGCCATTCACTTCCACCCTAAACCTATATACTTTCAGGCAAAAACAAAAGACCATGCAGTTAATAGGTCTCTCCATTCTTAGAAAACACTTTTATAAGCATATTATTATTTGAGCTTGCCTTTGCAACCTTCTCACTCCAAGCTTATCAAAAGCTTTCCCCAAACACACTCAATAATCTCTACAAGAGAAACCTTTGTACCATCTGGAAAGATAATAAAATAGTCTTCAAATAATTTTGTTTACATGTGTTCATGCTGACCAAAAATTAGCAAAAAGTAAATGTTACTCTTATGTCAAGAAAAGCAATCTCAGAGCTGGAAAAAGAGAACAGTGATAGCAGAGTAGGGTGACTATAATTAACAACAATGTACTGTAGGTTTCAAAACGGCTAGAAGAGAGGACTTGAAATCTTCTCAACACGTAGAAATGTTTTCTAAGAATGAGGAGACATATTAGCTCAAGGTGATGGATACCCCAAATACCCCAACTTGATCATTACATATTCTATGCATGTAACAAAATTTCATACGTACCCCATAAATATGTACAAATACTATGTATCAATGTTTTTATTTAAAAAAATTTTTTAAAGAGAACAAAAAAGGGATTAACAAATAAAACAAGTACAGCTGATAAAAAATGAAGCTGGAAAGTCATGATAAAAAGAATAGAATGGAAACAACTAGTGTCAATCTTGTAGGTCACAACCAACAGTTTTAGAATTCTAGTGTAGATCTATGTTTCTAAAACTTAGGGTCTCATTCCCAGTGACAGATTGAGTAGGTCTAGGATTGGACCAAAACTGACATTTTTATCAGCTCCCGTATGATTCTGATGCAGATGATTGGCATACCTCATTTTGGGGTCTCAAATTGTAAAGTGCATAAGAATCATCTGAGGATCTTTCTGAAATGCAGATTCTGCTAATGCTAATTCTGCAAGGATGTGGCCTAAACTTCTGCATTTCTAACAAGCTCCAGGGTGCTGCCAATGATATGACCCATGTGTCACACTTTTATGGCAAGGTAGTAGGATTTTGAAAATTGAGTTTGGATACAAGTGATACATATGATTTGTATGGTTCCCATAAAAGTCACCTTTATAGAAAAATCACTTAGACTTCTTGCTTTGCCCAATGCATCTCCTCTCTGCTCTGGCCTGGCCCAACTCCTCAGATTTGCTTCCTATTATAGAGTTAATTAAGCTACAATTAACAACTGTGGATTCAATAAGTCTTTCTCTTTCTTTGTTTAGAATATATTTGGCTACCATCTATGACAGTGATTGCTAAACTACTATAGGCAGGCCAAATCTGGCTGCTGCCTCTTTTTGTAAATAAAGTATTATTGAACACTGCCACATCCATTTGTTTACATATTGCCAATGGCTGCTTTCCTGCTACCATGGCAGAATTGAGTAGTTGCCATAGAGACCATATGGTCCACAAAGCCTAAAATATTTACTATCTGGTCCTTTACAAAAAAGTTTGATTGACCCTTAACCTATGAAAATTCACAACCTTCCAATATTCATTTTCTTCAATTGACTCAGAAGTATTTTTAGCATAAGATGTCATAAAAGAAAAGGAGAAAAGCTTTTTATTAATTCTGAGGTTTTCCACAGATATCAGAAATTTCAGTTTCTCTCTCCTTCTACAACTTAATGTACCTCATTCATTGCTGTTATTTTATTCACTTAAATATTGGTTTTTTTCTTTTGTTCAATAAGTAGTTGTTGACTATTAATCTCTTAAGGGGTGATAGAGATCATCAGAGGAGACAAAGATCATTTTATATTTGGCAATGAGAAAGTCTTCATGGAGAAGCTGGGAATTAGGTTTACTATTTAAAAAAAAAAGAGTAGACATTCAACTGCAAAAAAGTGAAGAAAGGCTGAGGAAGTGAATAAAGAAAGAGGTCAAAGTGAGAACACTCAAAGGGTATTTAATAAGTGAGCAAGTCCTCTGTGTAACTACACTGGAGTGTTCATACAGGTCAGTTGGAAGACAAGACTAGACTTCAAAGGACCTTGAAAGCCAGTCTAAGAATTTGAAAGAGTTCTTCCATCCTTGCTACTGCACGTGTAGTCTCCAAACCAGCATGGCCATGCCCTAGAACCTTGTTAGAATATAGGCTTTCTGCCCAATCCCAGACTTACTGAATCAGAGTCTACATTTTCCCGAGAACCCTAGGTCACCGGCATACAAGTTAAAATTTAAGAAGCACCACTCGAGGAGAGGACCACCAGTATAGTGGAGAAAGCACTGGCCTGGGGTTCCTAAAGAGTCCAGAACTATCATTCCCACACTGAGTGTCCTTGGGTAAGTCCCTTAAAATCCCTTAGCTTGTTTCCTTATATACAAAATGATGGCTTTTCAGCCTTCCAACCCTAAGACTCTATTTTCTCATTCAATGGACAGCAACTAAAAGGAAATTGATATGAGAAGGGATATAAATACAGTTATGCTTTAGGAAGACCAACTTAAGGACTGTTTCAACATGGATTGGAGATGGAAAAAAAGGAAGAAGAAAGAAACTGGAATATCAGTTAAAAACACAGTGTGGTATTCTAAACATGTGGTTATAAGAATATAAGAAATGTACTTTCGTGTAAAATTATTTACCAATATAGATACCTTCTTAGTATTAGCATTATTTTCCATCATCTGCATTTTTATTAATGCACTTTTATTAAATGCGTTAAACTACAAGACACAGGTCATGCCAAAAGAGAGTAAGAATGAGGGAGAGAGCGAGAGAAAAAAAGAGAGGAAGAGAGAGATAGAGGTTTAAAAAAAATCTCCCAAAACCCAGTGGTAGCAAAGAAATCCAAGCAACACCAATGGATGTGTTAAAAAGTGATAAAATGGATTGTGTTTTAATTGGCGCTCCTTTGAGATGGCTGCTATCTCTCTGATTCAGATATTGTTGCAGAATTCACAGGGCCCTAGAAAGGAAAGTCCTCATGCCTCACTCAAAGCTAGTTATGACATCAACATTGCAAAAAGCATGAAATTATTTTTAAAGGCATGAACAAGTTGACAAAAATACTGATATCTTTGTATTAGTATATACCGATATAAAGTAAAATAAACTTCTACTTTAATATATTATGTTGTCTAGTGGCCCATGGGGGAGGGGATTTATAATATGTCTTTCTTTACTTTTTAAAAAAATTTTCATTATAAAAATTTCCTCCAGTCCACAGTAGGTGTCTTTAGCCATCTCTCCAGATAAATACAGAATGTCTGTTTGAATTGATTGAATTCAATGGATTCATTTCATGATCTTTTATTTATGTCCTCCCACATTTAAAATAAATAAGGTTAATACTGATAGAACAAGGTTGTATGGGTTTTAGAAGGATCTATTTTTTTCATCACACCTCTTTTGTTCCATCTTGCTTAGCAAATCAGATGCTAGATATATTTTGATTAGTTTGTACTTTAATGGATCATGTATGGAGGGTCCACCTTTCACATTGGGGCCATTAATTTTTCTTGAGTCTGATGGAAAAAACAGGTAGAGCTTTTTTTGTGTGCTGATTGAAAAGTGATGGATTATTTTCATGTGGTAAGAAACACAATGTTTTCTTTAGCACAGCAGGATATAATGTTTGCAAGGTCTAACAGTGAAATATTATGCATATCTACCGCTGGCCGGCTGCCAGAAATGGAACAGCAAAATCAAAGGAGATTTTGAATTTGAATCTTAAAACCAGTTCAGCCTTCAAAGAAGCTAATGAGCCATTTTAAGCAGAAAAAGCATTTGTACTAATAGATCATGCCCTCCATACACATTAGCATTTAACAAAATGGTAAATAATTATTCATTTAAATGTTACCTTGAACTTTATTTCAAGAAAAACACACTTATTCCTGGCAATTTCCAATAGGCACCACTGTAAGAATTTTTTTTTTCTTTCCCCAATTCGGAAGCCCCTGACATTTCCTTCCCAGTGAAAGTGGAGTCATTTTCCATATAGTGTTTTTCCTCTCGTAGCTAAATAATTGATCTACAGAAAATTTTATTTCACCATTATTTAGTATTTAAAACTGGCATTTTCAAATCAGTGCAAAGGATCACAAAAAACTTTGAAATGTCATAAGAAACAAATATATAAACATGATTTTAACAGGTGAATAGGGAATGTTTTGAGTTTGCTGAACGTTTTTAACTCCTTTGTTTTCAAAGTCAAGGATCTAGCATTTGGAATCTTTTCTACATTTAGCACTTGTTTATGTCATGATAAACTATTGGTATGTTAAAGAAAACACAATCTGTATGTTCACTTTTATCCAAGTGATCAAGGTGTTGTTTTCTAAGAAATATTTGAAATCTTAGAAAGTTGGAGCCATTTTTTTCTGAACTTTTAAGTTTTATTTTATTTTATCTTATTTTAGGGCCAGAAAATTTTATTTAGTAGGCGTTAAAAGGAATTTGGGTTTATCAGGGCACTTGTTCAGTTTTAAATGGAGAGGCTACACAATCAATATGGAAAATATACTATATATTTCAAGAAAATATACTTGACAATACTGCCCCCTTGTAAATAGACAAATCCAATGGGAAGAGACATTTGCTACATCTTGATGCCTTATGTATTTTATATTACTGTATTTCAATCTCCATTTTAAAGATGGTGTTATGACTTTAATTTATAGGCTTTCACTTTTAAGACCATAATAATCTCCCAGTGCTGTAACACTGCAGGGAGGGGCACTAATGTTCAGTTTCCTGGAAACATAGGGTAGAAGAGAAGAGAGGGGAAGCCCTGATGCACTGTCAAATCTTGCTTTCTGAAGTCACAATTGAGACATACTTGTGACACATACAATCCGGCCATCCTCCTGCCTGAGTTACTTGCCAGGTGTTCCATTTTCCTGGAAGCTGCATTAACTCTTCTGGTCCTCCAGGGTACTGAAAAGTAATTTACTGCTACATCACCCCAAATGGCGCTCTTGTGGTCCAAGGCCTGGTCTATCTCCAAATTGACACAAAGCCTCAAAGACCTGCTAGGGGTGGCTTACCCATTAGGAGACTGGCTTATCTTCTAGATACTATTTTTCAAATGTCATGTATCACATGGTCATTTTTTATTTGTTTAATAGATATAAATAATAGATTATTTTAAAGAGCTTAGAGATCACATAGTCCATATATTAACCTGCCAACAAGCCCCGAAAATTTTAATTTAAAATTTTTTTAAAAAATGAAGCCCTATTAAAATATGAAAAAGAATGCAATATAAATTTAATTTTTTTTAAAGTGTGCTATGTAATACTGACACATGATAGGAAACACACTCTTAGTTTAAAAAAGAAAATCAATTCTACAAGGGCTACCCATATACCGGAATTATGTGAATTGAATCTATTTTTTCTAAATGGTAAAAATATGACTTATTTGCTAGAAACTCATTAAAAATTAGAAATAAAAGATCAGAGAGACTCAAAGAACATATTAGTTCTACTTATATTAGTAGAATGCTTGAGTACATGTATTTCTAAGCAAAGTAGGTAATGTCAATTCTGAAAACATCTAATATGCTAGATTCAATCCAACAAAACTATTATAATAGTGGTGTTTGGGATGCACTGAAACTAAAAGATAATATTCAACATTTAGAGGTGCAAGGGAAAAATAAATTTAAGTTTTCTTATTTTCAGTAAAAATTGTTTTTAAAAAACAGAATGGACGGAGGGAAGGCAGGAAGGAAGGAAGGAGGGAAAGGAAATGTAGCTACACTGGTATGGTTGAAATGTTAAATGACAGTACAACGCTTCCATCATGATTAAATTAAGGTTATAGAGTGTATTTGTCAGGACAACTAAAAACAACATACAATATATACTATATATTTGCATATATGTAAGTATTGTGTATGTAATGTGCACTTACTGTAAGAATGAAAACTACAATTTTTGTTTTTACATAGTTTGTGATTTTCTGTTTCTCCATTTTCCCTGAGTTGCTGCTCAAGATAGCAATCATGTTCTTATATTTTCTATCTGATTATGTTATTTGGTGATTAGCATGTCCTTCTGGTTCATCTCACTTAGCTTGTAAATTTCAAGTAGTGTGCTTCAGTTACACTCTGTCCGCCTTCTCTCTTGGCCTTCATATTGGCCTCTGAAAACTCTTAAAATAGAGCTAATTTATTTAAAAAACAACTGGCCTTCCTTGTATTTAATATTGAAGGAGATAAAGATTTAACTTCAGGGGACAATAACTACACAAAATACCTAACTAGAGATGTAATTATTTAAATATTGGATTAAAATTTAATATGTACTCTAGGACTTTTCAATCTTCCCAACATTTTATAATATATTTATTCTAAGCAGCTAAATCCTGAGCATGAGACCTTTCTTACAAACTTTACATTGAAGAGCTCCATTGAACACTGCCCAAGCTTGTGAAGTTAAAACAGAGTGGTTGATTAGCTATATACATATTTTTAATAATTGCATATCAAGCATATTTTGTTACTGCATAATCAGATGCTTTAGGTATATCAAATATACTTTTTCCACAAGACTAAAAGTAAGAATTTGCAAGTAAGAAAAGCAATCACAGTTCAACTACACGTGTGTGATTATAAAACACTAAAACAAGTCAGATTTTTTTTTCTAATATCAGATGTGAACTTACCATATTTTCCTAAGAGCAATTTTCTAGTATTACAAACCACGAATACCCTTCTGTCAGAAAAAGTGTTTGAGGATATTCCTGGTACTTTTAAAGCTTTTCCTAAAATGTTTTTGGCATGTTCATTTTTCCTGAAATATTTCCATAATTTAGAAAAGTTGAATCTGTCTGTAAGACAGTCAGTCACTCCCCTCTTATAGATTCAAGAAACTCACAAGGGGCATTGAATTAAAAAAATCATTTGTACTTTTGAAATCTTAGTAGGACTAAGAGTTTTAAATCCATAACAATTTTAACAAACAAAATCCATTCAAATCTTTTAAAACCTTAAAAGTGATGAATTTCTATTTCACCCAGACAAAAGCAAAGCAGTAGTGAAATTTGAACTGATAAATATTAAAATGCTTTCTTCTTTAAAGATTGTAGAGTTTCAAATGTTTTGATACTAAAAACCAACTGACAGATCTTTTGTGAATATTTGGAAAATCCTTAGCTTTTGTGTAGCCCAGCAAAGATGCGAAAAGAATCATAGTATGTATGCATTTTGGAAAGCTGTGTGGTGATATAAAAGAGTCCCATGGTAAGAGCAGACGGAAAATGGTAGTTATTATTAATTTAGGAAAACAAAAGAGCAGCCCAGCGTTTCAGTAATGTGGCAAGTTGTGTGCTCTTGAAGGAGAGAGGGTTTTATAATTGGATTTTAGAGTAATTTAGAAGACGAGATAAGATGTAATGGTTGTGTATTAGAGGTTAGAACTACAACAGAAACCCATAATGCAAGGGTTCGTTGCACTGGGAGGCAACAGAACAAAGAGCAGCAGCGCCAAACGAAAACGCCCTGAGTGGGGAGCGACAAGGTGAGCGTGGGGAGACCCGGGGTGGGCGTTCCCGGTGGGCCCTGGCAGCGGCCTGGGCTCGCTGCTTCCACAGCACGCCTGAGGCTCCGGCTTCCTTCCCAGCGGCTCTTCCTGAGCGACTTGGCGCCCTCTCACCGTCTCCTCCCTACCTGCGAGTTCAGCTTGGCGTTTCCTTGTCCCGCAGCCCCGGCGTCCCCGAGTCCCTCCTCGCAGCCTGTCCCGGGCTCGCCTGCTGCCTCCCGGTTCCCTCGGGGGACCTGGTGGGACTCTGTCCGCAGGCTCCCCCGCCACCGCACACACCCCCAGGTCTTCCCCCACACACGCACACGTGCACACCCGCACCCCACACCCACACACATACACACACACCACACACACGCACACGTGCACACCCACACCCCACACCCACACACATACACCACACACGTGCACACCCACACCCCACACCCACACACATACACACACCCACACACATACACACACATACACACACCACACACACGTGCACACCCGCACCCCACACCACACACACACATGCACATGTGCACACCCCCATCCTACACCTCCACACCCACATCCGCACCCCCACAGCCCACACACATACACACCCAGACCCCCACACACACATACCACCCAACACACACCACATACATGTACACTCACACGCACACCTCACACTCACACCCACACACATAGACACACACACACACACACACACCCCATTCGCTCCAACAAACACCACACACGTACACCACAGCATACACACCCACATCCCCCACACACCCACACACATACACACCCCACATGCACACACCACACACTCCATACACACCCACAGACCCATACCCCACACACATACACACCTAAACACCCACGGACAACATACCCCCAACACATACCACACCCATGCATACCCACACACATACACACCCCCACCCACGCCCCACACACACTATACCCCACATACACCCCACATGCACACACACATACACCGCAACACACTCCTTACACACACACAGAGCCAGGGTGGCTGGCCCGACCTCTGTCTCTGTCTTTCCCCGGGGAACCCCAGCCTCTGCCCAAGGGGACAGAGAAGAATCTGGAGGAAAAGGAAAGACTGCCTCCTCCGCCACCCCCACCGTGCCAAGCCTCGGGCAGACTGGTGCACTTTTCCACGCTGCGCTGGAGTCGCTTTCCAAGGTCTCCATTGCGCAGGCTCAGCTCTGGGGCCCAGGCCTCAGGTGAGCGGCTCCTTGGGAGGAGATACTCGCCGCTGGGAGGAAAGCCCGCGTCGGGCGCCGATCCCCCGGGGCCCTCCCGGCGCCGGCGCTCGGCTGCCCCCTGCTGGGCCGCACGCCCGCCTCCTGCCCCAGGCCCGGTTCCGACCCACGCGGGGGGACCCCCCCGCCGGCCGTCCAGTTGTCATCGCACGGTCCCCACGGGAAGCTGGAGTGTGAAGTTACCTTCCAAGCCCCAAGGGGTGTTGAAGATGTTTTTTGCCTCCGAGCCCTTTGTGGGCCAGTTTAAGCAGAACAAATCTATTTATTTTTTGTGAGGATCGGTTTATTAAAAGCACACACGCAACTCAACTTGTATAGCAAAACGATGTTAGGGTTTCTCGTGCTCACTCACGCCGCGTTTCCGACCCCTCGGTGCCTCGTTCGCTCCCGAAGCAGAACAAGGGCCAGGCGGACGGCAGCCCAGACGCCCACAGCCTAGCGCCCCCGCGTCCCCTGGTCCCACCTCGCAGCCAACCCCCCGCGACACCACCGAGGGAACCTTGACAAATACAAGTGGACAGGAAACTGATTTTTAACTGGATCAAGTTTTCAAATACAGATTAGCACGTTTTAATTGTCCTACAAACTATTCTGAAAGTCACTCTTAACAAAACCCAGATTTGGAGGAAATTCTCTGCCGTAACTGTAATGTGTATACACTATTAAGACAGTTATAAAACCTTGGACACATTTGGAAAACACGGCTTAAAAGTGCCATTAATACAAAATAAAATAAAGTAAAATATAAATAAAAAGGGATTAGTTGTTATAAGCTGCGACACAGCTGCAGTGACAGAAACTGAAGAAACATGTAAACAGAGGGTGCTTTTAAGTCACTCAGTGACCCAAATGTCTTTTTCAGACTCACACAATTCTAACTCTGACATACTTTTTCATTTCATTTATTTTGTAGACCAAGCAAAAATGCAACGGACATTCAGATTAAGTAAACAGGGGCTTTACATACAGCCGCTAGACTGCCAGATAGACAACTTCTGTTTACACGGAGTGGGAGGGTAAAGAAACAGTGTCAAAACTGCATCCCTTCTTGCATTTATTGGCATGAAGTGAAAAGCCAAATATATTCACCAACAAATTAATAAAGGGAGGAACAGGCTTCCAACCTTGCATGGTGTGTTAAAGTGTCAGAACACTTGAACTCCACATCATACCACAGCCTCAGAAATAAACATAAACATTTCTCTCTGTCAGAAGGGGATAAACAAATTAGAATTTTGCTACATCTCTGATTGTTTTGGTCCCACGTTGTGGCCTAGAATAAGCCCTATGCTATTTCCAGCTGAAGTCGCCTCCACTTGGTGCCGGAGGGTGACAGTGGAAGAGACTGACTTGGGGTTTTGCTTTCGTATTATTAGAGAGCATAGTTGTCAGAGTGAGAAGGCAGCATACAAATTGCCGCCTGCTCAAAATTCCACACTTTACTCCCATTTTTTCTTAATGACCCCTGTGTCAGTTATTGCTGTCTGGGTGTAGTCTTCTAATATCATGTTCAGATAGTTTACCAAGGTTGGGTGTGGGGAGAGAAAACAAAGAAATAAGCCTATCCCTAATGCAGGAGGCTCTTAACTGAATTCAAGTAACACTGCTCCCTCACTCAGTTGGAGAAGCACATCAGTCTTCCCACTGAATTTTGCCAGATGATATTCAGTACTTTAATCCGTATGATTGCTCAGCAAATTGAGTGAGTTCCCTTAGCCAACCCTTGCTCTTTGGTGACTCCAACTCCTTTCTTCTTGGAGGCATTTCCTCTTTCCATTTTTCTTGAACATTCCTCGAGTCAGTGCTATTTATTCTTAAATACTCCTTTATAGTGAATTAATCCATCATCCAAGAGAAATTTGAGAATCTTTCTTGTGTTTGATATTATACACTAAGCTGTGGAGGATACAAAATAAGTATCTTATTGCCCTTGACATAAAGTATATTGGAATATGACTGTAAAAACCGTATTAAACTAATAATGAACAATGGAATATGAGTGTCATGGTCTGAATGTTCCCTCCAAAACTGATGTTGAGGTTTAATTGCCATTGTAACAGTATTAAGAGGTGGGGCCTTTACCAGGTGATTAGGTTGTGAGGGCTCTACCCTCATGAAGGGATTAATACTGTTATCTTGGCAGTGAGTTATCACAGGAGTGGGTTTCTGATAAAAAGGCCGAATTCGGCCCACTTCCCTCTTTGTCTTACCATGTGGTGTCTTCTGTCATGGGATGACCCTCCTCAGATGTCGGCACCATGCTCTTGGACTTCAGAACCATGACGCAAATAAATTTCTTTCCTTCATAAATTAATCAGTCTGTGGTATTCTGTCATACAGGCAGAAAACAGACTAAGACAATAAGCAACAATTAAATAGTAAAATAATGATTATCAAAGATGAAGGACTTCAAAGAAGAGAACAATCAAGGAGACAAGAGAACATTTAGACAGCTTCAATAAGAAGATGAAAACTCAGTGACTAATAGAAAACATTATTTGAGTGATTATTCTGTATCAGACACCATTCCAAATGCTTTTGTGTGTATTATATCCTTTAATCTTCTTAACAACCCTATATGGTAGATATTATCATCTCCATTTTAGAGGTAAAAAAAATACTGAGGCCTGGGAAAATTAGAATTCCACAGCTAGTAGGTGGTGGAGCTAAGATTTAACTCCTGAGGCCTTGTAAAACTATGCTATTGTAATCGCATAAGAGAATGGGTTAAGAAAAACAACAACAAAAATAAGCCAAAGAGCATTGCAAGCCAGTCTTTTCTTTTGAACTGGGTGGGTTTTATTTTCATACAACTCTGCAGTCACATTTGCAAACACTATTGACCAAAAGAAACTGTGGCTGCTCCACCATATCCCACAGAGTTCAGTATTACATAGTTTAATATACATATTAATGGTCTTTAAAAATTCTGAGTTGTGTATAAAAGGACCACAAGAAGCAAGTGAATTCACATAACATAGGGAAGAAGTACACGTGTTGCAAAAGAGCTGTCCTAGTAAAAAGTCCAAACTTCCCTTGGTCCTTTTGTCATGTGAAGTTTACACCCAGGATGATCTAGACGAGAGGTGAAGGGTGGTTAGAAAATCAGGCGCCTACCAACAGGAGCACTTCGAATAATTTTGGGGCCTGCAGCAAGCAGGAGGCCCACATAGTGTATGTTTTTATGTTTAAAATATATATATTGTCAAGCTAAACAAACTATTAAAGTAAAATTCTATCCTCCTACATTAATTAACAACCTTAAAGGACAATTTTTAACTTAAAATTCTCAAACTACTTGGAATGCTATGCTAGACTATAGTAACGTGGAGAGAGTTGGTTTGTGCATGGCATCTGATCCCAATCCCAGATTCAATCCCGTGATCCCCATTTCTCTTCTGACCTCTGGCTCTGTTCTGAACCTCAAGGAGCTCACTCATCTAAGCTGTGCCCACAGACCTCAACTCTAAGCACCCCCTTGGCCGCCCCTTAGGCCTGGGGCAGCGTACACTGGCAACACAGTCTACCTTCCGGAGCAGAGACCCTGGGAAGAGGCCATACAAGCTTGGCATCACCTGCTAGGGGACTTCCAAGAGTCCGGGTAACTGGAGCATGATGTAGACCCTTGATACCCAAAGTGTAGTCCACTGTACTGGGGATTTATTAAAAATTCAGACTCTCAGACTCACTCTGGACCTACTGAATTAGAATCTGCATTTTGGCAAGATCCCCACTTGTCTCATAAGCATACTAAAGTTTGGAAAGCACTGGGCTAAAATGGAGGGTAGCTGCTTGACAAGCAGGTCCACTTGTCCCCAGGGACTCCTTACCCTGTGGGGAGAGACGTGGCTGAGTGAGGGCCAGGAAGGTGCCCACTAAAGAGCAGCACTGAGACAGGATCTCTTCTTGCCCAGGTCTGAAGCTCAACAACAGATTTAATTACATACATGAGTGCAGTAGACCTAGTGCAAAGACATATGCCACACTCCGTGAAGGGGATGTCAAAGGTGTCAGCCCTGCCTGAAGGGGGCAGCCAGTGCTCAGCTATAGGTCATTGTGACCCTGAGTCTATGGAAAAAGGTCACATTCACATCATAGAAAGAAGGAATTAATATACTAGACTGACTGGTAGTTCTCATGGTTGGAGAGGGGTGGAGAAAATGAGTATCAGTAACAACTGGAAAGATATTAGAAAATATTCATGTACCTACCTCCAATTCCAAAAAAGTATCAAAAATATTGGTTGAGGAAGGAAAACATATAAATTTTTATTAAAAAAAAATTCCCAGGTCATTTTGATACCCTGAATCTTCCCAAGTTGTTTACATTGACTGTCACTGCTTAAGGCCTAGGGTTGTACTTGGAAGAAGCTGATGATCTACTTAATCCTTTCTCAGTCATTCTCTTGTCACAAGGACACATGTAAACAAAGGTCCACTTTCCGTCTCTACTTGCCAAGTGGAGCCCAGATGGACATGTGGTGGAATTATAAGAGAAGAATTCCCAGACCATTTGGTCCCTGTGTGAATCTCTACAGGAAATGTATCTTGCCCTGTGCATCTGGGTTTTATCAAAGAGAAGGTTTATTTCTACCAGGATTCTATTTTTGAATAGTTATGTTCTTCAAAGCAGGTGAAGGACAAAAAATGTTGGGTAAATGAAAAGGAAGGTAATATAATTATTGGAGAATACCGAGGCAATCACTTTATCCACATTCCTGTGAATAACTGCACAAATATTATCCAAGTCATAATTTAAAAATAATTTGTCTTTGACATTGGAACACATTGCTACTTTTTCCCTTAACAAATCTTTATTGAGAATCCACTACACATCGGGCACTTTCACATACATTATTTTTCTTAATCCTTACAATAACTCTTTGAGTGAGGCGTGTAAGCAGTCTGAGGCATGAAGAGGGTAAATGACCTGCTCAGATCATTTATCAGCAAGTTAGTGGGAGAGCCTCTCCGACGCACCGAGTGTTCTTTCCACAGCAATGCCTCTTTTACTTCATTATCTGGCCCTGTTGAGATTGGAGTATTCCACAAATATCACCTCTTATTATAGAAGCTTAGCCTACAGAGCAACCAAAGTCTAAGAAGTTAAACAGTTTTGAAGAAAGACCTTTTAACATATATTATCTATTTCTCTGCCTTCTAAATAAAGGGTAATGAACATTATTTAGCCTTTCTCTAATAATTCAGAGTCATCATCATGAATTTTTTTATGTTATGTAGTAGTACAAATGGGTGTTTATACTTTTTATATTTTTTGTCTTTTTCCACTTCATCTCTTATTGTCAAAATAAGCATCAAGAAGGGTCTGAGTTAGAGTCCAAGGGATAAAGTACATGGAATTAGTGTAAGGGCTTTGTGACTAACTCATGGGCTGGAAGACTTTTCTGACTTCTGAATTTGGTAGTAAGGTTGCAGGTTAGCTGACTTCTAGATAAGTTAGGAGGTAGTTCTTGAGGTCCTGGGGCAACAGATTCACTTACCTAAATCTATCTTGTTTCAGAAATTCCTGAACCACATAAATAATTAGATGTACTTCCTACCACTTGTTTAATAATAAAGAGAAAGAAAAGTCTAATAGAGCAGATTCTGGAGCTATACTGGGATAATCTATCTTTGCATTTCCTAGCAGTGTGACCTTGAGCAAGTTACATAATTTCTCTGCATCTTTTTCCTCTCTTATGAGTTCTTATCAGAATAAAATAGGTTCTTTGTATCTGTAAAGCTCTTCAAATAGTGCCTGGCATGTAGGAATTGCTGTTTGCTCATAAAATAACATAGACAGAAGTCAAGTTCTGATAGGAAAAAAAAGTCACAGATAATCCTGAAAGTGTATAATCAAGGATCAACTACATAACTAGAATGACTCTAGATTTGAGGCTTCCATTCCCTGCCATTCTGTGTGTGATGCCTATTACAAAGGGCCCCTCAGAAGTAAGTTGCTTATTTCTAGTGAACTCCATGGCTTGTGGTAACACGATGCATCGTGAGATATTGCAACAGGCCGACATTTTCCACATGTAAATCCTGCACTTTGTAATATAAGAGCAATTACTTTTATGAACAAAATCTTTTCAATCCACCATTTCAAATCCTTGTCTTGCCATGTCATAGTCAAAACATCTGTCCATTAAAGCCAATGTAAAATATATTAAACCAAGTATGTTTGGTTTGGGACATCGGCTTCTTTCTACTAGTATGAGAACTATTCTAAATTCAGTGGGTTCGTTCTACAGGGCTTTCATGAAAACTTTTTAGTCATATTCATGGGGATTACCAAATAGCCCACAGTTTTGATTATTATTTCAGGTTCAAATAGAATTCAGAGTTCAACAAGAGACTCAATCAAAATAGAGACAATAATAACAACTATAATACAAAGAATAAAAATCTTTGTATGACACTTTTACATAAAGACTTTCATATATTGATGTTAAGTATTATATAAATATGATATAATGGCCTGTACTATAATGAGTACTCTATATTTTTAACACTATTGATTTTTTATATAGTCTTCATTTTGCATTCTTGTTGAAGGTAGTTATTATTTTCATACCAAACTTGAAAAAGAAAAAGAATGAACAGAGATTGAATTCAGGAGACGATGGTAGGCATAGATTTCAGATCATGCCTGACTCTACTCCAATAACTTTACCTCTTTTCTCTGTAGACTTCTTACTGGAAGCTGAAATTATGTGAACGTTTGGATATATTTCCAAGAAATCATTTGCTAATAAATATGTGTCTAAAGCTCGGTTGTAAAGGTGCCCCAGATGTAATTAAATTTTGGAGAAAGCTATCTGAGAAACGTAGTCAAGAAAATATTATTCTTTCATTGTTTTCTACCAACATGTGGCTCATAAACAAAGTACAGTTTTCTAAATTAACAAAGTCATGTAAGGTTCTTCAGCCATGGCATGCGCCGATCACTTTCTATATTTTATTTTCTTTGCAATATATAAGCAGAAAATTGTAGTAGAAAGAATAGAGAACTTGGAGTCAGAAAAACTCTGTTTAAGTCCTAATCAAATCCTTATCAGTCATTGATTGTATGAATTTAGGCAAATAACACAACTTTTTTTCTCTGTTTCCTGCACTCACAGAATCAATATGTGCTGCCTCTGTAATAAGATTGAATGCTGGTGAAAGTTGCAACATGTAAGATGTTATACATTTATCAAGTGACTACTGTGTGCCAGGCTTTATTTGAGATATGGTGGGTGGTTTAAAATAGTCCCCAATGATTCAAGCTTCCCTAGGTCCATGGCAATTACAAAGCATCAAGAGGTAGAGTCTGTGTCACCACCCCTTGAGTCTAGGCTAGCCTGGTGACTTGCTCTGACTAATAAAATGCAGCAGAAGCCTGCTTTCGCTCTTGGAGCCCCACTGCCATGCTAAGTCTAGCCTATCCCACTGTGGAGAGAGACCACATGATGAGAGGGATACCCTGGAAAATGAGAAATCGCTCGGAGGAAGAGGTCACATGGATGAGCCAACACCACGTAGAGAAGAGATGAGCAGCCCTCTAAGCCCTGCCCCAATCCCTGACCCACATGGTCATGAGCAATAACCGGGTTGTCATGTAAAGCTGCTAAGATCTGGCTTGATGTATTATGTGGCAGTATATAACTGATATGCAAGGTGACTTTCACTATAATGGAATCTTCAGAACAACCCTCTGAAATAGTTGTTATACCCATTTCACATACAGGACATTGTGGATCAAAATAGACTGACAGTGAATATAAAGACTACTTCACAAACCCCTGAACTGACAGGGCAATCGTAACTGACAGCAAAATCATGCAACTCTACCCTCCACGCTAACCACCCCCCCTGCCCCAGAAGTGGTACACTGAAGAGAACATGTCTGCATAAAAGTACTGTTCTGCTTCATGCAATGATTCAGAAAACCCCCAATATTCTCGATACATCTCTGTCATTTCCCAAGAGGCTAAAAGCCTACTGCGAGGTCTTGGAAACTGCAGACTCCAGTCCGATGTAGGTTCAAGGAGGATCAAAACCATTTGTATTCTAACAAAATTTTCAGTCTCTCACATTAATGGAAATAAGACTCCAGTTTATATTAAGCATTATATAGTAGCCTTTTGATGCAGTTGGTCTAACTCATAGAATTTTAGAGCTGAAAGAAAGATTCCAGGTCATCTGGTCCAAGCCTCCCATGTCATGGCCAAAGAGTTGAGATCCCAGAGACCTGCTCAAGTCTAACCAACCAGCTCATCATAGCAGGACCAAGCCAGGTACCTGAATCCCAATCCACTCAGCGCTGCCTTTCAGACACAGTCCCAAGGTCCCCGAGTCCTTGCTGAGGTCACCTAGTGCAGGATTACCTACTTCTAGAATTTTGGTAAAGATAAATAATTGCATTTCTTCTTATATCAGAGCGCCACCTATTTTAATTAAATTATATTATGTAGTCGTTTAAAGCTAGATCTAAAGTTTTTCACAAAAGAGCACATCTACGTTACTTACTTTTTTTAAAATTGACACCAGAATGACTTTTAAAATAAGTGAAAGAAAAGTACACAAGAAGGCCTGAATGGCATTGGGTCAGATGAAAGCATGATTTAATTGGGCAATATGAGCTCAATTCTCAATTCATTATTTATGATGCTTATTGACATTTACCGTGAAACACCAATGTTACCTTCTTACATAAAATAAGTGATTTGAAGGAAATACCATACAAGCAACAGAACATCTTCAGGATACATCAAATGGGAGCAAAAAAAATTTTTTAAACATCCTACCATAAACTAGTTTTGTTTTCACCATGTTCATTCTGCTTCATTTGCACGTCTCTTAGCAGCACAAGTTAAAAACAGAGGTTGCATTCCTAAAGCCAATTTTGTTAAAATATATTCTCTTGTTATGAGACAAAGGACTCCTGAAAGATGAAAAGCAAACAAACAAAAAGAAAGATAGCTTTACTGGCTCAAGGACTGGGTCTGGCCCATTGGAGAGAAAAAAAAAACCCTAAAGTTATTTGTTCTTATCCTATGGTGCATATGTATTTCTTGCCTTGGGCTATACCTTATACAATTGAAATGTTATTGCATGCTTCAAGTATTTATGTCCTATCTTCTAAACTAGATCAAATTCCATGAGAGTAGAGGCTGTGCCTTAAATATCTTCCTCCACAGGGCCTACCAAATTCTATGCTTATATGTAGAAGAAAATTTGCTAAAAGAAAACAAGTGATGTTCAAAAGCTTCTTGCCCTCTTTCCCCAGGTAATCATTTTATGCTGTACCCACACCCTTCTCTCAAGAAGGAGTTCAAGCGAAGACACTAACTCAGGTTAGAGCCTCTGAAATTCGAATGTAACCAGTGCCAGTAATCTCTGCACTTGAACAAGGAGCAATTGTAGCTACTGAGGCACCTATAACCTACAGGAGGCTCAAGGGCTATATGTAATTTAGATATATAAGTTGTAAATTTGGAGAGGAGGGGTATTCCTGTAGTGTAGCCATACTTTGTGATGTGAACAGAAGAGGAGACAGTTTTACATTGGGAGCAGCGAGGAAGCACTACATTGAAATTCTCCAATTACAAAGTGACCGCCACGTCTACCTCTTGTGTATGGCTGAATCTGCCCCAGGTCCTTGACTAAGCCTCCATGACCCAGGAAGGAGGAAGAAAAGAAAAGAAAGGAGGGGCATTGACCTGAATTAGCTAAATAACACATGCAAAGTTCACAAATGGGCCTTTTTTTCCCTCCTCTCTAGGGTGTGCCAGGAATGCCTCCTGTCGGCCTCTGTCATTTTTTTTTTTTTAAGTTAGATGTTTGCTCTTCTACCAGAAAGCCTTTCTGTTGACAAAGTAACAGAAGAGTAAATTTTAACTTGAAATTTTTCCACAAAGCAGATGTCTTTTCTTGTGAGAATTGGCATATTTTTACCCTCGGAATGATCTCTGCTTTCATATGCCTAATTAAATTTTAGAGGTCCCCTGCTTAAATAAAGATTTATTAGCTGTTAAAGTTGTAGCATAACTCTTCTGCCACCTACATGCTATCCTTGAACATATTTACAAGCAGAATAGCTTATCCACTATAAAAAATATGGGTGATTTAATGCTGTTATGTTATTGGTGTCAATTACCAAAATTCAGCTTCACAAAAGAGCTTTCTGGAGACACTGTTACTTGACTTTCAGACTATCAATTTGCTTGAAGAAAGAGGGTCTGTGGATTTCAGCTATTAAGTATTTGAACTAGTTAAGCTAATGGAAGCAATCAGCAGGTCTGGAACCCCAAGAGCCCGGTCCAGGCAAGGTTACAAGCTATTCCACGTACAAACATGGTCACGTCACTCAACAGCCTTCTCCGCGTGGGTAAATGCATGGGCACCAACATTTACATGTGTGTTTAGTGAAACACACAACACTCATAGATCATCGGTCATGTTTTGAAAAGTACGTCTGCACACAACAACCTTGACATCTTCCATTTTTCTCTGAGATTTCTAGCTGTCACTTTGCCAACCCTAAATTTTGGCAACATACCTAAAATATTCAGAATTAAATTAAATTTAGCAATATTTGCAAACTTCCAAAGTCCTATTTAATGAGGAAATGTCTAAGTATGGATTGCATTATACCTATTTCTCAGTGGAGTTACTTAATTTGATCAAACCTTCAGATTCAGTGCAGTCCATGGAATGAAAGTCCCATTGACCCCAAGGTTGACGTATCCCTTGCAGACAGAATCATCCCTTGCAGAACACTCTGGTCTGAGTAGAGAGACTAGGTAAAGAAAGTATGTGTCTAGTTCTTTAATAAACTGGAAATGGCTGAGCATGGTGGTGGCTCACACCTATAATCCCAGGGTTCTGGGAGGCTGAAGGAGATTGCTTGAGCCAGGAGTTCAAGACCAGCCTGGGCAACATAATGAGACTCTATTGCCACAAAAAAAATTTTAAAAATTAGCTGTGTGTGGTCCTGCGCACAACTCAAGCTACCCGGGATCGCTTGAGTCTGGGAGTTCCAGGCTGCAGTGAGCAATGGTCGTACCACTGCACCTGGGTGACAGAGAGAAACCTCATCTCAAAATAAATAAATAAAAATTTTAAAAAATAAACTGGAATACTTTGAAAGACATATAACTTCTATTTTCTAATTCTCAGGAAAGAAAAAACTCTTTTAAGCTCTGTTTCCTAAATCCTCAAGCCTTTGCTTCAGATGAGTTCCAGGAAAGGACCAAAATATACAGATTCCACTCAGCAGAAATGGAAGGCCAGTTATTTAAAAGAAAGAAAGAAAGAAAGTAAAAAAGAAAGAAAGAAAGAAAGAAAAGAAAAGAGAGAGAAAGAAAGAAAGAGATGACAGAAGTTGTGAGTCATAATTAAAATGGCCTTTTTGGATCCTGTGGTACTATAATCCAAACACTGTGAACAAAAGTTCTCTCAAATAATTTTCATAAAAATACGTCCCCATGTATTTCCTCCCATCAGAAAAGCATTCCAATCTTTGAATAGCAAGTTTATGTATAATATAATGTTTTTGTATTTCATAAATTTTAAGTATAATCTTGTTACTTCACTGCCAGGTTTAATAAATACAATTTCTTGCACCTTTTGAATCCACATAAAATTAGAGGTTTTGCCTCATTGTGTTTATTTAACTACAAACACACACAAAAACAAACACTTTATGTATTGCCTGTGTTAGCCAGTGGTGACACAAGCCCTTTTTCTCTCAGAGTGACTTCAATACACACACCATTTCCATCTTGACAGATTTCTTTATGGGCCAAAGAATTTCACCTGGTAATCCATGGGCAAACACATTAGCTCTAAAAAAATTACAACTATTAAGAAGGAATAAACATGCCATTTTTAAATTTGTCTGGTCTTTCATGGGAACCTGACGCTCCATGCAACATATGGGTATTAGCAATTTTGAGGATAGAAAGGCCAGGTGAAGTCAACCCAGATCTCATTAACCTGCTAGAAAATTATGAGCTGTCCCTGTTGAGATTTTAGCAAATTTCTTACTTCAAATATCATTTAAGACACTAAATAAAAAGTAGCATCTATAAAGTAAGCACATTTATTCATTTATGTTTCTTTGATTTTTATTGCCAACTTGTTTTAAAATTACCTTAAATGCCAGAGAGAAAGGGGGAAAAGAACCCAGGCTGAGACATAAGAAGCATGTTAATATCTGTCAAGATGTGAATTGTCAATGTTGCATCTCATTTAATAGGAAAAAGCACCCTGTGTAAATACATGTGTGTATGTGTATGTACATGATTTTCAAAGTATTTAATCACTTTATTGAGATATCTTTTGAATCATAAAAAAATAGCTATTAAAAAATCCTACTAAGCAGTAAACTATTTGAATAGTTGTTAAGACATAAACATCTAGATGTTTAATTTTGGAAATACAATTACCACATAGATTTAATTCTATAATGTTAACACTGGTATGTATAATAAATTGCCACATTTTATTTGGAACCACTTGACTAACTTAATTTGCTTGATTAATAATAGGAAGAAACAATAGGAAAATAATACATTTCTACAATACTCAGGATTAAATCATCTTCTATATTTAATAGATGAATAATTTATTATATTTTGTATGATTTCTTTAAAATATAAAGCACTGATTACATAGAATTATTTAGTGTGAGCTATTAAAATGGAAGTTCATTTAGAGTGTGCAAAATGTCCTTCCTATACTCTTACAAGTATTACCTGGGGTTTTCTTACTCAATAATCTGATAAAATTAAGTTAAAATACGTAAAAACAAATGTCTTTTTCAAGCTGTGTCCCTACTCAGAAGTGAAAGAAATACAGTTTTATGTTAACAGCACATCCCTGTCCCATCCCCCACCCCTGCCCCCAACACACAACTTTGGAAAGTCTCTTGGGGGTGTCTGACATGTACTCCTGGTTATAATCTGGCATCCAACATTTTCCTCTGTATTATTCAGGGTCCTCCATGAAAACGAAACAGAACCAATAGGGTATATTTATAGATATAAGAGGAGATTTATTATGGGAATTAGCTTATGCGATCATGGAGGCCGAGAAGTCCCACAATACACTGTCTGCAGGCTGGAGACTCAGGAAAGCCAGTGGTTTAATTCAGTCTGAGTCCAAAGGCCTGAGAACCAGGAGCTTTGATGCCCAAGGGGCAGGTGAAGATGGATGTTCTAACTCAAAGAGAGAGAGAGAGAGAATTCACCCTTCCTCTGCCTTTTTGTTCTATTTGGGCCTTCAAGGGATTGTTATGCTGGCTCACATTGGTGACATCACCTTCTTTACTCAGTCTACCTGATTCAAATGGTAATCTCTTTCAGAAACATCTTCACAGACACACCCCAAAATAATGTTTTACCAGCCCTCTGGGCATCCCTTAGCCTAGTCAAGTAGACAGATAAAATTAACCATCACATCCTCCCCGTCTGTGTCTGTTTTCTCTCTGAAAATGTCTCCTCAGCTGCCTTTGAGTGATATGCAATTGCTGCCAAGCCTCCACCATTTGCGCCCATTGAAGGCCTCAGTGATGCCAGTGTAATGCCACTGATGCCCTCTGAGAGTGTCCCTGTCTCTTGTGCTGCCTGTGATACCAATGGTGCATGAGGCCCTCCCTAGTTTGTTGTTTCATTGGGCTACAGGTTAGTATACTATTGCTTAAACCCTGAAATTTACACTTGAATGTGTTCTAACTTAGTCATACCTCTTAGCCCTCTTGTGTTATTCTATCTTACATAATCTATATTTCTGTAGATTTGCCAGAAACACAAATCCTTATGACTTTATTTTTGTTTTACCTTAATTTACTGATAATCCTCTCTTCCTAGAACTCAAGCTCAAGTCCACGTGGGCTGGCCCGGAGGCTGTCTTTTCTCTACCAAGCCTGGTGCCATTGGATAGCGCTTCTGTACCTTCATGATCTCTCTTTTTATGATAAAGTTCTTCCTGAGAGACATCTTCATCCCTTATGCACAGACTTCTCTAAGTACATCTACAGGTCCTGCAAATTTGCCAGAAAAGTTTCCATCTCCAATGAAGATGTATAAAGTCAACATAAGACCTCCTTTTGACCTGTGTATTTCAAATAATTCTCTGCATGTTCTTCTTTTAAAATTAAATGTAATCGGCTGCCTGCACGCACGGACCACTCACTCCAAAAACAGCATTGTGAATTACAGAGAAACATCGTGGGACTCTCAGCCCAAGAAAACAGGTGACAGAATCATTCACAAAGATCGGAGAGTGCAGGGAGTGCAACAGAGCCCAGAGTGCGGGAAGGATGTGCTCGCCAGGTCAGCGCAGCGTGACCTGACCCCTAAGTGGTTCCGCACCTTCCCCACAGACTTCCCATCCACTCAGTCAGGGACAAGCCCAGAGTTGGGGCAAAGCTGTTGCTGGAGAAAACAGGCTCTGTGGAGAGGAAGCAACTGCGAGAGCCAAACAGATCTCTCAGCTGCAATATACAGAGACCGCTTAGGGCTGGGTAGGGACCGGGCAGAGATACAGCTTCCCGGGACAGTGCGCGGGAACCCGCAGGCTGGCACCGCGCCACTGGAAGTCAGCGGGACAGGGCCCAGGAGTTTAAGGGAGAGTGGGACACGCCCTTAGGCACTGCCGGCAGTTGCCTCCGTGGGACCCAGGCCGGTTGAGAAGAGCTGCGTTCACAGGCATGATTTGAGCCCTGCTGTGTGCCAGGCTACAGGCAGCAGCCATCTGTAAAGCCTCCCGCCTGGAGCTGTGAGCTGGGTCTCTAGCTCCACCCCAACCCCAGCCCGGGGCTCTTCCACCGGGGTGCCACAGGCTTTGCCCTTGGTGGCCAGGGACAGCTGCATCCATGGGTTCCAGGTGGGATGAGATCCCGGAACTGTAGTGGCAGAAAGTTTGTGTATCGGAAACAGTTTGCAGCCTGTCCATCCGGTCCTGCTACGCCGGCTCTGGCCTCCGATGAGTCCACTACGTGCTGGTCCTAGTGCCCGCTCTTCAGGTCCCATCCCTCCTGTACCCCAGAGATCGGTCATTTTGAAGGTTGCTGGTTATAGAAACTCATTTTGTATAAATACCGGTTCTCATGGCAACTGAATGCCTCATGAGCCACAGACTGAACCAGAGCAGCTCCCCGTAACCCTGCCCACTTCACTAGGGAATTTCACTCCATCCAAGAGCACCTCTAGTGGCCACTATTCCCCCTCATGGGAACATCCCTCTGACGGAGACTTCTGGGGATAGAGACACCCACCTGCCTCACCTTGGGGTCTAGTGGTGGAAAGGGGTGCAAAATTGGAGATTGCCCAACAGCCAGTGTCATGCAGAGACGCACATCATAGAGACAGACACACACGGCTAGATAAGCAACCTCTGAAGTGTGTAGAATTTTTCCAATTCAGCTCTCACACTGCAGCCAAAAGCACTTGTGTTTCTACCCGCACCTCAGGAGGAGCAGGGTCAAAGTAACCGCTAGGAGCTACAAGGCCCCTCCCAAAGCTTGGGGCTTTCACATACCCAACCTGAGGGGTCAGAGTCTGCCATGGACATAACAGAATACCTAGCTATTAGGGAGCTGTGGATTCATACTCTCAAGTACAATCCATCAGCTTGGAGCTCAAGCTGGGAGGACAATCTCACTATACTCCACCAGGAAGAGGAGAGGACAACAGGTCAGAGGTAAGCCAAGATCCACCAAACTTGCTAAAATATACCTAAGGCAATACAGGCCACTACTCCTCTCCCTGGTTCTGCCAAGGAATGAACCTCGAGGGCTTGGAGACAGGGCCATAAACTAGCCCTAACACCCCCAGCTCTCGACCAAGAGGCCAGATGAGAAAAAATCAGCAAAAGAACTCAGGAAACATGAAAAATCAGAGTGAAAATTTACCCCCAAAAGAAATCATCAGTTCCTCAGCAATGGATATCAACTCAAATGAAATGAGTAGAATGACAGAAGAGGAATTTTGTTTATGGATTATAAGAAATTTCAATGAAATTCAAGAGAAAATTGAATCCCAGCACAAAGAAACCAAAGAGAAATACAAGAAATGAATGAAAAATTTTCTAAAGAAATAGAAGTATTACGGAAAAATCATATAGGAATTCTACAAATGAGAGAAGCATTCAAGGATCTACAAAACACAGTGGAAAGCCTTAAGAATAGGCTGGACCATGCAGAGGGAAGAATTTCAGAGCTAGAAGACAGCTCCTATGTGCTAAATAAATCAGTCGAAGAGAAAGAACACAAAAACAAGAGGCATGAACAAAGCATACAAGAAATGTGGGATTATATAAAGAGGCCAAACATAAGGATCATAGGCATCCCTGAGGGAGAGGAAGAAAATTTGCATGGGCTGGAAAATCTATTTGAAGGAATAATAGAGGAAAATTTCCAGGGCCTAGCCAGAAATCTCGATATCCAAGTACTAGAAGCACACAGGACTCCTGGGAGACTCAACGTGAAAAGGCATTCACCACGCCACATAATTATTAGACTGACCAAAGTAAACACAAAAGAGGCACTCCTCAGAGCTGTAAGGTGAAAAGAGCGGGTAATCTACAAAGGGAAACCTATCAGATTAACTGCAGATTTCTCAGCTGAAACCTTACAAGCCAGAAGGGAATGGGGACACATCCTCAGTCTTCTAAAACAAAATAAAGACCAGCCCAGAATTCTGTATCCTGCCAAATTAGCTTCTTATATGAGGAAGAAATAAAGACTTTTCCAGACAAGCAATCACTGATAGAATTTGCGAAGTCCAGACCGGCCTTGCAAGAAGTGCTTAGACCTGCATTGTACACTAATCAGCACAACAGACACCCACCAATGTAAAACTACACAAAGCTAAAACTCCAGAACCCAGATTTCACAATGACTCAAGAGGTAAAACAGAACAAGTAACTACACAACAGAATAAACAGAAATCTACCCCAAATATCAATTCTCTCAATAAATGTGAATGGCTTGAATTGCCCATTGAAGAGACATAGGCTGGCTGAATGGATTAAAAAATACAAGCCAAGTATCTGCTGTCTCCAGGAAACACACCTTACACAAAAAAACGCATTCAGACTCAAGGTGAAAGGAAGGAATATAGTTTTCCAGGCTAATGGAAACCAAAAGAAATCTGGAGTAGCCATCCTTATTTCAGATGATATAAACTTTAAAGCAACAAAAGTAAAAAAGGACAAAAATGGACACTATATAGTGGTGAAGGGAAAAATCTTCCAAGAAGATTTAACAATCCTAAACATTTATGCACCCAACACAGGAGCACCCAGATACATAAAGCAAATACTTCTTGATCTAAACAAAATAATAAATAGCAATGCCATAATAGCAGGGGACTTCAACACCCCACTGATGGAACTGGACAGATCCTCCAAACAGAAAATAAGCAAAGAAACAATGGACCTAAACAGGACTCTAGAACATTTGGGCCTAACAGAAATCTATAGAACACTCCATCCAAATAACACTGAATATACATTCATCTAATCAGCTCATGGAACTTTCTCTAAAATTGATCACATCCTAGGCCACAAAACAGATCTCAACAAATTTAAAAAAATAGAAATCATGCCATGTATCTTTTCAGACCACAGTGGAATAAAATTAGAAATCAATTCCAACAGAAACTCACATCTTCATCCAAAAACATGGACATTAAACAATCTGTTGCTGAATGACTATTGGGTCAAGGAGGAGATTCAAATAGAAATCAAAAGATTCTTCAAACTAAATGATAATGGGGACACAAGTTATCAAAATCTGTGGGATTCAGCAAAAGCTGTCCTGAGAGGAAAACTTATCACCTTAAATGCTCACATCCAAAAGACAGAAGGTCGCAAATCAGGAAACTAATGAATCATCTTAAGGAAATGGAAAAGGAAGAGCAAAGCAATCCTAAAGCCAGCAGAAGAAAAGAAATAACCAAGATCAGAGCAGAATTAAATGAAATCGAGAGCAAAAGAACAATACAGAAGATTAATAAAACAAAAAGTTGGTTCTTTGAAAAGATAAACAAAATAGACAGGCCACTTGCCAGGTTGACCAGAAGTAGAAAGGAGAGTACTCTAATAAGCTCAATTAGAAATGAAAAAGGAGAGGTCACAACTGATATCGTGGAAATACAAAATATCATCTTCGAATACTACAAAAATCTCTATGCCCAAAAACACGAAAACGTAGAGGAAATGGACAAATTCTTAGAAACATACTACCTCCCTAGGCTCAACCAGGAAGAAATAGAATTTCTAAATAGACCAATATCAAGCACCAAAATTGAAGCAGTAATAACAAATCTTCCAACAAAAAAAGTCCCGAGCAGATGGGTTCACACCTGAATTCTACCAAGCCTACAAAGAAGAACTGATGCCTATACTGCAGAAATTATTCAAAAATATCCAGAAGGATGGAATCCTCCCAAACTCATTCCACGAAGCCAATATCACCTTGATACCAAAGCCAGGAAAGGACACAACAAGAAAAGAAAACTACAGACCAATATCCCTTATGAATATAGATGCAAAAATTCTCAATAAAATCCTAGCAAACTGAATTCAAATGTACATCAAAAAAGAAAATTCATCACGATCAGGTGGGCTTCATCCCCAAGAGGCAGGGCTGGTTCAACATCTGCAAATCTATAAATGTAATTCACCACATAAATAAAAGCAAGAACAAAGATTATATGATCCTTTCAATAGATGCAGAAAAGGCTTTTGACAAAATCCACCACCCTTTTATGATAAGAACTCTTAACAATATAGGCATAGATGGCTCATATCTCAAAATTATTAAAGCCATATATGATAAACCCACAGCCAATATCATACTGAATGGGGAAAAATTGAAAGCATTCCCCCTTAAAACTGGAACCAGATAAGGTTGCCCAATATCTCCACTTCTATTCAACATAGTGCTGGAAGTCCTGGCCACAGCAATTATACAAGACAGAGGAATCAGGGGTGTCCAAATGGAGGCAGAAGAGGTCAAACTTTCACTATTCGTGGACGATATGAAATTATACATAGAAAACCCCAAAGATTCTACCAAGATATTACTGGAATTGATAAATGGATTCAGCAAAGTCTCAGGATACAAAATCAATGCACACAAATCCATAGCCTTCATATATGCTAATAACAGTCAAGCCAAGAAACAAATTAAAGACACAATACCTTTCACAATATCATGAGAGAAAATTAAATATTTAGGAATATATCTAACTAAGGAGGTGAAAGACCTATATAGAGAGAATTATGAAACACTGAGAAAAGAAATTGCAGAGGATGTAAACAGATGAAAAACCCTACCATGCTCTTGGATAGGTAGAATCAACATTGTAAAAATGTCTTTGCTACCTAAAGTGATTTACAGAATCAATGCCTTCCCTATCAAAATACCAACATCATTTTTCGCTCATCTAGAAAAAATAATTCTACTCCTCATGTGGAACCAGAGAAGACCCCATCTAGCCAAAGCACTCTTAAGCAAAAAGAACAAATTGGGATGCATCTATCTACCAGACTTCAAACTATACTACAGGGCTATAGTAATCAAAACAGCATGGTACTGGCACAAGAACAGAGACATAGATCAATGGAACAGGACTGAGAACCCAAATATAAAACCAACCTCATACAGTCATCTGATCTTTGACAAATTCCACAAAAGCATAAACTGGAGAAAATGGTCCCTATTCAATAAATGGTGCTGGGAAAACTGGATGGCCATATGTAGAAGACTGAAACTAGACCCACACCTCTTACCGCTCACAAAAATCAACTCACGATGGATAACAGATTTAAACCTAAGATGTGAAACCATAAGAATTCTCAATGAAAACATTGGAAAAACTCTTATGGACATTGGCCTAGGCAAAGAATTTATGAAGAAGACCCCCAAAGCAATCACAGCAGCAACAAAAATAAATACATGGGACCTGATCAAATTAAAAAGCTTCTGCACAGCCAAGGAAACTATCACTACAGTGAACAGACAACCTACAGAATGGGAGAAATTATTTGCATGCTGCACCTCTGATAAAGGGCTGATAACCAGAATCTATACAGAACTTAGGAAAATCAACAAGAAAAAATCAAACAACCCCATGAAAAAATGGGCAAAGGACATGAACAGAAACTTTTCAAAAGAAGACAGAATAATGGCCAACAAGCATATAAAAAATTGCTCAACTTCTCTAATCATCAGGGAAATGCAAATCAAAACCACAATGAGATATCACTTAACTCCAGTGAGATTGGCTCACATCAGAAAGTCCCAAAACAACAAATGTTGGCGGGGATGTGGACAGATAGGAACACTCATACACTGCTGGTGGGACTGCAAATTAGTAAAACCTCTATGGAAAATAATATGGAGATACCTCAAAGAATTAAAAGTAGAACTGCCATTTGATCCAGCAATCACACTACTGGGTATTTACCCAAAGGAATAAAAGACATTCTATAATAAAGACATCTGCACGCAAATGTTTATAGCAGCTCAATTCACAATTGCAAAGATGTGGAAACAACCCAGGTGCCCATTAATACATGAGTGGATTAATAAAATGTGGTATATGTATACCATGGAGTATTACTCAGCAATAAAAAACAATAGTGAATTGACACATCTGGTATTATCCTGGTTGGAGCTAGAGCCCATTCTTCGAAGCAAAGTGTCACAAGAATGGAAAAACAAGCACCACTGGTACTCACCATCAAATTGGTACTAACTGAGCAACACTTACATCACACAGGGCAATAATATTCATCAGGGGGCAGGCAGGCGGGAGTGGGGTGGAGGGGATGGGAAAACTCTCACTGAATGGATGCGGGGCGCACAGTTTGGGGGATGTCCACGATTGTAGCTCTGACATGGGCAGTGCATGGGCAATATATATAGCCAAAGTGTTGTACCCCCATAATATTCTGAAATAAAAATAAAATGCAGGTGCCACTCAGAGGCCAAAAAAAATTAAAATTAAAATTAAAATTAAAGTTATATATATTATTGGTATTGAATTATTTGTAAGATTTCTTGAACCTCATGAAAGATATCATCTTGCACTCAGAAATACTCTTGTCTTCTTTAAGATTCAATGTTAAGGGCCAGGAAGAATCCCTATGTAACATGTTATATTTTCCTCAGCTTTAAGATATCTAGGTTTTTTGGTTTTGTTTCTTTCTTTTATACACATATAAACATTTCTAAAATCAAGATATTTCTTACAAACAATGTATACATTTAATGTTTGTGGTTTTATCTTTTTTTTCCTTGAAAACAATGAAGATATGTCTTACAAATGATGATTTCTTTAAATCAAGGAAAGAAAATAAATCAGGTTTCAACTATTTTTTGGTTGTTTTTGCTTAAAAGCTGTGTTTGGGCTAAGATGCGTCCAAACACACACGTATTAACAAGCAGTAAAACACTGTGATTTAACTGAATAAATAAGCAGGTGATCTTTGACTTAGATAAAACAAACATCACTAGGGAAAACTAATCAATTTAGTGTAAGTTGTTTTAACTTCTGAAGATTGCCTGGCAGAAGATGTAGGATGCATAACTACAAAAGAATTGTTTATATCCTTGATGTATATTATGGGTAATATTATTTTCATGTGAGTCTACATGAAACACATATTATCCTTACAGTGAGTAAACAAATATGTCACATGAGTGAACTTGATTCTAATATAGGTTAGCTGTTTAGAGGGTGGTGCTAGGGTGTCAACATCATGTGTGTGATTCCTACAGGGACCAATAATCTTTGTCACATTACATGGCTACAGGCTGTACCCTGATATCAATCCCCTGTCTCTCAAATTTGAACTACTGTTTTTAATGCATTTCTAATAAAAGTGTGTGAATAAATTAATGTAAATCAATCCCCACTGTAGGGAAATAAAAGATATTTTCCAAGAACATTCCACAATCAAGCCCTTCTTGATGTGGAACTGTGTATCATAAATTGGCTCTTCTGCCTCACACTACAGAGTTATGTGGTCAGAACATTCTCTCAATTCTTCATCAGCCTTGGCATCTTTGCCACCTATCCTTATTAAGTCACAGATCATCTTTGGTCAACAGTGGTCCCCTCTCCCTTACCTTGAGGCCATGATAACCAAGTGTGTAGATTGAACTGCATCAATGGTGCTTCTGATCTGTTGACTACTGAACACAGTATCTAACTGTGCTCCAAAGGGTGTCATTTACAGACGATATAATGAGAATATATACCTCTTTAGATGTATAATGTGATATTGGGAATACTGGGCTCATCCTGTTCCAGATGTTGTACCAAACCTCTGCTGTCCATAACACATCCGGTTTAAACTCTTCCATCTTTATTTTTGCTAGCTTAGCACAGACCTCTTTAAATTGCCAGGTTTCATTCCAACTTGTATCAAGCTCTGAAGAGCACCAATTTTTCCTCTTTCAACTTGTCTCACATGGGGTCACCTTGGCCTTTGAAGAATCTGTGTCATTAAGTTCAGTGCTTACCAAATAATAGTCTCTGGAATAGCTGCTCAAAGCCACCTGGGACCACAATACAGATTCCTATGCCTACCACAGACCACTCAATCAGAACGTCCAGAGACAGGGCCCAGCCCAAAAGCAACCCTAGTTTAGGAACTATTGATTTAGTGAGACAACCAGCAATACACTTTAGAGCACTAGTTGAGTGAGGTAGTAATTTGCTCATGCTCTTAATGGTAACTGCCCTCCATGGGTAACCTAGAGACATTCACAAGGACCAACTTCACAGTTACTATCATTCTCCATTTCTGACTTAAAATGACAATTGCTTCTTCATGGGGGCAAAAAGGATTCCACCACAAACTGGACCTCACATTAAAATTTTGCTAAAAACAGGCAGATACCAAAGACCCATCATTCAGAAGCCAGCCTAATCTGAAAGAAACCACCACAAGACCGTCTGAGGTTTTATTAGCAGCACTTGTCTCAGCCTCTGGTTAAAAAGCAGTTCTTTGCAGCAACCCAGTGTTAGCTGTCCCCAGGGCTCTGGCTTGAAAAGAAGTTTGACATTATTTTTTGTAAGCCAAAGGGGCACTCCTAGCATAGAAGCATCAGGCAAAACACCTGGTCAGAAGCTTTGTAACTCATTTATTTCTCACTGAACATGTTATTACCCTCTCCTTTTTGTCCAAATTGCTGTCCCCAGATGCCATTCCCATGGGTGGCTCTACCATCACAATGCTCCACTCCTGGTATTGATAGGTTGGCGTGCCAAACAGCCCGAGGAGAAACACGGTTTGATATCCTGGGGGCAATTTCTCTCCTTGGAGAAGAGCAGGCTTCCATTGCTGTGTGTCTCCTCTCATTAATGTGCCCAGCTAGGTCTCTTTGCTGCTCTATTTCACTGCATCCACTCCATTATTGATCATATTTTGTGAAATGGTACATTTGCTGGGGAAAGTGATGATTATGCTGTGAAGAGAGGGCAGTGTATGGGATCTTGTGTCTATACAATTTAGCGGTACTATGGAGTCTGCCTCAAATAAATGAATTGGAGATGTAGTCTGGATGAACGGTGATAGGAGTGAAACCAGTTCCTCAGACTGAGACTATGGAATATTTCCTTCCGCACTGTAAACCAGGACCACTCCAAAGCAGACGGTTCATGTTTTGGCCCAAAGGATTTAACATTAGAGGCCTTTTGTAATCTAAGTGGATACTTTAGTTTTAACACGGAACAATGTGCCCCCATGATCACCTTTTTGCATTTTCTGCATTTTCAGCCTTTCTAATTTACTGCTTTACTTGGTATATGGTAAAGTTAAGAGTTTTGGTACATTCTTGCTTTTTTCTTTGTTCTGAAAATTGCATAGGATTGTAATCTTTTTTAATTTGTGGCTATTTCTTTTGAAATTTGACAATTGCTTCAATTATATTCTCTGTCATCCTTCACTATTACCAATATCTCCATGACCAATGTAATTTTTATATTTAACTCAATCAGTCATGATAATGAAGACATTCATTTACTTTTTTTATAAGTTGGTGAATTGATGGAATGGTCATTGACTCCGTCAGGTTCTAATCAGGAGACAGAAGATACATAGGAGTTCAAACAAGGGAAATTTAATGAAAAAGATTATTAACTACAAGAGTTGATTACCTTCATAGGGGTAGGTAATTCTTACCTATTAGAAGGTAAGCTTACAGAAACAGTACATATAGAGAGCAGCCTCTACCTCTAGGGCTGAGGCAGAGGACTCCATGCAGCCCCCCTTCCTTCAACGGCTGAGATCAGTCCCCCTTGGAAAGGACATGACCATGGCTCACTGGATGGAGACAAGTTTGCTGCAACAGTGGAACTCTCTGCCAAGCTGCCCTCTGGGTTGCTGGGAAAAGTCACGCAAGAGGGAGATGCTGATGACACTTGCTCCTACTGAGCACCACTGGTATCCCATGAACTCCTGAATTCATCCCATGAACCTTACACTGTGGGAGTAACCAGAGAAGACACCAGAAACCAGGGAGAAAAGCCTTTTCCTCCTCCAGCATCCCTCCAGTGCCCTCTGCTGAAAATGTTTAACATTGTGCAAGCTGGCAAGAGAGAAAGGTCCCATTTTCAAAAGCAGGGCAATGAAGAGTAGATTCAGAACTCAAAGGCAGTAGTCTAATAGCTGACATAGTTCATCCCCTTGGCTACTCAGCTTCTATCCGCACCCACCTGCATACAACTGAACTTCTTTATGACAAAACAAGTCTGTATTTCCACGTAATAGTATATCACTATTCTTCATACAAGTGAAGAAGTTCTTACCCTTTCCCCAAAATGAAGAGACACATAATCCCAACAGTCATCGTACCCATCACGAGCTATATTAATTACTCTTCAGACTTAGTCATAGTTCCACTGAATATCCTGTTACCTAAATATATTGACTAAATATATTGACAAGTGGCACAATCATTCAGAAAATGGAGCCCAGTGTGTGGTAAAATACCTCCTCTAACCCCTATAGCGCACCTTCTCCTGTATATTATTTTCATGACCATTAACCCTCTTCCTCCCAAGGCACGAGCCTTTGTTTCCCTGCCTAATCTGAAGCAGTGCAATCCAGTTGGTGCCCATCTACCTACTGCTTCTTCTGCTTTTTTCCATCCTCATCACTGCTGCCTTCTGGTGGCTGACACTTCTCTCTTAAACAGTGCCTTAATATAGTGCCCAGTGTAGTAGACATATATACTCTTATGATATGGAACACGGATGATGGAGAAAATTATATGAGTAATTGCTAAATTTAATAATTTCAATCTCCTTTTTCAAATAGGGAAATTGGCCAATTTAAGTTTAACTTCTCTACCTGTTAATGGGGAATTGAGTGGCCCAAAGTTGATGAGAAAAAAAACAAAATAAAAAATAAACTCCATGAGAGAGGGATAAAGAGAAGCAGACTAGATTATTAGCCCATGAAAAGTTAAGACTTGGCAATACAATATATCTTTTCCTCATTTTAGTGTTTTCCTTCAATTGTTGCAAATCTGTGATTTGTTATATTCCACCCAGTAGAAGTCCTGCAGGTCACAATGACCTATTACTAGAAACCCAGACTCCCAACAACCAAGAAACAGAGCTCAGGCCTGCTTTATTTCTCTACTTGCACCTTAAAAGCACCAGTGACCTTTGTCTGTCATACACCAACAATGTGGAGGGCGTCATATTTCTACCGACATCTCTGTTTGGTGTGTGAAGTTATTCCCAAAAAGCTTCATTTATTTAATCCTTTAGCTGTCTAAAAATCTTTATGGGTGACCAGTTTTAGCTTGCCCTTTACCCTTTGCTCTCTGAACCCATCCAGGTCCTTGCTTAAGGCTCCCAAAGGTCTAAGATCAGTAGGGGAAGAAAGTGAAAACTGGATGTCTAATGAAATGGAAGTCAGTTGGTAAAGTTCCATAAAATTACTTTGGGGAGAAGCTGGTAGAAGAGATGCCACTGTGTTTTTTTCCTACTATCACAACACAAAATAATTAATGGGTAAAAAATACTTTTTGTTTAATAATTGCTGTTCTTCATTAGTGTGAACCAAGGGCACAGTCTATCTAAGACAATAACATCTGCACCCCATATTTCATTATCACCAAATTTCACATTTCACACAAAAGCATTGCTAGCACAGCCTTACAGCTTTAATTAGTTTCTGCCATAGCTGTGAAGGTCAGCCAATTATTGTGTGTGAAATTTCAATATGAAGTGACTGAATTGAAGACAGCATTGCAACAGTGTGGGATTCTGCGCTGCTGTAAATCTAGTATTTTGGAACCATTTTTTGAAACACAAGAAAACATAAAATAATCATCAGGTATGCATGGCTACAAAGCTTACTGGTTAATTTAACATGTGCTTGGTGGGGGGAAAATGCATAATTTCTGATTATTTCTTAAATTCCCTCTTACTACATTATCATTATATATGACATAATGTTAAGGCTGAATATGTGTTTTTATGATCAACTTCTTTTAACTAACTTAGAACTCCTCTGGAACATTTGATGTGGAAATAAAGCCTGGTTTTACTGTATTTACATGATAGAAAGTTAAAAATGCACATGCTTACACACATACACATTATACATATATACACATATATTTCTTATAAATACATACATATATATTTTTAAATATGCATACACATATGTTTAAACACTGCATGTTTGACCCATAAAAATATAAATAGATATTAATTGATCAGGCCAACTTAAGAATGTCATTTTATTGAAAAGTTTGATGAATTAAAATATGTTTTACTAGAGATTAGATTTCATGAGTTTCCTATTCAGGATCATAGACTTTTGGGATTGGAAATGATCTCGAAGCTTATCTGCTCTAGTCCTCTTTGGTTTACAGATGGGGAAATATGTCCAAGAATGATATAGGGTTTACTGGTGTCACCCAGCACTTTAGCAAGACTGTCAGCAACCAAACTCAATTTCTGACTCTTCTCATGCCTTTCCATGGGCCTGTTTTACCATCACATAACAATGTAGATGAGATGTGCCATGTGACGCATAAAAGCTCCAAATTTTGCTCATGATTTTCATGAGATTTGAGGGAAGTTTGTTTTGTTTTGTTTTATACATAGACATATGTGTAATTTAATACTAACTTAAGCAAGTCAGTATTTATTGAGCTATCCCCTAAGTAAGGAACCCTGAAAAGCATCACACGTATCTAGGATGATTAAAATGTTTTCACTGATCTTACAAAGCAGCAGGGTAGATAACACAAAAAGGAGGAGGAAAAAGAGATCACAGAATTAATGGAAACGGATCTGTCAGATTGGAGAGGATAAAGACAGAGCAGAGCCAAGGAAGGAGGCCAAAGTTTGAGAGAGAAGAAAGAGAACTGTAGGATGTTTAGCAGCATCCCTTACCTCCACCCACTGGACTCCAGTAGTGCCCACCTACTCCAGTCGTGACAACAAAAATTCTCTCTAGATGTTGCCAGATGTTTCCAGGCAGGAGTAGGGGAGGGAGCAAATTCACTTAAGAACCACTGATCTAGAGTCTAAATTTTAAACCAAAAAGTATTGTGGATCTTAGAAGATTCCCCTTTCCAAACTAGAGAATCTACTTCAACCTCACTGGAATGTGTGATCCTTTAATCCTTCCCTGATTTCTCAAGGTACAAAGTGGGAAGATAGTATCACAGACTGCAGAGAAGCTTGGGAAGCTGAAGACTGGACTGGGGTTGCTCTATTTGATGGTTTGGTGACCTATGGGAGGAAGTTAAGTTGCAATGGATTAAGGAGTAAGTGAGTGTGATTGAGCAGTGAGCAAGCAGAGCCGCAGGTGTGCATGATTCTTCCAAGAAGTTAAAGAATAAAAGAAGGGGCAGAGGTGATGAAATATGTCTAGGTAACTGGGGGGTTCAGCACACTCAACCTCAGGAACCACTGATATCTGCAGCAAGTAAGTCTTTGTTGGGGTGGTGGGGAGAGATGGCCTGCGATTTTAGGACGTTTTGCAGCACCCTTGGTTTCTACCCATGAGATGCCAGCATCACCCCTTCCCTCAGTTGTGACAACCAAAAATGTCTCTGGACATTGTCAAATGTCCACTGAGGTGTGAAATCTTTCCTGATTGAGAACCACTGGGTTAGGCAACAGGATTTCTGTCTTTTAAATTAAGGTGCAGAAAACCTAAGCAAGTTTTCAGAAGCGGAAGAAAAGACAAGAAGAGTGGAAGTGACTGAAGATGCAAGTGAAGGCAGGAAACCTGGGGAGGGGCCAAAGAGTGACAAAGAAGACCCGGGGTGTCCCGGGTAGGAGAATGGACTTTCCTTCAGAGCAAGTAAAGAAGGGGAAGGTCCCTAAACAGGGCACAGATGTTAAGAGCAGTCCAACCACGGAGTCTTAATCTTTTATGTAAAGTCACAGATGAGCTTCCTCTGACGATAGGATCCAAGAGTGGGAATTCACCAGAAAGTTGAGAAGCTGCAGGTCACTGCTTAGCTGAGACTGGAGAGCTTGTCTCTGTGGAAGAACCAAGAAGCGTACCCAAGATGCCACAGTTGTTGCTTACTCAATTGACTTTTACCTAACTGGGAGCAGGAGCAGAGAGTGGGTACTTCCTAGGCCCAGGAAGTATTAATATCAAAACAGGAACAGCAGAAGAACAAGTGGTCAAGGAAGGTGGGACCAGGAAGTAAATCTGTGTGAGTGTACACGGGCACAGGTTAAGGTAAGAAGTGAAGCCAAGAAAAGGGGCCATAGCTCGGGAAATCAGGGAAGAATCAAGAGATTACGCATCCCAATGAGATTGAAGCTTATTCTCTGTTTTGGAATTGGAAGCCTCTCTGAGATCCGTAATACCCTATAGTCTAGAATCTAGAATCGAATCTAGATCAAATAAATTTGTCACCCTTCTACTCCCACCTGGGGACACTTGGCAATGTCTGGAGACAATTCTTATTGTTGATTGGGGCTAAGGCAGGGTGGTGGTGGGGGGATGGGTACTACTGGGTATCTAGTGGGTAGAGGCCAGGGACCAGGGATGATGCTGAACAACCTAAAGCAAACTCTATAACCCTCACGACAAAGAACTATCTGGCCCATTGTGTCAGTAGTATCACTGTTGAGAAACTTTGTTCTAGATTAAAACTAAATACCTTGTAAGTTATCTAACAGAAACTCTTGGGAAATTTTTAAAGAAAATTAAACTGCTGAAAGTTCTTTTTTACAACCCTATTATACTTTAACGTCAATTTTTATAGCCTCTTGGAAAGAATGGCCCTCCAGTTGCATTTATTCATTCATTCACTTATTATTTCATCCAAATAAGTTATTGAGTTGTATAATAGGGACCATATTAAGCATTGGGAATATAAAAATCAGGTAGACACAGACAAGCATTAACTCAGAGAACCATAGCTATGGACAGAATTGTGTCCTCCCAAAATTCACACGTTGAATCCCTAACCCCAGTGATAGAGCCCCCAAGGAGGTAATTAAGGTTAAATTAGGTCATGAGGGTGGGGCCCTGATATAATAGGATTAGTGTCCTTATAAAAAAAGACATCAGAGAGCTAGTGCCTGCCAGCCAGGAAGACAGGCCTCACCAGAAACTTACCATGCTGGCATCCTGATCTCCAAATTCAAGCCTCCAGATCCGTGAGAAAATAAATGTCTGTTGTTTAAGCTACCCAGTGTCTGGTATTTTGTTATGGTAACCTGAGCAGACTAAGACAAGATTATTCACCTGTTTTGTCATTGTTATCATTTGTTTGTTTATTCCAAAGCTTGTCCTAAGCAAATGCTAAGAAGCCAGTTTTGCCTTAGGAGCCTTCCTATTCCAACCCAACCCCTTTTCTTTTTTTTTTTGTTTTTTTAATGTCAGAATATTACGGGGGCACAACACTTTGGCTATATATATTGCCCATGCACTGCCCGTGTCAGAGCTACAATCGTGATCATTCCCCAAACTGTGCTCCCCGCATCCATTCAGTGAGAGTTTTTCCCATCCCCTCCAACCCCCTCCCGCCTGCCTGCCCCCTGATGAATATTATTGCCCTGTGTGATGTAAGTGTTGCTCAGTTAATACCAATTTGATGGTGAGTACCAGTGGTGCTTGTTTTTCCATTCCTGTGACACTTCGCTTCGAAGAATGGGTTCTAGCTCCAACCCGGATAATACCAGATGTGTCAATTCACTATTGTTTTTTATTGCTGAGTAATACTCCATGGTATACATATACCACATTTTATTAATCCACTCGTGTATTGATGGGCACCTGGGTTGTTTCCACAATTTTGCAGTTGTGAATTGTGCTGCTATAAACATTCGTGAGCAGACGTCTTTATTATAAAATGTCTTTTTTTCCTTTGGGTAAACACCCAGTAGTGGGATTGCTGGGTCAAATGGTAATTCTACTTTTAACTCTTTGAGGTATCTCCATATTACTTTCCATAGAGGTTGTACTAATTTGCAGTCCCACCAGCAGCGTATGAGTGTTCCTATCTGTCCATATCCCTGCCAACATTTGTTGTTTGGGGATTTTTTGATATGAGCCAATCTCACTGGAGTTAAGTGATATCTCATTGTGGTTTTGATTTGCATTTCCCTGATGATTAGGGAAGTCGAGCAATTTTTTATATGTTTGCTGGCCATTATTCTGTCTTCTTTTGAAAAGTTTCTGTTCATGTACTTTGCCCATTTTTTAATAGGGTTGTTTGATTTTTTCTTGTTGATTTTCCTAAGTTCTGTATAGATTCTGGTTATCAGCCCTTTATCAGAGGTGCAGCATGCAAATATTTTCTCCCATTCTGTAGGTTGTCTGTTCACTCTAGTGATAGTTTCCTTGGCTGTGCAGAAGCTTTTTAATTTGATCAGGTCCCATGTATTTATTTTGGTTGCTGGTGTGATTGCTTTGGGGGTTTCTTCATAAATTCTTTGCTTAGGCCAATGTCCATGAGAGTTTTTCCAATGTTTTCTTCAAGAACTCTTATGGTTTCATGTCTTAGGTTTAAATCTGTTATCCATTGTGAGTTGATTTTTGTGAGAGGTGAGAGGTGTGAGTCCAGTTTCAGTCTTCTACATATGGCCATCCAGTTTTCCCAGCACCATTTGTTGAATAGGGAATCTTTTCCCCAGTGTACGTTTTTCTGGAATTTGTCAAAGATCAGGTGACTGTATGAACTTGGTTTTATATTTGGCTTCTCAGTCCTGTTCCATTGGTCTACGTCTCTGTTCTTGTGCCAATACCATGCAGTTTTGGTTACTATAGCCTTGTAGTATAGTTTGAAGTCTGGTAGATAAATGCCACCCAATTTGTTCTTTTTGCTTAAGATTGCTTTGGCTAGACGGGGTCTTCTCTGGTTCCACACGAAGCGTAGAATTATTTTTTCTAGATCAGCAAAAAATGATGTTGGTATTTTGATAGGGATTGCATTGATTCAGTAAATCAATTTAGGTAGCAAAGCCATTTTTACTATGTTGACTCTGCCTATCCAAGAGCATTGTAGGGCTTTCCATCTATTTACATCCTCTGCAATTTCTTTTCTCAGTGCTTCATAACTCTGTCTGTATAGGTCTTTGACCTCCTTAGTTAGATATGTTCCTAAATATTTAATTTTCTTTGGTGCTATTGTGAAAGGTATTGCGTCTTTAATTTGTTTCTTGGCTTGATTGTTATTAGCATATATGAAGGGTATGGATTTGTATGTATTAATTTTGGATCCTGAGACTTTGCTGAATTCATTTATTAATTCCAGTAATCTCTTGGTTGAATCTTTGGGGTTTTCTATGTATAATATCATATTGTCTGCGAATAGTGAAAATTTGACCTCTTCTGCCCCCATCTGGACGCCCCTGATTCCTCTGTCTTGTCTAATTGCTGTGGCCAGGACTTCCAGCACTATGTTGAAAAGAAGTGGAGATAGTGGGCACACTTGTCTAGTTCCTGTTTTAAGGGGGAATGCTTTCAATTTTTCCTCATTCAGTATGATATTGGCTGTGGGTTTGTCGTATATAGCTTTAATAGTTTCGAGGTATGAGCCATCTATGCCTATATTGTTAAGAGTTCTTATCATAAAAGGATGCTGGATTTTGTCAAAAGCCTTTTCTGCATCTATTGAAAGGACCATATAATCTTTGTTCTTGCTTTTATTTATATGGTGAATTACATTTACAGATTTGCGTATGGTGAACCATCCCTGCATCTTGGGAATGAAGCCCACCTGATCATGATTAATTATTTTTTTGATGTACATTTGAATTCGGTTTGCAAGGGTTTTATTGAGAATTTTTGCATCTATATTCATAAGGGATATTGGTCTGTAGTTTTCCTTTCTTGTTGTGTCCTTTCCTGGCTTTGGTATCAAGGTGATATTGGCTTCGTAGAATGAGTTTGGGAGGATTTCATCCTTCTGGATATTATCAAATAATTTCTGCAATATAGGCACCAGTTCTTCTTTGTAGGCTTGGTAGAATTCAGGTGTGAACCCATCTGGTCCAGGACTTTTTTTTGTGGGAAGATTTTTTATTACTGCTTCAATTTCAGTGCTTGATATTGGTCTGTTTAGAAATTCTGTTTCTTCCTGGTTGAGCCTAGGGAGGTAGTATGTTTCTAAGAATTTGTCCATTTCCTCCATGTTTTCGTGTTTGTGGGCATAGAGATTTTTGTAGTATTCGAAGATGACGTTTTGTATTTCCATGGTATCAGTTGTGACCTCTCCTTTTTCATTTCTAATTGAGCTTATTAGAGTCCTTTCCTTTCTGCTTCTGGTCAACCTGGCAAGTGGCCTGTCTATTTTGTTTATCTTTTCAAAGAACCAACTTTTCATTTTATTAATCTTCTGTATTGTTCTTCTGTTCTCGATTTCATTTAATTCTGCTCTGATCTTGGTTATTTCTTTTCTTCTGCTGGCTTTAGGATTGCTTTGCTCTTCCTTTTCCATTTCTTTAAGATGATTCATTAGTTTCCTGATTTGTGACCTTCTGTCTTTTGGATGTGAGCATTTAAGACGATAAGTTTTCCTCTCAGGACAGCTTTTGCTGAATCCCACAGATTTTGATAACTTGTGTCCCCCTTATTGTTTAGTTTGAAGAATCTTTTGATTTCCATTTGAATCTCCTCCTTGACCCAATAGTCGTTCAGCAACAGATTGTTTAGTTTCCAAGTTTTTGGATGAAGATGTGAGTTTCTGTTGGAATTGATTTCTAATTTTATTCCGCTGTGGTCTGAAAAGATACATGGTATGATTTCTATTTTTGTGAATTTGTTTAGATCTGTTTTTTTGGCCTAGGATGTGGTCAATTTTAGAGAAAGTTCCATGAGCTGATGAGAAGAATGTATATTCAGTGTTATTTGGGTGGAGTGTTCTGTAGATATCTGCTAGGCCCAAATGTTCTAGAGTCCTGTTTAGGTCCATTGTTTCTTTGCTTATTTTCTGTTTGGAGGATCTGTCCAGTTCCATCAGTGGGTTGTTGAAGTCCCCTGCTATTATGGCATTGCTGTTTATTATGTTGTCTAGATCTAGCAGTATTTGCTTTATGTACCTGGGTGCTCCTGTGTTGGGTGCATAAATGTTTAGGATTGTTAAATCCTCTTGTAAGATTTTTCCCTTCACCACTATATAGTGTCCATTTTTGTCCTTCTTTACCTTTGTTGCTTTAAAGTTTATATCATCTGAAATAAGGATGGCTACTCCAGATTTCTTTTGGTTTCCATTAGCCTGGAAAATTGTATTCCGTCCTTTCACCTTGAGTCTGAATGCGTCTTTGTGTGTAAGGTGTGTTTCCTGAGGACAACAGATACTTGGCTCGTATTTTTTTAATCCATTCAGCCAGCCTATGTCTCTTCAATGGGCAATTCAAGCCATTCACATTTATTGAGAGAATTGATATTTGGGGTAAATTTCTGATTATTCTATTGGGTGGTGTCTTTTGTTCTACCTCTTGCGTCATTGTGGAATCTGGTGTCTGGGGTTTTAGCTTTTGCATAGTTTTACATTGGTGGGTGTCTGTTGTGCTGATTAGTGTACAATGCAGTTCTAAGCACTTCTTGCAAGGCTGGTCTGGATTTCGCAAATTCTATCAGTGATTGCTTATCTGGAAAAGTCTTTATTTCTCCCTCATATAAGAAGCTTAGTTTGGCAGGGTGCAGAATTCTGGGTTGGCCTTTGTTTGGTTTTAGGAGACTGATGATGGCTCCCCATTCCCTTCTGGCTTGTAAGGTTTCAGCTGAGAAATCTGCAGTTAATCTGATAGGTTTCCCTTTATAGGTTACCCACTCTTTTCGTCTTACAGCTCTGAGGAGTGCCTCTTTTGTGTTTACTTTGGTCAGTCTAATAATTATGTGGTGTGATGAATGCCTTTTCATGTTGAGTCTCCCAGGAGTCCTGTGTGCTTCTTGTACTTGGATATCGAGATTTCTGGCTAAGCCATGGAAATTTTCCTCTATTCCTTCAAATAGATTTTCCAGTCCACGTGAATTTTCTTCCTCTCCCTCAGGGATGCCTATGATCCTTATGTTTCGCCTCTTTACATAATCCCACATTTCTTGTATGCTTTGTTCATGCCTCTTGTTTTTGTGTTCTTTCTCTTCAACTGATTTATTTAGCGCATAGTGGTTGTCTTCTAGCTCTGAAATTCTTCCCTCTGCATGGTCCAGCCTATTCTTAAGGCTTTTCACTGTGTTTTGTAGGTCCTTGAATGCTTCTTTCATTTCTAGGATTTCTATTTGATTTTTCTGTAATATTTCTATTTCTTTGGAGAATTTTTCATTCATTTCTTGCATTTTTCTTGTGGTTTCTTTGTGCTGGGGTTCAATTTTCTCTTGAATTTCATTGAGCTTTCTTATAATCCATAAACGAAATCCTCTTCTGTCGTTTTACCCATTTCATTTGAGTTGGTATCCATTGCTGAGGAACTGATGGTTTCTTTTGGGGGTGACTTTTCACTCTGATTTTTCATGTTTCCTGAGTTCTTTCGCTGGTTTTTTCTCATCTGGCCTCTTGGTCGAGAGCTGGGGGTGTTAGGGCTAGTTTATGGCCCTGTCTCCAGGGCCACAATTTTCGTTCCTTGGCAGAGCCAGGGAGAGAAGTAGTGGCCTGTATTGCCTTAGGTGTGTTTTGGCAAGTTTGGTGGATCTTGAGTTATCTCTGGCCTGTTGTCTTCTCCTCTTCCTGGTGGAGTGTGGTGAGAATGACCTCCCAGCTTGGGCTCTAAGCTAGTGAATAGTACTTGAGTATATGGGTCCACAGCTCCCTATTAGCCAAGTATTCTGTTGTGTCCGTGGCAGACTCTGATCCCCCAGTTGGGGTATGCGAAAGCCCCGTGCTTTGGGAGGGGCCTTGTAGCTCCTAGGAGTTACTTTGACCCTGCTTCTCCTGAGGTGCAGGTAGAAACACAATTTCTTTTGGCTGCAGTGTGAGAGCTGAATTGGGAAAATTCTACACAGCTCAGAGGTTGCTTAACTAGCCATGTGTGGCTGCCCTTCTGATGTGCATCTCCGCGTGATACTGGCTGATGGGGGATCTCCAATTGTGCACCCCTTTTCCACCACTAGACCCCAAGGCGAGGCAGGTGGCTGTCTCTATCCCCAGCTGTCTCCACCGGGGGGATGTTCCCAAGGGGAGGGGGGAATAGTGTTCCCTGGAAGTGCTCTTGGATGGCACGAAATTCCGTAATGAAGTGGGCAGGGTTATGGGGAGCTGCTCTGTTTCAGCCTGTGGCTCTTGAGGTATTTGGTTGTCATGAGAACCAGAAGTTATACCAAATGAGTTGCTATAGCCATCAACCTTCAACATGACCGATCTCTGGGGTACAGGAGGGCTGGGACCTGAAGGGCGGGCACTAGGACCAGCACGTAGTGGATTTGTCGGAGGCCAGAGCCAGGGTAGCAGGACCAGATGGACGAGCTGCAAACTGTTTCCAATACACAAAGGTCCTGCCACTATAGTTCCGGGATCTCATCCCTCCTGGAACCCACGGATGCAGCTGTCCCTGGCATCCAAGGGCAAAGCCTGTCTCACCCCAGCAGAAGAGCCCGGGGCCGGGGTGGTGTGGAGCTAGAGATGCGGCTCACAGCTCCGAGCGGGTGGCTTTAAAGACAGCTGCCGCCACCAGCCTGGCGCACAGCTGGGCTCCGATTGCGCTGGGAGCTCAGCTTTTCTCTGCTGGCCGCCACGGCGGTAGTTGCTAGCAACCTCTAAGGACGTATCCCGCTCTCCATTAAACTCCTGGGCCCAGTCCCGCTGACTTCTAGTGGCGCAGTGCCAGCCTGCAGGTTCCTGCACACTGTCCTGGGAAGCTGTATCTCTGCTCTGTCCCTGCCCGATTCCTCCCCAGCCCTCAGCAGTCTCTGTATATTGCAGCTGAGAGTTGTGTTTGGCTCTCGCAATTGCCTCCTCTCCACAGAGTCTGTTGTCTCGAACAACAGCTTTGCCCCAACTCTGGGCTTGTCCCTGACTGAGTGGATGGGGAGGTACGTAATCGCTTGGGGGGCAGGTTGCGCTGCGTGGACCTGGTGAGCGCATCCTTCCCACGCTCTGGGCTCTATTGTGCTCCGTGAGCTCTCCGATCTTTGTGAAAATTTTGTACCTGTTTTCTTGGGCTAGGCGTTCTCGTTGTTTCTCTGTAGTTCACAATGCTGTTTTCGGAGTGAGTGGTCCATGATCGCAGGTAGCCGCTGGCATTTTTCACCTCCTTCCCTGGGAGCAGTGCGGTGGGAGGACTCTATCAGACCGCCATTTTTCCCCCCCTCCCAACCCCTTATCTGATTCTCTACTCTTCTGCTTGTCTTTGGCGGTATGGGAAAGAGACTGGACTTTGAAATGAGATGGACCCGATTCTACATTCTGGCACCTGTCTGTAGAGGCACAAGGTTAGGACTTGAACCCTCTGATCCACAATTTCCTCATTTATAAAAATGGACATAACCACGTTGACTTGCAGGGCTGCCATATGACTTAGATAAGAAAACGGGTGAGAACACCTGATATTGTTATGTTGGGAGACACAGCAGTCTCTCAACAGATAACAGTTCCAAACCTCCTGGATCAGAATGGTATTCAAAGGTTGTTTTTGGAAATTATTTGGTTTGCTCTTCCCAGTTGTTTCATCAGGTAGTGGCTTAAAGAAGCTGAAGTTTCCCCTTGCTCAAAGAATCTCCCCCAAATTTTTAATAACTAGAGAATTCCCATTGTCTAACAATAAAAACTCCAATAATGAATTTTTGACTTCATAATGTGAGGAAGAAGCGATGGTATTTTGAGGTGTTAGTACCGGAGTGGTACCTAAAATGAAATAAATATGTAGTTTCTACTAAAAACATACAAAAGAAAGCCTAACTATGTTTACTTCCAGCATGCTAAATCACTTAAGCATTTTTTGTGACATAAAATGGAGGATTGTATCTACACCCTATATATCTATCATTTCCTACAGTTCACTACATGCTCATTGTGTGCTGAGCACTGTGCTATGTGGTTGACATCTGCTACCTCATCTAACCCTCACAGAAGCCCTTCCTTCACTAGCATGTCTAATTGGATTATGAAATGAGGGACATGAGCTTCCATTTGATATTTACATCTGTCCCTTCCTTTGTGCAACAAATGAAGCTATATAATGCTGACTCTTCTCATCTGGATATGCAGAGTTGCAATGACTCCTGGAGGTGCTGGAGGGTGTCTGACTTGAAGAATCTGGGCCAGTTTCATTTGGCAAATGATTATCACAAGTTTCAGACAAATTTGGGAGAAGCTTTCTCCAAACCACGTCCAGAATCATCTTATCTTCATTTCCTGTTGAATATCGACAAAAGAGACAAAGGCTCTTTTCATGAGGAATTTTCCATACTCTGCAGCAGTTTAAAATAAAAGTAGTCTCTCTGGTTCATCATCTGTAACCACACAGAGCCCTGTGGTAGAGGGGAGGGGAGTGGGGGTTAGTGCACTTCCCTGACAAGCAGGAAATGTGGCTCCTATTGCTATGTGACCAGGTCAGGACACCTGATCTCCCAATCTGCCCCTCTTATAGAGATTATAAAAAGGATTGTAGAATTGGGTGACAGGTACCCATTAGAGCATGGCTTACCCTTTGCCTTCCAGGCTCCAGCCTCTAAACTTCGACTTTCTCCTGTCAGGCAACACAAATTGGAGGCTAAAATGCCAGGCAAGGATCTACCTTGGCCTCTCCTTACACAGTCTGTCACCTTCAGATTCCCCAGACCACAGGAGCCCTGCTGGCAGAGACCGCAAAGTCTTCACAGACTTTGATGAACTTATTGTTTATTCTCCAGGTTCACTAATATAAGCTACATAAGGGCAGGGCCCTTGTCTGTCTTCATCACTGCTATATCAACACTCCCAGCAATGTGCCAGACACATCACGGGCACTCAGGAAATGATTGGAAGGAAGGAAGCAAGGAAGGAAGGAAGGAAGGGAGGAAGGAAGGAGGAAGGAAAGAAGTCATCCTAGACCCTAAACAAGATGGACAAACCTAAAGAATAAAGTACATTAGAATTGCTCTTGGTATCAAAATCCAATACTAAAATTGGAAGAAAGCTCATAAATATTACTGAGCTCAGCCTCTTGTTCACTGAAGTACAGAAGGTTAAGTGGTTTACCATGGTCACAAGTAAGTTTGTGGCAGAGGTCTCCTGGCCCTGGGTCCAAGAGTTTTTCCCTTATACTCTGTGGCCTCTCCAGTGAGTGCTTCTGGCCTCTGTGTCAGCATTCTCTGTGTTTTCAAAAAGCACAGTGTATTTCAATTAGAGCCATTAAGAAATATATTAATATGATGTATTTACTTATTTAATGTAATAGGTTGACAGGATCAGTTTTGGTTCTTTGATAACGGAGCATTTCCTGTTTCTGGTGTGCATACGTGTGGATTTGTGTGTTTTCTTTTATAGGTTAAAGAAGAGAGCAAGATTTAATATCGATAGGGGTTTCCTTATCAAAGGAGAATGACTTTAAGGGAATTCAAGGACTCAAATTCTCAACAATGTCCTTTTATTAAAGAAAATGCCTCTACAATTTCAGAATTGAGGCAGTTATGACATTTAATGAAATAGTCTTGAGATTTCAAATCCTGAAATGTGCTGTGGGCACACTGACTATTGTGACTTGGAAGAAATAATCTTATAATTCCCAAGTTTAATGCCATGCCTGTGAATAAGGAAATTAGGCCAATCAAGATTTCTCAGGAGACAGCCAATGGATATAGCTGCCAACTCAGGAAGGGCAAGCTGCTGAGACCTGATGTCAAAACAAGAAAAAAGGTGTTCTGCAGTGAGAGGAATGCACCTTTAAACACAGAACAAAAGGGCCCATGGCCACCTCTCCACAACCTCCCTTCACCCCTGGGCCAGAACTGATAGCTGCTGTAGGAATGGTTTCCAAAGAGGATAATATTAGGAGTTCCAAATGTAAAGTATTATATTACATTTACACAGTGCTTGTAACTTTTGTAAAGAACCTCTCTTCTCTGCTGATTAGTGTAACAACCTCCTTCCCACCACAAGGACTAGAATGCACTGTTTGTTTTGTGTCCATTTTTTAGATAACAAAACAAGGAATTCAAGAGTTAGGTGATCTCCGAGCCCAGAGTGGAAACCTGTTTCCTGTTCACCAGGCCCATAGTCTTTCTACTAGATCTTGCTGGGAACTTTTGGGGGGATAAAAATCGTTATGCTAAAAATTCAAAAATAGAAGCAAAAATAATATAAATGAAAAACTGCATTCTGGTTGCCTACTCTTGGTTACCTACTACTGTAAATATGGACAAGGATAGTAGAATAAATAAAATCTACAAGTATAAAAGCCTACTGTATTAGAAAAATGAAGCTGCTCTCTTACAAAGCTAAAGAACCAGTGTAGCTAACACGTTGTTAATTTTTAGCTGATTTGAGTTATATGTTCTCTGCCTTTCTCAGCAACACTTTGGATGGCAGTTCTAATGTGTGAAAAAATGGACACAAAAACCAAACAGGCCTATATAAAGCACAGATTTGGAATAATTGGCCCCCCGGGTAATTGAGAGCTAACTGTACTTTTGTGACCTAACTAACTGCTTCCTTCCACCAAGTAATAAACAACTTTCTGGAAGCCACTTTTCCATCTCTTGGAAAAACATCTTTCAAGGATATCTCTAACACAGTTTGCTAGCCCCTGGGATTCAATATTTCAAGAAATACCTTTAAGCCAACTAAACCTCCAGAGATTTTTCTGTTTTCACTCAACTCTTGTTTCTGTTCCAATATTTCTAGGAAAACATTGATTGATTTACTGTGGTAAATTACGAGATGTTTTTAACGTTTGGTGCAATATATCTGATTTGTAATCTCTAAGCCTCAGATGTTTTATAGCAGAAGTTAAAAATGTACACTGTATCCTGGCACAAATAGGCTCACCTGTAAGCCCATAAAACCCTCCACCAGATGTGTTACTTTTTTTCTCACACCTTCTGACTCCACTCTCCCTGATTTGTCATGATCCACATCAATAACTTACTGATGCATGATTCTGAACAGCTGATTTCAGACTAGTCCTGAAGCAATCTCAGTGTCATGCTGAACGGTGCAAATGCCAAGGGCTTGACAGAGGCTGGTTATACGTGATGGCAGGCATCACAGAAGCAGAAAGGTATGTTTGCTGTGTCTAAAAAAAATCAAAAAAGCCTAAGCTTCAAAGATTAATAGTTGCCTATTTGATTGTTTCCCCTTCCAAACTGTAAGATCTGTGAGGTCTGTGTCTTCCCTCCTCACTATTACATACTCGGCACCTAGCCCTGCCCTCAACACGTGGGAGGTGCAGAGTACATATCTGTGGAAGGGTGGATAAGAGCATGACCAGATGAGTCATGAGGAGGGAGAAGCACAAGTTCAATAGGAGTTATCAAAATCTAAAGCTGAATTTCTCAACTGCTTTTCTCTTTTCTTTTTAATGTTGCTTACAAATCTCGGTACATTTTATTACCAATTTTTATTCAGTTGGGCTGAACTGCACCATCATCAACTTGCCTGTTGACTCTGCCTCTAAAGACAACAGGTCTTGGGTTTAAGCTCCATGTGGATCATTTAGTGCCCTTCTGTTCTATGGCCAGAGACCCAAATTACATCTGTGTTAATTCCTCTTGCTATGTTAGTTTTCTAATGTCTCACAGTCTGCAAAGGAAAAGTACTTTCCAATATCTAATCCTAATCTTCCCTGTCACAATTTAAACCCATCTCTATTCTGCCCTGGGGGAGGACAAAAGACAACTGTTCACTAACTATCATGTCCCGTTTTGATTCCTCCCTGGATCAGTTAGCTTTTGCAGTAGAACAGATCACCACTATTAGTGACTAAAACAACAACCACTTTACTTACTTAGCTCGTGATTCTGTGTATTATCTATTTGGGTTGGACTCAGCTAGGCTGTTCTTCTGGACTCTCTGGGCTCAACTCTTCTCTACTGGGCTCACTCACATATTTAGGGGCTCCAGTGGATAACTGGAATAGCCAATGGCTAGTACGTCTCTCTGCAAAGTCTCATTCTCCAGGAGGCTAAGCCACCTTTGTTCATATGGTGGCAGGGGATAACAGAAGCTATAAAGCCTCTGAAAGCCTAGTTCAGGACTCAATTTTAATTTCTGCCATGTTCTATTAGTCAAAGCAAATCACTAGGCCAGCCAAGATTTAAAGGGTAAGGAGATAAATTTCCCTTCTTGATGGGAAGATTTTGTGACCATTTTTGCAATCTACTACACCATTCTAGCTTCCTTAGTTTTTTTCAGTTTCATTCATTCCTCTCATTTCCCACAAATAAGTCCTTTTTCTATTCATTTTGGATCCAGTCTCCAGACTCCATGTGTATCTCAGCCATTATTCCACAAATATTTATTAAGCATCTACTATATATCAAGATCCATGCTAGGCTCAAAGTCCACCAAAGGATGGTTCTTAACCTTTAAGGAGCTTAAAGCCAGAGTATCAAGCAAATAAGTAAGAAGCTGGTGAGGACAAAGTAAAGAATCCTAGGAACCATTGGAACTTAGGGCAGGGTGATGATTAAACTCGTGTCAGAAATTGTAAGCCAGAAAAGAATCCTTAAAATGATGGTGCTTAAATGAGTGGGAGTCTTTTAGATCATTATGACTCAAATTATGGTCTGTGGACCAGAGGCAGCCTGCAAAGTGTTGGCTACAGGCAAGAGTAAGAGCTTTGAATTTTTTGTAGCAGCCTGGTATTGCTGCAAAGTTTAAGAATGTGATTTTGAAAAATTATCAGTATGTGACAAATTGGAATTTAATTGTTTTAATAATCCTTCATCATAGATAGTCTGAGAAGCACTGACTAGGTAACAAAGGGTGGAAAGAATGTCCCAGGCTAAGGAAATAGCATGTGTGTGGTAGGCTGAATAATGAACCCCCCCAAAGATATCCAAGTCCTGATCGCTAGAACCCATATAAATGTTATATTATATGGAGAAAAGGATTTTGCAGAGGTGATTAAGTTAAGAATCTTGAGATGGGAAGATTATCCTGGATTATCTGGGTGGGCACTCAATGCAATCACTCGTGTCCTCTTAAGAGGGAGGCAGAGGGATATTTGATGCTGACAGAAGAGAAGGCAATGTGACCATGGAAGCAGAGATTGGATTAATATGGCCATGAGCTAAGGAATGCCAACTGCCGCCAAAGGTTGGAAGAGACATAGAACTGATTTTCCCTCAAAGCCTCCAGAGGGATTGCGAACCTACCTACGGCTTAATTTTGGATTTCTGGGGTCCAGAACTATGAGAAAAAAAATTTATGTTGTTTTGAGCCACCAAGTTTGTGGTAATTTGTTATAGCATCTATAGAAAACTAATACAAAGTATGAAGGGAAGGAGGCATGAAGCAGCTTCACATATTCAGGGATATATAAGAAGCTAGAAAATGACTGGAATAAAATATACATGTAGAGAGGGGCAGTAGAGATAAGTAGAAAGAAGGAAGCAGGGACTGGGAAGAGCAAGAATCCCAATTTCATCTCAGACTGGAATTGGAATAAGTAAAGAGAAAGATTTGGGGAGAAAAAAATGGCAGACTAGAAGCAGCCTGCCAGCACGCCGCTCTTAAGGAAAGAAGTGAAAACTGCAGGCAGCTGCCTATGTATGGGTTGCTCTTCTATGAAGGAACATTGTGAGATCACAGAGAAGCAACGTGGGACACGCAGTATGGTAAAAAAAAAAAAAAAGGTGACAGGGTGATACATTTGACAAGATCAAAGTACACACAGGGAGGAATAGGAGGACAGAGCACTGGGGTGCTATGCTCACCCTGCAGGCACTGTCCGAGTTGTGAGAGGGCTCCCTCCACTGCCACAGACCTCTACCTGGTGGGACCAGGGAACTGCATGGAGTCTGTGTGGAGTCATTGCACCAGACAACAGGCGCAGTGGCGATCAAGCAGCAGATAAAGACCTCTTGAGCTCTCAGATGTACGGCATCAGGTCGGCACTGGGCTGGGGAGGGAGTAGACTAACTGGAGGCTCCCCTGAGCCATACTCTGTAACTGGGAGCCAAGAGTCCCTCCCCTACAGTGCAACAGGATCTGAGCATGGGAACTGACTCGGGTGCAAGAGGCTCGACCTGGGAAGTTTTGGACGACTGCTTCAGTGGGTCCTGTGGGGGATGGAGAGAACACCACAGTCCCTGGGCTGCTGGAACCAACCTCTGCCTGTGTGACTTGGCATCCATGCAGTCCCTGAGCCTGTGGAACAGCCTGCCACTTGCTCAGCCCCAACTCTGCCCTCTAGGCCCCAATTGCTTCCTGCCTGCTCAGCCCTGACCCCTCCTTTCAGGTTGGATCAGCCCTGCCACCCACATGGCCCTGCTTCCAGCTCTGAGGCCCTGCTCAGAAGCCCTGCTTCAGGTTCTTCCTCAATCCTGGCTCTGAGGCTCTCATGCTGCAGCCCAAGGCTCTGCCTCTGTGCCTCCAGAGCTCCCACCAGGCTCGGGACACTGCCCCCAAGCCTCTAGCACTGCATCTGGGCCCCAAAACCCTAACCCAGAGCTTCCACCACTGCCAAAGGGTGGAAGGAACAACTCCAAAGTCCAATGCTCCACCAGGGACACCCCCCAGCCTCAAGCCACCAGTACATCATGACATGGTTCAATCAAATGCCCACAGCCCGGGAACCCACAAGCACTGCCTAGGTAGCCTCACCCAGCTGCTACTGTCACCTCTGTGGAGAGACCCCGGGTAGAACAATCCCCATAACACCAGGCTCAGTGAATAGGGTCTCACTCAGCTCCCAATTCAAACATCCTACAACTATCTGGTGAATAACCAAACACCCAGCACAGGCTTGAACAGAGGCAATCATAGGCAAACAGAACAAATCAGAACAGCTGCATTAAAGGCTTCTAGTGCACATGCCCCTCCTCTGCCACATCAACATTCCAGAGCAGGGAAAAGAAAGTGTGCTATCTAGGGACCTCCCTTTCTTCTAATCAAGCAGGAGAGTTTCCAACAATGAACAGGTGCCCTGAAAACCTATTAGCCATGAGTCAAGAAAAGAGGCTTCAGATAAGAAGACACCAGCAAAAGAACCCTGGAAACATGGAAAATCAAAACAGATTGACACCCCCAAGGAATCACAATGGAGCTACAGTAGTGAACTCCAACTACAAAGAAACTGTTGAAATCACAGAAATGGTATTCAGAATGTGGATGGCAAATAGATGAATGGAATTGAAAAGAAAGTTGAAAACCAACAAAAAGAAGCCAAAAAAATTTCAGGAAATTAATGAAAAAGTCACTAAAGAGCTAGACAAAATAAGGAAGGATATAATAGAATGTAAAGAAATGAAAAAGTCATTTAGGGAATTTCAAAACACAGCAGAAAGCTTCAACAACAGATTAAACCAAGGAGAAGAAAGAATTTCAGAGCTTGAAGGCAAGGGTCTTGAGCTCATCCAGTCATTTAAAGAGGTACAGAAGAGAACAAAAAAGCCAGATCAATCAGTTAGAGAGATATGGGACTACGTGAAGCAAACTAACATACAAATTATAGGTATCCCTGAAGGAGAAGAAGAAAGAGCTAAAAGCATGGAAAAATCTATTTGAGGGAATTATTGAGGAAAACTTCCCTGGTATTGCCAGAGATCCAGACATCCAGATACAAGATCAAACACTGGGAAGATCCATGGCAAATAGGAAATCTCTAAGACACATAGTAATCAACTTGGCCAAAGTAAAAATGAAAGAGAAAATTTTACAAGCAGCTAGATGTAAGCAACAACTGACCTACAAGGGAAAATCCATCAGGCAAACAGCAGATTTCTCAGTGGAAACCTTGCAAGCAAGAAGGGAATGGGGCCCCATATTCAATCTCCTTAAACAGAACAACCGGCAGCCTAAAATTCTGTATCCTGCAAAACTAATTTCACAATTGATGGAGAAATTAAGTCTTTTCCAGGCAAGCAAACACTGAGGGAATTTGTAATGACGAGACCTGCCCTGCATGAAATATTCAGAACTGCAATATACATGAATCAGCACAATAGATATCCACCAGTGTAAAATCACCCAAAATAGCTAAATCTCACAACTCCTATAAAACAATAACACAATAAGAAACACAAAGCAATAAGGTACTACCCAATATGATGAACAGAATAGCATCCCACATATAAATTCCATCTCTTAATATTAATAGTTTAAATGCACCACTCAAAAGACATAGGCTGGCTGAATAGATGAAAAAACAACCCAAGTATCTGCTGCCTCCAGAAGACACAACTAAACCACAAGGATGCAAACAGGCTCAAAGTAAAAGGATGGAAAAAAATATTCCATGTAAATGGAAACCAAAAGAGAGCAGGTATAGTCATTCTCATATCAGACAAAATTGACTTTAAATCAACAATGGTAAAGAAAGACAAAGGTGGTCATTACATAATGGTAAAGGGAGCAATTCAACAAGAAGACATAACAATCTCAAATATACATGCACCTAACACAGGAGCTCCCAGATACACAAAACAAATTCTACTAGAGCTAATCAATGAAATAAATAATAGCATCATAATTACTGGGGACTTCAACACCTCACTATCAGAGGTGGAAAGATCATCAAAGCAGAAAATAAACAAAGAAACACTGGACTTAAATGGGACCCTAGAACAAATGGACCTAACAGATATTTATGGAATAATCTACCCAAAAGCTATGGAATATACATTCTTCTCATCAGCATGTGGGACATTCTCCAAGATTGATCATATCTTAGGCCACAAAACATGTCTCAACAAATTTAAAAAAAATCGAAATCATACCATTTATCTTCTCAGACCATAGTAGATTAAAACTAGAAATCAATTCTAAGAATAACACTCAACTCTACACAAAGTCATGGAAATTAAACAACCTGCTATTGAATGATTAATGGATCAATAATGAAATTAAGATAGAAATCAAAAGATTCCTTGAACTGAATGACAAGGAAGACATAAGCTATCAAAATCTATGGGACTTAGCAAAAGCATACCTAAGGGGAAAATTCATAACCTTAAATGCTCATATCCAAAAGTCAGAAAGGTCACAAATTAACCTAATATCACATCTCAAGGAACTAGAAAAAGAAGAGCAAACCAAATCCAAAGCCAGCAGAAGAAAAGAAATAACAAAGGTCAGAGCAAAACTAAACGAAATGGAAAACAGACAAACAAAAAAATACAAAAAGTTCTGTGAAACCAAATGTTAGTTCTTTGAAAAGATAAACAAAATTGATAGACCTCTTGCTAGATTAACCAGGAATAGAAGAGAAAGGACCCATATATGTTCAATCAAAGTAGACAGTATAATTGATAGCATAGAAATACAAAACATTATCCATGAATACTATGAAAATCTCTATGCACATAAACTAGAAAATGTAGATGAAATAGACAGATTCCTGGAAACACACAACCTTCTAAGACTCAATCAGGAAGAAATAGAACTCCTGAACAGACCAATAACAAGCAGTGAGATTGAGGCAGTAATAAAAAGTCTTCTGACAAAAAAACTCCTGGACAACATGGATTCACAGCTGAATTCTACCAAACCTACAAAGAAGAACTGGTACCCACACTGCAGAAATTATTCCATGATACTGAGAAGGAGGGAATCCTGCCCAACTCATTCTACAAAGCCAGTAACACCTTGATATCAAAGCCAGGAAAGGACACAACAAAAAAGGAAAACTACAGACCAATATCCCTTATGAGTATAGATGCAAAAATCCTCAATAAAATACTAGCAAACCGAATTCAACAACATATTTAAAAAAAAAAAAATCCACCATGACCAAGTGGGCTTCATCCCAGAGATGCAAGGATGTTTCAACATACGTAAAAAAAAAATGTGATTCACCACATAAACAGAAGCAAAAACAAAGACCATGTGACCATCTCAATAGATGCAGAAAAAGCATTCAACAAAATCCAGTACCTTTTCATGATTAAAAAACCTTTAACAAACTAGGCATAGAAGGAACATATCTCAAAATTATAAAAGCCATGTACAACAAACCCACAGCCAACATCATACTTAATGGGGAAAAGTTGAAAGCATTCCCACTAAGAACTGGAACAAGCCAAGGATGCCCACTGTCACCACTTCTATTCAACATAGTGCTGGAAGTCCTAGCTGGAACAATCAGGCAAGAGAAAGAAATAAAGGGTATCCAAATTGGGAAAGAGGAGGTCAAACTATAGCTTTTTGCTGATGATATGATCTTGTATCTAGAAAACCCCAAAGACTCCACCAAGAGACTCCTGGAATTGATAAATAAATTCAGCAAAGTCTCAAGATATAAAATCAATGTACACAAATCAGTAGCATTTTTATAATAGACACCAATAACAGTCGAGCTGAGTGTCAAATCAAAGAATCAATACCATTCACAATAGCTACAAAGAAAATAAAACACCTAGGAATATATTTAACCAAGGAGGTAAAAGATCTCTACAAGGAGAATTACAAAACACTGAGGAAAGAAATTATGGATGACACAAACAAATGGAGAAACACATCATGCTCACAGAATCAACATTGTTAAAATGTTCATACTACCCAAAGTTATTTACAGATTCAAGGCAATCCCCATCAAAATACCAATGGCATATTTCACAGATCTAAAAAAAATAATTCTAAGCTTCATTTGGAACCAGAAAAGAGCCCGAATAGCCAAAGAAATCCTAAGGAAAAAGAACAAAGCTGGAGGCATCACACTACCAGACTTCAAACTATACTACAAGGCTATAGTAACCAAAACAGCATGGTATTGGTACAAAAATAGAGACATAGACCAATGGAACAAAATAGAGAACCCAGATATAAAACCATCTGCCTATAGCCAACTGATCTTTGACAAAGCAGACAACAATGCACACTGAGGAAAAGAAGCCCTATTCAATAAATGGTGTTGGGAAAATTGGATAGCCACATGCAGAAGAATGAAATAGGACCCCGCTCTCTCACCACTCACAAAAATCAATTCAAGATGGATAAAGACTTAAATGTAAGGCATGAAACCATAAGAATTCTAGAAGAAAATGTAGAAAAAACTCTTCTAGACATCAGTCTATGCAAAGAATTTATGACTAAGACCCCAATGGCAATTATAGCAGCAACAAAAATAAACAAATGGGACTTGATTAAATTAAAAAGCTTTTGTACAGCTAAGGAAATAATCAACAGAGCAAACAGCCTACAGAATAGGAGAAAATATTCACAATCTACACATGCAATAAAGGGCTAATATCTAGAATCTACAAAAACTCAAATAAAACAGCAAGAGAAAAACAACCCCATTAAAAAGTAGACAAAAGACATAAAGAGAAGATTTTCAAAAGGAGATAGACAAATGGCCAAAAACCATATGAAAAAATGCTCAACAACACTAATCATCAGGAAAATGCAAATTAAAACCACAATGAGATATCACCTTACCCTAGTTATAATAGAATGGCTTTTATTAAAAAGTCCAAAAACAATAGATGCTGGCATGGCTGCAGAGAGAAAGGAACAGTTATACACTGTTGTTGGCACTGCAAATTAGTACAACCCCTATGGAAAACAGTATGGAGATTTCTCTACCATTCAATCTAGCAATTCCACTACTGGGTATCTACGCAAAGGAAAATAAGTCATTTTACCAAAAAGACACCTGTACTCGAATGTTTATTGCGGCACAATTCACAATTGTGAAGATGTGAAAACAATCCAAGTGCCCATCAATTCAGAGTGGATTATCAAAATGTGGTATATGTATACCATGGAGCACTACTCAGCCATAAAAAAGGATGAATTAATGCCTTTTGCAGCAATTTGGAAAGAACTGGAGGTCATTATCCTAAGTGAAGTATCTCAAGAATGGAAAAACAAGCACATGTACTCTGTAATAAATTGGAACTAACTGATGGGCACACAGGTACACAGAGGGAAGTAAAAGTCACTGGAAATCAAGAGGAGGGAAGGGGAAGGAGGGGAGGAGCAACTAACAGGTACAATTAACAGATACAATGAACACAGTTTGGGTGATGGGCACTTTTATAGCCCTGACTCAAGCCATGTATCAAAAACATCTGTACCCCCATAATATTTTGAAATAAAAAATAAATAAATAAATAAATAAATAAAGTAAAAGACTTTGGAAACCATTCACTTTCCAATTGGCAAAGTGTGGCTATATCCTATATGGACCAAAACTCACAGGAATATTGTTCTTTGAACTCATTATAGGAAACAAGAGTATACCTTACCTGCATCTATAAATTCAAAGTAAGTAAAATGGCTTGTATCAAAAAGACAGGCAATAACAGATGTTGACAAGAATATGAAGGAAGGGGAACCCTCGTACACTGTTGGTGGGAATGTAAATTAGTACGGCTACTATGGAGAACAGTATAGAGGTTCCTCAAAAAACTAAAATTAGAACTTCCATATGATCCAGCAATTACACTGCTGAGTATGTATCCAAAAGAAAGGAAATCAATGTATCAAAGAGATATCTGCACACCCATGTTTATTGCAGCACTATTCACAATACCTAAAATATGGAATCAACCTAAGTGCCCATCAACAGATTAATGGATAAAGAAAATGTGCTATATATACACAATGGAATATTATTCAGCCATTAAAAAGAATGAAATCCTGTCATTTGCAGGAACATGGATGGAACTGAAGGCCACCATGTTAAGTGAAATGAGCCAAGCACAACAGTAAGAAAAAAGATGACCATGACAATGGTGGGGACCTCCCATGAAAGCATCTTATCCTTTTAACCTCTCCCAGTGTCTCAGCTGATTCAAAGCTGCTCTTTCAGCTACTCTGAATCAGACCAATGCATTACTACCAGGGTCTTAAATTATCTCCTTGCCTGATTTCGTTGGCTCTGCCAACGAAGTTTTCTTTGCTCTGCACAAGAATATTTGGGTGTATGAAAGAATGAGGACTAGATTTAAGAGATGTTGTGCTAGTAGATTCAGCAGGATGTGAATAAAGACAGAACATGGTAGATTAAAAATGTCTTCAGATTCTTCACTACTCCTTCCATTGAGACACCCCTTCCTCTTGCCTTGAATCTCAGCTATCTTAGTGACTTGTTTGATCAACGTGGCAACAGCGGCATTCTGAGACTTGAAGCTAGGTCATAAGAAGCCTTGAAGCTTCCTCCTGGGCCTCTTGAAACTCTCCTCCTTGTTACTCAGCTCCCATGCTGTGAAGAAGCCTAAGCAGCCCTATGGAGAGGTCCACATGGAAAGGAACAGAAGCCCCTAGTGACAGCCCAGATAAGCCCCCAGCTGCCAGTCAGCACTACCTTGCCAGATGCAACTGAAGCATCTTGAGCCACACCAGCTGACATCATATAGAGAAGAGAAAAGCTGTCCCTGCTGGGCCCTACCCGGGTTGTAAAATTGTGAGCAATTAATAAAAGATGAATAAATGACAGTTGTTTCAAGCTAAAAAAAGAAAATAAGCCAAGCACAGAAAGACAAATATGGCATGTTCTCACTCACATGAGAGAGCTTTAAAAAAGTGGATCTCATGAAAATAGAGACCAGACTGGTAGTTACCAGAGGCTGGGGAAAGGAAGAGGGAGGGAGAGAGGAAGAGGGGAAAAAAAAGAATATAAATGTATTTATTACCACTGTTCTATACACTTCAAAATGGTAAAGATGGTAAATTATATATGTATATTTTACCTTAATAAAAATTTTTATTTAAATTCAAAATAAGTGTGGTAATTGATGTGTACCCTAAGTTCAGCTTTCTCAGGAGAGAAGAACTAGCCAAATCTGGTGATAAAAATGAGGAATTTATATTATTTACCCGGTTCATAAGGACTGGATGCTATAACAAGTTGTAGAGCTAGTAAAAACAAATCTCCCAATTTGTCTAGCCCGAAACACACTCACACACACTCATACACATTGTAAAATCAGCCGACCACACTAACCCCAAAGGAAAAGGGAAAACCATTAAGGAAAGAGTGTGGAAACACTAAGGACTGGCAATTGCTAGTGACATGTTTACTAAATATGCTCAAAACATTAAACATAACACTGGGAAGCAGAGGAGTCACGTGGTCAGAGAAGCCCACTGATTACAATTTCGATTTGATCTCCAATCTGCTTTCTCGGCACTTGGATTCACAACCAGAGCTCAGCCAAATGAATCTGCATCTCTGGCATCTCCAGGCAACTCCCAACTTGGCATTTCTGATGCAGTAGAGCTAGCCAGGAAACCCCTCTTCGGAGGGGAACCATTGGCCAGACTCACTCTATCAACATCCAGACACCATAGTTAATTACAAACACACAGGACCAACCTGACAGCCAGCTCTGCAAGTAGCAGACACCAGCCTTCCCCAGGGAACTGGCATGGCTCCAGTGAGTACTCCCAGTGACAAGAACCCTTTTAAGCAAGACATTCCAAGGCCTCACCAGATTGTGATGGGTTTTGTGTGGCCATGTAAAGGCATTCTCCTACCAGCCCAATCCCCACCAGCCCCCTTGAAATACCAGATTTCTATTCAGAGAAAGTAAATAGAAATCCCTGGCAATAAGAATATATTCAACATTTTAGAAATACAAATAAATTCCTAATCACATCCCTGCTTCCCACCCACCTGGCAGTAACCTCTTTTTTGATTGAAGCCTAGGAAAAATCTTTGAAAGGAAATTGGTAAAACCCTTGACCCATGAGTCAGGTGTGTGGGAGGAAATAGTCTGACGCAGAAGCCTATGATGTCTTTCCCTTTTCTGACATTTTCCAACAAGAAGTTATTCAGCAGGAAGACTGGAAATTTGGCCATAAAATGTTAAGATCCAGGGAATGAATTAGTCAAATGCTTTTATGGAGAATCCATTTGTACTTGACATTAATTTAGTTTGTCTGCTAGAAGGCCAGACTTCTTGGAAAAGTTGGGGCCAGGAGAACAGAGTGCTATGCAACCAGACCCTGACTGCCTGAAGCACCTTAAGAAATACACCCTGCTTCATGCCCCTGCATAGGTATGGTTCTGGCACTTGTACTTGTCACAAGAGACTCAGATAAATGGCTGGATTAATCACAGTACTCCAGTGGCCTACCAGTAAGTGGTGCATCAACAGCCATGACTTGGCCAAAGTCACTCAACTCAACTGAGCCAGAACATCAAGCCAACATTCTACATGGAGTCTTTACATCCCTAAGACAATTCTACTATTGTGCAGTTTGCCACCATAATGTGGATCTTGGCTCTTAGGAAGTTTATTGAAGCTGATTTTTAAAATTCTCACTCTAGCCCATCTGCTCTGCATCCCTTCGGCGACTTATTGGGATGCATTCAACTAGGTAAGATCCTTATGCATTAATCCTGGTTAGATGGTAGAGAACTTTTGTAAATCTTTCTTCCTCAGATGGAATTATAATGTGGACTTCTAGCTTACTTTTTTCTGATGAAGAAATGTGTATTTCTGCATAGAAGAAAGATTCTTTATCCAGAAACCACAGCAGCATTGCATTCCAGTAATCCTTGGTGTACCTTACTTGGAAAGTCTCCTCAAGTAACATTTTCCCATTTGTATTCCATTGTCCTTTTACACACTGCCCCTTTGAGCCTTAGATTCTCAGACTGTGTGCACATCTGTCACACAGGACCCTTCCTCTTAAGCATTCCAAAGGTCTGTGGCAGCATACCAAGTCCTCCTTCCTCATTCTACACTACTCCAAGAAGAAATCTGTGTCCAGAAAGAGAATAGCTCTAATAGAATGACCTTTACTGAGGCTTGACATCTACTACCTTGTAAGCTTCTTAGACACTCAGTCTAATCCACCTGGAGGCTTTGCTGCCTGATGGAATGTGATAAAAAAGGTTGTTAGGCTACAAGTCCTGTCTAAGATTCAAAGCATGTAGGCTGCGTGAGATTCTTAGGCTTACTAAGGCAGACAGAGGGGGAAATATTTCTTAGTTCAGGTGCAATTCTCAAGATGCTTATTAGGATGAACTCTGGTCTAAGAACCACTTTATTGGTACAAAAGTCGAGGCAAGCCTTACTGACAGGAAGGAGACTCTCAGCATCCCAACATTTCATAGGAGCTAACGTAATGGTGATCATAAAACTTGACAAAAAATGACAAGAACCAAGAAGCTCAACTCTAGAAATTTACAGTCCACAGAGGATCAACAGCTTGTATTCTGGATATCTTAAAGGTGAATGCTCTAAAACACCCATCTGCCAGTGGTGATGAAAACCTGGACACCCATGGTTATAAATAATCAAGTCTGTTTTTTACAGCAATTCCAAATTGAACTGGCTTTTTGATTTATACCCTTGGCCAAGAGAAGAAAGCTCATAGACAGAGCTTCTGAGAATAATAGAGGCATGTCTCTGAGGAAAGAGCTAGACTTTGAGATAAGTTACTAAAAAACTGCTTCCCTGAGTAATAGGATAATTGTATCTCAGAATCACAAAATGAAATGAAATATGAACTATATTGGAAGAACCAAAAAAGGTGACAATGTTATTGTATTATGAAAGAATTTTTCCCCCCTAAATCAAGATGTGGTATTCCTAGTGCTCCACAAACTTAAAGGGGAATCATTTATAGTCTGTATTGAAAGAAAAGTTAATTCCATTTTAATAAATTTTTGGTGTTGAAGAATCTGGAGTTTTGGAAAGATACTTGTCCATTGATAAATTATTTACATTTTTTCTCTCTCATATCTTGATTAGATTATGGACATACAGAACTATATCATGGTTGATCAGGTGATATATATATCACTGATCTACATATCACCTGATCTATTGTTAGCAGGTAGGAGACAAACAGCTCTCACCATCACTGACAACACCAGTTCTGTGTCCTTTGAAATATATACATATTTGAATATTAGAACTTCTGAGAAAATCTGTCCTTCAGGGAAAGGAGTAGGTGATATTCATCCTTGCAATAATTATAAAATATCCATCAATATTCAATACAGATAAGGGATTATTTTAGCCTCATTTCATAGAAGTATAAAATGTGAGCTTGGGAAGATTCAGTGACTTGTACAAGGTCACACAGCTAGTAAAGTTCAGAATTGGTATTCCTTATTCCTAATCTTGTTCTCTCTCTAGTATAATATGCTGCCTTTAGTCTGAACCTTAAAAGAACCACATTTCAGAAAAGCTAATAATATCTGTAAATGTCATTATGAGTAAGTGATTTATTTTACTCAATTTCCATTCTTCCTGAAAGAGATGTCTGTATTTGCCATGAGCTAAAACAGTGGTCATTCTACCCACCTAGCAAGAACATGACTCCCCTGAGTTGCTAAGTTTAGGCAGATCAGATAAAGTGGAAGGATGTAAAGTTACAATGATCTTATATCTCCCAGTTGACATAATGCTACTGAGAACCACTTGGAATTGAATAAGTTGAACAAGTGCAGTTTTGATTAATTTCAAAGGAGAAAGAAGTATAGTATTTTTTTCCTGAATCAAAAAGAAAAAAGTGAATTTCAGCAAAATGAAGATCTTATTCTAAGATATAGTCAGTTTTATATTTATCTGCTATATTTTGATAATAAACATGCAGAAGCATTTGAGACATCTTTGCATGTGAATGGTACTTGGTACTGGAAAGATTCACAGGCAAAACACCTAAGCAAATAGAACTATTTAAAACATACAATCACAGGTAATGTCCATCATAATAGCTTTGGTTAACATTCCTCCAGACTTACCAGTGTCAGGCCTTTTGCTAAATGGGCATTATCTCATTTCATCGTCACAACAACACTATCTGGAAAAAACTAGCATCCTCTCCAAGTACAGATAAAGAATCTGAGGTTTCATAAAGTTGAGTGGCTTGTTGGAGACGCCTGGGGCAGGAGGGAGCAGTGCTGGGGATTGGAAGCAGATTGACAGGTGACAGAGCCCCACGTATTATCACCCCAGTTACTGCCTCCTTTTTTTATTGTACCTAGTATTCTATCCATATGCACCAATTTGAGGAGGAAAATAAGGTGGGTTTCATTTCTTTAAAGTTACTTTTTAAACAACTGGCTAACAACAAATTATTTAACTAATTTCCACTCTAAAAACCACCAGCTCAACCCTTCCCCATGATCTGCAGGGCTAACCCCAACATGGCGCATGGGAAATCACCTCTCCACCCTCCTACCCCATTCACCTCACCCTGGAACCAGACAGAAGAAAGTCAAGAGTGCAGCCCGAGCTCTCAGACGATGAAGGTGGAGTGGGCCCGGCAGCAAGAGAGGAGAACACGAGGAGGGGGCAGAAAAGATACCAGACATCTCCAAACCTGTCCCACCACCAGCACCACCAGACCCACCTTGCTGCCCGTCCCGGAACAAGCTTTCTCAACTCTCCTCACTCTGATTGGGTCCCACCTGCCTGCATTTTGTCTAAATGCAGGTGACATTTACCTCCACCCACCCTGTCCTTCAGTCATTCATTTGTGTCTATGTTTGAGTTTCTGGCACCACGCTGGGTGCTGAGGACACAAAAATAATCGAGATGCCATCGCCTGTTGCCGAGGACTTCACAGCCCAGGGAGAGAGTGACATATGACCAGAAAGAGTCCAATGTGCAGAGGTAATGACGAAGGGGGTCAGCAGAGGAAACTCTGGGAACACAGAGAAGAGGTAGCAACCCAGCCCGGGTAGGGCGCGCTGGTCAGAGACCGAGGGAGTCGAGAGCTGGTGTGGGGTCTGAAGAGCGAGCGCATTAGCGAAGGGAAGGGCTGCGCTCTGGGCAGAGTGGACCTCATGACCCAACAAGAGCCTGGTGTATCTAGTGAGTCATCATCTGGAGTCTAAGTAAAAGGTCTATAGAGAGGCAGGTATTTTAATCCCTGCAACCTATAGAGAAGAAAGAGATTGAAGGGGAGAGCCTTCATGCCAACTCTCCCTTTTCCACTCCTGTATTTACTCAAGTCACTCCATCAATTTCATCCCAAATCTTTTCCTATCATGGTCCTCCTCACCTCTCTCTCCCCCCCATCCTTCTCCTACACCACATGCCCCCAAACTCTACTCAAAACCAGGAGACCTTCCTTCTTGACCTGAAATGCTCACACATGCTTTTCCCTCAGCCTGGGCCATTGTTCCCTCTCCTCTTCACCTTCTCCGAATGGTGGCTCAATTATCACCTCCTCAGGGAAGGCTCCCTGATCTCCCTGGCAGGTCAAAGTCTCATGTTATAATATAACCTCTCAAAGCAGCACACATCTTCACTGCACTAATTGAGATAATGATTTATCATTTATTTGGCAACTACTTGATCAATGCTTGTCATTATGCTGTAAGGGAGATGCAACAATGAACAGATGAGCGTGAGAGCATGGGATCAACTGACACTGCCATATATGGCATCAGCTGGAAGCAGCTGGCCTCATAGCACATTCGAATGTCCTATTAAATTTTCTACTAAGATGCCAGCTCAGGGTTCACAATTTGCAGGGTAAGAGTGCCATGCTCTAGGATGTAATATATGCAAATAATCTACACTTAATATATGATGCTATGCCCCTAATAGCTAGAATACACAGGCCCATGATCTCCCAGCGACCCACCTGTTGAATTTGTGTCCCATTAAGGCTTAAGGCTCTGTGGGTTAGAGGTTCTGGGTTCCAGTGGGGAGTGGGGTGGGAAGGGACACAGTGAGATGACCTCTGTACCTAAAGCTATGAGTACTGCCTGGTCCCACTGGACTTTTCATGCCAGTGAACCACCTCTGGGTGCTGTTGTGACTCAAAGAACAGTGAAAGGGCAATTGTAGCAACAGCAACCTCACAAAAGTAAGGCAACCAAGCACTAGACCCCTCAGGAAGGATGATATGGGGCCTCCCAGGAGCCAACTAACCACTTGGCTGAGAGCGAGGAAAACCTAGAATGAGTAGGGGACGAGGGGGATAATGAACAACATTAATAAGCCAGGTGCAGCAGAGGGGGCTGTAGATATGTCTTAAGTCTTTCTGAAGAGTCAGGGATAGAGTAGATTTAATATGAAGTACAAATGTCCCTGAGTGGAGTAGGAGGTAGACTGTGGCAAATGCCACATCCTCTTGGCTCCCCTCCGATGTCAGCTATAGCTCTGGTGAGCCCTTCCATGCACACTGGCCACATCCCACTTCAAGTGTCCTGCAGCGTCACCTTACTTTTCTGCCTTGAGAATTTTTTTTTAAACCGTGGGATCTCTGACACCCTGTCCAGAGGGCAGGCCAGAAGTGCAGAGTTGTTAAAACTCCTGAGGACAACCCTCAGCCTATATCCATACACATATATTGAGAACAAACTGCCTGCAACCACACAGCTAACAGGATCAAGAACTAAGTCTGTCTAATTAATATGACTTTACTATTCTAGGACTCAGCCCTAACCAGCTTTATGGTTTGGAGCAGCAAGTTCCTAGTCTGTAAAGAGGAAGGAGTTGTATTATTTGCCCTCTAGATCTTTTCTAACCCCATGAACCTAAAGACTAATAGTGGCCCTCATTTGCCATAGCTTGTCTGTGTTTGTTTCTCACCCATTGCTCCACCTTAGGAAAATAACATTGCACCAGAGACCAGAGGGAGTGGTGACCGGGACAACCACAATTCAAACAGCTGGTTTCAGAGCCACTAAGGCAACTGCTGTTCTGTTTTCCACCTGTTAGTTAAGTGGTGGGTGAATTAGTTCAAACTTTAGCTAAATATTCCTACCAAATCTAGTGTAGTAGATCTGTATTTGCAGTAGAGAGACCTGGACTATAATTCTAGCTCTGCCGCTTGCTGGCCATGTCACCCAGGCACACCATTTCGCCCCTCCATGAGCCTGGTTCTCCAGGTGTAAAATGGAGATAATACTGGGGAGTTTCTGTGGGGATATGGAAAGATTAAATAGGGTCACCTACACAAGAGAACCCGGCACCACACCGGGCACTTAGAAGACCTTCACGGAATGATTGGAAGGGGGGTCCAGCTTTCCACCAAAGAAAGGAGAAAAGAAAACATGGAAACACTAATGTAAGTATAAACAGAAAGAGCACTAGGTGTGGAGTGAGATTCGGGTTCTAATCTCAGCCATCACCAGCCAAGTGACCTTGGACAGGTCACTTCACTTTTCTCACCTCACTTGCTTCATCTGTACAATAATGGGCCTAAATGAAATGATCACTGTGATTCTGCTTCATCATTTCTGGATTCTGCCATGACCTTGGCTTCCCATTGCAGATGTTGCTAATGTTGTTTTCTACCCGGTAACCCACATCCCAAGAAGCTACCCCTGGAATGGAATAAGATAGCTAAACCTACTCATTCATTGCAACTGAAAACTAATCGGTTCTTTATTAATTATGCCACAGGCATGATTCAGATCATGAAAGCATGGATATGTCAAAGCTATGGCCCTCAAAAAAAATACTAATAATTTTTTCATAATCTCTGTCTTAGAATTACAGTTTTCAAGTGGAAAAAAATAAGGCCCTATGAAATATCCATTAACAAATAGAAGCAGCATTGTCCTTTCTTTCTTTGATAACAGAGTGCTTATCTCCAGTGCCCTCTAGAATATCTATGTCTTATTCTCACTCCCCCTACTCCACCATCCTTCTACAACCTTCCGTTCAAATTGACCCTTGAGGTCTCCAGAAAGGTCCTTCCATGGACCTACAAAATGGTGTTTCCTCTGCTGGTACGGAGAGTAGATCTCTCCCTCAAACAACATCATGTCCCATAACGTCACTATTCCCACCCTTCCAATTAAAGGCTGAATGGCAATAAGGAGATTTATTCTTTCTGCTAAGAACAGACTGAACTTGAGGTAAGTAGACAGCTTATAGCCTATGCCAGGACAAATGCAGGTGACAGGCCTTCTTTCTCAAATAACACAATTTTTTTTAAAAATTCCTTTCACTTCACATTGAAGCTTTTAAAAAATATTTTATAATACTCTTTTCTTTATTCCAAATATTAAAGTGCATATCCCCATTAAAAATAAGAGTCACTCAAATAGATAGGATCCTAGAAATCATCTAGGGATAACAAAAAATAAGTTTCAATGCACACACCAATTTTAAGTGACTTGTAGTGGTTGCCTGCAGCACTGTTGCAAAGGACTATGAGGCTGCACTGACACTCAGTGGGAGTGTTGTGCTCAGAAAGCCAACGTCACTTAGGGGGACAGGGGAAGGAGAAGTGTCTCATGACTATTGTCCTTGACCTAGTCCAGTGATCATCAAACTACAGTTGTCAGGCCACATCTTGCCACACCCATTCAATTATATATTTTCTATGGCTGCTTTCCCACTACAGCAACAGAGTCGAGTCTTGCAGCAGAGTGTGTGGCCCACAAAACCTAAAACATTTACTCTCTGGCTCTTTACAGAAAAAGTTTGCCAATCCCTGATTCTAGTCCAACCCTCTCATCTTACAAATAATAGAATTAAATATATCTTCCTGTTTTTCCTTTCAACTTAAACCTTAAACTCTGATTAGCTAACCGAACCAAAGTAATAATCACTTCTTACTAGAGAGAACACAAATTGGAAACACAATTTGTTACATGGAAGAACTACTGTAAGTGGAATTAAACCACGACCCAGACACCCTAACCATATGTCAACTGTGTTCATGTCTTAGAGATAATAGTTCGGAATTCTGATCTAGATCTTACTTATCAAGAGACTTTGTTTAGTTAAAAAAAATTAAATAGTATGATTTTAACAGAAATAATAAAAAGTATGTTTCACAGTTGTAAATTGTTTTTCTTTGGTGCACATTTCTGTGGTACCATTGAAAGGAAGAATAACAATCTAATATTTATAGTATCACTGTGGGTTATTGCCATCCTTGCAGTTTAAATATGTGACTGAGAAGGAATCCTACAGGCAACCAACTTTATATATACTTATTTTGTGCCTTGACAAACTGGAAGGCATCTCCAGACTTGATTATTTCTGAATACTCCAAAATCTTTAACTAGTATTACAAATACACTTTGAAAATAGTTGGGGGTAATCATGTTTGGTCTAAGATCTGTGCTAACATGGTAGCCACTGGCCACATGAGCACTTAAAATATACCTAGTCCAAATTGAGATGTGTTATATACACTGGATTTCTAAGACATATTATGAAAAAAAAGAATATGAAATATATTATTAGTTTTTTTGAAGATTACATGTTGAAATGATATTTTAGATATATTAGGTTAAACAAAATGTATTATTAAAATTATTTTCACTATTTCTTCTTAGTTTTTTGATGTAACTACTAGAATATTTGCATTTATCTATATGGCTCATGTTTTATTTCTCTTGGATATGCTTCTAGTGAAGAAAATAAAAAAATCTTTATGAAAGCAAGCTCAACGAGATGGAAAAATTAATACACACTTGTAGAAAATGTACTATTATCCCATACTTCTGCTGATGGTATTCAACTGACATCATATCCCTAATAACAATGAGCAATGTTCAAGGAAAGGAATAACACAATAAGGCAACATCTGCCTGTTAAACATGATGAGAAAACTGAGGTCACCTCTCATGACTAAAGGCCTCATCGCCTACTTCTCTAACTTTTAAGTCTTGAAATAGTCCAACAAAATTGGTGAATAATCCCTCCCCAACCCCATATACTCATCTCTCCAGAAAAGGAAGATGGCCTGAAAAATATCTGTTGATCTAGCAAGAATAACAAGAAGGTATAAACCAGTGCAAATAGTTGAGCTGGCTGAGAATTTACTTCATATAATATCACATGACATTGTTTTATCTCTCTTATCTCAGCAAGGATAAAAAGGCCAGCCACAAGGACACATGACAAATACCCACTGAGCACTGCTGAGCCACTCGGCAGCTGCCTGAGGTAGAGCATCTTGTTTACATCAACACACCAAGCCAGGAAGCCAAGAGTGAGGCCTTGGTCCCTGAGGCATGAGGTCCTCACGCTGATAGCCCATGCAGGTCTAGCCACCTCTATCCAGATATAGTCCTGAACATAACAACTTTGGAGATCAGTTGTCTTTTCTGTGAAATTGTCATTAAACCATGAGTAATTTGGCACTATTTTCTGCTTGACTCGTCCTCTCTGAAAATGAGCAGACTCAGGCTTGTGAAATGGAAATTGATTTACTTTCTATTCTTCTTGAGCTCATCTATTTAAGGTCTACTTCTTCTGGGATGTGCCAAGAGACTGCACTGCTTTCAAATGGTGGAAATTTCTTTTAAACAAAACAACTGAAGGAGACTTGGAATGAGAATTCACTGGGCTAATTGGTTTGCCATCCAGCTCTGCATTTCTCACTAAGCAGGGGGAATCCAGCCACGTTCTTCTTGGCTAGGCAGTGGCAGCCTTAGGAGTCACTTAGGTAGTTATGTTCTGCCTCCCCCAGCTGGGTCCACTCCATTCTATATATCTTGCTTATTTAAAATATAGTAACAATTAAAAATAATATTTCTATAAATCTTATCAAGCAGAAATGGCATGATTAGAGGTTAAATTATAATAGTGAGTATTGCAAGGTGAATTTGCAGAGCTTTGGCCCAGTCTTTGGGAAATGTGATTAATATTGCTGCCACTGCCTTCTGGTGAGCCAGCACCACAAACTAACCATTTGATTTCGTAATAAAGTGCCATTGTGATCACCAAAGCAACACTATCCATTTAGGTGCTGGATTAGAATCCAGGCGAGTCCACAGTGCAGTCTTTACACATCATCAACTTCCACACAGGACATAAATTGCGCTAATATAGTAATACACTGAAATCTCAGACCAACTGTTTGTCATCGGATTAGAATGTGATGACACAAAATAAAGATGTGAGACAGAATCTGCGCTGAGGTCTAAATTCACATTGGAAGTCTGGAAAGAAAAGACTGTTTATAAAATTATATCCCAGGAATTGCTGCCAAAGTCAGCCTTCGGCGCAGCTGTAAGTGGGATGGAATCCACCTCCCTGACATCAGACCCACCCGCTGGAATACTGCTCCCCTGACTGGGCTTCCCTGAACGGAAACTCCACGTCACACTATAAAGTAGGTGCTGTCACACCGGCGCCATCGGCATGACTGGATCTTTGTAATGGGTTGGTTATTTGCTCTCTTCCACCCAGCAAAGAGAAGGCTATCAGAGCACTCGTGGTTTGAGCATTCATATTTGTCACCCCCAGGTTTTGAGTTTCGGTCAAGCTGTCAGATTCCATGATCCTACCCTCTTGGCCCTTCACCTCTGATGATGGGGCACCTGTGCTTTTCTTTCCCCTCCTGTGTTCCATGCTTCTTCAATTCCTTTCTTCTCCTTCACCTTCCAGTCCCAAGAAATTTTGACTTCCTTGGTACAGATTCTGCTTCCAGAGACAATGTGCATTATCATTTACAAAACCCAAGGATGTATTTTAATTTTCCATTACTGAGAAAAACTGGGGCCACATGTAAAGGTGTCGTGGAATAGATGTTTATGTAGAAGGTTTGTCTGGGCTACAGATGTGAAGTGACTTGCCCAGAGTTACCTCCTCAGTGACAGAGCCTATGTGACTAAAATCCAAGTCTTCTGACTCTTTTTTGTTTGTTTATAATTTATTTGCCTTGATTTTTAATTTTACATTGATAACTATATAGCTAAATAATATATAATTTAGTTTTGCGTGATGGTATGTAAGTATACTCATTCCGCACGTTATTGGCACTTCTTTAAAACCACTTTTTGAGGCATGGTGGACATACAAAAAGCTGTACATATTTAAAGTATATGACTTGATGAGTTTGGAGATAAAAGTATATACCCATGAAACCATCACCACAATCAATGCCATATGCACATCCATCCCCTCCAAAAATTTCCTCCCACCCTCTTTATTTATTATTATTATTATTATTGTAATATGAACACTTAATATAAGATCTATCCTCTTAGCAAATTTTTAAGCATATTATGTAGTATTATTAATTATAGGCACTATACTGCACAGTAGATCTCTAGAACTTACTCATCTTGCATAACTGAAAATTTGTACCCTTTGATCAATACCTCTGTTTCTCCCTCCCCCCTCCAGGCCCTGGTGACCACCATTCTACTCTCTGTTTCTGTAAGCTTGTGGCTATTTTTGATTTCTCATATAATTGAGATTGTACAGTATTTGTTCTTCTGTGTCTAGTTTATTTCCCTTAGCATAATGTCCTCCAGGTTCACCCATGTTGTTGCCAATAGCAGTATCTCCTTTTTCAAGGGTGAATAATATTCCACTGCATGTATAATATGTGCCATGTTTTCCTTATCCTTTCATCCACTGATGGACATTTAGGTTGTTTCATGTCTTGGCTGTTGTGAATAATGCAGAAATGAACATGGGAATGCAGCTATCTTTTCAAGATCTTTATTTCAGTTCCTTTGGTTATATACCCAAAAGTAGGATTGCTGGGTCATATGATAGCCTTAATTTTTAATTTTTGTTAGAAACTTCCATACTGTTTTTCATAGTGGCTATACTAATTTACATTTTTAACAACAGTACACAAGGGTTTCCCTTTCTCCACATCCTCACCAACACTTGTTATCTTTTTGTCTTATTGCTAATAGCCATCCTAACTGATGTGAGGTGATATCTCACTGTGATTTTGATTTGCGTTTCTCTGATTAGTGATGTTAAACACCTTTTCATATACCTATTGGCCATCTGTACGTCTTCTGTGGAGAAATGTCCATTCATTATTTTAAATGGGTTATGTGGGGTTTTGCTAATGAGTTATAGGATTTCATTACATACTTTGGCTATTAGCCCTTTATCATATCTGTGGTTTGCAAATATTTTTCTCCCGACCTTTAGGCTGCCTTTCATTTTGTTGACTGTTTCCTTTGCTGTGCAGAGCTTTTTAGTTTGTTGTAATCCCACTTGTCTATTTTTGCTTTTGTTACCTGTGCTTTTGGTGTCATATCTAAAAAATCATTGCCAAGGCCAATATCAATAAGGTTTTTCCCTTTTTTCTTCTGACAGTTTTATGCTTTCAGGTCTTATGGTTAAGTCTTTAATACATTTTGAGGTTTTTTTTTGGGGGGGTGTGTATTGTGTAAGATAAGGATCCGATTTTTTTCTTTTGCATGTGGATGTCCAGTTTGCCCAACATCATAAGACTATCCTTTCCCCATTGTATATTTTTGGCACCCTTCAGTTGACCATATGTGTGTGGGTTCATTTCTGGGCTCTTTTCATTATTAATCCAAAATTCTACCTCTAATACATCATTTAGATGGTAGAGTCTGGTACTTGGTTACAATAAAAAAAATTCAAAGATTCAGGGCAGTGAATTAGAATTGCGTAGTCCCAACTACATTTTTAGAAGTCAGTGAATGTACCTTTTTCATACTATGTAAACTCCTAACTGCTACAGTCAGTAAGCAGCTGATAACTATGGATTGACCCATTGATATTTATTCATAATCATTTCTTAAGCACCTGCTATGTACCAGGCTCTCTGCTACCTTATGAAGCACTAATTAATATAATATGTTTTATATTGGAGCATCACCCCAGATGCTTAAAAATGAACCAATCATTCTAGCTGCTGAAAGATGATTAGAAGTTGATATTTTTTTTTATAATTAATTCTTGGTTTTCAGGTTCAGTGAAAAGACAGACATAATAAACCTTAGATGTTCCACCATTTATTCCAAAGGTGGGGTATTAAGATGGGGCTCCTTTATGATATTGGTGTTAAAATGGAGTAACAAAAGCTGAGACAGGAAAAAAGCCATGAAAGATGCTAAGGAGTTGTGATCAAATCACCAGGTTACAGTACAAGTGTTTAGGGATCAGAAGATACTGACTCTTAACAGACATGTGAGTCTGCCGGTTAATTTGAAATTAAGGACAGCAGGGATTCTTAAGTGGGCAAGGCCAACACAGGCATTTCACTCAACATCACAGCAACAGTATTCAGCCATAGTGGCCTCTTTTAAAAACTCCTCAAGCAAGTAGTACTGGTTTCAAAGACATTGTATCATGAACTTAATGACTAAACTTTCAGATGTTTGTTTTGAAGGATGTTCTTAAGGAAAGGAAAAGTTCTGTCGTATAAATAGTCATAATAAAAATTACCATGGTGATCTTTACTTTTATTTCATTTTTGGGAATTAACCATGGCTAAAGACCTTCCTCAAGATGCTATTGCCCTATATAATTCTCCTCTTCTTCCCAAGCTTCGGTTGTTCTTCTGCTACAACAAATATCCATGACTTTTGGATTTGGAAAATCCAAAACAGTTATCACATGCCCTCTGTGTGCTTAAAACGTGTGCCTTTATAGAACTTTTCTTTATACAAATAGCTACCCCTCACATCACATTTTTGTCCCAGTTCTTTCCAAAATAATTTCTCAGAAATCTAAAGAGTTACAACTATGGTGTCTGTCTTCTTAACGGCAGCAGAGACAGGATAATTTTTTGTTTTGGTGTCCTAATAGATTATTTTACCAAAGTCTTTAGCTAATCTGATTACTGTTGAGGATCAAACTAAATAATTCACAAGAAAATAATTATCTATGTGTACCATGTCTATATGACACCTGAGAAGCTGATCAGTAATCTGGTTAGTTTAATCAATGTATGTAAGTCACAACCCTTTAACCATGCTCAGCATTGTACCACAGGCTAAATACTCCAGTTTTGGAATTTATTTTTCAAAGATGGCTTCTTTGACTCTAGCTGTACAAAATAAGAAAGATGGGACTAAGAAGTATAGAAATCATGTGACAATTTCTCTTTAGCCAATGACGGATTCTCTCAACACTCCTCCCCCCCCCAAAACAATGTACTGAAAAACTATTCTGTCATACATATACAAGAGAAAGGGGCCGTAGGGGGAAGGCATAAAAAGAGATGGCAAAGGTACTCAAACAGGGGTTTGAAGGGAACAATGTTGCCTCCAAAACCAAAACATTTTGACATCTGTGTTACAGGAAAACAGCTGCATACCTGGCTGCCTTGTTCTATGCCACCATTATCTCACACTCATTGTTTTGGTTATTCATTGCTTATATAACAAATAACCCCAAAATGTAATGATTTTAAACTACAACCATTTTATTTGCTCACAATTCTGTGGACCAGAAATTTAGGCAGTGCTCAGTAGGGCCGTTCTTCTGTCCCGTATGGCGTCAGCTAGGGTTCGAATGTCCAGGTTGGCTTCCACGTGGCTGCCTCCAGCTGGCTGCTGAAATGGGCCGGAAGATCCAGGAATGCATGGCTTATTTGTCTGGTGCCTCAGGGCACCTCTAAGCAGCCTCTTTCCTCATGCAGCTAGTTTGGGCTTCCTCACAGCATGGTGGACTGACATCTTACATGGTGGCTAGGTTTCACAAGGAGTAAAAGCAGAAAGTGTAGATGTCTTAAGCCCCAGTCTTCAAAGTTATACAGCATCACTTCTGCCACATTCTATTGGTCAAAACTAATAACAGGCACAAACAGCCAAGATTCATGAAGGTAGAGAAATAAACTCCTCCTCCAGAGGAGAGAGGAACAAAAGAAATCCACAGCCATGTTTTGCAGTCTACCACACCTACCAACCTAGTGTCACCATTCATCGGGTCACGCTAAAGCACCAAGTTTTAACTCCCCTCCTTAATCTTTGAACCATTTTCTCTGCCTTCCAAGATCCCTGAAACCTGAAATCCAAACAGTTTAATGATACCAAATGTTTCAAATTAGTGTCTGTCTTATTGTTCCTGGTGGTTGGGGAGGGGATCAATATTAATGAAGACAGAAGCAGTAAACATTGTTAATGAGGATAAAGTAGCAGAGAACCAGCTACTGCAGGGCTGTGTTTCAGCATGCAGTGTGTAAAATGATACGGGGTATGAAAACCTGAATCTTTGATACACCCACAAAAATAACAACCCCAAAGTTAGCACTATGGGTAAATTTTAATAGATGATGTCTTACAAAAAGCTCTTTGCTTGAAATGCAGCCCAAAGACTAAATTAGAGTCAAAGCCCCAGTCAGTTAACTGTGCTATAACATGTGAAGAATTGATTTTCTTATTTTCAGCTGTCAGAGCTGCTACAAAGAATGAGTTTTAATTCTGGGGATGTTATTAAACTCCTTGCTTAACTGGCAGAAAAATGGAACTGCTAGCTGGGTGACGGTGGAGCTGCTGTCGGATTGAATGACACCTGTCAGAGTATGATGAATGACCCTCTCTTCCCCACAATCCCCTGTTCTGTCACTCAGGTGAGGCCCATTAATCTTCATCCTGGGCCTGTCAGGCTAGGCACCCATGACGACAAAATGTCTTGAAGCATTTACCCCCAAGATGCACGGAACAATAGGATCTTCTCATTGTCAGAGCCACATGGAATTAGCATAATTTATTATGACTTCCCTCCCCCTCACTCCCTACCTCTATCACCACCCCCCAAAAAGCAAGTGGGGGCTAGATGGGATTAGACAGATGGAGTGTAGGACCAAACTGCCAACTACCAAGCCCCCTGCAGTGTCTATGGGGGGGGAGCATCTCTACAAACCAATCAAAAAGCTGGCAGTTCAATTACAGAGTAATAAAGGGACATTCATCATTCAATTAGGCACCTGTCATGGTTTCACAAAAGGGAAAACTTCTAACCTGAGACTCCAGGGAGAAGATGCTACAACCAGGAGACAGGGAAATAAATGAAAAAAGGGACAAAGTCAATTACTGGCCAACCAGACAAAAGGATATATGTTTTTAAAAAAAAAATGGGGGGAAGTTCTCCCTAGGCAAAAATCAGAAAAGTTAGATGACCTTACCCAGATTAAAAAGGGCTAATATTAAAAGTAGCATGGTGCCCTCTTCTATGGTAACATCTAGTGATTGAATTTTCCCTTTAGAAGCTGCCCAGGAAACTGAATTTTGTAAGGAAAAAAAATCAGAAGGAAAGAATAACTCTGTTACTCAAAAGCATTGTTCTTTAAATAACTAAGACATGAGAGCTAAAAGGAGAAAGCCTAAGTGGACCTTTAACTTTGATGCTTCATTTTATGGCAGAGGAATGATCCCAAATGGCATTTTGAAAATATGATGCCCTGATAATGACTGGATATAAGAGCTGACAAATTTGATTTCTTTGCAAGTGTATATGCTGGTAATGGAGGCCAGAGCAGGTTTTCAATGGAAAGAAATTTCAAAAAATTTTCCGACTAAAATTCCTTCTTATGATTTAACAGCTATTTTCTAACTTCATTCATGCTGAAGGTTCCAGACATCTTTTATCAGGCAAGTAAGCAGATGAACCGCAGAATGTTGAAGTTAGAAGTAATGCTAGTAATGATCTCAGCCAGCCCTTTCACATTTTGGGACACACAGACCCAGGGCTGCCCACAGACCTTGGAGCTGGTTCTGTGAGGTGCCCAGTAAGTCCCTGTCAGGGACTGGACAGCACAGCACCTCACCTCTACTCCCATGTTCACTCCACGGCTCAGTGCTGCTTCACATATGCTTTGAATTATCTTCCCAAAGATTTTTAAGACAACAACAAAGATTAAAAAAAAAAATCTAGCAAAGCTTCTCATGTTGTAAAATAGACGTAGGTAGAGTCAAGTAAAGTAAAGCATTTCTATTTTGAATGGAAGTTTGCACATAATCACTTTTATACAATTGATTGTTCATTCTAATAACATTTCTCTATAGAGTGTCAAGAGGCAGATTTGTAATATACATATTGTTTCTTTTTACAGTGATTCAGGCCAAGGGTTTCAGAGCAATATCCAGCATGTGTCACCTTTTCCAGGCAGCAGGCTTTCAGACATGGTTTTGAAAGGCCCTTAGTTTTTGTCATGTCCCTTCTTTTTGATTCAGGGAAGAGAATTTCTTCCATTTCCTTCTCACTTTATTTCTTTGTTTTCTTTCTTCTTAAGTTCTTTTTTATTTTCATAATTTTTATTTGAAAAAATACTTGACATTTACTCTAGATAAACTATACAACCAAGATGAAATTAATTTTGAGAACAACTATTCCAAGGAAATGTAAAGTTCTATATAGAGAAGGGAGATGCTTAACTCAGGCTTTTGTGGCGATACTGGACACGGGTATTCTTCTTAAACTTTAAGATACCTACGGGGGAAGAAAAATCTATGTCATGTGTTAAGGACATAGGTGTGTATGTGTGTGAACACACATGTTATATCACAGATACTCACAAATATACATATACACAGCACACACTGTAAATACATTCCTTTCAATTTTGGTTTTGAAGACTCAACTGCTGCAAAACAGAAAAAAACAAGGCAGAGTCGACCTCATTTTGTTGTATACTCAGATATATTGGCAAGCCCTCTCTGCTTTTTTTTTCACAAGCCCTTAAATGTCATATCCTAAAATCAGTAAGGTGGGTCATTCCATCCAGCATGTGTTTTTTGGTTTAATAGGCCTCTGTGATATATTGTCAATTCCACTGGAGGGAGTGGAGTAGGGAAGAGAGAAAATGACTTTTGCTACCTCCTCTCCCCATCACTATCCTTCTGGTTAGAGTCATGCTGATGCATTTTTAAATCCAAGAGACACTGTGGCATTTTTCCAGGTTTACATTTTTTATTGGGAAAATGGAAACAAGATTAAAGGATGAACAGTGAAAATCATCAAGGTCATAATTACTCAGAAATAAAAAACTTCTGAGATGGAAAAGTGTACTTTTTAAGTCCATGATTAACTCCCTAACCAGTGGTGAAATTCCAATAAATGTTTATTGGTGCTAACAGGACAAAGATTTAGAAGAATTGAATCTAATAAAGTTTTATACATAACCAAAATACACAAAAAGTTTTACATTTTGTGTGAAAATTTGCCTTTCAGGGTCCATGTATGTGATGGTGGCTGGACACCGCACCTGGGGTAGAAGGCCTAATTACTGCCACGAACAAGCTGTGAAATCTCAGGTAGCCATTTCATTTCTTTGGGCCTTAGTTTACTCATCTGTTAATTAAAATAGTTGAAGTAAATCGTCTCAAGATCCTTTCTACGTAAAATTATGTGATTTTCTAATTTATATCCTAAAGTTGTGTTTTTAGAATGACCCATTCTGTGTTGATGAAGAAGTTTGAGACTGCAAACAACTACAACCTCCATGGAAAGTACTATGGAGATACTGCAAAGAACTAAAAGTAGAACTACCATTTGATCCAGCAGTCCCACTACTGGGTATTTACCCAAAGGAAAAAAGACATTCTATAAAAAAGACACCTGCACTCGAATGTTTACAGCAGCACAATTCACAACTGCAAGGATGTGGAAACAACCCAAGTACCCATCAAGTGGATTAATAAAATGTGGTATACATATACCATGGAGTACTACTCAGCCATAAAAAAATGGTGAACTAATACCTCTTGTATTAACCTGGATGGAACTGGAGACCATTCTTCTAAGTAAAGTATTACAAGAATGGAAAAACAGACACTACACGTACTCACCATTAAATTGGAACCAATCGATCAACACTTATGTGCACATATGGAAATAACATTCATCGGAAATCAAGCAGGTGAGGGGGGAAGACGGGGATGGATAAATTCACACCTAACGGGTACAATGCACACTATCTGGGGGATGGGCACACTTATAACTTTGACTTAAATGACACAAAAGCAACTTATATAACCAAAATGTTTGTACCCCTGTAATATTCTGAAATTAAAAAAAGAAAGAAAAGAAAAGAAAAAAAAAAAGCCAGTGATAGTTGGAGGCCGGCCTCCAATTACATCGCCCAAAAATAAGAGAGGTTGTATCCTGTTTGATTGCATGCAGTCAGTATAAAGTGTGTATTACAGATAGCATAGATAATAGGGAACAGGCCTATTGGCTCCAACCCTCTGAGAGCTTCCCATCATTCCCACTGGGAAGGGCAGAGCTGGGCCCAGTGCTCACTGCTTATGGAAATTTCTTGGGCTTGAACTGCTTCAAGGACCAGTGGTTTAATTCCATCTTTAGCATATAAAGGTAAACTGAAATTAAATGAAAGTGAATACTGTATATAAGAAAGGGTAGATCAATTTCAAGTTAGCTCTTCTTTAACACAACCAATACTGCTATTCTAGTAATAATTTAAAAAATTTTATATTGAATTCAAATTATTTCTGTATCAGAAAGCTTGAATGAAGGAGAAAAAAATCTAAGCGCTTACAACCATGGTTCCCAATATGTTTCACACCATGGCACACACAGAAAATGATTAGAAGCTAAACATCTATCCCCTGAAAGACATGTCATTATTTTACATATCACTAAGAAAGAAAAAAACAATGTCTCCAACCTTTAACTGCAGAGCTTGGCTTCTGATAGGCTTGTTCTATTGTTGGGCATCTTCCTTTCCTCAAAACTCATAAAGCATTTGATTGTTCATCTCTTCTGTGACTTATTTTACTTTATCAATATCACATTTATACCTACTTCTCTGTTTCCCTGCCTTTTTGTGTACATAATAACTATTTTGTTTCAAGGCTGAATCATAGCATATTTTATTGAAGACACTTTAAGGGAAACTCAACCCAAGGCAAGCAGTACAGCGCACATCACTCAACTGAAGTTAGGACAATATGAACAGCTGTGACCAAGTTTTGGCATGTGCAGGCAATGACAACTACCTCATCACTGCCACCTGGCCAAAAGTGATTGTAAAATATGGCTGGAAAAACACGTTTGGATTTCAGAGATGCTAAACAAGAGGGGAAAACATGCATTTTACAATTCTATGGCACAAGATAAATGGATAAGGCTTCTCTTGGTCCAGGGCAATCAGTCTGAGGGTCCCAACCATCTCAACCCAGCCAAGTGCCCCCAACAGTAAGGACAGCAATAGCCTGAGCACACCTGTAACCCATTCTTGGCACGACTTACTGAGAAGAGCCAACTTCAAGGTCTAGAGAGAGAACTTCCAGGCAATATTTCTCTAAATATGACTCCATAGAATTGTGACTAGTTGAGACTTGGTAAATTAGAATCCATTTGGCAAAAGTCACCATTTGCCTTTGGCTTTGCAGTCTACTTGCCAAAGCTAAGGATTTATATTCATGTATTTTTATTTCTTCTTATTCTTTCAAAGCATTTGGATCCTTGCTCTCTTTTCTAGTATTTGAACAGTCATAACTCGTTGGGGACATTGCTAGGGAGTAGAACATCAAAACATTTCCTTATACTCATCTCTGCCTTGCCTTATCTTGTCAATCTGCCTATTGGGTAGCACCACCTGAGTACTATCCCTCATCCCACCTGTCCAGGGCAAACGAAAAACACTTCTAGTCCTTGCCTTTTCTTATCCTTACTACCTACCTGGGGTAACAACATTGGACAGCATCCCAGCCTCAACATTCCACTTCCTGAAGAATGGAAACTGGTTTCCTGGGCTTTTTTGTTGGCCTTGAGTGAGTGAACTGAATTAACAGACTCAGCACAAGCCCAGCCTCTGTCCCACTCCAAAGCTCACTCCCTTTTAGGCTCACTGGTCTTCATTCAGAAATCTCATTGAAATCAAATCATCCCCTCTCTTATATGAAACACAATTTTGTGCCTAAAATTGTGGCTGATTGTGGTAAATAATTTCTAAAAAAAAAAAAATTAAAATAAGCTTATGTAGAACTGGGTATTTTGCATCAAGCCTGCAGATACATCTTCACCTGCATGACTCAGACTGCAAATGCAAAATTCTGTCTTGTTCTGTTTTATTTAGTTTCCTCTGGAATGTGCAGGCAGTGCTCAGGCCTCCATCTCACAGTCTTCTTGACTACAGATAGACAGGGCTGAATATTAGGTATGACTGAGTACCCGTACTCGTTCATTTATTCATTCACTCATTTATTTATTCAATGAGTTGTTGTCTTATATGCGGCATTCCCTAGGAATTCACAGTCTAATGCAGGAGAATCAGATATAGACAGATAATTACAACACAGTGTGATCATAAGCATAATATACAGATAGGCCCAGAGTATTAGGAATGCACAAAGTCAGGGGTGCCCTAATTCTCTGACAGTCTCAGAAGTTAGACTTCCCCTGCAGCAGACTTCCATCCTCATGTTTGAGATCCTGAATAAGTATTGAGAAGAGATGATGTTTGAGCAGAAGAAGGGAAACTACAGGACTGAAGTCTTTGTTTACACTCCAGGTAAGGAAATGGAGGGTTAAAAAAAGTAATCACACCCACCAAGGCAAAAAGAGGAAGATAGCAAAGTATCAGGAATGCAGCTGGATGAATAATTGATGAGCTGGTGGCCTAACAGAGAGTCTCATTAATATGATCCTGCAGGTTCATTAAGTACTATTCCAGGCTTGTCTTGGAGAGAGCCTCCTGAGTCTTGATTAGGGATTGTGTGGCTTTCGCTTCGACATCAGAACTTTGGGCCTTGGGTTCTGACAACTGCTTCCTAAGCTCCCATCCTTTTACCCCAGCACCTTCCAGAAGCTCTTCCCAATCCCCCTCTCACTAATCATGGGCCCCTAACCATGACAGTCAGTCCTAGTAAATAATATATCAAGATAAATGATAATTGTTCTGTTTTAAGTGTCTCCTAATGAGCATCATAAATTAAAAATTAATATTGCAAAGACTGTATGAATAGCATCAAATCCATAAACAAAGCAGCAGGTATCACGCTTGCAAATGAAAGCTAAACACCTCCCTTGTCCTCCTTTCCATTCCCCACCTCTATCCACCCTCCCCCAACTCCTTCCCCACCTCCCTGCTAGTCTGCAGCCCTGACATCCAAGCTACTAGGAACTACACTGCAAATAACAACACCACTTTCTTTTTTTGTTTTCTTTGCAGATTATTTCTGGCCTTCTACTTACCTATCTGGTTTAGCATGACTTGAAGACCCCATCCAGAGATTTTATTTCTCATCATTTATTTTCTTTAGCCAGAGATGGACAAAGCAGAATTGAATTGTGAAAAACTTTTAGGTGGGACAGATGACCTAGGTTAGATCCCATAGAAAGGTTGAATATAGAGGTGCTTTTACTGGCATTGAATAAGTTCTATCCTTCCCTATTAGAGAATTGTATTTCAAACTGAGTCACATTTTGGAGAAGACTATATACTAGCATGTTAACAAGAGCTTTTTATTCCTTGTTTAGTGGTGCTTTTCTGAATTTTCCAAATTTCTACAATTTCTACAATTTTTGATCATGACCTGTATAATAGAAAAAAGAAAGAAAATATCATTCAGAAGTGAAGAAAAGTACTTGGTCAGACACAAAAGCCCAGTCACAAAGGTTAAAATAACCATTTTATGAGCCTTTTTATAACGCACCAGACACTGTGAGGTGTGCAGCATCACTATCCTTCACAGCAGCACTGAAGGGCAGATGACATTACTCCCAGCATCCTATTGCTGTCTAGAGGGAAAGGAGGCATAGCCAATGGGCTCTGAGCATTCCAACTCCTTTTTTTTGAAATGGACACACGGACCGTCTTGGCCCAATGGCATTAAATATTCCACCGGTGTAACCGATGCCTCTTGTTGGAATTCAGAGCTCACCCAGCAACATGCTGGTTATCATTTGGCTTCTGTCACAGGCTGCCAATGGTGAGAGTGCACAGGGGTCATGCTTATGTAAATATTCCAGACCATATGGCGGTTGCATTTCTCACTGTAAATGAACACATTGGCTTTGTTCTATATAAAATCAGTTTTGGAAAAATTTGACTTCAGTTGCTCTTGGACTAAAACGATAAAGATTTCCTAAGCCCTCACTGATTGCTGAACTCTATACCAAATCTATATGAGCTCCACGTCCCTGAATGCTCTCTCTCAATTGATTCACTTGTTTTACTAATCCAAGGACTCAAACGTTCACACAGCTATATATGGAGAAAATATAAAAACAATTCACCTTTTTGGCAACTGAGCTACATAACCAATAAAGGTGGTTTCACTTCAGGCCATTACCCAGATTACCTTTACTAAACTTAGCTGAAATGCCATCCTGTGCCTTTGAAGAATGTGCACAATATGCACTGGGGCTGGCATTGTTACCACTGTAATTCCCTCACACAAATAGAGGCACTACAGTCGTAATATTATGACAATGAAAAGCTGGACCTCTTTCTCCCTGGGATAACCTAACAATAACAATGGCTAAGCCTCCCAAAACCAAAGTGCATATAAGAATACAGCGCTTAAGCTAATTAAATCTGCTGCAGAACCAGGAGAATTCCGAGAATAGCAGTACACATTTTTATTTTATAAAAATGTTCCCATTGAAACAACAGATCTGAATGCAAATGTAAAACTAAGCATTCGATAATGCTCACTTTCACATCTGTCAACATTTTAGAGAAACTTCAAGAGGAATACATTTGCGGTTCTAGAAATCCTTAGTTTATGCATAGAATGCATTTCAGGGGACTTTGTTTTCACAAGTACCCAGGTATCAAATAAAAACATATCATGGAATCACAGACCTTTGAAGCTGGACGGGATCATGAGAGTCAGGTAGACTTACCCCCTCATTTAACATGTGTGATGAGAGTTCAGAGAGGTTGAGCTATTGCTCAAGAATTACTCACATGATTAGATTTCAGGAAATCTGAAGGCAAAAAAGAAATTAGGGACAGATTTCCCACTGTACCTTTAGCATTTGAATGGCAAATCACTCAGTCTTAGATCAAGGGCTAAGCCAGACAAAATTCACTGGCCACCTGACCTTTCTGTATTTTTATAAGCAAAATTAAATAGAGAATTGAAACATTTACCCAAATTGCTTTGGTTAATTTATTGAGCTTTGTTTAGCTTTTTTTTAAAAAAATGAATTAGAGTAGAATAAGCAGTGTGACACATCTTGTAGTATGTAAATATTAATAAAATCACATTTCATGTAAAATTTATTGTTTTTATTACATCACATAAGTAGTATTTCATGAAATTTTTCATGTTTCAATTATATCTATATGTACATACAGATCTATATATACATACGCATGTGTGTATGCATGTATATTATATATATGCTGGTTTCAATATAAAATGTATTTCTTACTGTGAGTCACAGTAAAAAAGATCAAAATTTACTTCAGTAGGAGTTTTACTTTTCATCTCACTCAACCATCTTTAAAAACAAAATACCAACAACAAAAAGAAAATGTAAAATAGAAGCTTCTCATAAAATTTTGGGAGAACCTTGCATTAAACAATCATTTCCTTATCACTGAAGCCTGAAATGTTTGTTCAATTCCAGGCCTAATACATTACTAAAGTAGAATTTTAGATTACAGTAGATTACTAAAAAGGAGACATTAAACTTAGGAAACTAGGAAAAAGGGCAAATGCACAAAAGATGAAAAAGGAAACAGTTTTCTTTCACTGTTTTAAGATACATTTTTTTTCCTTCAAATCAAAGTTTAGGTTAAACAGCAAATATAATTTACTCAGTTTTTGGCATATAATAGATGTACAATAATATGTGTTAAAGGAATGCTGAACTAAGAGATACAAGAGCAGACTTTAAACTCTGCTACTAGCTTTCTGTGCAAAACTGGACAAAGTTTATAATTTCTCCAAGCTCCAACTTCACAGTACAAAGAGATGACTGGGCAAGAGTGGCGTTTTCTTAAGGGACATTTGCAGAACTCTTTCCATGGGATGTTAATAAATGGCCCATGGAAATAATTTATAACGGATAGATTAATAGGTGGTCCCTTCATTGATTTCTGTGTCCTCCCTCCTCATCTATGTATTCATGATCATCCAATGAGTCCTAATTTCCTGGCTTAGAAATGGTGATCTCCAAAGAAGAAGAAGAAAAAAAATAATCCACAAAAGAAGAAAAAAAAATCCCTCTGGACTTCTTCAATAGAAAGAAAAAGTATATCCAACTACATGGACCAGATACCAGTAAGCTCCTCAAACTACAAAGCAATAGTTTTGGCTGCAAATTAGTGACTTCTTTCATTTTCCAAATGTCCTTTCTTTTCATACATCTGAACTTTCACAGAAAGAACAGTGAAACAAATTGGGTGCGGTGGCGCACTCCTGCAGTCCCCGCTACTCAGGAGGCTGAGGGGAAAAAGAACACAGAAACAGGAGACATTTTTTGTTCAAATCAATACCTTATCTAAAAGACAGCACAGCAACGGGCACTGTGTACCATTTGTTCAGGAGTAGTTCTGTAGTCAGGACCAAGTTGAAGGTCTGGAAGTAGCAGGAGCCCCACCCACCTACTTCTGTGACTTTGGGATCAAAGGAGAGCCAGATGAGCCCCAGCTCTGCAGTTTTGATTGCCATTATCTACCACTGCAATTCCAGCTTGCTAACACTAGAGTCAGGAAACAAGGAAAACCCTTTCTGTGATGAAGTTCTGAGTTTGGGTAGCCAGAGGGCATGGTTTACTTATAATATAATACAGTATAATACTTAAAAGTGTATGTAACATTACATTAGGCAAGTCACTGAGACTCTAAGCTTCAATTTCCTTATGCAAAATGGGAATAAAACCAGAATCTATCTTATGAGTTGTGGAAAGAATTAAATTTATTTGTAGGACTTGACCCAATATCCGATACATAGTAAGTGCTCAATAAATGTGTCTGTTTTTATTATAGTATAACTGAATCCAGACTATGATTGAGAGAGCAAGGATAATGAAAATTTAAGTGGTGTGTTAGTATAGACGCGTTCTGCTGTGATGTAAATGCATTAGAAAGACACTGGGGAGGTATACACATTGAATTGGAAACTAGTGCTGCCTTCATGGTCCATTTTGTTCACTTTACTCTAGCAAATGGCTTGGAAGAGTTGAAGGAAACCAATTGGTCACCCCTAGATGATTAGCAAATCTTGTATTTAATGGGCAGGGAGGGATACATCCGTGTCTCATGAGACATCCTCTTGCCATAAATTTCCATTCTTTGTTTAAAATTGCAATACGTTTTAGACCAAAAATCTCTGAGCATTTTGCATCCATTCTGCCATCCTGAGGCTTGTATATGCCAATGAACATCTCTTAGTTATCATTATGCAGTGCTGATATTTTGCTGTTTGGTCTCTAATCATCTTTACGTGGTCAAATATGGCTTCAGTTTACCCTGGCAAAGCAGATGAGTGCCACTCTTGCTCTTTTAGCTCGGGAAAATGGAGATGGAGCAAGAACAGCAACTTGTCCAAAGGGCCCACAGTCTGCACCAGTGACTGTGCCACTGGACCCTTACATGTGGTCATTGGTCAGATGGCAATGCTGGCCCTATAACCACCCACCCACATGCAAATCAGGATAACACTCACTTATTTTCATGAGCTGCTCAGGGCAGTGAGTGCAAGCCTCAATTCTACCAGGTGTATGTACTGCAGAAATGGTTGACAGGCTGACAGAAGGTATATTTGGGGAGGAAAATAATAGTAAAGACTTAATTGAAGGATATTTGAAGAAAGCAAAAGAAATTACCCAACCTATCTGCAAACCACACACTGGAAATGAATAGGTTCTTTAGTGTTTGGGACATTTTCGTGTTATAAAAATGTAGACTATAGAGCTATTATATCAAGTAATTTATGGGATGAATATTGTAATTCATTGAATGTCACGACTTATCTTTTATTCATATAGTTACTATTCCATTACCAGAGAGGGAGGTTTGTCAAAGGTTAATTATTTTAAATTGCTCTGGCAAATTTATTTTGATTTGTACAATTTTTTTGAATAATCATAGGTCTATATATTCATACATCTTTATGAGGCTTCTTTTTAAAAAATAATATTCTCTGATGAGGCAGTTAAAGCTAGATAAATGCTTTAGTGATGTCTTTAAAATATATTCCCTTTAACTCGGGGTGTAGATCTACAAAGAATTATTATGTTATTATTGTTATTGATATTATAAGTCTATCTTGGAACTTTCTATTTTTCTAAGAAAAATGACAATAAAAAATGGCCAAGAAATTGAGATTTGAATTTTTCAAGGGGTTGGCCAGGGTTGATAGTATCTTTTAGCTCTGGGTCACTATTTGGAATCTCCCCTAAATGGTGAATGGGAAAGCTTTCAGCATCTGCTGTCAGCTGCAGCCCCACCTCTGTTTCATGTGAGGCTGCCCCATGGCTACTTGTGCACTTCCTCGGGTCATGGGACTCGTGGTCCTTGTGGGAGAATAAATGCTGGAAAATAAGGCAAATACTTTCAAAGCTGGAAAAATAATTTTGAATTATAAACCTAAATTAGAAATGAAGCCAGCAGCAGAGAGAGGAATTAGGAAGACTATAATATATACAATATATACAGTACAATACACAGATTAATCCAGTCCCATCTCCTTGAAAATGTATAGCCTCGCCTCTCCCACAAAGCCTTCCTGATCAACCATGCTCGTCTTCTTTATACGTCTCAAATACTTGTATATCAAGTCTACATTTCATTCATATGGTCTTATTGTTATGTAGTTTCTTAATTATTCATAAATTGTTTGAGAGTTAGGTATAGTGGAGTCAGGAGACCTAGTAGGCTCACAGTTAAGCTGTGCAGTTTATTATTTGTATGGGCTTAGAAATGTTGTTTGATTGTCTGAGTTTCTTTTACATCAAGGAACAATAGGAAAATCTACCTATGTGCTTCGTAGAGTTGGCAATACGTCACCTAATAATTGCACACTTCTCCAGGTTTATAAAATTCTTGCATATTTATCTTGTTTAATCCTTCAAACAACAGTATATAAGATGAGCACTATTGCCCATCCATTTTTATGAACATAGGTATTAGATGAATTATGTGAAAATGCTATTTTTAACACTGTGAGCTATTATTATTTTCAGTCTGCAGATTTTATATCATCAATTTAATATTAACAGCCTTGAGGCTACAGGCCATATCTCTCTTTTTATTTTTTTTTCTCATTTTCTCCTTATGTCCCTTTAGGTGGCTTGATGAATAGATTCAGAAGATAGATTTTTCTAGGACAGATAACAAAGTGCTTTGCAAAATAAATACTCAGTTAGCTTGTGTCTATCTATTGCCAGAGTAACTGATTAATTTTACTTGGTGTCAGAAAGAAAATAATAATCCAACATTTGATCAAAACTTTTCACTTTTAACCAGTTGTACTGGTCTTACACACACGGTAAAAATGTTTCTGAATAGCACAGAAACTTTTAAGGCATGGAAATAAAATGTATGTATGCCCTACAGTGCTGTTACTGAGACAAAAGCCATGGTACATGATTCTGGAAAGCGTGAATAGTGGCTTCAGGTACCGAAGCTGTGACATGTTTCCTAGTAACTCACCCCACTAGAAGGGAAGATCTATCAGAAAAGGGCCCTTGTCTGTCTTGTTCATACTCAATATTTTGGGAGCCAGATACACAGTTGGTGCTCAATAAATATTGGCTAAATATGAAGTCTTTCATTATAGTCATATCAATCATACCCTTAAAATCGTATGGAGCTTCGCAGTTAAAGAAGAACTTGGAGTGTTGAAATGGATTCAGAAGAGTGGAACAGTGTGAGAGATGAGACTCGTGAAAGAAAGTTAAGGAAACAAAGTTATTACTCAGAAGGAAAAAAACTAAAGGGAGATTGCAATGTTGTATAGCACCATATATGATGTCTAGAGTGAAGCAGGAGATGTTGGCAAGGGACGGAATCCTCATCTCTGCTGCAAACAGAAGCAGGGTAAAATGTGTTCACCTTGCCATACAAAAGAAGTGCATTAGGTAAGAGTAAATAAATATGTAAACACATACACACATAAAATAAATCCTCATTGAGAAGTGGTAGAAAGTGAAGAGGAAAGTTACAGTATTAGCTCCCAATTATTGAGTTTTTGCTCAATAATGTGTCAGGCACAGACACTATGTGTCTAAGTACTCGACCTACACTGCCTTACTAAACAAATTCTCTGCAGTAGGTACGATGATGATCAAGGCTATGAGCAGTTAAATAACTTGCCCAAAGTCATATGCTAGTGGTCAGCAGAGCCTGGAATTAGTGTCCATCTTCATTTTCTGGATTACAGTGGTCATTTAAGATACCTACCACCTGCAACTTCAATCTTGATCAGCTCTACAGTTTTTCCTCCATGGGGCCTAGAGGATCCTATAACTGGTTTCTATTTTTTCTTAACAGATTGCATGAGAGCAAAAACCAGTTGACAGCTGTGATAATGCAAAACGTTTACTAATGCTGCCTACAGTGTTATTTGTGTGTGTATATATATTTTTCTTTTTTACTCTTCCTGAGTCTTCTTTACTTAGATATCACAGTAAAATTAGAGCCCCATAGGATAGAATCACTGAATCAGCAAGTAGAGAGAGTTCATCTTCAATACAGTATACACATAGTGGTCAAATGTCCACTTATTTTTGAATGGTAGCATCTACTGTCCAAAATGAGATTTTGGTGTGAGGACATACTGGAGCATGGTGTGAGCTGCACCGGCAGCAATGTCGTGACTATAGGAGCCCAAGGTATTACTATGAATCATCAAGGTGGTGGAACGAAAGACAGGCTCCTGAGAATACCATGGAAACATCGAACCCATCCTTTTCTCAATTCTACCAAACACCACCAGACAAAATCATTCTGCATCCAGTGCCTTTACCAGAGACAACCTGATTCCTGTGGTTTGGGATATTTCTAATTTTAATTCTCCTTCACAAAGACCTCTAGGTCCAGAATCTTCCTCAAAGGCCTGTGAAGTGCTATTCTGATCACCCCTTCATGTTTCTGAGCTGCTCGGGGATAATGCTGTAGGAAAAGGCCCCCAGGGGAACAGCTGATTGGGTTCTGGCAAGATGGACCAAACATCTGCTTCAAACAAAAGACATCTGCATATTTCACATTTATTTTTCATAATTTACAGAAGCAACCTGCCAAAATTCAGCAAGGGAGAATACACTAGCATGTAATTAGCTTAAAGTTTGCTTGCTTTAGAAGTATGAGCATGAAGCCCAGGAGCTCACCTGGGAGGACATGAAGGAACAGTGGAACTGCAGTTTGATTTCTATAAATTCTGTTTTGGACCTCGTATGCCAGGGCAGAAGACCCAGCCCTGCTAGGCTTGGAAGGGAGAAGTAAATATGCCAGACATGACACTAGAAGGTTCTTTTGTCCTCATGTCAAGTAAAAAACCTCTATACCAAAAGGTTGGCCAAAGGAAATATCATTTATTAAATAAGATTTAATTAGGCAGAAAGATTTTGCTTTGACTACTTCGCACTGCAGTGCCCAGGTTAGATAATGATGCAATGCTACATGGCTCCTAATGAAAAATGTATACTCCTAGAGTGCCAATGGCATGGTAAGAAATCATATGTGGGGTGTTTCATTATTGTTCAAAGCATCTGAAAATCATCACTTGCCAAAAAGTACTGGAAAATATGTTGGTTTCCTAGATGGTAGTATGTTTGGAATATGTGATAAATACATAAAGAAAACAAGATAATGGATAATATGATCAGTCTTAATATATCCTGGTGGAATGGATACAACAAATTATCTGTCCCCTATGAACTACAACTTTCCAGTTGAAATTCAAATTTTGCAAGGTCATAATTACATGAAATAACTAAAGCTTGCTTAGTAAAAGAATAAAAGAATTTTTGAGGAGAGAAAGAGAGGTTTCTTTTCATTTCCAGCAAAGGAATTTCAAACCTATGTCCAGTATTTAAAAAAAAAATTAAAAAAAAATAAATACTCACTATGAGGTCCTGTGGGATTTCCCCTGATCTGAACTCCAGGGAGAAAGCATATCTATAGTTGAAGCAAAGATTTGCAAAATGTTAGGCACTGTTCCGATATGTTTGAAACATCAGACTCCTGGTGGGAGAAGGAATTGATATTTTGATTTTGCTGACTGTCTATGATCTTCTAGTCTTAGTCATTGGTTTACAAAAGCAATTGTGTTCCTGATTTAGTTGTAGACATGATGATGACTCTATAAAAATCTATGCAATACTACCATGGCAGTTCCAAAGGATTTAGCATCTTAAGTTGCATGTACATTATAGAAGTAATGTGTGCAATTCAGGCACGATGATACAAACACACAGTGCAGTCAGACCATTTATCTTTTTGATAATTTCCCTTGCAAATTATTTCCAAAGCACCTTCTGGATGCATCACAAGGACTCTCCACTGAGGAGTAGCCTGGAACCCAAATGTATCCTTATGGCATAGCTAACGTTTTTTTGTTTTGTTTTGTTTTGTTTTTCCAACGTGCCTACATGCTCAGCATTTGAGTTTATCAACACATTCATGGTCACTGAGGCTTTTGGCAAAGGACTTTTTAGCCTCTCCACCCAAAAAGTAGATTAGTATCTCTAGTTGGAGCAGAGCTGAGATTCAACCTGGTTTAAGCATTATGTCTGAATAGTTTCTAGAGCACCTTCTTTTTTGATCTTCAGAAACAAAGGGATCATATATGTCATTCTTAATTTTTTTTTCCTATTGCATCTGTGATTGAATTTTGTTCAACAACACATGCACATCTTGGCCAAGACTGTTGGGGTCTGTGAGGGGAAATCCCTGCTCAGAACCCCTCACTCTCATATTTTTATTTCATTCGTAAGATAATAAGCAAAAAAGGCCCACTTCTTCCTAGCTTGTAAATTTTCCTGGATGATCGTATTTCTTTGTTAAAAATATAAAATGAAGCTTTAGGAGTCTTTAAAAGTCTAAAGAAAATAGCTAATAATGGTATCTTTTTATTGCCCACAATTCATCCTTTTAAAAAAGGCAGTTATGTTCTTAGAGTTGATTATTGCTCAGTCTTAAATTTTCTAATTGTTTTAGATTTTTCACTTATTTTAGACATTTTCACTTTGCCCCCTAGAGTAAATTAAGACGAAAGGTAAATTAAAAGAGAGGAATTCAACATAAAGAGAATAAATAAACAAAACACAGATTGCAAAGCAGGAGTGAAAACAAGGTCTCCCAGACCAATCTGTTAAAGGAATGCTACAAATGTGAAGTGTTTACTATTTTAAAACATTAATCATGTACTCACCCTGTTTATTTAGCTATCAATAGTTTTCCTGTAACTCTGACTTGAAAATGTGTAAGCTGTTTAGAATTAGGTCTCAAACTGAAGCCAAATGATATTTTGATTATTTATATTGCCTCGCTAGTCTTGAAACTTCAGAGCTGCAGTCTTTTCATTTCAATTCACACCTTCTTTAAAAGTCATTATTATTTTGTATAATGTGACATCTCAAATAACTTTTATTGCCACCCACTACTATATGCCCAAGCCACAGCCATTAAAGATAGGGAGCCCGAGTCCTGCATCAATGGGCCTATTCAGAAGATTGCCACCATCTTGCTTTTACCTAGAAGCCAAGCATCGACCCCAAAACACTGCATTGTAAGACTGGACCAGTCATCTGAATTAGAAGTCCCCAAGAGCTGAAAGTTTCCCAAGTTACTGGCAGTATTTTCTGGGCAGGTATTAATTACTTTTATTAATAATAAAAATTCATAATTGGATCTGCTAATGGAATAGTCACCAAAACTACTATGCATTCACCATGAACAGGAGCTTTTCCTCTGATCTCACAAAATTATAAGTCTTGTTAAGGAGAGAAACAGTCCATATAAGGTTGATTTATTATTTCTACCCATTGAGAAAGACAGGAAAATATTAGAATTTTTACCTGGAACAAGAACATGGAAGAATGCACCTAGACAATGGCATGGACAAGATTCACAAAAGTGTATATTTCCTTTGAAAATTGTTATTGCTGCCACAAATTTACCCATACAACACTCAAGTGTGCTGGAAAACGGTAGCATCTTTGTTTTCTACAGCCGACTTAAAACTCCTCAAGTACCCCTATCCCATTTCTTCTAATTTTAACAGCTCAGCCTCCTGTGAGAGCTGTTTCTTCCCCCCACCCACCATCTTCCCTAATTGGTGTGGGGGTGTAGGGCCTCACGGTGGGTGTCACTCTGGCTTTGGGACCGCTGTATGCTGCAGGGTCTCATTTGGTGCTTGGGTGCCGGCTGACTCTACATGTTTCACATTCAGTGTTCGAAGGACACCCAGCCTCCACACCCGGCAAGGTGACCCATGCCTCTCCTGGCACTCCGCCTCAGCCTCCCTGAAGAAACTCAGAAGACTAGTCCCGACCTTTCTCTCCACCGTTGCCGAGAATCAGAAGGGCTGTCTTTTATCTCTCCTCTCTTTCAGGCCACGGGGATTTCCTCCCGCCCTATATCATCCTCCTCCCAAAAGTGATATTTGCCTTCCCCCTTTCTCTACGGCATTGACAGCAGAGTAGCTGTTGGGAAGGAAGGGAAAAAAAATAAAAGTTTTGTCAGTTTCATAGTTCCTAATGTATACCGTGTAGAGAGCCCACCATGGGCGCAGTGGGTCCCAGCTGCCTCCAGTCCCTCCTCTCTGGGTCCACCTCCCTGCATCTTTCCACTGGTAAGCCCAACCCTGCCCTCTGGTGCCCAGTGCCTTCACACAGCACTCACCTCCTTCAAGCCAAACACTTCTGGACACTTGATGTCTAACGTCACCGTAGGCATCACCTCTCTTGGGGGAATTGCACAGGGCTAACACTTGAGCCAATGCAATGAACCACTGAAAGTGTCATTTTGAGCATTCATGGTTGAAGAGGAGCATTGAGGAAAGAAAAGGAATTTTCCAGATTCCACTGAAATAATATCCTGGAGATGAGATGGTCTCTTGGGATTTTCCTGTTTATATGTTCAACCAGAGATGTACACACATGCGCATGTGCTGCATACACGCAAACCCACACAGACACTTCTAATTGAAATATCCAGGCATGACAGTGTGAGATTAACAACTATAAAAGGACCTTGAAAATTTATAAATACTTTATAAATATTTAGTGCTAATGTGTGTGTTCACTCATTTGGCACAGACCTCCTTAAATAAAGAAAAAATCAAGAATTACAGAAATGACACAAGCTAGCCCAGGTACATCACAAATAACTCAGTTGGTTCCAGAATCCCCTAAAGAACCAGCCTTTAACGCACTGTTTACGTAGTGACTGAAATGAGCACATTGTACTGCGACCAGTCGTTGAAAACAATGTCCACTGTCCTATCCTGCAAAGGATGTAATGTCAGGCAAATCTGAGTATGTTTGTAAAAGTTGATTCTTTGTCTTATTTTGTTTGTTTCATATTCACAGGCTATGAGAGTTGTGAATATTTTTAGTTACTGAAATGAAAATAATTTTTATTACAGTATTTCTAATACAAAATAATTCTTAGAGAATATGTGGTACTTTTTTTCACTTTGCTATTTCCCTGGAATTTCTGATAAGAGAAAATCTTCTGCAGGATTTAGTAGATGTGCCTAACCTTGGCCTGGCAGCTCTGTTTATGCTTCATGCGATAACATTTTGAGGAACAAATCTGGGTTTGCCTGTGTATGTCTTGATGGTCTTTCGGTCTAGACACGTTTAGACAAACTTCAGTGATGTTTTGTTGAATTCATTAGTTCCTGGAAGGATCAACTAACTATCTTAAAATTCAGTATGACACTTTGGTCAACTCCTTTGCCTCCATTGCTAAAATTTTCATAAGTACCCATTAAAGAGTGTTGGCAATCATGTTGTTCTGAAGTGGAAAAGTCTCTAGTCTTGGTTGTTGGTTGGCTTTACTGGGTAGATTTTCCTCCTTTAGAAGAGACTGTTACCACATCACTACTCAACCTTCCTTCCTTCACAGCACAAAACATGCCTGTTTGTTATGGCACCAGCATTCGACAGGGCTGCTGCATGTTCCGGACACTCAAGCATGCCGCCATGTTTGTGGCACCTCTCCTTCCATGCTTCCAAGGCCCTCCTCAGGCAATAGGGCACCTACACTTCACATAATTCTCCAGAGGAAAGAAAAATGCAAATGTAGAAACCCACCTTCCACAGTGAAGAGCAACATCCTCTTCCAAGGAAGGCAACTTGCCTACTGCTGGAGAAATAGTTTATTTCTTGAGTTTAATTTAGGTGGTCACTCAACAGCCAATATTTTAAAATTTAATTTATATATAATTTAATAGCTACTCTAATTGAGGTGCTTATTAAGTGTGTGATTCCACTGTTTTGTGTCTTAAATTATCTCCAAATTTCAACAACCCTCTGATGTTATTTATTTTATTTATCATGTTTTATTATTTTATTTTCATTTTAAAACTTCATTATTTATTTATTATTACTTATTTATAAATAATAATACATAAATTATAAAGTAAATAAATACATTTACTTCTCTGAGCCATTTTTGAAAAAATCTAGGCTCAGAGAAGTAAAGGGATTGGTCCAAGGTCATGCGGCCAGTAACGGTGCAGAATAGGATTGCAAACCCAGGATTTCTGAGTCCCTGCCTAGTGTTAGATTTTATATTTAATAACTTGGGGCACCATCTTCTATGCACTCAGCCCACCTATCACCTCAGCCACAGTGGTGGCAGCCAGTCTTGCACAGGGATAACCTGCAGTGTCTCACGCAGCCCAATGGCATAAGGAGGTCCTCTGACACAATGACACTGGCCTGACGCACATGCAATGCCTCAAGTGCCAGAGTTTATCATGTCACCTCAAGAAGCTGGTAAATAAAAGTTTTTCCTTCCTGTTCTTTGGGACAATTCTGGAACATGTCTGACAGCTCCTCAGAAAGTGCCAGTGGGATCCAGTTCATTACCCACATTGGTAGCCTACTCAGTAATGCACCCTTAAATTATTGCACTCCTCCGGTCCCATTGCTTGTTGCCTAGAACTACTTCCACCCCCCAAAAAAAGTTTTGCCTTAGTTTCTGCTCTTTGGAGGGAACCCAGAGGCAAAATTTAAGTATACTATGTCACACTTGAAAAGTGGCAGCAGAATATATCAAATGAGAATAATTTGTTTTTATTTGGGAAAACTTTTAAATGGGCTCTTTGGGTTTTCAAAGGCAAGTTAGAGTCTAATCTAGAAGGAAAACCATCAGCTATGGGAAGAATCCAGCAATGTAAAATACAAGTGTTTTGTATAGGCAGAGATGTTATTCTGATATTAACCAAGTAGAATTGTCTCCAAACTTCAACTATTCTCTGATGTTATTTATTGTATGGCCGTTTTAACGCCAGGCCTCGGGGAGGAGCTAAGTGTTTAGACAGAAAGAAGCAGAGAAAGGAAACTCTGACATGGGTGAGGGCATGGGCCCCAGAAATGTGTCAGGACACCTAGGTCTAAGGAAAGAAATGGCCAGAGGGATGGCTTGTGATGGAGCCTGACCGACAGATGTCAGGACTAGCAGCACTTGTTCTGGAGCTGTTTTTGCAGTGTGGCTCTCGGGCTCTCTGCAAATCATCAGCAAAGGCACTTAACCATGGCAACTTGATGTGACTCTTAAGACAAACTGGGGAATAGAGGAAGGGGCTGCATCTGTATTTGGGGAGGAGAGAAGAAGTCCAAAGCCTACAGAAATGCTACCTAGAAAGCAAGTGGCAACAACAGAGCAGTTTTATGATAGTAGCAGCTCAGAATGAGCAGTGACAGTGAGCGTGACATCTAAGCACTACCAGGAATCCACAAAATAATTCAGTGGCAAGGTTCCTGTACTTAAAAAGAAAATAAATTTGAATTGTTTTATTAATATCAAGATAAACAGAAATGAGAGATTTAGCAACATACACAAACATGGAGTTAAAGAAATGGGCAGGGAGTTTTTTATTCATACATTTCATATAAGCCCCTGAATATTCATTTGTTCCTTAAACATTTGTTAGATATCCATTATGTGTCAGGCACTGTTCTAGGCATTGGGGGGAAAAAACATAAAAAAGATACAACCTATATTCTACAGAGGGAAAATAGAAAAAAATTACTAAAAATATGGAGTCTATTGGACATAAAAGAGGGAAGGAGAACAGGAGTGTTCCAAAAGTGGAGCAATAGGAAATGGCACTATTTCTATCTTTCTTGAGAAACAGCAAGTTTTGTGGACTTAACCTCTCTCCTAACTACATCCAAAGTGTTACTAGTTATGAACTAAACTTGGGATAATTACTCAAATCGTTTTCCATTTTCTGTGGTAGAGATGAGGAACCCCAGTTGAGAAAGACAGGAGAGGCATGGATAAAAAACAGATCCTAAACCTGGTTTGTTTTGTTTTATTTTTGGTGGTAGTTGTTTATTTTTTAAGACATTCAAACCACCTATATTGGTGGCTGTTATTATGGGATAATTATAGTAAGAAACAGCAAGACAGTTTGGCCTCTACAATTTGTTTGGTTTTGACTAAATATTTGCCTTGGAAGAAGTATGTGTACAAAATTCATTTAAAAAGATACAACAGTCACCTCGTTACCTCCCTTGGAGTTTTGCTTGAGGCTTGAAGGAGACTGAAACCACCTGGACACCACCAGAAGCTACACCAAGGAGCAGGAAGGTAAGTCCTTTCTGTCCTTGACACTTCATTTTGATTTAGTTAGTTTGTTTTGAGGCTCTGGCCATCCCAACAGGCTGGAGATTCTCCTATTGCCTAACACTGGCAAATATGCTCATAAAATATACGTGAAAATGGTGACAATGTCTTATAAGCTTGCCCATTTGAATCATTTTGTCCATTTGCTCTGTACAGTTGCACAGTTTCCGTCCAGTGCCTGTGGCTATTTCTCAGGAGGTGTGACCCACCTCATGTTCTACCTTTACCTGGAGTAGACTTAGTTCATTCAGAAAGATTTTAGTACCCCCCTAATGAAATAATAGATTGAGAAAGCCTTCATGAATTGCTGCCAAAATCACTGGTGAAAGGTTGATGGGAAATTTTATAATGGATGGATCAGAATGACATCACCTGGGAAGGCACTCATTGATCAACCCAATATTATATGCTTATTGATAAGATGCAATAGGAAGGACACAGCACCACCTGTGAGTCTTAGTGTCTACAAATTTAAATCATAATGTAATCAAGTGTCTAACTGGTGTGGAAGTTAAACCACATCATGAGGTAGTAATTAACCAAATCCACTCCTCAGAATAAAAAATAACTGGTTACTCAGATTAAAAGTGGAGGAGAGGAGCTCTTATAGAATAAAAGGAAATTAAGAGAAATAATAATCAAATGCAATCAGGGTGTAAGTTCCATAGAGTTCTTCCCAAGGTGGACATTTTAGACATTGGAGTGGCACAAACCTGTATGTGCAACCAAAGCTTCTTAGCACGATTTCTCCCCCAGAAGACATGTCTCATCTAGTTCTATTTAGAATTGTGATTTCTCTCCTCTCATGATCTCTCTGGACTAAAATCCTGACTGTCACTGAGTGATGACTTGATCTTTATTATTAAAACACCTCTTGTGACTAATAAAATAAACATGGATCATAGCATCCTTCAATGCTTCAATCTTGGAGAAAATGCCGTAGAACTGGCCTGGTAACACAGTTTCCAAGAAAACTCAAAAATGCCTCATAGTATTTTCAAACCTTGGCAATCAAATCAGAGCTTTGGAGATTTTTAACACACTACATCCACACCCACACCATAACTCATTCCAGCTCCCCATCTAGAAACCCAGCTTTGGGTTGGCATCTGAAACTTGACTTATCATCCTAACTTCATGCCCAAGAGCATACATGTTAGAGATTAGTAATTAGCCATTGGACCTAGAGTAGCACCATTTTGTCTTTCTGCATATGGATTTGATCACTCCCTAGAAAACCCAAGAAACTTGAAGTGCTAGTGATATTTCACAAAAAATTATACTCTGAACATGGCTATATTCAGCCCACAATTTGTGCTAAGTTTTCTGAGACAGAAATGTATCAGCAAAGAGTCTAATGCATAGCTTAAAATGGTTGATTCAAGACTAAATCAGCAACGCTAATTTCTTGCAATGCTAGTTACATATGGTTGCATTAATATTCCCTTCTCAGAAATCCAGCTGAGAATCATTATTTAATGAAAGGCTTACAAATTGCATCCTATTTAATGGCTTTCATTGCAGACTCTTTTGTAGAAATGCAGAACACATGTAAGTGGCCATGTAAATTCTATGTTGCATTTGCAATGAGCTGGAGAATTTTATTTATGCACACATGAAATATATATGTATGTGTGCATAATGCATATATAGGTATATATTACAGATACATATATACCTACGTACAATAGGACACATATGTAATATATATTATATTACTAAAATATAATACATATAGACAATATTTATATAGAATGTATATATCAAGAGATCATTCTGATTGGTAATTTCTAAATTCACAAGTTTAAGGGATACATTAAGAGAGATCGGGGGGCACTAAAAAAAAAGAAAAAAAAGATTATTAATAGAATTTGAGTTTTCATATATAACTACCCTAGATTTGAACACTGGCTACGCCATTCATTAACTGTATGTCCTTAACCAATTTTACTTTCTAATCTTTAGTTTCCTTATCTTTAAGATAATAGTAACAATATCTACTCCCCAGAATGTTATTAAAAGATGAAATGAAAAAAAAAAATCAAGCAAAGTACTTAACATAGTATCTCGCACAGAACAGGAGCTCAATAAACATTAGCTCTGTTTCTCATGTGAAAACAACAAAAAGAAAAATCATAGTTTATTACAAAATAAAGTGCATTATTTATGCATTTGTAGTTACTAAAGAGTTGAACCTAAGTGGGGAGATGAACCAAAGATCTGTGGGTAGTCTGGAGACAGATTATAAAGGGAAAAAAGTTTGTGAAGGCATTCATATTTAAGCACTAATATGTTAGAGTTTTTCCTTAAGGCCAAGATATACTATCAATACTACCTGATTCTAATTATATATATGGTCATATAAGATATGATTCTTATATACCATAATATATTTTATTTTTTATCATTTTGCTACTTGGTTAACTAAATTGTCTTAGTTATCTAAATAGCCCGTTTTCAGGTAGAACCTTATAATTTAATAACTCCATATTTCTTACACTTGAAAAATTAACAGAAAAAAATTAAGAGATTGTTCAGAGCCTCACATACCTAAAACTATGAACTTGGATTTTCTGTCACCAAGAAACAGACACAAATAATTTGGCACAAGCAGAATTTTTTTTCTTTTTTTTATTTTGAGACAGAGTCTCCCTCTGCTGCCCTGGCTAGGGTGCAGTGGCGCCATCATAGCTCACTGCAACCTCAAACTCCTGGGCTCAAGTGATCCTCCTGCCTCAGCCTCCCGAGTAGCTGGGACTACAGGCACGTGCCACCATGCCCGGCTAATTTTTCTATTTTTAGTAGAGCCAGGATCTTGCTCTTGCTCAGGCTGGTCTCGAACTCCTGAGCTCAAGCAATGCTCCTGCCTCGGCCTCCCAGAGTGCTAGACTTACAGGCATGAGCCACTGCGCCCAGCCTACAAGAAGAATTATTAATGTAAGTATTTGGGGGTAAACATTTTTTAAAGTAGACTTAGACTATCCATTTTTCAGCAGATGGTCTAAGACTAAGGCAATAAACCCTCTGGGCAGAATGTCGAAAGGCAAAGCCCCCACGTACTCAGTCAAGAAAGTAATCACCAATTTCTCTGAAAGGTTTCCAAATGGACCCAGAGCTAGAGAAATCTCACATAGTAGAATCCTTATTAGTACAAAAATCATGGCTACCTTGACACCTGGCTACTTCATTAATTATTTTGATTCAATTGAAGTAGTTTTTTTTTTTAAAGGAGGAAGAGAGTTGACTGATTTTTCATTTAGTTAATTTTCATTTGGCCTAAATATTCTTAATATACTCATCTTTTAAATCTTTTACCAACATCAATAACAATCATGGTTTTATCTATTTTATAGAGTGCTTTCCCATAGGTTATATTTTTAACTACATCACGGCCTTCAAGCTACATATTGTTGTCCTAATTTCAAAAATAAAAAAAAAATGAGGCTGAGAAATCACACGACTCATCCAGATTTTCACAGCTCATAAGTAGCAACTCCAGATACGTCCCCACCCAAGCATCTCCTTTCTGTAGAATTGTCTGGGGGCTGTGGCCATGCATTCCTCATATGTTAGGTGTTCTAAAATCAGAAATGCATTGACGACAGGCTTTCTTTCTTTAAGAAGGGAAAAAAGTAGTTTATAATATTCTTAATTAGGAGTAAAAAAAATATGCCCCACAGAAAGACCCTGGCTGATTCTAGCTCCCACTCAATGGATTTAAGAAATGAGCTAAATCCAGAGGAAGCTTCCAGCAATTGAAAGAAGCCATGAGTTCACCATTTAAACCAGGAGTTCAGTGTCCATCTCTGCTGTCAGAAATTTGAAGAACATTCACATTTTCCATGTGCTTTATCAATAGCTACCTCAATATTTCTAAACTATCTGTCACTGTAGTGCCTAGGTAATTAGACAGAGGTGCACAGGCACTGTATTATTTGAACATCATTTCCATGGAGCACAGTCAGCCATACCATTTGTCATTATTTCAATGGGCTTCTTACCACTTAAATAACTAAAGTGAAAAATTACAATTTCCTCTAAATTCATTTGTACTCACTTTCACAAATAATTTTTGGCCGTGGTCATCATACTGAACATTGGCTGTGTGTCAACTAAATCCTTGGAGATAATTTCAGCTCAATTGATCGTCCTCATTAATTTCCCAGAGGCAATTCTGAGAACTCTTTCCTTTTTCCCAAGTATTTTTTCAGATGTGGGAACTCACTTGCAAATACACTTATTCTATTGGTTCTTTTTTGATTGCATTATCTATGGTGTATCTCATGAGAAAATGACTCCTAGGTGATCATAAACCATTGTGATTAGGTTTGGGGTCTGGCTCTTTGTATAGGCCTCAGAAGAGGAAATAGGAAAATTTTGAGATGTTTAATCTAGGACAGGGGTTGGAAAATTACAAATCTGTACCACCATATGGTTTTATAAATAAAGTTATATTGGATCACAGTCAGGCTTATTCATTTGCATATTATCTGTGGCCACTCTTACCCTATAATGGTATAGCTAAGTAGTTGTGAAAGAGGCTCCACAGAGCAAAAAAAAAAAACTTGAAAAACTTAAAATATTTACTAACTACACCTTTAAGAAAAAGTTTATAGATCCCTGATCTAAAGGGAACTTTGGCTGCTGGCAATAGTTTAAAAAAAATTAAAAATAAAAAAGTTTGCTTTAGCTGGCCTTCTTTTAGCCAGAATCCAACATTTCCTCTCATTTCAGGATCATTACTGATGATCCCAGTGATGTCCATGAGGTCCTGAAAAGGCTTGATGCACCTTCTGAATCAGCAAAGATCAGATCCCACTCACTCTGGGTCTCTGTTGTCCAGATTCATTGTCTTAAAATTGAAAGAGACCTTCAACGTCATCTTTCACAAAAAAAGTGGAAACCTCTTTTACTATATGCCTCACACACGGTCTTTCAGTCTCTAGTTCTAGACCCAATGGAAGCAGGTGAATGGCTTCACATGACACCCGCACTACTTTGCAGCAGCTCTGGCTCTTTTACTCTTGCTTGGTGTGTCTTGCCCCCACAGTGAGTTAATATCTCTTTCCTTGCTACTCACTTGCTCTCTTGTAATATTTTGACTGTTAATAAATTATAAATCATATATCTGTATATCAGTACTTTTATTACCCAGAATACTAATTAAACAGAGCATTCCATCCTTCTACTCTGCTTTATCATAATAGATAAAGTTGGTCTTGAGTAACAGGCACAGGTTTTGGAATCAGAGAGATCTGTGTTCAACTTCTGGTTTCCCCACTAAAAAAATGGTGTGTCCACAGATAAATTGTTTTAACTTCTCTGAGCATTGATTTCCTCATTTGCCAAATGGGGAAAAAAACATGAGAATCTGAAAGATGGTATCTATAGGGTCCAGCACAGTGCCTGACATTAAGGAGCTATTAGGAATAGTGGAAAGTAGCAGGCATTGTAAATGTGCTGTGGGCAAACATGTACGTACCAGAGCATTCCAAGCCCCCAAACATATGCCAGAGGCAGAACTGGGAACATCTTAGGAACTAAAGCATATCCTACATTTAAGATTTTCTTTAAAAAGGCTACCATTATCTAATGTATGTCAAAAATAGTCCAGGGCAAGGATTAATCTCTCTACATGCCACTATACAGAACTAAAAGCTTAGGACTTGTTTTTAGCTCATGAAGATATCCAAGGAGTAAGCATGTAAACATTAGACATTCTAAATGTACACAAAAAGGTACATCAAGAAACACATTTACCTTTTCAATTCAGAAAAAATAAATTATGCAAATAAAGGAAATTGCTAACCCAACAAGAGCCAGATTATCAGAGCGTCTGCCTCTCTTATTTGGAATTACTGCGTCTTGTGAGATCTAGCCTTGTCTGTAGTATCTGATTTTAATATGGCAATTCTCTCCTACTCTTGGTTCTTCTGTTTAAGGCAACATATTGAATCTCTTGGGAGAAACTCTTCCTGTGTCTGTTCAATTGAAAACATGAGGGTGCACATTCTCAGCTACATATGCTCAGGCCCGAGTTTCCAAGGAAACAAAGGACTGCTCATCTATCTGCAAAAATGAACTGACGAATCACTTTCAGCCTGTTACAAACCTTGATTCCGAATCAAATTCCAGTGTGGAGTCTAAAAATTGTCAATGTCTTGTCATTTTTGCTTGGCAAACCCCTGATGCAATGAGGCTGGCAGTTGGGCAGGCATTCGCTGAGTTATGCGCTATGATTTTTTTCCTCTGCACTGTTAGTGAAATAGCATCAGTGACAGCCAACTCCACACTGCACTCTTGTGACAATGGCCTTCAATCTTTTCTATCAGAAAAGCCAGACAGGATCATGTGTGTGTGCATTGGTCACGGGCCAACCATATAGGAGGGAGCACAGTGGTCCTCCCAGCTCTCGTAGTGGCTACCAGCTGTCAGATTCACACTGGGCAAAGCAAAAAGCAACACGACAACCAACTTCCCAACTTCTGTTGGCACTCAAATCCTAGTGGCTGATGGCACTTCTGAAATTCTTGAATATAGGACTTCCTGACCATTCTTTAGTATTTATTGATTGAAGTACTTTAGATGTATTACATTTAATAATCACAATAAATGCTGAGGTAGATACCGTTATTATTTTCATTGTCTAGAACTGAGGCACAGAGAGCTTAAATAATTTCCCAAAGTTCACACAGTTTGTAAGCAATAAAGCTGTGATGTGAACCCAAACTGTGTCACCTCAAACTTATACCCTTAACACTTTCTTCCATCTTCTAGCAGTGCAGTCCCCAACCCTCGGGCCGCGGCCCAGTACCGGAGCATGGCCTGTTAGGAAACAGGCTGTGTATCACCGCCTGAGCTCCGCACCACCCTCCCCCTAACACACGACCCCCCACCCCTCCACCCTCAGTCAATGGAAAAATCTTCCATGAAACCAGTCTCTGGTGCCAAAAAGGTTGGGGACCCCCATTCTAGGATACTGGCCATTCTGTTTTCCTCTCAGTTTCAAATTAGTATGCCCATTCATTTGTTCACTCATTCATTTATTCCACAAACATATACCAGGCACCTATGCTAGGCTCTGCTGATATAGTAGCCAACAAAAGAGGACAAGGTCTCTCAGGGAGCTTATATTTTGTAGAGGAGACAAAAAATAAACAAGTAAACAGGCACAAATAATGTAGAGACTGTGATATAATGCCAACAAAGGAAATCAACACTTTGGTACAAGAAGATTAAATGAGAAAAGATCCTGGCATGTTCAAGGTACAGAGAGAGACAAGATGAAGCAGAGGCGGAGAGACACCCGATCCTGCTGGACCATAGAGAGCAGACGGGATTTTATTCTAAGTGAGGTCATAAGTCAATGAAGAATTTCAATCATACTCAAAGTAGAACTGTCTTTTGTTCCTATTGTAAAGAAACTACATAGGGAGGTATGAAATATACCTATGTGCCAGAGATAGAAAAATTCATACAATCCCCAACCCCAGTTATATTTCTCTGGGATGACTTTAATTACATATATGAAACATATGTCAATGTTCTTGAAAGACTAAAATCAGCTCTTTTTACTATTTATTGATTGATTTGTGGTTAAGGAGAAAGTTAGACTGAAGGCAGAAAGTACCCTAAAGTGCAGGAGTATGATTGCACAAGAAGGGGGCAGGGGACCTGTTGAACAGGCATCAGCCTACAGTGGGTATCCATGAGTGGGCTAAAAATGACTCCCAGCCCTATCACCACGCTTGGACCCACCCCAAGGAATCCAACCCACCTCCGTGGAAAACTCGTAGACTCCACTGGACAAAGCCTTATTTTGTTTTACATCTATATGTCCATGCCTAGCACAGTACCTTGTTTAGCATAGGTTTTCCATAACATTTGTGGAAAAAAGGAAGTATAAAAGGAAGAAGAGAGGGAGGGGGAAGAGGGAGGGAGGAAAGGAGAAAGCTAAAAAGGACGGAGCACTCTTGGTTAGAGGCTGACATCTTACCTCTTGGCTTTGCATCTTTTTCACCGTTTCGTTATTCTCAGTATTCCCCAACCCATCTTCCTGGGATAAAAAAAAAAAAAAAAATTCCAAAATGACACTTCCAAAAGATTAATATTTTCATTTCAACATTTCTGAAAGTATCTCAATGAAATTGCTTCCAAATGGTTTATTTTATATTAGATCATTGAGAGATAGATTAATGTCATAAACGTAGGTACTAGCAAGCAATATTTTTGTCTCCTATGTGCACATACTGTATATTTCATATCCTCTGATAACTTAATGTCACTAATTTAAGTCAAATTAGGGTAAGGGCAGTACAGTAATTGCTATATTTCCAGCTGTTTCTTGATAACAAACGAGGCCTTTTCCCCCCCCACCATTATATAAGAGTGTGCTCTTTCTTTGGCTAAGATATAATAGCACTGCTCTATATGAACAAAAATATTTTTACTGGCTATGTTATTACTGAGAAATGCATTGGGAAAATGTAAAAATATTTCACTTTTATGTTGGAGAAAATAAACATAGTGGATTAAATAAAATTTTCACAGCTCTTGACATGTGCCATTTGTAACATTTGGTAAACATCAAAGAAGAGGCTTTGGCTTCTGAGAATCACAGACTCTGCAACTGAGGGTGGGGGGATCCTTGTATATATTTACTGGTCCACCACTTCACCCTGCCCCAGCAATCTGGGAAAATGAGACCTAAAGAAGTTGAAGGACAATCCAAAGTTTGCATAATGAATCAAAGAGCCAGGACCAGAACACTTGCTATTTCAGACCTAGTGTAGACCCCGTTACAAAAGGCTGCCTGATGCCTCATTGCAAGCAATTGGGAGTCAGCATCAGTGAGGGGGAGCTGGGGCTCTGGAATCAGGACTGCTGGGCTTCAAATCCTCACCTGGACCTGACTACCTCTGTGAGCCTATCTAAGCCTGAGTGGTTTCTGTGAAAAGGAGATTTAATAGTGTCAACCTCAAACATTTGTTCAAATATCAAGTGAAACAGTTAGCTTAAAACACTGGCACATAGTAAGTGCTAAATAAATGTCATCTATTACTACTGTTATTATTAGCATCCTTATTAATTATTATTATTATTCCAATGTGTGACACACGAAACTCTTTTGCTGGTAACTTTCAAACACTCTTGTTTGGTAAAATGGAAATTCTAAGTTCTTATATACAGACATAAAACTCTGCTCAGCAATCTCTTAATTATCTAACTCTAAAGATCTAAATATTAAGTATGCTTCTTGACAATTTTTCAAATTCTAATAGATTCAAAAATATGTTACTAAGGTAAGAACTGTAGAGGACGAACAAGAAGTGACCCTTCCCATCAGAGACCTTGGAGTCTAGTGGGAAGGACAGACATGAACATCCATGAGGCTTCTAAAAGACACAGTGGGGTGTTTGTGCTGTAAGATAAGTGACAAAGGGGCTTTGGGAACAGAGTGGGAAGAAGGCAGTCAGGCTGAGGAAAGCAAGAAAGACTTCACAGAAGAGAAAGCCTTGAAAGGATGTGGAAATTGGAGGATATGACGTGGGTGGAGATCCACGCGGCAGGTCCTCTGCGTTCCAGGCAGCGCCAAGCTGTGTGTCCTGAGATTGTGTAAAAGCCCACGCTCCTCAGAAACGAGGGGAGACTGACAAATGCTGAAGAGGGCGGTGTGGCAGAGCCACAGCGTGTGGGAGTGGGAAGACCGGAGCCAAGTGAAAGATGAGGCTGGAAAGGCGGGTTTGAGCCAAAGAGCATTGGTGTGAGATGTACAGATTCTGGAGCCAGGCCACGGGAATCCCAGCTCTGCCTCTCCAGAGCCGTGCAGCCTTGGTAAATCACTTAACCTCTCTGTGCTTCAGTTTCCTCATTTGTAACATGGGAATAATAGTGGTGCCTGCCTCATAGAGTGGTTGTGAGAATTAAATGAGTTACTTCCTAGAAAGCGCTTAGACCAGTACCTGAGTTAGAGTTAGAGTTCAGTAATTGTTAGCTCTCATCATCGCTGTCATTGTCATCATCATCGTCACCACTGGGGATATTTAGACACCATGTTGGAGACTGAAGATCTACAGAAGAAACAGTCATCTAAGGACACTACTTTATGAAGATGACTTTGGTCCAACCCTAGTGAATCGACGTCAAAAATGTGCATGGTTTTTAACTATCACCAGAAATATGGAAAATTTAGGTTACAGAAAAGAAACCTCAATTTGCCTGGTAAATTAAAGATCTATGTTATAGTCCAGTACAAATTTTATTGGCATTTTTTACTTTTCAACTATGTAAGTGGTAAAAATACAACTAGAGAAGCAAATAAAGTGAAAAGTAAAAGTTCCCCTCATCTCTCTATGTCTCAGCTCCCGGGTTCACTTTCATTCACAGTTTAGGAGTTAGACTAGTCTTCCAAACTTGTTTCTATACATTTATAATTATAAGGTACATATAACTTTTAAGCTTTTTAAAACTGCCCATTTTTTAACTTTTCCTTTCATTTAACAATATGTTTGAAGATCTTTATATCTTTACACATAGTACAATAGATCTATCTCATCCTCATGTTTTGTTTTGTTTTTTTCTGGGAGATAGGATCTCCCTCTGTCACCCAGGCTGGAGTATAGTGGCATGGTCATAGCTCACTGTAACCTGAACTCCTGGGTAACCTGAACTCCTGGGCTCAAGCAATTCTCCCGCCTCAGCATCCCGAGTAGCTGGGACTACAGGCGCGTGCCACCACGTCTGGCTTATTTAAGCCCTTTTAACTGCTGCATAATATCCCAAATTTCACTATTACTTACCTTACTTCATTAATTATTCTATTCAAGAACATTAAGGTTATTTCTATACATATTTTCGACATGTTCTATACATACATATTTTTATACACACACAGTTAGCTATCTCATAAAGGGATACTCATAAAGGGAATTGCTGCCCAAAAGAACATATCCTTAAATTTTGATAGACTCTGCTGAGTTCGTCTCTGAAAGTTGGTACCAATTTACATAACCATCAAAAATGTGTGAGAATTCTTCAACATTTCAAATTTTAAAAGCAGGAATCAGGTTCAAATTTCAGACCATTGATATAATTGATTTACTACCCTAGATCAATGGATTTTTAACCTTTTGGGGGTCAAACACCCCTTGGAGAGTCTGATAAAAGTTACAGATTCTGTCTAAAGAAAAAAGTGCACAGCCACAAATATACTGAACTCTCACATTTCAGTGGCTGTTTTGTAGTCCCCAAAAGCTAGAATCTAGAGATTAAGAACCTCTATTCCAGACAAATCAAAAGTTACACATCTATAGGTATAATGAGTGACCATCAGCTCCAGCCTTGGATATCTGTGTGTACCTTGCTGAGAGCTCTTCTTTAGATCCTCTTGCTTTTCTACCTAAGACAGTTGGCATGAGACTGGGTAGAGCAGCTGTCCCTTTACTATACCCCCAATTGTCAATGGAAAGTCTGCTTTCATGTATATCTCATTCAAGTTCTTTTGTTCTTCAGCTCTCAGTGAACATGTTTGTGTCTGAGTGTGTGTGTGTGTGTTTTCTCATCCACCTGTCCCCTCAGAGGATCTTTGCAGCATCCTAACATGGAACCAGGCTGACTGAGTTCAACCCTGACACTCACCAGCTGTGTGACCCTGAGGAAGTCATTTAACCAATTGGCCAGCACTGGCCAACAGAATTTTCTACAATGATGGAAATGTTCTATAATCTGTGCTGTCCAGTATATTAGTCCCTAGCCATATGTGACAATTGGTCACTTGATATGTGGCTAATGTTACTGAGAAATATAATTTTTATTGTAATTAATTTACATTAAAATAACCACATATGGCTAATGTCTACTATATTGAACAGGGCAAATCTGGTGCCTCAGTCTTCTTGGCCACCAAATATGAACAATAATAGTTTCTGCCTTATAGAAGTATTGGTAGGAATAAATAAGTTAAATATACATACAAGGTACATAGGACAGCTCCTGGAACACAGCAAGTGCTACATAAGTATTTACAATTACTATTATCAAGTACCAGTAATGGACAAAGTGTCATGTTAAAGTTATTGGGACAGAAACAGACATGATATGTGGTTCCCACACTCAAGGAACCTAAAATCTCATTGAGGAGGTAATACATTCATATATGTATGTATGTGTGTGTATATATATAGATAAGTGTGTATATATATACATGCATACATATATATACACACACTCAATAACACAAATGTTAAGTGACATTTTAAGTCACTATTTTGTACAATGTGTGTCAAAATAGTACTGAAGTAAAAGATAATGAAGTGAACACCATTGTGGAAGCATTGTGAATTGAACTATTGAACTAAGCTTTGAAGGATATATGGGAGTTATTTAATCAAAAGGAGAGGAAAAAAGTTTCAAAAAATAAAGCTGGAAGTAGAAATGATAAAGGTTCATTGGAGGACACAGAGTAGCCCTGTGTGGCAGGAGGGTTAATAGAGGTTTTTCATGAACATTAAAATTTGAGGGTAGAACATTTTCAATGTCAGAACAAGGAGAACAAATTTCATCATTTGGAGATTCTGAGGGTAGGCATAATGGAAGCTTCTGGAATCGACAGGAGAAAAGAGAAGCAGACTACAGACATTTAGAGGAAATGTCAGAAAAGTGGGATCAGGCCAGAGGAAGGCTAGAGACTGGCAACAAGTGTTAGCTTGTCAGGAAGGAAGGTCACTTCCAGCTCTGCCAGAGACTATAAAATCCCTTACTACCACCTTCCCTTCTGTCTACAATCATCCATCAAGCTTCCTCAGGGACCTTGCTCTATTTATTCCTTTATCTCCTCTCTCAAAGGCAGATTTTTTAAACATTTTGTTTTTCTGCTATTCTGTTGTTTTGATTATAGAAGTAATAAATACTCATAGAAAAAATTTAAAGTACTGAAAATGTTAAAAGTGCAGAAAAAGTACATACTCCCACCAGCAAGATCAGTTACACCTTCAGTCTGAAATTTTCACTATGTATAGAATTTTTCCTTGCATTTCTTAATGCACTCCTTCCGGCAATACTGGGACAAGGACTGTGCCTTTTACAATATGCCCAAAGTGCCTAACATAGTACTTTATATCTGACAGAAGTTTAGTAAGTGTTCTTTGAAGGAATAAAGAATGCGTGGAAAGTCACTGAAAATTTCATGTTTTATTTTAAAGGTATGGCAGTTCCACTCCAAATACCTTACTATGAATCACTCTGGGAAATGTACACCTATTGTAAACACTTTATCACTTCTTCCTTAATGCACAAATTACACCAAAACCCTGGTAACTAAATACATAAAAGTAGGTGAATGAGGATGCCCACACCCTTTTATTCATACTTTACTAATGCCAACTAATCAAGCCAGTGTCTAAGTGACTTATAGGATACCTGAGTATTGACAAACACACCCTCTCTGTGGATAGTTCTACATGCTCTGTTGAGTTTGACTGTTGATAGCTATTAAAAATCACTCGACTAGACAAGTCTGCTGAAATGCAGAAGCTTGTTTATAGCTGTAGACTCACAACACTACACTCAAACCCAAAATCTTGCCTGATTAATTCAGGTCAAAAAAGCTGAAGGAATAGGTGTGGTCTTGCATTCTTGGTACAAAATCAGGGTTACAAAATTTGGTTCTGCCCATAGGCTTTAGTCACCTCATAAAATTGAGATGGATTTGGAAGCACTTTGCTCTATCAGAGCTTTCGATCAGCAGACTTACTGAACATCAAATAAATTTGTGATGGCTCTCAAGAGGGCAGCTAATAAACAAGATAAAATCTTCCTTTTGTGAGCTTCAATGGGTGATATAGTTAAAATACAGAGTTACGTATTAATAAAAGAGAGTCATTTAGTTATATAAAGGTACATCAGATAGTCTCAACAAACATTAAATATGCCACAAATCAATAAACTGAAGAATTTTATTCAACCACTTTTATTTGCAGTGACCTTCATCACCTGCCATTTTCTTTAAAAAACTTTTGAATAGTTCTTGAATAGATAGAAGAGTAGAATTTAGGTTTTTAATTCAAACTAAGAGGCTAATTATCAATATGTGCCTGAATTTAGTGCAATATAACATAATTATTACATGGGGTCATATCACAAGTTATATATATTATATATAAAACTATAGAATATATTTGAATTTTTAAATTGGTTTTGTCCCAATGTCTTAGTCAATTCAAGCTGGTATAACAGAATATCATAGACTGGATGGCTTAACAAACATCTATTTCTCACAGTTCTAGAGGCTGAGAAATCCAAGATCAAGGAGCCAGATTTGGTATCTTTCTTGCTGTCTCCTCACGTAGTAGAAAGAGGGCAAGAGAGCTTTCTGGCATCCCTTTTATAGGGGCCTTAATCTCCTTCATGAAGGCTCAACCCTCTTAACCTAATCATGTGTCAAAGACCCCCACCTCCTAATGCCATCACATTGGGGATTAGGATTTCAACATATGAATTTTGGGGAAACTCAAACACTCAGTACATTGTACCTAGTTGAAGGAGAATAGCTACTTTTGTACTTTAATTCTATTTTCATCTGTGACTTTTCTTGTGACTTTTTTCTTCTACTTTCAACATCTTGAATCTACAATGGTTGATTCCTTCTTTCTCCATGTGTAATCTTTTATAACAGTTTTCTATTTGCTTCTTAAGGCCCCTGAGTAACCTAACCACAACTTCATTTCCAAACTGATTTTCCATTTTTTCCCAACATACAACTTATTGCAGTCAAGGCTGTTTTATCTTTCTCAACTTTCTAGTCCCTTTAGTACATGAGAAATTTTCTCTTGTCTGCACTCTAACTCCCCATAGCCTCACCCTTGAGCAGTTAGTTAATTGCTTCATAAGCTTCTTATTCTGTTTTGGGGTTTGTTTTTTTTTTGCTTTTTTTGAGATATAATTCATGCACTATACAATTTACCCTGGTAAAATGTACAATTCAATGGTTCTTACTATATTCACAAAGTTGTGCAACCATCACCACTGTGTAACCCCAGAACATTTTATAATCACGAAAAGAAACTTATATTAGCAGTCACTCCCCATTCCTCCCTCTTCCCAGCACCTGAAAACCACTCCTCTACTTTCTATCCTCCAACTTTATTTTTTTTTTCCCCAAGACAATCTTGACTATTGTGGGTCTCTTACATTTCCATGTGAATTTTAGGGTCAATTTCTTCTAAAAAGTCAACTGGGATTTTGAGAGGAATTGAATCTGTGGATCAATTTGGGGAGTATTGATATCTTAATAATACTGTTTTACAATCCGTAAGTGTGTATGTCTTCCCATTTATTTAGGTCTTCTTCTAATTCTTTCAACAATGTTTTATAGTTTTCAGTATACAAGTCTAGCACTTCTTCTTTTAAAAAAAAATTATTAATGGCTTACACTTTGAATCTCTAATTCAAGTGTGTTTCTGACTATCCAGTACCGTGTCTTCTTTCCCTTCTAAACTCATTGTGCAACCATTAGTTCCTACGTTGATTTTTTAAAATTCTGAATAAATACATTCCATCAAATTAACTGCTTTTTTCTGAAATACAGCATTTCATCCCAACACACCATACCCAGAACTTCCACGTCTTTGCTCTCTCTTCTTCCTACTTAGAATGACTTGTCTTCTCAACTCTGCTGGCAGAATCTTTTAGGATTTTAAAGATCTTGGTTAATTGTTACCTTGCTCAAGAAACACCCTCACCATTTCCACTTCTACTCAATATTTTATTCATTCCTCAAATGTAGCTAATTGCATTAGATCTTCAATATAATATCATAATTGCATATGATAGTTACTTGTGTGTTTATGTCATTGCTACTCTTAGAATATAAGCAAATTTTAGGGCTCTTGTTAGTCACCTTTCTATTCTCATACATCTTAGCCTATTACTTCTAAAGTAAAATTGTTCAACTCATTTCTATTGCATAGATCTGAATAATGCAAATTTTAATGCAAAAGAAAAAGTGACTACTAAGATACTGGGTCATCATTTGGTTTAATAAGCAACTTGAGCATTTTAATCTGCTGTTGTGTTCTATAAAGTCCCTGTCCTGTTTCTAACAATTTCCTTTCCTACATCCTGGCTACAAACCTCAAAAAGTTTTTCCAACCATTTCTGTAAGAGACTGTGTAAGAGACTCCCCAGCTGTGTGACCCTGAGGAAGTCATTTAACCATATTTGTAGATTTTAAGGCACTGGTGTGTATGGTTTATTCCTATGTTCCCAAGAAACTATGAGGAATGTCTAATATTATTGAGTCCATGGAACATGTTGATCCCAGAGCTGTAATAAGAATTTGCATGCTTTCAGGCCAGGCTCAGTGGCTCATGCCTACAATCCTAGCACTCTGGGAGGCCGAGCCAGGAGGACAACTTGAGGCCAGGAGTTTGAGAACCTGTGTCTACAAGAAATAGAAAAATCAGCCAAGCATGGTAGTGCGTGCCTGTAGTCCCAGCTATTCCAGAGGCTGAGGCAGGAGGATCACTTGAGCCCAGGAGTTTGAGGTTGTTGTAAGCTATGATGATGCCACTGCACTGTAGCCAGTGTGACAGAGCAAGACTCTGTCTCAAAAAAAAAAAAAAAAGAATTCGCATGCTTTTTCTTTCAATGTCTCTGCTTCTTTTTTGGGATAGTCTTTTGTTGACTACTGCAAATTCTGCTGGTTTAAAACATTCAAGACTTACCCTTTATCTACATGATCAAAGCTATTACATCATTGTTCTCTAATTTTATATGTGTTCAAGTTCAAATGATTATTCTATTCTTTGACACAAATGTTTAGATCCAGGGATGGGGCCATATGAGAGGGATTGCAGGAATATTTTCAGACTATCTTCTAAATGATGTACCTGACTCTTTGCTCTGAAAGCCCTCCATTACCCACCAAACTAAGTCACTTAGCATCCACCTACTATCACAAATTTACTCTAAACTATAGGATAGACCTTGATTCTCAATAGAATATATTTGAACTCTGGATCCCAATTAAGAAATCATCAAATCCATCATCTCTAACTCTCCTCATCTTCAAATTTCAGTTTTGATAATAAAAATCTTGGGCAATTTTTGGTGTGATCATGTATGCCTCCCTATGTTGATTCCAAGAAGTAGTATATTACAATGGTTATAAACATGAATTCAGGAGCCAGACCAGCTGGCTTTGAACCCTGGTGCCAGCACTTACTGTGTAACTGGACAAGTTTCTTAACCTCTCTGGGCCTCAGTTTCTTCATCTGTAAGATAAGGATTACAAAAATACCAACCTCATAGAAGTATGGTGAGGATTAAACAAGTTACTCTATCCAAAGTGTTTAAAATGACACCTGGCATAAAATAAATCCTTTCTATGTTTTTGTTGTCATTATTAGTAATTCTATATTTACAGAGTACTTGTCAGTCATGTTTTATAAAGACCTCACTAAAATTTTGAGATCAATCAGTAACAAGTTCAGCCTCATTACCTGCACCAAGAACCAAAAGTAGGCTTAAATTCCCACTGAAAAAAAAAAGGTCTTCAAAATTTCATGCAAGAATTGAAATCTAATATAGATCTTTTGCTCTTAAATATAGCCATTCAAAACATCTTTAATTTTCCATTTCCCCTTCACATCCAAACGTATGTCACATATATTTTAAGATTTAATTCTAAGTTCCTTAAAATTTAATCATTAAGAGAGACAATTGGAGAAGTATGTCAATCACACTTCCATAATTATCCTTCAAAAATTTTATTAAATTAACATGGGGTTTTTTTGGTTTGTTTCTAGGAAGACCTCACATGAATATAGACTTTGGGAAATTAATAGAGTCCATCTCTGTTCATAGTTCTTATTAATTTCTGTTAGCTGAATTTATGCAGCAATTTTTATTGGAAAAATGTCTAATTCCTTAATTTTTCCACTTAAGTTAACTGTGTACTAGGAGCAGTAACAACATTTCTTTTCAGAATCCTTTTCTTTTTTCAAAGTTGGGCTGAATCACATGATGAAAGGAACTAAATAATACCACAGATAATTCAGATGGCTTGCACCAGTGTGGCAATAGTTTAATTAGTAGCTCTCCAATTGCAGGACAATCTTTAATTTTTTTGTGATGACATTATTATATTAAAGGAAAGTCAAAGAAATCTTGGTTCTTTCATTAAAATTTTATATAAAATTTTTATATTTGCCCTGTAAATTTTTATATGATTTATAATAAAACACATGGTATACTTTCTTTTCTAGACATGTTACTCAGTCTGATGTCAGAAAGCTTCAGCATGACTTAATTTTTGAAGTCAAAGCTTATGGGAAATACCAGCAATTTCCAGTGACCTGATAATATCAAAGAAAACAGCATAAATGCGTGTCTTGGAGGTAAGTGGGTGCTAGTGTAGGCCTTGTAAGTTAAAAGCAACATTTTATAATCTCAGCAAGATGTAATGGGTAGTCAAAGTAATGAAGCTAACCCAGGCGTAATGATTAATCTCTGTGTGAGTCACGACCCTGGCAGCTGCATTCTAAATGAACTGCAATCTATATAATGCATTCTCAGGAAGACAAGACAACAAGAAGTTGCATTAGTCCACAGTGCAGATGGTAAGACTGCATGTAGAAGCATACTCAGCTCTGGCCTAAAAGAGCAGAGGTCTAGGTTGAGCAATATTCATAAAAGGGTAGTGAAATATCATGGATATTTACTGACTCCAGTTTATCAAAACAGAGTATGGCATTAACCCTTACCTGATTCAACTAAGAGCTAGAATATTTAATAAGGGCTCTGTGGGAGAGGTAACACTAAATGGAATCTTATAAAACAGGTAGGAGCAGAAAGGCCATTCCAGGTAAGAGATACAGCATGAACAAAGCTATCATAAGGTGCGTTTGAGGCAAAGTGACAATCCCTGTTTTGTGGAAGAATAGAATTTATGTTGAGAGTGGTGAAAGATAAAATGTTAAATTTAATCCATAAGTAAAACATTTTAGCAATCCTCTTTTAGAAAGGCTGGCAAGGCCTATTACAGCTAACCAGTGGTGTGAGATTGGCATTATCATTTGGAGGGAATTGAGTCTTGGCAATGAACCCCATCATTTGGGGAGACAGTTTTCAGGGTGCACAGATAGATAATCTGGAGTATGGGATCAGGAAACTTACAAGGGGGGATATTTTTCAGGTGAAAAATAGTAAGAATGGCTTCCTAATAATGATTGGACTGAATCTGTTTTGTAACAAAGGCTCAAAGTTAGTATGGTGTCATGGAATGGGCACTGCATGAGATGACAAGGGACATGGAAGTTAGCCCTGGCATTGTCGATATCTGGCTCAGGCCCTACACCCCTGAGTTGCAGTTATCTATGAAAGGAAAACATTGGACCCTGCAGCCCCACCTTTATACAATAGTTACACATGAAACTTTACAATATGCCTCTGTCGTTGGTCAAAACTTCACTGTGGTGAGGGGCAATCATTCTGGTAAATGCACCTGAAAAATGCTCTCATTGCCTACCTATGTTCACATACTTTTATTTTCTGAGTATATATGACTGCAAAAACAATGCATAGCCTGAGCATGCAAGTCTCATATCCAGCAAGGGAAGATGCATATGATGATGGTAACCAAGGACTTCATTGTAGTAACTCAATCCTTCCCGTGGTACAGATAAAGAAACTGAGGCACAGAGGGGTTATATAATTTGCCTAAAGTTGCACAGCTAATAAGTGACAGAGCTGGGATTAGAAGGTGAGCCACGGGGTCTGGAGTGTGCAATTATACCCTCTGCCGGTCCTGCCTCTGTAACTATGGCAGCTGGTGTGAGAACCCAAGTGAAGTCTTGGGTGAAGCATCCTCTTCAAGGGAACTTGTGGTAACACACCTTGGTCCCAATAAGTGGTTGTGTCCACTGTGTTATGAGGTTCCCTCTAGAAGTTGTTCAAGGCCATATCCTTGATAGAGATGTGCTTACATATGAGAGATCTGACTTCCATTTACAACCATATTGTATCCAGGTCCACTAGTCTATAGAGATTTTCCCTTTTGGCCCCTCCAGATATTAATGGCCCATGTCAGTAGATATGCTTTAGCCTTTTATTTCGCACTCTTGGTCCCCTCTCCCAATATCTGCCCCAGCCAAATTTAGCATGGGGAGGGAAGAGCACAGGTGTATGCAGGTAGTCTGCCTGCTAAAGTCAAACCTGACACACCCACCTGCTCTTTGCATCCATTGAAAAGCCAATGACCCTTTGGTTTCCTGAACATTTCACCTTGAAGATCCAGGAAAGAAGAATCAAGAGTGACTCTTCAGGGATCATAATCCCTACTAAGGACCCCTCCCAAAAATATTAATTCATTCTCTCTAATGCTTGCATGACAGCCTAAGGTCACTCCTAAAACATGTCAGCTGCTCTTCAAGCTGATCGAGGTATGTGTCATTAGAGACTCCTGTTAAAAGCTTCAAGTACTTCTCACTCTGACCAGGGTGTCAGAGGTAAAAAGTCCATGAGGGTTTTATCTGCTGATCCAGCCAAGCCCTCCACAGCCACACACCCTCCAGATGGCACGTTGTCTAACTTTAAGTCACTCTTAGATGTTCAAATGCTTATTGCAAAGATGACATACCTTCCTGGCAGAGCATTTTACTAAATTAAAAACATTAAACATAAGTGTCTCTTGAGGTGCTTTTCCCCCTTCAGAAATTATTTCTCTGAATTAAAATGTGTTTATATAATTTCAGATAAGAATTAAGCAGTCCCTTCTTTTTTCACCTGCCAGGGGATGTCTGAGTGCACAGACAGCCTTTCTGAGAGCAGGAGGTCCCCAGGGTTACTGGTGTAATTCTTTTTACTCTGGGGTGCTCAAGCACAGAATTGCCTACAATCAATTTGCTTTCACATCCTGGCATTAAACTCACTGTATATAAAAGTATCACAAGTATTTTCAATATAATTCTAAGTAGCAGTGATTTAAAAGGCTTTTTATTGTAATGAAAAAAATTACAAGGCATAGTAAAAGCTGCACAGCCTGTTAGACTGAATCCAATCAAACACATGTAAGATTCTCCATAACCTCAAAATGGGTAAAAATGACTTAAAAATTAAGAAGGGCAATTGATAGTAGTCATTTTGATGTCTGACGGATGAAGCAATATACCTGAACAATATTTTGACCTTCTTGTTTCTAAAATATAGAATGAATCATAATTTAACTTAGTGCTGTGTGGAAGCAGGGGCCTTTCAAAAATGCAGCTATAGATATAAAAATATAGGTATTGACATAACATAATCTCCTAAGTATACAGCTATTTTTTAAGGGCAAAACCAAGTGCCTTCTAATAAAATATACATTATTAGTTGTCAGGAGTACAGATGATATCTACCATTGCTGTTTGATTAGAAAGCAAGAAGCATGACTTAGGCATCTACAGCCGTTGCTATTCAAAAAATTACCGTAAATATCCAGGTACACACAATACCCTTGAACATGAAGACAAGAATAACAAAAATATAAAAATATTATTATAACTGTCACACAGTGCCTGACACATAGTAGGACTTCAATAAATATTTGTTGAATAAATGAAAGGATAAATAATGAATAACACATATCCATAGGCAGTCTGCTTTACTATACTATTTTAATAGTTATTTTCACTTTAGCTTTTAAGAGAAATGATTGAAGCAAATCAGAACACTGAATTACAATCTGTGGCTGGATAGCTGTTTGCTATCCAGCCCCCCCCCAGACTATCAAACCATCTCTTCTGACTTAGTCTTCAACCTAAGTCCTCCAAGTGTTTATGCAAAGGCAGAGCTCCCCTCCCACCACCACCAAATGGCATGTATTTGAATCCCACAAGAGCTGGTGGAAGCAACATTGAATTTGTTATTAACTAAAGAGGTGGAAGAAGGAGAGTCACCAGATAAAATACAGGAAGCCCAATTAGACTGAATGCCAGATAAACCATAAATATTGTTTAGTATAAGTCTGTCCCAAATATTGCATGAGACATACTTATACTAAAAATTATTCATAGTTTATTTGAAACTCTAATTTAACTCAGCACCAGGTATTTTGATTTGCTAACTCTGGCAACCCTAGAAGGAAAGCAAATGTTCTCACTAAATATCAGGTGTTTCTATATATACAGACTTTGGTAGAATAGGCAAAGCTTTGGGTAAGAAGCAATGGTACAATCATCCTGATGCATTATTCAGTGATGGCCAATTTTTCACAGTTCACTAAAATGATATTTTTAAAGATGTTTAATCTTGCAGTCGTGCTGCATGTTGAATGCTTCTAAAGACAATGATAGCATTACATGTAGACAGCAAAAGATTATAAAAAGTGAAGACAGCAAAGGCAAAAAAAATGTCAAGAGGCAGAATAAACATTTTTTGACATTAACAGTCCCTTTTAAGAGAGTATTGATATGCATATATGTTTCTATAGACTTATAATCAGATAGATCAAAGATAAAAATGATCTCAAAAAGTCTTGAATTTCAATAAAATGTCAACTGTATTTTTATACTGTGAAAGAAATGTAGCACTTATGAAAGGTGGCAGATTGATTGATTGAATGATTATTAATATTTATCACATACCAGTAAGAAGCTAGAGGCTATTTGAACAGGCCTGGTCTCCATGGCCTAAGGAGGAAGTGGCCTGTCTTGGGGTCGTGGATTACAAAGTCTTAAAGGGGCAGGATTACATATGTTGTTGCCCAGCAGTGGGTAGAGATATTTGTTCAAATGAGATCTGACAATCCACAAAAGATAGCTAGAAAATTCTAAAAACTGAAATTGGACCTTTTCCTTCTACTTCAAGCTTTTTCTTGATGTCCAACTGTCAAGCAAAGCCCTGACAAGAAGAATGAGTTTCCCTGTGTTCAGAGCTTCAGCCCAAGCAGGGCTGGTTAAAGTGTTTCCTGATAATACAAACTCTAAAGCTTGATCAGAGCCTCAGAGTAAGGCCCATTTTTTCCAGTAAAGTTCCAATCTGTGAAAACAGTCCTTCCAAAGCCTTTCTAAGGGAGCATGAAGAATCTTTAAGCCATATCTATTATAAATACAGTCAAAAGGAGGAGAAAGGAAAGTAATATTTATAGGTGTTATATACATAAGCTATTCATTTTAGTTCTCGTAATAACACTGTATGGTTGGCATTGTCTTTCTCATTTTACCAATGATAATCTGCTAGGATTAAGAGAATTTAAATAGTTACCCAAGATTACAGAACCAAAACTTGGTGAATCCAAGATTCTAATTCAGGCCTATCTGATTCACACTGCACTATAATACTTCCAAATCTGGAGCATCTCCTTTGCTGTTAGATAAAATATCAGACTCTTGAGCTAGTCAAAGGGAAGGCTTTATTCAAAGGGAAGGCAAACAAGATAATTGAATGTTTTAATTTTCTATAATCGTATTTTCTTAGGTGAATTATGAAATGGTGATTCTAAGGCCCCCCAAAAAAGAGTTGCTTACTATTGTGAAACTTTTTCAGGTAATTCTTGGGGTTTGGCATTTTCCAAAATAAATTATGAGAAACACAAAATTTGAAGTTACATTACCCATTTAACATCAAAATTAAAAGCAGAAAGTTAATCAGGAATACAAACTCTGTCTACTTTACTTTCAAGGACTAGAATTCTCCTAAAAGTTACAGCTAATTAAAAAGAAACCATAAAATAGAAACTTTAGATCACAGCACAAAATAAACTTCAAATCAGATAGTCACAGGCTGTAAAAGCTTGGCTTCTAGAATCATGTAACCCAGACTAAAATCACAACCTCACCTCATACTAGCTATGTGATCCTGGCCCCACTGCGGCATAGTCTCCTTTTCTATAAAATAAATACAATAATAGAACCTACCTGATAGGGTCATGAAGATTAAATATGATACCTCATATAGCGTGCCGGGCATTGATCCTGGCACATAACAAGCAGTCAATAAATATCAGCTTTTATTTTGATCATCATTAAAATGTTTTATTAAAAATGAATATGCAGATGTAAAATGAAGGGTTTGCATTTAGCTCTGCATTTTTCAAAACTAAGACTCCTAAACACCAAAAACCCCAAATGCTTTTCTGTAAATCGATATTAAAATGTTCCTGGCAATAGCCGTCTTTTAAATAACTCATTTTCCAAGGCTGAAGCACAGAATTCAAAATCCCAGGCTGAGCCCATTTACACTGCTCTGTTGTATTAAGATGCTGCACACAAAAGAAATTATTTGGCTTGCGGACCCTTTGTCACCCCAAAGCTCCCATAGCCACATGATTGAGTTTAGGCCACTCAGGCTTTATCAATGTTATTCTAAAACGGAGTCCCCATGCATGACCGTGTGTGTGTGTGTGTGTGTGTGTGTGTGTGTGTGTGTGTGTTTGTGCGTGGGTTCAGGAAGAATGATAACGATCTGTAGAGGTAGAGGAAACATTACAACGCCTAAGACTGGGTGCTTCAACTCCCGATTACAGTTGAGTGAGTCGTGCAGCAGCCCCGAAGGGCAGGTGCTGATGTCACCTGGTACAGCCCAGCACAAGCCACCACCTCTCCCTCCTGTGTGGAGAGCAAAGCCTCTAGGGATCCCACTGAGCCACAAAGCTTGAGACCCAGGCATGCTACATTTTTTTCCTCCTGAAAAAATTTACAGGCCATTTTTCCACCCTTCCCCTGAGCTAGGATATTGAGGTTAAAATGTACCTACTGAGTAGGTAATGCATTTGGTATTAAGGATCCATCATATGCGTATGTCTTCTGAGCATAATGGTTCCTTTGGAGCTATTATAGGTATACCGTGAATAGATATTAGGAATAATACACAAAGAGTGGCTGAAGGAGATCCCATATTACCTACTGTCAGACTTTTCACATTATTCAAAAGTAGGCTTTTTTTTAATTCCTGGGGTTTAATACCTCAATACTTTGTAAACTGAGCGCTTTTCAAAGAGAGCTCCAAATTCCTACAGAGCTGTCTTTAGGTGAGCTTTGATCTTTGCAGAGCACCTATCTTGTGTTTCTATAATTGCTCTGGTTTAACAAGTCTCCCTAGCACGTGAAGGGGGAAAATCCTTTTATTAAGGCTATAAACCTAACTGACCACAGTGATGGAATGTACAGCTTGGGGGTAGCCCTTAGCTCCCTAGGAAAGAAAAAAGAATGGGGAACTGGGGAAAGTCTTCATGTTACAACAAAATGAAATATTTATTAAACATGTTTCTGGTGTCCCAGGTGGTAAGAGTCTGCCCTATGGTCCGCTGAAAGGTTTGATCTTTGTTAAGTATTGTGAATGCTGATTTCAATAATGGGGTGAAAGCCGAGGAAGTTACGGCTGAAATTTTGGCTAAAGATGACAGCTCCAGGTTTCAAGTTGCACAAAGCAGTCTGAGGGATTAAACCAACAAAGCCTGCTCAAAAGTATTGAGTTTCAAAAAGTGTAATCTTCCTATCGGTGATTCACACTCCTAGGATGAGGAGGATTCCTCATTTACTTTGACTTTGCCATATTAATCTTACTTTACAAATACATGTGGTGATTTATATCATGTTTAATTAACTGATTGAGGGCTCCAGTGGTAAAAATGGCATCGCATTAAGCTCTGTCCGTATGGCAAATTCGAATCACATCCTTAGCCTTGCAAGAACAAAATATCCCGAGAGTCACTGATGACAGGATGTAGGAATTGAAATCAGGTCCCTCCTGTTGTTCGAGAATCCAGGGAGGGTGCCTGCCATATGCCCGTCACTTCCAGGGGGGGAAATGACAGGATAAAAGAAAGGAAGGCTCTAGTTCTTCCAATATGTTCAAATCTCAGATGAAAATTCTGCAGCAGTGCTGTACAGAGGCCAAGATTCACATGAAAGTATGTCTCAAACTTTGCAGAGCGCTTAATGAGAGGGTTTTGTGGTGTTTTGGTATGTGGGGTTTTCTTTTGTTTTGTTTTCCGAAATGGCTGCTTGGGGTTTTCGAGAATTGATAGGTGAAAAAGCTGTGGTTTGGAGTTGAATAAAAACAGCAGGAAATTTTTTTTAAATAAAAGAGGGAATGCTTATTTAATAAAATATATGTGCACTGTGATTCCATAGAAAGCAAATTGGGCTTGACTACTAAAAACCACACAATGGGATACTGGTTTTAAAGTTAACAGTTTTGGAAGTGGAAGTTGTTTAATTTTTCCCCTCAAAAATCTGTGGTGATTCTTTACAACATCTAAAGAAAAAATGTAAACTGACTACTGATCTCTTTTAACTAATTTTGAAATTTTAAATTGCACTTGGAATTAAACGAGTAAGACAGCATAATAGAAGTTCAAAAAGAGGGCAAAAAAAATTCACTCCTTAATTATGATGGTTAACATTTTTGTGCATGCTCTTTTAGTGTTGTATTATTTGCATGTTTTAAAATTGTTATAATTATGCTATACCTTAATCTTGTATCCTGACTTTTCTTCACTATTTTATCACACATTTCCCATACTGCTGCATACCCATAATTTTTATTGACTGCATACTATTTCACCAAATGAATGTTGTCATCTTCTTCTAACCATGCTTCCATTGTGTAAACACTTTCCAATGTTTGCTATTATAAATAATATTATAAGGACAATTTTTATATGTATGGCTTTTTCCACATTTTGAATTGTTTCCTTAGGAGAGATTTCCCCATACCTGTAAGTTTCTTTAAATAGTATATAAGTAAGGAAATTTTTCTTCCAAGGGAAAGTGGAAAGTAAAATATTCTGTGACGGTATCACTGTATAGAAAAATCTTACCTGAAATAAACATGCAATCTGAATAACCACTTCAACCCTGTAGTAAGTATTGGCAACATGAAAAAAGTATTTCATTTTTACTGTTTTGTCCTCTAAAATGTTGTGTTCTTCTTTAAAATAAGCATATGGTAACAATGAAATAAATTCAGAATTTTCTATTTTGTTTTACTCTTTTGTTATTTCGATCCAGAAAAAAAAAGTCTTTTCAAGTATAATTAGAGTTTTGAAATTTTAAGTTTCCTAGAGAGTGTTACAATTAGACTATTAAGGCAGCACACAGTTCACTTTTTCAAATGATTATTTTAGTTAAATGTGAAGGGTGGCTGTAATGATTAACAATTCTGGATGTTTTCATGGCATTAATTTAGAATATGATGAATTGGGTAAGTTGGGCAATATATTTCAACTAAAACCACTTTGGATTTTGATAAGCAATTCAAACTTTCCAACTACAGTGTGTAACTGTGCAGCTTGTAAAAAGAATAATCACCTCGACTTTTTCAACTTCCTGAAATCATTCAGATAGAGTAGTTCGGGATTGCTTCATTTGGAAGTAATAAGTTCTAAAATATAGTCTGCTGCAGTTTGGTTTCAATTCTCAACATTCTAGATTTTCTTAACCAGCTGTTATTTGTTTTCAAAAAATGCATAAACTTAAAATTCTTGTTAGCAGCCTAGTTTATCAAGAAATTAACTGCTTTATTTGACATGGTCTACAATTTCATGAAACATCATCACATTCAATTCAAGTGTGTATTAGGGTTCAAATGATGTACCTTTAACAATTTGGGAGACCAGAAGTGTATTTCCCTAGATGGTTTGTTCCAGTTGACAATGTTATTATTGGTCTGAGATAACATAACATCTTTGTTTTCCAAATCTATCCCTTTCAGTGAAATCTATTTCTTTTGTATAGTTCAAAAACAAAAGATAAACATTCCTTATGAAGCATTGGAAGGAGAGGCAATTAACATGAATTTGATAAAACATAATTTACTGGACTGACAGTAAAAAGGCTATGTTTGTTTGATTGTTGACTAGTTTTGTCTTTAAATAATGGTCTTCTTTTGTCATTTAATGTATATTTGTTCACAATAAACATAATTTATGAATATTTTAACACATGTGTACTCAGTGGGGTGGATTATCATACTGATATAAATAGAATTAATGAGCAGTCAACCCGCCACATGCCATGACATATGACAGGGCAGCCAGAGCACAGAAATAATTCTTGGAGTTTCATAATAAAGCTTTTCTCTTAGTTCAACTTTTTAAAACTACTAACAGTCTTATTTACCCTTTCTTTTGGAATAGGGTTCACCAACTATGAAACAGGATTCAGGTTTTACTACAAGAGTTTACTTTTTGACATTCAAAAAACAATTTTCTTGCCTTCTTTAAAATAAAATAAATATATATGAACAAACTAACCCCATCTGACCAAATTTCAGGGAATAGGTCATGGATAGACAAGACATATGTCCACTAGGGAAAAAAATTGATATATTGTTTGCTTCTCTTTATTTTATGACAATAACATGATTCTGCCTAATTGCTGCTACCAGATCTTTACAAGAACAAAAACTTTCTCAGTGGTTCTACATTCTAAAACAGACCCGATGGGCATATTGCCTGGAAAAATTATTCTGAAAAAACCATCTTCTTAGCTGGTTATCTGCTCTCCTTGAACACAAAGCAACAATCTGTTAAGCGTGCCTAATAAGATTTTTTTTTTTAAGAAAAGAACTCAATGGTATAAAGCCACCTCTTCCAACAGTAGGAACGGGGGCAGACGCGGGCATGTAAAATCTTCAATTTAGCCATACTTTATTTGACGAATTATTTTTGTGAAGAGGCAAATGAAATTTAAGATGAACCCTTATTTTCTTTTATATTTTTCCCAGCTTGATCATGGGCAAAAGTAGGAAAAAATAAAACTAGCATGTGCACTGCATTGTCCAGATGATCTGGCAGGAGGAGAGAGAGCCTTGGCAAAGATATGATACTATGATTTTTTACAGGCACAGATGGCAAGGTTGCAGGCTTTATGCCTCTTATCTTTCATTTTCAAAGGGGATGTTGGAAGCTTTTTACCACGACCACCCCCTTTCACTCCCACCCTCACATTTAAACACACCGTCTTCCGAAACCAAAGTTCTGTGCTAAAATGGGCGAGCCCCAGGATGCACCAGGAAAGGGACAGAATGTGACACCACTGCTCCTGTTCATCTGTTAGAAGAGGAGAGTGTACTGCACAGGGCCTGATGAACTTCCCTGGAGTGACTCCCTTGGGGAATCCAGCCCTTTCACCGGCAAAGAAAATGGGCACCACCTAGTGCTTTTTCGATGCAAAAGCTGTTTGTGCTGGTGTGGACAAGAGGGGACATGCGTTGGGTGACTGACCTTTACAGAGGAAAAAGGAAAGGAGTCAGTTGGCTTTAACCCCTATGCCCTAAAAAAATTTTTTAAAAAGAAGCAAGTGACAATCTTAAGACAAATTCAGGGCTTCCAAATCAAGGATTTCCTTGAGATTGTTTTCTTTTTCTTTTCTTTTTTCTTTTCTAATAATTTTTGGTCTGTTCATGAGAACACCTTTGCTTACCAAGATGCTAATTTCCTCTGTATCACTTTGTGCCTCTTTGTTTCCTTTGAGGTTAACTTGCAAGAATTTCTAAGAATTTTCATTTGGTCCAAAGAGACAAAGCAAAGTGAGTGAGTACGAGCCCCCCCCCCGCCAAAATCTATTCTAACAAGGAGTCTCTCTGGAGTTCTCCTAACACAACAAATAGCTTTTATGAAAAATGATGTGTAGCACAAAATCTTTTGCAGTGCAATAAGATCAAGTTAACCACTCATGCCTCTAGGAAAAAGCCGAGGAAGTTTTATCTGATTGGCAAAATGGACCCAGATATGAGTTCAAGGATTGAGTACACTTTGATGAAATTTCACAGCAATGAAGTCTGATTATCTGAATGATTGCTTAAACCTTTTAAAATATAACTCGAGGAAGCACTAGATTTTTTTGTTGGGAAAACAGATGGTCTTGTGGGGAATCACAGAATAGCCATTTCATGCTGTTTACTTTTTCTATAACACTTTGCCTAGAATTACTCTTACTGCTATTGCTTTTAAAAAATATTAAGAATGACTTCTCTGTTGCTAATAGGTAGACCGTTCTGCAATAAAATTAGAAACCTTAGTATAGAGCAAGGTGGGGGGCAGAAATGGGAAGAATGAGTAAACCTGCTACTCATAACTGGATTAACAAGAGCCTGCTACACATCTAAGAACTAACTGGCTGACTTTGAACTCATTAGGGATATGTTTATCTGCTATGCTGCACAACAGAATCCAGACAGAAAACAGACTGTGAAGAAACAGACAAAAATGATTATAACTTCTTTCAGTTAAGAGCTCAATATCTGTGCTAAGCAACCTGTGTATAAGGGAATGAAGGAAGCAAAACCCAAGATTCTGAATTTTTCCACATGGGCTACCCCAAAATTCTTCCATTATAAGATGGCAATAACACTACTTAGATATAGCACTTTGCAACTGTGTTATGAACTAACTTAAACAGTCTAAAGCACTCTCATATCATTAGCTATTTTATTGCTGTAATTTAGGATATTAAATAAGTGATTTATTTCAAGTAAGTTTAAAAATTTATACCAAGGAGGAAAAATAAATCTTGAAATGAGTTTCTTCTATAAACAGCAAGAAAAAAAAATGTATAGTGAACTGATCTTTTTGGGACTCCACTGGTCCAAATTATATATCTTTAGGCTTAAGACTAAATGGGAGATCTTGTCTTGGCAGGTTTAAGAGGGACATGAATTGATTAGCTGAAACCATCAGGTGTAGCTGAGCTTGTCATTTTCCAAATATGTACCCACAGGATAATGGAAGGAGGTGGCTATCTTAATCATTGTCACATTTTGCATTCAATTTGAATTCCCCAAATCTTAAAATCACCACCACTTTTGTCAGCCTGTTAAAGAAAAAAAAAAAAAAAACCACTTGCTTTCTCCTCCCTCCCCACCTGGCCCCCCTTTTCCCTCTGGCCTGCCTTTCCCTGCTTGCTATAGCTCACAGCGAAACCCTCTGGTTGACAGCCCTGAAGTGATAATGTACTTTCCTGCCTTCCCGTTAACAGTAGCATGATCCTGCCATGCGTGCCAGCTCGGTGGCAGAAGGATGCTTTCATGTTTTCTAGAGGTAAAAGGGACCAGTTCAGTTTATTGCCTTGACTACCTCAGCAGTTTCACTAAGTTCCGGCACATAAAAGGATGTTTTATTAAAGAAGGAAAGGAAGGAAGAAGGGGAGGAGGAGAAAGAGGAAGAAGAAGATAAGAAGGAAAGAAGGAAGGGTGGGGAATCAGTCTCTCTTTCTGCTCAATATGTGTCAGTGAAACCAAATAACACGTTTTGCTTCTTCTCCCTGGGATTCACTGGAGCCCTCCACACAGTGAATAAAAAGTTAAGGTCAGTAATATCAAATAAATGCACTGGACTTGCAGGAAAAACAAACAATCCATTCCTAAGGGAATAGCAATGGTCACCGTGTGATCACATATTTACCCTCTCCTTCCCCTAGTTCACCTCTGACAGGAGAAGGCTGCGCACCTGCCCCACAAATGGCGTCCGTGCACGTGGCTGGCTGGCATCTGAGGGCTCGGTCGTGCTGGCCACTCTGCTTGCCAGGATGGCCTGACCGTCCTCACGCTCACACTGTTGATATGTGGCGCGTCATTCTGTTGAGGTAACAACACTGAAAACAATCAATAGTTCTACCCAAATACCTGTTATTTTAAAAATAGGGCCAGAGTGATTTCTTGGCCGTGAGGAACTCAGGAGACACTATTTGTTGTAGTTTAAATAAAATTGATTTTCCTTGCTTCAGAACCCAGATCCCTCACTGCGCTCCTGGTGCTTCAAGCTTGGATGAATTTATAATATATGAAACAGTTATATGCGTTTGTTTGAAGATGCCTTGTTTGCTAATGTCAGTGTTGCTTTACTCTGTGGTTCTGTAAGTTCAAGCCCACCCTGGCGAAGGTGGGGGCAGCCTATGGACAGAACAGGAAAGAAGAGACCCTGTTCTGAGTGCCTACTATCTTGTAAGCACAAGTTCCTGTTCTTTTTCATACAACAGGCCAATGACAGTTGAAGTCAAGTTTGCCTGGTTATGGAGTCCCTGTTTTTCCATCATACCAATGTCCAAAACTCACAGTGAGAAACACATTTTACAATGTAACCCAATATACCCATACATTACCAAAAACAAAGTTTCCTGAAATAATACTTATCTTTGTACTTATAATTTACACTGATTTTACCCATCCTATTCCATAATAATTAAATTGTTTGAAATTCTGGTTGCAACCCCACTAAATGGGTCTCATCACCTACTGTTATAACGTGGCCCCACTGTTTGATAAGCACGGCACTATGCCATGCTACTCTTCAAAATTTTAAATTGTTCTCTATTGGACTTGGTGTCTGTGTGATGACCATCAGTGTACTTGCAGGTGTTGCATAGAAAGTTCCATCAATACGGTTCAGGTTTTTCATCTAAGAACGGAGATTTATAATATTTATTTCCCCAAGTTCTTAGGTTGAATTCACTGGAGGTATTCATTTGCTTCTTAAAGGGTCTGTTACTTAAAATAAACCCAATTAAAATTGAGATAGCAAGTATTCTAGCAATAAAAGCCATAAAAAAGAGTAATAATTACTATTGCTATTGTTAACAATCATTGTTGAACTCCCAACCTGCCAGCCACTGTTCGGTGAGCTTTAAATATAACTCATTTAATTCTCACTATCACTTTATGAAGTGGGTAAATATTATTACTTTCACTTTACAGCCAGAATTCCTGCATCTGCTTTATCACAAATTTCCCATTGTAAAATGCTGTCATATTTCGCAGACTGAATGAGACTGTGACTATGACTCAAGAAATATGCATTTCTGTGGTTGGTTTAAATAAATTGTAAAAGCCTGTATCATCTGATTGGTTTGATGAGTCTGACTGGCTTGTTAATAATAAATCATAGAATTTAAAATACTTTCTTGTAGAAAAAAATTCAGAATACTCAGTGATGAGCTGGCATGCATTTGCCTTCACATAACACAAATTTCTAGCCCTAATAGTCCATAATATCTGAAAGTCCAAAGATAACGACGGTGCCAAGGCTGGTTGATTCAGCAGCTCATCAGTGTCTTTGGGGTCTCAGATTCCTTCCATCTTTCTGCTTTCCCATCCCTGGTCAGCTTTGTCCTCTGATGGCTGCACAGTTCCAGGTGTCACACCCAGACATCACAGTGATAAGAACAAAGGTTTCTTGCTCAGGAGTGAATTAAGCCCTTCTTGAATCCTAATGAGCAGATTTTCTTTGGCTGAAAATGAGTTACATGCTGATGAAATGGGATCACCAGGATGGGATTAGAAAAGCTCTGCCTCCTGGAACTAGGGACGAGGTGGCCTGCCCTGAAGCACATGGGTCTGTGGACAAAGAAGGAGGGTCTTGTGGGAAATTGGGAAATATATATATACTGAGTAAGTAGTGCCTGATACAAAGAGGGAAAATGTTTGCTTTGAAGGGAAGATTTGGTCAAATATAAAGTAGAACCATTTCCCATCGTTGATCTCTTGAATGTTTCATAAAAATTGGCAAATTTAACAAGGAAACGTATCTGTAAGAATATATTATACATTTGCTGCTTGCTCTGAAATTAACAGGACCCAGTGCTTTCATTACCAGAAAGAAGAAAATTAGATAGGTTAATAAAACAAACATCTGGCAAATATCAACACTATGAAAATAAATGAATATCATCCCATGTATACACTGAAGACAAATTGGCATTTGCCAACAACTACAGGTAAAACGTTACAGAAATACTACTTCCTACTTCCTGGGTGGATTTGTACTAATTCATTTAACTTATTTTCCTAAGTGAAAATTCAGTTGTGGTTTTGAAAAACAGCCATATAAAAATATATAGACTAATGGTGCTTACTAATTTTTAATAGAGCCTGCAGTTTAACATATTTAGGTTGGGTTTTTCCTGCTATCTGATTGCTTCCGGGCCACCTGTTCCCCTCTCAAAAATATGCAAACTGGGTTTTTTCTTAAACTTTTTATCTTGACATAATTTTAGACTTACAGAAAAGAATTTTGAGAATGGCTCTAAGAATTCCCGAATAGCCTTCCTTCACATTCCCCAAATGTTAACATTTTACCACATTTGCTTAATCTATCTCTTTGTGTGTACATGCACACACACACACACACATATATATATATATATATATGCCTTACATATACATGTGTGTATACATGTGAGTGTATGCACACATTTTAATAGAGCCTGAATTTTTTAATCGTTTGAGAGTAAGTTACAGACACGATGCCCCTTCAGCCCTAAATACTTCAGTGTGTATTTCTAATAAAGAAGGAATTCTCTAACAGAACTATATACAATTATCAAAATCAGAAAATTAACATTGATACAATATTCTTATCTAATTCATAGACTTTATTCAGATTTTACCAAGTGTCCCAATATTGTTTTAATGGTCAAAGAAAAAGAAATAGTCATGGATCCTGCATTATACTCAGTTGTCATTTCTCTTCAGTCTTCTTTATTCTGAAACAGCTCCTTAGTCGTTCCTTGGTAAACTGTTTTTAATATTAGTCTTTAGCAAAGCATAATTAAGAGATCAAACATCATTTCAAAGCCAGTGGATTTGTACGGATGGTTGTTTGAATGGGATTTGTGCTGCTTTTGCAGCCTTTCTACCATGGATGATTGGTGTGAGTGTGTTTTCACTGTTCTCTTAGAAATCCCTCCCTGTACACATATCAATATGAAGCACAGCCTGGAGAACCAGGTGATCCATTAGCTTGTTACTAGTCAACTCATCTGTTGCCGATGAATAGCTAGAAAAACATCCTAAAACACCTGAAACATATCTAAGTTTATTTTAAAAAAGAAAAAAAATCGAGGAATTATAGGGAAAAAAACCTTACAAAAACATTCATTTCAATAACTACATGCTTAGATGCAATCCTTAGAAATACTTCAATGTAAATAGTTAGAATAGAGGTGTTTATAATTGGTTAAAGGTCCATTATTTCTGAATGTGCAGAATTTTCTTTATGAGTCTAAGAATAAAGACATTCAGATCAATTCTCTTATCTTTTTATTAACCTTTAAATTAGCCTACAAAAAATATTCACATATTTAAAAGTCCACTAAAGCCTGAGAAGCTCATTTTCCTTCACAGGATACATTGATGGTTTTAATTTTTTAATCTCTCAGATTGCATCTATATGGCAACAAGCAGATACTTTAGCAAGGAATAAATGGTTCCAAAAAGGCATGGGCAAGTGTGTCTTACAACATATTTCTTTTTCTGGTTATAGCCAAATTTGCAACTGACTCTTCCTCCTCTAGCCTTATGAAAGAGATGGAAGAAATTATAGCCCAGAGAGAATACTTCCAAATGGGCCTAGCTAGGGCATCTAAACCTGCAGCTGGGGATACAAAACACTTTGCTTTATTCAAGAACTACTTTCTTGAGTTGATTTTTTTTATACCTACCTTAAAGATAGGACAGTGCTCCTGAAGTAAGATTGGTAGCAGCAACCTCTTACTTACCCTGTTCTCAGTAGTGAAAACAGATTATAAACCTTTTTTTCTTTTCCACTACAGAGTTGTAATACAACAGCAGGGCAGAAATCATTTGTTCCCTTGAGTTCAGCTCAAGATTATACTTAAATCTGATTGCCAAAGCCCATTCATATGAAAGAAGAGACAAAAGGCTAACAACTCTCTGGGAAGAGCACGTCAAAGGCTCAATGTTTACAAGAAGAAATTGAGGGGAAGATTAGAGAATAATTTTCTCCTAAGGAATGATGATGGCTTAGGGGTCTTTTGTAGGGAAAGTCCTTTGCTAGGATTAAAGGCAGGATTATTGGTAGAGAGTTGAGAAATTGAAATGGAGAGCCTCTTAAAACGGCAATTTAGTCGGAATATCCAGGGAGTTCTTGAAATGTGAATTCTAAGGAAATGGGTACTACTTAAGAAGAAAAGATAAATTAGATAAATTCAAACACTATCTCAAGTGATGAAACTGTGAGTGGCTCACAAAGTGATGGAATTGCCAATGCCTTCGGAGGAAAAACAAGAGACCTGTCACAAAATGCCTTGGGTCAGCTTTTAAGTAAAGTTACAAATTCAAGAAAATCCTAATGAGGAATCTGCTCTGCAGCTTATGTTATGGCTATCTCATGGCTAAAAAACAGTAGTGATTAGAAACTGAATTAATGTTATATTGCTCATTTTACCTAATTTCAAAAAGTTGGAGCTACTTTGTCATACTTTTAGCAGAACTATTACATATAAAAGTAATGTTGGAGCTTCACTCCTCATAGTAAAATTAAAAACTTCTAAATTTGAAGTATGTCAAATGAGATATGCTACAGACTGAATGTTTGGGTCACCCTAAAATTCATATGTTGAAATCCTAACCTCCAAATTGATGTTATTAGGAGTTAGGGTCGTTGGGAAGTAATCAGGTCATGAAGTGCGGCCCTCATAAATGGGATTAGTGCCTTTATGAGAAAAGATATGAGAGAGTTTTTTTCCTGTCTCTACCATGTAAGGATATAACAAGAAGGCAGCCAGGACTTCTGTAAACCAGGAAGAGGACCCTCACCAAGAACCCGACCATGCTGGCACCCTGATCTCGGACTTCCAGGCTCCAGAACTGTCAGAAATAAATGTTTGTTAAGTTACCCAGTCTATGGTGTTTTGTTATAACAGCCCAAACTGACCAAGACAAAAAGTTTCATTTGAAAGCAATCACTAATACATAATTCTAAACTTGAAATCCACTATTCCTAATATTACATTGGTTTCCCAATCAGATACCTCATCAAAAAATCAAGCCATGAAAAAAACATAACAGGTGGCTTCTTTGGAAATGGCCACTCTCAAAAAGAGGATTTCTCTTTTGTAAGGAAAATTCTTTTTTTATGAAAAGTGAGTGCCCCCAAACTCATCTAGATATTAGGAAGAGTGCTTTATTTGCTCTACATCACTTTCCAAGGTCACACAGCTAGTAAGTCACAGAACCAGGATTTGAACCTAGGAAGAGAGGCTTCAGAGCCCTTGTTTTAACTATTTGCTCTACTAAGAGGCAAAAGAAAAAAAAAAAAAGGAGAGAAAGAGAAAATAAAGAATGCTGGCAGATGAGTAAAAAAAAGAAAAATATAAATAATGAAGAACAGAAAGCTAGAAGCAATACTCTGAAGAGTACAGAAACGATGAAATAGAGATCAAGTTGTCAAAAGGAGCCACAAATGCTCCATGCGCTCCCTCCCTTCCAGTAGGACTAGACTATCTGTATGAGACAGAGAGTAAATTCTGATGCCATCACTCAAAGTAAACCCACACATGCCTCAGGTTCTTATAGATCCCCACCTTTTTGGGCAAAATATCCATCCTTCAAATCATTTCACTTGAACTAGTCCAGTCCTATTTTCTCCCATAAACGCCTGAACAAACACATCCACTTCACATAGACCCTATAACATTTCTAAGAGTGGTAGACTTTTTTTTAGAACTGCAATAAAGTAATGTAATAAATGTATTGTTTGAATTTTTTTACTGTTTTATATGTCATGCCTGAGATTAGACTTGTGTCCCTTTTCTATAAAATTGAACAGTTTTCTTTTGTGCCATTTCAAATACATTATTTTATATCACTGCAGGTTCAGATGTTTATTTTTTATTATTTCAGAGTCAAAAAATGAGCTCAACAGGGAAACAGGATATATGATTCTGCATGCCTTGAAAAATGTAAGCCTGCAGCATTAACGGGAACTTTCCCCAGGACGCTGCATTTTGGTTCCAAGTAGCTGCTAATTACTTACTTACAGTGAAAGTGTCACACTGCTCTCCTTTCAGCACTTTGTTGGCCAAGTGTCTCTGGCAATAATCTCTCAACACATAAGCACAGTTCCCTTTCATCACATTATTTAATCAATAAAGTAATGTCCTCACGCTGGCCAGGCCCAGAGCCATCTTGTCACAAGTGCTAAATAAATGAAACAAACACCAGTCCTGCTTCTACAACCTCTCCATTAATAAACATGAATGGAGATGCCTTTAATACAAAATCCATTCTCTGAAACATTTAAAACTGCACACACATGCATATTCGCGAGACTCGAAGAGGAATCGTTTACATGATGATGAGGATAGGCCAAGTCCTACTCACAAGTAAATACGGTTACATTGCTTCCAACTGGGAAAAGTACCCCTTCCTAGCTCTCTCAGGCCTGCTTGCTCCCAAAGGGTCATGTTTCCTCATCCATTTCCTGTCTGCAGGAGGCAAGCACACCACAGCAGGGTCTTCCTCCTTGAGGGGAAGCAAGGGTTCCCTCTGCTGCTCAGTCTACAGAATAATGATGGGTGAACGTTGGGATGCCCCACTTTCCCATCTTTCTTTGCCAGGGGCCCTTCACCGTGGCGGTAGTGGGCTTCCAAGTATAAAGTTTGGATCCCAATTCATCCTCTCCTGGCTATTTCTCATTGGTTATAAAACCAGAGAAGAGAAGGGTAAGTCCCAGCCCTAGGCCCTCCCAAAATTCTAAAGCCTGTGAGCTCCTTGAGGAAAGGGGTAGATGTCTTTTTCCTCTCTATATCTCCATAGTCTAACAGACCCCAGGACATTCTAGGTATTCAGTAGATGTTAAATGGATAAATAACTTGTTCAGATAGCACAAGAGTCACTTTCTATAGCATCTAGCATATATTAAGCACTTACCCTGTGCCAGACCATCTTCTTATAGGTAACTTATTTATTCCTCTCATCTTACAGATAAAGACACTAAGGCTTAGGAAGGATGAGTCAGTCATCCCAAGTCCCAACAGGTGAGAGACAGAGCTAGGATATTTTCATTTCCCTTTTTGAAAAGTCTGTTATTTCCAATTTAAGTCCTAGAAGTTTCAAAGTCTGGTTTTTGGGGTTTTTTTTCTGGGATGCCTGGGGTGAATGAATTCTCATGACCAGCTGACACTGCTATCAGCATTTCAAGGGTAAGCCAGCTTTCCCCAAGTTCCACAGCATTTCGGAACCAGGTACCATGTTTTTATAAATAAAATCACTCTGTAACCATTCCACTTATTGTGAAAAACCTCACCACTCCACAGCATTTCCGTGGGTTTCCAAGAGGTTTCCTCTATCCAATTCCCTCTCCTGAAATCACCCTCTCGCCATCTCACCTCCAGGCGAGACCTTCCTCGTTCTCACCTTGTAACAAGTGTGGGAGAGCTCCTCTTCCCGCATCACCCAAAACACCATTAAATAAGGGCTGCTATATAAAACCAAGGTTTATTGAGGATTATGGAAAGCAATTAGATTATGCCACAGATCAAAAACTAACTTCAAATGGAATATTTTACATCATAAATATACTCAGCTATTTTGCTACAGGGAACCTGTTACCAGCCGTCTTCCTCCCTCGGGTCCTGACTGTTGGCCACGTTATCTTCCTACTAAACCCCTTCTCCTCTTCTCTGAATACGCCTCAAGACCTAGAACAACTCCTTCTCGAGCTGCCAAGAGACAATTACCAAATTCTTGTTACCCGATGATGTAGAGCAAATAAAGCACTCTTCCCAATATCTAGATGAGTTTGGGGGCACTCACTTTTCATAAAAAAAGAATTTTCCTTACAAAAAGAGAAATTCTCTTTTTTTAAGGGTAGCCATTTCCAAAGGAAGCCACCCATTATGTTTTTTTCACGGCTCGATTTTTAGAGTTCTAGGAGAGGAACGGTGCCTTGTCTAAGCAGTTTGGATAACTGTCCTTACCAGAAGCAATGTTTTATTTAAGATGCCTAGAGGAAGTATAGCCTAATTAAAATATTATTTTCTTAAATAAAATATAAATAGCTCCTCCTAAGCTATGTGATAAGCTAGTGCCATCTAGGATGAGTGCCATACTCTTAGGGTTGCACAACAGGTATTTGCTAAATAAATTGGTAATTGCAGTCACTTCCTAAAGGAAAGAAGACAAAAGGTACAGGTAAGGTAAAATTACTTTATTTTTACTCTAAGAGCAAAAACTTTAATAATTTCCCTGAGTCTGTTTTAGCAGAAATTAGGCACTTAGTTTTCATTAGCAAAGGCATTCTGAGATATTTCTCCTAATGAAAATCTAAAACCAGGCCTTTAAAATGGCTTAGTGATAGTGATGATTCTTCAGAGAGCTCACCAGTTTCACAGCCCTATGGGACATGTTGATCATTCATTTTATAGGTCAAGTGCAAGTGCATTTATTAATGTATGCTCTAATCTAACCCACATTGCAGGATTAACTTCACAGTGCATGATCAATGATACCCAAATTAATGGATTCATCAGTGCTGCCTATTGAGACACCCTTGTCATTTATATTGCATTTCTTCCAATTTATAATTAGGCGTGTAATCTGTGCAGTCTCTAAGTGGACTCTTGAAAAGAAATCTACATCAGAAGAAAGTGTGGAGATTTTTATTATCTTGAAGACTTTGGCTCATCAGTTACTCCTGTTATGTTGCATTATTGCTCCTATATCTTGACCGGCATTTTCTCCCATGCCCTAAAATTCCCACATTCTTAGAAATCTTTCAATCAAAGATCATATTCTATATCATGCCTTTTCTTTACCCATAAAATTTCTGTTCTTACTACTCCATTGAAACAATTCTCCCAAAAGTCTTCAACAATCTTCTAACCACCAAATTTAATTGCCTTTCATAGAATGGGTAGCATCTGGTATTGCTAACTATGCACTTCTACTTGAAACTTTTTCAGCTGCTGGACTCCAAGGCATTACCCTTTCTGGATCCTCTTCCTGTATCTCTGTTCAGAATTTATCGGTCTCTTTGTTGGATCTCTTTCTACTGGCTTGTTAAACCTTCCTCTAAGTTCTGCCCTCTCTTATCAGCTCTTTTACTCTAATTCTTGGCAATCTACTCACTCCAAGGCTTCTGCAATCATATCTATGTACATAATTTCTACACTTACACTCTAACTGCTAAAGAGGAAAGCAGAGGAAGTATAAAATAATATGGTAGAAATAAATTCTCAAATGCCATTATTAACAGCAAATATAAAAGAATTAAATACTCCAATTAAGAAGATTTTCAGTGAAGAATAAGACAAATTGGTTACAAACTCTAAGATTGAATAAACATAAAATTCATTTAGATGTATTTAAAAGAGGGAAATCCAAAATACAAAGGCACAGAAAGGTTGAAAGTAAAGAAAGAAAAAAGATACCAGCCCTCACTCCCACCAAAAAAAAAAAAAAGCTTTTGTTCATTATATTAACAGCAGACAAAATGCAATTTAGGGCAAAAAGGTTATTTTGAAGCACAGAAAGTCCTTATATATTAAAAGCATCAACAATTTGCCAACAAGATATAAAAATTGTGAACTTGTGAACTTGTATGTGCCCAACAATATAGCCTTAAGATATAAAAAGGAAAATCAATTGAAATGCAAGAATAAATTGATAATGCCACAATTATAGTGAGAGATTGTATTAATAATACCCTTTTCTTAGTAACTGATAAATCAAGGACAAAATATTACTATGTGTTGCATCATATTGTGCATATAAAACTACATCCACCAATTAAAGAATACATGCTTTTCTTAGGCCCATGTAGAAGATTTTCAAAAATTGACCACCTTAACACAAAGAAAATCTTGAAATCTACAGCCACACTGACCTGAACATGCTGGATCTCATCTGATGTTGGAAGCTAAGCAGCGTTGGGCCTGGTTAGCAATTGGATGGGAGAAAATCTCAACAAATGTTAAAGAATCTCCGTCATTCAGACCACAATCTCTGAACACATGTAATAAGATTAGAAGTCAAAGACAAAAAAGATAATCCTACATATTTGGAAATAAAAAGCACATACATGAATAATTTGTGGATTCTAATTACAATGGTAGTTTCAAAATATTTATAACAGAACAATGAAAATTTTACATATCAGAACTTGTGGGATACAGCTAAAGCAGTATTTCAGAGAAATTTACACTTTTAACTATGTATACTTTTTTAAGAAAAAGAGTGAAAATCAACAATTCAACTATCCCCCTGAAGAATAACCTGTATGGATATATGACCCTTACAGCACAGATATTGAATCCCTAGTTAAAATCTATACACCTCACTTTCCAAAAATAAAATAAAATGAAGTTAATTTTTTTAAGCCTTTTATACAGGGAGAATGATGTCTAGAATCATGGACTGTTAGAACTGGATGAATCTCAGCATCTGGTTCAACCCTTTCCTGCAAATAAGGAAACTGAAGTTCAGAGAGACAAAAATAACCAACACAACACAACAGCCACTCATGTTAACCAAGTCCTCACTATGAGTCAGGTACTATGTTATACACTTTGCATGCATTATTTCATTTAATAGCAATAACCCTGTAAAATAAGCACAAACATTTTTACTTTGCATGTGAGCAAACTGCAGCTTATAAAATTTAAATAGCTTGCTCAAGGTCACTTGGCTAATAAGAGGCAGTAGGATTCAAACTCAAGTTCATCTGCCTGCTACATCTGTGTTCCTAGCCACAGCAGTAGAGATCAGGGGTGCGTGCAGCAAAGGCATGGTGGATACTTATTTCCCTCTGGCCCTTCCACATTCTCCCCTGCCTCTGTCCCCAACCCCACCAAGAATGCCTTTCCCCTACCACACAATCTTTTCAAGGACAGTTGTTGGGAAATACTAGGGATTAACATATCTTAAAGAAATTTTTGCACACAAATTCTATATAAAAAAAACTATTTTGCTGGCAAAAAGAAATCTCACCTTTGCAAGGCTGCACTAAAGACAAAACAAAGCTGGTGAAGGATATGTCACTGCTATCAAATTCTTCCCTGCAGAGAATATAGATATAGTATAGTAAGATTATTCAGCTCCTAACTAGCGGCATAATGTTCTCTTGTGGTAAGCAAAATAATGCCCCTCCCCCAAAGATGTCTATATCCTAATCCCCAGAATCTACAACTATATTTCATTACATGGCAAGGGAAAATTAAGGTTGCAGATCAAATTAATGTTGCTAATCAGCTGACCTTAAAATAAGATTATCTTGAATTATTTGGGTGGGCCCTTAGGAGTAGAAGAGAGACAACAGCGTGAGACAGATGTGCCCTAACACTGCTGGCTTCAAAGATGGGGGAATGGAGCCATGAGGCAAGGAACATGGAAAGCTGCTAGAAGCTGGAAAGGGCACGGAAACAGATTCTCCCCTGGAGCGTCAAGAGGGAATGCACCCCTGCCAACCCCACAATTTTAGCCCAATAAGATTCATGATGGACTTCTGACCTCCAGAACTGTAAAATAATAAATTGTGCTGTTCTAAACCACTAGGTTTACGGTAATTTGTTAAAGGAACAACAGGAATCTAATAACACCTCCACATAAAACAATACACAAAGTGTCATGATTTAGAGGCACTGCCTCTGGTGGCCCAGTCCCTCTAATTCAACCCTAGAACCTCCCAAGAAGAGTGTGTTATAGGGTGTGAACCACTAACTCTCTCTGAGTCCTTCCTCTGTCCTTTATTAACGTCTATCATCAACATATGATATAACAAAAATGTATTTTGTTCTTCATCAATAAAAACTCCCTAAGTTATATAGCCCTAAAGCAAGAAATCAAAATGATCAGAGAAAGAAAATGGTTATTGTTATACCAGAATTACCCATCATCACCCAAGAGGGTTCCCAGTACCATCAGCTGCCAATTCCACACCACACATGAGTCTTACAGCATGAATATGGAATATTAATATAAAAATACATACCTGTAGATAAGATAGTCATATTTTACATTATGGGCTACAATTTTAATTAAACTTGGCATATTTCTGCTGCTATGATTTAAAAGATTAACTAAGTTGGACAAGGTCTCAGATCTTCAACTACACCCAACCTGTTTGTGATTTTTGGCACTCTGCATTTTAGGTGTGTTATGAAGATGACAACGTACCAGTCATCCAAGCTGTCAAACGCCTGCTAAAATCTGTTCAGAGCCAAACTCATTTGCACTCGGGTGAACACCTCCCAAGAAGCAATCACTTAAATACCTACAGTTTCAGATGCCACTCACGGGTAGTAAAACAAATTTTACAACAAATCCAGATGATTTTTTCCCCAAAGTGTTGAAATAATTGCATAAAATAAACCAAAGTAAAGAATTACAGAAGTCATTAGTACTGTAATTATAGTATATCAAACATTCACAGAATAAAGCATTTGGGTTTGGACATGTATGCAATTACATGGTTTAAAACATCCTTCTGAAACCACTCAATTAACATTATTTTGAAACACAATTTAAAAGAATGTCCTCCATTTGGTGAGAAGGACACTTTCACACATTGCTAGTGGGAGTTTAAATTTACACAAATTTCTGACAAATAATTCAGGGATACGCATCAAAATGTTTTAATATCTGTATACTTTGATCCACTAATCCCAGAAGTAGAGCCTACCCAGGTAAAGACAGGGGGTGAGGGTGGTGAAAGAGCCTTCTAGGCAAAGCATGAAGTGACAAAAAGTCTAAAGATCTTCTCCTGAACTGCTAATACAGAGGGTCTCTGGCTCTCAGGGACTCAATGTTCACAATCCGGGCTCTTCCAAGCAATCAGGAAGGTGATAAGGAAGAGTCTGTCATGTTGCTGAGGTATGACTGTATCTGAATGGCTGAGGGGTTGAGAACATTTCTTTGCCAGTGAGTATGTTTCTAGTGATTGCCTTTCATGCAATAATCTCCATTAGGGATTTGTGGGACTATTTATATTTTTGGTTATACTTCACTGTATTTTTATGGGGAACATGATGTGCTATGGTGGTATTTTGAAAACTTATACATGGTTTTCTTCAGGAACATGAAGAGTCTAGACTAGTTTGATATAGGAGTACACACACACCCCCCAGTATATATTACCTTGGACAGAAAATAAAGGACCTTACAGAAAAAAAAACTTTTTTTGTGGGAGAGGAGGTAATATCTGTTTCTTAATATATCCATCAGTACATACTAAAGTGTGCTGAGGAGACCAACAAGAAAATATCAGTGGGTTAAAACAGCAGTTTATTGCACATTTATATTATATCTCAGCAAGCACAGAGGCACTCACTGGCTCTTAAAGCTTCTGAATGGAAGTAACAGATGATTGATCCATTCATAGTTCATAGGCCAGAGAAAGTCACTTGGCTGTTCCTCAATTCAAAGGGGTGAGGTGTTTCATTCTCCTACAGTGCCTGAATATTTGTAAATAATTATATAGACTACCATTTTTAGTATTTTGAAATTTTTGTTGCATTGCTTTAAAAAAAAATCAGTCAATAACATGGCCATATCTCCTAATGATTGAAAGGCTCTCCAAAGCAGACATGCAAGACCAAGAGAGATGTGGACTTTGGGTGAAGGGAACAACTCTGCCGGCTGAGGCTGTTGGTGAAGGGGGCTACATGGACCCGCAGTCGGTTAATGACAATGACTGGTAAAATTGATGGTTAGCACCTGAAGAGAGAAAACCTCAAAAGAAGACAATGTTTTCACACTAAAGTTAAAAGGAGTAGGCATGAGAAGTTAAGAGATCGTTTGCACCTTCTCCCATCACACATTTGGGGGAAATCTAATTTTATTTTAGTCATAGAGCTAAGGGAGATGTATGAAAAGCTGAAGACCAAGGGGAGAGCTTATTTACTATGGAGGAGGGGCTTCCGTGGACAGTGGGAAGAGAAGGGCAGTGACCAGAGGATGGGCAGTGAGAACATGCAAAGTACAGGGAGAAAGCACTAGAAAGAACAGATGACCACAAGCTGGCGTTCAGAACACAGCTAAAAAGAGTTTTGGGGCAATTAGCTGGCCCCAAGTGTCCAAGTGGAACCTCAGGACAAAGTGGGGCTTCTAGTCCTACCCAGGCTGAGGTCACAGGTAAAGATGCTAAACCCACTACAGGCCTACACTCCAAGCCTGACGTAGATCACATGATATTTCCTTACTGATCCCATAAATAAAGGCTTAGGCCCTGAACCCACTGAACGACTGGACACAACAAGGAAAATCCCTCAGCTGACAGCTAAACTGTCCCTTGATATTTCACTTTTTTTTGTCCTTTCATTTTAACTCAATTGTATACATACTTCATCTCTGCAAAACAATCTTCTATAAGCATCTTAAAAGTTTCGTAAAAAAAAGACAGTGTAAGAAGAGAATTGGGCCAAAAGGAAAAGCTAGTTTAAAAAAGAAAAGTAGGCTTGGCTCAGTGGCTCACGCCTGTAATCCTAGCACTCTGGGACGCCGAGGCAGGAGGATTGCTTGAAGTCAGGAGTTCGAGACCAGCCTGAGCAAGAGTAAGACCCTGTCTCTACTAAAAACAGAAAAATTAGCTGGGCATCACGGCGTGCACCTGTAGTCCCAGCCACTTGGAAGACTGAGGCAGGAGGATCCCTTGAGTCCAGGACTTTGAGGTTGCAGTGAGCTAGGATGACACCACTGCACTGTAGCTCAGGCGAGAGCGGGAGACTCTGTCTCAAAAAAAAAAAAAAAAAGCAATTTCAAGGTTAGGGAACAAGGCAGAGGAAAGGATAGAAATAAAAGTGAGAAACAAAAATATAAAAAGTGATAAATTCTTAAGTTGGGTGAAAGTGTAAAAAAGGGGAGGTAGAAAATTTTTGAAATTGTGATATCCTAAAAATGGTTGCAGAAACTTCAAGGAAAGGAACAGTGTGTTTCTTACTAAGGATATAACTGAAAACTGCTATCATCACAAGCTGCTTTATTTTTTCTCTCTTTTTTTAATCTATGGAGAATTAAAGATATTATGCTTTATCGATTGTGGATTGTTGCTTTTTTTCTTTAGAAAATAGTTTTTTGACTATGATTTCTTTTGAACCAACCGTCCTCCTCCCAATTGCATTTGCTGTGAACTGCAACTGGACATTCCCTTCGGGACCTTGGTGAATGACACCCCTTGTGCAACGCCGTGGCTCTCAGTGACGCAAACCAGCAACCCAGACAAACGCCATTCCTCGCCACTCCTCACCAGGATTGCTCACACTTTCCCACAAGAAAGAAACTCTTTTGTAATACAGGGAACTCTACTGGTGTTTTAACTCCGACTGCTAAGCTAGTTCATAAAAATTCTAGCATAAGATTACGCTAATATAAAATGAAGGAAGTAGCCTCCAAATGATAATATTTGATAAATAGCAGGAACAAGAAATTCTTTCTAGTTGATTAAAGTCCTAGAATCGAGGATTTTTAAAAGTTCTGCTTCAATTTTCCTTCATTATGTAACTTTTGACAAGGCATAAAACAGAGGAATTTCTGAACTGTACAGAGAAGAAAATTTAGGGAGAAGAAATCAAAATGTTTGCGTGAAAATAAAATAAACTCCACTAGTAATAATAAAAATGTGCAAATAAAATACTTTTCTTCTGCTAAACTACCAAAAAGTGAATAAACAAAAATATCTGATGCTTGCTAAGATGAGCAAAATAGACAATAGACCTTTTCACGCCCTGCTTGTTGGACAGTAGATTGTTCTAATCCTTTTGGAAAGCAATTTTGTAATATACCAAATGTAAATATAAAATATTTATAAATATAAAATAAAAATAAAAATTTACAAATATAAAATATGAATATACAGTTTTAACTCAATAATTACACTTTGGGGGATTTATCACCAAAGCCTTATACATAAGATGTTCTGCACAACATTATTTATAATAATGGAAATTTGGAGGCTTGGGGGAGGGGACCTAAATATTTCCAAAGAGGGAAATGTGTAACTTAAATGTGTTATAATAAGCCACTATGTGATACATTGCTACTATTAAAAGCGAGGCTCTTGAGACTATTTAATACCATACAAAAGGTTTATGCAATGCAAAAAACATTATAAAAGTTTAATAGACAGGTAACAAATACACATTCACAAATGTGGTTTGTGTCCATGTGATGAGTGTACACACACACACACACACACACTCCTTAGGATCCTTTTGGGTGGAAGGAATAGAAAATCTTATGAAAACTGGCTTTTAATTAAATAGTAAAGACACTGTATAAGTCAAGATCCTATCAAGAAACAAATGGATGCTTAAATTAATATAATTTGAATTCGAGGAAGGTTTATTTAGAAAAGGACCAATTGCGGAGGTGTGAATGGCATACAAAGCAATCACAGGAATAGGAACAAGGGGTAACAAAATTGCTACCACTCCTACCCCTAACAGAAGAAGGAAAGGAGGGTACAGAAAACAAAATAATAGATAACTGACCAGCAAAAGTGATTTTGAGGATTATGGTAAACACATGTACCAGCTGAGACCTACCTACAAAGAACCTGTGAAAACTTGGTCAGCACCTGGTAGGATGCGAGCAGCAAACATAAAGAGCAGAACAGAAAAAGAATCCATTGTGTGTCGTCTCCACTACAAAAGCTAATGGGATATAGCGCTGGCATGGGTCAGTTCTGTGACATCACAATAACAAAGGCACCTCATAGCTTGTGGGAAGAAACGGCTCCATGAACATTCAAAACCACACATCACAAATCTCTGTGAGGGGTTTGCTCTATTTTTACCAAACCAAAAATAGTAACATTAAAAACTGAGACAGATGTGTTATTTCTGTGAGGTCTCAGAATAACTTTTGATCTGCTGCTTTAAATCCACGAGGAAGAAACAGTGTGATATAACCATTGTCAGGATGCAATAAGCTTCATTTTGACATCATTTGAAGAGAAATTGGTAAAACAAGAACAAAAGGCAACAGTGACATAGTGATCCCTTTGAAAACAGATTAAATTACATCCATACTAATAATTATGATGGTATCAGTTAACAATACGTACAGTTTTAGAAATGCTGTGCTAAAAAGTAAATGCAGAATTTTCTGATTTTGATCATTATACTGAAGTTATATAAAAATATATCCTTTAGTAATACACAGTGGAATATTTAGGGCTGAAGGAGCATTATATCTGCAATTTCCTCCCAAATGGTTTAGGAGAAATAACAATATTTGGATATATACATACATATACAGATGGGAAGAATGATAATGCAAACATGGTAAAATCATTGAATAGGGAATCTGAGTGATGATATATGGGAATTATTTGTACTATTTTCACTTTCCTATAATCTAAAATTATTTCAAAGTAAAATGTCAATGTGTAATGTATAAAGTTTCAAGGAAAAAATTCTTAGAGATTGAATACCTCTCCTTAGTCAAAAAACGAGAGTTACAGAAATAGTTATTGAAGATAGCAGTGTTGGGACAAGAGTAGATTAGTCGAAGTTTGTTTATGATCAAGTAGTTATTGAATACCTATTATGAGAATATTTTTCACCATACCCAAAATAGACACGTTTTTAGTCCAATGAAAACTCCTTATCATTTTATATTGTTAAAGACACATTCAGTACTTAATATGATGTGCTTTGATCTAGAGCCGACACCATCTGGTGGACTGAGGCATTGAAGACAGTGAAGGAAAAGTAGAATTAATTAAAATGATAGTACCAAATTTGTAAATGGACTCATGCATAACTGTCATCAACATACACAAACAGAAGATTAATAGTAAACTAAATGGTAAACTAAATGGTAATATATTTGTCATTGAAAGCAAAGCTGTATTTAGTTGTTTTTATCTTCTCATAAAACTTAATATTCAGGCAGGGAAAATACACATTTACTTGTAAAATATCATAAAGTAATTCCTTTATGATCCAGAAACAATTTTATTTCTGAAAAATGTTAAAAACTGTAGATTCTCAATCATGTACTCAACATCAATTTAATAGATATTGACAGACCACATACCACATGTCAGGCACTGTTGTAGGCACTGGAGATATATAGTAGAGAACAAAAACAAAAACAAAAATCCCTGTCTTCTTTGTGTTTACATTGTAGTAAAGGTAACAAAATATAAGCAAGATTTAAAAAAATAAAAAATATAGTGTTAGTGATACTTGCTAAAGGAAAAAAAATAAAGAAGGAAAGAGGGATAAGAAATGTTCAGAAGGGGGTAAAACTTCAGACAGAGTAGCCAGGGAAATAATCATGGAGAAGGTAACCTTTGAGTGGAGCCCTGAAGGAAATGAGGGAATAAGCAATGTGGATATCTGGACGAAGAACATTCTGGGCAGGGAATAGCAAGTGCAAAGGCCCTGGGGCAGAAACATGCTTGGTGAGTGATTGGCCTCTTTGGCCAGAGCAGAGAAAAACAAGGGAGAGCAATAGAAGATGAGGTCAGAAAAGTACCTGGGACTTAGATCACATGAGGTCTCATGTAAGTAAGGAGGGTGGCTTCCACTCTCAGTGAGATGGGAAGCCATTAGCAGAAGCAAGACATGATCTATCATATGTTTTTCAGGATTACTCTGGCTTCTGTGTTGAGAGTAAGCTTCAGGAGAACAAGGTTAGAAGCAGAAAAAACAGTTAAGATGACCATAGCAATAATCCAGGCAAGAGATGATGGTGGTTGAATTTCTTTTATAAACAGGCTGTCCTTGGTTTAAATGGACTGCAGAACTACAACTATGACTGTGCAAAGTGAAACTGTGCAACTTAATAATCAATAATCAATTTTATCCTAGTAATCAATCAGAAAAATCACAATTATTCCACAATCTTTAAATTTTTTTTTCAAAACATTAAAAACTCTCTTGTCAGTTTAAAATATATAGGGAAATGGAAAAAATACTAAAACTATTATTTATTCAGAATACTGTAACTTAAAACATTAAAAACATTTAAAACATCAGAAAACCAGTGTTTTATTTCTTTGTAAAAAACTTATCAAGAGGGGTTTGAACAGTGCTTGTCTTTTTTTTAAATTGCCATGTAACTTACAACAATGGACAGGCATCTTTCCTATGCCTTGGTGAATTATTAATATTATACTTCTTTCTAAACTTGGATTAGCTTCCAACATTTAATGTTTGCACTTTCAGTGTGATGAAATACCTCTCAGAGTTTCTTTAATGTGAAGTTATTTCTCTGTGTCACTTTCTTTGGGGCATCTTCATCCTTTTTTTCACAACTAGTTTCTTTATTTTTGTTGGTTTGTCAATCTGAACTAAGTCCTTCTGGCTACAAATCTAGAGTCTTTTGAAGTATGGTAGTGTCAACATTCCCATGGATAGGTATTTCTTCTGTAACTCCCTTTACATTTCATTGGAATTTCACTTCCAGCAGTGTCATTTTTTTTGTTTCCTTGCTGCACTTTCATCTTTATGAGCCACTTCCTTCTTTCAATTATCCATTTTTGTAAAATGTCATGTGGGTTTATCACTAAGAAGCAAGGAGGTAACACAACTACACACTTTGATGCCTGTGCCTAAACTGAATAACAGATGTGAAGTGACCAATCACCGACAGGCTTTGAAAAAAGTCATGTGATTGGTCATTGATTATGATGAGCATCTGTTATTTGTGTAGGGATTTGGGGCTGAAGAGGTAGTAGTGAAGTTTGAACTTCATGTAATTACTCAGTTAATATGTTGTGGTAACTGAAATTTGAACCATGTTGTTGGCGAGGCTGGTATTATTTAACCAAACCATGGAGACTGAAATTCAAGCCTATGAGAACCGCAAAGTGAGGACGGCCTATATTTTAGAGTCAGAGACAAGAGGATTTTTTGGAAGAGGGATGTGGAGTGGGAAAAAAAGTTTCTCTTTCACAGCATGTCACAGGTACAATTTTACATTTGTTAGTGATATTGATTATCTGATACTGACTGCCCCTCTTGACAGCAATCTCCATAAAAGCAAGGACTATGCTTACACCTATTTTCACCATTATACAGTTGATGTCGCATTTTCTCAAGTAAGTCTCACAATAGCCCCATGCACCAGGTAACTAATCTCATTTCACAGATGAGGAAACCGAAGCTCAGAGAAATAAATAATTTATGCTCATTTCACACTAGTAAGTGACACACCAGGACTCAAATTAATATCCTCGGAAGTCAAGTCCACTACTCTTTCCCTTCAACCACCTTCTCTTCCCTAATAGAAATAGAGCATAGTCCTATAAAGCCTTGCTTTGGAAACCACAGCATAATGTTTTCTGTGCCTTAATGAATTATTATATGAAAGCTGTAGAATATAAGTGAAAGCAGAAATAAAACAAACATAGTATGTTTGAATCTCCTGTCCATATAAATATCCTACAAATTTCCATTTAATTTCTGGTCTTAACCTTCATGACAAGGATTTATAAAAAGACAAAAACTGGCAACTACACTGACTGAGAGCAAAAAAAGCAAAAAACAAAAAACCCCACATCCTAGACCTCAGGGAATTTCCAATATCTCCATAAACAATAAGGATGAATTAAGAAGTGCATTCCTGAATTGCTCAAACCCTAATCTGTGAATCAGAACATTAAGGACAGGTACCTGGAAGGTATAAAAGGCTTTAACTCACATCACTGAGCACACACACCTAACTCAAAGGTGTCTGAGTGCATTTACCAGAAATCCACTTCTCTTCTTCAAAGGAATTATCTTCCAATCTATCAACACCTTTCTCTTCCTTCACCATTTCCAAGGCTATTCTTTTTCCACTTGCATCCAGGTACCATTCCTCTTAGGATGCAACAGTATCAGTAACCAAAAGCACAGGGCGATTTGAGGCAGACTTGTTCATCCCAATATAATGACTAAGGAGACTCTCATCCTGGCTATTTTAACATCTAAAGTCGTCTGTCAGAATGTAAACTCATTGCTTTGTTACTAGCATATTATTTATTTTAGCAAGGAAGATGCTTAGCAGACACAACTCAACCACCCCAAATAAGGGGCACTTTCACCTTTTACTTCTTCACTTTGATATGATATGAATTTTTTATGAGTATATATTACTTTTAGAACTAACAATAATTTTTTAAATGTTATAACTGAGTTAGCTTCTCAAGATGTGTCAATAGCCCTAAATCATTAAGAATTCAATTCAATGGATGTATAATATTGAAAACTAAAAGAACTGACGGAAAAAAAACACTTGAGAATATTCTGTATAATCTGGAGCTGAAAATAAAACTGCATAATGTAACACAAATATCCCTCCCCTTATAGCCATTTTATAATAAGTACACAATCTAAATTAAAACTTTATGTAAAAAGAAACAAATTGATAACACCCCTGGCTGAAGACAAAAAAAGATACTTTCTAGTTGGGGAAAATTTCCCCTACATATATCAACAATAGGAATTAAGAAATGCCTTTCTGAATTGTTCAAACTCTGCTTTGTGAATTGTAATCAAGAAGACTATCAAAAGCAGAGGCTTCTTTTAAATTTTCCAATGGAAAAATATGTACCATCATTAAGCTGATAAATGCATGCATTATTTAAAATTAAATCAGTATGATTATTGTTATTTTAAGAAAGGAAGGAGAGGAGAGCATATGCATATCATGTAGGATACAAGCGAATTCTCAGAGAAGGAGCACATATTTTGCTCAGAATGGTTCTGAAAAAAGCTTGTGATTGAGCAAACATATGATTCTAGGTTTTACGCAGTTTTCTTCTGGATGTTGCCTGACACTCGCCTCATCCCTCACCATATGCACCAACCCCAGCCCATCCCAACCTCCCTCATCCTCAGGCTTAATCTTCCCAGGAGCTGGGGTGCTCTGGTTTAAGGTAAGAATATCCATTTAAAATATCACTTACCAATTTCCCTTAAAAACTGGAAATTTAATTGTTTCATAAAAAATGGACCTGCAGTCAAAATATCTATGTCAGTTATGTAGCTAAAGATGGCAGATTGAACATATGCCCACAATTTTGCTCTCTTCAACTAAAAATGGCAATAAAGAGGTTTTTTTTGCTTTTAAAGACATAAATTCCAACGTATGAATAGAACAGGAGAGGATGTAACTTCATCATCCTTTTGGGAAAGGGAGAGCATCTCGTGAATGAGGGAACCTGAATGTGTTCATAGAATCCTCCAAAGGCTCAGGTGCTCCCAGAAATGGGGTGCTAACACAGGAAAATGGGTTCAGAGCAGCTTAAGAAACAATTAGAGATCAGATTCCCTCCTCTAACTCTGTGAAGCTGGGCAAATTCTCCCTTATCACCAGACAAAATACTGGTAGTTTATTCTCTGGAGATTTATTTTAGGTTGATATTCTTAAACATAAATGGGATACCAAGATTCCCAAATAGCTAAGGAAACTTTATAACATGAATAGTCAAAACCAAGAAAACAGAAAAAAAAGCATTCAGAGGAAACAAACATTTAGCAGAAAAAAGAAAACTTGAGAAAAACACAATAATCCTAGCGAGAAAAGGGCATTAATAAGATGCTGTAAAAAGAAACATTCAAAGAACAAAAGAAAGGACATGGAATTGAAAATAGAAGAGCATAAATTTTTTTAAAAAACTCAATAGATTTCTTAGGAAATAAAATCTAGGAAAAATTCAGGAAATCTCCCAGAAAGCAGAGGGAAAAAATAGAAAATAGGAGAGAAAAAAATGAGAAAGCTTACGTATTTGGTTGAGAGTCTTTGTTATTCTCATTAAGAAATAAATATACATGTTTTAAAATGTCAAATTGTACTAACAGACTTATAACAAAAAATTTATCAATTCCCCCATCCACTTTTTTCTACTCCCTGCTTAGTAATGTCAGAGGCAATTTTTTTCAGCTGTCTCTTTTGGCATTTACCTAACTTTATATGTTTAAATAATATGTGTATTTTGCTGTGCTTAGATACATCAGTGTTGGGCATTATCTAATTACTTTCTATTATGGTAGAAAGCATTTGGTATGAGCATTTTACTTCCTTATACTCTCATTGTGTCTGCTTTCCCTTCTCTATGATTCCAATGTAGTTGTGCTCATTTTTTAGATTAAATCAATATTCAGTTATGTCTGTGTAAATATTACTCACAGCTGAGCACTGTATTATGATTACATTTCCTTTCTTATATTTTCACCAAAGTTAATTATTACCATCTTTTTTATTGAGGTACAATTTATACACCATAAAATGTACCCATCATAAGTGTACAATTCAGTGAATTTTGGTAAATTTATAGAGTTATGCAACTATCATCACAATCCAGCTTTGGAACATTTCCATCACTCCAAAAAGCTCCCTTGCACCTGTTTGCAGTCAATCCCCACTTCCACTCCCAGCCCCAGGCAAACACTCATCTGTTTTCTGTCTCTATAAATTTGCCTCTTCTGGAAACTTCATATAAATGGAATCATGCAATATGTAGTCTTTTGTGTCTGGCTTCTTTCACTTAGCATAATATTTTGAGATTCATTATGTTGTAGCATGTATCTGTTGTTTGTTCCTTTTTAACGATGAATAGTATTTTATTTTATGGATATACAACACTTTGTTAATCCATTCACCAGTTGATGGATTGTTTCTACTCTTTGCCTACTATAAATATTGCTGCTGTGAACATATGTGTACAAGCCTTTGAATGGACTTAATGTTTTCATTTTCTTTGGGTTGATATCTAGGCATGGAATTTCTGAGTTGCATAGTAAGTTTATGTTTAACTTTTTAAAAAACTGCTAACCTGTTTTCCAAAGTACCTATCTCGTTTTTTGTTCACAAAAGCTATGTATGAGAGTTCTAGTTACTCCATATCCTCACCTACACTTGATATTGTCAGTCTTTTGTTTAAAGCCATTTCGGTGGGTATAGAGCAGTATCTCAAATTTGGCTGCTTAAAATGATACAAATTTATTATCTCACAGTTTCTGCAGGACAGAAGTCCAGGTGGGCTCAGCTGGGTCTCACAAGCCCAGGGTTTTACAAGACTTAAATTAAGGTCTTAACAGGACTGTGTTTCTTACTAGAGGCTCTGGGAAAGACTCCTCTTTCAAGCTCACTCAAGTTGTCAGCCGAATTCAGTTCCCTGTGCTTATAGGACTGATGTCTCCATTTCCTAGCTGACTGTCATCCAGGAACCAATCTGCTCCTAAAGGCTACCAGAGTTCCTTCTTTCTATGCTTTCTATGTTCCTGTGCTTTCTATGTGGCCCCTTCCAGCAAAAAGGAATTGTGTTCCTCTCACACTTTGAATCTTTCTGACTCTATCTTTTCTAGATAGAGAAAAGATCATTTCTATCTTTCTAGCTAGCTCATCTCTTTCTAACTCATCTCTCTGTCTCTTGCTTTTAAGGGCAAACATGATTAGATTGAGTCCACCCAGATAATCTAGGATAATAATCCTATTTTAAAGTAGATAACCTTAATTGCATCAGCAAAAATTCCTTATGCCATAGCACATAACATATTCAGATTTCAAGGATGAGGGCACGAACATTTAGGGGAAGAGGGTGAATTCTGCCTAAAATAGCCATTTTTAATTGGGTTATTTGTCTTCTTATTAACGAGTTGTAGAAGTGTATTATATATTCCAGATACAATTCCTTTAGTAAATTTATCAGGGGCTCACAACCTTTTCTGTCAACGGATAGATAGTAAATATTTTATGTTTTGCAGACCACAAAGGATCTGTAAAAGGTACCCAAGGAAATGTATCATATTGTCATTACAGAAACATGAGGATTATAAGGTTGATTCGATACCCTACAACTGTCCTTCTTAACAATACATCAGTGCAAATCTTGCCAAAAAGGAGGTTTGATGTGCAAAGACTAGAATTTTACCAAGGTTGAATTAGTTCTAACACACAACCCTGTCTAAAAGCATCCTCCAAATGTGCTTATCTCAAATCCAAACAAAAGAAGACCCTCACAGCTATGGAGACCATGATAAAGCTAGGTACCCTGAAAATAACAGAACTGGCTGTGTCTTACAGAAGAGAAAAAAAAGTAATGCAGTACCTCTGATAAATGACTTTGTCCACTCCAGAATTGTTGGCCTTCTAATGTGTTGAAGTATAATATGGATGAATTGACAATACTAACTGCTTCGGTGCCATGAATCAACATCTCTGTGTAATCTAGTACCTATTTTATCCTATCCAACTGTGCATTCAAGTAAAATTCTACTTTATAACATTGACAAATTCTAAGGCTTCCGGATATTTTGAACATGTTAAAAAGGTCATTTGCTGAGTATTACAAGTAATCACAGATAATCTGAAATGTACTTAAGGTGCAGATAGTTCGAAATTAAATGATTATTTTGCTTTAGGTAGAAGTAATTTGCTGAGCAACAGTTCTGAACCAGAGCCACTGGACTAGTGGTAGTACATGAAAATTAAGGGGCCATTAAATCCTATTAAGATTGTCTACCTGCAATGAAAATCATTGTACAAATCATCAGGGACAAATTTATCACCTTTTTCAAGAATTGAAGGGAGAATATTAAGTTCTTAACCACACAAAAGTTCATTATATTTGAGGAAATAAGTCTAAACAAATGCTTTTTGAAAGCTAGACAGATTTTTTGTTGTTGATGATGGCATGTTTGTTCGCTTATATTTACATTTTCAAAGAACACTCTCAGAACCATTTAAAAGAGAGCTATCTTTTGGCCTGGCTCAGGTGGAAGATAATTGGGTCCATATGACAAGATAAATCTTTCTTTAGACAAATCAATGTTTGCTAAGGAGGTTTTAGCCACCTGAAGATACTTGGCCCAGACCCCAAATTACAAAGTATTGTGCCAAGCAAGAAATGGACAACGAAGTGGCCAAGGCCCTCCTGGCCTCCATGTCTAAGTCAGCTTTTCCCTCTGATTATTACTAAGTCACTCTTCCTTATAATAACTATGTACATTTTATATTTTATGTTTTTAATGTCTTTTTAAAATTAGCTTTATTGATGTATAGTTAATGTATAAAAACTGCAGATATTTAATGTATACAATTTGATGAGTTTGGATATACGCATACACCCATGAAATCATCATCACAGTCAAGGTAATAGACATATCCATCACCTACAAAATTTTGTTTCCTTTTGTTTTTTGTTTGTTTTTGTTTTTGTTGTAAGGACACTTAACATGAGATCTACCCTTTTCACAAATTTTAAAGTACACAATACAGCATTGGTGACTACAGGCACCATGCTACACAGAACTAATCTATCTTGCATAACTGAGGCTTTATACCAAGTGAACAGCTCCTCATTTCCCTCTCCCCCGATCCCTGGTAACCACTGTTCTAGTCTCGATTCTGTGAGTTTGACTAGTTTAGATTCCTCATATACGTACAATCATGCAGTATTTGTCCTTCTGTGACTGACTTATTTCACTTAGCATAACGAACTCCAGGTTCATCCATGTTGTGCAAATGTCAGAATTTTCTTCTTTTGTAAGGCTGAATAAGATCCCATTGTATGTATATGCCACACTTTGTTTATCCACTCATTTACTGATGGGATTTTAGGTTGTTTCTATGTCTTTGCTGTTGTAAATGATGCTGCAATGAACATGAGAGTGCAGATTTTTTTTAAGATCATGATTATAATTATTTTGGGTATATACCCAAAAGTGTGATTGCTAGATGACATTGTAGTCCTATTTTTAATTTTTTAAGGAAACCCCATAATGTTTTCCACTGATTATAACCAATTTACATTCCCACCAACAGTATACAAGGGTTCCCTTTTCTCCACATTCTCACCAACATTTGTTATCATTTTTGTTTTTATTTTTGTTTTTTATATTAGCCATCCTAACTGATGTGGTCTTGATTTGTATTTCCCTAACAATTAGTGACGTTGAGTAGATTTTCATATTCCCACTGGCCATTTGCTTGTCTTCAGCTATCCCTTGGGTTGCTTTTTCATTCTATTGATTGTTTCCTTTGCTGTGTAGAAGCTCTTCAGTTTGATGTAGTCCCACTTGTCTATTTTCGTTTTTGTTGCCTGTGCTTTTGGTATCATATCCAAGAAATCATTGCCAAAACCAATGAATTTGAATTTCTTTATTTGTCAACCATGATATCTTATGGCCCTTACCAGATGCAGCTGCACAGTCTTGGACTTTTCAGCCACCAGAATCATGAGCCAAAGAAGCCTCTTTTCTTTATAAATTATCTAGCATCAGGTATTCTGTTATAGCAACACAACATGTAATAAGACATAGACTAATCATTCATTTTTAGATCTTGGAAAACAAACAACTATAATAATGTTTAAAGTAAGCAAGAAGTAGAAGGCAATGATGGCTATGTTTATAATACAGTGAATTAGAAAATAAAAAGAGAAAACTGATAGATAAAGCCATGGTCTAGTTCTTTGAGAAAACTATAATGCAATTATAATCCTTTAATAAATCTAATAAAAAGAGATTGTGACAAATATGGAGGTGATTTTCACAAGTGTATTCCATGTCCAATTCTATGCTAATAAATTTGACAATCGCAATGACAAGGAAGAAATTGAAAATCTAATTCAACTACAAAAAAAATTTTTAGTCATCACAAAATAACTTCCCCAAAAGACTACAGAATCAGATAATGGATACTTGGACTTACATTATGGATAAATTATTTCAATCTTCTGAGAAATCAATAACTCCCACACAACATAAACTATTTTGCAACATAAAAGATGGAAGCCTTCCTAGTGTACCAAATAAATTAAGAATTAGTCTAGGGAATAAGAGTCTTAGAATTTCCTATATAGGTACTTTTAGATAACCTCTTTCAAACTCAGTTTTCTCTTCTGTAAAAGGAGAATAGTTGAAGCACAGACTTCATAAAATTGCTATGAAACTTAAATGAGATAATGCATGTAAATCTCAGCTTAGTAGATTCCCAGGGACATATTGTACACTTGATAAAGTTTTTTTTAAATCTAGAATAACCTTGATACAAAAACTTAAAGTCAACTACATGCTAATTTAGTTAATTAAAAATTATGTAAAAATATAAATAAAATACATGCAAAAAAATTAAATAGACCATAAGAGAATAAACAGACATAAATGCAATGATGATCTAGTATTAGGACACGTGCCAATGCAATAAGTCCAGCTACATCAATACACCAAATAAGAAAGGCATATAATTACATTTAAAGATCCTACTCCTAATATCCTTTTATTAGTGAGAAAGGAAAGTAAGATATTGCCTTAATATTGTCAAAGAAAAACCAGAGCTGGACAGTAGTTAAAGCAGTAAAAACATATTTTATTCAGGACTGTTAGAAATGAGACCTCAGTATAGAACTGGGCTTAATTCCAGTATAGAACTGGGCAAGTGGGAATTTGTAGCCAAGGAGCAGGGTGTGAGTCAATGGATGGAAAATTACTAAGAGGAAACATCAGGGGTAAGGGGGATTCTGGCTAAACCAACCCAACAGGATTCTTGCTGAAGGCAGGCCAGAGTAACCAGACATCACCTGGGGATGGTGGAAGATAGGGAACCCATTAGATATGGAGGGTGATCCGATATTGAGGGTGGAAGGTTCTTGGTTAAACAGTACTGGGCCTTGGTGGCCTACCATTAGACCATCAATCTTTTATCCATTGATCATCATCAATACCTTATTTGTTTAAACCAGTAATTCTGAGTGTGGTCCTCAGACCAGCAACATCAGTATCACCTGGGAAATTGTTAGAAATCCCAATTCTTTGGCCCTGCCCCAGACCTACTGAATCAAAAACTCTGGAAGAGAGACCAAGCAATCTGGGTTTTACCAAGCCCTCCAGAGATTCTGATGTTTATTTAAAAGTTTCAGAGTCTCTGGTCTAAGCTACCATCTTACAGATCTCTCTAAAAGTCAAATGCAATTGTAACTAAAAATGTATTCTACTGGAGCCCATTCTTCTAAGCAAAGTATCACAAGAATGGAAAAATAAGCACCACATATACTCACTATCAAATTGGTACTAATTGATCAACACTTATGTGCACATATGGAAGTAACATTCATCAGGTGTCGGGCAGGTGGGAGGGGGGAGGAGGGGATGGATATATTCATACCTAATGGGTGTGGTGCGCACTGCCTGGGGGATGGGCACGCTTGTAGCTCTGACTTGGGCAGTGCAAGGGCTATATATGTAACCAAAGCGTTTGTACCCCCATAATATTCTGAAATAAAATAAAATAAAATAATATAATAAAATAAAATATGTATTCTACTGACGAGCATGCTAAGTCTTTCAGAAAAAAAATCAAGCCAGATTTTCCTTCATATACAAAATTGAACTTCAGATGGATTCAAGATTTTATATATTTTTTTCTGTGTGTGTATATGTGTTTGGGTGTATATATATATACATGTTATACATGTATGTGCATATGTATGTGTGTGTGTATATATATCTCTCTGTAAAAAAGGAAATGTTGTGGCTTTTTTTGTCCTTGAATTATGGAAAAATAATATAAGCATAAGAGGAAGGAAAACAAGTCATAAGCAAAAATGCCAATATATTTAACTATCTGAAAATTTAGATTAAATTTTAAAGCAAGAATATCCAAAATATAATCAAATTTAAAAGGCAAATGATACTTTTTATACTTTTTTTAGAAAATATAACAAAGAATTGACAGTTTTCCTATAAACAATAGTATAAATAAGTAAAATGTCTCAGTAACAAAGGAAAATGCTCATAACCTAATGTGGTATTAAATAAAAGCAAGCTACACGTGCTAGTATATACCACACATATATGTGAGTGTATATACATATATATGTACATATTATGCATACATACACACACATACCCATCCATATCCAAAAGTGAATATTCCAATATTAACTGTAGTTATCTCTGAATTATGGTATTTGACTAAATCTTATTTTTATTTTTCTGTGACTCCCAAATTTTCTGCAATGAATATGGATTGCTTTTAAAATCAGGAAAAAAGCATAAAATATTATTGTCATGTCAAAAGGAAAAAAAAATTGTTTTCCTCTCTGCTTTCAAACAAATACAAAACACTTCTGTGGCCAAATGTGTGGGGGTTTTGCCTCACACATCAAGCAATTCTCCAGCAGACACCAGTTGAGTATTCTACAATTCAATTCAATTCAGGTCTCATAGGTTAAGGGCTCTATCCCACAAAACTGCCCCCCACCTTGAAACACCAACCATAAGTCCCAGGTTGTGACCTGAGCTTCTGATAACCAGCTATAAATTGGAGTTTCAACAACTCCCTCTTTGGGGTCAATAATTTGCTAGGATGGCTCACAGAGCTCAGGGAAACACTTTACTTAAGTTTATAGGTTTAATATAAAAGATAAAAAGAATGCAGATGAACAGCAAGATAAAGTGACAGATAGTACCAGGTATTGTGGAGGCAGGCAGGGTGGGGAATGGAGCTTCCTTGCCCTCTCAAGGTATACCACCCTCCCAGAACCTCCACCTGCTCAGCAACCTGGAAGCTCATCAAATTTTGTTGTTCAAGAGTTTTTATAGAGCTTGATCTCCAGTCCTACCCCCATCTTCTTGGAAGTTGATGAATGGAGCTAAATTTTCCAGCCCTCTAATCCTCTAATCACTAGGTCTTTCTAGTGACTGGCCCCATCCTGAAGCTGTCTAGGGGCCCCACCCTAAGTCATCTCACTGGCATAAACTCAGGTGTGATCTGAAAGGAGCCATTATGAATGACAAAAGACATGCTTATTAGTCAGTCAGGAAATTTCAAGGGTTTTAGGCGCTCTGATGGGAACCAGGTACAAAGACCAAATATGTTTCACATTATACCACACATAGATACATATTTAGGCATAAGAATAGATACCATGTGAGAACTGAAGGGTTCAATTGCTAAAAATGGACCTCCAAAAAAATCTTACATAAAATTTCAGAATGGAATAACTAAAATTCACAATTTTTAAAATAATCACTCTACTAAATATGCTCCCTGAAATGGTTACAGCTTCTCCCTAATTTTCTGGAGTTGGAAGCTTACCCAAACCCAAATTTCACTTTTTTTCTTTTTTGTAATGATTAATTTTATGTGTCAACCGAATTTCACTTTTGAACTCACCAACACTTCTAACCTCATAGGCTCCTACACTGTCTGGGAGAGCACAGTGCCTTTATAAGTGTGAACAAAAATAAAATCTTAAGTTCCCCCGCCAAGCTCACTTCATGGACCCCCTCTTAGCCAAGGGGATCCCAGAAATACCCTAAAGCTGAGTTGCTGGCCATGAGAAGGGAGGCCAGACAAGCCTCATCATACCCCCCCTCCCTTCTTGGAGATATCCTTTGTAACTCATTAACAGACCTAAGGCTATATAAGACAAAGCTTAAACCATACCTGGAGGTCATCCACTTACTTAACAGATCACTTGAGTCTGGGTGTATGTCCAGTATATGTCCAGTGGTTTGTCTCTGATTAACAGATTTCCTTATTTTAAAACATTCCAAGCCTTGAGACAAAGCTTCATTTCTTTCACTAATTACAAATCAAAGAATCTTTAAACCCACCTATAACCTGTAATGCCCCTCTTGATATGTCCTGCCTTTTCGGGCCAAACCAATATATGCCTTCCATGTATTGAATTATGACTTATATGTAATTCTTGTCTCTCTGAAATATATAAAACCAAACTGTAACCCAACCATGGTGAGATCACTTGCTCAAAGGTTCCTGGGCATGGCTCTCTGGGCCATGGTTGAACATATTTGGCTTAGAATAAACCTCTTTAATTTATTTTACAGAGTTTGGGTTCTTTTCCATTGACATAAGTGTGCCCAGAACAATAAATAGTCTGGCAGCCTCACATAAAATGAGCCTCCATTAATGAGAGAATTCAGGAACCATTACCATCCTTTATCTCATTCTCTCTCTGGCTGCCTAGTTTCCCACCCTGACTTATTCTCTGTCCCTTTTCAAGTGTGTGCCTCCAGTTTGTTACCATTCACTCTTATTTTTTAGTATTCAAGCTCCACTTCTCTGGCTTTAATCCCAACTGATATGGCATCTCCATGGACTTATAGTACCATAATGGCCAAGCTCAGAAATTACATATTGCTCTTAGGGGCAGTTCTTATATCAGACAAGGCTAGAGCCACAGGTCCGAGCAAGTAGAGTTCTCGTAAATGGTTAACAATCAGCTCCCCCCATGAAAAAAAAGCTGTTACCAAAAAATTGCTGTTACCAAAAAAGGCTGCATCAGAAGAACGAGGACAAGTGGTTTGAGGAAAAGGAAAGAAAAGTTTATTAATTTGCCAGCAAATGAGGAGAATGGAAGACTCTCATCTTAAAGTACCATTGTCCTATCTACAAGCAGAAATACAGAGCTTTTAAAGGAAGGGTTTTCAGCTTCAGGCTATTGCTGTTTATAGTCGATGGTTCCCATCCATCCCATCTCCACGAAGACAATCTCATGACCTCATGACCTCTGCCCGGACAATTCTGTGAGCCATCTCCTGTGGTACAAAGAACAAAGGGCATGCCTCTGCCCCTCTGATTACTGGCCTTGGGCAGGAATGCAGGTTTGAATTCCCAAAAAGGGGTGGGGGGAATTTTAAAGTGACAACTCATAAAACATTTTACCCTTTTTCAGGCTGCTCCCTCTGCTACATAGCTAGATAGATACACATATACATTTATTATAAATTTTTACTGATATGAAAGATGCTTAGCACACAATTTGCAAATAATAATAAAATATACAATATTCTTTACTATGAATTTTATATAGCTAATTGAATCTCATAGAATGCTTTTGTTGATTTTTATTAAGCTTCTGCATTCATTGCCAACCTACGGCTGCAACTGATGAGTGAGAGTATTGTTCTGACATGAATGTTGGTTGATATGTTTCTTTACATTAATGAGAAAGTGAAACATTGAAGATATATGTAGGAACATCAATAGTTTGTCAATGATCTGAGTGACTTCTTTGCTTCATCAGAGAATTCTTTTTAAATACTGTAAGAATATTTCCTCATTATTTTTGTGTTATCACACTGTACTGGCTATAGTCAAGGCATACTTTTAAGTTTAATTTGAAGCTTCTATATCACATTCTAAGATCTAGGAAATCAACAAACAATAAATAAAACCTTGGTTTTGTAGTGTTCACCAGTCCCCACGGAGCAAATATTCACATCATAGCTAATTTCAAGCTGCCAAGGTGACACCTTGAAAATATGTGAGAAAATATGTGGAATGACAACAGCAGACCAGTATAGAGTATTTCTCATAGAGACCCAAGAGACACAAAGAAACTCAAAATCATAGATATTAGCAAAATATCTATGTAAAATAATTACTAAGTGGTGCACTTTGAGTATTTAACTTTTTTTAAATATCATTTATTGAGTTGAAGTTTATCCAAATTCATGTTTAATAATTATTGAAATTTTTGAAATCTTTTTTCATGAGCAAACCACTGGCTCTAGCTCCCTTATGTTCCTCCAGAAAAGTGGATTTCAACATTATTTAAATACTCGCAAAGTGAACTGTGTAATATGTACATTTGTGAGTAACCCAAATATCTTCCATCTTGCTAATGTGCTCTTCTAAGAAAAAGATAAATATTGCAGGAGCATCGGGGAAATGTCCTGGAAATTTGGGTCATCTTGGCTGCATCAGGACTACCCCATACAAGCAGTAGGCCCCTACCAGAGGCTTGGACTCTGGCCCTCATGGCTCAGCCTAAACAATTAAAAGAGACCAGTGTTCATGAAAGGAGTCCATGGCAGGACTGAATGATCATGGGACGTCAGGCTGGGGTTGTCTTATTACAATTGACTCATGGAGTATGAAGCCAAAAAGGCTCCTCTCCACCTTAACTGTGCTGTATCATTATTCTTATATATAGGACTAGGTTCTGGTCCAGTAGGGATAATAGGTAAAAATAATCATCATCATTTACTGAGTACTTCTTCTATGCCAGGCACCATGCTAAATGCTATACATAACGTCATTTCTTCAATTCTTAAAGCAACCCTGGGTGGTAAGGATTATTTTTCCCATTTATAATTAGGGAAAAAAACCCACAGAGACACCAAGTAATTAGCAAATTTGCCCAAGATCACACAGACAGCAAGTGGATTTGAACCAGTTATGTACCTCCTTTTCAAGTCTGAACACCCAGAGTCCTTGAGAACCCATTAATAAAAACCTGGATGCTGTTCATTCATTCCTCAACATTCCTCATTGATCCATTAGCCAAATGCCCCTGGTATCCACCTGTTTTCCAGATGAAATTGTTAACAGCATACCTTTCACTGTCAGAAGTGTCCTAGTTTGGGTGTTAAATCATATGTTCCCCTACATATAGAAAAATCTGTTCTGTGTTTAAGTAGGAATTGAGGCAAGTTATGTCTCTGCCATGTGATTCCAGTGGGCCCAAGATAGCAACAGTACAAAACCAGCATCTACTCTGTTCATCTCCACAGAGTTTGCACAACCACACCTCCAGAGGACCATTGTATTCATGTGCATGCGTAAAGGGGAAAACTGGAATTTTCCAAACACAATTCCAGTAATTAGAATGTGGGGTCATGCCCTTTGACCTTCACAATTACCTTCACTGATTTCAACTACCTAAACATCATCTTGAATGAATGATTTCACCAGACCACATTTCCTGTGAAGACCTAATCCTGATGGTCCTGAATGCATTTCAGAGCAACTATCTCTAAGCCAATCTTGAAAATTATAAGTTTTCATGTCCAGGAAACCCAGTGATGCCTGAAAAAGGGGAAGCCCTCAAAATGATAAAGATTCTCTGAAGCTTCTGGGATGTAAGGTCAACTACATTCAGTTTACAGTGGACTTCGCAAACCAATCCATGGTGTTCTGAGATTGTTCAAAATAACTCAAAGGAGGGGAAAAAACATGCAAATAAAAAAAAATTTGGATAACCTTTAAGGGAAACATAGAAAAAATGTTGTGGGAAAACAAAAAAAAGTATTTTATTTGATTATTTGTAGATTAGTTATTAATTATTCTTAAAGCATATGTAAATTAAAGTTCTTCTTGTGAATGTATCAAGCAAGACCTAAGCTTAAAAAGATATGAACACAAATAATCTACTTTTAAATCTTGAATATTATAGTCTCTTTCTGTGTAGATGTCTTAAGACATCTAAGCCAATCTTGAAAATTATAAGTTTTCATGTCCAGGAAACCCAGTGATGCCTGAAAAAGGGGAAGCCCTCAAAATGATAAAGATTCTCTGATGTCTTAAGACATCTACACAGAAATTTTCTTAAGACAACATCTTAAGAAAAATTATTTATCATGCTAATAGCAAAGTCTTCACAACTTTATATTCCATGCAGTCTTAATTAAATTCAGATCTTCAAACATAGGCCAGTTCTTCCAATACCAGTGGAAAAAACAACCTATAGACTATATAAGAATAATGTTTTTGGTCTTTCCTAACAGGAAAACTATTTTTTCTGCTCTTAAAAAAAAAGCTTATTACTGGTTTTTTTTACGAGGGTTAAAAAAAAAACCTCACAAAATATCAGCCTTAACAGAAAACCCATTTCTCTGTCCAACATTACCTGCAGCAGTAACACAGGTCAGCCGCTCAAGTGCATGCGTGCGTGCGCGTGTGTGTGTGTGTGTGTGTACATTTCCTGGAAGGTTTTTCATTTCTCTCTTGCTAACATTGTTTTAATTCTTTAAGCATTAATACATTCTGGGAACTAATTCTTATAGATATGTATTAACACTTTAAACACAAGGGATGGCTCATAATTATATTAAGTGCAATCTTACGAGCATGTAGAAATTAAAGAATTAATACTATGGTCAAGTCACAAAGTAGATACTGCCATACAAATTTTTAAACTAACTACTCTGCCATATTACCTTTAATCTTTTTGCTATTGATGGACTTAATATCAGGCTGGAATAAATATCAACTTTTTTGTTTGTACCAATATGATCTTAAGGAGAAATTAAGAATTATGATTATACTAGAAACCTTTTGCCAAGCAGGGACATCTGGTTTACTTTTATATCTTGGCATTTATAAGAAAATAGAAACTATTAATATATATGAAGTTATTTAAAATCTTCCATTCTTATTAATAGCTTCTTTCTAATGTATGTAAATGTTATCTTTATTAATATTAGAATAATTTTTTATAACTTTTTCTAAACCTGACCTCAAAATGTTTTATAACACAAAACAGAAGGGAATATGAAATGGCTTTAAGGAACAATGCAACAATAAGCATTGATTGCAAACCTCTATAACAGTCAGCACTGTACCAAGAGCCCAGCATACAACATTGGCCCTGCCAACCCCAGATCTAGGGATATTGTCAGGGAAACAAGATTTGCATACCTCCAATAATTACTGAGAAACATAAGATGATATAATCAAGTGTTAAATTATATAGAACAGACCAAAGTCAAGGTGGGAGTCCAGAAAAAAGAGGGATTAATCATTGTGGGCCAAAATCATTAGGGAAAGTCCCTGCAAAGGGTCACCTGTCCAGCTTTCTTATGGCTGTGAAGGGCCTAGGATCTTGTTAGCCTGCAGATTCTGATTCAGTAGGTCTGTGACAGGCCTGAGGTTCTGCATTTCTAACCAGCTACCAGGTGATGCCGAGTTGCTCTTCCACACACCACACTTTGAATAGCGATGACTTAGAAGACAGGGAGGTTTTGGAAACATGAAGAGTAGCAGGTCAAGGGGCCTTCCTCTTGAGGCACTTAGAACCATAACCAGCTTTGAAAAGCCACGCAACAGCAAAATAAACATATGTATGCTTTTCATACATTTCTTGCCAATGGGATGACAATCCCCAGGCCCAGTTTTCCCCAACGCGGTCACCTAGATTATTAATACTAGACCAAAGCCAAAGAGTCCTTTACATTCATGTGACATGCACTGATTATCTTTTCTAGTAGTCTGAAAGATAGGAAAAGCCCTGTTGAAATGAAAATTTTCTTACACTGGGAACTGAACTAAAATGAGTAGTATTAGTTTTGTAATATAGGTTTTGCCATTTAACTAATGTCTTTCCTATCTATTTTTTTTTAACATTCAAATTGCTCTAAAATAGTCTTTAAAACTTTAACATGTTTTAAGTGCTATAATTTTGTTCAACAATGAAAGGCCATTTTCAGCTCTGGCCAGAATATTCTGTGTAAATAACCATTCACCAAAACAACTATTTGCATCTAGGACATTTCTAGCATTCCTAGGCATGCATTTGGCTAGGCTAACCTAAATACTATTAGGAACTATAAAAATTTTAAGATTTTATTTTTACTGCAAAATAAAGAAATTTATTATAGTCTCAGGCATGGTTTAGGCAGTTTAGGAGTGTTTTACGTTAAAATTATGGTGACAGACTGAATGATCTAGATCCTGCTGCTTGAAGAAGAGTCAAGGACAAGCTTTAAAATCAGGCCATCTTTCTAGTATTCATAAAAGCAAAAACACATAGATGACGACTAAATTCCATTACGGCCAGTGGAAAGAAAGTTATTAACCCTGAATAAGACATTTTGGGACTGCTCAGGTTTTTTTACATTCTTAAGGTTTCACTTAAAGCAGGAGAGGAAAATGTCTTTTCAAATTACCTCTATGACGCCCACAGCCATTATTCCTGAGTAGATATAGGCCAGATGGGGGTTGGTACCTGAAATGATGAGTGGGGTTGAATTCAATTAGTGCTACTAAGTGGTGCTTGCAGAAAGCAGTGTGCAAAAGTATGCCCCACACCAGAACTGGGTAACCTGCTTCACTTTGTCCTCTTACTGACATTCACAGACAAACTCCCAAGAGTGACTTAGTTAGAAAGGGACCCTTTCTATGGCAGAGCTGCCTTTCTCAGCAACCTTCCAATTTCTCAGCCCTAGTAAATTGCCCCAGGCTTTCTCTTCCTTTAACATTTCCTGCTTGGCTTCACTTTTAAGCCTATAACCTACAGTATAGGACACTCTAGGCCCTGGTCTGAGCTCAACCACTAAATTGAGAGGCTTAAAACTGATGAAAGGTTTGAAAAGTAGGTAAGATAAGAAAATGTCAAAGAAACTGAGGTTACTTAAACTGGAGAAAGGAGAATAAGAGGTAGCAATCAGTGGTACACTACAGCCAGCTCATACCAGCTCGTAAGAGCTGATCGTTAAATTCCTAGGAATTTTTCAAACTGGTTGTCAAACAGCCATGAATCAGAAGTAAATTACATCAACTTACATATTACAAAGGGGCACAAGGAAAATTTTGAGATGATGAATATGTTCATCATTTTGATTGTAGTAAAGATTTCAGGGAGTGTATTTGTTACTGTAGAGTGACTGCCAAAAACATTGCAAATCTTATTTATTTCATTATGAACTTTTATGTACGATTTCTCATAAGTCTGTTCTTAGTAATTAAACCCTTATTTCTCACATGGTGTCTATTCTTAAACCTATTATTTTCATGCCTAATATATAATATTTTATGCATATTTTTCTGGTTTTCAAAGCAGTACATCCTCATTGTAGATAATTCAGAAGAAAAAAAGAAAATAACCGTTAATCAAATGCCATAATCTAGAGATAAATACAGTTAATATCTGGAATATTTTCTTTAAAATGTATGTGGGTATATGTACATACTCATGTGTATATGAATAGCAGATAAAAGATGTATAATTCACTCTTCTTCCATATCATATTACATTATAAGCATTTTAATTTGTTACACAAATTTTTATTTTTTTACATTAGCTGTTAATATAATATGCATAAGAATGTTACTTTTTTTTAAGGCTAGCCCAATTTTTTCAGCACTATATATGCATAATTTTTAATTTGCATTTGGATTTTAGAAAGACCTGAAAGACAGCGGCTTAACTAGGGGTTCTCAGACATTAAAGGAGCGTCAAAACCACCTGGAAGGCTTATGTTACTTAAATCTGAGAAAACTCAGATTTCTGGACCCACACTCAGTTTCTTAACCAGTAAGTTTGGAGTGGGGCCCAAGAATATGGATTTCTAACAAGTTCCCAGGTGACAGTGATGTTGCTAGTCTGGCGACCACACTCAAAATTGCTGGTTTAAACAAGTAAAGGACTGATGAGTATCAAAGGCTAAAGGACTGGCAGTCTAGAGTTGGCCACCTTGGCCAGGTACTGTGGTCTTGTGATAGCTTGGGAAGCTCGTCTCCTTGAATTTTTCTGTTCCACCATCCTTAGAGTGTGGTTTTAGGCCTCATAGTCCCATGATGGCTTCTGCAGTCCCTTGTTTCCATCAGGAAGAAGGGCAACAAGCAATTTTTAAAGATTTTTTTCCAGAAGCTTCACTTAGGGGCTTTTGCAGTTTGTCATATGGATTCCTTTACCTGTAAATAGGCTTAGAAATATAGTTGCTTTGTGCTTGGTTGATTTGTTTTAAAGCTAGGTACACTGCACCCTGAACAAAACTGGATATGATAGGCATTCTTATCTTCACAATTTTAATGAGGAATTTTGTATTTCACAGGTCAATTTTTTTTTCTAGGATGTAAGATGCAAACAACTTGAGTTGATCAGTTCTTTGCATCCTACAACAGCTCAGGTGTAGGAGCTGAGAAAACAAATGGTATGACTGATCAAAGTTGGAGGCCAGCAAGAAAAGTGTATTGGTGGGTTCAGGGGGTGAGGAAATTGAGGAAAGCGATAAAGCAAAGGTTGCAATGTCTTCCAGGATTATGGGTTACAGAGAAAACAAATATATTACTTATTTTTTTAATTTTTAGGTCTTTACAAAATAGTTGAACCAAAAAACTTAAGATAAAGTGATTTCAGATGACAGCCATTGCCCTGTGTTACTGGGCTCAGGTTCAAATGGGTCACTAAAATGTTTTAACTCCCAACTCTATCTTTAAATGGGATTCTGTTACATTCAATTTTAAACTTTTCAAAACAATATTCCTTTAACTTATTATAAAAAGCCACTCAAATCACTTATAACTAAGTGTGATTCTGCCAAATTTTACAGCAATCAGCATGTCCATGCAGGTGGCTTTGGTATTGTGCTTTGCAAATAGCGTTTAAAAATAAAATACTTTGTACCTGGCATTTCTCTGTTCCTGATTCATTCCCAAGAATTGAGAAACAATTAGACTACAACCCTTAATCCCAGTGCTGGTGTTTTTGCTATGTTTTAGGGGTTTTTGTTTTGTTTTGTTTTTTTGAAAAAAGGAACGGAGACCATCAAGAAAAGGAAGTTTACTGTAAGGGCTTACATTGAAAGAGAAAAGAAAAAGACTGGAATCACAATAGAATCTGGCCTTAGGGACACTGGAGCTGAATGGGTGTTTGGGTTTCAAGGTATCCAGAATCAATAGATGTTAATTCAGTGATTCTCAGTCTACATAATTTTGCTGCTTCTTTTGGTTCCACTCTGAGCAGGCTTCTTCATAGTTTCTGAACCCCCTTCCCCAGCTCCCTCCCCCAACAACCTGTGGTTGTGCCCAGGCCTTTTAGCAAATTCTTATTCAGATCTCTAAGAGAGAATATGATTATCTCAATGTGACAGTCAGATCTGGCCAGACACTGGCAGCAGAGGCTCATGAAGGAGCAGTTAGGCGTGGTGGGTGGTTCTACTTGCAAATGCAGATAGTCAAGCCTGAGGGGAAAAAAAACAAGCCCAGCACTCACCCAGGTGCATTTTGGGGTAGAAACATCATAGTAACAAGGCTGTAAAAAAAAATCTCTGCTCATTTTGTTGCTTGTTCAGTTTCTGCCAGTTGTACCCTCATAGGTTTTCAGCTGGAGCTTTGTATATATAATGTAAATATAATCACATAATTATGATCGTGTTTTTTTCTTGAAACAAAGACTGCTCACTCTTAGACATTGATCCAGCAGATAGCATCATTGTCATGTAAGTGAGGAGGCCAGTGGCAGGCAGAGAAGCTCCTTATCAACTCAGACTCTCAGTGTCACAATGTTTGGCTTAATAATTACCTTCAGGTTTATGAATAATTTCTGTAAGTGAAACAAGCAAGAATTTTACTTATTGAAGTTTTCAGTTGTATTAAACCTTACATATGTATAAATTATTCAAATGCCTAGAAATGCCAAATTTTGGAGGTTTTGCATTCAAAAGTCTATAAGACTTACCTTTTGTTTCACACTAAAAACATTTAATTAAGGAGTTATTGTACTATACTTATTTCAGGAGTTATATTCAGGGAGTACATTTAATTTGAAGTACATTTAGAACTGTAACAGATTGTGTGAAGTAAGTAACTTTCAAGCTAAAACTTATGATAGTTTCTTACCAACTAATGATTACAGATAATAGCCACCCTAGGTGTGCTAAAATAACGTCTGTTCTTCGGGCTCAAGTTGTTCCTTAGTACAATGGTTACTTAGGCACTATAGAATTTGGACAGTTATGGTAAATTATTTACTGTTATTTTATTTGCAGCATTAATGTTTTAAAGGATTATCACATGGTTATTATTCCTATAAGCACCACTAAATTATTTAAACCACTTCAACTATTTTCTAAATGTAAGTTGGGTATTTTTTTGGGTAAATTAAGTCTTTTTTTTTTTTTTTAATTCTTTTAGCATTCTAGCGCAGTTCAGAGGTAGGAGAGATCCCTGAGAGAAACAACAATATTCCAACTCATTTAGACAAGTGGAGGTTCAAGTAATTAATTTGAATTTTAAAAGACATAACATTATTTGTATTCTGGTCATATACAGTTATAAATACATAAAACAAACAATGGTGTGTGCGCGTGTGTATATACACATTATGTGTTAAAAACAATCATGGCAAGAGAATGTATTAGTAGAAGGTCCAGGAAAATGGAATTATTTGGTCATAATAATTTATATAATTGCTAGAACTGAACCTCAAATTTAGTTCTAGGATTTCTGTCAGCCAAACTGAAGAGTAAAAACAGAGTAAGGTACAAAGATAGAAGAAATATATTAGTTCATCAGTGAAAACTAAGATTTTTGCCTTACATTAAAATTTTAAAACATTTTTTCTTCATAAATATAACATGTGCAGAAAGTATACAAAATAAAATGTACAGCTCAACAAATTATCACAAAATGAGCACTCCTGTAATCAGCAACTAGAACAAGAAAATAAAGACAATAAATATTAATACATGGGATACTCCCCTCCCTGTCCACTTCTAATCACTGTCCCTTCTCTTCTCCCAAAGGTAACCATTATCCTGACCTTTATGGTAATCACTTCCTAGATTTTTCTTTATCATTTTAACACTTATGCTTACATCCCTGTACAATATAGTTGAATTTTGCCTGTTGGAATTTATATAGTATTTATATAATATTATGGAGAAGGGATGGGGTTGTTCAGCCTTTTTTCCTCAACTTTATGTTTGTGAGATTTATCCATGTTGTTATACAGGGGTATAGTTTTTCATTTTCTTTACTATGTAGCATTTTGTTGTGTGAAATGTAGCTCACCATATTTACCATTCTACTGTTGAAAGACATTTGGTTTGCTTACAGTGTGGGGTAATTTTTAATTTTAGTGCTAAAAGTATTTTTATAAAATGTATCTTGATGAACAAGTCCGTGCATTTCCACAGGGTATATTACTAGGAGTGGGACTGCTAGATCAAAAATTGTTTTCCAAAGTAGTTGTACCAAGTTATACTCTCATCAGCAGTACACAATAGTTCCCCCATTGGTTTACCTCCTTGATACCTGTATTGTCAGTCTTTTTAATTTCAGCCATTCTGATGTGATTTTCGTTTGCATTTTTCTAATTAAAAATGGAGCTGAGCACTGTTCTACAACTTTGTTGATCATATAGATTTTCTCTTGTGAAGATATTGCTCAAGTGTCTCAACCATTTTTCTTATTGATGGTCAATCATTTTCTTAGTGATTTATATCAGTTATTTATATATCCTCTATACAGGCCCTTAATTATACATCTTAAAAATATTTTTACCCAATCTGTGCCTTGCTCTTCATTCTCTTTAATCTTGTCTTTGAATGGACAGAAGTTCTCAAGTTATCAATTTAATGTAGTCAAATTTATAATTATTTTCCATATAGTTGGTGACTTTTATGCTCTATTTAAAATTGACTCTCTGTCATGAAGACAACTTGTATCTTCTTAAATATTTTACCTTTTATAATTAATTTACAATAAATACAAACTTGATTTGGCAATATAGTTTGAGGTAAAGGTCATGTTTCTTCTTTTTCTTAATGTGAATATAAAATTGACCAAGCACTATTTATTTTCAAAAGTCCTTTTCCCATTGCTCAGGAGGGTCACCTTTATCTTCAGTCAAATGTCCACTTATGTGGAAGGCTGTTCGTAGGCTATCTATTCTGTTTCTTTTATCTTTGTCCATCCTTTCACCATTATAATGCTGTTTTATTAATAATTATCACAACTTTACATAAGTCTTGATACCTGGTAGATATCCAATTTCATTATTCTTCAAGACATCTTCAAGAATTTTTTGGATATTTTTGGTCCTTTGCATTTTCATATAAATTTTAGAATAAACTTGTCATGTTTTATACACACACACAAACACACCCCTCCACTGGGACTGTGAATGTATTTGCATTGAATCTATAGGTCAATGTGGGAAGAACTGACATTGTAACAATATTGAGATTCACAGCCCATGAACATATTATAGTATAACCCTTCATTTACTTAGGGCTTCAATTTCTTTCAAAAATGTTTTATAGTTCTCTCTGTAGAAATGGCAATCTTTGGTTTAATTTATTCCTAGTTATTTGCTATGTCATATGCTATTATAAATCATATTACTTTAAAACTTCAATTTTATATGTTACTAATATATTAAAACACATTGATCTTTCAATATTGACTTTATATCCAGCAATTCTGTTAATTAATTAACTGAATTTTGTTTACTTTTTTTAGATTTTTTCTATGCAACTTAGATCTATCATCTATGAAAAATTTCTCCTCTTGACAAATTCACAATAATCTGAATCTAATGTGCAGTTTTCGTTGTAAATTCAATAAAAAGCTGCCAGTGTACCAATCTCCTTTCGACCTGACAAGGTCCCACTCTCAGCTACGTAAACCTGACCACTAACTACCCCTGCAAGCTCTTCCAGTCCGGAGCAATCTCAGGCGAGTCCCGCTCCGGAGCAGGATCGGGTCTAGGTTGCGCAAGCGCGCGCCGCCTGCACCCTGACAGCTCCGCCCCTCTCCCGGACGCAGCCAATGAGTGGCTGCCTCTTACGCGCGCCCCATCGGCCAAAATGGCGGCGGCCGTTGGCGCAGAGTTCTGTTTTTAGTGCCTTTGCCCTACTCATCCCGTTGCAAAATGTGAGGGGAGAAACGGCTGGTGGAGGCAGGTCACAGGCCATGAGTCGGCGAAGGAAACATGGGGACAGCCCTGGCCCGAAGAACACGCCGCGCAAAACAGCGGCGGCTGAGGAATGCGGCTCGGTGGTCGAGCCAGGGAGGAGGCGGCTGAGGTCGGCCAGCGGCTCTGGGCTCCTTGAGGCTGGAGAGAGGCCTCCCGCGCCAATGCGGCAGCAAGAGCAGCCTCCAGCAGCCGCTTCGTGCAGTAAAAGTAACCCTGAGGGTGAGACGTCGGCCTGGGTTTGGGCGCTGCAGCCTCACGGCCCAGCTTGCAACAGGGAAATCGGGGGTAGGAAGGGCGGGGTGGGGGTGGAGTCTGGAAGTGTGTTTTCTTTCTCTGGGGTTCCAAAATAACCCTCCCGAGTCCAAAAGTAACCCTATACCACTCCCCCACGGCTTTCGTCCCCTAGTGTGAGCACTGCCCCGTTAGGTGTGACCACCCACTTGTCCCTGCCACAGGAATACGTCGTGTGGGTTACCTGTTGTGGGAGGGCTGCTAATTTCTAGGCTGCTCCTCCAGTCAGCAGCGGTGGTGGAGCCAGGAGAAATAGCTGACGGGCCTTTTGCCCTCCGCTTATTCCCAGGGAATTTATTTGCCCTTAAATTTTTTTGCCCTGACGTGCTTTAGAGAAGAGGTCATATGAAAAGCTATAGCTTGTCTCCTCAAAGCCTTGGTGATGTCTCACCTCATTATGAGTAAACCGGAAGTTGCTGTGTGTAACATCCCTTAAAGTAGGAAACTAAGGAACCCTTTCATTCTGATCAATTTTTGGTGTTTCATTTTTAAAGGCTTACAATAAATCCTGGTAGGGATTGAAACTCATACAAAAGCCTTTTTCTAAAGCATGTTCTTAAAGTACTGCTTTTGTTACCTTACGTGTGTCTTAATTTACTCCCATAAAGCAATTCGGGAATGAACAAAAACAAATCTTTGTAGAAATTTAAAAGTGATTCTAGGCAAAAGTTCCCAAGAATTGGATCATTAATGCTTTGTGAAGTGCTGTAATTAATGTAGGTTGGATAGAGTTGGTGAAAGGGGGCTAAACAGACTTTCACTGAAGTTTCTGTTGGGACATTTAATTTTTGAAAGGTACCTATAAGTTACAGGTGGTTCCCCAAAATAGTGAATGAATGGAGTGACTAAGTTACACAGTATTTTATAATACATTTATAGAGCTTCTAAATTATCTAAAAATACTTGCTATTTACAATGTCAAATTTGTGACGTGCTACCTGGATTTTTATGTGAAACAAGCTTTTTAGTTGTGGTTCAAGTAATATAATTGACTCTGGGAAAAAATTTTATATTGGACTGTAAAAATTAATGTAGTCTAAGCTATTATTTGACTTTGAAGTATTATGAATTAAAGTAATGCTTTAAAATGCAACAATTGTTATTTTAATCATTTTATATAGAAAGGTATGAAACACCAAAGAGAGTGCTGAAAATGGATTTATTGTCATCTACGGTCAGTTCTCCTAATGATCCAGATGGACAGAATGATATCTTTTGGGATCAGAATTCTCCATTGACAAAGCAGTTAGGTAATTTGTTATTAACATTTTTATGTGGGTAAATATTTGATAAATGATTCAGATTTAACTGTGGAAGTTTAGTTGGGTAATAACATCAGGAACTTTTATACAACAGATTTTTTTGAGAATCTTATGTGATTTTTATCTGTATGTGTGTGATCAGTGTATAGTCATCTAAGCTGCACTAATTAAAATCATTTTCTAAGAAGTGACAGCTATGTTTTAAAAATAAGCTTTTTTTTGTTTAAAATTTATAGAAATGTCTTTGTTTCTTTAGGTAAAGGAAGAAGAAAACAGATTTACACCACAGATAGTGATGAGATTTCACATATTGTTAATCGTATTGCTCCTCAGGTAAATATCACTAGTTTTATAATTTGTTTCTGAAACATTGAAAAATGTGCCTCTATGTCCTTGTACAGTTCCTTTAAATGAAAAATAATTTGTCTTGTATAATTCTCTTTCCCAAAAATAGAGCAGCAAAAATTACTTTTTCTACTTCTGAAATAAGTGTTTAAAAAAAATGAACATAATATAAAATTGGTAATATATAATATATATTTTCTCAAGCATATATCTTGTTTTAATTTTTTTTAGAGTAATGATTTTTGACTAGAGCTTTGTGTTTAGTTTGTCTTTAATGTTGTGATTAACAACATATGGCATCATTTTTCAAGTTACTAAAATAATAGAATAGGGCAATTAATAAAAATTTGAACTTTTATAATTTTTTGTGATTGGTATTTGTTTAATATCTATAGTACAACTTTTCTCCATTGAAACTGCTGTTGTTAATACTCTCATTGACTTACCAAGAACTACTTATGAAAGTGGGAAGAGCACTGGATTTAAATGCAGTCCTTATTCAGCCTCCTATGCTATGTGACCTTAAGCAAGTTGCTTAAACTCCCACAACTTCAGTTCATTCAGCCATAAAACTAGAATTATTACTTGTCTTGTGCTCTTGCTCTTCATTGGATCATTATGAGGATTAAATTAGATAAAGATTCTTTGTAAACTATAGAGCACTATAAATGTAAGGTTATATTAGGGTTGTTACTTACTGTACTAGAACCATCTTCAAAAGTTTTTTTTTTTTCTTCATTTCAGTTCTTGTACTGCTTGAGTGAAATAGAAATATAAGTTTAAATCAATCATTTGGCACAAAGGAATTCAATGACTGTAATATTATTCATCATATTATTATTACTAAGAAGCAGAGGCTCAATATATGAAACTGTTCTGAGCTTCTCTACTTTTCTCTCTTTTCTTATTTAACAACATTTCAATCTAGAGAACATCCAGTTTTTACTTAGTGTCTTCTCTGAAGGAAGTGTGGTATTTTTCCTTAACATGCCCTTGGAAACATAACGTACTGTTACGTTAAACATAAACAATAGATGGCTCTGGCCCAAAACGTGGTTATGAGAAATCACCATCATCCAGGTGGAAGAGACAGGAAATAAAGTTTTTCTTAACTGCTATAAAATATCCAAAATTACAACTAGCACAGTCAAAACAACTCTGTTGCTACTAGCTTTACATTCCATGTTTGGCATGTCATAGAAATTCATTTTATGTACGGTTCATTAGTTAAATAGCATTTGTGCCATACTGCTACTTACTCTATAAGTTAACAGTAGATCTTCATTAATTGTGGGTTTCACATGAAAGAAGCATAATAAAATGTGTTTGGGCTGGCCAGCCTAAAAAGTGATAAAAAGATAGTTGAGTAAATTATTGGACCCTTTACCTAAATGGACTGGAAATAATAGCTCACATAAAGAAATGGCAACAGTACACAAGTGGTAACTCGTATAAAAGAAAAAATACAGTGAAATTAGTTGCTTTTATATGTTACCCTCTTCGACTGAGTACTTTTAAAGCATATAAATCTTTGGCATTATCAAGGTCTCTTTAAAAGCTTGTCATGTTCTCAGAATGACAAATATTCATGTTGTTTATTTTTAGGTGAGTTATCCTCCTCAAATCATTATTTAATTTCCTTTTAATGTTTTCAGAGATAGCATATTTTTAAAATATGCACTTCCATTTTAATTGGATAGTTATTTTACTCTTCAGGGATACTTTTTATACAATGTTGTTTATTTGAAGATGGTGTATATCTTACCATCATTCATAAAGCTTTATACTCTTTAGGATGAAATGAAGTAATGCATTTAGATACCTTATATAGCACCTGGATTGTAATTGGGAATCACTAATTTATGTAATTATTAATGAAGAAATATGTAAAATATAACACTTATAGTTTACAAACATACAGGGGACCCATGCATATGTAAAGGTGGGCACATAAAGTTGTCATAATTCTCTGAAAATTGGTTGAATTTTAAATTACTTGGTAAATGGCAGAGTCCATAATTAAGTCATGAAGAACGTTATGTTTCTTAAAATTCAAGATTGTTGTTGAAAACAAAAGGGAAAATATATATTGAGTCCGAAAGTGAAATTATTTTGAGTCTTTGTAAAGATAAAGTTAAACTAGGTTCAAGTAGACGTTTAAAAAACTGCTTGTTGATTCATTGAGGATTTTGAAGTACTAAGTTGTAGGGTCCCTTTCACCTAAACCTAATTTTTTGTGTGATCAAGTGATTGAAAGGTATAGCAAAAATATCCAGATCTAAAAAGGCTTTTTCCTAAATTTTATCGAGATATAAATGGTTAGACTTTTTCTCTTTCTCTTCTTATTTTTTGTTCTTATTCCTACCTCATTCTAAGCATCAGTTCTAACCTTGCTCTTATCTGTAACTCAGTCCTGACCCTAACTGTAAGTGTTCTCAATTTAGGTCAACATGGATTGTTTAAACTTTAGATAAAGATTATAATAAGGATAAGGAAAATTTGGAGAGTCAGATGATACAGAAAGAATTCCATATGTATTTCTTTTTATTCTCAATTCTGATGATTTCTGCCACACAGTTTGTTGTTTCTGATACTTATGTTTGTATGAGTATCTTACGACAATTGAAATAAGTCAATTTTATTTTGATAAAAACGTGCTTTTGTTATTAAATATGCATTTGATAAATAATTTAATTCTTAAAACTTAATTTTTTTGAAAATAAGCAATATCTAGTTCAGAATGTTTTCATTTTCTGAAACATAAATTCATCATTTCTTGTAGCTTGTTATTGCCATCCCCCAACTTCTCATTGTTTTTGAGTTTGTTTGGTAACCATCACCCACCAGAATTTATTACTCTAAGAAAATAATCCAAAGTAGTTAGGTTTTGTGTTCTTCCTTTCTTTTTTTTTACTTCTCTCTTTTTTTTTTTTTTTTGAACGTTATACTTCTTTTTCTCCCCTCTGCCAAAAGGATGAAAAACCAACAACAAACTCTATGCTGGGCATGTGGATTGGTGAAACTGCTATTCCTTGTACTCCCAGTGTAGCAAAAGGAAAATCAAGAGCAAAAATCAACTGCACAAAGTGAGTTCTGACTTTTCAGATTTTCTGAGATTCATTGAAGTAAATATTTTTTAATAATATTCTGTTTTGCCAGGCAAGGTGGCTCACGCCTGTAATCCCAGCTCTTTGGGAGGCTGAGGCAGGAGGATTACTTGAGGCCAGGAGTTCAGACCAGCCTGGGCAACACAGTGAGATCCCATCTCTACAAAAATAAAAAAATTAGCCGGGCATGGTGGTGTGCATCTATAGTCCTAGCTACTCAGGAGGCTGAGGCAGGAGGATTGCTTGAACCCAGGAGTTCGAGGCTGCAGTAAGCTATGATCATGCCATTGTACTCCAGCCTGGGTGACAGAGTGACACTGTCTCTTAAAAAAAAAATTCTGTTTTGGTTTTGTGAATATATTGAAATAGTTAATAAAATTTCCTTAGTTTTAATCTGTAAAATTTTGGAGTTAAAGTAATTATAATGTAACTGTTAAAATTATTGAGTTTTAATATCAAAATATGTTAAATAACAATTGAATATTTATAGTGTCTTTTAGAACATTTCTTAGTTATAATTTTTCATGTTGTTTAATAGGTTAAAAACACAAAGTCAAGAGGAAGAACTTATGAAATTGGCTAAACAATTTGATAAAAATATGGAAGAGCTAGATGTGATTCAAGAGCAAAACAAGAGGAATTATGATTTTATCCAGACAATTTCAGGAACGGAGACTTTAAATTATAAAGATAATGTACAGATGCAGTCATTACATAATGTAGGTACCGGAATAGATAATGCTATAATAAAGAAGCCAACCAAAGGAAACACCAAGATATCTGTGGTAAATGATCAAAATAGCAGTCAGAAGCCATTTGACCAAAATGCTGAATCAGCCTTTAATGCCATTTTTGATGGTTCTACTCAGAAATGTAGTGGACAGTTAAGCCAAGAAGCTTTTTTGTACACCAATAATACTACCTTTGGAAAGAAAAATGCTTTGAAAGAGGACAAAGTCATTGCTAATGAAACTCTGGTCACTGAAAAACTGCCAAATAAAACCCCAGGTTCACTTTCTCCTCAAGCAGATACTCCCATAATGACAAAATCATGTGTGATTCTCTGTACTAAGGAGCCAGAAACTTCTAATAAGCCCATTGATGCATTTACTACCAGTGATTTTGAGGATGAATGGGAAAGCTTACTAGGTAATGAACCTTTTGTTATGCAAAATGTCAAAATGCCTGAACTCTTCCCTTCTAAAACAGCCCGGGTTACTGATCAAAGGGGAATTTGTACCTTTAATAGTAAAAATGATAAAATTAAGGCAAGGACAAATGCAAGTCTAGATGTCAGGTTAAGAGATTCAAAAATATTACAAGATCTTCCTTCAAAGACACATAACAGAGAATTAATAGATGCTGGAGAATATAGATTTTCACCAAATCCAAATGATAAATCGAACAAATTGTCATCCACTGAAAATAAAATGAAATTTGAGAAATCTTTCAATAAAATTGTTATTCAAGATAAAATTCAAGATTATGCAATTGCATCTAATCTGACAAAAGTAAAGGAAGATATTCATACTAAATTTACTTCTAGTATAAATGCTTCTGAAAAGAAGTATGCTTTGAACACAAGATATTCTAATGAACAAAAAAATAAGCCTATTTTTAATCAGTCCATTAAAGCACCTGTTGATACTGATTTTTTTGGCTCTGCAACTGTAGTCAATGAAACCAGTGTTAGTAACCCAAATCAGACTAATGCATCAAAATTTGGTTCTTTCTTTGATGATTGGAATGATCCATCATTTGCCAATGAAATTATTAAAGCATGTCATCAGTTAGAGAATACCTGGGAAGCAGATGATGTAGATGATGATTTGTTGTACCAAGCATGTGATGATATTGAAAGACTAACTCAGCAACAAGACATTAAAAAGGATAGCAAGACATCAGAAAGCATACTTGAGATCAATAATAATTTTGAACATGGAGCCAAAAACATGTTTACTACATGTAAACAAGGAAGTCATTTGGTACAATCAAAGCATTTGAATTTGGGCAGCATTTCAATGCAAACATCTTCCTTAACAAATAGCTCACAAATAGATAAATCAATGAAGATGGAGAAAGGGGAAATATGTGGAAATTCTTCGAGTTTTTTAGATGCTACAACAAATTTGCCTATGTATTCTAAGAACTCAGATTATCGGATAAGTAATCTGCATGCCTCTTGGAGTAACATTAATGTTCCAACACAAGTGAATAGATCCAAATTGGTTCTTGCAGGAAGTTCAAGTTTGAATGTGAATTCAGATCATATGAGTACAGAAATTGCTGCTTATAAGAAGAAATTGAGTACTCAGCAACTATCCCATAAGACCATAAAAGATGAAGCTCAGAGCAACCTTAAAAATACAGTTAAATTTTCAAAGTATACATTTACAAAGGTGAAAAATTCTCAGATTCTTTCTCAGTTTAATCAAAATTGTGCAACAGGAAGTATGTCTGATACCAGAATTACACAGGGTTTGGAGAAAAAGAAAACTACTTCTGTGAACCCATTACTGGGAGAGGCTGTTCGACAACAATCTTTGGAACAGTCTTCAAAAGGTATGTATGAAATAGTTTTCTTTGAAAAGTATCATATTGAAAAGTAGTAAAACTAGTTATTTGTTGTTTTGAGTGTGAGTAACATAAGCAAAACTATTGTATGATGTTTAACTAGAATTCTTTAAGTGATTCTTGCAAGTAATTAGGCTGTAGTACATGAAGAATAGGTGGTTTGTTTTTCAAAAGATTACATCAAATTCTTTCCCAGTACTTAATACAGTGACTAGCATGTAGTAGTTACTAAGTAAATATTTATTGAATGATTTATGAATTATTTCCTGGAAAATTGTACTTTTAGATATATGTATTACAGTGTTAGTTTTAAGATTGTATTTACTAAATATCCCATTGTTTTAAAACTTGAGTTATCTTCTACTTTTAGTAAAACAGTGAGGTGAACAATATTTTAAAATTTAGAGCATTCTAATTAAACACTTTTGCTAGTATAATGTCTAATATAAAACATTATAATTGTGATGGTTAAAATTGTGATTTACTTCTTTGATACAACCTGTCATTTCTGATTCTTCCAATTCCTCTTTTCCCCAATTCTCCATTCTGTCAATAAGTTCCACTGTTTCTACCTCAAAAATTATATCTCAAGAATGTCCATTTTTCTCATTTTCTACTGCTACCACCCTTATCTGAGCCAACGTTCCTTGACTATTGCAGTTCTCTTATCTGTTCCCTTTCAATTCTAGTCTCCAAATGGCAGGATAGTCTTTTAAAAACAGATAGGCAAACATGACATTTCTATGCTTAAGACAACCTTCAGTGGCGGCCCATCATATTTCAAATAAAATCCAAATTTTATACTGTCATCTACAAAGCCCCGGATTATCTTTCCTTAATCTGCGTCTCCTTTTTTACCCTTACCTACTAAGCTTCAACTACACCAGCTGTCTTTCCATTTCTTAAACAGAATATGTTCTTTTCTAGTTCAGGAACTTAGACTATGCTATTCCCTTTGACTAAAACTACTTCTTCCCAACGTTTGACTCCCCCGCCCTCAACCTTTTTGTTGGTGCTTTCTTATATGTCAATATAAGTATTAATTTCTCACAGAGGCCTTCCTTGAAGAGTCTATAAGTAGATATTTTCCATGATTATTTTTTATTTCTTAATTTATTTTATCACAAGTTGCAATTAAATATTTAGTGACTATTGTCTGTCTGGTTGGCATTATTGCTCCAACTTTCCTATTTGAGTGACTCCCTTCTTCTTTAACTTTTAACAGTAATATGCTGATTATTTAAAAAGAAGTAAAACAGCATAGAATAATTTGAAGTAAAAAGTTAAGTCCTCTATTTCTCCTTTCCTACAACCATTCCTCAGGGGAAACCATTATTAACAGTTTGGTATACATCATGTAGCATTTTCTATCCATATAAAAAGGGGGGTGTGTGTGTTTATAAATATATGTATATATGTGTGTGTATGCCTATAAATTTATTTAAATAGATGGAATTATATACGATATAGCCACTATTTGGCAACTTGCTTTTGCCTTTACTTAATATATTATAGCTGTCTTTTCCTGTTAGTATATACAGATTTACCTCAGTGACCTTTTAATGACTACATGGTATATTATATGGATGTACCATAATTTAACTTTCTCTATGATGTAAGTTTAGGTTGGTTGCAGTTTTTTGCAATTATAAACAATACTTCAGTGAATATCCTTCTACATAAATTTCTGAATGTTTGTATGATTTTTATCGGTTAATTCCTAAAAAGTTGATATAAGAGAAAGTTTTAAATTTTGATGGATGTCACCAAATTTCTCTCCAAAGAAGTTACACCAATTTATATTATCAACTCTGACAATGGATAATTCTCTACATTACAGCCCAAACTAGATATTTTGAAACTTTAAACATTGTCAATTTCTAATAATTTTAAATATTTAAGTTTATATTAAAGTGAGTATATTGTAACTAATTCAACCATGTTCTCAGCATGAATTTATTTAGATACACAGTTGACCCTTGAACAACACGGGGGTTAGGGATGCTGATCCCCCGCATAGTTGAAAATCTGTATGTAACTTTTGATTCCTCCAAAACTTAACTACTAATAATGTGCTATTGACTGGAAGCCTTACAAATAACATAAAGAGTCGATTGACACATATTTCTTATGTGTCTTATATACTGTATTCTTATAACGAAGTAAGCTAGAGAAAAGAAAATGTTATTAAGAAAATCATAAGGAAGAGAAAATATATTTACTGTTCATTAAGTGGAAGTGGGTCATCATAAAGGTCTTCATCCTTGTCATCTTCACATTGAACAGGCTAAGGAGAAGGAGGAGGAAGAAGAGAGGTTGGTCTTTCTGTGTCAGGGGTGGCATAGGCAGAAGAAAATCTGCATGTAAGTGGACCTGCACAGTTCAAATCCATGTTGTTCAAGGGTCAACTGTCATTATAATTCCATTAAAGACTAAATCTCTCTGAAGTATTTGAGTTTTTCCAGAACTCCTATATATCATTCTATCTGTATTTTTTATGGATGGAAAGTCTGCCTTTTAGCTTACTTTATCAATTTTTCCTTTAAGTATATTGATAGTACCAAATCTCATAATTAATATTAACATTGTTGATGTTTTCTATTGTTTCTACTTTCTTTTACTTTGGTATGTAGCAAGCTGCTCTCCAGGGAATATCTCTGAAACAAAACCCACTTAACTCCCTCATTGATTTCAGGAAGGAGTTGGCAAACTATGGCCTGTGCAAATCCAACCTGCAGCCTGTTTTTGTACAACCAGCACACTAAAAATGGTTTTTACATTTTAAATGGTTGAAAAAAAATCGAAGGGAGACTATTTCATGACATTTGAAAACTATATGAAATCCAGATTTCATTGTCCATAAACTAAGTGTTATTTGAACACAGCGTATCATTTGTTTATGTATTATCCATGACTATTTTTGTGCTACAATGGCAGAGGTGAGCAGTTGCAAAAAGAGACCTCAAAGGTTAACATACTTGCTGGCCATTTACAGGAGAAAAAAACTTTCTGATCCCTGCACTTTAAGATAAAGATTAAGAAGAATCACTTTCGCTTAGTACCTGGCAATAGTTTGAGACTTTGCTGTGTATTTTTATTATAGATTGAGTTGAAGGAAGGACTGATGGGAAAACTGGATGACTCCCTAAATCAGTTTTCGTGGTGTGACTTGATATCATTTGAAATTATTTTCTAAAATACCACCAAGCCAATTGTAAGGCCAATTTTAGGAAGTTATATTCTTTTCTGCTGTTGTGTATTACTAACCTGTTTTCCTCTTATACAGTCAATTGAATGTAAACTCCGTGTGTGTAAGTGTATACTGAGTTTTTTGTGTTTCTCAACTTTGACACTAAAATATTAAATAGTTAAGCTAATTACAAAGTATCTTCCAGTATCTTTCTGTAAGGAAAAATAGCTACAGTCTGTTAGATAAGTAGCTTAGGAAATAAAAGACATCAGAATCATCTGGGGAAATTATTTAAAATATATATTTCTCACCCTGAATATCCCTCTCCCATTTCTGATTATACCAAGAAAAGAAGAGGAGACAAGAGAATATATTTTGGAAAATGCCTCTTTTAGTTAACAAGAGAAATGTCTTACAATAAATTCTAAATCTTTTTCTAGATGTCACTATAAATAATATTTCTCTTCTGACACTATTACAAATTCATGTTTATTTCTTAAAAAGCACATATTACAACAAACAGTTTTACCAGTAAAAGTTTACTTAAATATGTATTAAGGTGATGGTCTTAAAATATTATGTAAATGAGAAAATAATTCTAATACAAAGCTTCAACTTTCTAAGTTAATAAAAGAGACTATTTTAAAGTTTCTACAAAGTGCATCCTCCAAATAAAAATCTAGCAATGAGTCACAGGTGGCCAGTTTGACATGAGAGATTTCTTTCTATCACTCTAAAATATTTTTTTGCAGATGAAATAAAAACTTTATTTATTTACAGATGAAATAAAAACTTTATAGAGAAATAATAGATGTGAATACTAATATAGCTTATTTTATAGGAAAAACACAGTATTTGAGGTATTGATATCCAATTTATTTCATTATATTTTGACTACTTTTCTATTAAAGTTTATATAACATTTAAAATCCCAGTTCTTTTTTAAGATATTCATTCGTAGGTCATATAAATTAGATGTCATTGTTCACAAGAATTATTTGATGGGTAGTCAAAATAAACAGTTTTTAATCAAATTGAATTTTATCACACTGTGAAAAGAGTGTATCAGATAGGGACAACATCAATCAGTGCTTGATTTTTCTATTGACCTGGAGCATTATATCTATATGTATGCACTTGGAATCTTATATTTAGTAGTTTAGTTTGACTTAATAGCCAAACCAGTATGGCAAATCTGGGTAATAAAAAAGCAAAAATTAAAGCTCATATTCAGAATGACTTTATAAGCTATAAAACTAAAACCTATATTTTGTTTAATTTTTAGAGGAAGAGGAGAAAAATAGAAAATATTCTCCTGAAGAAATTCAGAGAAAAAGACAAGAAGCACTGGTTCGGAGAATGGCCAAAGCACAAGCATCATCTGTAAATGTAGTTCCCACTTAATTTCTTTAATGAAATATTAGTTGGAAGACTTAACACACTATTGATAACTATCTATGATAGGAAATTTTTTTTTCTTTAATTCTCTGTGAGAAATGTAATGCTGACTTATAAAGCATGGACTTCTACTTTATTATTTAATAAATCAATGTTTGCAATGGTAAATGAAAACTTTCCTTGGAAATGTATGGGAAAGTAATTACATATAAGTTTTGGAAATTCAGGAAAGTTAACAATTATGTACTAAAATTATACAGAGGAAAATAGTTACATTTTTAAGTACTATGATTGCAGAGGGTTATCAAAAATAGGTAATCTACTTAATTTTCTAGTGTAATATCTTTTTCTAAGGCAAAGCTTCAACTTACTAAGTTAATAGACTATTTTTATAGTTTTACTTTCATTAATTGTTGCTTTAAGGTTTTTATACAGTTCCAAATTTTGATTAATGCTTCCATATTCCTAGGAACATGGTTGGTAGGAAATAAAGGACTTTAATTTATTTGCAACTGAATTATTTTCAATTCTTAGAAGTAGATTTGAATTTTGGTATTTCTAAAATGTGATACATTTTGGAAACTTTCTACCATATTTAGGAAAAACACTGATTTAAGAAGTCTAGTTTAGGAAAAAGGAAATAGTGGATTGGCTATATAAGTAATGTAGCATCATTAACATTTAGAACTGGCAGAAACTTCAGATATCATCTGGTCCAACTTCTTTATTATATAGGTGAGAAAAATTTATACTAATATTTTCAAAGTCACAGGCAAGCTGTGCTAGGATTAGAAGGATTTCTTTAGACACCTAGACACTTACACCATTTGCTTCAAAGTGTGAGTATATAAAATAAATTGTTCAAGGGGGCATTAATTATTTTATAGTATAAAACAAAATATAATTAAAAGCACAGTAAGGACTTTTTAGTAATAATCCTTGTTATTCCATATTTTGTCTTAAAGAATTAATCTTTCCAGGATAAAAAGTGAGAATCTTTCTCTTTTCAGTTTTCCTGCAACTATGTAATTTTCCCCTCAATTAATTTACTGAATTGACAGATTTTTTCTTCTCTATTACTTTTTTTCCCACTTTTTTGCCTATTTGGGAATTTGCTGAGCCAGTAATAGAAATCTAACCAAAGGGCATAAGGCAGTAAGGATTCCTCCCGAGTGGCTTAGGAGATCTAGGAAAAGTTAGAGATATGAAACACCTGTCATGGTGTGGCTTTTACTACTATTCAGGCCTTAGAGCTATGATAATATGGTAATTATTGCCCTATAGGTATACAGATACTTCTCGACTTACCATGGAGTTACATCCCAATGAGCCCATCATAAGTTGAAAGTATCTTAAGTTAAAAATGCATTTAATACACTTAACCTACCAAACATGATAGCTTAGCCTAGATTACCTTAAATATGCTCAGAACACATATTAGCCAATAGTTGGGCAAATCATATGGCAACACAGTACACTGTAGAGTATCAGTTGAGCTGCTGCCCAGCATGGTGAGAATATTGTACTACATATCTCTAGCTTGGGAAAAGATCAAAATTTAAAATTCAAAGTACGTTTGCTACTGAGTATCATTAAAGTCAAACTATCTTAAGTCAAGGACCGTCTGTATATCATTTTGTAAACAATATTTTCATATATACAGTGGACTAATAAATTTTAGCTAACCTATATTATTTGTCTAAAAATATACAATAAACTTAAATAAATGCAAGTAGTTTCTATGTAAGAAAATAAAAAACTGAGAATCTTTTATCTTTTTCTAAAGTGTTTTCACTGTGTTCTGATTATGCTTTGGATATCTCTCTACTTGCTTAAGCTCCTCCCTGCTTACTGCTTGCTTTTTTTAGAGTGCTTTTAGCCTCTTCTGTCCATCCATTTAGACTCAGCCTAATCTCAGGTTCTTTGAATCTCGTACCTGACCATCTTCACTGGAATTGATTTCTTCTCTCTGATCATGATGGTACTTATTTCTTGTATCTTTCATGGGGCAATTCTATAATGCCTTATATGTTGTTTAGTTGTATATATCTTATAGTAGTATTTTATAATTTGTCATTTTGTGTCTCTTTCATAATTCTGCCATATTCTCATACAGCCTATAGTGTTATTTACATAATCGTTTTCTGTAAGTGATTCCCTTTCTTTAAAAGGAAACTTCATAGCACTTCTGGGTGGTGGAGGGGGTATAGTGGCCCAGCACATCTGAACCTGACCGTGATTGAGTTTCCAGGGTAATTCCCGCCATTTATACCACTCTCCTTTCCTATCCTAATTCTTTTTCCTTCAGCCCTTACTGCAAACACTAGGGGGTGAGTGGCCCATGAATGAGCATGCAGAGGGCTGTCTACATCGTTTGCCTGGCTTGGCTCTTTCCAGTCTGTAGGGAATCTGTGTCCACAGAGGGAAGGGGCAGCTGGTAAGCCTGGCAAGTTCCAGCTCAAGTTCTGCTGTTTCTGCATCTCAGAAAGACTGATGCCAGTAATGCCATTATTGCAGAAAAGAGCCTATTGCATAGTAGAAGCTATCATTACTCTTTTCTGTTGTAGACAGACAATCCTGATCCCAGGGATACTTGGGTTGCTTATTAATAGGGTCAGGGGTATGCAAACATGTACCACACCGTGGGAAACACTTGCGTTATGTCATTATATAGTACCGTATTGTCACCAGCTTTTAAGTTACCAAGGACAGAGACACCTTCCTCATCTGTGTCCACCTGATACTGATATTCAGTGGTTACTCATTAAATATTGAATGAATTTAGACAGATTATGGTGGCAGAGATTACGTCCTCCCTCACTTGAAACAGTTTAACTCTGATGCCCTAAGCTTTCGGGTTGGGAAGTGTTTCTAGAACAATTTTAGTCTAACACTGATTGGTATAAGTGATGAGTTATTTCAAATCTGACTTTTTTTTTTTTCCCCCAAGAGGTGAGGTCTCACTATGTTGCCCAGGCTGGTCTCAAACTCCTGTGCTCAAGGGGTCCTCCCACCTCAGCCTTCTGAGTCTCTGAGAATACAGGCGTGCACCAACACACCCAGCTGACCGTAGTTTTTAATTCTTGTCAGGTGTAATCATAATCACTTGTGGGATTCAAAAAACATCAAACTTGTTCTTGTGCCTTCTCTTAAAGCTCATAAATGAGTATGTGTAGAAGTTGATTTGGGATGTGTCTTTTTCAAGTGCATTGGCTAATAGGCATTATTGAAAAGAAATCGTAATTGCTAAACTTACATAACATTGCTAAATGTTGTATTTACCAGGAATGGTTTAAGCACTTTATATTTAACTCATTTACTTCTCAAAACAACCATATCAGTAATACTTTTATCCCCATTTTACAAATAGGGAAAGTAAAGTAAGCAGATTAAGTGACTTTCTCAAAATCACACAGTTAGAAGTTGGAGCTGGAGTTGGAACCCAGGTAGTCTTAATTCCAAATATTGTGATCTTAATCACTGAGTATACTGTCATCTGGAAACAATTCATAAGAACCAGTGATCTATGGAAATTATTTGTACAGGAAAGAGCATTTCAGGCATTTGTGCCAAAAATATCATGATTATGGGTCTCCTAATTTTACAGGTGAGGAAAACTTTTTTCTAATCCCAATTTCTATTACAGATGACTGCTACTGTACTTGACGTATGTGGGTAAGTAGATGTTGATTAATCCACATAGAACTTGCATTTTTTTCATTCAACTATTAAACAGAAGAATAGAGAAATACATAAAATGCATAGTTATTTTTAAATGCCTTCATTTTGTCCAAGATATAATGGCATACCTCAAGCTGATAATACAACTTCACATGGTAAGATTAAGGTTTCTGGTTAGATAAAACACTGTATGGAGTACTGGTATTCAAATATCATAGTCCTAGGGCCTGAGGACTCCAAAAGCTTTTGCTTATGTGGGTTTAATCTAATCATATTAACAGACTTTTTTTTTGTTAGAGATGGGGTCTCACTCTGTTGCCCAGGCTGTAGTGCAGTGGCACAATCATAGCTCCCTGTAACCTTGAACTCCTGGGGTCAAGCAATCCTCCCACCTCAGCCTCTCAAGTAGCTAGGACTACAGGTGCATGCCACCACACCCAGCTAATTTTTGTTTTTTTGTAGAGATGGGGTCTCACTATGTTGCTCAGGCTGGTCTTGAACTCCTGACCTCAAGTGGTCCTCCCGCCTCAGCCTCCCAAAGCACTGGGGTTACAGGCATGAGCCACCATGACCAGCCCAAACATGCTGCTTATGAAAAATTTATTTTCTAAAACAAAAACTTGAGGGAGAAAAATAGCATTGTTTTTATTTTTCATTTATCTTTGATGTCTGACTTTATAGAAGATAGCTACATTCTGATATATGTTTCTGCATTTAATTTGATACAATATGTTGTTATAGTTGAAGTATACAAAAAAAGCCCAGTCTCACACAAATACATAGTTGGGAAAGGAAGAAGTATTGTAATAGTCTTTTCATATAATTGTGTATATTCTTTGATATTACACCAACACTTGAAAAGTGGTAATTTCTTAAAAGTTAGTTGTGTTAGTTCCAAGATGGGATAACCAGACTGCATGTACCCTTCTTGCTGAAACAACCAAATAAAGACAACATGAAAAAGTACATTACAAGATACTGGACATCAGGCAATTAGGAAACTATAAATATGGATCCACACAAAGGAATGATTACTAGAAATGATAAACATGGGTAAATATACAGTTTTCAAGAAGTTATAATTTAAATCTCTTTAAAAGATAATTGACTGGTTAAACAAAAATAACAACAATGTTGTGGAGTTTATAACATGACAATACCATAAAGGCCAGGAGGAAAAAAATGAAAGAGTAGGCATTTGTTATTTTGCAATCTTAACATACATGAGATTCAGGTACATGACACTAGTCCTTGAACAATACTGTTCAGATTTCTGTTAACATGGTGTATTAACTGTGAATAATTGCATAAGGTACAAACTTTACAGCTTGCTCGGTCCACGAATCACTACATAAATGACAGACGTGAATCCTAAGTGACCAATCGTGTCACTTTCAAAGTCTGTCAATGACTGATGGCTGCACACCTGTAATTCAGTTTATACACAGACAGCAAAGCCTGTAGTTGTGTGCCTCCTTCTCTCCTAGTGATAAATCCACGTGACATTTTATAAAAATGGATATTTGAAAGATGAAATTAACCAATAAAGATGAAAGTGCAGCAAAAAATGTTATAACATTGGAAGTGAAATTCAAATACATCGAGTTATAAAAGAAAGAGCTGGTGATGAGAATGTTGGCACCATTCAAGTGTCTAGGCATTGAGGGAAGGCAAACTTACCAACATGAATGGGGAAAGCAGTTGTGATTGAAAGAATGACGATGTCCCAGGGAAAATGACATTGGCAAAAAACTTCACAGTAGAGAAACTCTTGGGGCTATTTTATGACATTAAAAGTGTAACGTTTAAATTATTGGCAGCTGAACAAAACTTAGAAAGGAGTATGACAATTTGCCATGGCCTAAAAAAGATGCTTACCTCATATAGTAAGTTATATGAGAGGAAGAAGAAGGCAAGCACTGTTCAAACCATTTGATAAATTTTTTACAAAAACTGAAAATCTCAACATTTCTAATGTTTTATATTGTACTAAATTTTAGTTTTTCTATTTTTTATTTCTTCATTTACCACTAACACTGAGGGCTTTCTGGTTTTTGACAAACATTTTTAAAGGTCATGGAACAATTGTAAATTTTCCCATTGATTATTAATATTATTTTACATAGTTTCAGCTTGCGCAGTCATTTTTATGGTCCTGCATTCCTGTGCAAGGCATCAAGTGCCTGTATACTGTGGTAAACTTTTTATACTATGCATGAAGTGGTGTGATATCATTTGAAGATAGACTGATAAGTTGAAGATGTATACTAAAGCAACTACTAAAATAACAAGAGTTGTAACTAGTAATCCAACACAGAAGGTAAGATGAGGTAATAAAAAATAATTCTTAAAAAAGAAGGAAAAAATAGAGAATATGAGCATATGGAACAAGTCAAAAAACAAGTCAAAATAGCAATATGATAGACTTAAACCTAACCATATCAATAATCATGTGTAATGTAAATGGTATAAACATTCCAATTCAAAAGCGGAGATGGGCAGATTGGATTAACAAAACAAGGATGCAATTATTAATATATGCTGCCTACAAGAAACACGCTTTAAATAGAAAGACACAAATAGTTTAAAGTAAAAACATGGTAAAAATTTGTCATGCTAACACTGGTCAAAGGAAATCTTGACTGGCTATATTAATATCAGACAAAATAAATTTTATAGCAAAGAATATTACCAGAGGTGAAAGTCAAATCATAATGATAAGGTGATCAATTAAGAGGACATAATATTCCCCAATGTTTATTCACCTAATAACAGCTTCAAAACACATGAAATAAACACTGATAGAACTATAACAAGAAATGGACAAATCCACAAGTATAGTCTGATATTTGAATACCCTCCCTCAATAATTGATAGAATAAATAGGCAGAAAATCAGCAAGGGTAGAATAGACTTGAGCAACACTATCAACCAACTTGACATGAATAACACAGAACACTCCACACCCCTTAACAAGAGTATGCAGATTCTTCTCATGTGCACATGCAACATTTATCAGGATACACCATAAAATAAGTCTCAGTTTTAAAGTATTCAAGTCATATAATGTATGTTCTCTGCTCTCAATGGAATTAAATTAGAAATTGATAACAAAAGTATCCCTAGAAAATCCTCAAATATTTGGAAACTAACACATCTCTAAATCACCCATAAAGAAAAATTTTTAAAAAATAAGGCATTTTGAAATGAGTAAAACCAAAAACAACAGAATGTGATGTGCTTCTAAAGAAGTACTTAGGGGAACATTTATTGCATTAAATACCTATATGAAAAAATAAGAAAGGTCCAAAATTAATAGCCTCAGCTTTCAACCTAAAATACTAGAAAAAGTAAAGTGAATTAAAATCAAAGTAAGCAGAAGAAAGGAAACAATAAAGGTAAAAGCTGATTCAGTGAAATACTAAAGGAGAAAAAAATTAATGACACCAAAAGTCAGTAATTTAAGGAGATTTTTTAAAAAGACACAAGTCACATCAAGGATAAGAGAAGTGACATCACTGTGGATTGTATGGAAAGGATGATGAGATAATATGAACAGTTTTGTGCCAGCATGTTTTACAACATAGATGAAATGGAAAAATTTCTTGGAAGTTGCAAATTACCAAAGCTCACTTAAGAAATAGATAAGGCAGGGTGCAGTGGCTCACACCTGTAATCCTACCACTTTAGGAGGCTGAGGTGGGAGGGTTGCTTGAGGGTGGGAGTTTGAGATCAGCCTGAGCAAGAGCAAGACCTCGTCTCTACAAAAAAAATGAAAAATTAGCCAGGCATGGTGGTGCATGCCTATAGTCCCAGCTACTGGGGAGGCTGAGGCAAGAGTATTGCTTGAGCCCAGGAGTTTAAGTTTACAGTAAGCTATGATGATGCCACTGCACTCTAGCCCGGTTGACAGAGGGAGACCCTGTCTCCAAAAAAGAAAAGAAAAGAAATAGATAACCCAAATAGCCCAATATTTCTTAAACTGATGTTGTAGTTAAACATCTTCCCACAAAGAAAATTTCAGGCCAAATGGCTTTCCTGGTGTACTTTACCAAACATTTAGGGCAAAAATAATACCAATTCTACACAAACTTTTCAAGAAAATTGAAGAGGATGGACTATTTCTCAACTCACTCTATGAGATGAGCATTACTCTGATACTAAACACTGAAAAAAGGCATTAAAAGAAAACTATAGACCAATATCCCTCATGAACATAAATGCAAAATTTACTTTAAAAATTTTAGCAAATAATATACAACATTATATAAAAAGAATAATGCATCATGACCAAATGACAAAACATGGCTGAGAAATTTTAAAAGACCTGAATAAACAGATATCTTGTTTATGGTTCAGCAGACTCACTTGTTAAAATGTCAGTTCTCTCCAAATTGATCTATAGATTTAACACAATCTTAATCATAATACTAATATTAGCAGCACTTTTTATTAGAAAATGACAAGCTGATTTTAAAATTCATATGGAAAAACAAAGGACTCAGAATTTCCAAAATGACTTGAAGAGGAATAAAGTTGGAGGGATAACATTAACTGATTTTTAATACTTGTTAAAAAGCTACAGAAATCAAGACAATGAGCCATAAACATAGACCAATAGATCAGTGAAACAGACAGCTCAGAAATGGACTTACACATACGTGGACAATTGATTTTTCACAAAGGTACAAAGGCAATTCAATAGAACAAGGATGATCTTTTCATCAAAATTGGGCTGTGACAATTGAACATCTGTATGGAAAAAAAAACACTTAATCCATACTAAACAATATATACAAATTAAAATATAGACACAAATATAAGATTTAAAACTATAAACCTATAAGAAAACAGAAAAACTTTGTAACCTTGGATTAGCCAAAGTGTTTTTTTTTTTTAGATACGACACCAAAACACCACCTATAAAAGAAAAAAATTGATGAAAATGACTTTATCAAAATTAAGAGACTTCTCTTCAAAAGACATTGTTGACATTTTCAACAAGGGTATTGTCTTAATCTGTTTTTGCTGCTTAACAGAATACCTGAGACTGGGTGATACATAATGAACAGAAATTTCTTGGCTTACAGTTCTGAAGGCTGGGACATCCAAGATCAAGGCACTGCCATCTGGCAAGGACCTTCTTCCTGCGTTATTCCGTCCATGGAGAAAGGCAGATGGCCAAGAGAGAGCAAGAGGGGGCCCAGTTCACCCTTTTATAACAGCACCAATCCCATCCATGAGGGTGGAGTTTTCATGGCCTAATTACCCTTTTAAAGGTTTCACCTCTTAATGCTGTTACAATGACAATTAAATTTCAACATGAGTTTTGAAGGAGACAAATATTCAAACCGCAGCAGGTACCAAAAATCATTCAATGGGGAAAGAAAAGTCTTTTCAACAGATGGTGCTGAGACAACTGGATATCCACATGTAAAAGAGTTGTTAGACCCCTATATCATATCATATACAAAAATTAACTCAAAATAGATCATAAAACTTAATATAAGAGGTAAAACTATAAAACTCTCAGAAGAAAACATAGGAGTAAATCTCCATGACTTTGAATTAGGCAGTAGTTTCTTAGCTGTAATACCAAAAGTACAAGTGACAAAACAAAAAAATGGGGTTCATCTAAATCAAAGACTTTGTGCTTCAAAAGACACCATCAAGAAAGTGAAAAGAAAACCCATAGACTGGTAGAAAAATCCTTGCAAATTACTTATTGATTAGGAACCTGTATCTAGAATGCCTAAATTACTCCCAAAACTCAATCTTAAGACAGAAAAGAACCCAATTTTTAAAAAAATGAGTGGACAAAAGACACTGAGATACCATTACACACATATTAGAGTGGCTAAAATTAAAAAGACTGACTGTCTTAGTCCATTTGTGTTGCTCTAAAGGAATACCTGAGGCTGGGTAATTTATAAAGGGAAGAGGTTTATTTGGCTCACAGTTCTGCAGTCTGTACAAGAAGCCTGGCACCAATGTCAGCTTCTAGTGAGGGCCTCAGACTTCTTCCACTCATGGTGGAAGGGGAAGGAGCCAGCATGTAGTAATCACATGGCAGGAAAGGAAGAAAGAGAGAAGGTGGAGGTGCCAGAGAGTGAGAGCTCACTCACTCTCCTATCCCCAGGGAGAGCATTAATCTATTCATAAGGGATCCACCCCTATGACCCAAACACCCCCACTAGGCCCCACCCCCAACATTGGGGATCAAATTTCAACATGAGGTTGGGAGGGTCAAATGTCCAAACCATAGCATTAACCGTATCAAATGTTGGCAACATCTAGAGCAACTGGAACTCTACAGTTTTACGGTTTATATAAAACTCCAGGAAATGGAAACTCATGTATTGTGTCACAAAGCAGATCAGTGATTGCTTGAGGATAGGGGAAGAGAAAGGGGTGGGTAGGAAGGATTACAAAGGAGAGAAATTGGGGGTGATAGATATGTTTACTGTTTAATTTTGGTGTTTTCATGGCTATCTACATACTTCAAACTAATAAAATTGTACAATTCAAGTATGTACAATTTATTATATATCAGTTATACCTCAGTTAAAGCTTTTTATTAAAAATAAAGTTGTGAAAATTTGAAACCAAATCAATGAACTTTTTATACTTGTATCTTAAAACCAATTGGTCTATATTGTGTTTAAATAGATCTTTTACACATGTGTAAAATATCATCATGCAATGATCATTTGGAAAATATTGTTTCACTGAGTTATGCAGATCTTTCAAATGTTGATACATTTCATTATGTAATCACCTTTCTATACCAACAATACTGATCTCAAGAAATACTCACATTGGCTGATACAAGTTTTCCAAAATTCTAATTTTTGCTTGAAAGCTTGAATTTTATGATTGGCAAAAAATAATTTCTATTGTTTTCCTTGAAGTGACAGACTAACTTTGTTCATGTTTGAGATAATGTCTGCCAAATACCTAAGTCTGAATAACTATGCCTTGTCAGTGATTCTTTCAAATGAAATTGATATTCCATGAAAAAAAAAAAACAGCAGTGAATTCAGCTTACCAACTATTTTCCTTTAGACAGCCATTATAGTTTACTACCTAGCAAAAGTTCTTTATGGGACTCCCCATTTGGCCTCACGGAATATTTGAAAGACATATGCTCAAGAGTTGAAATCTGATGAAATTAATGATTATTACTGCTTCGTTATAGGAATTAAGTGAAGTGCCTTTTTTTCTTGACTACAACTGAATAGCAGTGAAAAATTCTCTTGAGGACTCCAAGGGGTCTGAGAATGACACTTTGAAAACCATTGCTAAAAAGCACATTATGCAACAATTAGAAGCAACAGGCCAGAATTACATTTGACAGTATGAATTCATACTAAACACAATTATGAGGGGAGGTTCTTTAATAGGATATTATATGGGTTGATTAAAAATATACGCACATAATACTTTTATAAAAGAACAGTTAAAGAGTGCATAAGAAACACTACAATGGTTGTTATTGTGGTTAAGAAATAGTTTCTTTTCAACAAAGAGAAATTACTAGGTCAATTTTTATGTTTGTTAATATATCAGGCCAATTATAGGTGTTTGCATTACTAAGTAGTATTGAAAATAGTTGTAGTAGTTCCTAAATATTAATGAAAATCTGGCAATGGAAAGGAACATTTAAGAACAAAAGTCAATAAAAGGTAAGAAATGAACCATAGGAATATGAGTCCACATACAAAATCCCAGCTACACACTTATTTTCTATACTCTTGTTTTGGGTGTTAGTTACTATTCATGGAATCTAATGGGTTTTCTTTTTGTTTGTTTGTTTGTTGCTACTGTTTTCAAACATGAGAGACCTTTATGCTCAGTTCAGCTTTTTGAGTACAGCCCCACAGTCTACTGTTTTCTAGCACTCCCACCAACTTCCCTTCTGTGGAGGGGTATGTCTAGTGCTAGCTTATTCTAAACTGTCATTCTTTGTCACATACAGAAAAAGCTATAAACTCTCTTTCCTTATTTGATGCCATTGTTCATATTTGAACCAAACTGTCCTGATTGATGGTGGAAGATTTGGTTCTTTTTCTCCTTACTGTCTTCAATCTGCATGATTAAGAGAAGGGGAGCGCCCAGAGATCCTGGAGGTTTCTAACAGCTAATATGAAGATTTCAGACTATGCCCTTTAAAAATGTCTGATGATTGAACCAGTACAAGAACCTAGACCTTCTTAGTCTTATCTGACTTGATTTTGCACTAGATCACACTGTAGGTAGGTCTGAAACACTTCTCCGAATAAATATTGGAAAAATTTTAAAAGCTTATGTATCTGTAAGGTTCTTGAATCTTCATCTGCTAACTTGGCTATTTTAATGTATTTGATTGAAATATGCAATGAGTAATATTAATATTTAGGCTATACTAAAAAACCTGTTATATATCTCTAGTTTCCAAAATAGTATCTAAAATAAAAAGATAGGCTTATTTTGTCTTATTATGCTTTGCTTTATTGCAATTTGCAGATATTGCATTTTTTACAAATTGAAGTTTTGTGTCAACCTTGCATTGAGCAAGTCTATTGGCGCCATTTTTCTAAGAGTTTGTGCTCATTCTTGGTCTCTATGTAACATTTTGGTAATTCTTGCAATATTTCAAACTTTTTCACTGTTACTATATCTGTTATAGTGATCTGTGATCAGTGATCTTTGATGTTACCATTGTAATTTTCAGGGGGTGTCCATGAAGCACACCTGTATAACATGATGAACTTAATCAATAAATGTTGTGTGTGTTCTTACTGCTCCACCGATCAGCTGTTCCCTCATCTCTCTCCCTCTCCTCAGGCCTCCCTATTCTTGGAGACACAACGATATAGAAATTAGGCCAAATAATAATTCTACCATAGCCTCTAAGTGTTCAAGTGAAAGGAAGAGTCACATGTCTCTCATTTTAAATCAAGTTAGAAATGATAAAACTTAGTGAGGAAGGCATGCCAGAAGCTGAGATAGACCAAAAGCTAAGCCTCTTGTGCCAATTAGCCAAGTTGTGAATGCAAAGGTAAAGTTTTTGAAGAAAGTTAAATGTAATACTCCAGTGAACACATGAATGATAAGAAGGTGAAACAGCCTTTTTGCTAATATGGAGAAAGTTTTAGTGGTCTGGCTAGAAGAAAAACCAGCCACAACATTCCCTTAAGCCAAAACCTAATCTAGAGCAAGGCCCTAACTTTCTTCAATTCTGTGAAGACTAAGCAAGGTGAGGAAGCTGCAGATGAAAAGTTAAAAGCTAGTAGAGGTTGGTTCATAAGGTTTATGAAAAAAGTCGTCTCCATAACATAAAATTGCAAGGTGAAACAGCAAGTGCTGATGTAGAAGTGGCAGCAAGTTATCCAGAAGATCTAGCTAGGATCATTGATGAAGGTGGCTGCACAAAACAACAGATTTTTCAATGTGGGTAAAACAGCCTTCTATTGGAAGAAGATACCATCTAGGACTTTCATAAGTAGAGAGAAGTCAATGCCTGGCTTCAAAGCTTCAAAGGACAGGCTGACTCTCTTGCTAGGAGCTAATGAAGCTGGTGACTTTCAGTTCAAGCCAATACTCATTTACCATCCTGAAAATCCTAGGGCCTTTTAAGAATTATGCAAAATTTACTCTGCCTATGCTCTGTGAATGCAACAACAAAGTCTGGATGACAGCACATTTGTTTACAGCATGGTTTCCTGAATATTTTAAGCCTGCTGTTGAGACTTACTGCTCATAAAAAAAGATTACTTTCAAAATAGTACTGCCCATTGGCCATGCATCTGGTCACCCAAGAGATCTGATGGAGATATGCGAGGAGATTAATGTTATTTTCATGCCTGCTAATACAACATCGATTCTACAGCCCACGGATCATGGAGTGATTTAAACTTTCAAGTCTTATTTTTTTTTTAAGAAATATATTTCATAAAGCTATAGCTGCCATAGATAGTGATTCCTCTGATGGATCTGGGCTAAGTCAATTGAAAACCTTCTGGAAAGGATTCACCATTCTAAATGCTATTAAGCACGTTTGTGGTAAAAACATCAACATTAACAGGAGTCTGGAAGAAGTTGATTCCAACTTGTCAAAAAGGATAACCTTGATTATCCCTGCTTTATGTTAGAAATATTAGAAATAATAATATCATTTATTGTCATAATTTGAGGTAGCAATAACCTATAAGCTTTGTTGTATAGGATTCCTGGCTTTTACCAATGGATAACTTTCCTTAAATAAAGTATCTATATAATTTTGGTTAGTTAATACATATTTTAAAAAGAACCTAACATTTTCAAAACTTAGCATTTTTGGTCTTTCACTAAACTGTAAAGAGGTGATACAGAAATTACTATCATTTAAAATTCATTCTAAATTTAATTATGACTTATCTTATTATTGCTTAATTTATTAATATTTGCTTAAGCCCTCATTTTCAATTCTATGCTGATGTTATAATTCTTGATATGAGTAATCACTGATATACTTCAATGTAATATAATTCCCTCTTTATACACATTCAGACATTTCAACATACAGATTTTGATTTAGCTTGTAGTGGAGGCTTTTTGTTTTACTCTTGTAGCTCTCAACTACTCTAATATATCATCAAATTTGTCTTCTTTTAAAAAAATGAATAAGCCCCAAATCATTTAGATGTCAATATAGTTGTAGTGGGGTATGGTAGCTGTTAAAAGTGTTTTTTATATGTCATTTTTAACAATGATTTGTTTATTATAATCTTGTTTGGGTTATATTCATTGTCTTAACACTACCTACAATCAATCCCTTATTTTTTCCTCATAAAATACATAGGAAACATGTGAAAGTTTAAAACGAATTAATTTAACAGTCAACTTAAAAAAGAGGTTTTTTTCCCAAACTTTAAAATTATCTAAACCCAATAACTTTTTAAATTTAGTTTTCCACTCAATTTTGTAAAATATGGTCAAAATATATTAAAATATTCAAATAATTGCACAAACACCACAGTACAATGATGGTAATGCAGACAAAACAGAACTGTAGGCTTTCATGAAGTGCATAAATATAACTCTAATGAGTGTGGTAAACAAAAAAGTATAGGCCTATTGATGTGTGGACTTTATACATTTAAATTTTTAGGTTTAAAGTTGTATCCTCCAAATAATGTTGTTGCCAAAATAGCTGATAATAGTTTAATGAAATTAATTATTTTGTCCTATTATTTGAATTCTTTTATTACAATCCATGCTTCAGGTATAGCTTGATCTAAGTGCTCAAATGATATCCTGAGGTCAGTCTGTCCATGTCTTTCTGTGTTACTATTTCTCTGCTGAATTCATCTTTTGCCAGGCTCTCTCTCCACAAAATGAGAAAGATGGGTCCTAACATTCCCACGTTTACATGATTTTTTAAGCTCAATCTCTCACAAAGAGACAGACTCCCTTCTATTTTCCAGTTCCCATCTCAATCACTGAACAAGAACCTTGACTATCCCTGCTTGGTCACACGCAACATTTGAAATAGGGAAGTGTCGCCTTAACTGACAACTCTACTAGAATCATGTGACATACAGTAGGGGCAGTTTCCAAAAAGAAGAAATCTGGGGCAGAAAAAGAAAGTAACATTTTTATTTTCTTGAATTGGCTCTTGTCCAAAAAACCCCAAAAGTTGTTTATCATTATTCTAGACTTACTGTTCTTTGTTTTCTGAGATAGCAAGAAATAACATAGTTCCTTTCAACACCGGGAAACTATGTAATATCACAAGCACATCTGCCTCTTTTGAAATGTTGGATGTGGTCTTTACATTTGAGAGAAGACAGAATACTGCTAATGAAAGGGGTGGGTTACCTTAGGAGAGTATTATTGAAATCTCACATAACTCACATTTTTGGTTCCAAGTTGGATACATTCCACATCCAGGAGAACCAAATACTTTAAGCAACTTATGGGATAATACGTGCCATGTTATTCATTTATGCCATTTTCATTTCTCTGATACCGGGCTTTTGATCAAGCTTCTGCTTCTGTACTGTGTCTAGAGCAATAAATGCATGAGTCACAATGCCTTTGTAAAACGAGTTGAAAAAGTCAGTTTACAAACTTAACCACAGAAATCTTAGATTTGGAACAAATCTATTATTTAGTTAAAAGAGGACAAGCTAAATATTGTCCTACTTTTCTTCTTTAAGTGCCCATTTTGAAGAGGGAATGTGTGAGTATAAACCTCCAAAGACCTACAGATAAAATTTATCCTGCATTGAAAATTTAAATAGTTAAACATTATCTAATATTAGAATCTTATACTAGAGTTATTCACTATTTGAGTTATTTAGAATAGAAACTTTGAATTACTCTAGAGAACAAAGCAGGACTATCTAGTTAACCCACATAAACATGAAAGATAATCAATATTAAGTCCATAATTTTTAGGTGGGTATTGTATGCATGAATAGATAACCAAAACAACTGAAAAGTTCTATTTCCTCCTCTACAAATTTTATTACTCTCATTTGTATATTTTTATTAGTATTGACTAGTACCTGCAAGAAAATTGCTGAATAATTGTGGTTTTTAATGGGTATCCTATCATATTCCTGATTTTAATGGAGATGCTTCCAGTTTTTTTTTTTTTTAACTACATTTCAGGCTTTTAGACTGAGTTACATATCCTGCTAGTAATTTTCATTATATTATTTATCCTATTTTTTCCCTAAAAAACAAGGATTTTTTTTAATGCCTTATTATTATTATTAATGGAGATGACTGTGTCAGATATTAATTTATGCTCCCCAATATCTATTATTCCTTTTTGAATTTATTACTAGAATCCCCTAATCTTAGTTGAGTCCATCTCTCTTAATAGATGAGTTAACTTATTATGATGATAAATGTATTTAGTCTTAGTTGTCATATTATTTTATGTTTTGCTTTTTGTTTCTATGCCTATTAAAAACCTTTCATGTAGTCTGCCCACATGTATATGTTTATTCATTTCTTCTGATAATTAGCAAGTTTTGTACTTTTGTTCTAATGAGTATCCTTACAGCAAGCACATCATATAATTCACTAATCTTCTACTTCCCCATTTCTTTAAACACACCTAAGTTGTTTTCATTAGCAATAATAAAGTTACTATATTTCCTTTTCCCTTCTCCATTCCCTCTCCTGTATCATTTGATTTGAGTTGATTATATTATATTTCATGCTATTAAACTCTCTCTGTATAATTATATTTCTACTAATGATTTTTTAGCTTTTAGTGATGTGCTTTGATCTGCAGCTATTAAAGATGAGGAAATTGGAAAACTTACACTACTTCTCATCTTCTTTCCCCTGCCCTTTCCATTTTTGTTAGTTGTATTGTTCCTATACCACAAGAGCATAGGACATTTATACTCTCCTATCACTCTAATCCTATATCTATATTTTTACTCTTAGTCCTCTGTGGAGAGTAAATGCCATCATCAATCGTCTTTTCCATAGATTTTCTTATTCTAGTAGATTACTCAAGACTGACCCATGGGAACAATATTTTCTGAGTTCTTATAGTTTTAGTATATTGCTTTATTTTTTAAGTCATAGTTTGACCAGGTGTAATATTCTTAGGCTCCCCACCCCCTGCCCACTTTCTTTTCTTGAGGATGTTGTAGGATTCCTCTATAATATCTAGCTTTGAATTTTTCTTTGGAAAAGGCTGAGACCACCTTTATCCCTCGCCCCCCACTCCCTGATCTTTGTGCCTGGTTACCCAAATACTCATTTCATTTTCATTGGAATCCTATGAATTTGCTAGGATATGTCTTGTTTATTATTTTGAATATATATCTCTTTGTCAAAGTTTGTTCCTTCACTATGTGAATCCAAATCTTTTATTTCAGTAAAATATGCTTAAGCTGTATTGTTTGTTTGTAAATTATTTGTTCATTTTTATTTTTTTTCTTTTGGGATTTTATGCAGATCTTGGGTCAATTTGCCTCTATTCCATTTTACTTCTTTATTTTAATTTCATTTTCCGTGCTTTTCTTATTTCTGTCTTCTATTTATTTTATTGTGTGTTCTGCAATGTTTTCTCCATTGTGTTTTTTCCTATTTTGTCTTTATTTTTATAATGGCTGTGTTATTTTTTTCTTTCATTTTATAGTTGAACTTACATTTTATCTCTTCCTATTGTCTTATGCTCTCTTCCCTGAACCCTTCAATATATTTTCATCTTCTTTCTTCATAGAAGATATTACTTGATTGAACTTTATAAACTTCTGATGAAAAATTTGGTCCCAATTTTTCTGTTACACAGTAGAACATTTTTCTTCCTAATATTCTTTGTAAGATATTTCTCTTGTTTGTTTCCTTCTTTTCCTTGTAGTATACGTGTGTGACTCTGGTGATGCTTCCTTTTTTCATTAATTATCATTAAAGTGAATGAATTTCTCCAGGATCAATTATTTTCAGGGGTTTTGTGTATGGGAGATTTCGGGGCCTATATTCCATGTTAGCTGGAATTATCCTGAGGACTCAATTTTGTATATGAATTTGTTTAGTCTTTAATTTTCCCAAGTCAAGGAGGATAGGCACTGTGGAAGTTATTCACAATGCCAAATTTCTGCTCCCACTTTCTGCAGGAAAGACCTCTTTCTGAAAAAAAGAAGCTATAATTAGATATTATAGCCAATCTGCATAATACCTTGTTTCTTGCCATCCTTTCCATTTGCAGAAGTAAACCAGGTCCTGGAAGTTCCTTCCCCCAGCACACACATCCTTGAAATTTCCAACAAGGCATTTGGAGGTTGCACCTTAGAGAGTGCCCCTTTCTTTTTTTTTTTTTTTTTAATTTATTTTTTTAATTTCAGAATATCATGGGGGTACAACACTTTGGCCATACACATTGCCCCTGTTCTGCCCGTGTCAGAGCCACAATCGTGGTCGTCTCCCAAACTGTGCTCCCCACATCCATTCAGTGAGAGTTTTTCCCATCCCTTCCACCCCCCTCCCGCCCGCCCGCCCTCAGATGAATGTTATTGCCCTGTGTGATGTAAGTGTTCATCAGTTAGTACCAGTTTGATGGTGAGTACCAGTGGTGCTTCTTTTTCCAATCCTGTGACACTTCGCTTCGAAGAATGGGTTCTAGCTCCAACCAGGATAATACCAGATGTGTTAATTCACTGTTGTTCCTTATTGCTGAGTAATGAGAGTGCCCCTTTCTTTTAAGAAGTGTGATTTTGTTGACTCTTTTTGAGATGTTTCTTCTCCTGTCCCTTTGCATACATCCCTGCTTGATTTCCACTCTTATAGGAACCCTAAACTTACTTTTTAGTTTATGGTTTTAATACTACTTCTGCCAAAAAAAAGGAGTTTGTGTTATTACATCTCTTTCTCTGTGTTAGGTGATTTCCAGGAAGAAAATGAGGAAATACTGACATTATAGCATCACCTTCAATTTTGATGCCAGCTCATTTGAGATATAATATTTAACACTGTAGGAGTTATCTCTATTGGCTTGTTCCAATTGACAGGGATTATTAAAGCATATTTCAGGAAATGCAGTTTTCAAACACAACTCCATTTGAATTTCTACTTGTTTGTTTTTGCCTCAATTGAGAGTTTAAGAAACTCTCAATTATATATCTCCCTGACCTCTCACTCTTTGTCACAATTATTTTTTGGTTTTCTTAACTGGTCAACTATTTAGACCTAAAATACATAATAAACGAATTTAAGTAACATGGTAGCTATGTTTAATTGTAACAAATTATATTTCAACTATTTGGGAAAAAATCTCTCTTCAGGGTGCAAATTTAAAACCTGTACTTTCATGTATTACACATAAATACTCCTAGAACTCTATTGCCAGCCTCAGATTTTCATTCATCAGTTGAATAAGCAATTAGAATACTTGTTTTCTGGACAAGCTTGCAGGCTAATGGTTTATTTTAACTGCATTACCATCATATGCAGAAATGTTTGGACAATTATGTAAACAACTTATTGCATTTTGTTCTATTTCATAAAAGTCAATGGGAAACAGAAAAATTAAGGTGTTTAAACTAGTGATTTTAGAGGAAGTATATAAAGTCCTTGTTTAAAAATTAAGCTCTCTGAAGCGTGAGACCAAAAGAATCTGGCCTAATGTGAGAGGAAATTGAGATACAGTGTGACATGAAGCTAAGAGAAGGTAAGAAAACAAAATGTCTGGTGTCAAGTCCTATTCATTTTCATCTGTGGGACAGAAATTTGGCTTTTAAGCTTTTGAGCCGGATCCCTTTTTTTATGTAGGAGAAAATGTTCTGGGTGAGTTCTCTTCTGGACTACTATTAAGCACTGTTATAAGCCCTCTATAATTCTGCATTATTTTGTCTATTAGTCAGGAACACCAACGATGAACAGAATTTCTATTTTGTCTTTGAGGGCTGCAATTTTTTTTTTCTCAGTTTACTTTTAAGAGTCATGTACTTTTTATCTGTTAGTCTGATATATTTATGCTGGACATGGAGAAGGGTTCCAGAAATATTTTTGGGTACCAAGATGTTGAGAAAAGCTTAGTTCTGTCTTAAAATCTTTCAGTGTCCGTAGGTACAAGTTTTACGGTATAAGATGCTGATTAAGCCTGATGTATGTCCCAGATAAGTACTTTACAAAAAATGTAAAGGATATGCACCAAATGTAAGAATCATAGACCTAAAATCTAGGCTCATGATTTAATTTAGTTAACGTTTTCAAAAGAGCCTCTTCTACCCTTGGAGCATCATATTCTTAAGAGGTAAATGAGCTCACAACTTATTTCTTCAAATTAGGGGACGGGAATAGAGTGGTGAAAGAGCTAAGGCTAGCACCACTAAATAAGCAATTAAAAACTGCTGATCTTTCTAACCAGGCAGTAAAGAGTCACTTTCCCTTGTGACACCTCAAGCCACAGAAGCCAAGTCTTTGAAAAACTCTTTTTGTATCAGAAGGGCCTCTTTTACTCCTTTCTTTTAAGGATTGTGGATTGTGGTTGGGAGGGTGAACCTTGAGCTTTTGGAAGCAGGATGGATGGGGAATTTAAAAACCTCATGGACAATGTAAAAGAAAGGAAGCAATTTAAGATCTTCGAGTGAAATTGACACTTCCCTCTCCTGACAGATCCTAAAGGGCTGGATTGAAAGCAATCTTCAAACTATAAATTTTAATTTTGTCTACTGGAAATAATTTTATGAACTGCAGTTATAGCTATTATGGTTGATTTTCATGCCTCCTGGGCAATTGTTTATTAGATGTATTTAGTGATTTAATTTTTCTTTTAAATGACATGATAACTGCACATTTTGGAAAAGTAATTATGCATATTTCTATTTGTGACAGAGTATGAAGAAAAAACTATATATGTGAATGAAACTAGATTCGCTAATGTGCTTAAGGATGTTTAATCAATGTCTTAATTCTTTTACATAAGAGAACTGCATAAAAAATAGCAAATGTTTTGTTTAGTGGGATTTCAGGATAATGAACAAAAAGCCATAATTCAAAATAGGTTCCTCTTAATCTTGTGATTGAGGCAGGAAGTATTCTAAGTCACTGACACTGCCCATTAGAATCACCTGGAAAGCCCTTAAATCAATGCCAATATCCATTTGGGAATTTTACCTGGGCATCAGTATTTTTTTAAAAACTCCCCAGGTAATTTTAACTGGCATTAGTGATTCAGAACCTCTGAACAAGGCTATCCTTAAGCAGACTCATCTGAATATTTACTAAGCCTAATATTGCTAAAAATGAGATAGGAATTATGAAATAATTTTATTCCATAATTGAAGTGAATCTTAGTTACTTTGCTTAAAGATTTTACATTGCACTGGGAAGGATTAAAGTGAAACAAATTAAAAAATTTCAAAAAGTGGCATCGTTAAGAGTTAGCTATAATAGAGAATTTGTTCTAAAGGTGTTGTGAGCAGAAGGAAATCATGGAAAAGTAATGATGAAGGAAAGCTTCTAGGAGAAGCTGGGACTCAGTCTGGGCTTCTAAGTGTGGCAGCTATGGTAGCCAGGAGAAGCTGGGACTCAGTCTGGGCTTCTAAGTGTGGCAGCTATGGTAGCCAGCGTCTAGGACGATGCCCAGTAAGCCCCATCCCTGTGGCTCTGATCTTGATCTCTCTCCCTCTCTTCTCTCCTCTCTTCTCTCTTCTCCTTCTCTCTCTCAATGACTCTGGAGGAAGTCAGATATGCAGACACTCAGGCAGTTGATGGACAGGCCCATGTGGTGAGGAATGGAGGTGCTGGCCAACAGCCAGTGACCACGAGTGAGCTTGTAAGTGGATTCTTTAACGCCAGGCAGGTCTTGAGATGACTGCAGCATCAGCTGACAGTTTGACCGCAGCGTCATGAGAAACCTTGAGCCAGGACAATTCAGGTCAAGAATAGAAGACAAGGCATTGGGCAGAACATAATGAGCAAAGGAATGAAGTGGGACTAAAATGCTGTGTTGTAGTATTCTGGCTAGAAACACAGGCATGTTGGCTAAGAAGTGTGTGTGCGGAGGGGAGGGGAAATGTAGAATATCAAGAATATTGAAAAATGTGCTAAATACTTAATGTAAGAGACAATAAGGAGCTATTGGGCATTTGTTTTATTTCTCCTATCAAAATTTTGGAAACATTTTTTCAAAACACCATCATGCAAATACAGAAGGGGAAACTATTGTTTATAAATTAGCAAGGGAAAAATCAAACCATCGATTCGTATTAAAAGAGACAAGCACACTCTTATGAAAAATGTTTAAGTGGGCTGAGCTCCTTGGAGCAAAGGGTTTGAGTAGAATAGGAGATTTGGTACATGAGGTGAAATTCATCAATCACTAGTAAACACTGATACCAACAAAAAATGTATATACCATAGGCCTATAATAGCCTGATCTTTAATCTAAAAACATCTAAGTATGTATTAGAGAGACCGCAAAACCTCTTTTTTTTACTAAGACTTGATTTCCAATATTGGTTCAAATGGATCCCAAATATATTTATTAAAACTTATCACACTAACAAACATTAACTGGGTGTCTTATACATTTTTCACACACTTATTTCCTACATAGCATATAAATACTAAATTGAAAGTCCAAGGGTAGCAGTTTTTAATTTTTTCATCATGTTGTAAAAGGAGCACGAAAGAAATTTATGAATGAAAATTCACCTGGTTTAAGTACAAGCTCATAGCTTTCTTTTAGCTGTTGGAATGTTTTCCTAAGGATTTTTGCCTTAGGCAAGTCTCTGCTTTTAGAATAAATCAGATCAAGCTCAATTTTTTATCTGTGTTTTGCTTTTGGCTCACTGTTTATTTTGCAAGTAAAACTCAAAATCAACAGTTGGGTCTAGGGTGAACATTGAGGAAATTGTGACCACACTGCCCAGGCAGCATGAACCACTTTTTCAGAGTAATTTATTTGCTATTTTCCATATTTCTTCAGAAAAGCAGATGATATTTCTTCTTTAGTTAAAACAATTATTTCCATTTTTAAAAATGACAATTTATTATATAAATTTCAGAAAATCAGAAAAAATAGAAGTTACTGTTTTTAACTGTATATTGTAACATCACCAAGCAGAACATATCACTGTTACATCTTTCTTTCTTACCTTCTGGCATTTTTTTTTTTTTCTATAGCCTTAACGGGTTTTAACATTTAAGGTTAAATAATTTGAGTCTCCATCTCACTGTGGAGGAAAATGCAATGTGCACCCCAGTGTACTCTGGGATTTATTTCATATAGTTACATCTAGTTTGGATTTTTGGCTTTTGCTGAATTTTTTTTCTTTTTCTTTTTTCTTTTTTTTCTTTTTTTTTTTTTTTTTTGAGACTCTCTGTGTTGCCCAGGCTGGAGTGCAGTGGCTACTCACAGGCACACAGGGCCTCAAGCGATTCTTCTGCCTCAGCCTCCCAAGTAGCTGGAACCACAGGCACATGCCACCGCTTCTGCTGAATTTTGATCTCATTTATCTCTGACCTCTTTCGGCAGCTCCCTTCTCTTTCTTTTATTGACCCAAAATAGATCAGAACCCTCTTTTAAATTCTTCTAAACATAATCCAAACAGAGTAGTTATCAAAGGTAGGTACATGTAATAGACTTTTACTGTTGATTTGTTGAGTTGTTACGCTGAGTTATAGCACAAAGTAAGATTAACATTGGACATTGCCGTTCTTAAAAGTTCTCTGGCTATTTGTGCTATTGGGAATTTCTCACTGTGTGACTTTTCCTTGATTGTGATCTTCCACCTTCTTTTTTCATGTCTGAACTTCCCCAGCTATTCTCTCATGCCTGTCGCTGGAAACTAAATTTTTCCCATTTTATTATGTAGAACAATTCAGTTCTGTGTTTATTTACCTTTAATCTCACAATTGGCCACGTCTTAAGGCCTGTCTTTCCACAACTGAAATGACCCCTTAAAGGTTTTTGTTTTTTTTTTTGCTAATCGAAAAAACAGTTGTAAGAGGAATTGACCTGTGGATTTTAACTGACTCCTCCCACCCCCATCCCAACCCTCTCTAGCAGTGTTGATCAGTTTAGAACATAGTCCTAAATCTGTAAACAGGATGAGTCAGATGTTGGTCCAGTACTTGTGTGGCATTCCCTCCTATATTTTTAAGCCTTTTGATAATGTGGTAATTACCTGCCTTTTGTGTTGATGGAAGATTTAGATTGTTGGGGTCTTAACGTTACATATCTGTCACTGATTCATCATCACTCAATGCCAAGGTTTTCTTTGATGTGAAAAACAGAGGATTAATTGATCGGTGTCTTTCACCTCCTCCCCCTCCTGTTTTTAATTCTCTCTGTATCCTTGCCTTGTGTTCCTGCTGCCCATTTTATCTTCTGAGAGAGACATCCTGGTATGAGGGTGGAGAGAGGGAGGAGGATTGGACATAGTGTAAAAAATACATTCATTCTTTCCTTTAGGCATTAATCTAACCTATATTTTGTTCAGAGTTGTTCTTAACAACTGTGTGATGGGTGTGATGGATTAGGGCTTCTTGCCCCTTTTGTCCTATAAACCCTCCAGCCAAGCATCCTTCTGTGCCTCCCAAAGGCCTTTTCAAGACTGTCTCTAGTTAGATTATATTTTGTTCTCTTTATATATGAGGGATAGTAGTTATTCTTGGAGAGTTAGACACAGGGACTATGGTCCTTACATCATGTGTGCTCAATTGTAAATATTAAATTGAGCACACAACAGTGAACTCTATCCACAAGCAGTAACAATTCAGTGTTCAGAATCTGAATGTTGGTTTGTCTCACAGGGCCTGCACACATAGTGCAGACAAAACTTCCCTTAAGTTTCTTAGGTAGGACTTTGGACTTGTCTTCTCTTGTGGCTAATCTCTGCTCTCCTGCCTGCCCAGGATGCACTCCCCCCACCCTCTTTGGTCTGCCTGGAGCCAAGTGGACAAGAAGCGCAGCACAGATCCTGAGCAGGTGGGCAGGAAGGGGGAGGACTGGCCAGGGGGTGGGAATTGAAGTCATAGAAGCAGGTGCCATCAGGAATAAGTGTGGAGAAAGGAAGATCACAAGTCAGGGATGCATTGTGCATTGCTGAATGGGGAGAAGCAGCTCCAGAAGTACCAGAAAAGGAATAATCTAATTAAGTGGGAGTAATATTGTATTTAATAACATGCTCTGATTCGTGCCACAGTGTTCTCCCAACCCTAATTAGTAAGGGGGAAAAATGCACCCAAAGCACTCATCTCTGAAATCATTCGTTTTAATATAGATAAAATTTATATATGATTAACTCCCTTATTTATATTAATCAGAGATAGAACAGACATAATCCTCAAACTTCATTTCCACTTATAATTCTAATCCATTTGCACTACTTGTTTTTCTAGCACAAGTAGAAAAATAACTTATCAATACTTCTCTTGTTCTTCCATGTCTTGGGTGAGGATACAAGCTGCAGCAAAATGATCACCATCTGAATTGACTTGAGGACAAAATAGAAGCTAGTAACAAGGATCTTGGCAATTAAAATGTGGAATAGTAGGTTCCTGAAGTGCGATTATTCATTGTTTTACCAAGGTGGCTCTGGGTTCAGAGTATTGCATTTAAACTCTGGTTCCACCACTTACAGACAAGTCCTTGGAACTTGGGGACATTAACCTCACTGAGCCTTACTTTCCTCATCAGGAAGACAGAGATAATGATGGGACCTACTTCACATAGGGATGTTGTGAAGAACAATGAGATGATGCATGTGTTTTACACACAGGAAGCTCTGGATGAATATGAACCGTTACTATGACACAGACAGGTGATTAAATAAGGGCTGGTTGCCCCAATTTTCTCAGGTGCTCAAGCCAAAGAGCTGGCATCCTGGTCTGGAGGACCTGGAGGCATCCTTACCTTCCTCTCACCACCACATCACAGCTGGGACAAAGGCCTGTCTTTCTTACTTTCAAAATCTAGTCCCAAATTCACACTCTTCTCCCAAATCCATCCCCACCCCTGCTGTGACCACTGATGCCCAGGCCACCGCCGCCCCTCCTTGCAGACTGCATCAGCCTCCTCCCGGGTCCCAGTGTCCACTCTCATCCCTCTCTAGTCCATTTTCCAGACTGTAGCCAGAGCAGACCACAAATCCTATCACATGGGGGCACCTGTCAACTGTCCCTTATTTCTCTTTGTTCTTAGAATAAATCCAAACACAGTCCCATGACCTACAGGGCTTGGCTTAATTTGACTCCTGTCTCCCTTCCTAGCTTCATCTTGTCCCACTTTCCTCCTTGCTTACTAAAGTGTGGCCACGATAACCACATTTTGGTTCCTTGTCTACATCAACCCTTTCTCCAGGCTCTTCTCTTAGCCCGCACTGTTCTGTCTCCTGTCCTCTTAGTGGCTGGCTCATTATTACTGTTCAGGCCTCAGTTGGACACTGCCTTCCAGGGAAGCCCCTGTCTCTCCTACCCAAGGCTCCTCCAGTAACTGGTCATCTCATCCCTGGCTCATTTCCTCCATGGCTTTTGTCAAACTTGGAATTATCATCTGTATTTATTTGTTTTCTCACTGATTCTCTGTTCCTCCCCCTGGAATGCCAGCCTCATGAAGACCAAGATGACTCCTGTTTCTTGCTGCATCTCTAGGGCTTGGCTTCTTGGTAAGTTATTGACAAGTATTTGTTAAAATATTGGTTAAATAAATGATCTGTGCTTGTAGGGATGAAGTGCATGAGTATACACTACACCCACTAGAATATATGTTCATGAGAGTGTGTGCAAGTATGTGTGTGAGTGTGAGGTTGTATTATTGTATATGAATATGCATGAGAGTGTGTGAGTATATGAGTGTGTGTGTGTGTGCATGTGTATGTGTGTGAGTGAGGGTGCATTACTGCCTGTGAATGTGTATGAGAATGTGTTAACATGAGTGTGTGAATATGTGTTTGTGTGTTTGAAGAACATTAGAGAAACCTGATTTCTCTGACTTGATCTGAATCAAATGCTTTAATTAAATATTTAATATTTCAGGTTTATTCAAATACTTTAATTAAAATAAACTCATAATGACAAATTACAGTGTTATAACAAAGGAATATTTTACAGTCCTCTGTCTTAAGAGATGGACCTCATGACACTAATCACTAAAATGGGATGTGTTGAGCAAGAACTTGAGGGATTTTTAAATCCCAGGGGAACTCTATCTTTCTCTCTGTTTTCCTCTTCAAGGAGACAACCCTGTGCTCTGCAGGGATTTTCTAGATAAATGCATACCTCTCCTGCCTGAGGCCCATGCTCTTCCTACTGCCTGGCATGTTCTTGCCCTGCCCCTTTGCCTGGCTGAGAGACTCATCTCTCAGGTCTTAATGCAAATGTTCTTCAGGAACTCCTCCTCCAATCCACTCCCTTGACCCCACACTTGGATAGATCCCCCGTTATTTGTTCCCACAGAACTCTGTACTTCTCTTTGGAAGTACTCACACAATGAATTACATTTGTGATATATAGACATTCTGTCTATATAGACTGTCTTCTACCCCGAGCTCCAGGAGTGCAGAGACCTCCCTTTTTCTTATTCGTTGCCGCATATATACATCTAAGAAATGATGACATTGTTAGTAAAGGATTCCTAAGGGCAGAACTTCGTTGATGTGTGACACACACATGGCTGCTTAATAAACAGATATTAATTAACTGAACCTTGAACTCATACTATCTTATGTCTATGAACAATGACATCAAACATAGGGTTTTATGTGGTGTGCTCAAAAGTTTTGGAAACTAAATTTATTTAATTTATTTCAACTAAGAGTTATCTATTTTTATAGATGCTTTATACTAGATGTTGGAGAAACAAATTTTAGTAAGACAATTTTGATATCCTCCTCAGAGTATCAAAGAGCTTGGAGTTTGGAAGAGCTTGGAAGCCCTATAGAAGTGGAAGCAAAAACAACATAGTACCAAATACTATGTTAGAGCCAAGCACAAAGTACTAACTTGGTCTGTTGTTGGAGGGTCTGGTAAGGAAGAGAGGTAGAAGTGTCATCTGAAGCAGCTTAACTGAAGAATAAGGAATTTTCTCAAGGAGGGAGTAAAGGACATTCTCAAGCACTCCCCTTGCCCTAAAAACATCAAAGACACACATGGATTAAGCAGAGCATGTCACACACAGAAATCATGAGGGGTCTGAAAGGGCTACATTGTGGGTAGCTGTTGAGCATGAGATGGGTGAGAACAGCACATCTGGGTGTGATGGCTCAGAGACTGTATTCTGATGTCAGACCACTTGATTGGAATCCAAGGTCAGTCACTTATTAGCTATATGACTGGGAAATTTACATGGCTCCTTGAGGCTCAATTTCCTTCTCTGTGAAATGGGGTTTCTAATGATGTCTTCCTCAAAGCAATCCTGTAAGAATTAACAAGGTAAATACTTCACACAGCACCTTGCACATAGTGAGTGCTCAATAAATATCAAAAGGAAAAACAAGACTACCAGAAATCGTATTACTCAAACTTAACACTTCAATGTTCTAGCATTCTCGGCTTTAGAATAGGGTATATGAAAAGGTCTTTGTGACCTAACAGTGGCAAATGATTTCTTAAACAAAATTGCAGAAGTGCAGAAAATTTATGCATTTGATTACATCAGAATTAAGGATTTCTGTTCAATTAAGGTCATAACGGAAAGAGTAAGCAGACAAGTGGTAGTATGCAAGAAGATATTTGCCATTTTAAATCTAACAAGGGACTTTTATCTATAAAATAAAAGAAAGTCATGCAAATCAACAAGAAATCACAGCAACTTTGATAGAAAAATGGACAAGGGACATGAACAAAGAAAATTCACTGGCACCAAACCTCAAAGGCTAATGAGCATAATAATTGCTAAACCTAATTTTTAGCAGGGAAAAACAAATAAAGAAAGAAACACTGAGATATCCATCTATACCAATTAGACTGACACAAATTAGGAGCTAGAAAATGCCAAATGTTGGCAAGGATGGGGGATATAGAAAGCATAGGTTGGGGCAACCATCCTGAAGAGCACCCTGTCAGAAACTTAGAAATACACACATCAGTTCCACTCCTGGCTATATATGTCCCAGCTATATTCTCACACGATGTCTTAGAAGATGTCTCTGTCAGGGTAGGCTTGGTTGTGTTGTGAGACAAAGGACCCCCAAGTCTCAGTGGTTTGAAACAACACAAATCTATTTCTCGTTCGGTTCATGCTATGTGTCCATCACATTATCAGAGGCCTCTCTGCTCCTGCAAGTCTCTTTACAACCATGCTGGCAAAGCAGGCCCTTTTTGAACATGGCTCATCCCTGTGGCAGAGGGAAAAGCTTGTACTTGGGGAGTTCTCCATGGGCAATTAAATGCTCTAGCTCAGAAATGACATATGTCACTCTTTATACAATTCATTGGCCAGAACTAGGCACATGGTCCACTTGACAATAAGGGGGTCAGAAAGGACAGTCCTACCATGTGCTGCCAGAGAGAACTAATCTGACTGACCATCACAAGGGACGTATACAAAAATGTCCACTGGAAGTACTGGGAGGTGGGAGCAACAGATTAGATGTGCACATATTCAACACGATTGGATTTTAAAGTCATAATGTTGAATTAAATAAAAGAAATAGAATGAGATAAAATACTATTTATGTAAAAATACATACATATTTTATACAATATGCATTTCCATGCCTCTACCCTCTTGGCCCAGGGTTCTGCCCTCAGGGTCAGACTTTCTTTTTCTTGAAGGGTAGCACACATTTGCAGCTGCGTAGTTTTCTCAGGTTTCTTGCTTGTGGCATTTGGGGAGTCCAACAGTTCCTTCATTCATCTCTTCTCTGTCCTTTTGGATCCAAGCTGGCAGTGTCTATATAACAAATAGTAGTGTTGGTATAACATTCTCAAAACCTTGTGGGTCTCCTGTATATATCATGAGAGTCACGCTATCAGGCAAGAGGGTCTTCCACAGATCTTTCCTGGATCACCCTGTCTCCATTCGCTACTTCTGCTGAGATAGATAGTTGAGGCCAACCATGAGTCACACACCTAATCCCTTCAGCAAAAGGTTTTCCAGCCATACCCTTGACCTTCTCTGTAGAGCACATCTTCCTCACAGTGAGTGTCCTAATTTTGGTGTCTTTTGCCATCTGAGAGGCAGAGAAATCAGCAAGTCCTTGTCCCCTTTTACTTAACGGTTCTTCCCTTAGTTTAACTCTTTCTTCTCACATTTTACCACAAGCGGCAAGAAGGAACCAGGCTGCACCGTCGACATTTTGCTTGGAAATATCCTCAACTAAATATCCAAGGTCATTGCTAACAAGTTCTGCTTTCCATACAACTGTAGAACACGATTCAGCTAGACTTTCTGCCACTGCATAGCAAAGAACCCCTTTGCCCAGGTTTCCAAAATCATATTTCTCATTTCTTTCTGAGCCTGCGCCAGCATCAACTTTAACATTCATATTTCTACCAACATCCTGTTTATGACAATACATGTCTTCTCCAAGATAATGCAGGTATTCTCTATCATGCTCCTCATCTCCTTCTTAGTCCTCACCAGCAGCATCTTCAACATCCCTTTTTCTACCAACAGCCTGTTTAAGGTAATCTAGGCTTTTTCTGTCATTCACCTCAACATTTTTCCTGCTTCTACCCATTATCCAAGTCCAAAGCCACTTCCACATGTTAATGTATTTGTTACAGCAGCATCCCATTTTTATTATCAAAATCTGTACTGGTTTTCTGTGCTTGCCACAAATTACCAGAAATGTGGTGGTTTTAAACAACAGAAATTTATTCTTTCACAGTTCTGGAGGCCAGAGGCCCAAAAGCAGTTTCACTGGGCTGAAATCAAGGTGTCCACAGAGCTGCACCCCTCTAGAGGGTCTTTGGGAGAATCAGTTCCTTTTGCCTCTTCTAGCTTCTGGTGGCTGCCAGCACTCCTTGGTTTTTCCCTGCATCATTCTAATCCCTGCTTCCATAGTCATGTTGCCTGGATTTCCTCCAGAGGGTCATTATTCAGTCTATCACAAATATTTATATGTGTGCTCATATACTCTTTCTTATGTTAATATAGGAAATTATATTACTCGATTTCCTAGTGTTGAACCATACTTACATTCAGAAAAAACTCTATGTAATAATCACTTTATCCTTTTGAAGGCTTTACAGTATTCCATTTTATGGCACTAGCAAACTTCACTGATAAACATTAAGGTTATTTGCAATCATCCTGTATTATTTTATTGTTATAAAATTCCTATATATGTACACACAATCTTTGCATACTTGTCCACTTATTTCATTGGAATATATTCCCAGGAATTGCTGAAGCAAAATATACACATTTAAAAATATTTATTTACCTTACCAAATGGCCCTCTGGAAATGTTGTTCCAATTTAAAATCTCATTTTTCATCTCCCATCTAAGAGAGTTCACCAGTCCCTCCACACCCTGCTCAGTTCAGAGTACTAACAATTTATTTTTATGAGAGGCAAAACATGTTATTTCATTGTTTCATTTTGCATTGCTTTGATTATTAGTAGCTGAACAGCTGCTTGGTCTCTATCAGTAGTCCATTTCCCCCCGCAATTACCAATCTTTTCTTTTTTTGCAACACTTCTGTATATTAAGCCTTTCATACTAAGATAGTAACCTTTTTATATAGGTCTAAACTATATTTTAGTATTTTTGTCATTTTTCTCTCACCTTGACTCTGTTAATATTGCCCTTGGTTATGCAAAAGTTTAAAAATTTTAGGAAAGAGATTATGTAATTTTGTTTTAAGAAAAACCTTCCTAACTCCAAGATATTGGCCATTACTTTTAAATGTGACCTTACTTGCAATCACAGAATGGTGAGGTTTAAAAGCATTCGGATTTCATTTAGTTATTTTCTAGGTAAATTCTGGGCTCTCCTGAGCATTCTCTTTAACATCATCCACATCTGCTTCTTGAATGCCAAAGCTTGAGCAAATCATTTCAGCTGGCCAGCATAGAAATATTCCGAAGAGCTATCCCTATCAACTGCTTATGTCAAAGTCAAATGAATGTTTACTTTAGCTATTGTTCATGTTTATTCTGGGTTTATAAAGTTTGGGCACTTTGTTCCCCTTCACTAAAAGCTGAAATCACTGTGATCCAGATACAAATGACTTCAGTGAGAGAGGGAACAGTATTTGGGGGCTGAAGTATCAGAGAGTCATACAGCATGGTGTGTAACAGCTGAAATGTGGTGTCTGAACAGCAGTTATAAAAATCTATGACCTAGGTTTTGTCATTTGGTATAATATTTTAATCCCAAGAACAAAGGAAAAAAACTTGCCTGATACTAAAACTTAGTTGGAAATAAAGTCAGCTTAGAGCCTGAATTTACACACCAGTTCCAGACAATATGGAGGCATGTTTTTTTCTCCTTAAGTAAAGTGTTCTTTCAGGGTCAGCAAAAGTCCAGATGAAGTAAAATGTTAAAAGATGTGCCTTCGTAATAGTTTATTTTTCTCTCTGTGAATTCTTAATCAGGTCCATATTTAAATTGTTTGCATTCATCTTAACCACTTCTCAGAACTGTTTCTGTCCAATATTAACTAATATCAGGGGATGGATGAGAGATATCAATTAAATTTTACTCAAGCATGCCTCTCTTGGGGACTTTTATGCCTCCCTTTATAGTTGTTGTAAATGCAGATCCCTTCAGGGTATCCACCCTTGCAACAGCTGTCATCCTAGCTTACCTCAATGAGGTCACCACAGGCACACCTAGTTTTTGAGCTTTTCCTCTGTAATTAATTTCCTTGAGTCACTGAATAACTTTATCTACCTTCTGCCAAAAACTTCTCATTTTCTCTAATGTCCTTATTTGCAATAAGTCAACCAGAATTGAGTACAACATGGCTTTTCCTTTCAATGGTGCTGAAATAATTTCTTCTGACTCATGTTCTGTGCACTGAGCGGTGATGGAGGTAGTCTGTGATTGTTTGCTTGTTTAAGCACTTGTGTGGTAGATTATTTAACTGCTTGTTTAATTGTACCTCACTGAGAGTTCTGCTCTCTGTTAAACCTTGTTATCATTTGAGTGCTATTCACCAAATACATCTTTCTCTTAATCTAAGTGGTTCAAGTCAAATATTTACCTTATTTTCTTGATTTTAAGAGGCACTAACTCCCCAACACACATTTTCACATTTCTGCAATCAGGATACCTCCTAGCGCTGTCATGCACATTTAAGGTGGTGTTTTCCTCCAAAAATAGCTTCCTAGAATGGCTTCTTAGAATCTTAGAGATACGGTGAGTCAAAGGTACATTAAACTTTGTCCTGTGTTCTAAACACTAATTACCTTAACTCCTTTTTTGACTTAATCCCTCAGAGATCAAGGTTCTTATGGGAAACAAAAAGTATTGTTGCCTTTCACGGGTTTAGAACTGAGCTTTTGTAGTTTGGTATTGTCAACTTTCTTTCCTTTTGGCTGTTTCCTTCTACTGGATCATTGGATGATTATTATTTTTAGAAAGTAACTAATCCTGGAGACCCTCTCTGTTTTTACATACATCTATAATCCGTTTTCCACTTACATGTACATACTGTCTTTTTAACTCCTAACCGTTTGGTTTTATTCTTAACTTCTTTGCCCTTGAGTCTATGGGCAAGTCTTATATGTCGCTTTGTCGAGGTCAATGGTGGATTATGTATAAACACTATTTTCTCTGTCTTGGCTCCTCCTCATAAATTTTCATGAAAGTTTAACTGCTTAATCCTGCCAGCTCCAAAAAGAGTGGGTAAAATGCCAGGTTTGAACATCAAGTCTCTATGTTCAACTTTCAAGAATCTAAAGGCATCTTTATTAGCCATAATCTTTAAAAGTTTTTTTAAAATCAAAATGTGTTTTGGATGCAAGCATTTTCAGATATCAAATGGAAGTTTGTTAGATAGGTAGATGAAAAATAGGTATAAGTATACATTTGTATCTATAAAAATATGTGAGTACTTTTGCATAAAATCTAAATAATTACTAGTATATTCATTTCTATAGACATACACATAATTAGATATGTCATTATGGATTATATAAAATTGACCCATGTGATTACATACATTTATGTAAACATGTGTAAATTTAGGTGTATGTTTATAACCATATGTAATTCATTTAATGGGGTGCAATAGAAACTAGGTTAAAATTCTAGCTCTGCTATTTTCTTAGTTTGTGAAACTAAGTCATTTAAATGTTCTGACCCTCAGTTTTCACATCTGTAAAATGAGCATAAAGCAATAATGCTGCCATACATACCACAGAGGCCTATACAGAGAATTGCTCAAAAAACTAGTTTTAACTACAAAATACTTTATAAATATTAATAATGTTTGATGAGATTTATACAAATACCTCTCTTCCTACTCATAAAAAAATCCCATCTTCTTCAAATAGTATATTTTATCAATAATTTGGCATGTATTTTTTCATTAATATCCCATATATAACACAAAAGAATTGAAACTTTCTCTTTTGAAAATCAAATTGTTTTAAATATATTGTATATCAATATATTTTATACATATATTTCATTGTATGTATTTGTTGTATTATATATAGTTGTATATGGTTTTAGAGATCATAAATATATAGTACAAATTTACAACACATGTGAACTTATTTTCAGGGATCTTATTTTCAATGGTCTAAGAAACCCATAAGAAAAGGCAAAAACTACTTTTAAAAGTTTCAGGCCAGGTGTGCTGGCTCATTCCTGTAAACCCAGCACTTTGGGAGGCTAAGGCAGACGGATTGCTTGAGGCCAAGGGTTTGAGATTGGCCTGGGCAACACAGTGAGATCCTGTCTCTACAAAAAATTTCAAAATTAGCCAGGTATGGTAGCACATGCCTGTAGTCATAGCTGCTTGAGAGGCTGAGGCAGGAGGATCGCTCGAGCCCAGGAGTTTGATTTTACAGTAAGCTATGATCAGGTCACTGTGCTCTAGCCCAGGCAACAGAGCGAGATCCTGTCTCTTAAAAAAAAAAAGTTTAATTTGTTTTCCAGCTGCTTAGGTTTAGCATATCCAAAATGTGATTTGTTAAAATAATGACATAAGTTATAAGTAAATATAATAAATGAAATAAGAGAAGCCCATGCAAATATCTGTGGCTAAAGTTAAATTGAATGATCAAATAAGTGCAAAGACTTGACACGGGCTTGCAAAATTAATCTAAAGTTGAATATGGTCTGTAAGCCATTGCTACACTGGAGTTTCTGGATACCAAGGCCACCCCATGTCCCAGGAGAAGGCCCTGGGTATCACTGAGTTAAACCTTTAGAACCCTACCCCTCCTAATACTGTGCTTGCTACAACTTGCACATATATTCTGTCTATTATAGCTTTTAAATATAAAGAAACTTTCACAGCAGCCATGCCCATGAGCATCTTCAGTGACTTCACCTCAAAACCAACTAGGTGGAGTCAGTTTGGATGAACTCTATCCTGGAGGCTCCAGTCTTATAGGGAAAATATATTTTCTTTTCTGGTAGGGTAAAGAGCCTTCTAGTCTTGTCAGCTGCTTTCAGGCAGAATGAGTGGACAGGGAAGATCCACATGCAGTGAAGGTTTATATTCCCCAAGGAAGTCTTAGAAAGCAAACTACTGGATCTCTCCTCATCCTACTCCCATGCTCACATATGTGCCTGGACCCGTCTCCTCCTAAACTCACCGCTTCCCTGTCAAGCAGTGGCGCTTAATTCCCCTCTCCTTGAATCAGGAGCAGTCTTGATAATTGTTTCATTCTGATGGTGTGCAGGAAACACTACCCCAATATAAGGCTCCTTGGCATACTGAGTGTTTAAAGCTGAAGGAAACAGAAAACCGCGGAAGCAGGAAGGTCTCTCTGACCTTCTCCTGTCCCCTCTCTCTGGAAGCAGGCCATAGACAGTGAAATTCCTCTCACTCCTTCTTCCATAAAGGAAAGGCTTTCTCTGACCTCCTCCCTCCTTTCTTCCCTGAAGACCTCATGGGACAGGTGTCCTGCCCTAAACCTGGAGGGAAGGAGTGTCACAAAGAGAGGTCAAGAAGAATCTGAACCACCAGGCCTTGCTAAGTTCCTTCCCGTTTATTACCATGAGATCATACCCTTTTGTCCTCCAATCACACTTGTGCACAACTGTCCATAAAAATACAGGTTTCCCTGGGTCTTTGGGTCTTCATTTCTGAAGGCTCCCATGTCACCTAAAACTTATCTTAAATACATTTGTATGCTTTTCTCTTGTTTATTTGTCTTTTGTGATAGGGGTGTCAGCCATGAACCTTGCAATGGGTGAGGAAAGAAATCTTTTCTCCTCTGCAGTTCATAACCAGTAAAATGTGTCAGAAGTGATACAGTATGACTTCTGAGGGTAGGTGATAAAAGGTGACAAAACTTTGACCTTGTTCACTAGGACACTAGCCTTCCAAATCCTGAGCTCCCTCGCAAGAAATCCAAATATTTGGAGGCTGCCATACTGTGAGAAAACCTATCCCACAAAGAGAAGCCACATGATAGTGTTCCAGCCAGCAGCCCCAGCTATGGTCCAAGCTGACAGCCAACATCACTGTCAGACATAAGTAGAGAGGCCTCCCGATGATTCCAGCCACTGGCCTTTGCATCTTCCCAGCTGAGGCTTCAGACAGCATGGAGCAAAGGTAAGCCAGCCCCACAGTGCCCTGTCTGAATTCCTGACCCAAAGAAATTGTAAGCGTAATCAAATGGTTGTTTTATGTTACTAAGATTGAGGGTAGTTTGTTTCATAGCAATGGTAACTAAAATACCTCCTTAGTGGGGGAAAAAAAAAACATGTTTCTCTCACTATACTCTCACAACATACTTCTGACACCAAATGTGTGGGGATTTCTCCCCACCAGCAAGCAATCAATCAATTCTGCAGCAGACACCAGCTTGGTGTACTCCAATCCAATTCTGACACTAACTACCTAGAGATAATGTCAGGTCCCACTAGTTGAGGGAACCCTGATTTATAGCCAGTCTATCATAAGTACTGGCAAAATAACCTGGGGCCTGCGATTGGCATCTGAGGTCAGGGTTCCCACAACCTTCTCCTTGGGTTCAGTGAATTTGCTAGTGTGTCTCACAGAACCCAGAGAAGCACACATTTACGTTTGCTGGTTTATCATACAGAATATTACAGAGGATACAGAAAAAGAATACGAGTAGGTATGCGGGAAGGGGCACAGAACTTCCATGTCCTTCCTAGGTACGCCACTCTCCAGGAAACTCCACATGTTCAGCTATCTGAAGCTCTGAACTCTGTCCTTTTGGGTTTTTATGGAGGTTTCATTATGTAGGCACGATTGATTAAATCATCGGCCATTGGTGGTCAACTTAATTCAGTCCCCTCCCATCCCCAGATGTTGGAGGTGGGGCTGAAAGTCCCAGCCTGCTAATCCTGCCTTGGTCTTTCTGAGACCAGCCGCCATCCTGAAGCTGCCTAGGGTCTGCCAGCCACCAGTCAATCATTAGTATACATAAAGACACCACTTTGGAGATTCTAAGGATTTTAGGAACTGTATGTCAGGAAACAAGATGAAGATCAAATATGTTACACAAATATTTCACAATATCACATCTCCCTTTGATGCTAGGTTGACCTCCTGATTTGCACAGAATGAGGAGAAAGCCACAGTATGCCTGTTCTGAACCTAGGGCTCAGGAAGTCTTGCCTGCTTCCGTGTATATGTCATGCCCTAGACATCACAATCACATGCCTAGACCAGCCTGCTGGAGGATGAGAGACATGCGGAACATACTTGATTCATCCCAGTTAGCAGTTCTGGCACGAGGGACCGGTTTTGTGGAAGACAATTTTTCCACAGACCAGGGAAGTGGGGGGAAGGATGGTTTTGGGATGATTCAAGTGCATTACATTTATTGTACAGTCAAACCTTTCTGCTAATGATAATCTGTATTTGCAGCAGCTCCCCAGTGCTAGCATCACCACCTCAGCTCCACCTCAGAGCATCAGGCACTAGATTCTCATAAGGGGCACACAACCTAGATCCCTCGCGTGCGCAGTTTCCAGTAGGGTTTGTGCTCCTGATCTGACCGGAGGTGGTGCTTATGCAGTGATGTGAGCAATGGGAGCGGCTGTAAATACAGATGAAGCTTCACCCGCTGGTCCTTGCCTGCTGCTCACCTCCTGCTGTGCAGCCCAGTTCCTAACTGGACTGGTACCAGTCCGTGGCCCAGGGGTTGGGGACCGAAGATTCCAGTTAGTCCAGCAGAGGCCAGCCTAGATCAGCCAACAACTAGCCACAATTCAGACATGGAGCAGAGCCACCCAGCTAACCACTCCAGACAGAGAAGCAATAAGTTTGTGTTGTCGAATGCCACTGAGATTTTGTGGATTTTTCATACGTAGCATTATTGGGGCAGGAGATAACCAGTATACTACCTTAAAAATCCAAGTCAAAAATTAATAACACACCCTCCCTTGGTCTCATAGTCCCCTTCAGCTACTGCCTTAGATCTCTTCTTTTCTTCACAGCAAAACTTCTCAAATCAGTTACCTACTGACTCTGTTTCCACTCCCGCACCTCCCATTCTCTCTTCAGTCCTAATCATTCTGACTCTTGTTCCCATCATTACTCTGTAACTGCTCTCTTCAAGGCCAGCAATGGCTCATGATGCCAAATCTGATGGTCATGGTGCTTTATTATCCCTTCAGATTCTTTGGCAGCATTCAACATATTTGATCACTCTCCATTTGCAACACATTTTCCTTTTGACTTCTGAGATACCTCCAGGTTCTCCACCTACATATTGGCTCTTTCCTTTTATCTCCTTTGCTGGTTCATTCTCCCATTTATTTATTGAAAAAATATTTATTAAGCATCTATTATATGTCAAGCATTTTTCTGGGTATTCTGGTCACAACAGTGAAACAAAACAAAATCCTTTTCCTCATGGGGCTTACATTCTAGTGAGGGGAGACGGAAATAAGCAAATAAACAAGTAAATGTATAACACATGGCGATAAGTTCTATGGAGAACAATAAAGCAGAGGAAGGTAGATAGATAGTGATAGGGTTACTATTTTAAATAAGGTGGCCAGAGAAGTCCTCACTGATTGGGTGACGTTTGCAGACACTAGAAGAAAATGAGGGAGCAAGACATATGCTTCTTCCAGGCAGAAGGAACAGCAGTTGGAAAGGACATGCCTAGCAAGTCCCCCTGCCTCTTTTTAGTCTTTTACTATATTCATTTTCAAATCAATTGCTTGGCTTTTTAAATTTAAACTAAACAAACAAGAACAATGAAGCAATCCCTCAGAAACGAATGTCTCAGTTTGGCATAGTTTAGGGTATGAGGAAAGAAATGCCTTTCACATCTCGTCTTGCATCATTTGGTCCAGCCTTCTGGAGCAGTGTCTCTGACCTCTACGCAGAGGCTACTTACTGCCTATCTTTTAAGTGCTGATTCTGCAGGGTGCTGTTCCAGTCGCTGCTCTCTCTCCACACTCATGCCTGGGGGGAGCTCAACCATTTCCATGGCTTAAAATACCATCTAGATGCTCACAATGCTCAAGTTGACATGTTTAGTCAAGATCTAACTTCTGAGCATCAGACTGCACCTTTGACATATCCACTTGGGCATCTCAAACTTACCATGTCCAAAGAGAACTCTTTGTTATATCAACACCCCCCACACTCAACCCCATTCCCCCAGCATTTTCCATCTTTGGAAATGGTCATGTACTCAGTTGCTCAAGGCAGAACTCTAGTATCTTCCTTGATTCCTCCCTCTTACCTATATCCCAGGTTCAACTTATTAATCTTTTAGACTTTACCCCTAAAACATCTCTGAAATCCATGCACCCCTATCTACACTTCTCCTGTGCCAAGGCACCCGCATTGAGTACCATATCTTTGACATTCACGGGCAGGAGCAGCTACACAGGATGAGATAACAAAAGCGAATCTAGACTGTACATCATCACACAACCCCATGTGACCGAATTTAAGATAAAGCAAACCTCCTAAAAGGCTGAACGTACATATATGAATATGATGCCAAATTTGACTTTTCAACTAGTAGTTTGGAATTTAGCTTATGGAACAGTATTTTATCTATGATATTGGATAGATCCCTATGTATGATGAGTTTCAAAGTGAAAATAAGTAAATTTTAGGTTGAGAAAATATTCAGAAGAGTGGACACATCTCAGTGCTTTTTCCAAAGTCACTGTCATTTGTATGATTTTATGATTTTTATGTATTCTAAGATGAGGCTGACAACTCTGGCCCATTCTTACTCTAGACTAGTTTATTAAATTATTAGATTTCTGGTTTTTACAGTGTGAATAGAGACCTTTTATGAACATGAATAACTATTATTTTAATAATAATTCACCATGCTAAAAATTGGCATTTAAATTTATAAATAAGATCACAGCTACTGACCTCTTTCAGTGAAGAAAAGAACAAAAGGAGTTAGCAACTTATTCTAAGAGTCCCCCTAAATCAATTAGGATGTTAAATCCATGCATAAAATAATGTTTAATAAAAATGCTTTAAAGGGAAAATTGTCTCATTTTAAATGGAGTGCATGCAAAAGATGACACAAGGTTCCCGGATCACTGCCATGAGGCTCTAAGACACCAGACTCGGGCATTGCTAATAGTTCAACAGTAATTGGAATATTAATAGGACGTGTCATTCTGATTATATAGAATATGCATCAGAGTATTTTACCTAACTCTTCTGGATTGATTGGAGAGTGGCAGAGAATAATCCGATTGTTGCTTTTCTCAGTTTAAGAGCCCCATTTCTGTATGCTTACTCGCAGACTATATTTGAGGACATTTTTAAAATAAAATCAATGCATTTATAACCTAATTAGCTGCTCTATATTGATTCATGTTCCAGATATTCAGTTTGCATAGCATTACTCTTTTCACTAACTACCTGTAAATATATCCTGGGTAGCACATTGGGTTAATGCACTGGTCTTTTTCCCTGAGGGAACTGAACTAGCTACTGCTGTAAGTCCTCACTTAAGGACTGTGTTTGCCAGTTTTTTTCTAGTCAATACATGTTAATAAGACTTCGCACTCATTTATCACTTAATCTCAGCCCAGTCCTGGGCTCTGTACATAACATCAGGTTAACAATGGTTCTTGTATAATGGGTTTACTGTCTAAAAGTAAAGGAAAACTTTGTCTTTGAACAGTTGGCTTTCTCTGCTCCAGGGTTTATAATATATAAAAGAGGGTCAAGAGGTCACTGGAAAGAGGACATAAAAGCATAACCCATCCAGGGTGTGGACCCAGTCACCCGTTCTCATCATGCCCAGCTTGAGAAGGGGCTGGTGACCTTTCAGCTTTGGCTGCCACAAATTTACCCACAAGCTGTCATATAAAAAGAAAAAGGAAACCAGGCCATATGTTATTTCTGCTTCCTTCTGACTTAAAAAAATAATGGAGTCCATGCTATAAGCCCAGGACTGGTCATTTTTCTCTAGTTGTGTCAAGTGAATTAGTGAACTTTGGTCTCAAAACATGCAAATATTCCTTCATCAGTGGAGAAATGGAAAGGCTCAACTCTTGAGCACTGATGCAAACACAGAGGCTCAAAAGATATTAGTGGTTTTCAGACTTGAAGCTCTGGCTCTCTGGGACTTGCTTAGGATGTCATTGATTTACTCATTCCATAGAGGTGGAGAGAGGAGACCAGGGGAGATAGGTTTAATTAATCTTAAATATCTCTGCAATTTAAGAATTGTAGGCCTGGAACAGTTCCTGTACTAACATGATTAGCAAATATTGACTTTTGAATACAATAATAATGTGTCATCTAAAACCCTTGATAAGTAACTTAAGTACTTCCTTAGCTTGCATCTTATTAAATTAGATGAGGTATGGTTGAGGCACATTACACAAAGACACTGAAATGAAAAATCAGACCTAAGGGTTTTAACATTGATTTTAAGAGAGCCAAAAGTCACACACACACAAAAAAAAACATGTATGCTTCAGTTCTGCAACCTATGAATGTAAACTGTCTATTTTCTCTAGATGGATTTTTACAAAGTGTGTAATAATTTTCATGGCGCAATGTAGTAAACATTCACAATTTGTGACTTTTTGACAGCTGTAATCAATCATCAGATTATGTATGATGACCATATAATTTTAGTTTTATGGAAGGTTAACTTACACAGATTATGAGCTTTTGATGTTTAAATACGGAAGAACAAGCTATGTCACACTAGCATGCCTGTAAATATGCTAAGGATGATCTACCCAACTCCCTTCATAAGGTTTAACTTAAAAATGTGTACCACACATCAGCTAAGAAAAGAGTTAAAAGATGTGATACTAGTCAGCTGCAACGTGACAAATCTTACTGTATTGATCAGTTTTCAAAGGCTGTACGGCATGTGTACTCTACTTACAATAGAATTGGAATGAGGGAAGAGAAGCCTCCAAATGTCATCAAAGCAAATGGTCTGTGAATGTTGCTTCAAAGCTAGTCATTAGTTGCTAGGGTATTTGGCTGCAAAGCTTGTAAAGAGGTTTCTCTGGAGGGGAAGGTATGACAAAATTCATTCCTTGGCAAGAAAACTTCTGCTCAAATAGCAGGACACATTAATTCTTGCTTGATACATAAAATTAATTAGAGGATTAACATCCTTTATGAAATTTTTCCTGCTTTTTATCCTTTTCTTTTTTTTAAAACCAGGACTCGACCCCCAGGCCTTTTTGGTTCTCTAATGAAATTGCAAATTGACTTGTGTTCAAATGGTGCTTGAGTAAAATGAACAATTAAAAATGTATTGCTAACAATGAGATGTATCATCTGATCTCTTTAAGGATTAATTAGTTCCAGGAACAGTCTTTCTTATACAACAGACCAAGGGAATAGAGCCATGTGGGTGGACAAGAAGGTGTCAAAGAATAGATTTTTAAATCATGCATGTGCATGCTTGTGTGCGTATTTCCAGGTACACACATAGTACAAGAATACAGATATACATTCAAGCATTTTTACAGGTTTAGACCATAAAAACAAGCTGCAGCATCCTTGGAGATATTTATTCCACCTTAGCTAGGATGATTTGACTGTTGCTGATTAGTGATCCATTAGTTAGCTTGAAGGCAGCCAACAGATTTTACTGATCATAATTTATCATTAAAGCAGAGAAATGCTTTAGGTATTTAAATAATGTATGCAGATAAATTCACTCTTTTTTTTTAATTACCCACCTGTACCAACCTTGTAAGAATCTTTGCCCCTTATCAGAAGTTTGCTCACTGAGGAAATTTTTAAAGTCAACCAAAAAAAGAAAAAAGCTCTTTCTCCTTGCATTAATCAATTCTGCATTTCAACCCAGTCCTCCACAAAATATCTGAAATGTTTCAGGTTACATTTGTAGTGCGTTAAAAACCTGAAATTATCCCCACATTTGCCATTGCAGACTGAGGGCTTGTCTTGCAAAATATGATACCTCTGTCATTTCTTTAGCAAAGATTTCAGATACAGTAGGGATAAATGGGGGTCCCCAGAGCCCACTGCGAAACTGTAGGGGAAAACAGATATGGTTTTCTTCTTCAAGACCTGTTTCAATAGATGATGTTCTAGAAAATGTCATTTTTCTTAGCCTGCCCTAAAGTCAGATCGTCTCACTACCGGCATTGTGCTGAGTCAGCCAAAAAGGGCAGTTAGCATTGAGGCATTTGGTAAATACTGCTTTGTTGGCCTTCATCCTCCCTACAGGGCATTCTGAAGAGATGAATAATAAGTGTGAACAGGAAGAACAAGTTTCTAGTCCTGTCAAATTAATTAGATTAGTGCAGAATGAAGTGAGGTTTGCCGTTAGGTAGGTTGAAAACATATAAAGAAAATCATCTAAGCAATCTGAAATTCTTTTAAGAGAGAAAGAAGTCCTTGTGTCTTTTTGTGTGTTTGTGTGAGAGATATTATATATGTGGATAATTGTGTTGTATGTCAGGGTATATCATCTCTGAATGGAGAATAGTCTATGTGTTCACATAACACACACAACATATGCAAAAACACACATGGTAGGCTGGTTGAGAAAGGAGAGCCACAGTTAAAATAACACCTATTTAATTTAAAAAAACCATGAAATGTCTGACCTTCTACTTATAGGAGCAAACCCTAGTTCTGGACTAAGAACTGTATCAGGTGAGCTTATTAAAAGATTCATGAGAACAGAGGGAGCAATGCAATTTGGTGGTGGTTGTACCAGGTTCCAGTTGGATGCTTTGAGCTCCAGACCTCCTGTCGGCAAAGATGGAGTAGAGGGCGAGCTCCATGTGCAGCAAGGTGCTATTATAAATGCAGGGCCTAGGGGGTCATTTAGGCTAATTTTAAATGACCTTTTGAGATACATTTCCATCTATTCTGGAAAATTGATTTTGGTAATTGAAGTAATCAATTTGTGTATCTACAGAGCATTGACTGCTTTGTCCCACCCCCACAAAGCTGGCTGGCCAAGATTCCACAATGCAAATTGATGTTTTCATATTGAGTTCCAAAGTGGCAAGCTGCAGGCGCCCAATTCCTCCTAGTCAAGGGAGGTAGCCGACCTCCACAAGCATGGGATGGGTATCCACTGCATTAGTTTAAGCATTACTAAACCTAAGTATTCCCTGAGTCACATTAAGGTTGGTAAGTGATCCTCTTTTTGCAAAGGATGTGAGGTCCCGAAACTGTGTTTTCATATATCCAGATTTCCCCTCTTATTTTTTTTTTATTACCTTTCTGGTCTCCATGTACCTCACCAGCTTTAATTCCACTTTCCCTTAACTTTCTTATGTTAGTTCCCTTTTCTTCTCTACTAGCATTCATCAACGTTGATGGATCACATTCTGGGCCATCTTCTGTCAAACAGAAGAGAATCTATAATTGTCCATGATCTCTTTTCTCTGCTGCTCCATATCCTATCCTGCAGCACCTTGGGGAGAAGTCAGAAGCTAATTCCAAGTAGGGGACTCTTCCCTACCACCAAGTTATTTTCCTAATTGATCCTCTCATTTCACTTCATTGTGTTTTGTTTTTTGTTTTTTCATTGACAGGATACAGGAGGGCAGAACCGCTCTGCATGTGAGTCAGAATGCTGGTTTCTCTTGTAACTGATGAAAATGTCTCCCACAAAAGGATGACTGTAAAAAACATCAGAAAACTTGTTTTGGCAGATGACACCAAGATAACTAGAAGGTATCTCTACCTTTTGAGTGTCAAAAAGTCTGTTTCAACTACTCACTTTTCTTTAAAGGAAGACTCAGCTGTCCTTCAGTTATAGAAGCAGGACACGTCATCTCCCAAATGAAAGAAATTCGTGCCCGTGATGAGTAACATTCCAATTAAAATTCATCACGAACAGCAGGCTTTATATCTTTTTTGGACAATGTGAATCATTTTTGATGCTGGGAAATGCGCTTCATAAACCTCCATTGTCGTTGAATGTCTACTTCCACTAGAACTTGTTTTATATTAGTAAATAAAACATCATCTGACATTTTTGTCACTTCTTATGTCTGGGTGCTGAAGAAAATAATGGGAATGCTCAGAGGTTATGGGACATTGTTTGTCAAGGAATGTAGGTGACGCCACAAAGTATAAGTAACGATATACGGCTGGATGATTGATCTCTGCTGCATATTTTAAAGCTCCTTCCATTGCTTATCGAAACCTTTTAGGTAATGCACTCCTCTCAGTATCATTTTATGTTTGAAAAGCTTTATAATTCATAATGAAAAGTTGCTTAGTTACCCCAAGTGAATCCATAGGTTCAATTATTCTCTGTGCAAATGGTTGGACTCCTTTTTGACCAATGTTTATGGTGTTTGGCAATTTTTCAGTAGCTACTTTGCTCTGATATGATTAATTTCTCGCATAATACTCTGCTTTGCATGTGTAGAGCTTAAATAATCTTAGTAGGTAGAAAGGAAATAAAAGACCTTGTGTGTTTCAGGTTTGAGAAACATTTGAAACATGACATCACAATGTTAAGAATGCCACAAGCAATACCAGTTAGGCTCCATAAAGACAACCACAAGAGGCGTGCACGTGCTGATGAGACTCAGCCTCGGGACAGCCAGCCCTCGCCTTGTTCCATGCCAGCTTTCTCTGCCTTAAGAGATCCAGGCAGGGGAGAGGAAGAAGCCCCCGAATCTACCAAATCAGATTTAATCACCAGGAAAATGCTGGCATCTTCTCATTGATATCTTTCCCTAGGGCTATCATGGGCCTTCTTCTTTGACAAAATTACAAAAAACACATGCTCTTACTTACTAAACGGCTACACATAAGGCTGCTGACCCTTGTGCAGAAATATGAGGGACATACGTATCTGTCAAATAAATGAATGAATAAATTCATTCAGGAGCTGTATGGGTGGCGATGAACTGGCCCAATGACCTTGGGAACATGTTTATCTTCCCCTGTCTTTAGGTTATTTCCTAATGCCCTTACATTCTGAAACGCTTGCATTCTCTGATGTTTCTGGTTCTGCCTCTATTTTCTTCAACCCCTTGCTTTTTCTCTTTTGATCAATGGTGTACAACTGTGAAATGACTGCATAGGATGGGAAGCCTGGCGAGTATGGGTTTTGAAGTCACACTAACCCAGGATAAAAATCTCCATTTGGCAAATTGCTGGCTGGTAGCCTTGGGAGAATTATTTAACCTCACACAGGCTCAGTTTCCCCACATGAAAAATAAGAGTAACTATATATATACAGCCAGAAGTTATTAGAATTAAATGAGATGGCCTGTGAATATGTGCTAGGAACACTCATTTATCTTATTTAACACTCCTGTAGCACTTGTTGGAAGTACGTGCCAGGTACTGCTCTGAGCATTTGACATGCCAGTGAGGTAGCTGCCACTACTATCTCCACCTTACAGAGGAAGCAACTGAAGCACAAAAGGATGCAATAACTTGATCAGGGTCACACAGCTAGTAAGTGGCAGAGCCAGGATTAAAAGCAGTCAAGTTGACTACAGAATCTGTGCTCTCAACTCCTATACGAGGCTGCCATAATGGTGGCTGCATTATTATTATAGCATGATCACTGTTCTCATCACTATTATCATCATTATGACTATAACCAGAGGCACATGGAAGACCTGGGATCAAGTGGAGATAAGTGGCCCACAAAGCACTAGTTAGGGACACAGCATTAGGGAGGCAAGTCCAGCCCTTCCCTCTCACTTTTTATCTCAAAGCCTGCGGACAGACATTATCCCAGATGAGCAGCCCAAAGCCAATGGCACAGTACAGCATCCTCAGCTCTGTTAAATGATAAGTGTTCACATAGTCCAAGGGTTCAAGGCCACTGTAGCCATAATAATGTCTTTTCATCATTTCAAACACATGTGTTCTTAAGATAATGTTAAAATTTTCATTCTTGTTCAGGTCTTCACCATTCAGTAGGTTGACAGGGCAGCTTTTATGATAAAATTAATTTACAGAGGAAAAATATTTTTATTACAAGATAGGTCTTTTAGTAGCCTTTCATTGTATAGATGGCTATAACACATTTTCTCTCCTTTTCAAAATGGAAAGATGCTGAGTATCTCTCAAAGAGGATGGCAACATTTTCCTCTTCTCAGAAGCATGAAAATATATAAAATTATCACTACGAAGAAAAAACAAAAAGATCACCTGCTAGAGTAATTGGCTAAGTTTATTTGAAAGAAATCCTAGCTTTGTGAAATTTGCTTTTCTCGACAGATGCCCCTAAAGTCAATGGGAATTAGGGATTTCAAGGAATGTGGAAGTAACTCTGTTTAACTCAGTCCTACGGACAGGGGATGGAAAAGAAGAGGGTGACAGACTCACATCAAAGTCTGTTACTCAACCTAGAAAATAAAGACTCAATAATCCCAGAAGATTTTGATCTAATTCTTGGCAAAACAATAGGAAACCATATAGAACATAACATCAGGAAGAATAGTTAAAATTTTTGTGATTGTCACCACAACTCATTTCTTATCAAGAATTACCCATATCTAGAAAAATTGGAAAATCAATTAAAAATCGTGAAATATTTCTGAAAGGTGCATGCAGGTAGCTATTTTTCCCCCTGCCAATTTATAGTAGTTATAGATGAACACATCTACCATATCTGTAATCCTCTGAGAGTGGTTGGATGCTTTTATCTTCCAACCTGGAAATATGTGAATGTAAAGGCATGAAGTAAACTCTGTGTAGGAACACACCCTTTCATGTACTTACATTTGAGACTAAGTAAAAAGTCCCTGCAAATTTCATAAAATTCTCCAAATACAAGGTGCACTTATTAACAAAAATCATTTTGAAGCCCAATGAAAGGAACAGAATGTAGATACATGATCAAAATTGTAATTATCTAGTTTTAATAGTACTGGATTATATTAAAAGAGTAGTATCATTTGGGAATCAAAAGTAAGAAAAAAAATGTAAGAAAAAAAAGTAGGAAAAGATTTTTTTTAACTTGAAATCCTGAAAGGAGACTTTGCCCTGTAGATTTAGGCATCAGGGAAGACTTTTCACATCTGAAATGCCGGCCAATTTCCCTGTTACAAGAAAGAATGTTATGTGCTCATTTTAATAATTCAGTTCACTGGAATTATTTTTCTGATTCTCCTTCCTCTATTTCTGAAAGAAATTATTTTTAAAAGCTTAATATTGCAACTACAGGAAAAGAAAAAGACATATGTATTGATAATCTGAGATTGATGATTTTTTTAAAAAGAATTGGTATGTGGAAAGCATATGCCGTGCCTCATGGCCAATATGGAAATGTCAGGGATTTAATTGGCAGCTGTGAATAGCAGCACCTGCAAACAGCTCAGGGCTTGTTCCTGTGGTCTGGCAACATTCTTACTTTATGCTTTAAATAAAGGCTTACTCACTGGGACAGAAATAACTGACAATGGATGATTGATGATTGCCCATCACGCAATGGCTGACATCTACCATTCACCAGGTCTGTTTATGAGCGCACGCCCAGATTTCATTAGCAGGGGCATGACATCCAGAAGTGGGCCTGCTGCAGATGGCAAGTCAGTAATCTAGTTCAAAACACCTAGAAGAGACCAACATTTGTTAACCTGGAAAAACAGAGTATTGGGGATTCAGTATGCCTTAGGCAGATGATTTTCAAAATTCTCTTTACTTTTTTCTGGTTGTTATCTTCTTCTGTTTTGTGAGAGTTTTTTTGACTTCATGTTTAATACCAGATTACCTCTTACATTTCTCTGATTCTTATTCCAAATTGACTTTGCATTTGAAAGATGTGATATGAGGAAGAGGTGTACTAAAGGACTTATATTTCCAATTATTAATTTATAATACTAACCTTTAGGGGACTATTTAAGATTTGAGTACAGTAAAGTTTACTATTGCAATGGAGGGGGACAAAAAAAGTGCAAAGAAATAAATCCACAGTGCATATAAATGGCTAACGTGTATTTCCACACCTGGACATCCATCAGCCCACAGTGGGCCTCCAGGTACAGCCAAAAACACACCAGAAAATGTGGTGTGTTGGAAAGAGCAGTGGTGTAGCAAACCTTTCAAAACAAACACTGCTAAATTAAAGCTGCTTTGCATCGTTCAATATGTATCTTTAGGCTGATATGTTCCAGTATGAGGCTAACAGTTTTAGTTTTCTTCCCCGTTGCTTCTCTCCAGGGTCCCTTTTGCCCAAAACGTTTTGCAGTGCACATCCACTTTGATTCATTTTTCTCCAGTTAAGGATTAATCTTCTCTGATGCACTTTCAAACCTTTTCATGGTTAGTGACTGGACCATGGATTTTTAATTATATTTTGTTTCGTTTTGGTGTTTTATTTTGGGGGGAGGTATGTGTGTGCGCGCACGCATGTGGTCTAGCTTTTGGACAGTGGCAGTTTCTACATCCAGTTTGAGGAAAGTGATGAGTTCCTGTGCTAAGTAATGGGGTCTTGCCCTAGAATTTTGCTCAGAGGCCAGTATTTCTTCTGCCACCAATTGCAAACTTATTTCTACACATGGTGGCATTATAGACATTTCATTTGCAAAACTGGAATAAAATGGCCAATTTGTTTTTAGCCCTTACTGAGTCTCACCATATTCTCTTGAGGAACATAGGGCAGACAGCAGCACTGTCATTTCATAGCTAGAGAAACTGGACCAAGAGAAGCCAAGAGGTTGGCACCACATCACTCAACTTTAGCTAGCACAGGAGCCTCCATGACCATCCAAGACTCATTCCTGGCACTCCAGGGATCTTCCCACTGGGCTGTTTGGCTGTAAGTCTTGTGGACTGGGCGGCATAGATCACCTACTTCTTGTGGTCCTCCACCAACATGAAACCACAGCCAGAGAATAGCTGCCCTGTCAAGTCCTAATTCAACCCCAGATGTCGTGTGGGCACTAGTGAACAAAAATCAAGTCCCAAGCACATGCCAAAGGCTATGCTTTTTGCCATTCTGAACATTACTGCAAAATGAGAAAGCTCAGCCTTGCCTCTGATATTGCCACCTTTAAATATGCATCCATCTCGGCGGCTTCCCAAGTGCTTTTTTTTTTTTTTTGCCATACAATCTGCTGTCACTCTTTTGGTTTAATTGCATTGAGTTTTACAATCTCTCCCAGGAAGAGCAGCTAATTATAATATATTTCAGCATTGAGAGAGGCAGGTGTTAGCTAAGATGTAAGAGTCCTAGTTTTCGCCTTGACAATTCATGCAGTTTATCTGGATCTCAATGTAAAGTCACCAGACTGAGCAAGCGCAATCTCATCATTTTAGCCTCTCCCTAGGCTTGCACGGTATCACATGACTGCAGATTTGAATTTTGAGGTTGTAAAATGACAAAGCGTTGGCAATAATGATCGAAATGGTTGAGTTGTGGTCTGTGTACAAGAAAACCTGGTTCATCTGTAAATGCAAATGAATTGTACAGGGAAGTAGTTAAGACAATTTGGAGAACCAGCCAAACTCCTTGGGGTTGAGCCCTGTCTGTACATTTACAAGCTGTGTGACCTTGGGCAAGTCATTTAACCTCTCTGTGTTTTTGTTTCTTATCTGAAAATTGAGGGTAATGACAATATATACCTGTAGGTTGTTGTGAGGATTAAATAAGGTAAGTTATGTAAAATACATGACAATATCTGGGCCAAAATAGCTAGGTATACATATCCTTATTTTCAGGGAATAATTGTATTGCAAAAGGCTAAGAATTTTGGGACAACAGCAGCAGCAGCAGCAAGGGCAGAAATCAGAGAAATATCCAGAACCAAATTCTCCTCTAACAAATATTGGCATTTCAGAACATATCTGAAATAAATGCTTGCTCTTGAAATGAGTGGGTTCCCCAGTACTGAGATCATCTTAGTTTCCATGGACATGGCATTTATAGTAAAAATATTCAGTCATATTTGTGAAAATGCTCCTCAAGCTGTTCTGATGTGTTTGTGTGTGTCATTGTGAGTATTTGCGTGCATGTGTGACTTTCTTGTAGGTTTGGAGAGAACAGGGAGCAGTAGCATATAGACCAAACAACTGAATGACACTGAATTTTCCCCTTTCCAATTGGTCGTTTCTGTTAGGACCACTTTTGGCCAGACTCTGATGACTGTAATTTCTGGGCTATCCTCATGGGGCCTCCAGGGGATTTACTGATTGTTTTCCCATGAATCTGCCAAGTGCTATGGTATATGATGGACCATGCTTTTTCCCTATCTCTAGAATAAAGTAGAACATGCAGGCAGAATCTGAGTAGTAGTTGAAAAAAATGATCATTTCTGATGATGAGGAATTAAAATAATTTCAAGACCGCCTCTAACCCCTGCATTTGTGTATACCACCCTTCCTTAAATGCTGCATTGAGGTTCTCGGCTAAGGGTCACAGTTATCTGTGGCTCTTCCTCTCTCTGACTCCAAACTCAACCTATCAAGTCCCCCTTTCTGATAGTTCTCTTATCTGTTTTCTTCTATCTCCACTCCGTCAGTTCAAGTCTACATTATCTTTTGTTTGGACTATATAATGACCTCCCAAATAGTCTCCTTGATCCTACTCTCTCTCCCTTCAAATCCGTAATCCAGCCTCCATAATGCCACTACAGTAATCTTTCTTAAAGCCTGAACCTCTTTCATGGTTCACCATTGCCCACAGAATAAAAGCCAAGCTTCTTAGTATTGTGCAAAAGGCTTTTCATTATTTAGCCCCTGTCAGCAGGGCCAGTCCCACCTCCCTCCCTTCCTGCCTCTTTTCTGGTAACGCCAAAGTGCGTGAAGTTTTATACCTCTCTCCTGCCTCCTTCCCTCTCTCTAGTTTCACTCTTCCATGCTCTTCTAAATATTATTCCCTGTGTACAAATCCTCTTCCTCTTGTGATTCTAGCATGCTCCTACTCATATTTCAAAATTCGGCTTAGGTTTACCTTTTTTTTGACTTTTCCAAGAAAAGAAAAATAAGTCACTTCTTCCTCTGGGCTCTTTTTGTACAGATACAAATGAGATTTGTACACGGTATGGTATTTGTTTTACATGTTTCCTTTACTAGACGGTAAGTCTTTGAAAGCTGGACCATTGCATTCATTTTTGTATCTACAATAATTGTCACGGCCTTTAAGTACAATGTAGATGTTCAGTGTGCATTGTGAACAGAGTTGTTAATGGCTACGTAGCTATTCAAGGATTCTTCTAAACAACTATATGTGATAAACAACATTGGAGGGGAATTAAAAGTTCTAGCTTGGGCAAATGAAGCACTTATTGAGAAACATGTCTTAGGTTGAAACAACTCTTCATCTGATGGCTTTTACGATGCAACCCAAACAATATTTGCTTACCATGCCCACAAATTCTATAATTCATCAAACTCTAATGAAATAGTTAGAATCTTGGCCGTTTAATTAGTGATTGTATTTGAAAACTTTAAAAACAATGTCAATAATGACTAAAAATTACAAATTTTGAGCTTTTCAGTTTTATGTTGCTCAGTCTATAACCTTGGCAGCTTGCTACAGTCCTGTCCTTTCACAATATTGTTTATTTTGTGGTAAAGTGACTTTTCTTTTTATTTTTGGGAGGAGGAGAACATCCAAAACAATTACTAAGGACAGAATATTGAAAATAATTAAGGAACAAACTTTGAGGACTGGAAAATAAGTACATGTCATCGCCTCTCAAGATGGCGTATCTGGAAGGTCTTTGTTGTTCTTGTTGTTACAGTGGGAGGCCCATGTCCTCCACAATCAACCTCCTTGAAGCTTATGGGCAGAAAATTCCTTACAACTTTCATTAAGAACCATTATATCAGGGGGACCATCATTCAACTACAACAGATTGCTCTGGGGTGTAATATTTTTCATCTTGAGAGCAAATGTTTCTTCAATCATTTTTTTTGAAGGGGAGAAGGTAAATAGTTATTTTGAATGCATGTAAAATGCAAATAAAGTGACTATGGATGTTTGGGGGACTTACACACACTAAGTCCAAAACAGCTTTGAATCAAAAATTGAAAATTGGCTAGTGATCAGTCAACACTGGCCTCTAATTGCTTTTAGTGTCTTGACTAAATAAAAATGCTATTTTAATGGCAGGGACATTTCACTTTGCAAAGTGGCTATAGAGCGTGCACAATAACTACAGGGATGTTTTCCTTGGAATATGTATTCCACATGTTCATGCTTCATGCACATCTTTAGTATTGCATGCCTGTGATTGACATAAGGTATTTTAATTTTAAAATGTTTTTCAAAGTACCTAAACATATGTTCATGCATTATATCCATTGCATGGAAAACAGAAAACCTTAAAAAAAAATTGCCTCTGTGCATGGCCACACAATGGAATATAATGGAAACCAGAAAAGGAGAGGATTTGTGTCATTTTGTAGGCATGGAAAAAAAAATCCTTTGACAATTCAGTCATGTTAAAATTAGGAGACAATACTGACATAAGAAAACAGTCCACGTTAAGGCAGCAGAGTCCTTCTTAATCACAGCAGGCCTAGACAGCTCCCACAGCTGTGTCTGCTCTCTTGCAGAGTGATGCGTGGCCCTTCCTAGAGGGTAGTGTGAGCTCTGAAGGGAATGTCAATGCAGGGTCTTAATTAATTTCCTTCTGCCTGGGTGTCTATGTCACAGTGGTTTTGAATTTGCGGGGAAGCAGCTTAGTGAGGCGAGCCTTAGGTGCACAACACCTCAACTCACCAAACCTCAGGGCAAAGAATTCACCCTACAGAGGGCACATGTGTTCCCTTTCTGGCAGAGCAACGAAGGCTCTTCCTCCCCTTTGGTCCAGATTTCAGCTTTATGACCCGCCCTTTCTGGCCCAGAAGGGGCTCCACCGGCTTGCTCGATGTGGTGTGCTTGGCCAAGACTGCTTCTTGTGGTATTCTCTAAGTGTTCCTTAACTGTCCAAAACAAACAAATCAGTCCTCCTCCCAATATCCTGTGGGAATGGCAGTGACAAACATGTGATGGTTCTAAATGCAGACATCAGAATGCCTAAAATAAGATGCTAGAACATAATCCAGTAAGTGGGTGCAAATCTTCAACCATGGAGCCTGTGCCCCAAATATTTATGGTAAATAATGAGGCTAGATCTGATCTAGTCTCACCCCCAGAGGTATTAATAATGAAGTCTCTTTCTTATGCACTCCTGTGACATTGATTTGTCTACATCAGTGGTTCCCAATTTAACTGACAGGAGCCTGGCACCGTGATGCAGGGTGTGGAGGGTGACAGGGATAATCCAGTGTTGCAACCCTGCTATCAGCCAAATGGGGTCTTCTTTTGCTAAAACCCTGGATTTGCAATAGCGGTGAGAAAATCACCTTGGGGTTTGGGGTGAGGTAAAGTTGAAAAATGACCCTTGGATAGTAAACTCATTTAGGGCAGGAATACAGTTTACAATAACCTTATTGAGAGTAGGAACATTTGGTTAGAAACAACATTGTACTACACCTCCATTGAGCCTTCAAGCCAAACTGTCCTCCAATTGGTTGACAAAATGAAATTTTTCACAATGCCGCCTCCCGTCCTTTCAAATGCAGTCGTCAGGCTTGGGGTCTGGAGAGCTGGGCTCTTGTTCCAACTTTGGTGGCTAAAGAGTTTTCAAACCTTAGTATTTCCTCGGGGGCTGCTGCAGTATCACTGGGCCCACAGCACTGAAGGACTAATGGAGGCAGGTTCTTTGAAATCATGAAAAGCACCTTTTTAGCCTCCAGTTTCCTTGTCTGTAAAATGATGTTACCAATGTGACAGGATGATTTCTAAGGCTCCTTCTGTTCTGACACAAATCACTCCATGATTTTGATTATCACTCTGTAGAGGCTTTCTCTTACTATTTTGGGATACTTGAGATATATACTTGAATATTCCTGAATATATCCCATATAGTTAGGGGCCGAACATTTTAAATTCTCTTTAGACAAATGTTTCTTTCATGTGGTGTACCATTTTCAAATGCAATTTGGGGCCATAGTTTTCTTGTTGGATCTGAATGGATCACAGGGGTTTGCCCCCAAATACCCATCGTACACACAAGCAAACCAGGGCCTGGGAGATCCATAGCTTACCTAAACGCATCATTACCATCTTCCTCCTCCTCCTCCTCCTCCTCTTGTAATCTAGCGGGCCACAATGACCTGGGTTAAGAATTTTTCAAATATAAATGATCTAAATGTTACTTTACTTGGCAAAATAAAGGCAAGGTAAGTAATTTTTCCAAATCTTTCTTCAGGAGTGCCTTATAAGGAAGGTTTTCTTTCTAGGGGGATTTGGATTTTCATTAATCTATTTCTTCTTTCAACAATAAAATGAAAAATGGAATGAGATTATCAAAATGGATAGTCTGGTGTGGGCATGATAACATGCTTTGAAAAGTGGTTTACATTTGACATCAGTTAAGCTCCTTGGGCCAAGGCGTCTCAGGTCTTCTACGTGGGGCATATACTCCACTCCCAGCTTGGACACAAATATGCTTTATTGGTTTCAAATGCCTCTCAAGCCAGTTGGAAGGATGCACGAATTCCTAGTGCAGTAAGTATTAAGACATCTGCAGAACTATAAATATCCCCTTACCCTATCTTATTGAGTGCTTATACAAAGACATTTTTGTATAGTATGCTTTTTCCTTAACTTGGATATACGTTTTTTTAAAATTTTTATTCTTCTTACACATTTTTTTAATCCATGGTTATAAAAGGTATGTAGTATAAAGTGAGCAATTTAGATATTTAAAATTTGGTGCATCTTTCTTTGTGCCCTTTGGCACACATAATCATAGAGTCCAGCTTTTTCTTATGTAAGGATTTTTAACAATCTTAAGGGAGTAGAAAGTCCTGTGTTTCTTGTAATCACAGGGACAATGGGGGTTAAAACAGCTAACTTATGACTTAAAAACAATCCTTTCAAAACAATTGTTCAGAATGTATACAGTCGCTTAAAGGAAAACAACAAGCTGACAACCTACCTAACAGTATTGCTTCTCGGGTTGTAAGGATTGTGCTTGTAATTAAAAGTGAGACTGCAACTGGTTCCATGAACCCCTATATGATTTTTGTAATCCTCTCCTTTAACTAACTGCTTGACCCTTTGAGTCGGATGGACTCAAACTCCCGGCCTCAAGCGATCCTCCTGCCTAGCCTCCCAAAGGGCTGGGATTGCAGGTGTGAGACACCATGACCAGAAACCCGCCTGAAACAATGGATTTCTACAAGACAGACAAAGGAGTTGAGATTCTGAAGGCCCTGGGGCAGACTTCCTAACACCAAGATTCACCATCCCCCACAACCTGCCCTCGTTGTATGTAGCCCCTAGTGAGACACACCACCACCTGCCCCAAGGCACGTGGCCCCTCCTTTAAAAGGCCATGATATCCCTTAGTCGGGAGATGGATTTGAGGCAGCCTCTCCTGTTCTTCTGGCAAGATGTCTGTCATCTGTCATATTACAAATTCCTTCCTTCTTTGGCAATCCTTGTTGTCTCAGTAATTAGATTTTTGTATGATGAGTAACTAGACCTAGACTAAAACCCCCTTGTGGTTTCAACAACCAGATGAGCAGAAGGAACTGAATCCATGCTATGGCGAATGTGGCTGAGGTATGGACGCCGTCCTCGTGTTTCACTCAATTGATTAAAAATTCCTTGATCACCCCTAACACTCCTAACTCCACTCTCTCAAAATCAGATTTATGGAATAAGCCATGAAATAAACTGCCCTTTCCTAATGTTTTTCAATAAGAGTGGAACCCAGTACCGCTCAACTCATAAGCCCCTGAGAGAGGGCCCATACTAAGCTAAGAGTTTAGCCCTTGTTAATAAGAGCTGGTGATGAGTTGGTGATGTTTCTCACAATAATAATGTACCAAGAAAAAAAAAAAAAAACAGCCAGGGAGCCAGCTACAATCCAGACCCCTAAGCTCCATGTGCAGAGATGCTGATCCAGTGGATCTTGGGTAGGGCCCAGAGCCCTGTACCTTTACAAACAGGCTCCCAGGTTCTGATGACAGTATCAGGGGTCTGAATTTTGAGACGCGCTGGAGAAGATCATGCAGGAGGTCCTCCAGTGAAAGGTTTGTCCCGGACCCACATCACCGTGCTTGAGTCCAGGAACTCAATTCCTCATCCTTCCCACTACATCCCAAGACACACGAGAACATTCGAATACCTTTTCCTTATGGCGCTGAAAAGTTCTAAAGTCTGGGGAGAAGTGGCTTGTTTGTGAATCCTGAAACAGAAAGGGGCGGAGCCAACTGAAGCGCCCAGGCCTCTATACAAAGCGACAGGCGTCTCCCTTTGGCAGGAGGTGTTTTTGCGCGGGACACTCCAGTCAAAAGCACACACTACATTAATGAGCGAGGCAAAAAGTGGCAGTGGGTGTCAACTCTGCAGTCCTTTTTGTTGCTGTCTTTTCATGTTGAGCCTGTTCCCTGTTTCTCCACCCAGGGCCCACTGTAAGGAGCGCTCTGGCTCTCTGACCGGCCCCTCCCTACTCATCACCTCCTCAATACTTGATGTCTCTTTCTATGCAGAGCTGCCTGGAAGAGCTGTGACATTCTATTTATTTTTAAAGCCTCACTGTGGCATTAAGAGTCCATAATGTGGCCTCTAATGTGGCCACGTTGGTATCAACAAAAGAAAAAAACAAGTACCTGAAGGCATTCAGCAAAGCTGCCACATTGGGTGGGACCTTCCTAGCCGCCTCAGGTACAGTTGTGCAACTTCTACCTCTCTTGTTATGTAAACACCACCAAACTGGCTCCACCCACCAGCCCCCAGCACAGCAGAATCACTGACTGGGGGGGATTTTTTTTTAATCCATTCAGGGAAGGATCCCAAGATTTTTTTTTTTTTTTCTGTAAGTAGTAGGTAGATACTTTGCTATATTTCTGCCAAAGCCCTGTTTTTGCTGACCCAAAATGTTAATAAAATAAAGGCAACTCAGAAGCGATGTTCCAAGGTGTGGCTGAGAACAAGGGTTTTAAAAATGTTTTAATCTAGTCTAAAAGGCGGTTCCATTACTTTCATTACAGTAAGATGAGAAGATGAAATGACGATGTTTTCTCTTCTGGATCATTTCTCGGCTGAAGTGCCCTTAGCTCTTTACAAATTGTCACTGTATACCCAAGTGAGAAAGAAACTCTTCATTCCCTTATCCTCCTTAAGGAAGACTACACTGGAGACTTAGCAATTATTCGGATAAATAGAAAATTTGGTAACAACTATTTATTCAGTTAGATTAATATAGCCATTTTTCAAAATAACCAAAGGATTGCCAGATCTCCATTCAACTTTTTGCTTGACACAGATTTGCAAAAGAAATCAAGACTAAGGATGCGTGTGTATGCACATGTGTGTGTGTGAGTGTGTACAAGGCTGAACCGCTGAAGCTATTTGCCCAAGGTCACATGGTAGTTCCTCGCCATTTCCTTTATTGTGTGTCCGCAAATCTTCTTTTTGTAGTAAGCAAAGGAAAGGAAATGACGCTGGCTTCCAAATTTTATTATAAAAGCTTCCATTTAAAACAAAACGTATTGCATGTTATAATTGCAACCAGAGCCAGCGAGGGCAGTGGTTTTTAACCTTGTAAGAATAGTGGGGCTGCCCTTAAATGTGGCTGACTGCAATGAACCCCCTGTCCTCCAACCAGGCTGTGGCTAAGAGGGCATTTTCAAAAAATAGTTACATGGTACAAAACGCAAACACATTCAATGTCTTTTTTTTTGGTTAAGAAAATGCACATAATTTTCTTAACTGAAAGAATTATGGTACTAGTTCTGTGTTATAATAATTAAATGTTCTGTTTTCCCTAAAATCAAGTTTGAGCTTATATACACAACACTGTTTGAAAATACAAAAACATAACTGTTAATTAAAACCTGTTTTTACCCCCCAAACAAGCTATTGAATTCAACTGTTTTGTTTTGTTTTTTATGTTGCTGTTGTTTCAAACCTGCTTGTGGATGTAAACACAGCTTCTGTCACTCCTTGATAGACGTGAAAGAGGTCAGTGGCCTTCTGCTATGACAGCAAGGACGAACGACACTTACCGAAAGCTTTCCTGTGCCAAGCCTGGTGCCAACCATTTTGCGCCTAATTTATGTCATCCTGCCTGAAAAGGTAGAATTTAAAAGCTGGTTTTTACAAGTGAAAAATTAGCCTCAGAAAGGGCAAGGACTTGCCGGAGTTCACCCCAGCTGGGCAGTAGAGGAAGCACTGAGTCCCAGGCCCCACACTGCCCGCTCCACGCTGCACTGTAACACTATAACATGGGCAAAGTACTTCCCTCTGTTTCCTATTGAGGTTGTGAGCCTCCTAATAGTCTTCCCCGACACTACCACTAATTTAACAGAGGATATTTGGAAAATACTATTAAAAATATGTCGTTCCCCATTAAAATACTCAAATTCAAAATCTATTTTACCCACACCCATGAAACCTGTAGAAAGCACCTAGTTACTGAGGAGCTATTACTCAGCCGTTTGAACTTTAATTACTCCCAGGACTGTGATCTGCATGAACAAAGCAAAAAACACAACGGGGAACAAAGTAGAGGTTCAGCAAAGGAGAGAGTCATAGCCATGTTCTCCCCCCCTTTCCTATAGGCCTTGCATTATCAAACGATGGCATGTTTCATGTGCAAAGAACAGCAAACAAGGAAGCCAAAGTGGGCATCTTTCTGGAAATGTTGTTTCAAGGCCTACCATTGAAATGCGCACCTCCAGGTTGAAGCTTCTTTTACTAGTGCACATATCTATCACCAGTACTTGAAGAGGAAGAATACCGAGCAGCATTAATAAATCTTATAGATTCCCTTCCTTGGGGCCACAAGTGGGCTTCTGGATCCTTGCGTGCAGCCTTTTGATGGAATCCAAATTTTACAGATCAAATAAAGGGATTTGTTCTGTGAAGTCTGGATTCGGTCTAGGGGCTGCACTTGGGGATCTGGAGGGCCACATGCAGCCTTGAGGCCGCAGGTTCACCATCCCTGGTAGATCATCCAGCCTTTAGCTTTTCTGCTAATCTACTCAGGAGCTAGACTTTGGGCTCAGGAATGGATCTGCTCCTTCTCCATCAACAGTATGCACGTACAGTGCACCAGAAGTCTTGGTAGGAGAAAAGACAGATCCCAAGTCTTCTTCTGGAGCTATAAATAAGGGAGTTCTTCCTGTTAGACTCATTACATTTACAAAGGCCCACTGGGGACTTCAGTTGTTTTCCTAAAATAATTTCCTTCCATGTATGTAGAGTTGAAATATTTTACCAACAATTCCTATACCTGTTCCAAGATTTTTCACAGATGTGCCATATCTAAAAGACTGTTTCTCCATACAGCTTCAAAGATGGGACTAAATATATCATCCCTATTAAACAATCTTACAATTTTGCACAGTGTTAAGAGATGGAATCATCTTCCCCTAATAAGAAGAGGCACACTGACCAGGATTACTCAATAACTTTTACTTTCAAAGCCAAGTGAACGTATAGATGAAAGCTGTTTTTCAAAATGCATAACATAGGTGGAAGATTTTTCATCAGAGGTGAAGTATTTGATATGTGCCTGGTTATAAAAGAAATTCTCAACTTTAAGACTCTTTTTACATTTTGTCTTTTAATATCCAACTGTTCACACACCCACCAGAAAACAAATACGATGATGAATTTTTTAAATTTAATGAATGCAACTGACCTTTTCGGAGTTTTTCTGATTTGCACATAAACTACCTATATATATGTGTGTGTGTATATATATGTGTGTGTATGTGTATATATATAGATAGATAGACACATCTTCAGCTCAAGTAGCAACAGTGACCTCTAGTGTGTCTTTTTAAGTCTCTCATTCTGCAACTTCAACTCATTGTTTCTTTAACCTCTAGGGTATCATTTAAGCAAAATTTTCCAGTTCGTATTTGGTCTAATTTCTGTATTGACTCTATATGCTGAGAACTGATTCTTGAGATGTCTTCTTTGATCCTGGTAATGTATGATAAAGTAATTGTGCCTTCATTAATGACTGTAATTATAGTATATAAAGCTGTCATTTAAATGAATAATCACCTCCCACCTCCCCCCAAAAAGGTCGGCTTTATTTGCAAGATGAATTTAACTTTGGCTGAATAACTCTTTGAGCTGTAAGCCACAAGCATCCGCAGGCAGTCATGTATTGTTTGCAAGAGTGCTTGTTTCTCTTTGATGAGAACCCCCTAATTTTTTTAGTAAAATTAACTTAAGAGAGAATCAAAGCATCTCTCTGATGGGCAAAACATTTTTTTAATTTTTGGGGTTTTGCCCTAGATGTGTGCTGATGTCAGGACAGAGCCCACAAGAATGAAGTGGCGAGACTCTGGCAGCTTGTGTCAGCACTTCTATTCCAAGTTCCTCTTTTCAGGAGTTTATAACATCGCAATAAAATTTATTATGGGCTGGGACTTGGCGTACAGGATCCTGGGCTAACACTGTAAAGTAGTTTGGAGGGTTTTTTCTTTTTTTATTTTTTCTTTTCCAAACAAGTGTTCGAATCTGTTGGGTCATGTCTCCTTTTAGAAGGAGTCTGAAATAAAAACCTGCTCTCAGCTGGTCAGATGGCCGTGGCTTCCCTGGCCTCAGCTTCCCAGGGTCTGTCTGTCAGAGGCGAATTGAAAAGGGCCCCCTACCTGCCCTCTGGTAAACTCTTTTAGGTTGAGTTGGAAAAGAAAAAAGTAATAAAGGAGTAAATGTTTCCTGTAAATGAAAGAGGCCCTTAGAATTGTAATTGTTGGAAAAGATCCTCCGGGGTAGGAGAAGGAGACATGAAAAGGTATTCAGGATTGTTTTCTATAATTGGGTGATCTGCTGTGCCCCCCAACAGCTGGGCTTGTTGGCAAACAAGAAGCTGCATGTGGAAAACATGCTCCAATCTGTGTAAACTAAGCAAGGCATAAAAATAAGCACCATCCCCAGGTTAAAAAACAAAACAAAACATGCAGAACACAGACCCCTGGAGAATAAGGCAGGAGGATGTGAGTATGTGCTTGTGTATGCCAGTAAATCTGTTTTTTCACGCAGTATATATAAAATATATGCTATCTACTATGTATTTGTAGTTAATGCATACCTTATCCTGAGTGCCTCCCTTGCCATTGTCTTCTAGTTACTGGCCATGAGTCTGTGTCTCCATGACAATTCTGAGATGATACCTGTCTAGGGAAAGAACAAACAATTGAATCAGAAAATGGGTGAAACCCATGGGAGGGAATTAATTAGGGCTGTGTTTAGCTCAATAAAGAATTTCAGAGTTGGAAGGAAAGGTAGAGCATGTTGTCTGACCAACCCCCGTCATTTGCAAGTGCATAGGGTCCAGAATGTCAACTTATCCATGGTCAGGGCTAATGTTAAACTAGGACACAGTATATCGTTACAGGTTGTTGATGGCCATCATGTGTTCTAACTGGATAGTGCCCAGGCTAACCTGATCGATGCTTCTGGATGCTTTTGAATATCACCACTACCTGTGGTCACATAGTAAGTTTGTGCCAGTCAGCTACTTTCTAGGTTTCTCTACCAGTCATCAGAAATTGTTCAGACTCCAGAATTTATAACTTGACAGATCTACCGCAGAAGCTTTCTTAAACAGCCCCCACTTAATTGCTTTGCCAGATCAGACCCATCCGATTAGCAACTGCTCTCTGTTCACTGCATAAAACCCTCCGCAGGATGAATGCTAGGGCTCCTCACCAGGCAAACTGAGTGCTCACCAAGAACCAATGGCATCCATGGTTTGTTTCCAGATCTGCTTATGTCATTGTACTTTTTAATATAACTATGTCATTTAACAAAATATCACACAAAATATGGATGTATTTTCATGAATCTATGAAAAACTAAGCCAAGCGCTTTGAAAAGACTTGATATAGGTGATTTTTTCTTTTAAAGTAGGCTGTTGAAATGGGATGGGCAAGACAACTGTAAAAAATTAGAAAAAGCTGTAAAAAACTTGGACAGATTTTTGGCAGTCAAATTGCTTTGCAAGTATCATTAAGTTTTCCCTCAAACTGGAAATGTAGAAATGTATTATAGATATGGTTTATAAAAGAAAAATGCTGTGGGACTCCAGAGGATCCTCCGCCCTCACTCCTGCACCAACAGATGCAAAGTGGACGTACATTAAAATCAATGTTTAAGTACAATATCATTTTAAGCCATTCCCCACTTGAATTAACTTTGGATTACCTGATTAACAAGTGGTTTTATCATGTCAGATAAGAGGGCTCTTCCACTACTCTTTTAAATTTGTTGTCTTGATTGGATTCCAGAAAGGACCTTGTGGTTTTCAGCTCTGGGTGCAGATGGGGGGTTTGGTAGGGGTGGAGGAGGGAAGCAATATGGAAGTGGGTAAAGTACGGTAAATTTGAGAACATCCCTTACAAATGACGTAGATTTGGAAGGCATCTGGCAAAGACTGGACGACGGATGATAGCATTGGATAAGAGCAAATTCAGATGTGAATGCTCATTCAGAATGACTCGGACAATAAGTGGAGGTGGCTTGTGCTGCACGTAATAGTAATCGGAATAACACGCACACAGATCCCTTCCCGTCTATTCCCGCCTACCTCTCCCTACCTCCAGGATATTTGTGGACAGGAAAATGCAGATGCTTCTGTGCAGGTTACCAGCAAGGTTATTTTATGTCTTCCTTTCACCTGCCTTTGCAGATGCTGGATTGTTGTGTGTGTCAGATTTACCAGAATCTTACTCTCCCCAGGCATTAATTCAGCAAGGTCTCTCCCATTATGCTTTTTTAGCGTGTTCATAAAAATGTTTTCAGTACCTACAATGGAAGCATGGAATGCTAGACGTGGTTTTAACTGTCTTATTGAGTCACCGCTATATCTTTTAAAGACATAATTTGATTGATTGGAGCACAGTCCTCGTGTTATTATTATTTTTTTTTAACTTTAAAATGCTTGAGTTAGGGATAGAGGCATAGTGTTCCGTTTGAATCTTCTGGCTTATGTCAATTTGTGTCAGAGCTTAATGCAATCTTTCCTTTTCGATATAAATAACATGGCAGTTCTCCCTTTTAAAACAACTAAAGAAATGGACTTTTATTTTTAAATCCAGGAAGTGAATATCAGGAATGAGAGCTTCTTTCCTTTGGTATTTCTTTTGAATTCATGATTTCAGCTCTTCCCTTAGTTAAAGGGAATCCTTTTGAGATATTTTTCTTTAAATGTTCTTTGCCATTTTGAGAAAGAGAAAAAAATATTTTTTTTAAAAAAAGGGAAATCCTGATTCTGTTTATGATCACTTTAAGCACCTCTGGTACCATTGGTACATTTTTTCCCTAAGTTTAACTAGCAATGTCACTGTATCCAACAGAGAGAGATGCCATTTTACTATAGTGCCAAAATAGATAGAAATGTTCACCGTGGCATTGTTTACATAAGTGAAAAATTGGAAACAACATGAATGTCTGCAAATAGGGAATTGGTTAAATAAAAATGATGAAATGGAAATGCAGCAATTAAAATGATAATGTTATGCATATCTATTGACATGGATTGCCATTTTTTTTTGAGTGAAAAACAGCAGGTTAGAAAATAAGAAGTAGGGTATGACCCTATTTATATAAAGTTACATAGAGGCATATCTCATTTTATTATGCTTCGCCCATATTGTGTTTTCTACAAATTGAAGGTTTGTGGCAACCCTGCATCAAGGGAGGCTATCGGTGCAATTTTTTCAACAGCATGTGCTCACTTCCCTTCTCCGTATCACATTTTGGTAATTCTCACAATATTTCAAACTTTTTCATTATTATTATATCTGTTTTGGTGCTCTGTGATCAGTGATCTTTGATGTTACTATTGTAATTGTTTTGGGGCACCATGAATAGTGCCCATATAAGATGACAAACTTCATCAATATTGAGTGTGTTCTGACTGCTCCACCAACCAGCTGTTCCCCTGTCTCTCTTCCTCTCTTCAAGCCTCCCTATTCCCTGAGACACAAAAATATTGAAATTAGGCCATTTAATAACCCTACCGTGGCCTCTCAGTGTTCAGGTGAAAGGAAGAGTCACACATCTCTCACTTTAAATCAAAAGCTGGAAATGATAAAGCTTAGTGAGGAAGGCATGTTAACAGCCCAGACAGGCTGAAAGGTAGGCCTCTTGTGCCGAACAGTTAGCTAAGTTGTGAATGCAAAGGCAAAGTTCTTGAAGGAAATTAAAAGTGTTATGCCAGTGAGTACATGAATGATAAGAAAGTGAAACAGCCTTACTGCTAATATGGAGAAAGTTTTAGTGGTCTGGATAGAAGACCAAACCAGCCACAACATTCCCTTAAGCCAAAGCTTAATTCAGAGCAAGGTCCTAACTCTCTTCAATTCTGTGAAGGCTGAGAGAGGTGAGGAAGCTGCTGACAAAAAGTCTGAAGCTAGTGGAGGTTGGTTAACCATAAAATAAAAGTGCAAGGTGAAACAGCAAGTGCTGATGTAGAAGTGGCATCAAGTTATCCAGAAGATCTAGCTAATACCATGGATGAAGGTGGCTGCACTGAAGAACAGATTTTAATGTAGATAAAACAGACTTCTATTGGAAGATGCCATCTAGGACTTTTCATAGCCACAGAGGAGAAGTCAATGCCTGGCTTCAAAGCTTCAAAGGACAGGCTGACTCTCTTGTTAAGGGCTGATGCAGCTCATGACTTTTGGTTGAAGCCAGTGCTCATTTACCATTCTGAAAATTCTAGGGCCTTTAAGAATTGTGCTAAATCTACTCTGCCTGTGCTCTATAAATAAAACAACAAAGCCTGAATGATAGCACATTTTTTTGCAGCATGGTTTACTGAATATTTTAAGCCCACTGTTGAGACCTACCTCTTGGAAAAAAATGATTTCTTTCAAAATATTACTGCTCATTGACAATGCACTTAGTCACCCAAGAGCTCTGATGGAGATGTACAAGATTAATGTTGTTTTCATGCCTGCTGACACAATATTTATTCTTCACCCCATGGATCAAGGAGTAATTTTGACTTTCAAGTCTTATTATTAAGAAATACATTTTGTAAGGCTATAGCTGTCATAGGTGGTGATTTCTCTGATGGATCTGGGCAAAGTAAATTGAAAACCTGGAAAGGATTCACCATTCTAGGTGCCTTTAAGAATATTCATGACTTATGAGAGGTTAAAATATCAACATTAACAGGAGTTTGGAAGAAGTTGATTCCAAACCTCATGAATGACTTTGAGGGGTTCAAGTCTTCAGTGGGGGAAGTAACTACAGATGTGGTAGAAATAACGTGAGAAACAATTAGAAGTTTAGCCTGAAGATGTAAGACGTGAGTGAATTGCTGCAATCTCATGACAACTTTAACAGATGAGGAGTTGTTTCTTATGGATTAGCAAAGAAAGTGGTTCTTGAGGTGGAATCTACTCTTGGTGAAGATGCTGTGAACATTGCTGAAATCACAGCAAAGGATTTAGAATATTCCATAAAATTAGTTGATAAAGCAGCAGCAGGGTTTGAGAGACTTGACTCCAATTTTGAAAGAAGTTATACTGTGGGTAGAATGCTAGCAAACAGCATACATGCTACAGAGAAATCTTTCATGAAAGGAAGAGTCAATTGATGTGGACAACAACATCACTGTTGTCTTATTTTATGAAATTGCCACAGCTGCTCCAAACTTCCGCACCCTGGTAAGTCAGCCATCAACATCAAGGTAATATCCCCCACTAGCAAAGAGATTATGACTTGCTGAGGGTTCAGATGATTGTTAGCATTTTTTCACAATAAAGTATTTTTTAATTAAGGTGTATACATTATTTTTTAGACAAAATTCTATTGCACACTGAATAGACTACAGTATAGTGTAAACATAACTTTTATATACACTGGGAAACCAAAAAATTTGTGTGACCCATTTTATTGTGATATTTACCTTATTGCAGTGGTCTGGACCTGAACCAACATCTCCGAGGTATGCCTGTATATACCTCTGCATATATACACATATATGTATATGGGTGTATGTATATATTTGTATATATACACCTATATATGTATACAATCATGTACCTCATACTGGTCAACAAAGGACCACATGTACAATAGTAGTCCCCCAAGATTACTGTGTATTACCATATTTTACCTTTTGTATGTTTAGATACACAAATACTTCACATTGTGTTACAATCGCCTACAGTATTCAGTACAGTCACCTGTCGTGCAGGTTTGTAGCCTAGGAACAGTAGGCTAGACCATATAGCCTCGTGTGTAGTAGGCTAGACCATATAGCCTAGTGTGTAGTAGGCTAGACCGTCTAGGTTTGTGTCAGTGCACTCTATGATGTTCACACAAAGACAAAATCACCTAAAGATGCGTTTCTCAGAACGTTAAACACATGACTGTGGATATATTAAAAGAGAAAGAGAGAGAGAGAAATATGACAGGCTGGACTCTAAAATGGTAACAGTGCCTAACTGTGGGTGGTGGGATTTAGTTCATTATTATTATTATTATTTAGCTACAAAAGAAATGGGAGCTTCTTGAAAAAATGCAAAGGTTACCATAGCACAGCCTCTTGGGGCAGACACTGCTGGTTGGCTGACCCAGAACTCATTTTTCCCCTCTTCCTCCCCCAGTAGCTTCCACTCTTGAGACTGGAAAAGGAAAATACTTTCCCAGCTTTCCTCGCAACTAGGGTGGCCATGTGACACGATTCACACATGCCACAATTCACAGGTGACACAACTCACTTCACAATTCACATGTCACAATTCACACGTGACATGTGCATTGTGGTAAGGCAAAGGGAGAATGTGTGGGGCCCAGGGGAATCTAAGAAAGCTTTCTACTCTGACATCTGGTGGCATAGCGGCCATCACTCCGCCACTGAGGTAACGGGCATAGAGAAAACCAAGAGCCCAGAGATGCCGGGCTTCCAGCCTTGCAATCAACGCGAGCGGAGGTCTAACTGCCGTCTTCCTGTTATGTGAGTCTGGGATTCAAGTTCTGATGGCCCAAATCATTCCTAACTGGTTAGGAATAAAAAATAAAATCTCCTTTCAACCCTTCCACCAACCCAATTTCCCAGAGTTTACAGCATTTTTATCTCTCTCTGTCTCTCCACACACACATACGTGCACACACACGTGTGTATATGCATTAATACATGTGTATATGTGCCTATATTTATCTAACTTGTTTTCTAAAAATGGAAATATATATTTAAATTGTTCTTCCTATAACTTGTTTTTATTTAAAAAGTAATAGCATGGTTATCTTTGTTGGTTCATGGAGCTCTGTCATATTCTTTTTTAACAGCTTTATTAAGATACAATTCACATAGCAAACAATTCCCCCATTTAAAGTGTGAAATTAATGGTTTTTTTTTTGGTATATGAAGAATTATGTAATCATCACTATAGTTGACATTAGAACATTTTCATCACCCCTCCCCAAGAAAACACTGTATCCACGAGCAGTCACTTCCCATTTTCCCTCAACCCTTAAGCCTTAGGCAGCCACTGTCTTATTCTTTTTAACAGCTGCTTGGTTTTCTGTAGTACGGAAAGTACAATGGCAGCCTGGACTCAACATAATTCAATCATTTCTCTACTGATGACTATATAGGTCACTTGCAGTTTTTCATCATTGCAAATAATGCTGCGATGAACATCCTCATATACTTCCTCTTTTATGCTTTATTACATTGCTTAACTTTTCTACTTGCATACATTTCACCTTTAGAATCAGGGAAAGGGACTGATTTACACTAGGAAATGCAGGTTGTGGCCTGCAGAGAGGAGGAGAGACAGCTCAACTGGGGGCTGGACCCAGCATGGTCTCTACCTGCCAAGGAAGGTGTATGTTCTGGAACAGGCTGCATGAGCCCAGGGGCAGAGGTGCCATTTGGTAAGGGTCTACCCAGAGGGCCACTGTGTTGTAGATGGTCTTCTAGGATGGGGCTGCTTCTAATTTTCACAAAGACAGGGTCTTGGGAGAAAGTAGTGGAACATGGAATTGGTTGATTGAGGGTTTAGGGACAGTTTGGGGCTCTCTCAGGATCTTACAGGCCATAGTAAGAATTATGGATTTTATTCTGAGAGTGACAAATAGCCATCAGAATCTTTTAAGTAAGGAAGTAGTATGATCCGATTTTTATTCTGAAGAGATCACTCTGGTTGTTGTGTGAACAACTGACAGTGAGCAAGCAAAAGTAAAGGTGAGCGATCAGTCAGAAGGCTATTATGGTGGTCCTGGGTAGAGATGGAGTCAGTCTCAGAGAGCTCAGAATTTAGGGAGAGTGACGACATGTACATGTTAGGATGCTGCAAGGTAAAGAGGGATATATGGCATAAAACAATAACATAAAATGCTATTGAAATTCAGAGGTGGAATGGATTATTTTCACCAGGTCAGGAGGGGCCTGGTGATTAAGGCTGAAGTTGGGCCTTGAAGAAAGTGTAGAAAAGAACTTTTGGAAGTAGGGGGCTGGGGGGAAGTCGGGTGGGTAGATAGAGGTATTTAGAAGGCAAGAACATCTTAGAATCTGTAATATTTACCACTCAGTCCTAAGGCACCAGGCACTAAGCAGGGCTCTTTGACATGAGAAGGTCCCAATCTCAGACTGGGGACCTCAGTCCTGGGCTATTCTGTTGAAGGCCCAGGCTTTGAGTCCCACAGTCATTATCTTCCACAAATGAGGCATTTCATTAAGTCACTGTAGTGGGCTGAATGGTGGACCTCAAGGACATATTTACTTCCTAATTCCCAGAACCTGTGAATATTACCTTATATGGCAAATGAGTGAACATCACCTTATATGGCAAAAGATGTGATTAAGTTCAGCATCTTGGGAAGAAGAGCGTTTCCTGGATTATGCAGATGGGCCCTAAAAGCAATCACATGTATCCTTATAAAGGGGATGAAGAGAGATTTGAAATAGACACACAGAGACACAAAAGAGGAGAAGGCAAGGTAAAGACAGAGGCAGAGGTTGGGCCGTAGGCCCGGGAGTGCTGGCAGCCACCAGAAGTTGGAAGAGGCAAGGAACAGATTCTCCCCCACAGCCTCAGAGGGAACATGGCCATACTGACTTCAGGTTTCTGGCCTTTGGAACTATGAGGTAATAAATTTAAGTTGTTTTCAGCCACCAAATTCGTGGTAATTTGTTACAACAGCCACAGGGATCTAATACAGCCACATTTATGTGAATGCATTATTTGGAAAAGTTTGAGATGCTTTGGCTTATTATGTCACCCAGCCCAAGGGAAATATCTGCCCATTTTACAAGACCCTTTTGGAAACTCAACACCTTAACTCACAAGTGTACCCTTAGTGGAAGGATTGCAAGATACGTCAGGTGAGGAGAAAGGGATTTTGAGTCAGGAACAGGAGACTAACTTAGTGCCATTACAATCATAACCTTGAGAACACTTTTCCTCATGAGTACATTCTCCTCCAGTGAGTTTTGGTGGGTCTGAAGCCTGGGTTAATCACATGACCTTGAGCAAGTCATTGGCGGGTGCGCCATTCCAAATGTTTATCTCTAAAATGGAGGAACTAATTCTTACTTCAAAAGTAGGATTTGAATATTAAAGAGAATAGTACATGCAAATGTGTTATGTAAATTGTAATGTGTTATGAATTCAGTAGCATTATTACTATTATTTTCTGTGCATGAGACCTTGAAGGTTTCAGATGGAGGAGACAAATGACATCCTAGGTTGGATGCCTGTTACTGCACTAGCTTTTTGTGAAGATGAAACAAGGGCAAAGTAATTACTGCCATTTATGAGGGCAGACTGAGGAATGATTATATATTAAAGAGCCTATGACAGTCCTGGCACATAGTAGGTACTCAATAAATGATAGCTGATGCTAAATTGGGTTTCCATTGGGCCCTGCAATTTCTACTTTAATTCTACATTAGGCCTATTCTATTGCTTAGCAAATTACAAAGGACTGTGAATGGAATCCAATGATTCTCCTTCTGTTGCTTTTCTGTAGAGCCCATTTGAAACAGTAAGTACCCGCTTTGACTAAGATTAATAACCAGGCACAAGTTTCCCCTGCTGACCGCCCAGTTCATGACGTGGCTAAATTAACAAAACCAGGGATCTCTGTATCCTGGTAGCTTGATCTTCCGTGATGGTTCTGGGGAAGGAGAGTGGTGTCTGCCCCCCTCCAGAGGCATTGCTCAAGCATCCTTTTCTCCAAGCACAGGAGAGGAAGGGCCGCAGGCAGATCCTCCCAACACTGGCGCTTTGTAAGTTAATTATCATCTTAGGTAGCTGGCAGTCCTCAGCTTTCCTCGGGGCCTCTCTAGACAGTGCCACAGAGCTGCATCAATTATCTCAGTAATACCTTTTATTATTCATCTTCAAAATATCCAGTTACTGGAAGTTAAACTCCAACTTCATGACATATCACATGACCTGCATACAGGAGGGGAGGCTGGATTTCCTGGTTTGAGGGAAAGAAAGGCTTGCAGTTGGGTGCTCAGTGATTCAGAGGAGATCATTTTGGCACAACTCGTAGTTTTTTTAACAGGCAGAACATGGAAGCAGCCTTTAGTGAAATGCACGATCAATTTATAAGGGAAAATAAAATACACCCCACTGATGCGTTTCAAGAGTAATACATTAACTGTGTCCCTAACAATGATCCTAAGAAGGAGTTCAGATTCTAAAACTAGAGAGTGCTACGTGCCTGTTTACATGGGAGAGGCAGGAGGAGGTGAGAGAGACAGAGGCATTATCAGGAGCAAGGTAAATGAAGGTTGATAACAAGGGCATATGATACCAGGGGATGAGCAGCCCACACGAGGTCCAGTGCACAGGGAGAAGTTGGATACGATGTGGTAAATGCAGGAAGGTTTTGTGGAGATCATGGCATTTAAGTGCTTCATTTGAAAGATGGGGAAAGTGTTTCCAGCTGAAGCTAAGGTGAGCACGTAATAATGAGACTCTTGTATGTGAAAACAAGAGCACACGTAGGACAATACAAGGCCTGTCAAGGAGTTTTTCAATCTTATGATTCAAGGATTAATATACAGATCATTATATATGGCTAATTATTAATTTAATTCAGGGCTGGGCAGGCAGACCAGAACTTGCCCATAGGGAAAGCTTTAAAAATTCCTATGCATAGACACATGTGCATCAAGGATTCATTGAATAAAAAGAAAATTGTTTGTGAGATTAAACCCAAATTTAAAAGTGGAGCCACCTGGCACAGACCCCACATGGGTGTATACAAAGTCAGTTCTAACTCAGGTGCCAACCCTGTCCATAGACCTTTCCAGCACACAGCATCAATGTAGCAATAAAAGCACAGACTCCAGATCTGCAGGGGAGATCAAGGCAACCTTGTCCAGCCCCTATGCTTCAAAGAGAGATCTGAGATTCCTTCTGTAGGGACTGAGGTCCAGAAAGTGACTTGCCCAAGTACATATTATTTATAAGTGGCAGAGCAGGAGTTGTACTCCAAGTTCTTAGCTTTACGCAGTGGTCCATCTTTCCACTTCAGCAGTCACGTCTCCTCCTGCCTGTAGGAAGCAAGGATTTGAGCTCATCTCATTGTATCTGAGAAGAGATGTCCCTGGAAGAGAAGTACAACTACCTGGCCCAACTCATCAATAGGTGGCTGCCCCAGAAGCGTCTGCAAATTAGGTCTTGGCACTGTTTCAAAAAACTGTCTCCCCCATAACCTCATTTGATCCCACTATTCTAGTGATTTCTTACAGTTTTTCCTGAAAATTCTCAAGAAATGTTGGCTAAAATTCATATACCTCCAGAGGGATAGTCCATTAGGTAATTATTGGCTATTATCTCCTTAGAATGGCTGAGGCAATCAGATATTTTTAGTGGCCGGTAGTGGTAGCTAGTAGGTGGACTGTAACAGATGTAATACATGGAAAAGAGGATTTGAAATATTTTTAACAGCAGAGCCTGTTTTCCAAAATATATTGTGAAACTCTAATCTAGTAACATTTACTTATTATAAAGTTTATCAACTGGGTCAATGAGATTGCTTCAGAGAATTTTTAATTGGGGATTGGGAAGGGCAGCTGCAGCCCCAAGAAAGCACAATATTTAACATGTGTCTGTACAGTCCCTGAACTGGTACTGTATACCCAGTTCTAGTCTCATCTGGAAAGCTCAGATCCAAAGCCAATGGTTAGAACAATCTCTCCTAACTGGTTGCACACACCAAAGAATGCTCATTTGATTGTCCATTGGGGAGGGAGGAGACAATATTAAAACTTCTCCTATTATTGTTAATCTCATCTTTTAAATTTCTATTTTTGTATGTTTTGTATGTAATTAATTTATATATGCAACTTATAAATAAATATTCAGGTATTGAGGGATTGCTCAAAAATTTTCATTTGGAGGATGAATGTAGCACGTGTAGAGCTAATTTGAGGCCTTGTCCAGGACAGGGAGAAACCTGAGTGAAGCCACAGAGGGGAGCCTGGTGGAGGCAGGTCTGGGCTTGTTGAGCCTGAAGCGTATTCAACTTTGGGGTCCCTCTTTAAGAAAAGGCATGTGAAACTGTGAGTATGAACTTAAGTGTGGGATTGAATACACAGTTAGCATGAGAAAAGAAATCATAGCATATTACTGGAGGTTCATGATTTGAGCTTTTTTCTTCAGAGATTTGTTAAACAGGTTATCAGAAATATAACCTAGAAATGACTGCTAATGGCAGCCTGACTTCTCTTCCCCAGGCAGGACACCCTGGAACTCCCAGCAACTTCCCTCCCAAGGCCCCCACTGAGTAAGAGGCTGAAGCCACTTGTGACCACCAGCTACTTAGGGAGTAGAAGAGAATGGGCAAAGGGGAAGGAATAGGGTTTGAAGAGAGGTGGAGGAAGGAGGTACAGACCCATCACCCAGGAACCCCTCTAGCACTGGCAGATGCTTGTCCTTACTTGCATGAATTGAACGTTATCACTGACTTCTAGTTAAAAAGGTTCTGGGTCAGTGCCATAAAGAGGTTCAGCACGGAGACTGGAGTCCAGCAGAACTAGTTTCCACTCTAGGATGACCAACTACCCCAGTATGCTGTGATTGAAAGTCCAGGACACTCAGGTTTCCCAGTCGGTCCCACATTCCCAACCAGCTCTACTACTTTGTAACTACAAGACCACAGGCAGATTGGCCATCTTGCTGAACCCACATGTTCTCATCTATGAAATGGGACAGCAGGGGTGCCACCTGACCATTCTTTTGAACACAGGATGAGATACTCCCCAAGGGAGGATGTGAGGGAGGGGGAGAGAAGGCAGCGGTGGCAGAGAGGAGCTGCTGTGTGGTCTGGTGCTGTGGGGACCTTTGCCAGCTTCTGCCCAACCTCTCTTGGGGGGTCAGAACTCAACCCTTCCCCTGACTTTCAGCATCATGGTTTAGTTGAGAGAGAGAGTGCATCTGTACCTCTGAATTTTCATATCACCTTTTATTTGCAGGCAGGGAATATTTCTCCAAAGTGCTTCTCACTTCCAGGAAGGAGTGTACACTGCATTGTCCTGCCAGGTCCTTGGATGAAAACACAGAGGAAACCACATGAACTCCGCCAACCTTTCTGACATTCCCCATCTCTGATGTTAAGTGCTTTTTGTGTTTGTAGGAGGCCAAGGGAGTATAGATGCTTTTTAAAAAAAACAGAAAGAAAGAAAAAGGGGAAAGCATCCAATTCAGAGACTAAGACATAAGAGTAAAAAAGCAAGTTATCCATGAGCAAGTCTGCGTGATATAGTCGAAAGGGCATGGCTTTCTTTATTATTTATTCATTTATGTATCCAGACCGCAGGACTGGAATTCCACTGCACCCAATGAGCTGTATGACCTCAGACAACTCAAACTTTCTTGAGTTTTGTTTCCTCATTCATAATGTGAAAAAAAGAATACCCTCTGCATAGAGTTGTTGGGAAAATTAAATAAATTTGGTAATATAAATAAAGCACTTAGCATAGGGCTTGGCTTTTTTTTCTTTCTTTTTTTTTTTAAGAAAAGTAAAATACAAACACAGAAAATCCTTGGACTTTCATGATGGAGCATTCAGTCAAAACAACAGGGCTCAAACCTGTCTTTTTTTTATGTAAGCAAACTTATAATAAAGCATACATACCACTTTCCAAAATGTGTATTAAAAATTGAACTGAGGAGGAAGAAAATACTCATGTACACTTAATTTCACTTATTAAAGGGATTTCTGAAAAGAAGACTATGTGGATTATGGGTGGGAAACAGTCAGAATTATCCCCAAAGGGCATGTGCCTGTGTCCTGGGCTGCTGGAGGCCCCGTGCTCTGGAGCACTTTGCAAAATACCCTCTCAAAACTCCCTCTGTGCGTGCTGTCTGCAAAAATTCCCTAAGAAATGACATGTGAATAAGAGGCAGAGAGTTCTAAGTGTTGAGATCTCAGGTGTGGAGAACCATCTAAGGATTTCAGGCCACCCCTTATCAGCACTTTAAAATCTGGGTTTAAAACATGTGGTACCACTGGGTTAAGGAGAAACATAGCTGGTAGAGGTTTTACAGGTTATTATTGAATGCTTTCTCACTCTCCTTGTGCCAAATTGGAAACCAGAAACTACTAGAATATTCATGCTGAACTGAAGGCTATAAAATTCATCCTCCCGAAGATTGGCAGAAGATGTGAGAACACTGGAAACAAGGCTCAGTGAAACTTGAGGAGTTTATAGTCATGTGTGCTGCATCCAAATGTAGCTTAGGCATTTGGGGGCTGAGTATTTTATGGAGGACACTAAAGGTCTAAAACCCTTCCCTGAGGTCCAAGTAGTAAGTGGACTTATGATTCCCATGGATTTAGATGGAATCAAGAGGCAAGAAAAAACACTTTGGAATGTGGAAATTGTCTGATATGAGGGTTGCTATGGGTAGACAACAAGCTGCAACCTTCCCTTTCAGTGGCTCAATACCAAAGGGCTAACGACTGACCCCCCAAATTGGAAAAAAGTTTGGGCTCACTTCCTTTCTCCTCTGGATGGAGTAGATAATGGGGGCGGACAGGGATAAGTGGAGAAAACAATGGGATGAAAAGAGTGAGGGAGGACGCTGGAGAAGGGGACAGAGCGAAGTGAGACTCGCAGGAAGAGTGGGGTAGGAAGAATGTGGATTTCAGGTTTATGGTTTGGGATTTTCAAGTGCACAAACGAGCCGCTGTTTTCACCTTCCATTGGCACCCAAGGGAAATCCATAAATAGCCTTAATTCTGAAATAACTACTGCACAGGGAGCAAGTGTCAAATACTTTAGAACCATGTAGATCAAAGATGCTGACCTGGGTGGCAAATACCAGCAAAACCAGGGCAGGCTGAATCTGTCTACTATCTGCCAGGTTTAGAGCCCTTATGCGCTTCCTCCAAGTGTCACCCAACTGTGCATGCCTTGATTCCCCATGCATGGGGCAATGATGAAAGCCTTCCAATTCATTTTTTTTTTTTTTGAGATCCTCCTGCTTCGGCCTCCCAGAGTGCTAGGACTACAGACGTTAGCCACCGTACCAGGCCCCCAGTTAATTTTAAGGATGAAATAACTCAAGCCCTTTGGTTACCTGATGCTCCATATTCTTTGATGTCCATCAGCTACTTTCTAACATACTATGCCCCAACAATTTGGCTCCATTCAGCTATTAATAGTAAAATAAAACATCCCTTTCCTTAAAGTAAACATTCTCATGGGGATGATCGAAAGGTAGAATAAGATAAGGAGATGGTTAATTGTATTTATGAGTCCCACACACAAAGGACACTCTACTTTGGAGTCCTTTCAGCTCTGCCAGAACCTAAAGCAATGACACTTCCATGGAATAATTTACAGTCAGAGTTTTCCTTTAAGTGACTCACTCATTAATGAGTACTCAGTTGCAATAGAAAATAAAAGTAGAAAATAAATCAATAATATCCTATGTGATTTCCTCTTGAGATTTCTACTTAAGTCTCTGAATAAATTTTCAAGTCACAAAAGCATTCACTTTTCCATCTCTGCCAACAGATTTGACTAGACAATATACACCAGCACTATTTAAAAATCAACAAAATACAGCTGGGCGTGGTGGCTCACGCCTGTAATCCTAGCACTCTGGGAGGCCGAGGAGGGAGGATTGCTTGAGTTCGGGAGTGCAAGACCAGCCTGAGCAACAGTGAGACCCCATCTCTACTAAGAATAGAAAAATTAGCTGGGCGTGGTGGTGCCTGCCTGTAGTCCCAGCTACTCGGTAGACTGAGGCAGGAGGATGGCTCAAGCCCAGGAGTTTGAGGTTGCAGTGAGCTACGATGATGCCACTGCATTCTACCTGGGGCAACAGAGTGAGACTCTGTCTCCAAGACAAAAAAAATAAATAAATAAAATTAAATTAAAAAGTAAAAATCAACTAAATAAAATAATAAATCAATAAAAATGCACTTGGTATAAACAATGACAAAAAGGATAAAGACTCACATGTTCCATTTGCCTTGTAGAGAAATATTTGAAATCGGAGCCGACATTCATCCTTTGGGGTAAACATTTCTAGACATTCTGTTGTTATTAGCCAATGCAATCTTGAAATCTTGAAATACTTTAGCAATAGATAATACCATGGACATTGGATAAAATGCTAACTCAGCCTGACATAAAAGGTGATCGCCAGCTACCCCAACCTGTGCCTTTTTTTTAAACAATCCTACCATATGTGCGTATCACCTGCTCACCTGCTGCAGCCAGGCTGGTTTATGCATCATTCACACTGCCCGAGCCTGTCTGGACTCTTCCTCTGCTCATTTGCTCAGGCTCATCCCCACTTAGTAGGCCCTTGTGCTTCCTTCTCTGCCTTCAAAAGCCAGTTCCTTTTAGGGCCACTGCCAATTGCACATCCACCAACTTTCCTGAATGACTCAACATAAACTTAGCTCTCCTTCCTTCCAAACGAGTATATTTCTGGTCAGGATAATTCATTTGGAAGAAGAAAAAAAGAATAAAACATGTACTTTCTTGCCTTATCTCTCTAAACATTATTCTTTGTATAGGTATGTCTTGTCCCACCATAACAGAGAAAATAGACTGAAAATGGGTAAAAATGTTTTCTGTCTCTTCAAAATCCCCCTTACTCTTTTTGAGAACTGAAACTTATATCCCTGCTTCAGGCCAGTGGTCAGGAGGGGCAGGGGAGTGTCCTTTGTTCTTTGTGTCACAGGAGATGGCTCAAGGGAATTGTCCCGGCTGTGGTCACGAGATGGTCTTACCTGAAGATGACATGAATCAGAACCTTTAAAAGCTCTGTACTTCTGCTCAGAAGCAGGACGTTGGTACTTTGAGATGGGAGTCTGCCAACCTCCTCATTTTCTGGCAGATTAATAAACTCCTCTTTCCTTTTCCTCAAAACACTTGTTCTCATTCTTCTGTTTTGGCCTCAGGGACAAGTGCTGAACACACCAACCACCAGCACTGCCTAAAGTTCCAGGGATAGGAATCACATCCCTCACTGAATTCAGTTCTGCTGACTAGCTGTGTCTACACAAAGCAACGGAACGAGTTTAAGGGATATTCATGTGAGATCTGGATAATACTCTATCTTGGACTTAAACTCTGGCTGTATCAAGAAATACTCATAAATGTCAGTCCATAAGACCATATTCGCCAACACAAGAATCATGATCAATTAGGTGGAAATTATGAAGAAATAGACCTTGAAACTGTCCTTCTACTAAACAAGCCGATATAGACTTTGATCATTCTTCCACAGCTTTTCTTTAGTCCAATAAAATCTTCCCGGCAGGACATAAAATCCACTGTCATTTCTAAACTTATAGCTTATTATAAGTCACTTATTAGAACTGTACAGATAAATTTGCTGTCTCATATTGCGCGAAGCATTTTAAACCAAAGAGATCACTGCAATTACTAGTCTGTGTTTGTAAAAGCAGAAAAATAACAGTAGTGAAGTTTTGCTATTGGCATTTCTTTGAAGGACCCAAGACTTGCTTATCATTTGCCATTCTAACGACTACAGATTACTTTTGTATGCTCGGGTTTTTGTGTGCTTGTCTTCTACATTTGTGGGTTTGCTTCAGCAGATTAACAAGACGGGAAATTTAAAGACAAGCCACGACTGGACTTGATGGCAGGAGGCTTCGTGAACACACCCAGGCAAAAGCCTTCATTGTCCTGTCTGTCACCTTCCTCTCCACAAGCTGCATTCCATGCCATGTCCCTTTCTCTGTGAATTTGCCTTAGTCTCTTTACACAGCGAGGGCGCCTCTTGCTCATCACCACTTTCCAGGTTCGGAGACGTGGCCTTGGCCGCAAAGGTCTCCATATTTCATCAGGTCTTGGTTCAGCACCGGTTTCAGCTTTTCTTAATGGTGCACTTTACCAGGCAGCTTTTTCATACATCATTAAACAGCAACTATCGTGCTTGTGCCCCTTTCTGATTTACCGCAGATAGTAATGTTTAAGATCACATTAAACTCTTCGCCACTTGAGCTACATCGGAGTCACGAACAGTCAATGGTATTTCTAAATTAAAGCCCCCACAAAGCTCTTGTTACTGAATCGAGTAAGTATCCTCGGTCTTTCCGAGAAGGTGCAACGTTAATGTCAGATAATGAATTTGATAACCAATCTCCTTTTCTTTCCCCAGTGACTTCAGAATCTGAACTGTAAGAACTGTATAAAAAGGCAATAATAAAGTGGCTGCATTGTAAGCCATGGATCTAGAACCTTGTCAATCAGCATTTATTGAGAGCATTATCTGGGAGGGAAGTGGGGAAGTACAAACACACAGGCTTTGCCTTCTAGGAGTTTAAAGCATCTGGGGAGGAAAGAAAACTGTATGAGAAAGCATAGAACAGCACTTCCTTTAGGCAGATGCTTGTGGCTGCACACTAGGGAAATCACTCCAGGTTCCTACCTCTATCTTCGTACTTAACGTTTTGAAATCCTCTGGGAACATAACCTGTCTTCCCCATTCAATTGGAAGCTGCTAGTGAGCAGGGGTTGTTTTATTCATCTTTGCATCTGTCGTGCCTGGTACAGTGTCTGAAACACTTTAGAAACTGAAAAATGTATGTTGAACTAACCCAATCATGGTGGCAGGTGGGATGAAAGGGGGAAAAGCTTGGAGAGTCTGATGTGGGAAGACTTGAGAAGCACTAAGATCCTACCCAGGAAACACTTGCTAAATGCAAATAAATGGATATTTTCTTTTCAACGTTTCTTATCTATAAAATGCATCACCTAACTGAAGAAAGAGAGTACATTTTAAGAAGACAAGCATTCTCACTAGGCAACTGTAATGTTGGGGGATGAATGGAACCAGTTGCAAAATTACATACCTTGTATCCTGGTTTTCCTGTTGAAATGATACTCTTGTAAACCTGAACTCTCTACTCACACAAGAATTTCAATACTTTTTATAAGTCATCCCCTTTATCCCTGACCCATCCAACCAGGCTTCTGAAAACCTGGAAAGAGTCAGTATCTGCAGCTATGTAGGAAATAGGAATTGAAGCTTTATCTTGATCACACACGAGAAAATAAAGCTCTGCTGGAATTACCCAGATAGGTGAGGCTGTGGTTTGAAGTATCCAGATAATAACTTCCAAAGTTTGTCTTTTTTGCTATGTGTACTGGTTGAGTAAGAGTGACTGAGACAGGGACTTTAGAAACCTTGGAAGATTTCAGGTGATCTGGGGAAAGGGAGATTTTTCCAAAAGACCCATGAGTCTAGAAAATAAGTTGAGAAAGGCCCCTGAGCCTGGTGGAGATACCTCTCAGGAATTTCCAGCACATTCTCCTTCAGAGCATTCTGAATACAAATGCTATGGGTCTACAGGCAAGGAAAATTTCCCTGAAGTGTCCGGTTTTATTATCTTGTGAATTTTGTGTTTTACTCCACATTATATCCATGTGTGTGTCAATATAAGCCCTTCCCTCACCTCCTCCGATTTTTAATCACACTGTGATTAATGCTTCTGTGACATCCTATCCTTGGCCCACTTTGAGCAACAGGACTCTAAAATGTAAATTCTGAGACATGAAACTTCTCTTTTCCCCTACCATTTAGTCGCTAAAGACGTATGGCTTCTCTCCTGAGGCTGTATAACCTCTAACCATGCCCCAAAAATGTGGACATTTATAAACGTCCCATTTCTGCTTTCTCAATTAAATGGCTGTCACTTAGTCATTAATACAGCCAATATTTATTGAGCACTTACTATATGCCAGGTACTGAGCTAGGCCTCAGTTGGGTGAAGAAATAAATCAGAGCATGGGAAACAGACAGCAATGGCTCAGGACAGAGAACACTCTGGACCAAAGTACAGATGTACCACCCCAATCCCCTCAGCAGGAGACCTTTGAAGCCACTAAGCCTTGGCAGTGGAATCCATTCACTCCCACCTCCAGCCCTACTGCACTCAGAAAGATATAAAAATATAGGTATAATTTTCAAAGAATGGGGAAGAATTCATAGATTTTTTAAAGATATGTAACACCTCCATTCAAACACAATTTTATGAATTTCCCCAGGTGGTTAATTTTATTGACTGGTGCTTGGTGGCATATTTTCTTTCCTGACACTTCTGGGACTATCAGAAATATGGTCCTCTTACCACACAGATTTATAATAGGAAATTTGGCGGAAGAAAATACTATACAGAAAGTGTAGCCAGCAGCGTTCCGTGGAAGTGGGGGGAGAAAAGATATCCATCCTTTTCACTGTTTCTACCCCAGTGCTTTTTGTGGCTCCATAAATATTTATGTATAGTGCATAGCCAATTCCTGGTCTACGTCAGTCTGTAAAGTTATTTACTTAACATATTCGAAAAGCCTGGGGTTGTGCTTCTTCATGCTTCAACTCATGCTTTGCAGCTGAATTGCAAAGGTGGCCTCTTGGGTTCTCACTCAGGTTGTCCAATCATCACCAGCTGGTACCTGGGTGCTTACACCTTTTGTGAGCTCTATGGGACCTCCTGTTATCATGAAGGAGTGGGTGGGTTCTTCTCACCCAGACAGTCCAGTCCACAATCCCTCTTCAAAAACCATTTCCAAGCCCATTAGAAAGCTAGAGTGAAACACACTTGATTTTTTTAAAAGCTCATCATTTTCTCCTTTTCTTTTCTCTTGAGTCATTTGCCATATCCCTTGAGCCTTTCAAGAGTCTTGCTGTTTTTAAACTTTCCATTCTCCGTTTAGTATATTTCTGTATTATGCTCTTTTTATACACTCGCATGATGATTAACAATGTTATTATCACATTCCATTAATTTAACAGACGTGCATGGAGTGTGTGCAGCATGCAAGGCCCTGTGTTGAGAAGAGTGGAAGATACAATGATGAGCAAGGCTACTATGGAAGCCACTCTCAGGAAACCACCTGAGGAGACAGCCGTGCACATTCCTAGCTGAGGCCTAACAAGCCAGGACAGTGTAAATTCATGAAAGTCTTGGTGACACCAATAAACAAGGGGTTATATCCATCTGGAATGGTTGCAGACTGTTTGACGAGCTGAAACTAACACTTCCCATGAACAGTGGATCCGAATTTGACTAGGAAAGGGGGATGGTTGGGAATAGCATTCCCAGGAGAAGGGAAGTGGTGGGCAGAGACATTGGGGCAGAAGAACCCAGGATATATTTTGGAGTTGATGAGTTATCTTTTGTGGATGGAGAATATCTGGAAGCTTTAGTCACAAACAAACCTGGGAGGGTAAGTTACAGTCAATGGAGCACCTATGAGGCCAACCAAGGGAATTAAGAATCAGAGCTCTGGAAGAGTCCTGAGTAGGACATCTGGGTGTGGGGAAAGTCCTTCCCCACATGAAGCATGGCATGCAACCCAGAAAGAAAGTCACCTGATTTGTCTGCTACAGAATATTCAACTGGCTTGAGGAAGCTAGAGATTTCTCCTCCCCTTAAATTCAATCATTTAGCTAACAATGGCTATCAGTTTATGAAGAGATTCTTCAAAACATAAAGGACTTGATGTAGAAGTAAGATTGGCCAGGGAACTATGCAGGATTGCCACATTCCTGCTAATACATTCTGTTCCTCATACGCACACAGCTGAAAAAAAAAAGAGACTCTACTCTCTGTCTAGGAGGGGTGGCTTCAAAACACAGACATTTTAGAATTATTCTTCCTTCATGTTGTAAAATATTAAGTATTATTTTTGAAAATCCATCTTTCTTTCCAGATTCCAATCTCTCAGTCTTCCTTTTGGATTTTTCCATTTCCTCCACCAAAAATGATCATCTAGTAAACAAAGTACAACATGGGCAATCTAGAACCTGCAGAGAATAGTGAAGAAAAGAAATAGAACCTGAAGACAGAGGAAGAAAGTGAAATGGATGCTGCAAGCTCCAAGAAAATGTAAACATTTGGTGTTTGGCAAAAAATATCCCCTTGTAACTAGATGTAAATTTTACTGGAAAGGATCCCACTGAAGCAAGCCTTCTGGGTTTAGAACCGGTGTGATGCTTTTGAGCCTCTGGACCTTCAAATTTCACTTGGTCTTGACAATCATAAGCTCTGAGCTGCTGCACATTGTGTTATCTTATTCCCCTGGTTGTCCTAGAAACAGAAAAAGAATTTCTTTCAAACGAGAATTTTTATTGTTTTCATCACCCGAGCTTCAGTCGGGCTATTAAAAAAGACTCTCTTTTATGAAATTTCTCTTAGAAAACAATGGATTATAAGATAAGAGGAAATGACCTCAGGCAAGTGAAAAAATACTGGTAAAGCTATGAGAAAACATTCCAGAAGTTTCTCTAGATGTGTGTTCTGTCAAAATTCAACTACGTTCAGTCTTCCCTTTCTTTACTGCTAGGCAGCAAAACTGTGGGATGGATAATTTCTTATCTAACATTTATCATTCTGAACGAGGAAGGGTCTACTCCTCCTTCACTTACATGACTGTCATAACAGGCATGACTTGACCCAGTCTTCTGTAAACAACTCCCTTCTCCTAGCCAAAGAAGCTTAACCTTTGAGAAGAAACCAATATATTGCTTTTTGCCATTTGGAGAACATAAAGCAGTATACCTGCCCCAGCTGCTATCCAAACCATAAGCGAATTTGCAGTGCTCTTTGGGGGTGAACCAGAGAGTTTGGCAGAAGGGAGAAAAGAGATGGCAGGGGAGACCCTGAATCATTCCCTGAGCTTTGTCCTCATTTGACAAACAAATGTTTAATTTTGGAATTGGTCCTGGGCTAGCTTGATTGTCGGGGATGGGGAGAAGAGCCTAGTGTTGCTCTGGGGAAGCAGAATGTGTCCACAGCTGCTAGTAACCCGAATCACCCCACATAGAAACATAAATACAAAGTCAGGTCCAGTGCCCCCTGGTGACCTTCCACCCACCATCCCAGGCCCTGACGGAGGAAGAGGACCCAAAAGAGAAGATTGCCTTCTTATGAGAAGTAGAAGTCATGAAAAGAGGAAAGTGAGTACCCCCCAAAGTTTCCTGCTCATTGCTTCTCTTGCAAAGGATTGGCATTGCTCTGGTGTTACATGTGACCTGCCAGCCTTGCGTCACACCTCCCGGGCAATTTCGAGTTCTCCAGGTCACTTTCCCTGTCCGGCTCCTGGGAGACTGATCCTGTGCAAGGAATCTAACCCACAGCCAGGGACTGCAGGGTGGTTTCATTTGTCCCCTTCTGGGCAGCCTTGGACTCAACAGCTTCCCTTACTCTGTCTACACAATTGTTCCAGCTGCCTCTCCCCATTGGGATTTCTCAGAGAGGGATCTAATAATAGATATGTGATATGAAATAAAAGTCCACTTGCTTTTTACCTGAAAGGGCTCACTCATATCTGAGGTAGAGTCTGCTGAAAAATGTCTAACAGCAATAACATCATTTGGAAACAGTGTAAACAACTTTAGCATGATTCCAGAGGAGACTATTATAAAAGTGGGAAAATTCATATATGTGAAATCCAAACAACTGGAAAGCGCAAAGAAATGGTTGGCATGGTGGGGGAAATGAGGAACCTCTTTCTTCCATTTCTGTGCAATGAGAAACATAAATACAGCTGTCCCTCAGTATCCAGGGGGGATTGGTTCCAGGACCCCCCAACGGGTAACGAAATCTGCGAATGTTCAAGTCCCTCATATAAAATGATGTAGCATTTTCATATAACCTACACACATCCTCCTGTATACATTAAATCATCTCTAGATTACTTATAATACCTAAAACAATGTAAATAGTTGTTATACTGTATTGTTTAGGAAATAATGACAAGAAAAAAAAGTCCGTACATGTTCAGTGCAGCGTCGGTTGGTTGAAACCATGGATATGAAACCCATGGATAGGGAGGGCCAACTATACACAAGATGCTGTAGGAAGCCATAAAAAAGGGCAACCTCCTGCAGATATCCTGTGGTGGGGGATAAAAAGGAGGAGCTGCTTCAAAATTAACCCAATACTCTTCCCCTTTTTTGTCTATTTTACAACATGATGATAATTAAGGCCCATAATGAGGACAAAATTGCCATAGAAATCTATAGTAATTTTTGTGCCATCAAATAATAAATTACTTTCAAGACAGTTTCAGCATCTGGCATAACTCCAAAAACCTCAATTGGTGTGTATTTGGTCACTCTTAGAAGTGACCAATGTTTTTAAACTAACCAAAAAACTCCTCAGTTATTTTAGAGAAATAGAAATTGATATTTTCACACACCTGTAGGAAAGTACAGCAAGTAGCCCTCTTGAGATATTTCTAGATTTTCCCACACATCAGGAAGAAAATTGAAAAAGTTAATCCAATAACCAGTTAGAGTCAGTATTTAAGATACTTGATGGTGAAGGTTTGGATTTTTGAAAATGTCTAAATGTGCACAGAATTTTTTGCTTTTTGTGCAGATATCGAGCTCAATTGGTTGGTCTGTGAATTTCTAGTGGTCTTACTGTCATGCCAGAGTCCCTTAGAATTGTTACTGTAGCAATCTGTGCTGTCCTTGCCATTCCAATCTTCTTGGCATACTGGCCCCAGTAAGAGAACAGTCTAATTCTCCCTGTGCAGTTTCTGACTTTGAAGTCACTAAGTGATGTGATCAGAGGAGCGAGCACAGATGAGAAGCAGCTGTCCACGACACAGTCCCAGTGCATTCACAGACATTTCGTGAAATGTCGTATCTGGGAGTGAATTTCTTAGGGCCTCTATTATCTAAAGGTTTGCTCTCCTAGGGGAGTGTAGGATCGTGGTTTCAAGCACGGTCAGGCAGTGGGGAGCATGCATCTGAGATTTTGGGTCACCAAATTGCGATGCGGAGTCAGCATGTTTGTGAATTGCGCTTCAACTCCCATGTCTCCACACATGTTTTTCGGGGACATGTAGAGGTCAATTTTTCCATTTAACTAGATGTTTAGCCAGGTGAACACAAGAGGGAAAAAGGGCTTTCTTTCTTTTAAATCTTTACTTCCTTGGAGAGCCTTCATGCCCATCTCATCTCAGAGAGCCTGTGCCCTCGTCTCCTCCAGTCAGTACCAAACACTCATCATATGGAGCCCTCTTGTTCATTGTTTGCGTTTTGCCTGCTTCCCAACACAGAAATGTAAACTCTCGGACAGGACTGTTTTGTGCACCACTGTATTCCCAACACCTGAACTAAGTGATCAAATATAGACCCCTAGTATAATAGAGAAATCTGCCATTCACACAGATAAGAGAAAAACAGATGGAGGTTTACACATATTTGCTCAAATGGATGTAAAATATCTCTGAGAGCATAATGCATGCTTGATAATATTGGTTGCTTTGGGTGCCAGGAAAGAGGGAGATTTTTCATGAATTTTTATTGTATAGTCATTCACTGCATAGTAACGTTTCAGTCAATGACGAACTGCATATAAAATGGTAGTACCATAAGATTATAATGGACCTGAAAAATTCCTATCATTTAGTGACTTCTTAATGTTCTTGACCCTGTGTAGGTCTAGGCTAATGTGTGTGTTTGTGTCTTAGTTTTTAGCAAAAAAAGTTTAAAAAGTAAAAAATAAAATAAAAATAGAACAAATAGAAAAAAAGCTTATATTAGTAGTCTATTAATAATTTCTTTATTCTAAAGACATAAAGAAAAAACATTTTTGTACAGCCGTACAATAAAGAAAGAAAATATTTTTGTACAGCTGTGCAATGTGTTTGTGTTTTAAGCTAAGTGTTATTACAAGAGTCAAAAAGTTAAGATAATAAAGTTTGTAAAGTAAAAAGATTATGGTAAGCTTAAGCTAATTTATTGTTGAAGAAAGAAAAATTTCTTTATACATTTGGTGTAGCCTAAGTGTACAGTGTTTATAAAGTGTGCAGTACTGTACAGTAATGTCCCAGGTTTTCACATTCATTTGCCACTCACTCACTCAGATATACAAATACTTACCATTGTGTTACAATTGCCTACAGCATTCAGTATAGTAACATGTACAAATTTGTAACCTAGAGCAATAGGCTACCCCATATAGCCTAGGTGTGTATAGTAGGCTACACCATCTAGGTTTGTGTAAATATACTCTATGATATTTGCACAACAGTGAAATTGCCCAATGCATTTCTCAGAATGTATCCCTGATGTTAATTGATACATAACTGTATTTTGAATATGTGATCGTATTAATGATTCAAAGCCAGACGATTAAAGTTTTTTGAAAAAATGGAGTGCTCTATTCTTGAGAACAGAGCTTAGCTTAGATGCCTCTGAAGGGTACAATTATTTTTCCATTATTGTCAGTCTTATGAGCCTTTATGCTCTTTGGTTGTCTGGGGGAGTCCAAATCATCCTATATGCTTACATATTTCACCTTATCATCTTCAAATATTAATCAAATGTAACAATATTAAAAGACTCTGACCCCCAATTCAGATTATCCTATGCCATGAGAGAAAAAAATCGAGTGAACCAATTACATAGGAAAGATGGAATTGCATAATTAAGAACATTCATGATGGTTTTACTGAACAGCATTAAAACAGTCCATTTTCCAATCATTTATTGCTTTTATTGGACACCATCCTGACTTAATAGAATGGTTCTTCTTAACGCTGTTAATTTCTGGAAGAGCTCCAAGGCAAATGAAATCCTGATACTCATGTTCTGGGAATACCAGTTGTGAAATAGTGGAGGTGGGGAGTGTGGGGGAGGTCTTGCTGAAGACCAGTTTCACCCTGAAATCTGACAGGTTGTTTCACACCTCCTCATAACCCAGCCAGTTTATCTCAATGTTTCCTTCCTGGCTCTGGAACGATCGCTCACCCTGAACAAGACGCAGGCAGCCGACTCTGAGAGGATAAGGAGGGAAACTAAAGCCATACAACAGGTCAACTCTTTCATGCTTTTTACTCTCTACTTTCCCCACACAAGGGAGTTGTGCATGAGTTATTTTAGTTCATATAATTATCTCAAATAATTATAATAACATTAAGGAGAAGAATATTAATAGCGATGTCATTACTCTTATGGATAGATCCAATACCTTACCTCAAAAGAGGCCAAGGCTTTTTCATGGATATGACTGGAGTCACCCTTGCCATGGAACAGTACAGTAAGCTGGGTGCAGTTCTTGATGTCACTGCTTCTTAAATGTCCAAATAAAAATCCAATTGTGACCTCAGATCCTCCATCTCTTGCCTACCATCCAGTTCTCTGCTCTTGAATGCATCTTGGGGCATTTAGGTGTGATCCTGGCTAGAAGAGGATGGGGCAAAAACATGCAAAAAGTTCAAAAAAATTCATCACTGAACTATGAATCAGGAAATCTTAGAATGAAAGGAATCAGACTTTTGTGGAAACACATTCAATTTAACCACAATATATCTCTGGGTCTATAACTCTAAACTACAAGTACTCCAGACATTTCTTAATGTATGTGAAAGTTTTGATTGAGACATTGCTAATTCAAAAATGTGTATTCTTTTAGGTAAAGTAGAAGTTTCCTTTTTGTATTCCCTACGGGAAAAAAGATTTGCTTCCCTAATGAGAAGAGCAAAAATAACTTCAAAAGCAACATTAAGAATAAGTGAATTAACTTCTTTCATACACTTACAAAGTACCCATTGACTTATAAGCAACAAATGTGCTTGCTCAGAAGACACTTATAAATCAGAAAACATTTCACTCTATTCACTTAAAAGAAGTAGCACGGCATTAATTTTTAAGGATTCTATAATTAAAACTTTTCTGAATTGTTATAAATGAATGGGGTTTTTACCTAGTCTTACACACATATTATTAATGGAATGTGTGTATATATATGAACAATTTTTAGCTGAGCTCATTTTCTACCCACATCTCAAAATCTTCTCTTGAACACTGACCACACTGAACTCCAATAAAGAAAAGACAAAAAATTAATGTTTTCTCTGGATATATATCAAAAGATTATATTAAAACGAAAAATAAATTACAGTTATTAGATGTTTGGTTTACTCAAGCCAAGTATCTGGTGTCCAAAAATTTTTGAAGGATATCATTCAAGATATTTAGCAACCAATAAAATCCAGGTAACAAACAATGAGAACAGATACTGGCCAGCCTGTAGTTAGTAATTCTCTATTGGCACCTACTTATAAAACATCAGTTCTGATTGTTTGAAACCATGACCCTGCCAAGACACAGCCTAGTTTCTGTCCTTGGCAGGGCACCACTGCAGCGGTATAGTTCCCAGGACTCCCCAGAGGACAATACATTCAGTGCTTCTCTTTATGTACCAAAGGTTAACAAATCACAGACAAGGAAATTGACAAGATTGATGGACATATAAATATTTGTTTATTAAAATGTGCACAGTAGCCATCCCAATTAACCATACAGGTTAATTAAATTGTAAATGCATGTTCTAAGAATTAGATTGATTTTCAAAGTGCTCCGTAGGTGTGTCCACACACCCAAATCAGTTTGAAAAACCATAAGTTTGACTTTTATCAGTCAACCAGTTATTTTCAGATGTCTTCCAAATTAATCTCCTAACTCTGGCTGTAATTTTAAAGCATTTGGAATATAAAAATTAGACTCACCTGATAGTACTACTAAAATCATTTTTAAATTGGTTAACTTCAAACAATTATTATAGGATCCCAGATTTGGAAGAGACCCTAGATTATAAAACCCAACCTCCTGTCCTTTTCAGAAATCCTCTCTCCCGGATTGTGGAGTTAGTCTCTGTTTAACAACATCTGGCTGTGAGGAGCTTACTATCCATCATGAATGCTTTTCTATTAAAAAAATGTTTAACTTATTCTACTTGTATATTGCTTTTATTAATAACTTGGGAGATTTTGTTGGTTGTTTGGGTGTGTTGTTACATTTTGCTCACATTTTTTGTGGCTTGTAAAATGGCTCCTGGAACAGGTGGAAAGCGCATCAAGTAATGAGTACAACAGGCACTCTATGTCCATGGGTTCCGCATCTGAGAGTCAACTAAACACCTATGGAAATTGTAGTTAGGCCTATAGTGGTTGCATCTATACTGAACATGTACAGACTTTATTTTCTTGTCATTGTTCCTTAAACCACACAGTATAATGACTATTTACACAGCATTTGCATTGTATTAGGTATTACAAATAATCTAAAGAGGATGCAAAGTACACAAGAGGATGTGTATAGGTTATATGCAAATACTAATCCATCTTATGTAAGGTACTTGAGCATTCCATGGATTTCGATGTCTTTGGGGGGATCCCAGAACCAATCCCTCACAGAATTGAGGGAGGACTGTGCTTTCTAGCATGCTCCTGGTGGGAGGAATAAGAATAAAAATTTCTTCAGAACACGATCTTCCATGTTCTGAGGTATGTGGCGAAGTAGCGAAAATGAAGAGAAGAAAGTCAACAGATCAACAAATCAATTATCGATGGGTACGTATTAAACTGTCAATGTTCTCAGAATATATTCACTACTCAGTGGAAAACAACTTGGCCTTTAGCATCTACTAATGAGCCTAGCATAATTTGATAGTATTGTTTGGGTACATAGGGCTCTGAACTACTGAGTCTTCAAGAACGGCTAAGGCTTGGGGAAGTGTAAAGTGAGGAAAACTATTCTGGAATCATGTGACTCAAAGATGTGAAAAAATTGAAACTAGAACCCATAGAAGACAGAGAGGAAACCAACTTGCCCAGAATAGAGAATGGGTTGAAGAGGGGAGGGGCAACCTGCATTGCCCAGCATGATCTAAAGATGTGGGTGTGGAGCTAGCCAAGCTCACTGAGGCTTCCAAGAGGTGAGGGAGAATGTGAGCCTTCCATGAGTAAGCATTCTGACATCATTTGTTTTAGAGATGGTATCAATAAAGTAAGACATGACTCACCCTTCTTGGTAAACTCACAAAATTAAACACAGACAAAAATTGTCTTTGCATGCCCATTCTATTCCTTATAAAGACAAAAAGAATGATTCTAAAAGTGGTCATAGCCAAATAATACAAGCACTTTGGAAATTTATCCCGGTCAGTCTTTCTCTCAAAGGAGCAAACTAGACATATTATATATATGTTTGTGTCCCCATACTAACATTTTCAAGTGGCATTTCTAGTCTCAATTTCAATTTCAATGTGAAATAGCGTGCAGTTAAAGGGTTCAGGGAATACAAATATCCAAATGTGAAAAAAGTATATTAATTGAAACACTGGGAAACTTGGTGGATCACTAACTAGTTGCTGGCCATGTAACACGATTTACACATTAATCTGATAGCATGAACTAACATCTCAAGCCTTTTTACTATTGCATTACAATTTCCAGCCAGGTTCTGATTAGTTAAGATAATCTATTTTTATTGTGTAACCTAACCTGTTTTGAATCTATACATGCATGTGTGTTACCTATGTTTTGCACTAATGGGACCACTTCAACAGAAGATTGGAATGCCTAAAACACATTTATCAGATATGACGATACTTCTATTGTCGTCACTCTTTGTCAAATGCCACAACCCACGGGCATTTTGCAAACCATAAAGATTTATCACCCGATTCCCCTATTCACAGTCACTTGGATATTTTGATTTTCAGTTTGATGCCAAGACATCTTCGTTCATTATGTACCATGGATGAGGCATTTGTGCTATGCCTCCTACACATGAGTTTTTTAGGTTTTAGGCCTTCTCTCCACCATAAAATATGAACTGTCATGGACAGTGTTCGGTCTATTTATCTCTGAATTACTGCCCTTCACATTAGAGTTTCCATCAGTTGAGTAGAGGGGGAGAGATGGCTGCTTGTTTGCCCTCAGGAAAAAAATATGAAGCCGAAACCCTGTTAACTGGAAGGGTGGAAGCTGAGCAAGGAAACAGTGTAGTGATGGTAACTAAGTGAATCAAAGTGTGGAGCCGTGGAGCAGGTGACATGCTTGCTCAGGTACTGTCCCTGCTTCTTAGCTCACCTGTGGCCCTGTGCTGCGGACTCATGTCTCCAAATAAACACAGGGTCAGGAGAAGATGAGAAGGAGATCTGATTTACTGATTCCAACCAGCCCAAGACCCATTTAGACAAAAATTGCCATTTTATAGCTTCACAATCTAAGGAGACATTTTTACGTGCAAAAATGTTGGGTAAAATATAATGAAGGATACATAAGGGACTATGAATGTATTCTGCCCCACTGGGGGTTTTAACCAACAAGCCTCCCCAATTATTGTTTAAGCTGAGTTTTTAACCATTCGACTAACTCATCCAGTACTCTTTATGTACTGGCTAGGAGAATATTTTGTCTTTGGTGTTAATACCTCACCCTAAATTGAAGTAAACCTGGCTGTAGGGAGGATACAATTTATGCTGCCTGCCACATTCCCTGGTTGGGTAAGATTTTCAGTTAAAGTCATTCTCCCCACTTCCGTTTTGCCCCAGGGAAGGGAGATCCATGCGCATTCAGCCCTGACAGGTAAGTGCTTGCTACTTATAAAATCCAATAAATAAATTCTAAATAAATATATCTGCAAATCGAAACCATTTTGAGCTACTTAACTGAGTGCAAATCTAGTCCTTTGTACACATATTTGTACAAAGTGTTGCCTGTAATTTTAAAGATGCTTGCCTCTGGGAGGTTTCGTTTTTCCATTGAAGTCCCCTTGATTTACTGTACGCAATATGTTACAGCTTCCTTATTTGCTCCTTTGGGACAGTTACTGACAGTAAATCTCTATTAAAATATTCTTCCATATGGTTGCATGAAAATTTTATTGCAGTGAGCCTGGGGCTGAAGGTCACAGCTGAGTAGCTGCAGTTAAGTATTGCAGTCTATGGACTCGGAGGTACATCTGTTCTGGGAGCTGGAGTAAAATTAGAATTTTACTGTCAATAGCATTTCTCCAAAACTAGTTACATTTGTTTACTGTGGCTGGCTGGGCTTTTTCCTCCACAGTACCTGAAATGCATGTCACCAGGACCTACACCCCTCTCTATCAGGGTGGAAGTTTTAATACAGAATTTGCTGAACCTGAAGGTCACCTGAGAAGTCCCTAATGGATATTTCATTTACAATACATGAAAATTTAATTTTATCTCCTCTAATTTGAATCTATTGCTCGCTCACATTGGTTTTAGCCATAACTCATTGTTTGTTCTAAATGCTTTTTGGATAGCAGATCATACAAACTTAATAAATGCTACCAAAGTACGACTTTTAATATGCATTTCTGGACCTAATGAGCAAATATCAAACAGCAAGTTTTCATTACTTTGTATCTCTAATTGGAGAGGGTGGGATAGATTGGATGCCATTTGGCTGGGACTGGAATGTTATTAGTTCAAGTGCTGGTAGATAACACTCATCCCTGAAAAGATTGGGACAACCAAGGGACTTTTGAAAACATAATTCCACTCTATAGATGTGGCTACATGAGTGCTTTATGGCTGTAAACACCATATTTAGCAATCAGGAACTAGGGTCAGCCAAGTGTCAATGTTTAGCTTGTATTTGCTATTTTAAAAAAAATGGAAACATTTAACCATGTTTTTAAGCCGATCTTTTCCAGCAGTGTGACTTCTAGCCTATATTCCAAATCCGTCCCAATATCTCCCACGTCAGAGCACTGTGAGTCAGTTACAAGGAAAAACCAGCCCAAGAAGTTCCAGGTCCGTGGCTGTGTCTCTGCAAAGAATGATGCTCACCAGCATTCGACCCCAGCTTTCATCCAGTGATTCGATCAGTAGATTCAGAAATTCGAGTGATGCTGTATCTGGTTTCTTCTTTGATACCAAATGATTTCCAACCTTATTTCTAAGACTCCACTGATTATCTTCTATTCTCTCCAGAAGTTTCGGGAAATAGTCAATGCAAATTTTTTTAAAATCTGATTTTTAAGCATAAATCATCATACTGAACTTTTAAGAGGCAGTAGAGGGGGATCCAGAGAAAAGGAGTGAGAAAGGAGGTAAAAAGGCGTTAGATAGAGAATAGTAGTTACATTCACGGAGCGCCAACTAGGGGCCAGCCCTGGTGCTTGAGATCTCTATGAGTTAGGCACAATTATTATTCCCATTTCACAGATGGCAAAACTATGGTACAGAGAGATTAAGTAATGTGTTCAGTCACACTGCTAGTAAAGCAATATGGCCCCAGTGCCTGTGCTGTTAACCACTGCGCTGTACTACGTCTTGTATGAGGAGGGTGGCAGGGAAGGCATGGAAGGTCCCAAATGATTCCAAATTAGGTTTAAGATAAATGCCCAGACCAGATGTAATCCAAGTAAGTCCACTCTGTCTGCTATCGACGTCGACAAGGCTCACGCTCTTGACACCCAGCAGTGAGAACAGATGTGAAATACGCTCAACTTTGAAGACTCTAATAGCACCTTCAAGAAACATATAGTGAGGTGGAAGCATTTGATTTGATGGATCTGATGAACTAGGTAGGATCTCTGCCCTGCAAAAAAATTGCTTCTTACAAAAAGAAACATATTTTGGACGCGCAGGTTACCACGAAATACATCTTGATCTCACCCCGCATCCCTTCCAGTGTGCGTGCCCCCCTCCCCAACACACACACACACACAACGCAGTGGCTGGACGAAAGAGAATTAAGTGCTGAGAAGGCCGAGGAGAGAGATGCAGTAGAGAGAGAGAAATCCGGGAGGGAAGTCTGAGCCAAAATTCCTCTTGAAGAGCAAAGGGCCAAACTTTGGGGAAGATCAAGCACAAGGAGCACATGCAGAGGACTAGCAGCAGAAGCAGAACCGGACGTAGGGCAAGGGACTGCAAGTGGGAAGTGGAAGAAAGGGTGCGTGAGACCCCTGGAGCAGCCCTGCGTCATCAGCGCCTCGAATGGGTAGCACATTCTGCGGGTGTAAAGGACTAGAGATTCATTCTCTTTTTTTAAAAAAACTTTATTTTGAAAGCACTTTAGACTTACCTAGAAGTTGCAAAAAAAGGAGAGTTCCCATGTGTCCCTTCCTCACCTTCCCCCATGATAATATCTTACATAAGAACAATGATCAAAACAAGGAAATTGATGTTGATACATTACTTTTGACTAAGCTACAGACCTTATTTGTATTGCACCAGAAAAATATTTCTGGAGCCTCTTTTTGTGCCTGACACAGACTGTGCTAGGGGTTGGGGCACAGTTCCTGGTTTATTGACAAAAGCTTGCAGGCCAGCACATACTGCTTGACTATATAATTGTTGCAGCCGGTATTTGGAAATACTCATTGAGTTGACATGACACAGGAAAAGCACTAATTAAATATCTCTGAGTTCCTTGCATTTTACTTAAGCACACAAAGACGGAACCTCTGTTCTTTGTGTCTTCAAAGTACGGATGATGTACAGTAGTGAAGGATTCCCAGGGAGGTTTTTAGTGGAGAAATGGTGGGAAAAGCCAAAGGGAGTTGGGGAATTTTCCTTCCTGGCCTCAGAGAACACAATTAGAATCTTTGAACACTGTGTACTTTGGGAATGCTCTTTACAGATCACCAGGGTTTTGACAACTTTAATGTAATCCTTCAAGAACTTTAAGGTTTTAACTATTATTTTATTGTTAATTAAAGATACTTTTTATTTTTGATAGTAAGTAGCAATCCACTACTAGAAACAGGACTAATTCCTGTATTGTTACACTTTGCACCATTTTGAGAAAGCTAGAATATATATTGCTATATACATAAGGTCAGGAATTTGACAATAACATAACTAGATTCATGGTAGGGGAAGTAATTTTTTTTAAGATTGGTTTTTCTGTGTTATTATATAATACTTATGATTTCTTGTTTTTGTCTTTTGTCTACTAGAAGTCATTTCAAATTGTTTTATACATAACGTAAGTGCTCTAAAAGAAATGTGTGAAATGATTATAGCTATGTCTTGGAGAGCGTAAGTTAGTCTCTCTGTGTGTGTCCACTTTAAATCCTATTATTGAGAAACAGATGCAGTAATACTAAGTAAATACATATTTACTAACCCTACATGACTCTCTCCACACATGGGCACCTATTATAGAGTTACAAAAGGAACAGCAGGCAAAGTTCTTTTCCACTCAGCTTGTGCTGCAAAGCTCCTTGTATTTGCTTATTTGAGAAAGGAGAAAAGATCATTTTAAAGTTAAATTGCCTAGTGAACCCATCTATCATTTGCAAAAAAGTAATGAGCTGGAGCCAGAAGCCTAACTCTCTGCTTTCTTTCTGTTTCTCATGGCCAAGATGTAAGACATAAAAAGCAATTTTTCTTGATGTGTGATCAAACGATGGATTAAGACTTGCAAGGAGTTGGTGATCAATTGTCTGATAATATGTGACAGATCTTGTCAGATTGACGAAAATGTACCCCAACCCAAAGGGAGAGAAGGCTCTGAGCTGTGAAGGTGCTTTCTTAAGCAATTGCCTGAGAAGCAGAGGCCCTGTGATATCAATTATCTTCTGTATCAACACCAAACAGGGTTTTTGCTGTGGAAGCTGCCTTCATGGTTTGACGTGTGTAAGTTAATTCTAATTAGATGCATTTCAGTAATCACTTAACTTTAATTGGTTTTGTATCTTATTTTTCAAAGGAGGAAGGCATAGACTTGTCCTAATATTTTACCAAAATAATGTTCCACAAGACATGAAATGAATTCCCCTCCAGTCTCCCCCACATTCTGACAGGCCAATAAAAATAGTATTAGGTGATTAAAGAATTTTTTTTTAAAGGCAGACATAATGATTAACGATAATGCAGTCAAACAGCTGGTGGACTCCTTGGTGAATTGGCCACCTGATGGCTTGCCCCAGGATCTGGGCAAAGGCTCCAGCCTTGGCTTGGTTGGCAGGATTCACACACAGCATTAGACCCTCTTTGGGGGAAAGGGAGGAGAGGGAAAGCAAACAATGAGGAGTCTATTGTTCACACCTTTCAGGGCAGCTTCAAGCTGGTGCATTAACATCCACTCATCTCTGACTGGTTCCAACTTAAGGAAATGAGGGACAAAAATACATTTCCAAATCAGCTGGACTTATTTGGGGAGCTCAGGGAAAGTGTAAGTCAGAGTTAGATTTTTTTTTCCTTTACTTAGCCCCAAGCTTGGGGAGAAAAGCTTTATTTTTACACAAGGCCAAAGAAAGGACTGAAATAGGTTTTAAAATCCTTCCTAATGCAAGGAGGAGGAATCTGTCTGCTCAGCATTTTCTTCCAGTTTTGCTATAAAGGAGGACACTGTGCTGAAGCAATTATTTCTGTATAAACAAGTTGTCTCCCCACTGGGGAGACATTTACATTTGGTGGTTTAGATGCAATCCCCGAGAAGATAAGGCTGAGCCTTGATGTGTGTGCAAAGAAAAGTTGGGGGCAGGTATAGGGTAGATGGTCAGAAGGGAAGGTTATTGCTTAACACCCAACTCTGTTGGTCAATGGAGCTATAATCTTCAATAAATAAACACAGCTCATGATGTCTGAGAAATCTTTTCTTCATCCATTCATCAAATGTGTGTGTATATGTGTGTGTGCATATGTGTGTGCACACACATGTGTGAATGCATACATATCGCGAATGGGTTTTTTTTAGTGCTTACTATGTGTCAGAACCATGCCCTGGGGATTCAGGGACGACCAAGGCAGAGTCCTTGACTTACTACATGGAACTTAAAATGGAGGTACCTTGAAGATTATCTAGTCCAAGGTTTTTGTGTTTGTCAAACTGAATTCCGGAGAGCTAACTGGGGGTCTTTAAAAGCTGCTGAGACAATGCTTAGCTTCAACCCTTAGCTTCAACCAGGGGCTTCCACTTCGGTCCTCTTTATGTGTTAGGGTTCTCTATAAGATCTACTTAGGGGAAAAAAGCTAATGCCAAAAAGAAAAGACAGAGAGAGAATCAGAGTTCAATCCTTTTATTTTATGTAAAGAAATAAGATTTTTGAGCCTCAGAAGCCTTGGTGACATGTTTGGTGACAGTTTGGAGAGTCCAGCCAGACTGCTGTCAGATTGTCATAACAGGCCAGCCAAGAGGTCAGTGGCCACCCACCTCCCTCAAATGCAGCCCAGGAGGGCAGGAGCCTTTTCATCTATGGGGAAACAAAGGCTTGTGGGAAGGTTCAGGTTAGCACAAGACGCCTCCAGATGGAGTGAGGAGCTGTGCTCTTGCTGCTGTGTTTGCTGGGTGGAGCTTTAGGGACAGCTTGCCAGCTGATGTCTCTCATCCACCTGAGGTTTTTGGTGTGTAAGAGGGCATCTTGTCTCTCCTCATCAGAAATGTATGGAGCCCTTGTGTAGACTCTGACAGCATTTGTTGGCATTATGAAGGGAGTAAACTCTTAATACCACAGAAGTCTATTAATTTTCCCCGATTTATCCAAATTTTTCTTAAAGCAGGGTTTGAAACACCTGGGATTCCAATAATAACTAGGGTTAATATGACAGTGGCCAAAATTATGACAAAAGCTGATTCAGTAGACTGGAGGTGAGAAGACAAGATCTAAGAAGAGGAGAAGAGGCCAGAAATCAGAGTGTCGTTTGGTGATGTGCTGACACCCGGGTCACAGAGCACCAAAGAGGGTCGAGATGCAAGCAAGGCAAAGTCCCTTCAGGGACACATAGGGGCACTTTCCTTTCCCTCTGCTGTGGAGGGTAGGCATGAAGTTGTTTATGATTGGGAACTTCAGAGTCAGAGAGTGAGAAGTCTCAGCTTATCTGGTTTGAGAACAGAAATCACCATGAATAGCCAAGTGTGACCTTCTACACCAGCCACGGCAGCTGGGCCGGTTCTTCCCTCCCACTCCCTTGTAGGCTGGCTGGTGCCAAGGCCCAGCCTTCTTGCCCATTGCTAACGTTAACTGTCCTTGTCTGGGAAATGTAACATCCCTATTTGTTATAGTTAAACTTGGAAATATGATACCCCTTCCTGTATCTACCCTAGAGTCCAAAAGAATAATTTTGAGGATAAAATCCCCTAAGTTAAGATATTACTTTAGTGAGAACATGGGAAAAAGAAAAGGAGCCTGAGATACTGTGAAGCAAGTACAGGAGATTAAACAGAGGGGAAAAAGTGTTTTACACAGTGCCTGGGATAGTGTAACTCCTCAATTAACATTTGTTGAATCAATGAATGAACGCTGAGCATGTGGGGTCAGTCCTTAACAAACTGGGATTGGGGATAACTGATCTTCAATCTTGTGTCTGAACATCTCAGAAAGTTTCCCTGTTGAAGGCAGTGACTCCAGCGCAGGTCCAGAGTCAGAGCCATGGGCAGGGAGGTAGAGAAATCCAAGGTAGGTTGGAATGTAGCACGTGTGAAAACCTTTCATGTTGCACCTGTGCCCCCTCATGGGTGTATCACATCCAGGGCACCAGAACCTGGGGAAAAGGGACATGTGAACAGCTTTTTAAATAAGAAATCATGGAGAAGGATGAACACCTGAGAAGCTGATCAGATGGACAGAAATAAGCATTGGCCAGGATTTTAATACAAACGGCCGTGGAAAAGATAGAGAACTTGGTATTGAGCATTTGCCATCTTCCCCAGAGAGGTTAAATGGATTTAATTTACACTTATCAGTCAGCCTAATTGCAACCTTGCAATAGGCAAGATCAAGTAAAATTCTGGACTTAACAGAAAAGAGGATCTGATTTGTGATTCAGTCACTCTCTGGAGAGCTAATATAGGAAATCACACGGGGTCAGATGTGAGCTCCTTCCCTGGCCTCAAGGAGGATATAACTAAAGTGGAAAAGAGAGGGAACGGGTAATTGCCTTTAATCAGGCAAGAGGAAGCAGGTTTCAGTGTTCATGAGCAAGGATGAAGAACTGCCACATCCAGACACTGAGGTTCCCTGCAAGTAGTAAAGAGCTGGAAGGTTGACAGACGCATTTCCTTTGAAACAAGCTCTTTCCGCTTCAGCAACAGGAAGTGGCCTCGTTGGAGATTTCCAGAGAAAGCTCATCAGGGCTTCTTGTAATTTCAGTGTAAGACACGTTCTTAGGGATCCTAGCCAGTTGACTCAACATCCTTTCACAGACAAACAAACAAACAAAACAGAGACTTTGAGTCATAAATCAACACATCCAAAATTGGTGGCAGAGCAATGACCAGAACCCATAACTCACGATGTCCCCTCCTTGGGTCCTTTTTCTTCATGGAATTGCCTCTGTTAAATTCAGGAAGTATTTTACTATCTTATGTATGCTAACCCTGATTTGGACACTGGGGAACATCAGGCAATATATGATATAATACCTGCTCCTGAGAAGCTGCAAGCCTCACTGGGGAGAAAAGACACATGGTGCAATTAGAAATAGACTGCTTTGCACTTCAATTCATGCACCAAGATTAATGTCAGCACAGATCTCACAACAATACAATAACTAATATTGATCTTCACAATAGCCATGTAAGCCAAGGAACCCCACTTGTTAGAAACTAAAGCTTAGGTTAAATGACTTGCTCATGGTCAAATAGTTAGTATGCTGCAGAAATGAAATTCAAAGTTGGGACTTCTGATTTAAAACTGGGGTCCCTCCCACTATACTTTGCTGCCTTTCAGTGTTGTAAAACTCTTATTTTTTTGACAGGCATAATGACAGCCACAAACCTAATCATCTCTAAGCTTTAGCTATTGTCATAAAAATCGGTAATTGGGAAATAATTATTTTTTAAGCATTTGAATTCAGCAAAACTACCATTTGAAGAATGAAATATCTCTGAAAAAAATTACTGGTTTCACTAACTTGTGCCTTCTTTGACAGGTGTCAAAATATCACAGAGATGGAGCCTCCATCACTTTGCTGAATTCCTGTGGAATAGGAATATTCCAAGAGCTGTTTGCCCGTCAGTATTAAACCACAACATCATTGCAGAATTCATGGAAAACAAGTCATGAATAGTGAATGTCCATTAACAGGGAAATTCTTTTTAAGGTTTCTAGCTATATTTTCTTTCTTTTTTTAATATATATGAGATATACGAAGGCAGGGAGGGAGCACGGAGGTTCAGTTTCTTTTCTTTTTTTTCAGATGAGTCTCACTCTGTCGCCCTGGGTAGAGTGCAGTGGTGTCATTGTAGCTCACTGCAATCTCAAACTCCTGGGCTCAAGCGATCCTCCTGCCTCAGCCTCCTGAGCAGCTGGGACTATAGGCATGCACCACAATGCCCTGCTAAGTAAGTTTTCTATTTTTAGTAGAGACAGGGTCTTGCTCTTGCTCAGGCTGGTCTCAAACTCCTGAGCTCAAAGCAATCCTCCCTCCACCTCCTCAGCCTCCCAGAGTGGTAGGATTACCGGCCAGACCTCCAGCTATATTTTCTAAAACAGTGAGGGATCACTGCAAAAAGAGAGGGAGGTCTCCAAAAATGGGCACAATTCACAAAAACAATAGTAAAGGAAATAGGTATATTAAACCACAGCTCTGCGACTTCAAAACTGCAATATTAAAGGTCATGCACAATTATCTACACAAATACTTTGGGCTAAAATCTAACCCCAATTGCTTAAAAATACTATGGCTATAGAAGGAGATTTATAGAAATACCTCCTTATTACAAATAATACTATGAGATTTTGGATTTTAAAAATTTAGGACCAAATGTCTAAATATGCTGGAAATATCATGGTAAAAAGAGAAGTTGCATACACAAGTACAACCCTTAATCATTTAGAAATTTATTACTTTTTAATTTGTTTTCCAAAATTACCCAAGAGATTTTCCCAGTGAGAACAAAACACATGGTTAAATCATAGCATCTACCCACTAATTTATTATTGTTTTTGTTTGTGGGTTGTTGGATTATTTTTTGGCCACATGAAAAGCCAAAACCAATTGAAAAGTGCTCCAAAAATACTACATTAGGGCCTGAAACCAAGCATGAAAAATGTTGGCTTATAGAATGTGATTATGAATCACTAAAAATGATACTGAAAATCCTCATGAAATATTCACTCTGGAAACAAATGGGAGATAGGAAATGCATGAGTTGGAAGAGCATAAATAGTGCCACAATTATTTGAGAGTCAGGCAATACCAGAGAGAAAAGCAGCAAGGGTAGAAATAACTACAGCTTCTGGCTCATGGCATAAAATGAAATGAAGTCCTCATAGTTAGGGAGTCCAAGAATCATATTTTATGCTCTGGGGTTTACCAACTGGAACACTTGAGCTACACTGGATTTTCCCTCAGACTAGATTCCAGCTGCCAACTTGTATTTGCATAGCAATAATTACCCAAACAGGATATCTTGATGCAGTTCTTCTGACATAAACCATGTAGTTGCCAACATTTTAAAGTGGTTAAATTAAAACAGTCATGCCCTCAATAGACTTTCCTGACTATCATCTCATTCCTTGGCCTATTTCTAGGATGACTCTCCAGAATTCTTTGACACCTTTTGGTAAACATGTTGTGAAGATAGCTGCTATAAACATTATTTGGTAATCTAAAACTCTGAAGTTTAATGACTTGGTCTTTAAGCATAGTCAAGATGTTTCCAAGTCAAAATGGTGGCATCAAATGTGTGGGTCACAATGTTATAAACTTTTTAGGAGTACAAAAGCTAAGTGACACCTAACAAAATATGTAAAAGATCTATGTGAAGACAGCTACAAAACTCTGATGAAAAATATCCAAGAAGAGCTAAATGGAAAGATATTCTACATTCTTGAATTGTCAAGATGTCAGTTCTTCCCAACTTGATCTATAGATTTAATGTAACCCCAATCAAAATCTCAGCAAGTCAGTATTATTGATTCTAAAGTTTATAGGGAAAGGCAAAAGACCCAGAATAGCCAATACACTGTTGAAGGAGAGGAACAAATTTGGAGGACTGACACAACCCAACTTCAAGGCTTACTATAAAGCTAGAGTAATCATGACAGTATGGTTTCAGTGAAAGAATAGACAAATAGATCAATGGAACAGAATAGAGAACCCAGAAATATACACACATAAATAGAGTCCACTGATCTTTGACAAAAGAGCAAAGGCAATACAATGGAGCAAAAAAATAGTCTTTTCAACAAAAAATGCTGAAACAACTGAACATCTGCACACCAAAAAAAAAAAAACATGAATCTAGACACAGACCTTACACCATTCACAAAAATTAACTCAAAATGGGCCATAGACCTAAATGTAAAATGCAAAACTGTAAAACTCCTAGAAGATAACATGGGAGGAAACCTAATTGACTTTGACTATGGCAATGACTTTAGCTACAACACCAAAGAAACAATCTATGAAAGAAATAATTGATAAGCTATGTCCATTAAAATTAAAAATTTGTGCCCTGCAAATGACACTGTCAAGAGGATGAGAAGACAAGCCAAAGACTGGAAGAAAATATATGCAAATGACATATTTGATAAAGGACTGTTATCCAAAATTACAAGGAACTCTTAAAACTCAGCAATAAGAAAACAAACAATGTGATTAAAAAGGAGGCCAGTTGTCTCACCAAAGAAGATATACAGATGTCAAATAAGCATAAGAAAATATGCTCCCCGTCATATGTCATCAGAGAACTGCAACTTAAAAATGAGATGTCACTGCACATCTATTAAAATGGCCCAAATGCAGAACACTGACAATACGAAATGCTGGTGAGGATGTGGAGCAACAGGAACTCTCATTCATTGCTGGTGGGAATGGAAAATGGTACAGCCATTTTGGAACAGATGTGGCAGTTTCTTATAAAACTAAACAAACTCTTACCATACAATTCAGCAGTCATGCTCCTTGGTATTTACCCGAATAAATGGAAAACTTATATCTATACAAAAACCTACACACAGAAACAGATGCTTACAGCATCTTTATTCCATAATTGTCAAAACATGGAAGCAACCAAGATGACTTTCAGTAAGGGAATGCATGAATAAGCTGTGGTATATCCATAAAATGGAACATTAATCAGTACTAAAAAGAAATGAGCTATCAATCCATGAAAAGACATGGAGGAAACTTGAATGCATATTACTGGGTGAAAGAAGCCAATCTGAAAAGGTTACATACTGTATGATTCCAACTATCTGACATTCTGAAAAAGGCAAATTTGACAAGTGGTAGTTTCTTAAAGGTTGTTGCATGTGTCATCTAAAACTATATCAACTAATTTTTAATACTCTGTTACATTAAAATCCACTGATCTTCTTGCACTTTGAATAAATCTTTTACCTATATATGATGTTATGACATTGGAAAATAATGGTTCACTGAATTACACAGATTTTTCAGTGTTGACACATTTCATTCTACAACATCAAAAAGTCACGTTAAGCAAAATCACCACTGATATTAGAAAAATCTTTAAGTGTTGGGATCTTTAAGTGTTTGCCTTTTACTGTCTCTGAACTATGGAGACAGTAAAAGGATCAATGATTGCCAGGGATTAAGGAGGAGGGAGGCATGAATAGATAGAGCATACAGGATTTTTAGGGCAGTGAAACTATTCTGTATGATACTACAATGGTGGATACATGCCATTATACATTTGTTCAAACCCATAAAAGGTACAACACCAAGAGTGAACCCTAATGTAAACTATGGACTTGTGGTGATAGTGATGTGTCAGTGTAGGTTTACCGATTGTAACAAATGTACCACTGTAATACATGGTACATGATGCCCATAGTAGGGGAGGTTGTATATATATATGGGAACAGGGGTATGTGGGAACTCTGTACTTTCTACTCAATATTGCTGTGAACCTAAAACTACTTTAAAAATACTTTTTTTTATTTTAAAGCCAAGCACTCGCATAGCTGGGAGATGAGAGGTGGGGAATGGCGTGGCCAAAAGGAGAGAGGAGAGAACCCCAACCAGCAAGAAATTTGCTTCTTACACAAGTAGCAAAGATAATAAAAAGACTTTATAAAATGTTTACTTAGCAGCAAGGAACTTTGCCTTTTTGAATATTGGGAAATATATATTTAAAAGATGTATATAATGTAAATATAATTTAAAGTTTTCAAAGTATGGTGTATAGTTCCCCGAGACCCTTTCAGGCGTTCCAAAAGATCAAACTATTTTCATAACAATGCTAGGGCATTATTTTCCTTTTTCACTGTGTTGACATTTGCACCAACGATGCAAAAACAATGGTGGGTAAAAATGCTGGAGCCTGAATCAGGCAATGGTACCAAACTATACTGGTAGTCACTGTATTCCTCCTCACTATGCACTTGCGGATAAAAGAATACCAACTTTCTTTAAGAATGTTTTTAATGAGTCTGTAAAAATTATTGATTTTATTAAATCTTGACTCAAGTACATGTAACAAAATAGGATGTATGCATAAAGCAATTCTGCTGCACACAGAAGTATGATGGTTGCCTCGAGATGAAGTACTTGTGTGTTTGTGTTGTGAGCTGAACTAGCTGCTTTGTTCATGCAGCATGACTTGTACTTGGAAGACCAACTGAGAGACGAACTAAGAGTATTCACACTTGGGCATCTGGTAGACATTTTCTCCAAAAATGAATGAAGTGAGCCTGTCATTGCAAGGAAAACAATCGACAGTGTTTGTTGCCCATTGTAAAATCTGTGCTTTCAAGCAACTAATTAGAATTTTGGAAAATGTGTATTCACCATTATGAGCTTAATAGATCCCAACACTTAAAGATTTTTCTAATATCAGTGGTGATTTTGCTGAATGTGATTTTTTTGATGTTGTAGAATGAAATGTGTCAACATTGAAAGATCTGTGTAATTCAGTGAACCATTATTTTCCAATGTCATAACATCATATATAGGTAAAAGATCGATCCAAACTGCAAGAAGATCAATGGATTTTAATGTAACAGAGTATTAAAATTAGTTGATATAGTTTTAGATGACACATGCAACTAACCTTTAAGAAATTACCACTTGTGAAGTTTGAGTATAGTATCAAAGAATATACACAATGAGATTTTTTAAAAAAACTACTAAAATACTCATCCATTTTCCAATTGCATAGCTGTTTGAAGCTAGATTCTCTTCATATTCTTCAACCAAATGGCATAATTCTATAGACTGAATAGAAAGAGCAGATATAAGAATCTGGCTGTCTTCTAGTAAACCAGATGTTAAAAAGATTTGAAAAGATGAAAAACAATGCCACTCTTCCTGTTTAATTCTGTCTTACTTTGTTTTGTTTTTGTTTCTGAAAATAGTTCTTTTCATAAATATAAATTATGTTATCAGCCAAAAGAATGGCTGCATTTATTGAAATATAGCCGCATGTCAGAATATTACTAATATATAGCAAAAGAATGAATTAAAGCAATACCAGGTGATCTGGAGTAATTCCACAATGCATTATTGAGTAAGAAAAGCAAGACACAAGAAAGTGTGTGTTACATAATCCTATTTTTTTGGTAGAACAAAGACCAACAAAAGGCACATATATATATATAAAATTATACACATTTATATAAATATAGATCTGTATTATATGATTACATAAATATATTAATATAATGATTATATAAATATAGAAACTGTATGGAACACCCGCTAGGCAGATAACAGGGCTTATGGTTGATAGGATAGGATAGTGTTATTGAACTTACATGGGTTAGAGAAGGATACAGAGTAAGAGAGATGAAAGGACAGTCCCCACCATGTGATTATTTTAGGAGGCTGGGATTTTAAGCAACCTTTGCTTCTTTATATTTGTATGTACTACTAAAATTATTATCATATCTAATAACAAGGTTCTTTTGATTCCACTTCCTAAATAACTCTCAAACTCTTCCATTCTCTCCCTGGCCTCTGCTTTTGCCTTTGCTCAGCCTATCACTACTCATCTGAACTCTTGCAATCTCTTATCTCTAGCCATGCCCCCTTCAAACCATCCTTCAGGTTACCAGCAGTGTGAACTTTCTAAAATGCAAAGTGAAATAGATCACCCCCATGCTTAAAATTCTTGAATAACTTCCCATGGCCTGCTTGACCAAATTTAAACTACTTAGAATGACACATAAGGCCTGCCTCACCTACCTCTCTAAAATCATCTCTTACCACTTATCCACATGCCGGCAACCAGCCCCTCAACATACTGAATTATTTACATTTCCCAAGTCCAGCTCCAAAAACCATGCTATTCCTTTGGGAAGGCATCTTTTACTTTGCACTTACTGCCCTGATACAACATAGCCTGTTCATAATTCCATGTTTCCATCTCTTTCCCCTCTAGACATGCAGTCCCCAACTCCTGGGCTGTAGACAATTTTTTTTCATGGAAAAATTGTCTTACATGAAACTTAGGAAATGGGGCGGGGGAGACAGGCACACAGCAGCAGCAGGAGGTGAGCGGTGGGCAAGTGAGTAAGCTTCATCCATATTTATAGCGCTCCCCATTGCTGGCATCACTGCCTGAGATCCTACTCCCCCAACCCCCCCACTACCCCCCTCCACCTGTGGAAAAATTGTCTTCCATTGAACCAGTTCCTGGTGCCAAAAAGGTTGGGGACCACTGCCTAGACTGTGAATGTCTTAAGCAGGGGCTGCATTCTGCTCCTACACATAGCACATGCTGGGGATTTGCTACATCATGGTTGAATATTGAATGATCTCAAATTTGCACATACAGACACTGAGTATCAATAGGAGGAAGTGACTTTCCTGGTTTCTTGACAAGAAATGAGGCCACGTGGAGCAGGGCATGGTGGTAGTGCCTGTAGTCCCAACCACTTGGGAGGCTGAGGCAGGAGGATCGTTTGAGCCCAGAAATTTGAGACCAGCCTGGGCAACATAGTGAGACCCCATCTCTAAAGAAAAAATAAAAAATAAATAAATGAGGCCACATGAAATAAAACTCCACTTTTGCCTGGAACTCGTGTTTGGTGCCCTTCTCACTATACTCCATGTCTTTCCGTGTTACTTATATAAACTTAAGCAAGATACTTACATCTTGGACCTCAATTTTCTCATCTATGGGACAAATTATTTCTGAACAATAATTCAGCTCTGATATTTGGCTTTGCATGTGATGAGTTCAAATCTGTATCAATGAGGCAAGTTTTTTAACTTCTCTGTGTCTTGGTTTCCTTATCTGTAAAATGGGGATAGTAAGAATAACTTAATTCATAGACTCCTTATGAAGGGCTTAGAATAATACCTGCCTTATGATATGCATTCAACATGTGTTAGCTATGATTATATTCTCCATAGGTATGGAGCAAAAACACTCAAGACCTTCTACAACAAGTGAACGGCCAAAGTTCAGCAAACTGGCTGTTTAAAAATGAAAGCTCAGGAAATGATTTTCAGATGGCCAATAAAGATCATTTTTCTTAGCTTGTGATTAGCTTTCTGAATGACCCATATGACAATATAATATAAAGGGGTCCTCCTTATCCAAAAATTGTGTATTAATGGTAATTGTCAAAAAATGACAAATACATATCATACTTTGGTTGTTTATTTTCCTAACTAGTTTGGACAATGTTAAGCTATAATAATATTGCAAATTTTATCTCATTATGGATAAAATGTTTTGAAAGCCAAGGAAATGCTAATATTGTTTACATTACTTTGCTGAAAATTTCTCGTTTTTTTTCTTTTGTTTAACTTCAACATATTAAGGGGATAAAAATGTTTTTGTTACATGGATTGCTTTTGTTATGCTTGAGTCATGGCTATAAGTGTGCCCATCACCTGAATAGTGTTCACTATACCTGTTAGGTAGGTTTTTGCCCCTCTGTCCTCCCCCCTTCCCCTGCTTGATTTCCAGTGAGTTTTACTTCCTTCTGTGCACATGTGTGCTCATTGGTTAGTTCCAATTTAATAAAGCATACATGTGGTGTTTGTTTTTCTATTCTTGAAATACTTCACTTAGGATAATGGTGTTGCTGAAAATTTCTACCAACTTTAACATGAGCTTTTCCCTCAAGCTAACAATATGTTTCCATAAAAAATTTAGAAAAAAAAATTTTTTTAAATTATACAGATGCTGACTTTATAATCTCTAGACTCGTGCTCTTGACATTTTTCCTCTCTCAAGTTACTATAATAGAAGATGGTCAAATGCTCGTCTTTGAAAATGTGATGAAAATACGTAGAAACTAGAATCACTCTCACATCCCACCAAAAGGGCAAGGAAAAAAAAAGTCATTCAACACAATTGCAACAGGCTATATGGCAGCACATCTAGAAATGCTCTGTCTTCAGATCTGGTGATCTATATTGCAAGTGACCCCAACACTGCTAAATCAAGACTCTTTTTGTCAGTGTTGTCCACCCAGTGTGTTTTCAGAAGAAAAGCTAAACTGTGTGTGTTTCATTCATTTATAAATCGTTAAGTGTTGATTTAACATAGCTGGTGGATCACCAAGAAACGTCTAAATTGTGTTATGATTCCTTTAACCAGTCACCCCATCCCTCAACTGGAAAGCTACATTTTGCTTGCCATAAACAGAACATTAAAATTGGAATCAGAGCTGGAAAATGCCAGCTTGGTGTAGCTCATGGTGGCATTCAATTTTGAGCCTCCAGGTTTTCTTCGCTCCTGCTGACAGAGAAGAAGAGAAAATCAGGAAAAACAAACAAACAGACAGACAGACAAAAAAACAACATCAACAGTGTCTTCCTTGGTTCTCCACAAGGTGGACATACCAGGAGCAGAAGGGCAGTCTGTTTTATTTGCCCATGGATGTTAGGTTACAGTTGGCAGGAAGGGAATAGCAGGAGTCACAGGAAGATAGAGGGAGAGCCAGTGAACAGCTGTCTGTTTAGGATGCTGCTTGTGGACTCCTGATGGGTACTCTGGGCTTAGGTAAGCAGAAGAGGTGTCAGGTGGCAACCAAGTCAGTACATGCTTCCTGCATTGTCTAAGTGCCGGAGGTGGCTCAGGAAGCTAAGAGATGCTGCCAGAAATGGTAACTTTTTCCTTGTCAACACAATAACAAACATGAATGCAGCTGAGTAACTGGTTGCAAATGGGAGATCATGCTCTGTTGGAGTCTGTGAGATGGGGCACCAAACAACCCCCTACTCCGCCTGTTCCTCACCACAGGAGTGCCGTAACTGTCTTGTCTGTTGAATGCCAGCTCACTAGCACCTCTCAGGTAGAGCAAACCACAGTTACCTGTGCTTTGAAACATCAAAGAAAAACACTAAAGACTACAGAAAGCACAAAGCAGAAGAGTCCCCGAATGCCCCTAAACTGCCTGTGATTGTCATTTTGAAGGATTGTTATTACTATGTTTTGACGCCAGTGGACATATTGAACTCCTTTGCTTAGTGCCACTGATGTCAGCAGGATCAAAGGTGTTGTACGTGTCTGTGTGCCTGCACAGGCATGGCAGGAGGTGAGATGGATGAAACAGGAAGAGGGGAGAAAAAATGGGCCACTGAAGAAGGAATGAAAGATGAGGGTGGGTGGGAGCCCTGATTTGAGGTCATGTGGCTCATGGAAGATGAATCATCTATAACATAGTTCAAAGAGGGGACCAGAGCACATGTCTCCTTCAAAGGCATCCTGCCCCCAGTGAGCCACTTTCTCTGAGCTTATTGAAGGAACCATGAGTCCCATTTATTGTGGGCAAGACTGATCCCAGGTGCGAAAACTGGAGGTGTTGGGCAGAAGCAAGGCTGTGCCTTTGAGCTAGTTTTGACAGCAGTAATTGGAGCAGATGAATCTTTACTCACTTCTCTTGTGGTACTTGTTTGGTATCTGTTGTGTGCCAGGCACAGTGATAATTACTGGGGATGTAAAGCTGAATAAGAGTGTATAGGCCAGTCCAAAGGGGATGTAGAACTATCCCTTTATGATACAGTAGGACGTATATTACAAAAGGTGGTAGAGCACAGAGCTAAGGGAGGGAGCATTAAGGAGCAGTACTCAACTTGGGGAAAGAGACACTTTCTGGGGGAGAGAGCAAAGTAAGTCTTTCCAATGGAGACTTGAAGAAGATAGGGAAGTAGAGTTAACCACGTTGACAAAGACAGGGGAGTTTTAAGAAGAGGGAATAATCATAGCTAACACTTACATACAGGCTGTACCAAGAGCTGGCCTAAGTGCTTTACAGGTATTAACTCCACATTCCTGTTTCACAGATAAGGGAGGTAGGGCAGGAGGAGAGTAAGTAACCTGATCAAGGTCAAACTGCTGATAAGGGAGAGAAACAGCATTTTAACCCAGGTAGACTGCATGTAAGTCCATGCTCTTAAGTACTACCACATGCTGCCTTTTGTTGCTAGAAAAAAAAGTATAGAGGTGTGGAGTTTTCAAGTATCCTTGGTGTAGTTCAACCAGTGTATCTATCGTGAATCGGGATTGTGCCAAATGCTGATATTATAAAGATGAATAAAGCACAATACCTGCCTCCAAGGTGCTTATAATATACCAGGGACAGAGACCCTTAAACAGCTAACTTCAGTATAAGGTGGGATAATGTTTAGACATGTTAGATGATTTCTTTTTCATTCTCTGTAATCCCTTTCTATTCTATGGCCCTCTTCTTATTTAAAATAAACATCAGGATTGTTAACACAGAAAAGCAGAAGAGAGGCTTTTTGAAGAGCAAAACCAAGAGTCTGCAGGACCCAGGGCATAAAAGGTGTGCCATAAACAACAGATCGGGAAGAACTGAGGATGATGCCAAGTCCAGCTCAGTCTTCATCCTCCCACCTGCCCCAACTACCTCCCCACCAATGAGATGATGATTCCCTAGTCTGGGAGGAGAGAAGGAGATGAAGAGAAGAAGCAAAAGTTAGAGGCTCATGTGAGTCCCTGTGACAGAGGCTTTGGAAAGATCCAAAAGCAGAAGAGACTATGCCTTGTTTTCCGGGTAGCTGGCATTTCGGAAAGAGGTCTGAGCAGGAGAAATGAATTTGGCATCATCATCATGTAGCTGGTATTTAAAGTACGAGGTTAGATGAGATCACCAAGGGAAAGCCTGGGGAAGTGGTTGGCCTCTCATGACCCTTCAGCCCAGGTTGGGATGCATCCAGTAGAGAAGGCTGCAAGAAGCATCTATGCAGATGTGGCTGGGATGTCCTTGCAGATTTTCTCTGTACCCACTGTGCTGCAGTGAGAAGCCAAATGCTTCCCGTATTTCCCATTAGAAGCTCCATGAGGCCGGGATACTATTAAACGTTTTATTCATTATTGTATTCCCAGGGTCTAGGATAGGTGCCCAAAATTTGTTTAGCAGATAAATGAATATGCTTCTCAAGGTTTATTGAAGCAATGAGGAGAAGCTTGCAGTTTATTAATTCACTCAGAAATGATACAGTGAGTGACTATTTGTAGGCACTGTTGTAATTGCTTAGATTATATCCATGAATTAGAAAAAAAAAATTCCTGCCCTCTTGGAGCTTACATTTTATTAAGGGAGACAGATAATAAACACTGAACCAGAATTATGAGTTAAGTGTATAGCATGTTTCCCTGTAGGATCAGGCTGAAATTGGCCTCCCTGGGACTTTGCCTGAAACTGTACCCTTGCTTGATGCCTTCCCTTTAGTCGCCTACTCCCCAAAATCTCCTCTGGGTTTCTCTGGGGAGCACTTCCTTAATAAATTGCTTGTACACAAATCTTCATCTCAGGCTCTGTTTATGTGGAACCTGGCCTAAGATAGGAATTATTCTAGAAATTAAGCTTAGTTACAGAAAAAAAAATTTTAAATGTATACTTCTTGCATCCCTGAGTTTATAGCTTGAGCCTGGTACCTGCTGCAAATACAATGCAGTGATGCTCCAATTAAAAATTGCACAAAGAAGTGGCACATGGTCCATTGTGGGGGAATCACAAACAGCCTCCTGGAGGATGAGTTAGCTGGGTGAAGAGTAGTGTAAAGTCATGCCAAGAAGAAGGGGTAATAAGGACAAAAGTGCAGAGACAAGCAAGAGTCACATCATGTGGGGGCCTGCACCTGGCTCAGTAGGTCCGCTGCAGGGAGTGTGGCATATGGCAGCAGAAAAGCATGCTTGGGGGGACCATAACGTGTGCATGGGGAAGGGGTGGGGGGAAAGGAGCAGCAGGAAAGGATGCAAAATGGGCAAACGGCCCAACCAGAAGACTCTTCCAGGCCAAAAATTTTAACTTTTCCTAAAGCTGTTCAGGGCCATGGAAGAGTTTTTGTTTTTTAAAAATTAAGTCATATAGTCATATGGCACATAACCCAAAAGTACTAAAGGTTTACAATTAAAAAGACAGTCTCTCTCCCCTCCTTCCCTTAGCCATGGAAATCAGGGATATAAGTTTCTTGGGTGTCCTTTAGGAAAAATGCTTTACAAACATAAGCAATCTGTGCAACCCTGCTTTGTTCTCTTGACACTGTAGGGTGGTGATCCTTGCGTGTCATTGTAGAGTTTTAAGTAGAGGAGTAACACAGTCAGATTAGCATCTCATAAACACTACTATAGCTGCAGCATGTGGGATAGATGGAGAGGCGAACAGGGCAAGATGTGACTCATGTCTGACATAACATACGAGCAATAAACGGAGAGAAAAGGAGGACTTTAAAACTAGTTATTTTAATCAAATAACAACCCTCCAATATTTATTTAGTACATCTCTCCTAAAGAGCTCAGAGAATCTTCATCTACTATCCCTCTATTCCAAACTGCACTGTGGCCACCTGAGAAGAGACATTTGAGCTCCCAGTTTGCAGATGGAAGAGACAAGGCACATAGAGAGAGAACTTTAGGATACCTTGATTCTGGGTCTAATATTCTCTCCCCTGGTGATCCTAACTCTAGACTTCTGGTGGTCCCAAACCATCAGCACAGTATATGGGTAGCCTTCACCAAGAACCATGAGAGCCAGTTACTATGCCAGAAGAGTAAATCAATGATCTAAGAGTGCCTAGAAAGTGGAGAAGGAATTTTTTTTTCCTGATGCTTTCAAATCCTTTAGAGACCCTGGAGTAACATAAAGTATTATTAAGCTAGAAACATTTCAATAAGTATTTTCTAAAGCAAAAAGAGAAATTAGACACAGGGCAGACTCTCTGCTAAAGGTGCTCTGGACAATTACCTTAATTCTGCTCATGCCATCCAAACCCAGCACTCAGGTCACATGCAATAACCAAAAGGAGTCCCTTTTCCAGAAGTAGACATGGAAAGCCTGAGTAGGCAGAGTTCTCAGATGGCCTCCAAGGATTCCCTTCTTCTGGTACCCATGCCCTGGTGGACTTCCTTCCCCCTGAAGGTAGGCTGGACCTAGTGGCTTGTTGCTAATAAACAGAATAAGACAAAAGTGATAGGATGTCACTTCCATGATTAGGTTATGAAACATTATGACTTCCGTCTTGCTAACAGATTTTCTTTATTGGCTTTGTATTAGTCTGTTCAGACTGCTATAACAGAATACCATAGATTGGGCGGCTTATAAACCACAGAAATTTATTTCTTATAGTTCTGGAGGCTGGAAATCCAAGATCAAGTCACCGGCAGATTCAGTGTCTGGTGAGGACCTGCTTCCTGGTTCACAGACAGCCATCTTCTCGCTGTGTCCTCACACAGGGAAAGGAAGGGAGAAGCTCTCTGGGAACTCTTTTATCAGGGTCCCCTCTTCACCACTACTGCTTCCTGTGTGCATCCCTTGCATGTTTTTCAGGACTCTCCCCTTGATTTCTTTGGAAGAGTACACTGAAAAAGCTGGTATCAACCTTGTGGAATACGTAGGAAAGAGAAGATGCTAGACCGCATGCCTAAAGCACCAGACTCAAAGGCAGAGTTCTCAGCAACTCTGACATCACTGGATTTAACATTAGGGCTCACGAGAACCTTATGCAGCCCTACAAAGGCCCTAAATAGGAATAGGAATATTGAATTTGTGGAATATATACAGTCATTACTGACAAATAATGTCTTGAAGGGATTCTAATTTATTTGGGAGTTGAGATGAAATGCTATTAAGCCCAGAGATTTTCTCTTTTTTTTAAGTCCAGTTGTTTTCAACCTATCTTCACTTGAAGTTCATAAGTTTATATGTAATGAGCATTGGCTTAGGGATTTGGGAAGATGATAAAGAAGTAAAAATCAAAGTTTTTGCTATTAATGATATTCTATTGGTAAAGATAGGGTACATATGGAAAAGATCTACAAGTACCAAACAGACAGTCCTAATTTCACAGAAGGTAGTAAACATACAGTGCTCAATACTTACATGCAACCAGTAAGGCTCTCAGTTCATAAACTCAGTTGTACAAGAAATCGCCGTTTAAAACTTTTTCTTAATAAAACTAAATCTACCTGTGGCCTCTTTCTTGCCTGGCTAGTGGAAAATTTGGCAACAGACATTACTGGGGCCTTCTCTTTCAAGGATCACTGCAAAGGTAAAGCTGGACGACGGGAGAAAGGCCTCTAACCCTGCGTGCAGCAGAGCTGTTGCTGATTCCTCACTGCCTGGGCCTGCAGTGGCCCTCTGAGTATGGGGGTAGGTTTACAGTGGACATAGAAATCTCGAGGCACCTCAACCAAGGAGCAGAAGACAGGAGTCCATCACTTACAGCATTCCTTGAAAAAACTCCCTCACCCTTGTAAAGGCCCTGTTTCTCTTTCTATAAAATTGAAGGCAAGTACATTTGTATTCCAACTGCCTCATGAATAGTCAACTAGGTGGTTTTCTCTCACCTTCATACTTTCCAAATGGAAAAAGTATGGAAAGTATACTTTTCAAAACGAGTTCTTGCGTATTCCTCTTTAGAGGGAAGCTGGCCAGGAATTCTCGCACCCATGTGATAGATGAGGCAATTAGGACATCACCATAAGAGATTCATCTATGCAGAAGGTCCACAGCCAAGCCAGGGTTACAATGAAGAGTTCATGATACTTAATCCAGTGTTCTTTCTACTGCACTGTGGCTGCCGGAACAGGAGTTGCCAATTGCTACACCCTCAAACAGATGTTAAACGTGCGTATAGAAACAGCACTGATTATGGGCTACTCTGTTATTTCAGGCGGACCATCTCTAGTTGGAGAAGAGCTATCTATGTCCAGGTAAGGAATTGGGACTAATGAGACAGCAGAGAGCAGAAGTGGGCTTTTGTGCTTGGTCGATAGGGATGGTTTCTACTGTACCTTTGTTTTTAATATTGGATCTTTCTCTGCAAATGTATGGATACAGCACAGAGACATCTATTACCTGTTTCTGAAACATCATCAAAAGCCCCATGGGCAGCAGAGTATAATGCAATGTGCCAACATGACAAGTGTGAAGTGTGTCAAGTCAGGCAACACCATAAATCCTCTAGTCAATTCTCAATACGATACACAAATGTCCATTCATCTTGCTCTCTCAGACTTCTGCCGTTTTCCAGGGAGGCATCTGATAGGCTAGTGAGGGCTCCCTCTGTGCTGAGCTCCTGAGGGCAAGACTCATTAGCCATTCGGCTGTCTCTGAAATTATTATATCCAAACACTCAGGGAAAATAGGAACCTGAGGTAGCATACCACACCTTGCTACTATCATTTGTCAAAAACTGGCACCAGGTAGACATGACACAGGATAACAAGTCCAGAAGCATCTAGAACAAACAAGAATGATTCATCACTGAAGACAGGGTGAAAACACACCCCCATCCATCCTCATATCAATTATACTAGCCATGAAAATAGGCACTGGTTCACATTCCTAGAGCCTGAAAAAATCAGGTGGGCCTTAAGGAAATTAGGTTATCATTAAAATAGAAACCAGATCTAAAAAAAAATTTAATGTATTGTACTCTGCCTCTATGTGCTCATCGTTAGGTTTAAGCTTTCAAGGACAAAAAAAAAAGTTTGTGAGGAGGGAAACTTGGTAGGTGGCTACAGAAAAATGTATGCATCCTTCCCCTAATTTGACAATATCAGAAGAGGTGACCAGAGGTGGCAGGGACGTCCAAGAGAGGGGAAGGTGTCAGCCCAGCAACGGCTGGAAAGGTGACCAAGAGGAAGAGGTGCTCCAAGCCTAGAGAATGGGCAAAATTTGAAAATAGTAGCTAAAACTTATGAAGTGCTCACCAGGCAAGGCCTTACTAAATTTTTCCCATGTATTGTCTCAATTTAATCTCACCACAACTTATATTGATGGTACTATTATTATTCCATCCATAGAGGAGGAAACTGAGATACAGGAAAGTTAAGGGATTTGAAGGTTAAATACTTGAATTCAGGCAGTCTGCCCCACAGGCCACAGTGTTAACAACAAAGCCAGTGGTTCTCATATTTATTCTCACATCAGAATCCTCTGGAGGGCTTATTAAAATCCAGATTGCTGGCCCAGCTTCTGAGTTCCTGATTCAATAAATGAGACCTGGGAATTTGCCTTTCTAACAAGTTCTCTTATAATGCAGATACTGCTGGTCCTGGGACCACACTTTGAGGACCAGGGCATTGAGCTATATTGCTCCTTTGACATGGGAGCATTCTCACTGAGGGGAATAACATCAGCAGATGCATAAATTGAAAAGAGATCAAGTCAGATAAGAATAAAGAAGCACATCTACCTATAGCAATCATGTTGGTGACTCCATTTTTTTTTTAAATGTCACGGCCAAGACTTGAAAATCCTGGAGTGAATATTGCAGTGTAAAGACAGAGATGCTATCCTTTTTACATATAAAAGACAAAACTTTGGGGACCTACAAAGGAGGTGAGAACAAATAAATGTTATAGGCAAGGCAGATGGCTGCATCACTAAAAGCTATTGACATACATTAACCCTGAGTATGCATAAGTCAAAAGGGAAAAGACGAAAAGAATACTTTGATGCATATGTAGCCACAAAACCACATACTATATCTACATACATGTACCAGCCAGCCTACTAAAACACAACAAAACAAAACAAAAAAGCCTAAAATAACTAAGCAACATGGATAATTTTCTCCAACTTCATGTCAAAATTTGAGAATTTTATTTAAGAGTCTAGTGGAATCTCTTGTCTTTGGATGTGTTCCAGGAGTCAACTGAGACCCTCAAAAAACTTTTACTTTTGAACTACAAGAGACACATTTAAACAGAGATGTTTTTCTTAAAAATAAAAAAAGATAATGCTAGTAAAAGATATTTTAAAAAAATGCAAAGTGCTTTCTGTAGTAAACAAAAAATTTCCCAATCCTGGATACTATAATATTTTTATTTCACTGGTAGTTTTGACATAGAAAAGCATGTGCAAAATAAAATCTGCCATGTAAGCCCTCTTTGGACAATCCCTCTGCCAAAGCTAAGAAGATACTAGGGCAATGCAACTGCCATGATGAGGCTTCAGGCCTAATTAGAAGACTTTATATTTTTATTTGTGTGTATGAATATGTCTCTACCATTCTCTCCCAGAATGTCTTAGCCAATCACGAATGTACCTGGAATCCAGAGGATGGGGCAAGACATGTCTTTACCTTTCCCACTGAACCCCCTATTAGTCCATATAGAGCCTACTCAGTGTGGTAGTCTGTGTCTTTTCCCCTTGGATGGTTGAGAGGGATTGAAAGATGTCAATGAAGGGAGAAGACAATGTTATATATATACAAGGTCAAATAGTGTAAGTACCGTATACGTTTTGCAGACAATAATAAGTACATATAAACTTAGAGGTCAGAGACATCACTGGAAATCTTAGTAAACTTTCTGAGAGACTATGAGACTGCAGATTTAAAAGAAAGCTGAGAGATGACAATGGGGATGGAATGTTCCAGGCAGGAGGGTGTTTCTGAACAAAAGCTCAGCTGCATGACTGTCAGTCTAGTATATGGCATTACAAAGAAGGCAGTGGGCACGTTCATGTAGTAGAGACAGTGAAGATCCAGGGAGGAAAGACACCTGGTAAAAGTATAGAAAAGTACTCTTGGGAAGATCAGAGAGGGATTGGGTTGCCACACCAAAGGTGACCTTTAGAGGCAAAGGGAAGCCATTGAAGAATTTGAGAGGAGTGACGTAAACAAAGTAATGGTTTAGACAGGCAAAATGGCAGCATTTTATAGCATATGTCCAAGGGTAAAACTTCAGCTAGGAAACTACTGCAAGAGCACAGATGTGAAGTGACAAGGACCCAAACTAAAGTCAGGACACTGGGAATGTAAAGGAAGGGACGACTGTGAGCCTCAAAAATAAAGAGAAATCCTTGTCTTGGCTACAACTGTGGTCAAAGGCAAAGGAACAGCCAAGGAATGGTGTCCAGCTTCTCAGTCTCCGTGTCTGGCCAGAAATAGTAACTGAGGCCCAGATGGGTCAAATAACTTGACCAGGCTCATGTTTAGTCAGTGGCAAGGTTGCATTTAGATATTTGGAATTTCAGTTCAGCCTTTCTTCTGGTACATTGTGCCACCTTGTGCATATTTCATACAAAGCTTTTGAGTCTTGATATTATACCACACCACGGTAACTCAAAAGTCATGTTCACGTCCTATAACAACAACAAAAAAAGCAAATTTTTTCTATCTCCCAAGTTTTCATTGAAATGAACAGATTTTATAAGAAATATTTTATTGTTCAAATTCTAATACAATTATTTATTTATAATGTCATAATTATACTTCTTTTTCCTAAGCAGAAATTCTGTGTGATGCCCCATTGCCTAGACAGAGTAATCTCTCCCAAGTCCTCATTCTTCATTGAGTCAAAGGTTCTTGAAAGCAGGGTTTCTCGACCTTCACACTATTGACATATTGGAATGGATAACTCTTTGTTGTGGGGGCTGTCCTGTGCATTGTCAGATGTTTAGCAGCATCCAGGGCCTCTACCCACTAGATGCCAGTAGTACCCACCCCTCCACCCCCAGTTGTTACAACTCAAAATGTCTCCAGACATTTCCAAATGTCCCTTAGGGGACAAAATCACTCCTAGTTGAGAATTACTACCTTAGAGGTACTTTACGAAGCTTATATTAATGAAGATATCATTTCCATTCAATATTCTTCCTATTGGGAAAACCAAGTTCTGTCTCTGTAGGGTGGTTCTCTTGTGTGTGGAGGGGAGCAGTTGGAGCAGAGTTTGAAAGATAAGACTTAATCACCAGTTACCAAATTTTACTTTGGAGTTCCCCTTCAAGGGGGAAATCACTGCATCAGAAGCCAAAAGGAAGGGGATTTGCTTAAGTAGAGCCCAAAAGTTTTCTGTGGCCTTTTGGAATCCTATGACAGCAAACCACTTTCCATGAACCCACTTTTCATCTAAAGTCAATTAAGTTCTTTTTCAGCTATTTAGAAGGGATCTTATATTTTGAAACAAACAAAATTACAACCATCTTCAGCAAATTTTAATGTCCAAGTTATAAGCCCTCCAAAGAAGGGAACTCAGTGGAGGACAGAGCTGAGCTCTCTGTCCCTAACTGCCCTGGTCCATTAGGCAAGACCAAGGCAATGGCCCTTTATCTGAGAAGGACATGCCTCTTACTGTACGCTAATCATCTGCCTCAAACAGGCAGGCCCGGGAGGCAGTAAGCTAGCTGATGAGACATAATGTACCAGCAACATCAAATTCTATAACTTTATCTTTCAGATTCATCAGGAATTGAGTAAAGAGAAAGGACCCTGTTACCTTTAATCCTAAACTGACAAGACATTTGTATTTATGCGGCAAGAAGTTACATCTACCAACCAGGCTCCTGTCTTCCTTAAGTAAAAGCTTCATGTCAGCTCTTCTGTTTACTCAATCGTGAGCTGCTTTCTGGTCTCACTTGCTTTACTATATATTTATATTGAAAGAATACATTCTCAGCAGCTTTTAGGCCCTTAAATGCATTTCAAGAAGAGACCAAGTCCAATCACTGTTACTTAATTAACACAATTGTGAAGACTTAAATCTAGCTACACAATAGCTTTCCTGACCTTGCAGAAGGAGGCAGGACTTCATTATTGAGTATATTGTTTCCTATAAACATATAAAACCCCTACAATAACAATCCCATCAGCCGAAATGAAGTTATCTGAGAACAGAATTAAACTCTAAATGACCTTTTGCTCTATTCCGTAGCCCCCTATTAATAATTTCTAATCTAATCAGTGTGGATAAATGCACTAAGGCTGGTCATGCCAGGCACAGGGCCAGTCCGGCCAATTGCCGTCCAGCTGATGCATTCCAGTCCGGAGCTTGTCTGGAAAAGACGCATCCCTCGCTGAGAGGCCACTGCCTGATTTCCTCTTTTGTTATCTTTTAGAGGCAAAGTCATGTCCTTGTAACTGATAGACACGTTTCTTTGTAAATAACCCTGGAGTGACTGATAGAGCTTTTGCCAGACAAAGGCAGCAAATAGCAAGGCATTACTCATGCCAAGCCGGAGAACACTGTGTCATGGCTGACAAATTTATGGGAGACATGAGCTCACCTCTTGCACAAATATATACTTTCCTGGCAAATTCATCACATGCTTTAATGGCCCCATACTGCATTTGTCAGCTGTCTGTCCCTGTGCCTTGTTGCCTTTGGTTTCCTGTCAAGGATTGTTTGTTGAAATCATCTCACAGCCTCATTCCTCAGCAGTGAGACCCAAGAAAGATCAATGATGACACCTGTATTGATAATATTTTACATTCAACTATTTGGCTGATAAATCATTTTAACAATGCTGATATGTTTATTGAGTATATGCCGGCATCACAATTATGTGGAAAGCCATGCCAACTTAAATCTTTGCCTTGTTGGTCTGCCTTTTATTTCTTTCTTTTCATTTTCTCATAATTACGTGTGCCATGGTACAGCTTTCACGACCCCATCTCAATAGAGAGCATGTGAAAACAGGGGAAGGAGTGACCTTGCACTTTCACTCATTGGTTTGTTTTAAAAAGAGAAAAGAAAGGCACCCTCCTGGTTGTCCTTGGTCGAGAAGGTAGTTATTAGAAGGGACAAAAAGGGTTTTTAGGTTCTGGTAATGTTCTGTTTTGTGACCTGGGTATTGGGTGCAAAGATGTGTCCATTTGTAAAAATTCTTTGAGCTCTATGTTATAATATGTGTACTTTTTTTGCATGTACATTATAATTCAGTAAAAAGTTAAACAAAAAATTAGCAACTATTAATATGTTACACATGCATGCACATAAATATACGGGCTTAGAGTCAGTGAAACTCTAAACTTGAAACTCTATATCACCTATAATCCCTTAGGCTTTTCCCTAGAAATATCATATCACATATCCAACATGGAAATTATGTCCAACAAGCATTTCATAGGTGATCATTTCACCATCATCCCCACAGAATTTCAAAGAAAACCTTAGGGTTCTCAAATTCCTTAGTCTTTACCATCTCTGTAGGACACTTTTGACATGGACTCCAGGGTCTCTATGAGAAAATGGAAAGAGACCAAGTCATCAATAAAAAGAGAGAAAATTCTCCCTTGGTTTCTTACTCAAATTACCTTTAGCTCAAGTCACATGTTAAGTCTATATGTCTATGGAAACATTCAGATAAATGTAAACATTCAGATGAAAAGTAAAAAATCCAACCACCTGAATTGATTAACACATTATTGGAAACACCTGGATGCATCGGCTTTCCAGAAGTTCTCAACAGAGATTCACTTTCTTGTCTTTGGGCAGAATTTTATCATATGCACCTCTAGCTGCAAGGAAGTCTGAGAGAGAGAATAATTAACATCTTCCCAGCCTCTGTATTTGAGGCAGGTAATGAGATAACACTTGGGAATAGGCATTGAATTGGCCAAATCACAGTTTTAGACAGGTGAGCCAAAGCCATAGCAGGCCAGGTGAAATGGATAAATAGGGAAGTCCATGGCAGAATTATTTAAAATCAGTGGTTTCAACCTTGGTTGCTCATTGTAATCACCTGGTTATTACCTCCAGCGCTTCTAATTTAATTGGTCTTGGGTGTGGTCTGGCATCAGGATCTTTAAAAGCTCCTGTAAATGATTCTGATGCACAGCTAAGGTTGAGAGCTACTGGCTTAAACAGATAAATATAAAGACTTGCATCCTCAAAGAAAATAGCAAAGGTATTAGACATATCACCAGCTATTATATTTGTGGATTTAAATTTGAAGATTAAACAAAGGCTTAAAAAAGAGCTTATATTTGGAAAAAGAGTAAGAGGCTAGAAAAAAATTATCCCTGGATTTTGCAAACTCTTGAGTGACAAATGGTCGTTACATAGAATATGAACAAGTTTATTTTAAAAGTAGTATGTTGATTAATTAATACTCGCTCAATTCAATCCTTGGATCTATTAGAATAAGAGGTAGGCAGTCTTATCTTTACAATTAACTGGGAAAGTTTGGCAATGTCATCCTAGCTCCCCCACTTCCCAGCTGGGTTTAGTACTATAGCAAAAGTTGTGTTTCCTCCAAAATATGAAAGGTCTTGGCCTGAGCAAGTCAAAGCAGAAAACTCACCCCAGGCAAGCGGCAGTCCTGAGAGTCTGTGGGAACAATGAATATCACAACGTTCAGGTTGTCCAGCCTGTACCCAGGACACTTCTATCAGGTTGCAGTCCAGAGTCAGGTCCGTATCATCCCAGGTGATTTGGGGTTTTGTTCTCTTACTTCAGGCACTCTTTAAATAAGAGACCTTGTCAGTGGCTCTTCCATCTGGCAGAAAGTGGGTGCTCAATAAATACATGTTAAATGAGCCTGGTCATTCTGATGAAAACAGACCCCTTTATTCTTTGGGGCTATTGGGTTTACCATTTAACTAAACGGCCTGTGGCTTCCTGGCCTGACAAATTTATAGCACCTGTTTATGTCTTTCTCACCCACAGGCTTCAACGGAATACCTGTGGCTGTACTTACGAAAGGGAGGCAGAAGGACCCATCCATTTTAGCAAGTACCTCTGGTCTGAAAGGTACAAATCAGAACTTTCAGCACATTCCATCTGGCACTCACTGGTGGCGCCGACGCCTCAAAAGCCCTGCTGGAGCCATTTGTCACCACGCGGACACATGCAGACCACCGACGGAAGTGGAGTTTTCTGGACCAGCTTGAATGACCTATGTATAGACAGCCACGGTCACTTTTTCTCTGTGGGATTAGATGTACTGATTCCAATGTGGTTCACATTAGGCCGTTATTTTCTTTTAAAAGGGAAATATCCTTTGGAAACCTGGAAATTTCTCAAAGGATTTCACATCCATTCATTCCGCTTACCTTCCAAAACAGCTGCTCAAAATCTGAATATTAGACAGTACGTAGTAAAAAGAAAAGTCTTTATTGTTGTTATTATTGGTTTTCTTTAGAATCCCAGGGAATTCTCTATATAATTTAGAATAAGCTAATAGAAGGAACTCATTATGTTCTATGTGATTCTTCCTATGGAGGTATGGATTGACAGTCCCTGCTCTATCTTTCCTGGAAATGGATGCTCGTCTTTAAGAACAATGAATTTTCCTCAAACTGCGTAAAATAATCACTATGACATCATCAGTAGGAGGAGTAAATGTATTATTACACTGTTGTCATTTTTTTTTACCTAGTACATTTCCAGGTCTTTATCGGCAGAGTTAGGATTGCTTTATTATTTTCATCCTTTTTTTCCTTTCTAGTATTTATTGAGGAAAAAAATATGGAATTTTCTAGTATTATTCCCAGGTGATAGATGTGCACGCAATACCCTACACTACAGAAAGGAAGAACCAGAAAATAATTAATTATTCCATTATAACTCCAGCCTGGAAAACATCTGGTCCTTGACATCACATTACACCCCATGTGGAGTGTTGTGAGTCATCTTTCTTAGGTACAAATCTTGTCTCTTCACTTAGAAAATAAGCCCCCTGAGGGGGAGGAAACCACTATTTATTGAGGAAAAAACCCATAGCCCATTACATATTTTATTCTCTCTATTACCAACAGCCTTGTGAGGTCTTTACAGACAGGGAGTGTGGGAGGTCTGAGTCATTCTTCCACATGCACACAGCCACTATGTGACGTTTGCCCCCGCCCTCAGCCTGGGCTTTTCAGGGAAGGTTTGCTAAGCAACAGAGGCCAGCAGCAATAATCGTGATCAAGAGATTAGTCCTTCACCATCAAATTGGTACTAATCGATCAACTCTTATGCGCACATATGGAGGTAACATTCATCAGGGTCAGGCAGGTGGGAGGGGGAGAAGGGATGGGTACATTCACACCTAATGGGTGCGTTGTGCACTGTCTGGGGGAGGGGCACACTTGTAGCTCTGACTCAGGTGGTACAAAGGCAATATATATAACCTAAACATTTGTACCCCCATAATATTTTGAAATGAAAAAAAAAAAAATTAATTAAAAAATTAAAAAAATAAAATAAAAAGAGATTAGTCTTATGAGCCTGCTATTACCAGGATGTCTGTTCCATGAGTACTCCTGAGACTTCTGGAGTCAAGTTTAAGAATAGCCTTAGCTTTAAATATCAATGATGGCTTGAGCCTCCATCCAAAATATTTCAAGAAACCTGTTCTTCACCCACACCTTAATATTCATTTACTCATTTAAACTTAATATATATTGAGTGCCTTTGTATGCCAAGCATTATTCTATTTGCTTGGGAGAGAGTGCTAAACAGGACGGAGAAAGTCTCTCCTCCCATGGAGCTTACATTCCAGTGGAGAAGCGTGTTAGTCATCTATTGCTGCATAATAAATTACTCCAAAACTTAGCGACTTAAAACAAGAAACATTTACTATCTTATAGTTTCTAATAGCTCAGGAATCTGGGTGTGGCTTAGCGGGGTTGCGGGGGCTGGGCGGGGGGGGTGCTCTGACTCAGGGTCATAAGGTTCCAAAGTGTCAGCTGGAGCTGTGGTCACCTTAAGGCCCAACTGGAAGAGGATGTGCTTCCACACTCACACACGTGGCTGTTTGTAGGCCTCAGGTCCTCACTGGCTATTGGTCAGAGACTTCAGTTCCTTGACACATGGGCTTCTTCACTCACAACCGGGCAGCTTACTGCTCCCAGAGCAAGGACTCCCAGGAGAGAGAGTGAGAGAGGACCAGAGGATGCAAGGTGCAAGTCACTGTTTTTGTAAGCTGACCCCATCACATTTGCTGAATGCTATTCATTAGGAAGGAGTCACTAGGTGCAGGCCATGCTCAAGATGGTAGGGGTTTGTACTAGGGCATAAATACCAGAAGACAGAGACCACCAGAGCCATACTAGAGCAGACGATAAGTCAGTAAATAAATAAATAAACAAATAAATCAAAGTCAAAGGTGATAATGAGTGCTATGGAGAAAAGTAAGGCACAGTGAAGAGCAGAGAGTAAGGGGTTGAGGGACGAGTGTTCTAGAAAGGATGGTCAAGGAAAGTCTCTTTACCAAGGTGACATGTAAGTTAGGATCTGAATATCTGGGAGCCAGCTAGGCCAGGAACAGGCAGAGGGGACACAGAGTGTGGAACTGAGGCGGGAGGGAGCGTGGCGTGCAGGAGAGATGGCAAGGAGGCCAGTGTGGGTAGATGAGGGGGGGGGAGGGAGAGGGTGGAAGAGACAAGGCCAAGGGGCAACTGCGAGACACGCCGCACAGGTTTTGTCGGCTGAGGCAGAGGATCTGGACTTTATTCTAAAAGGACCGGGAAGCCATCATGATCAGATTTACATTTTTATATGTTCACCCCAGTTGCTGTTGTGGAGAATGGATTGTGGCAGGACAAGAGAGGGAATAGCAAGACCAGTTGAGAGATTATCATGTGGCCCCCGTGAGAGGTGAGGGCGACTTGGACAGGAGTAGAGGAGTCTCGTGGGCTTACTTGCCTCTCAGCGCACTCCTGCTCTCATATTGTGCTTTGTCTGAACTCTGACTCTCTAGCCAGTGTCTCGTCTCCTGTGACAATCTTCTGACCACCTAGGTTGACCCAGTGTGGACTGAAGCCCCATATCCTTTTAATTCCTCTGCCAAATAACCACCAACACAAAGAGGTGTACCTAACAGACTCTGCTGAAGTTCATGGTGCTCCAGGGAGCTTCTGTTCTAGCACAGAGCAGTGCAGCCAACAATTTAAAACATAATACTGAACAGTGCAATTATAAAGACACCCATTGCCCATACTCCAGCCATTGCGGGAGAAACTGTATCCATCATGTTGTACGCCACCCTCTGTCCCTCGATCTTCTTGTAGCTCCACGCTTCTGATTCTTTTGGGTCCCTCATCCCCTCTATCTCCCAGGCTGTTCACGCAAAGACGTCTCCATTTCTTTTCACATAAGAGCCTTAATTCCTTCCATGTTAATGATATTTTGCCTCATTCCTCTGGATCTTGACTTGGGACTTAAGTTCTCACAATCAAAACACCCCATCAGGGTGTTCTGGCAAACAATATCAATAGCAAATACATTTTCCTAAGCAGGACACCAGGATGGTCTCACATTACTCTGATACTTAGATGGAAGGTTGGAAGGAAAGGGGAGGGATGGGCTGGAAAGGAATCCAGAAGAAGGATCAGAACTTACATCATTCCTTGCAAATGGGGAAAGTGATCAAAGAAGATGAGTGAAAAATAGTTCCAGCAACAACATCTCCTTGTCAATATAGACTTGGAGTGTTTGGCCTCAAAGTTGTCATTCAGGGGACACAAATGCCCCTGTGGACACCCAAGTCATCATAATTCTGTACCTCTCATCTGCCTCACACCCTTTGGCAGCCTCATATATTCTAGTCACTGTAAACTCAATTCTTCAGAAAATTTCAAGAAAGCTAATTTACCCTCTTTGACTGTTTATATTCATTTTGGCTTATTGTATTAAGAGCCTAGCTACTCATAGAGGGTTCAGATCCTGCTAATGATGTTACACTTCAGAAGTACAGAAACGATTGAGGAAGAATTAATTTCTGATTCATGTAGCAATGAATTGAGGCATGTTGACTTGAGCATTATTTTTGCCAAAATTTGCTGCTGGATTTTATTTACAGAATGTCATCATTTTCCAAAACATTATTGTTTCCTTTTTCAGATCATGTCTTCTGACTAGAGCAGGTAATTTGTGGAGGATTTACACATAATGATAGCCTGAATCCCTTAATTTATAAAATTGCATACTAGTTGGCTCATTAATGGCTGTTGAAAATGCTAGTCTAGTAAAATCAGAAGAAGAGCTTTCCCCTGGTGAATTTAGTTGTTGAAACCAAGTTGGACTCTTTCCCAACCATTATCTTGAGACAAACAGTTGATCCTCGTGCTAGTTGTTCCTCAAGCCCGATAATGGGAAGGCACTGCCCTGACTGGATGGGCAATCAAGTTTATGAATTTACTGTCTCAGGGCTCTATCTCACCCTCAGGACTTGGCACCATCACCAACCTGTTTACTCAAGTCCATTTGGGCAATTAAGAATTCCATTGAGGATAACGACAAGATTAAAAAAAACCCCCAAAAAAAACCCCAACAAAAGTACATAATATACTCATGAGTTAGAGGATTTCAGCATCTGTCAGTGCCCCAATGATGACGCTGGACTTTCATCATGAAGCACATGGTAAAGTTGTAAGCTGGACATAAAAGACTAAGGATGCTGGATGTCTCCCTGCAATTGCAGATGTCAGTAGCCATCTACTTTGTGCTGTTCTCCTACCCACCTCAGGCCCGATTTGAGGCCTGGTGGAAGAGGTACTCAGAACTGCGTAGAAGAATGCAGAAGGAATGCTGCTGAGTTATGTGATTTCTATCCCTAAAGTTTGAGGAGGGGCAGGCTCAGATTTTGGGGGAGGAGGAGAGAATGTCGTGGCCTAGACTGGACCTCTTGATAATTATGTATTTCCGTGTCTGTGTTTGTGTGTGTGTGCACACGTGTGTGTGTGTATGTGTGTGTGTGAAGAGCCCATGAGTTATTTCCAATAAGGATGTGGTCCCGAAACTAGAATGATCATTACAATCACTTGAGGAGCTTTTAGAAAATACCTGGTGCCTGGACTACCTCATCCCAAGTTCCAGGAGTCTGTGCTTGTGAAGCAGGTGCCCATCCAGGTGACTCTGGTTGTAAACCAGGTTTAGAACCACTATTATAGCACCCACTCCTCACCTCACCCTCACCATTTCTCTGCCAGATTTCTTCCAGTGATTTAGTTTCTCAATATTTCTATTCTCTTGTTTCCTTTCTATTTTGACCTGTGTTTGGTCCATACAAACTGTTTCTTTCTTGGGTTTATAAAAGTGCTCATCTTTCCATGTGGAGCTATTATTCTTCCAACTTCTAAAAATTTGCAATGAAGTGTTCAACCCTATATTTTATTGTATTCCCCAATCTCTTGAAGTCCTAATGTGGCCTCACCAGAGAATAGTCCCACTGATCTGTGCATAACTAGATAAACGCACGTCCTTTAGCTCCTAGGGAAACCTCATCTGCAAACTGGTCAAGCGCTGCCCAACAATCCAACAGTATGTTCACAAATCTATCCATACCAATTCTGAGGCAAGCATGGGGGGCAGAGTTTGGTGCAATACACTGACATTCGTGTCTATGGCTCCAGCATCTTGAAACAAACCAATATTTGATTTTCAGGTAAAGTTTGGCAAAGAATTTTTCCTTGCTTAAAGAAAAGAAAGGGCTTAAAATGGATTACATATAACCTTAAAGCACATATTCTTTCAAAACAATAGCTTCCTGAGATAAATCTAAATAAGTTAGTTATAAATGAATCAGAAACATATGGTTGTAACTTTTCTCCAAATACAATGGAGACTAAAAATTCAGGGAAAGGTGCCAGAGACAAACATGAAGTAGATTTTCCAAAGGCGTAGACAATAGTTTAAAACACTTTTCAAAAACTCAAGGCTATCAGGTTAAATCAACTTGATTTCTTAGTTTAGTTATTGAATCTAAAGATAGCTAAGAAGAATCAGTGTTAAATGAAAGTTTCTAACAAATTTCAAACTAGAAAGTAGTTTTCAAATTACAATCTAATTATAGAAAAATTCACTAAGGACAGGATGCAAAATACACGGGGACACACTCAAAAACCCAAAGCTGGGCATCCCACAACTTTTAAGTAATTTTTAATGAAGAGAGAGACAGAGTACTTGAAATTGAATGATAGTTGAACAAATCAATTGTTGTTGAAGAATTTCTCCCTAATTAAGTCCTGATGGCTTTACAATGCAGAAAAGAATGTACTGGGCTTTTGACAAGTTCTTCCATTCCCAGTGAAAAAGGAAGCCAGCCCAGAAAATCACTTAGGAAGATACAGACAACAGATGGTTCACCAAAACTGTACAATGATCTCAGTAAGTGAGGCCTCAGAGACATGATGATACATTCCACAGCTGGATGTTGTAAAATTTGGGTACCAGTGGTGCACTGGTCTGACCATTAAAACTATGTTCTTCTTGAGCCACAGACCAGTGTGTGCGACTGGTTAAAGCCCAATCACAGGCTGGACAAAGTTAGGGAAAGCACCTGGGGACTGGGAGGAAGCAAACTTCCTTAAGTTTGCCGTATACAGTATGGCTGGTGCCTTAACGCAAGTTGAAATCTTGCTGTCTCAATTCCCTGTGGAATGAGGGCAACATCATTTACTCTACCTACCTCACACAAGGATCTAAAATGAAAAAAAAGAGTTGCTTTTAAAATGTAAAAAAGTTGCTTTTGAAATGTAAATATGCTGTAGCAAATAAGAGGGTATTTTATAAAAAGGAATGGATGCATTTTAGAGCTTGAATCTTAACCCACTATTCTAGATCAAAGATGGATTCAAATTTTTTGGCCCACTTTCCATTGGGAAGAGGTGTCTGTGGCCTCTCCTCTTGAAACTGGGCAGGCTCTGTGACTACTTGATCAATCAGATACGTTGGAAGTAGTGCTGCTAGTTTCTAGGTTCAGGGCTTTAAGGACAGCTTTCACTTTTTGTCACTTGAAGTACTGTTGGTATCCAGCCTCCATGTCGTGAGGAAGCTCAAGCAGCCCCATGCAAGACTCATGCAAAGAGATACTGAGGGCTCCAGCCATAGCCTTGGTTGAGCTCCCAGCTAATTACTAGCACCTACTTAGTAGCCGTGAAAGTGAACCATCTTGGAAGAGGATCCTCCAGCCTCTAGTTGAGATGCCCACCTGATGCCACTGAGCCTTGCCCAAATTGCAGATTCATGGGCAAAATAAATGGTTGTTATTGTTGTTGTTTTAAGCCATTAAATTTTGGGATAGTTGGTTAGGCAACAATAGATAACCAGAACACTCACTATCTTGTATGATAATTATGTACTATAATATTTTATAATATATTATGCATAGCAATAGTATGTAATTATTATTATATAATGATAATTATTAACAGGAATACTAATTTACACTTATTAAACATTATGTTCCAGGTACTATGTTATGGGCTTCACCTGCATACTTCTACTAATTTCTAATTATATATTTATTTGTTTATTCATTGCCTGTCTTATTCAGTAGACTATAAGCACTAAGAGGGAAGGTACTGTGTTTTATTTACCACACTATACCAGATGCCTAGCACAATGTCTAATATATAAGTGGACATGTTAGATAAATTATTCTGTTGGATCTTTTTTTGGTACTAAAATTTTTATCAGATTACTTTTTCATAACAAAGGAATCAACATAAACCTTGAAAAAGGTCAGGACAAGCAAAGGAACTAGAGATTGACAGAACAAGTAAGAGCTCAATCCAACAACTCAGGGGAACACAGTGGCATTTACAAGAAGTCTTTGGAAAGCTATTCAGGCTGTGCCTAAACCAAGTGGTTGAATTTGCCTTAATCATTTGCTACCTGGTTTTTAGTGACTGATTAAAACAATCTAACCACTTATGTACATGGGCATAATCAAAGAGAGAAGGAAACATCAGGGAAAGTTGGATGGCTTTCATTTAATGAGGGAAAAAAAAAAAGAAACATAGTGGCTGTGTTACTGGGAGCTTACTCTTCTGGGCACCAAATCCTGCTGCACTTGAAATAGATCACACCAGTCAAGTGATACTATCTGGTCCTTCACACTCCTCTAGGTGCTGAAGTGACAGCCAGGGGAAGGGTATGATTTGTACTAGACTTAAGGGTGGGATGGGATTTGTCAGACAGGGGTTCGGCATTCATTACCACAAACGGAATGGTTGATCAATTATCAATTGATAATACTGAAATTATCAATTTCAGATAATCACTCCAAACAGCTGGAGGTAACAGTCTTCACAAAGGCATTGTCACCAACTGGCGTGATTTAAGTATCCTGGAAGGGACCTTGGCCTCACGTTTGAGGAGAACATGGTCAGGTTGTCAGGCAGCTGGGAGGGGTGAGAGGATGGAATGACAGCAGACACCACCAAAAGGACCTCAGGTCACTGATGTCTGGGCTAGCACTGTTGCTAAGGGTGAAGCTGATGTGAAAAACAATATTTTAAACCATGAAAGATGAATAATAAATTGGAGATAAACAATAGAACAAATAGAACCGAACCTCCAAATGGTTTAAGCTCTACCAACAGTGCTTCCATTGCATGGACCCCCACATGCCCCGAGGCTTTGGGAAGTAAGAGGCCTAGGATGACAGAGGAACAGGAGCACAGAGGCCATTTCAGAGGAAAGTGTGTCACATCCTGAAACTGCCATCCTCCAGCTCAATCCACTGACAGACGTGGTCAAGGATCTTGTGGCCACAGATCCATCTGGCAGATGTGATGTAACATGCCCATAGAGGGCAGGGCCAGTGACATGCAGGGACCCCACCCAATCCACACCCTTCAAAGGACTCTACAGGGCAAACACTTGGAGTGCTGCTGCTCTGGATATTGTGCCAAAAGAAACATTCAGATGTCAACACTGGTGAACGTGAATGAGCAAAGCAAAACATGCTGGGGCTGCCTGAGGTCAGACCAAAGAAAAATCACCATTCTGTCCACCAGGCTGGACAAGGCCATAAACGCTCCACTGGGACTGGGTTACACCAGAAAGAGGATAGAGACTAGTTCAGGTTTGGAGGTATATTTCCCTAGATGACCTCCAGATAAACGTTAAAAGAGGCAGCTAATGAAAGGCTGTATGTACAATGTACATTAATTTCCATTATTTTGATAAACCCACATTGTGCAGCTGGTAGATCATAAATCTCTGGTTTACACCAGACCATTATTTAAACAGGTCAACTCTTCGTGATGGATGGTATTTTTTCATTTAAATGATTCTTTATTTTTCTCACATCTAATTGGTAAATCACTACTCATCACAGTTATGGTCTCTTTATTGCACCGCTGTCTAGCCGCTGTCCAAGGTGATGTGAACTGCAGGCTGTTGACTTGTCTCTGTCGTCAATGGAAGCTGTCATGGAGAATTAAGTTTTTGACAAATCAACAGCCGGTGTGCAGGACTTCTTCCTGGGTGTAACATCAAGGAATTTTGGAACTGTCTCTAGTTTTGGCCTGGAGTCACACTGCAGCTTGAGACCCTGTCATTTACATCAAGCTTGAAAACATACATCTTAATAAACTGCAGTATTTCTTAGACTTTGATGGTATCTGGGAGCATGATGAAAAGGGTTTTCACCACCAGATTTGTGATGTTTGGCTTTTTTTTTTTTAATCATAGACTTCGTTTGTCTAAAACAAGTTCAGACAGTAGCAAGGAGTGAAGAGAGTTCAGATTTATTCAACACGGTATTTTAAGAAGCAATTATTAGGCCATCTCCATTAGGCCCATGCAAATGAAAAGATCAGAGTTAATTAATCTTGTCCTGAATAAGAGAAGTGATGAATAGCAATTAAATACTTTGTGTCCCTCAAGGAATTTGCTTGCTTACTTATTCTTTATTTCTCAAGGGAGGGAGTCACTCTCATATTATAATATGGAAAATGCTTGGTGGAGAGGGTGAAAGCTTATGACTCATATCCTGAAGATCCTTCTCGAGCGTGGCACAGGAGAAATAATGGGAATTTCTGGAGTCACACAGCCCTAGCTTAAAGCAGAGCTAATCGGGCCAAACATCCTCACAGCAAAAACAAGGCAGACACATTTTTCTCCATGGGATAGATCTGGTGTCAAAAGAAGGCTCCTAGCAGAGTGCAACTTAAACCCAAAGAGGTTTATTCAAGAACAGTTGAGACCAGAAATTATATTTCTAACATCACACTGCCTTGTACTCCATCTACTTTATTTTATAGAGTATTTTAAGGCTATGTCTATACTCCAGAATGTTTGAATTTATTCAGAGTAACAAAACTAGATAAAATAGTAGTAAAAAAATAATGATAACAATAATAATTGATGCTATTCGGATAGAAAAGGGTAGGAAGAAAGTAGCTTTTTTGGTTAAATGGCCTCAAGTCACTGGCTGGTTGCCTTTTTCATATTCAGTTGATCTTCGAGGCACCATTAGACTTAACAGCCAATGTCTTTATCAAGGAAAATAATCAGCAAGTATATTAATTAGGGCATTGCTTACACTTTTACTGCAAGTCTAATGATTTGTTGATTTTAAGTTAGATGACTGTCTTCATTAAAGTCATTAATACTCGAAGTGAATTTGTGCTTAAAATACGTATTTAGGAATTACACACATTTTGCTTTTTACTGTGGGACCCTTAGGCTATGAGCATTTCCCTACTGCAGACATATAAAATTACAAATAGGGCTCTTTAGGTATATTAACAAATGCCTCGCCTTCACAATTGGAAATGGAAATTATATACAGAAGTATAAGGGACAGAATCATCAACAAAGCCCTGTGGATTTATTTCTCTTTGTTGTTGGTACCTGTAAATCTCTTCTGCAGCTGGCCACAAATTAGCACAGCTGGTACCTAAGGCATGGGTGGCCTTGACATTCACTATTCAGTCTTCCCCGGAATACCAGAACTCATGGGACCCATCCTTCCCAGGCCTCACAGTCGAGTGAGTACCACTGCATCACCTTCATAACAACAGTGCATCTCTTGAGTCACTGAGCCCCACATAGGGTCTGCTTCCAAATTATTTCTCTTAGGGGTCCTGGAAATGGTGTGGTGGTGATGACCGCAGCTTTGTTCTGATGCCCACTGCTCTTGTGACCTTTGGCTCTGAGGACCGCTGATGGACCCAAGCTACTATCTGTGAAGCTGTTGACCCGCCCTTCGATCTTTGACCTCTAGAGAGCTTCTTCCACTATACCCAGCAGGAAATTCCCTTTAGCTCCTAGTTACCAGCTTTATCACAGAGTGCCTGACAGCAGAACTGTCTGGATGTTATGGGGAGGGAAGAAGGAAAGGGGGTGTGACAGATGTCGGGAAGGTGCAGCTTCACCCAATGTCTAGATAGAATTATGCTCCCTCTTGTACCCAGTTTACACTAACCCCCCAGCCCTCTTAGCACCTGGCCTTTCCTTTGGCAGAGCAAGTGCTCCATTGTTTTATTTCCTACCCTGACAGACCCCTTCAGCAGCTACTACAGCATCAGACAAGTCTGCAGTAGAGGCCAGCAGAGCCTAACTCTAGCAGGGTGAGAGTTCAGCCTAGCAGAGTCACATTGACCCACCTCAACATTTCCAGTTGGCTTTTGTTACCAGTTTCATATTCCAGAAGCTGGAACCAGCACAAATACCTAATGTATATCTTTCAAGGCCTGTTTCTTAGCTCTGGCCACTATAACAAAGTACTATAGACTGGGTAGCTTAGAAACAACAGAAATTTTTTTCTCACAGTTCTGGATACTGGAAGTCTAAGATCTTAGGCGCCAGGATGGTCAGGTACTCATGAAGGTCCTCTTCTTAGTTGCAGTCTTCCAGCTTTTCATTATATTCTCACATGGTAGAGAGAGGACAAACGAGCTCTCTGGAGACCCTTTTATAAGGGCACTAATCCCATTCATGAGGGCTTTACCCTCATGACCTAATTACCTCCCAAAGACCTCACCTCCTAATACCATCACATTGAGGGTTAGGACTTCAACATATGAATTCCGAGTATGGGGGGGCACATTCAGTCCATAATAGTCGGTCATAGCATAGTCTGATCACACCTCCCGACCTGTCCTGATCACTAACTCTTTCCTTCAGCAACTCACTACACAGCATTTCTATGACACTTCTTGGGGTGTTCTTCCTACTTAGAATCTTTCCCTTCTCTGCTAATTTTTATGTAATTCCTCTTCTTTAAGGACTGATTTAAATTTCACCTCTTCCGTGAATCCTTCTCCAATGTCTTTAGCCCACATTGACCTCTCTGTTCTCTGTCCATGTAATTGACATTAAAATCACAGTGGCTCATTGTTTTCTAATCTCACATGCGTTAGTGTTGTTGGCTTTAGTTTTCCAATTAAATTGTAAATCTACTGAGGGGGGGGTTCTATGTTCTTCATGTATTCTTATATCCACACAGTATACATGATATACTCTGTTGGTCACAGAGGCACAAAAATAAATAAATTAAATTAAAAAATACTGTCTGTTTGGTTGGTTCATCTGCTTCTATGTATAAAGCTGTAGTAGGCACTACAGGCTATATGAAAGTGGGATATGATATGGTCCCTGCCCGCAAATAGCTCCCAATCTTATTGAGAAGCCAAGAAATACAACAAAAAATAATTTGACAATAGGCAAATGCTAAGTGTAGGCAGGTGTTTCTTTGGCAGCCAGGAAGGGGATAGTACAAGGTTAACTGAAGTTAACAAGAAATATTTTATAGCTATAATAAAATTAGTGATTGGCCTCAAAAAATTATAAAAATTGACAAGGTTGACAAAAAAGCAGTATGGTTATATTTTACAAAAACCTGTACACAGATGTTTATAGAAACTTTATTCATCCTAGCCAAAAACTCGAAATAGCCCAGAAGTCCTTCACTGAATCAATGCTTAAACAAACTGGTACATTCACACCATAAAATACTTCTCAACAGTAAAAAGGAATGAACTATTGATTCATGAAGCAACCTGGATGAGTTGCCAGGGAATCATGCTGAGTGTAGAAAAGCAACCCCAACAGGTTACCTACTATATGACTCCATTTATATGACATTTTTTAAATGACAAATATTTAGAAATGGAGACAAAATTATTGGTCACCAAGGGTTCAGAGAGGAGGCAGGAGAGATGGGTATGGCTGGAGAAGGGCAACCCAAGGATACTTGTGGTGATGGAACTGTTCAGTATCTTGACTGTGGTGGATACTCAAACCTACACATGTGATGAAATTATATAGAACTGATAACACACGCATACACACCAGTGCAAGTACAAGTGTGGAAATCTGACTAAGACCTATGGATTGTATCAATGTCAATCTACTGGCTGTGCTACTATACTACAGTTTTTAAGAATGTTACTATTGGCTGGAAACTGCATAAAGGGTACAAAGTATCTCCCTGTATTATTTCTTACAACTGCATATGAATCTACAATTATCTCAATAAAAATTTTCAATAAAAAAACCCACACTTCAGATGTTAGGTATAGCATAAACCAAGCAATCAGGTCCAAGATCAAGTTTCAGAAGACTTGGTTTTGTAAATATTTCTTAACCTGCCAAGCTGCTTTGCTTCAATTTACAAGTCAAAAATTTATGAATAGAAAGTAGTATAATATATGGTCAGGAAAAATTAAATAATATTTTCAAATATTCAAAGAAGATGATTTCATGTCATCAACTTACACTGATTGCAACTTGGGGAGAACACCCCCATTTCACTGAAAGGGTCAGAGGATGCAGGGAATGAGGTGGTGTCTTGTACAAAGACTATACTCCCTAACTCTCAAATTAAAAGCTCTTCCCCAGTATCCAAAGAGTCTAAGGGTTCTTAAACAATTATATGCAGAAGATTTATCTCAAGATGTGAAAAATACAGATTCCTGGGTCCACATCTAGAGATTCACATTCACTGGGGTTACACAGAATTCTGGAATTTTTATATCTAATAAGCAACAGGTGATTCTAATCTAACTGCAATAAGAAATTAGAGTCAACAAGGATGATTATTAAAAATGCAAATTCTTTTTGGGCCCCACTATTTTTGTCACATCACAGTCTGTTTCAACTTTATTCTGATGACTCAATGGAATTTACAGAAAGAGGTTTGGGTACTTAAAAGTCTGGGTCATGTTCCTATATGGCTGGGGGTGCAGAGAGAAGAGGAAGCTGTCAAAGTATAAAACCTTCCCAGCCCTCCTCTTCCAATCACAACTCATCAGAGAGCATTTTGCACAGGGAGATCAAAGCCCCTTGCCGAGGAGAAGTTGAAAGACTTTGTTGTTGTAATTCTGGGGCAGAGGTGCTTGGATATAAATGAGTCCTAACTGTGGGTTTGGGGGACCCTGAGACGTAGAAATGTAAACACAGATGTCAGGCCTTTCATCCCCACTATGTAAACATACCAGCTGCCAGGGGAGGAAGGAGAAACCCTTCAGAATTAGCTGCATTTTTTGCCATCTAGAGCATAAAAATTGGCTTCACGCTTGAATTTCCACCAGCAACGCACAGCACTGTTGACCAGAGTGGGCTAACAATAGAACGAGACGTCCGCTGGCCAAGTGGCTCTTCTGTCCAGGAGACGTTGGGTTCTCGCCATTCTCTAACATGAGTGGCCGTCCCAGAGCAAGAGAATGAGAAGAGGGGATAACACCCTTTCACAAAACTGCTGGACTCATAGGGAGGGGCTGGTAAAAAATATGTGGCCATTTCGGTTCCAGGGTTCTATAAACCACGAGTCCGACTAAGATTTATACTTCGGATTGACCCAGACTTAGGGAAAATGGAAGAAGCAAACTCCTGTGAGTTTTTGTGAGAAAAACTGAATGGCTTCCAGTAAAAGAGGATATGGTTATTCCAATACATGAATATTTGAAGGGCCACAAGTGGTTTAGCCACAACCAAACCACAACAAGCCTCCTCTCACACTATTAAATAATTTCTTAAAAAAAAAAGGTAACGATGAAAGAAACTAATTCTGAAAAAAAAAACCAAAAAACTAAATGTGCAAAAAATAACAATGAGAAATGCATTTCTAAACAAAACACTTCAATTCATGGAGAAATGTGTATTCAATTACATCTCAAACTAGCATGCCAGCTTGCATATGCGTGTATGTCTCGTGTTTTCTGCAAAGCCCTGGTTCTGAGAGACCTGAAGAGTTGTAGCAAAGCACATGAAGAGTGCCTTTTCACTGGAACAGGGGTGGGTTTTTTCCTGAAAGCATATGACAATCAAATATCTACTAGCAATGGACAAGCTAGTTGTTACATTATTAATAATATATATCAGCCCAAGATGATTAAAAAAGGACATAAAATGAATCTGCAACCCACACATGTGGACTTAGTGGATGGAGGCCATTGTGGTTTAGGACACATTAGTTTTAACAAAACGTATTCCTTTACAAATGATCCATCGGAGTGTTATAAAAGGATTATTACAGTGGACATTTTAAATGGTCTTGTTTAGGATGGGTTAGTCATGCCAGCTATATGTGATAGAAGAACCAATCAATTGAGGATAAATGCCTTACAGGTATTAACTGCAAATTTTGTCCTGCTGTTGTTTAGCATATGCTATTTTCCACAGAAAGGTTATGGACTACAACTAAACTCAAATCTATGTAGACAATATCTACTACTTATAAGTAATTAGTTTAGGATGATTATTCATAAATCCATTTGTTTCTAAGTTCAAAAGGTAGTAAACAGTCCATTTGTACATCCTTTTGTTTTTACAAGAGAGTTCTAGGTGTTGATTGATTGCATTGCTTCTGTCTCTTCTGGCTTATTTTAAAAACTCACACATGTATGTATATGTGTGTGTGTGTGTGTTATGTATTGAAATGTATGTACTTATGTATCTAAGAAAGCACTTCAAACATTGTGGGCACACCAGAACATCTCGAAATTTCAGACTTAAAATGGCAATGCATGATACCAGTGGGTGCAGACAGCATTGACTTTTCTTTATTGGAATCATGAAAGTTTGTTAGGTTGATTAAGTAATGTAGCTCAAGTAATTCTTAATTTATGTTACATGGCAAAAAATACACATAATGATTTGGTTTCAGTGTAACTCCCCAGGCTGGTCTCTTACTCATTCTATGCACTCAAATTGCTTTGTTCTGTTTTTTTAGTTACCCCAAAGCATCATTTTTTCCCTCTTAAATCAATAATTTTTTTTATTGATTACCTACTCTGTGCTAGGTATGGTTTTAAGTTTAGGGGATACAGCAGTGAATCAGACAGACAATTCCCTGCCTTCTTGGAGCTTCTGTTATAGCTGCGGGAAGACAGAAAATAAACAAACATGTAAAATATATGTACAGTACGTCAAATAGTGGTAAGTACCGTGCGACACAAGTGGGAAAGACGAGGGAGTTGGAGGGGAGAAAATGTGGCAGGTAGTAAAGGCCAAACTTAGAGGGGACGTTTGATTAAAATCCTGAAGGGTTTGAGGAAGTGAGCTAAGTAGGTATCTGTGGGAATAGCATTCCAGGCAGGGGGAACAGCCAGTGCAAAGCCCTGGGAAAGTAGCATGCTTGACCTGTTAACAGCAAGGAGGTCAAGACGGCTGGAGAGGAGTAGTGGAGGGAAAAGGAAGAGGGGGAGGTGGGCAGGACACAAGAAGTTGTGCAGATCACGTGAGGCTCTACTGAAAATGTAGCTTTTACTTTGAGCAACGTGAAAAACCATATAAGGCAGGGGGCGGGGGAGGATAGGATAAGGTGGGGAGTGGGAAAAATGGTAGTGATAGGGACAAGATGACGTCGAGGGTAATGTAGAAGTCATGAGAAGCGGGAAAATTCTGCACATGTTTTGAAAGTAGAGCCAGAAGCATCTGCTGATAGATCAAATGCCAGGAGTAAGAAAGGAAAGTCAAGGCAGAATCCAAGGTGCTTGCTTGCTTTTGCCTGAGTAACTGGAATGATGAAGTCGTTGCTTACTGAGGAGGGGCAGGCTACAGAAGCAGTACGACTTTGGGGGGAGGGTGTGCAGATATTAGGAGTTTGGGTTTGGACAGGCTAAGATTGAAATTTCTATTAGATATCTTAATGGAAAAAGGCAGTTGGACACGTGAGTTTGTCATATAGGGAGAGGTATAAATTGCAGACAAAATTTGAAAGTCATCAGCATATAGAGGAGTTTTAAAGACAGGAAATAGAAACACCAAGAGAATGAACGTTGATAGAAAAGAGAAGAGGTTCAAAGAGTAAGCTTTAGTTCCTGGAACTGATGACTCTGGACCTTAGCACGTAGTGTTCACTGGGCTTGGCATGCTCCTGGTCTACCCCTACTACCTTTGTACAAAACTATTCTTCTGCGTTTTGGTTATCTTTCTGTACTTTCTTTTTATTTTTCATTTTTAACATCACAACAATTTTTGTGTTTAAAAATGTTTTCTCTCTCTTTTTTTCTCTCTCTAGACATATATGAATATAAAATGAATATGGCCAAAGCAATAATTTTGTACTATTTTGCATTCCCACCAGCAATGAGTGAGAATTCCTACTGTCAGGATTTGGTGGTGTCAGTGCTCTGGATTTTGACCAATCAGTGTGTAATCGTATCTCATTGTTGTTTTAATTTGCAATTCCCTGATGATATATGATGGGCAGCATCTTTTCATGTGCTTATTTGACATCTGTATACCTTCTTTGGTGAGGTGTGTCTTAAGGTCTTTGACCCATTTTTTTAATCGGGTTGTGTGTTTTCTTTCTGTCTTTTTATTTTTTGAGACTCTGTCACCCAGGCTGGAGCACAGTGGCACGATCATAGCTCACTGTAACCTCGAACTCTTGGGCTCAAGCAATCCTCCTGCCTTAGCCTCCTGAGTAGCTGGGACTACAGGTGGGCGCTACCACACCAGGCTAATTTTTAAATTTTTTGTGGAGATGAGAGTCTCACTATGTTTCCCAGGCTGGTCTCAAACTCCTGGCCTCAAGCGATCCTCCCGCCTCAGCCTCTCAAAGTTCTGGGATTACAGCGGTAAGCCACTGCACCCAGCCTAGTTGTTTGTTTTTTTATTGTTGAGTTTTAAGAGTCCCTTGTATTTTGGGATAACTCGAATGCGTCTTTTGCAAACATTTTCTTTCAGGCTGTGGCTTAACTTTTCACTCTCTTGACAGTGTCTTTCATAGAGCACAGGTTTTTAATTTTAATGAAGGCAAGCTTATCAATTCTTTTTTTTCATGCACTGTGCTTTTGGGGTTGCATCTACAATGTCATTGCCAAACCTAGGTTTATCTAAATTTTCTACTATGTCATCTTCTGGGAGTTTTATAGTTTTTCATTTTACATTTAGGTCTGTGATCCATCTTGAGTTCATTTTTGTGAAGGGTGTAAAGTCTATGTCTAGATTCATTTTTTTTGCATGTGAATGATCATTTGTTCTAACATCATTTGTTGAAAAGACTATCTTTGCTCCATTGTACTGCCTTTGCTCCTTTGTCCAGATCATTTGACTATACTCATCTGGGTCTATTTCTGGGCTCTCTATTCTGTTCCATTGACCTATTTGTCTATTCTTTCATCAATGCCACACAATCTTGATTGCAGTGGCTTTATATTATGTCCTAAAATCAGGTAGCATCAGTCTTCCAAATTTGTTCTCCTCCTTGAATATTGTATTGGCTATTCTGGGTCTTTTGCCTCTTCATATAAATCTTAGAATTCACAATCCTAATCCTAAGAATCCTAATTCTAATCCTTGATTAGGATTGAATCTATAGATCAAGTTGGAAAGAACTCATATCTTGACAATATTGAGTCTTCCTATTCACGAACATGGAATGTTTCTCCATATATTTAGTTCTTTGATTACTTTCATCAGAGTTTTATAGTTTTCCTTATATAGATCTTGTATATATTTTGTTGGGTTTATATCTAGGCATTTCATTTTTGTGGGTGCTAATGTAAATGATATTGTGTTTTTAATTTTAAATTCCATCTGTTCATTGCTAGTATATAGAAAAGCAATTGACTTTGTGTTTTAACCTGTGTCCTGCAACCTTGCTATAATCCCTTATTGGTTGCAGGAGTTTTTTGATTGATTCTTTTGGGTTTTCTTCATAGATAATCATGTCATCTGTGAACAAAGACAGTTTTATTTTTTTCCCAATCTCCATACCTTTTATTTCCTTTTCTTGCCTTATTGCATTAGTGAGGACTTCCAGTATAATGTTGAAAAGGAGTTGTGAGAGAACATCCTTGCTTTGTACCTGATCTTAGTGGGAAAGCTTCCGGTTTCTCACTGTTAAGTGTGATGTTAGCTGCACAATTTTTGTAAATTTTTTTTTATCAAGTTGAAGAAGTTCCCATCTATTCCTAGTTTACTTAGAGTTTTTATCATGAATGGGTGTTGGATTTTGTCAATGATTTTTCTGCATCTATTGATATAAACATGTGATTTTTCTTTTTTAGCCTGTTGATGTGATAGATTACGTTAATTGATTTTCAATGTTAAACCAGCCTTGAATACTTGAGCTGAATCCTACTTGGTTATGGGGTATAATTCTTTTTATACGTTGTTGGGTTCAAGTTGCTATTATTTTACCGAGGATTTTTGCATCCATATTAATGAAAGATATTGGTCTTAAATGGTTGGTGGAATTCACCAATGAACCCATCTGGACCTGGTGCTTTCCATTTGAAAGGTTAATTATTGATTCAATTTCTTTAATAGATATAAGACTTTTCAGATAGTTTGTTTCTTCTTGTGTGAATTTTGGCAGACTGTGTCTTTCAAGAAATTGATGCATTTAATTTAGGTTATCAAATTTGTGAGCATAGAGTTTTTAATGGTATTCCTTTATTATTCTTTTAATGTCCTTGGAATCTGTAGTGATACCTCTTCTTTCATTTCTAATGTTAGTAATTTGTGTCCTCTCTGTTTTTTTCTTAGTTAACCTGGCTAGAGGTTTATTGATTTTATTAATCTTTTCAAAGAACCAGCTTTTGGTTTTGTTGATTTTCTCTCTTTCCTGGTTTCAATTTCATTGATTTCTGCTCTAGTTTTTATTATTTCTTTTATTCTGCTTACTTTGGATTTAATTTGCTTTTCTTTCTCTACTTTCCTAAAATTGAAGCTTAAGTTACTGATTTTAGAATTGTCTTCTTTTCTAATACATGCATCTAATACTATAAATTTATCTCTAAACACTGCTTTTATGACATGCCACAAATTTTGATAAGTTGTGCTTTCATTTTCATTTAAAGTATTTTTAAATTTCTCTTGAGCTTTCTTCTTTGACCCATGTGATATTTAGAAATATGTTATTTAATCTCTAAATATTTGGGGATTTTCCAGCTATCTTTCTGTTATTGGTTTTTAGTTTAATTCCATTATGGTCTGAGATCAGACATTGTATGATTTAAATTTTTGGAAATCTGTTGAGGTGTGTTTCATGACCCAGAATGTGATCTATCCTAGTATGTTCCATGCAAGCTTGAGAAGAATGTGTATTCTGCTGATATTGGATGACATAGTCTATAGCTGTCCATTAAATCCAGTTGACTGATGGTGCTGCTGAGTTCAACTATGTCCTTACTGATTTTCTGCCTGCTGGATCTATCCATTTATGATAAAGAGGTGTTTAAGTCTCCAACTCTAATACTGGATTTATTTATTTCTACTTGCTAGTCTATCAGTTTTTGCCTCATGTATTTTGATGCTTTGTTGTTAAGTACATACACTTTAAGATTATGTTTTCTTGGAGAATTGACTCCTTTATTATTATAATGCCCCTTTTTAGCCCTGATAACTTTTCTTGGTCTGAAGTCTTCTCTGTATGAAATTAATATAGCTACTACTGCTTTCTTTTGATTAGTGTTAGCATGGTATATCTTTCTCTATCTGGTTACTTCTAATCTGTATGTGTTTTATATTTAAAGCGAGTTTCTTGTGGACAATGTAAAATTATTGAGTCTTGTTTCTTGATCCGCTTTGACAATCTCTGTCTTTTAATTGGTGTATTTAACCATGACATCAAAGTGATACAATTAGATTAATATCTACTGTATTTTTTTATGGTTTCCTATTGCCTTTTTTTTCTGTGTTCCTATTTTTGTCTTTCATTCTTTTTCTGCCTTTTGTGGTTTTAGTTGAGCATTTTATATGATTCCATTTTCTCTCCTTTATTAGCATATCAGTTCTATTTTTTGTTTTATGTATGTTAGTGGGTGTCCTCAATTTTTATGCTTTTTACTTCCTTTTCTTGTCTCCTTACTGGATAGAACTTCTCATACAATGCATAAAAACTGATAGTGGGCATCCTTGATTTCTTTCCAGTCTTACAGGGGATACTTTCAATATTCCCCCCAATGATTATGAAATTTGTTTCAGGTTCTCTATAGATATTCTTTATCTGGTTAAAGAAGTTTCCTTCTATTCCTAGGTTGATGAAAGTCTTTTTTAAAAAATCATAAATATATGTGGAATTTTATCAAATGATTTTCTGCATCTATTGAGTTATCCATATAGTCTTTCTCCTTCAACTTATTAGTGTCATAAGCTTTATTAATTGGTTTTGTAGGGTTAAATCACTTTATATTCTTGGAGTAAATTTACTCATGATATATTTTAATTCTATTAATAATATATTACTGGATTTTGTTTACTATTATTTTGTTGAGGATTGTTGCAGCTATAATCATAGGTGATTTTATTTTTTGGACTTATCACTATCAGCTTTGGTATCAAAATTATGCTAGCTTTATCTATACTTTGTAATAGATCATAAAAAATTACAATTAATGTTTTCCAGAATATCTGATAAAGCTTACCTATTAAAAACTATCTAGGCCCCTCATTTTTATGTGCATAGATGTTTTACATTCCAAAGTTCTTAATTATATCCTGTTATTTTCTTGACAATTATTTGGAGTATTATCTCCTTTTTATTGCTAATACTATGTTTGTGCCTAGTTTTCTTTTTTCCCTGGTTAATTTTTCCAGAGTCTTAAATTAATTAATTTTTCATAAACCAATATTTGACTGTTGCTCATTTTTATTATATGTTTACTTTATAGTTCATTAATGCTTTTATATTTATTACTTTTTGCTTTTGTTTTCTTTGAGTGTTATCTTCTCAAGTTAAATGATTAACATAATTAGTTTCAAACCTTCTTTTAAAATTTCAGTTTTAAAGGCTATAAATTTTTTCTACTGTACTGCTTTAGCTATGTCCCCACAAGTTGTAATGATATAATATTTTGGCCATAGTTCATTTCTAAATTTTGGGTGAAACCTTATGAAATTGCCATTTTTGTAGATTAAAAATTATTAAAAGTCAGCAAGGCTATAGTTAAATTTAATATAGTTTAATTTTCACTATGATTTCTTCATTTCTCCACAATTTATGTAGAAATGTTTTTCTAAATTTCCAAGCATATGAGGTTTTTTCCAGTTAGCTTTTTGTTCTTGATCTCTAAGAATTTCATTGTGGTCAGAGAATGTGATCAATGGGACAATTCATTTGAAACCTTTATTAATTAGCTTTATGGCCCATTATATGTATTCCATTTTAGTAAATGTTCTGTCTACACTTGAAAAGAATTTTTATTCTGTATTTATTGATTGCTTTGTTCTATATAAGTCCAGAAGATAAAGCTACTAATCATGTTGACCAAATTTTCTGCATCCATTGTGATTATCGTCTGCTTGCTCTTTCAATTTCTGAAAAAAGTATCTTACTATATCCCACCATGTGGATGGATTTTTAAATTTCTCCCTGTAATGCTGTTAATCGTTTTGACTTTATATATTTTGATGCTGTGTTTTTAGTTGTTATAACAGTGGAATTGTTACATAATCCTAGTTAACTGCATCACTTACTTATATGTAATTATATATATATTACATTACATATATCATATATATTATATAAAGATCCTCTTAATCCATACTAACACCTGTTGTTTTCCATTATATTTTGGTATATATTTTATTATATATAAAATAATATATATTATTATTAAATACCTATATATAATATTTTATATAGAATTTCCCTTGGCATATTTTTTCCCATTTGATTGCTTTCAACCGTTCTCTGACCAATAGGTTTGCTATATCTCTTGTAAACTGTATATAGCTGTATTTTGGATATTTATCAGGACTAGCAATCTTTTTCTTAAATGGTATTTTAGTTTATTTACATTTATTGTAGCTATTGATATATTTGAATTCATTTTTAAACATCTAATTATGGACTATTTGTTCTACATTTTCAAATATTTCTTTTTCTCTCTTTTCTTGCCCTTGTTTTGTCATTTGGCTATTTTTTCTTGTTACTTTATCTACCTTTCTAATTTAGAGTAATACATTCTATTTTGGTTCTAGAAATTTTAATGTGCCTGTTTAATTTATCAAAGTTTAAATGTATTCAATATCTTTACTCTCCTTCCCCCAAATACAAGAGACTCAACATTTCAACACCAATCCCCAGCTCTTAACTCAATTCTATCATTTTAATGTATTGTAGTTTTATTACTTTTAACCAAGATATTATTGTTGTCATTTCATATAATCAATACTTTTTAAGTTTATCCACATATATTTTTGTCCTTTTCATTCATTCTCAGACCTTCCATCTGGGATCACTTTCCTTCTGCTTGAAGTATATTTTTTAGTATTTCCTTAGTGAAGTTCCTTTGGTGATGAATGTTTGGTATTTGTCTAAAACTGTTTTTATATTGCCCTTATTCTTGAAAGATATTTTTAGACATTCATAAGTAAGATGATCTTGTCTCTCTGAATATCTCTTCACAATATTAATTTATTGCCTTTTAATTTAATTGTTACTGTTGAGAAGTCAGTTCTCAGTTGAAATATCTCCCCTTTGAAGGTAAACTAGCATTTTTCTTCAGCTACTTTTAAGGTCTTCTTCTTGTCTTTAGTCTTCTGCAGTTTTTCTATGATGCCCCTTAGTATGGATTTCTCCCCCTACTTGCCATTTGTTTGGATTCTAAATAGGAGGATTGGATCTCTTCTTCATTCTAGAAAATTCTCTGCCATTATCTTTAAAAATTGCCTCTAATACACGTCTAGTGATTTGGTAACAAATAGACCTAAACATGTAAAGGCTCAGCACAATAGAACTTTATTATTTCCTCTTCTAACTGTCATGAGTAGGTGCATAATTAGGCAGGGCTAATATCCTCCATGTGGTCATTCAGGGAACCAGCTGATGGAAGCACTACCTCTTTTCAACATATGGCTTTCCAAACTCATCACCATCCAAGCCAGTCATAAGGAAAACAATAACATGGAGGGATGCACATAAAATGTGTTTTATGAACTGGGCCTAGAAAAGGCACACATGCCACATAATACCAAGTAAGGAGAGGAAGAGTACAGTCTACATGCCCGGGAACCCAGGAAATAAAGAATTTGGATTTTGCTGAGTGGCTAGGGTTTCTGACATACCGCTCTTTTTCTCTTCTTCTTCTAAATGTATGTTGTATCATTTTACTTTATCCTCTAGTACTCCTAATCTCTCATGACTTTGTGTCTTTTTCTGTGCTGCATTCTGTTTATTTTTTCAGATATATTGTTTTTTCATTAATTCTGTCTTCAGCTGAGTCTACTCTGCTAGTAAACCTATCCATTGGGATTTTAATTTTAATTGTTCAATTTTTAATTGCTAGAAATTTTATTTGGTACCTTTTCAAATCTGTAAGGTCACTTTTTATAGTTTCTGCACCAAAAACATATTTTCAGTCTTGTCCTATTTATTTTAACATGGTAATCATATGTTTTAAATAATTCCAATATAGGAACATTTTGGGGATCTGATTATACACTTTTGTTTCTGCTGGCTTTCACTCATGGTGCCTTGTTTCTTTGTGTATTGTATTTTGTGGGTTATAGGTGAATTCCCCCAGAGGGTATTTGTGTTTGCTCCTACTAGGAGTCTGAGAGCACTATCAACCTCAAACCATTTTAAGCTAACATTTCATCTAAAGGGTTGTTTTGTTTTTGTTTTTGGATCACTTGATTTGTAGGCATTCAGGATTCTAAAGTTTTGGGGACTAGCTTTAGATTATTATTTCTCAAGGGAGTCTTTTTCTCTTTCACTAAGAGCTAAGATTCAAAACAGTAGCTTTATTTGTGGTCTTTTGGAGGAAAGAGACAAGAGGGGAGGTATGTTTATTTCTAGCTCACCTTTATACCATGGGTAAGCCCTCTCATAACCCAGCTTAATCCTTGTGGTTGACATATTAGACTCTCCAAACCTACACAGGATGTTTTCTGTTTCCTGCACACTGTGAGTCCATTAAAATGAAAGCTCAGGTTCACCCTGTTTGGCAAATGCACTGGGCAAAAACTAGCTTCAGTGATCTGCTTATCTCTCTAAGTTCTGACTTTTGCCTAGTTTGGGGGCTTACCTTCTTGTCTACTCACTGATACATGTAAAACGTACAAAATTTTAAAATAGTCTATCCAGCATTTTTGGTTATTTTCAGTGAGTGGGATATTTTAGCCATTATTCTGCTGGAAAAGGTGGTTACTTCCTAATGGTTCTGCTGGTGTCTGCTTACATACAATTTCTTCTCAGAAGTTTCTCTTACCCCACTTTCCTGAGTGTTCCATAGCCTTCAACACATACCCTTATCTTACTATTTACCACATGAGATTGTAATTTCTAGTTTGTTCGTATTCCTGGGACACTGTAAGTATTGAGAGAGCAAGAGTCATGACCATCTTGTTGTCCAGTATATTCCAGTGATAATCAAAGTCGTTTCTGATACTTAGGAAGCAGCGAATAAATATTCATTGAATTATTGAATACATATATGAATTAACTTCTTTCTTCCACCTGCCATATCTTCCTTTGAGTGGCTCCTGGACATTTCCTGGGATTTTTTTTTAAGATTAACTATAAGTTTTGACATGGTTTGGCCTTTAGATAATATGGTGGCATAACAGGAAATACAATGATCTTGGTAAATATTAAGTAAGTACATGTTTAATATGTACCTTTGAAATCAACAGCTTGCCCTGAAATGTAGTATTTAATTACTGATTAAATAATTTTCAGATGGTCTTTAAAAGATTTTATAAATATTGAGGCAATTCGTTAACTAATGCTTAAATGATATGGTCAAATACTTTAGAGGAAGGAGTCTAGAGAAAATCAAGAAGTGCCTTACTTGCCCTAAATCTCAATTTTATTATGCCATGGAGATTCCAGGAACCATGTCCCCAAGCTTGGAGGGTAGTAACCCTTCCCCTATTCAGAAGCATATAGTCATCATCTTCAGCTGCTACTGATCAGGACTGTTGCCATTTTTATCTCTTTTATGACTTGTTCCTGTTCAACTGCCTTGTTAGGGCATCAGCTTCTTCTCTAGTCCTCTGAGTACAGGGGGTTGTGAGTAAAGTTCCACCCAGCCATTTCGTTCATCCTCTGGTGAATGCTGTTTTCAGAGAATTAAAGACCAGAATGTCCTGATTAAACACTTAATTAGACATAATAAAAAATATTGCCAGTTTTAAATAATTGATTCACTCATTAGTTTAATATGCTAATGACAGAGCCCTGAGAAAAGGAAATGGAATAAAATTTACCCTCTGAGAAAATGGGTTGAAATTAGATTTTTACAATAAGGGTTTTCAGAGCAAATGACCAGCTCCCAGTAGATAGGAACTGTCTAACTAGTATTTCATTCACCGCTTGGACCTCTAATGGCTAAACTTTTTGCAAATGAGAGTAGTCAGGCTTGGCCTTTTGGGTTATTTACTGTTAGAAACTGCCTTAGACCATGAGATAAATGGAAAGAGCACTGCGCTCAGAGCCAGGTAGTCCGTGCGCAAATCGCAGATGTCACTTCCACATTGTGTCTTGGAAAATCCTCCTGATCACTTTGAGTCTGCACTTACCTTTCTGCTAAGATAAAGACTGCAATTATTTTTGTCCTAGACAAATTTCTATCTCTTATAACACCTTTCATTGTGCCTACTGAGTACTAGGCACTCAGTATATATTTACTGAATTAATAAAGCAAGAGAATTAGATTGGGTGATATTTCCGGTACCTTTCAATTCTAAAATTCCATTATTTCTTCTGATATTCACCTTCTTGCAACTTTTGTCCCAAATTCCCAAGCAAAACAACTTTGGGGGCCTTTTCAACAATGATAGATAGATAGATAGATAGACATAAAATTCCGATTCACACCAAATGTGGTCTGTACTTGTGGAAAATGACTTCTTAATTGTTTCCATCATCTAGAATATTACATGAGAAAACTTTAAGAGCACCCACGTAGATCATAGGTCTTATTCTTTTCCATCATCCAGTACAAGAGATGTAAGAAAATGAGAACAGAAAAACAAGATAGAGAGGACTGTATTAGATGTCTGTGTATTAACGTGGTTCATGAGATATCATTACATAAATAAGGCAAGTTGCAGAGAATAGCCTATAACAGAATCCCATTTTTATAAGAAGTAGAAAGAATTGTCAACATACATGTCTACTCTATAAATCTGGTGGGAAAAGTGTAAGCTTGTGTAAGCTTAGAAAAAAGCACAGTTGACTACTTAACAAATTGTTAGCATCTGTTTCCAGGGTGGGGCGGTAGGCGAGTGTTCGAGTAGACAGAGTGGGATGGAGGGATGGAAGGAAAGAGATTGTTGGCTGTTTCTTTGTCCACTGATGTGTTCTTTGGCTTGTTTTTAAATTATAACTTGCATTGAATTACCTTTGTAGACTAAAAAGTGCATGACACGTGCTTGATACCCAAATTTAACTTGTCCTGCTAGCTTTCCAAGTAACTGATAATTCAGACAAAGTCCTTAGACTGGCCTTTAATGCCTTCCACATTCTGGCCCCTCATTGCCTCTGCGTCCGCATCTCCTTTGAATCTCCACCTCGCTCAGTCTTTTCTAGCCACCTGGCCCTCCCTGACATGCCTCAAACGCGCTAAGCTTGCTCCCACCACCGGCCCTGGGCACTGGCTGCCTTCTCTTCCTAGACTGCTCTTCCTCCAGATGTCCACATGGCCCTTTCCTTCATGTCTTTCAGATTTCTGTTCAGATGTCATCTTCTGGACCACTGTACATTATATTTCTCCTTCCTGGCACTCCTTAGCCTGCTCTATTATACTTTCTTTTTCTCCATAGCACTTATTACTATCTGAGGAACTATATATTTACTTATGTGTTTGCTTGCTGTCTGATCTACATACACTACAATGTTTCCTAGTACCCAGAATGATGTCTGGCATACAGAAGACACCAGTAATTAATAAATATAAAGGCCCATCCTCATGGAGCAGCCTAGTGCCATTTGGGGCATGCATGCTGACCTATACAGCTGACATGAGTTTTTCCCTGGAGGGAACAGAAACAAATAGTGCTTAACCCAGGTTTTCTTCTGCTCCTAGCTCTCAACTTCTGGTGGCATTGTGCTCCCAATAACTAGTGACATCACGCAGGTTACTGTGCAGATCTTAAAGTATCACCTCTACCTTTTCACTTGGTACTACTAAATTTTCTGGGTCAACCAGACAGAATCAGTCTCAGCAAAATCATGCCTTTAGGTCTGTCTAATCACCTAACATGTATATTTATGTGATGTCTCCAACTAGGTCTTCTCAATAATGTCTTAACACATCTGATATGAGGCATAGACCAATTCAAGAGGCAAAGTGAACAGTGCATTTTCAAGCCTGGATTCTTCATTGAAATATTATATCCCCAGCATTTCCTTGTCAATAAGTAAGAATGTGCCATTTGTACTAAGACTCTCTTAGTTACAAATGAAATAAAACACAGCCCATTAGGCTTAAACAATAATGAAGATTTATTGGCCTTCAGAACTGAACAGTCTCAAGGAAAGGCCACCTCATGGTTGATTGATCCAGCCTCTCAGTCATGTCTCCAAAGACCCCATTTCTTTCCGTCTTACTTCTGAGCAATCCTCAATATGACATCTTAACATCTGCTCTCCTCATGGTAGTAGGATAACTGTCGGAGAAAGTTAAGGATGCAATAATCTTTGTTCAAGTCCTATAGAAGAGATTCCTGTTGCCCTAGTGTTACAACAGCACTGATATATACACTGATTGGGCCAGCATGGGGCATATGTCCTCCCCAGAACCAATGGACATAACCGGTGGAATGTGCTGATTAGGTTAAGCCAATCCAGGCCCACCCCTAGAGCTGGGAGTGGACTACTAACTCTAGTCTATTGAAAGAACAGAGGAGAGGGGAAGAGAATCCACCAGTGAAATTCAGGATACTCTGAGGACAACAAATGTCCATTACAGATACCACTACAGGGAGGGGTATGAGTGTTGAAGAGGAATTACTCGCCTCAACTTTCCATGGGCTTCAGAAGCCATAGCCACAGCTGTTTGATTTGGATTCCAAATGTCCGAAGTCTCTCTAAAGCATATTTATTGCTTGGAGATCACATGGAATCCAGAGGAACTGAGTCTGAGTTTAAATGTTATGACTTATCAGTACATAGGGGTTTTTCTGTCAGGAACTTGTCTCCACGAAAAGCCCAAAATGACTGCTGGAGAGAAACAGCAATGCCAGAAAAATTAAGATTCTTTTTTTTTTTCTCTTGATCCCAGCCTGGAAACTGAGGAAAAATCCGTTGATACAATAAAATTTATACTTCCTTTCGTTAGCAATTCTTCTCTTACTTCCAACACCTTCTACCCAAATGGCAACAATATCTATATCCCGTTCTTTTAGGTGCAATCTATACTGTCACTTGAAGAAGTGCTAATAAAGCTCCAAGATCAAAGAAAATATTTAAAGTAAATTGAAAGCGTTTAAAATTTAATTTTTTTTTCTTATTGTGGAGAATCTGAAGCCCAGAATAGTAGAATGAACTGCCATGTACCCATCACCCAGCTTCAACAATAATCACTTCATGGCCAATCTTGGTTTCAGCCACTTCCCCCTCCTATAGTATTTTGAAGAAAATTATACATCATATCACTTCACCTGTAAATATTTCAGTGTGTATCCCATGTATCTCCAAATACAATGAATCTTAAGAAAAATATAATATCATTATCACAGCTTAAAAAATTAAGAGTAGCTCATAAACAATTATCAAATATTTAGTTGGTACTCACAATTGTCTCATAAATGTCATAATTTTTAAATTTGTTTCTTTGACTTAGGATGTAAATGACGTCCACATATGCAATTCATTCATAAGTGTTTGAAGTCTCTTTTAGTCTCTGTGTTCCATATCATCCCTTTTTTCTTTCTTATAACGTTTTTATTGAAGTAACCAGGTAATATGCCCTGTAGATTTTTCCACAGTCTGGATTTGCTGATTGTATTCCCAAGGTATAGTTTAACGTGTTCCTCTCTCCTGTAAATTGGTAGCTGAATCTAGAAGTTTCATCAGATTCAGGTGGGGATGGCATTTTGAACCATCAGTCAAGGAAATGTATTCATATATCTTCCCATGTCTTAGAGATATATATATTCAAAAGTACCTGGGAAATTCTAACCTGCAGACAGGTGCCATTTTATTTACAATACATAAATAACCCAAACGAAGTGAGTTCACATGACAAAGTGTTGTTTTAAAACTCACACAAGCTAACATTTCCAAGTTGGAAAATAAACTGCACAAGCGTGGGTCTACAAGCACAGACTGTGCTCTCATTTGTAAGGATGTAGTCACATTTCTGCATGCTTCATTGATCAACATACTTTATCCTACATTCCTGAAAATCCCACATGAACAAAGTGGACTAAAAATGTGATTTTCTTTCCAAGGTCTCTGTTTTCTTCACTCCCTGTCTTCTAGGACCCTCATCTTTTTCATCCTTGTCATAGCTGACATAGCTGCCCTGCAGCAAACTCAACTACAAACAATCTTGAAAGAAACACCCCTTGAACAAAATTTGATGCAAATCAATATATATTACAAAACGGAGATATTGGAAAAGATGGTCTTTTGATTGGAGGAGTTCTGTGCTGCTATCTGGGCTGAAGTCACAGAAGTTATACCAATACCATGCTGTCAAATCTCTAGCAATGGTGTGCCACAATCTAGAGTAGGACACAGAATATGAAAGCTTGCTCAGAAATTATTTGATCTGTTCCTCTTATTTTTCAAAAACTCAAAGAAATTAGTAACTTACAATTAAAAGACATGGCCAGGTCTAAAATCCAGTCTTCTTGATTCCATTTGGTGGGTTTCTGCACTGTCTCTCTACTAAAAGGTTGAAGATAGCTCAACTCACCAGCCCAAGATTCAGCTCCACAAGCTGGACCCTAAGGAGCGATCTCTCAGGACTAAGCAGTGGATGATCTTCCACTCTCCTTGTCTTGTTATTCACTGGGATTACTGCTCACTCTTCCTACCTCGGGATGGTGCAAAGACAAATCCTTTCGCTTCCCCTGAGGCTCCAGTTAAGTGACAATGTCATCCTCTCATTCTGCCTCTTACACAGTTGCGGGTCTAAGCAGTTACCTCTGCACGACATTCATCTCTCCTCTTCTTCACTCAATGCCCTGCTCAGATCTAGATTATTCTATCCATGAGTATGGGAACCTCTTCTCCTTGCTCATGTCTTATTGCCACTAAAACAATCCTTTACATTGTGTGCTTGTGCAGAGGGCCTACTTCAGTTATTCAAAATCTCCTACGGACACTTGTCACCTGTTCAGATCAAGTACAAAGTCTTGATTCCGCTTTTCAGTGCTGTTCTTCAGGCAGCCAGTGCTTCCACACTAACCCCACTCTCACTTTGCACTACTGCTTCAACCCTCTGATTTCACTTTTACATCTTCCTCATAGCATTTTTCTCTAACCTTCTCAACAGACTTTGGTGAGCCTACATGTCGCATACAGAGAACATTCTATAAACTAGACCAAGTCCTCTTTTTTTTCTGAGAAATCTGCTCCACTTAATACAAGTTCAGACTTCCTTGACACACACCTTCCTGCCAGACACTCATGAACATCCCTGTCACTAGTGCATACATATGGAGTGGTCTGTACATGCAAGCTTATCTGGCTAAATTAACACCACTTATAGGAACATTTTTGCCATGAACAAATTCTCCAACTTTCCTGTAAAATTGCACTCTGTTGATAAATATTTGTTGAATATTTATTAAATACTATATGTAAGGCACTACTCTAAATAATATATTTACACCAATTTACAAAACACAATGTTTGCCTTTAAGACTGTTATATTCTAGTTGACACAACAAAATATGCACATTTGTAAAGATGGCTAAAAAACCAAAAAGAAACAATTGCAAGTGAAAAGTTATTAATAGTCAGACAGTAACTACTATGGGGAATTCAGAAGGTAGAGTTTTTAATGGCAGGGAAGGGATCCCAATGAGCCAGGGCGTGAACATAGAGTATAAGGTATTAGCAGATATGGACCACTTACAATCTTTAGTGTATGTCTCAGTCCATTTAGGCTGATATTACAAAAGTACCTTAAACTGGGTGGTTTATAAACAACAGAAATTTATTTTTCACAGTTCTGGAGGCTGGGAAGTCCAAGATGTCTGGTGAAGGCCCACTTCTGGTTTGTAGATGATACCTTCTTGCTGTGTCCTCACATGGCAAAAGGGGAGAACAAGGTCTCTGGAGTCTCTTTTATAAGGACACTAATCCCATTTATAAGGGCTCTACTCTCATGACCTAATCACCTCCCCAAAGCCCCATCTCCTATTACCAATACCTTGGGGGTTAGGGTTTCAATATATGAATTTTGCAGGGAACATAAACATTCAGTCACTACAGTAGACGTCTAAAAAGAATCACAACTACTGACTACAAACACGATGAGGATGGTGATGTGAGGCAGGTGAGAGTATCGGTGGTGCTGACAAATGACAGTGAGGACTCTAGCAACAATGAAATATGCATTACAAAAGAAGCATACACACACACAAACATGCCACTTACTTTATGAAAGACCCTGCCATTTTACTCTCAAGCTTGGGAAAATTGAAGACACAAAGGCAAGCATGTTCTCAGTTCCACTCAGTAGAGGCTTGAGCTAAAACGACGCCTGGAAAGCAAATGCGGTGACCTTTAAAAGAATCAAGAAGAAGCTATTTCCAGCACATTACTAAATGCTATATTTTAAAGGTTCTAACCTTATTTGCTACAAGTGTATAATACCGGGAAACCCTTGTGAGGAAAGGGTCTGCATTCATCACATGGCACAAGTCACTTACAGAAGAGATGGGGAAAGTTATTACTTTCTAACTTGCAGACACCAAAGTTCAACCCAGCTCCTTTTGTGGTTTGCTGTATTAAATAAGGTTCAGGGATCACTTGAAGAATTACAGGCTTCTTGACCTAACAAAAATATAAAGTTTTCTGCAAATAACAACAGCTATATCATCATGCAGAACAATTTATGACACAAACACACAAACACACACCACCTTTTACAGTTCACGCCAGCTGGCAAAACTGCCCCTTGATGTGTGTATGACATTAACTTTATTTACTCGTCTAGTTGATTAATACTAGCAATTGATCTATAAGCCCCAGCATCAAAATAAAGAATGGGTAGGTTGAAGAAAATTTCTCATTGGAAAAAATAAAAAAACTCTAAATGAAAAAAAAAGAAAAAAACTCTAAAATACAGTGTTTGAAACTGAAGTTGGACTTCATGATAAAGATCTGGAGGGCTAGTTGAAAAAAGAAAATAGAGTCATAACACTGATTATTTTAACATTTATCAGAATCCTTGGGTTTAGAATGTCAGATAGATTGATGGATAGATAGATTAATAGATGGATCGATCTTGATAATACTTGTAATATTGCTTTACATTTGGCTACTGCTTTACAAAACATTGGCATTTGGCCATACTTTTGTATTCTCAACCACATTATATTTTATAGATCGAAAGTAAAGATTTCCAGCAGGTCACCTTCAGTGAATCCTTTTCCTACTGCGATTGCATAACCCACATCTATAAAGGAAGAAGTTGCCAATAACAGATACAGGATTTATCAATCAGCCAAGCAAATAAAACATCATGGGGGGGCCTATGTGGTCACCTTTATGCTATCTAGTTCACCTTTATGCTAAATGGAGTGGTCAAAACATTAGTAAATAACCCTGATTATCTAAGAATTTACTGGCTTCTGTGATGGTCTGATTTTTGATTTTTAACGGTGGATTGGAGAATCCATTTCAACCTAGTTAGCATAAAATCATTTGTTGCTGTTTATTGGTTTCCATACTTAGAGTTAAAAGACTGAGCCTTTTAAAACCTATAAGTGTATTGAGCAATAAACAAAGTCAGACAAGGAAAAGAAACCAAATAGTTAAAGGTGGCATGCAAACTATGCTCAGAAATGAGTTCACTTTCACAAATAAGGATAGGCAAAGCTGAGAAACTCAGCAATAAGATGTTAAAGCAAGAAGTCACTTAAACTTAAAGACCTTATCAACAGTTCTCTTGTGACCTGGGCCATCTCTGCCCCAAAAGGTCGTAGACCTGGAAAATCTAAGGTCTGTTGGCAGGGACTGACTTACGGCACAATGAGCACACCAAAGTGTGTTTTAGGCTACGGTTGTTGAGATTCTGCAGAGTGAAACCAAAATATGGAGATCCCTGTATTACTGTAAATCAAAAAGTGTTTCTGCAAGAAAATTCCTGTAGCCTGAGATATAACAAAATAAATCTGGGGAAGCTCAGGCCTGTGAAGTCCCCCACACTGGCCCGTCCTAAATTATGTTGACTTGTTCAGTCTGGGCATTGTTTAGGATGCCTCACTCTTTGTTCTGCCATCATCTCTAGAGGGAACTCCATGCATAAGATGGTTTTATTTAATACAAACTCAATAAAGATAATCAAAAGTGACTGTATTAAGAAGACACATGACAAATCTTAGGATAGGAGGCTTTCCCTCCTATCCTGCTTTCGCAAAATTGGTCATTGCATTTGCCAAGAGAGACGGGAATGTTGTGTTTTCAGTTGAATGTTCAGTTCCTGAAACTCCAGTGGAAGGATATGTTTGGTTCTCTGTCTATAAACATGCTGGATATTAGCATGCAGGGCTGTCCAGCAAATATACCATTTCTAGGCTTCAAGTGGATCTCACACTGACACCCCCACCCTCTCTCTGCTTTATTATCTTCTATAATAACAATGACACTTTTATTCAATACTTCTAATATGCCAGGCACTGTTCTAAACACTTGGTATAAGAGCACTCATTTAATCTTCCAAATAATCTTTAGCAGTGGATGCTATTATTATTCCCATTTTTCCCATAGGAAAACTAAAGTGCAGAGAGGCTAAAGGACTTACCAAGGTCACACAGCCAGTAAGTGATAGAGCTGGAATTTGAACCCAGTTTACCCATTCTAGGGTATTCACTACTCACAAAGTTCTGTAAGGATTCTAACATTTATCAAATAAATGTTAGCTGTTATTTTTTATTATTTAGACTCATATCTTATTGTTACAGGTTGAGTATCCCTGATCCAAAAATCTGAAATCTGAAATGCTCCAAAACCCAAAACTTTTTGAGTGCCAACATGACACTCAAAGGAAATACTTGTTAGAGCATTTCAGATTTTGGATTTTCAGATTAGTGATGCTGAACCAGTAAGTATATATAATGCAGATAACCCAAAATCTGAAAAAATTCAAAATTCAAAACACTTCTGGTCCCAAGCATTTTGGATAAGGGATACTCAAGTTATATTATGCTATTTTTTATTAACTAGGTTTTTATACAATATCTTAAAGATTCTGACTTAAATATTCATTTTACTCCTTCCTTGGCCTATCTTCTCAAAATACTTTGGGATTTGACATGATGCAAATGTCTAATATTTAGTCTACTTGGTGAGTAACCTGCAGGGATGGTTAATTTTATGTATCAACATGGCTGGGCCATAGTCCTCTGATATTTGGGCAAACATTATTCTGGATGTTTCTGCAAGGGTGTTTTTCAGATGAGATTAACATTTAGATCAGTGGACTTTGAGCAAAGCAGACTGGGTAGCTTCCAATCACGAGCCTATGAAGACTGACCTTCCCTGAGAAAGAAGGAATTCTGCCAGCAGTTGGCTTTTGGACTTGAACTGCAGCACCAGCTTCTCCCTGGGTCCCCAGTCTGCCAGCCCACCCTGCAGATTTTGGACTCACTAGCCTTCACAATCACATGAGGCACTTCTTTAAATTAAATCTATACATTTATACGCATCTTATTTGTTCTGTTTCTCTGAAGAACCCTGACACACCCATTAGTTGAAATGTCAAATACTAGACTGGCCCACAGGCAATTTCACCAGCCTACACCAATTTCATCATTTCCCCCATTTTTCCTGGAATCATGACAGTTACACAAATCCCCCAGTTTTTCCCAAAGGGGCAGACCTCTGAAGTCTCATTTGTTACCTCTCTACTCCTTTAGGGGTTCAGTATGCCTGCAAAGGACTTCAGGCTGCTCTATAAACACACATAGAAACATCAGCAGTGTGACCATGCTGCTCAAGGGACGATCCTGGTGCTCCTGGGAATAAGCCCACACAGAAGGTGAGGACGGCAGCTTAGCCTGGTCTCCTTCCCCACAGCTGACGGCAGCCCTCCCATCAGCTGAAAACCGAGATGTGATGGATTAAATATCATGCCAGAGATTTTATGCCTAATTATTTAAATTTCCTAAGGCTAATCTTTAAGAAAACAGTAGAAAATGGTATCAATAGTTTGGGAAAGATAACTCTCCCACCATCAAAAGCAAGTGTAGCATTTCACCCAGTTCTGCTTGTTAATGCCCCAGTGAGGACTTCCTTTTTGTATGTTAAAGACTTCTCATAGTATGGAATGATGTGTTGTGTTATAAACAGCTGGTGGGCGGTTTAATATAGTCACAGGTGAGTGGATTCCCCCCTTCCATTTTCTCACTATTGTCACTTTAAAAAAACAAACAAAAATCCCAAAAAACTACACCCTCCAGAAAGCACAAGATATAAACCAATATGTTTGCCTTTCACTTAAAGGCCTCAGGCTCTCAGCTTGAGTACAACACCCAGACATCAATGAGAAGATTTTTCTAAGAACTGTGAAATTCGAGACTGTGGTTGAGAGATTCACACAACTGAGTGATTCATGAGTGTTTCTTACAGGAATCCTGTTAATGAGTTTTAATGTCCCTGACAGCTCAGATGGTTCTGGGCTGAAGCTCAGTCTACACGTTGTCACCTTGAGCATGTCTTTTTTTCCCTGAAATCTTAATCCACCGAAACATATTTGAGGTTTAACAATCAAAATATTCACATGGATTCAAACATTCCTTTAAAAAAAAAAAAAGTCCTGGCAAACAAAAGTATAAAAATGGCACCCCAGGTACAGTCCAAACTTCTTTTTTGAAATACCTCCTTGAAAAATAAAGAGATAAGTATTACAACTCCCTTTAGGGAAAAAGAAAATGTTAATTGTTTATTAAAATGCATTTGTAGAGCAAAGGCTACACATTTATTGGGTGTGGTGGGCAGATTAAGGAGGTAGCCTTGAAGGAAGAACACGAAAGAGTTATAAAATTGTTATAGTCTTTGATATGATTTAATCTGGCTTAATCAGTCAATGTTAAATATTGCATAAAATTGAGAATTTTGAGCATATATAGAGGCACTGCTGAAATCTAAGCCATTATTTGGCAATTTCAAATTTTGCATAGCAACTTCTTTCATCCAAGACCTCAAATTGCTCTGTTGACTGCCCCAACACATTAAGACAGAATAATACAGATCCTCATCCCCAGAAGTAAAGTGAAGTTGAGTAGCTATGAAAAAAATAGCTTCCTAGCATGGTATATTCTCATATATAAGCTCTACCTACATTTTGCTCTCCCCCATGGCACACACAAAGACATTGTTAAGAAAATTAATTGGCTGCTCAATTACTTGTTTGTATCACATAATTCAACCTAATTGTTTCTATCAAACCAACCAGTCCTTTCTGAACTGTTTCTGCATCTCCATAATAACGTAAGCTCCAGGAGGGCATCCATAGTTTCCTGGGTTAGTTCCTGCATCATGATCCTCAGTAAATATTTGCTGAATATTTGCCCATTTGTTAAAAAAAAAAAAAAAGAATAGGAACTATACCTAAGTCACAGGGTGGCTATACCTGCTGCCATATTATTAATATAACCAATACAAAAAATCTGAGAATGGTCCATCGCCAACAATTCCGCACTCTCCCCAGCTATGATGACCTACATTTCCTTGGTTGATTTATCAGGGCCAGAGCTAGCTTGTGCACAGCCCAACCCCAAGTGGTACCTTTCTTATAGATGGTGATGACAATGGCAATTGTGGCCCCTGGAGTTAGGCATTGCAGCAGCGGTAGCCTTGCCTGGTTTCGCTGATTACCAACAATGCTTGAGAAATGCTGTGTGACCAATGTTAACTTCTAAGCTAAAGAAAATTGAGATGAATTGTTCTTTGAATGTGCTTTGAGAATTTTACATACTATCTAATTAACTAACTGAAGGTACCTTGGGGTACTATAATTCTGAGAACCCCTGCTATTTGCTTCTCTCAGATGGGAATAAAAATCCTACCCAGGCTTCCTCAGTGGGACTCTGTGAATCTCTGGCCTCCTCTGTTTCCTTATATGTAAGCTCAGCAGGGCTAAACCCAGAGGCCTCTAGGGACCTCTCACAGTTCTGATGATGTATAAATTTGTAATAGAAAGAATCCTCAGAACTCAGGCTCATGTTATGATTATCATGTTTAGCATCAAAGGCCCAACTCATGCTGTAAATAAAATTTTTGTGTACTTTATGCAACAAATGCTTAGAGAACACCTTTTATGCCATTAGTCACTGGGAAGAGGATAGATATGTCTGATGATCCCCATCAATAATAATGGATAATTATTACTTAATGTAGTATCAGCATACATTAAGCACTTACTTTGCACCAGGCACTCTTCTAAGATATCGCATATCTTATTAAACCTCACAACAATCCAATCAGGTAGGTACAGATAAGGAAATGGAAGCACAGAGAGGGTACAACTGCCACCAGTAAGCAGAGGGAGTCGAATACAGGCAGTAAGACTCCAGAGTCCTCACTCTTAACCACTATCCTGTAAGAAAGGATTACAAAGAAATTACAAAAGAAAACAAAGAATGTGAAGAGTTACTTAGAGAGTCTTCATTGCCTGAATGGATTTAACTTGTAAACAGAAGCAAAGCATTATCTGCATAATCTAAAGTAGGTTTGGTGGCAGGAATTGGGATTAAAAAAAACTAACAATGACAAAAACCAAAGCCTCCATCTCTTTATATATTCATTTGTGCTAATATTATTATGTTGGTTTAAAGGGAACAGATTGAGAAATTTAACCTTGAGCCAGTGTGAAGTACTTATGATGTGGGGTTGCTCTAAATAAACCAAATAGAAGCCCAAATTCTACTTCCTTCCTTCTGTGTACTAAGTGGGAGAAGTCTGCTCTAACCCTCACAGGCCTTTTCTTCTTCACTCCAACAGTACTGACTTTGTGCTCTACAGAGTTTGGCACTTTAGAAAGATGCTGCCGCATTGTGGTTGTTGAGCTCTGGAGCCCCTCCTGCTGTGAACTCAGAGCGCGTTATGTGTGGATCCCGGCTGTCCTGGAAGAGCGTTCTTGCCAAGATGCTCAGTCACACCAACTGCAGGTTCCTTATCTGAGTAATGGGGAGAAAAGTAGCACCCCGCTAACAGGATTGTTATGAGGGCATGTAAATGAGATGATACGTTTAAAGATGACACTAAGCCTTAGCACATAGCAAACATGCAAAAGAAAGATTGGCTACCTGTATTATATAATGCCACTCCATACTAGTCAATAGTGTCTCCTAATTAGACTGTATGCCTAAAGGGAGGGTTTCTAAGACTCTCACTTTTCAGTGTTTACCTTTGTGCTTGGTATGCATGATTCTCAATAACTACACATAGACCGATTGATTGGCAAGCCAGGCAACAGCTGAGAGCTAAGTTCCCTACAAAAAAGTCCAAAAAAAAAACAAAAAAAAAAAAGAAAGAAAGCAAATGGGTGGTAGGTTACCATTTGGTCTTTTGATCATTCTATTGCAATCGATGTGATCAGATTTCCTCTTTTTTATAAATCACAGGAATAACTTCAGGAAATCTCAGACATCCTCATCTAAGGTTAAATATTTAAAACAGAGCTGTGTATGAGCATTGAAAATATCCAGACAAACATATGTTGAAAACCTTTTGTAAAGCCCCACCACAGTACAGTAAGCCCAGGATGGCTGGAGCAGTCCCCCAGCTGTGCACTCGGGGCACACGCACCCATTTGTCAGGGGCTGTCCATCTTGAGCACAGCTTGCAGGCCTCTTCTCCAGAATGAGGTCACCTCAGAGCCCACATGGCAGGCGGGCTGCAGAATAGGATATGTCTGGGTGCAGATGTGGGAGGAATCGGGACTAACAGCCATAATGGAAACAGGAAATGAGAGTAAGGTCAGCCCAACTGCACAGTTGTTGAAAAAGCAAAACTTAGCCGTGTGGTATAATTTTCATGCTCCATAATGTTTATCACCTATCAGCGAACTATCCAACAGGTTGGACTGTCGTTATGAAAAAAAAATTCCTCAAAAGCGTCCAGCAGTTCCTTTTCCACCCCAGACAGCCTCCCTAAGTTTCTTCCTGTTCTCTGAGTATCTAAAGGGCTATCTCGTTCAAATGCTTCAATTACAAAATCTTATTTTTTTTCCTTACCGTGTGGAGCCATTACAATGCACTTCACAAGGCCTTTGAAGACTAGAAGGGCCTCACTGATATATAAAACAGGAAAGAAAAAAGTGGATTCAGTGGTAATAAAAAACCAAGGCCCTTTCCTAATGGTACAAACAGACATATATGTTCATAGTATGCACACATTCAGCAGTTCACACATATACATGCCTAAGCACAACACACACTTAGTGTTTCTGCCCTTTAAGTGTGAAGTTACTTTGGAAAAACTGTTGCTAAGTCTCTGGGCTAGGAGAGCAGCAAATCACTAATGTCTCAAGATGGTTAGCTTATGCTTACTGCTGTGATGTTACTGACTTCACCCTCCAAGAGTACATCCAAGGCTGTCTGCTGACCTGAAAACTTTGTTTGAATACTGCCACACTACCCTTGACCTCACATGGACCTTGATGTCTCTTTGGCTGATGATAAAAGTGATGCACAGCTAAGACATGTGGTCTGGGGAAATTACCAGTGCCCAGCCCTGCTAAATTTTTAAAAAGCTATCTGCAACATTACACCCTTCCTAAAAGTCCATTATTTTACTCTTTAACATACACCAGTATGTTTAAAGCTTGAGAAGTATCCTACACAAAACTTTTTTTAATTCTGCAACCTGTCTGTGATCATTCCACTTTCTGAAAGCTTTAGAGTCTATATGCCGTATCACCTAATTGTAAAACATCTACTTTCTCTCATTGTTTCACATATATTAAGCCTGTTTTCCTAAATAAAGTGGGCCCAGAAAGAGGTGAAACTTAGGGAAAATGCTTAGGAAAAAAGCTATTTTTTCTTAATTTGTTATTTTAAAATGAGGTTGGGAAGGAAGATAGGGCCTGCTGAGTTGATTAACTGGTAATTAACTGGTAATATATTAATGTGTATCAGAATTAAGTAGAATGTTCCAGATTTCATCTTATCTTTCAGAGAGACAGATATTCAGACTAGAAAGGAAAGGATGGACAAGCTTAGGTAAGGAAAAGCAGAGCCTAAGCCAAGAGAGAAAAATATAAGACTAGCAAGCTAGGAGGAATGACTTAAATCCTGTGGCTTAAAAGAAATTATGCATTGAAGATAAAATTACCAAACTCTTTAGAAAACCACAATGCATAGAGTTTATCTTAGAAAAAAGGGGACTGAAGAGTTTATCTGACTATAAACTCAATATAGTCTGTTTTTCAATAATTCATTGACAAATATATGTCAAGAACTTACTAGTGTCAGGAAGTATCTAGTATATGTCTGGAGTTGTTTTTGGTATCGTTACGGAGAAAACAAAACAGATAAAGTTTCTACTCTGATGCAGCTGACATTCTAGGGGTAGAGAGAGAAATTAAACAAATGAACAAATAAACGTATAGTGGCAGCTGGTGATAAGTGCTAGGAAGGAAAATAAAGGAGAGTAAGGAAATAGTAGAATGTGACTATGGAAAGATGAAGCAGTTGTGTTTTTGATAGAATCATCACGTATGGACTTTCTGAGTAGGTGACATTTGAGCATAAATAAATTAAGGGAACAACCAAGCAAGGATAGAGAGAAGAACATTCCAGGCAGAGGAAACAGCATGTACAAGAGCCTTGAGTAGGGAAGGAAGTTGGTGTGTTCAAGAAACAGAAAGAAAGATGATGTATATGTTCATTTGCTTCACTGGGGCAACCTTTTTACGATCTATATGTATTCCATAACATCGTGTTGTATGCCATAAATATACACAAGAAAAACATATTTTAAAAAAAGAGGAAAGAGGTGGGATAGGGAGGGAGGGGCTGGATCGTGGACAGCCTCGTGGGCCACAGTCAAGAAGATGGGACTTTGTCTGAGTCTGAGTTGGAGGATCTTAAAGGGTTTTGAGTAGGAAAGCGTCATACTCTGATTTACAATTTAAGAAGATTGGTGTATCTGCTGTGTGGGAAATATACTAACTAGGATTCTAGACAGGAAATTCTGAGACGAGCTTAGAGGCTGTGCCATCAGCCCAGGAGAGCGACAAAGGTGATTTGGACTGGGGTGGTGTGGAGACGATGACACCATTTGAAGGAAGAGCGGATGGGACATGACGACAGATTGCTTAATGGCAAGAGGTCAAAAACGTCATCCAGGTGTTGGCTGAAGTAATCAGATGAATCATGGGGCTGTGTACTAAGGTGGGAAAGATTGGCAGAGGAGCAAAACTGGGAGCAGGGTGGAGAATCAAAAATTGTGTGAGAATTGAGACTAGTAACTATGTAATGCAATTGCTTAAAAAGCTAATCAGATCTTTGACTATATTGATAGAAGTATAATGTCCAGATCAAATGACACAATGCACCTGCTTTCTTTCCTGTACACAGTTTGTACCACATCCTAACCACTCTGTTCAGTACTGGACTCTACATTTTAAGAAGGATGTTGACAAAGAGAATCACATTCAGAGGATGGAGTCTGGGAAGGAGAAGGGGCTCACATGACAAATGCTTGAGGAAACTGGGACCAGAAAAATGAAGAGATTTTGCTGAGAAGGGTGAATGCATCACATGGTAGTTGTCTTCAAATATTTAAAGAAATTTATCTTCTCCCATGTAACTGCAAAAGGTACTTGGTAGAGGTGGGTAGAAGACACCCAGGAGGCACACTTCAGAAAGAAGGGGCTGTCTAGGAATTAGAAAGCTGTCCCAGAAGAGACTGGCCAAGCATTCATTACAGGCCTGCCTCAGATAGCAGGATGAACCATATGGTATCCAAGTTCCATCCATCATGAGGATTCTATGACTCTAGATGCAAACTCTTTCTGGGTAGAAACCATCTTGATGTTTTTATAAAGTCTCCAATGGGGTAGATGGATGAGGATCAAAATATACTTAGCAATTCAACCCTTTTTGACTAGGCATTCACACCCAGCTAATAAGACCTTTTAAATAGTTGTTAGATTTTTAAAATTATTTTGTATTTTGTGTAGGGCTGGTGATAAGAAATCTGTTCTCTGCCACAAAAGCCCAGATCAATTCTTTCAGTCATTAATAATGGACAAAGAATCATGGTAACCAAGGACAACACAGAACTCTAAGAAGTCACTTGGTCAATCTTCTGCTCCTAAAAAAGACTGGATAGGGAGACCACCTTGTGGAGTGAGGAGAGGACAGATATTCCAGCTAGACACACTTGCCAGTGATCTTGAACAACTACACTTCAAATGATTGTTTGAAGAATAAAATAAGATAGTTCATGTAAAGCACCTAGCAGAGTGCCTGGACCTCAATAAATGGTCGCTGTTATTTTATCACTATAATTATTCATAAATGTTAAATCATTTCTCTATGTTGAGCTGTCTGATCTTTGGTGTAAGAATCTCCAGGATGATGGTGTGGGGGCTTTTCCAGGGCCTTCCTTCCATAATGTTTACAGCATGGTGCTGAGGCTCCCTGAGGTATCATCTATAAAACGACAGGGTAGGATGAACTTTAGACTCTTCGAGCTCTCATAGCCAAAGTTTCTATGAGATTTACCACCACAGAGAATATTTAAAGAAAAAAAATGTGCTAAAGCTTCAAAATTGAAATTAATAAGAAATTTTAGTAAAAGTGGTTGACTGTGACATGAACATGTGGAAATAAATAACTTTTCTTTATATTAGTTAGAAAGTATCATGAAAATATATGACATTTATAAAAGCAAAATCCATAAAATACTTAAAAGTAATTCTAGCAAGACATGCAAGAGACCTATGTAAAGAAAACTTCAAATAGTTCCTGAAAATTATCAATTAATTGGATATGAATAATTGGAGACATAATGTTCTCAGATGGCAAAACTAAATGTTGTCATCATATTAATTATTGACAAATTGACTTGTTTGTTTAAAGTATATCAACAACATTTTTCCTCTCTTGTGGCATGCTTGAAAAAAATTGTTTCAAAGGTTCATATGAAGATAGTTAAATACATTGTGAAAGAAAATAAAAATGAGAAAAGACTGGACACAATACCATTGACTTTGTATTTTACTATATGCACAAACTAAATTCTCAATGTACCCAAGAGCTAAATGTAAAGTCCAAACTTTAAAAACTAGGAAAAAGGGGGGGAGGGTAAAATTGTCTGTCATCTCTCTAGGAGAGAAGTACTTAAAAAAAGAAAGAAAGAAAGCAAACAAACCCACGGGAATATGGATTATTGAAACACATAAAAGTTTACATTATGTGTCAGTTAAAATAATATAAACTAAATTAAAATGTATAAACTAGAAGCATATTGGCAAGAAGATGGCAGAGGTTTAATATTCAAGATATAAAAAGCTCATATAAAGCTTATCTTAGTCCAGGTGTCTAAGAAGCAGATGAAAAAATAGGACTACAAGTGGAAGAATTTTATTAGTTATTATTCCTGAGACTGTCATAGCAAAATATCACAACCTCAGTGACTTAAAACAACAGAAATTTGTTATCTTGCATACCTGGAGGCTGGAAATCAGAAATCAAGGTGTGGGCAGAGTTGTTTTCTTCTGGGGGCTGTGGGGGAGAATCTGTTCCATGCCGTTCCCCCAGCTTCTGGTGCTCGCTGTCTTTGTGGATGGTGCTGCCCCTGTGTCTTCACTTAGTCTTCCCCTTGTAAGCATCTGTCTCTCTACACATTGTTCTTTACTGTGTATAAGGACATCCATCATCATTGGATTAGGGGCACACCCTACCCCAGTATGGTCTCATTTTAACTAATTACGTCTGCAACAACCCCCTTTCCACATAAGGCCGTATTTTGAGGGACTGGGGGTAGGACTTCAACATATGGATTTTGAGGGGACACAATTCAACTCAAAACGTTAGCAGGAAACCCCTGTGTGAAAGGAAACAAGGAGGGAGCTGGGAAGACTGAGAGAGCCCTCAGAGCTGGGGGAGGTTGTAGACTGTCTTACAGACTAAAGATGTGTCAGAAAGACAAAGTCAGCTGACAAAGAAGTTCTGTGTCTTCTAAGAATGGGCATGCTTTAGCGTCCCCACCACACGCAGTCAGAGCGTCAGTGGTTATGCTTGGGCATAAGCAGGGCAGTGGAATTCAAAGTGCTGCCGTTGGAGCCCTCAGTCAATGCCACTCGTGCAGTAGGAGGTCTGGGAGGTGCCTTCTCATGGCTGCCACAGTGCCGTAATAGATAAATGGACAGAGAGTGATTTACAATAAAGGAAATATGAAAACTTCGGCTTCACTGGCACTCACAAAAGTGCAATATAAGACAACATACCATATTTTGGTTTATAAAATTATCAAAGTAAGAGTTTTTCTTTAAAATGGGGATATTCAACACTGATGATGGTGAGGTCAATAAGATCTTATTAATGTAAATTGGTACAACCATTCTGGAATGCAATTTGGTAAAAGTGTGTCTTATAAAATAACTATATGCTGTCACCTAGTAATTCACTGTTTAGGAACCTATCCTAGGAAATAGTCAGAAATGCATACAAAGAGATAAATACAAAGATGATCATTATAGTATTTATCATAAAATAGATGCAACCAAAAAGAAAGGTTTAATCATAAGGGAATGTCATGTACATATTAATGCATTTACTTAATAGGATAAGATAAAGCCATCAAAAATTATACTTCTGAACAGATTATAATGTTATGAGGAAACACTTATGATAAAATAAATTAATGAAGATAATTTGTAATTTGAACTCAACTATGTAAAAAATGTACAAGCATCGAAAAAATAACTGGAGGGAACCATGTCAACATTTGTAACAATGATTATTCTTGGACTATAGGAAGATTTTGCATGATTCCTCTTTTCTTCTGTTTTCTTCTCTGTATTTTCCAAAATGAGCCTTAAAATCAACTATTTATTCATGTTAAAATGGCAGCTTTTCCACAGGTGGGAAGGAGGCAAGAATGAGCCAATGGCAGGAGGTTTATGTGACAACGACAAAACTGAGGGAATCCGAACCTCCTACTTTCTCAGTGATGTAGGAGTCCACGTGAAAGGGCCAGTAAAACAGATAATTGAATGTGCCTTAGAGATTTCCCACTATTCATGCACTCCCTGGTCACTGTGGGCAAATACAACCACGAGTTAGCTAAAGCAATCGGCTCAACCCCATTCTCTACGACCACCTCCCACTTTACATCGAAACCAAAAGAAAGTGACAATCCACTTTCAATAAGTCATTCTGCATCCTAGAAGACAAAAGTGTCCTCTCACTAGAGAAAAATGCCTAAATGCACTATGACAGGCCCCAAGACATCATTTCTTTTCCTGTCTCCCGGGGCTCATGTAACTACGTGATCCCCTCCTGCTCACCCACTTCCTCGTGCTCAGGGAGAGGCAGGGGTGCTGAGAGGTGAGCTATTACTCACGCATCTCCTCCTCCCCAGCCCCTACACTTCAGACTTCATATCTACCCTCAAACAAAGCCACACTTCTCCTTCCCAGGAAATTCACAACACCAAAGCCATACCCTCAGTGGAGAAATAGCATGTCTGCTTAGCTTAGTGACCTTCCTTTTTAGTGGTTGGTTACTATTGCCACAGTTTTAATAACCCAGCTTCTCAGAGTCCACAGTTCAAAGAAGATGCTGTAATTTGCAGATCAGGCAAATGGAGAGTGGAACTCTTAAACTCTTTCCTTTTTTTCTTTCTTAACTGTCTTTGGTTTCCCTAAGGAGTGAAACTCTTTCCTTTCCTTTCTTTTCCCAACCAAAAAGAAGATCATTAGGAACAGATACAAGATCTTTCTTGCAAAATGTCCAGTCTAATTTTCAATACAAATTGTTCAGAAGACTTTTCATGCATCCGACATGGAAGAACCTAATTTACATTCAATTTTGGAGAAAAAAGAATGGAAAGAAGGGGAAATTTACCACCCCATGAACAATAGCTTGTAAAGAAGCTTGAAAACCCTTGTACTCTTACGGTGGCTTGCCTCTGAAACTCCACTTTCAAATGCCTCCCGACCACATTTCTCATATAATTTCCCACCACATCCCTCCAACTCATTCCAGTTTGTCAAGGCATCTCTGCTTTTCAGTACTCCCCTCTCCCTGGAGTGTCATTTCATTGTTTCTTGGATTTGACAATAGTACCTTAGTTTGTCCCGTCAACTTTTTCCCTGGGAGGCAGTCAGCACATTTTAGCGGACGTTGCAGCTTTAAAGGGAAAAAAAGCCCTTCCTGACGTCTGTTCTGAATCTGTCTGTGTTCTATTCCGTGTATATCTCTCCTTTGTTCTGTCCCTGTGCGTCAGAGGGAAAGCAATCATCCTGCCTGAGATGTATCTATAGCCAAGGCTCCATGTAAATTACAGAGAGAGATGACAAATTTCATGGCCTGGCTATGGTAAAATTGGCAAATTTCACAGTTTGTCATGGATTAATAGAAAGGGAAAACAAACACAAATGAAGTCATCCCAATTGTTAGAAATAATTCCAGAGTGACTATTTGATGAATTTAAACAATGGGATGGAATGTAGGCTGTTCAACACGCAACCCATGATTTAAAATTTAATAAAGAACCTTGTAGTTTTATACTCAAACATTCTCATGCTGAAGGTTGAATCCACACACACTTGCACTTCAGCCTGAGCCCATAATGAGCAAGCCCCAAATTTCAAAAACCTGAGTTTCCTCTCCTTCACAGAAAATAATAAAGTATCCATGAAATGTTTTCATGATGAACCATGGACTGCAGATTTTTAGGGTTATTGGTGACATCATGATAGATGAGAAGATTTATCTACATGTTTGAAAATGTTACACAGCTCAGTCGATCCACCTGGAAAATATCTTTAAAAGATTAAGGAACTGAACCCATCTTCATAGTTCATTCTCTTTAGTTCTACTTTCAACTTTATTCCCTCTCTTTGCTCATTCTCAGTTACTACTGCAACCTTGTGAAAAACCTGTCGACCAGGGCTTCATTCACCATGGGATTTTGAGTAGGGTCTTAAGAAAGAATTGGGTAATCCATCATCATCTTTTTAAACTCAGATTCTGTAGCCAGTGCTTTAAGCCTAGCATTCCTGCGGCTTTGGTAACTGTTTCTCCACATTGTCTAAAATCCTTCAAAAGAATTCCTCATTGTTTCAGAGCCTGAGCAGTGTTTTTGCACTGTACCTTATTTCTGTGTCTGTATTTTGCTTATGATCCATGTGTTCTTTATGTCTTTATATAGCATTCATGTCTAGGGTCTGAATGAAAGGAATTCTGAGATTATAGCAGAATTACAGATAGCCAGATAATTCATTAGAGCTGATATTTTCAGGTTGCCTGATACTTGTCAATCCAATCAAGTTGACCATAAAAACTTAGTTTGAATAATTCCTTTAACCACTTTGGATTCTTCTACAAAAATGAAGACCCCCTAATGAGAATGTAGATACTAACACGGATACAGGAAAGTAGAGGTAGGAAGATAAAATAAGTGGTGACATGAAATGACTTCAAGCACTAAGGATTTAGGGACTATCCAAAATTCTGCAGTGGAATAGGCACAGGGCATTCTGAGGAGTTTATATAAGAGAAGTACCATTCTAATTCCCTAACAAAGAAGGCATAGTTCAATTTTCATCTTTGCATCGTAATATAGAATACTATATTAGAGGCAATCACATTTGGTTTGTTGTCAGCTTTGAAAATGATGACTAACTCATCCGGAAATTGAAAATAAACAGCAAAGGGTAGTCCAATAATGATGACTCTTTGTTACTGTAGTGGGAGGATTTTCAAGTATATGGAAAGGAAGACAGCAAAGTGACTTTTGCTTCACCTTCAACCCTTTCAATGCTTATGTAACAGTCTGTCGCACACTCTCATCTTGTTTATATGTCATCTTGTAATGTTCCTATGTGTATATCTTACTTACACAACTAGACTGTAAGATCCTTTAGGGTAGAGGCTTTATCCTCTTTTAATGTAGCCCAGGAGGACTAAGAACAATTTAGGACCATAAGATCTAGCTGGCTTGAGAGACACTCCTAAAGCCCACATCAAGTACCTCAGCTGCACAGCTTGCTGATTTAACTATAGTCATTTGCAACAGGTCTTCCTAAATCATTGCTAAGGACTCAAGTCTCCAGAGCTCCATGGAACATCCCCACTTAATATTCCCAGCACTGCCATAGAAAACAGTTTCATATGCAAATATAGCCACTCAGCTTTCTGATCATAGAAGCTTCGCATTCGGGAAAGGCTGCTGGAACATCTGGTGTCCCATCAAGTTCCAAATATCACCATCAGTAAAGAGTGAGCGCAAGTTGGAGTGTGAGCATGAAGGCACTAGCCTGTGGCTGTGTCCCTGTTCCATATTGCTGATGGAATCTGAAAAGTATAGTCATTTGCCCTAAGTCTGTAACAAATGATATGGGTTCTGGCAGATAAGGCAGAACTGAAATCTGAACCCCTTTTAAGGCCACAGAGTTTTGTAAGTTTAGTGGTGCTTAGAAAAGGATGTGGCATAGATTCTAATTCTGTATTCTACCTTCCAGTTCTCCTCATTGCTTGTCTTTCCCAAAATATTGTCTTAATTCTCATTTCCTGAAAAGAAGACTGTAATTTTCTGCTGGGGGAGAGGGTCAGGAGAGGGGGAGCAATACCACGAAGCCAGTCTAGCGGGAGGAATTTTCCTAAAAATCAGAGGCTGACAAAAGCTGAGAGTTGGGTGAAGAGCTGAAACCTAAGGAACCCAAAGCCATCCCCAAAGCAGTGGCTAAAGCCAAGGGAGCCAGTGCGGAAATGGAAAACAGAGATCCAGAACTGGAAGCTGAAACCCTGATGGATCAAAAGTGATAAATCTAATACCAGTGGGCTATAATCTGAACAATGATCATTTATATTAGTATTTGTTTGCTCTCATATAGCAGTTTAAACCAGATGCTTAAAGTAATGAAGTTTAGAGAACAAAGGAAAAGATGTACATTGCCTCTTCTCTATGTTTCTTTCATCTTATAGAAAAATGACAGAGCCTCCTAAACTTACACAGTGGAAAATTCAGACCCAATTTGGGTGTTCTTGAAGCGGGGGCGGGGGGCTGGCTTCCTTGACCTCTCTTCTTGATCCTATCCAGTGCACCAAGTTTAGGTACTGGCCCTAGGTCTTTTTTCACCTACATCCCTGGGGACCTCATTTTGGGTTTCATGGCTGCATGAGGGGCAGGGCTTGGTGTTATTAGGCTGGGTGCAGGAGGAAGTGGTAAAGATGTGGTTGTTACCCTTAAATGGGGGTTATTGAGGTTGAGAGATGATACACGCAGACTGAGAAAATAGCCAGAGGTCTCTTACAGTTTCTTCCTCCTCTGCCCGATACCTGCCAGGGGACTCTCATCTCACGTTGCTCTTCAGCTGTTGTATCTTCTTAACTGACCTAAAACATCTCTAGGTATTCTGCTGCCAGAACCATGGTGACAATCAGAGAACTGGTTAGTGGTTAACAGCATAAGCTGTGAGGTTAAATTAATTTACTTCCAGTAGGTCAGACCTGGGTTTGCCATTTACTAGCTGTGGTGCTTTGAGCAAACTATTTGATCTCTTTAAGGCTAAGGCTTCTAACTTGGCAAAGGGGTATTCTTTAAGATGTATATATCAGTCAGGTAATTAAGGTTGGCTGCTATGATGATGATGATGATGATGATGATGATGATGATGACTCTCAGCTTCTTAACCCAACAACTATTCATTTTTTACTGGTGTGGTTCAGCCAGCTCTGTTCCAGGCAAGACTCAGAGGTCCAGGCTGCACCTAGTAAATGGTTCTGATTTGCAGCCCTCTATTGGATCCTCTGCATATGCCCAGGAAAAGAAGAAAACAAGACAGCAGAGATCTCTGTGGAAGATTTCAGAGGCCAGGAATCTGTTTATATCCCATTGACCACAACAACTTAGGTTCAGTGGGAACATGCCCAGGAAGAGGAAGGGAAGTACAGAGATTGGTGAGCACTGTCATGATCTGCCCTAGTCACTGCGAGCACATTTCATCTGGCCATTGCCTGGGATTTGTGGAACTGGGCACGGAGGGTCTTGAACGACCAAAACCAAGATATGAACCAATAGACCAAGGGCTACAATGGAGATAAGGAAGAAACTTCTTTGTAGATGGAGAATGGGCAATGGATGAATAAAACCATTTTAGTGAACATGCTCACCATCACCCTCTGCTTCCCTGGATAAATCAGGGCAGGAACCCTCCTCTGTCCACTCTTAACTAACATGACATGAAGCCCTAGATGTCTTTGTAAACCCCCTTTTTCAAAGACTGCAGAGAACACTATAAGTTGGGATAGTCAGGAAAGACTTCAAAGCAAACAAAGAACTTGACCTAAGTTTTCAAGTAGGCAGAGAACTGGACAATTGATACAAGGATAAAAAGTTTATATGCTATTATCTATATTTGCCCAATAATTACCAAGGAAGACAATGAAAATTAAAGAAAGGAGAGTCATTGAAAATTTTGGTCATAGGATGAAAATAGTGTTGATGAAGACAGAAAAGACTAGCTTCTTCTATTCAAAAAAATTTTTAATTTGATAGACAAATTATTCTTTAAAATGATTGCCCTTTCAGCCATACAGTCTGAACTTTATTTTACAGGCTTCATGTTTGCATGTAACAGAAGAGTAGGCATGTGTAAAATTGCCTAAGAGTATCCGTGGTCTGCTTTTAGAACTCTCTGAGAGTCTCATGATACAGGTGCTTTCTGTTTTAACTGAACAAAGAAAAGGGGAAGAAAGTAAATAGTGTGAGAAAACTAGACCTAGAGGAAAAGAAATACTCAGAAGTAACCAGTGGTTCTTCCATATTTCCTTCTTGGGTACAAGAAGAAAGTAAAGGGCTTCACCACCAAGTTTAGATGAAGTCTGGTAGTTTGAGAACTTTTCATGCTAAAGCATCAATGTTCCATTCCCTAAGGATACTCTATGTATGTTATACAAAGAGAATAGAACAGAGTCACAGTTCATGCACCTACCGATCTTCATCATTTAAGTGACTCCTTTTCAATTATTATAGGTTCCGTGGATGAACAAAAGTATAATTCTGTTAAGTAGCACCTGATAACAGGAGAAATATGTAGGAGCTGATATGTACATATTACCTAGTTGTTATACTTATTATATTTTACTTCAATTAGCTTTTCCTTTATGTTAAAACATGATTATAGGTAATGGAATTTAATTAACTTTTATAGGTCTATTCCAACAAATAACATATCTTATTTTTAATGCATTTCTGAGAACAGAGGCTTTTACCTTTCCCTGTGATATAAGTAATCAATAACTAAAACAACTTATTTTCTCTGAAACCACTTATTCCTCCTGAAATTTCTAATTCTTATAATGTTTTCTACTATATTGGTTATTTATCTTTTGTTTTTCAGCCCCACAGCCTGACCTTCCATACTTTGCTTTGTATTTCTGGGGCTGGAAGCCTACAGACTACATTTCCCAGACACCTTTGCCAGTAGTAGGGTTCTTGTTGCTTTCTAACAGTTGGAGGAACTGTTGGAAGATTAAAAAATAGGAGAAAAGACAGAAACAGAGTTGTCGTTGCTGTTGTTTTCTTTGCTTCTGATTTTAACAGCACAGCTGTTGCTAGGGGTTTCTGTTGGTATGGGGACATCAGGTGAAGAGGAACTTCAGCCTCTAGAGCCCAGATGGGCAGCATCTCGTGCACAGTTCTGGTTACAGCTGAGGCAGCACCTCGTTGGCAGTTTTAGCAGCAGCAGGTTTAGGCTCCTGGGCCCAGTCCAAGGGCACCAGAAGCTCCCTTTTTTCCATTAGTTCAGGTTGAAAATCTTGAGGTCATTCTTAAGTATTCTCCCTCTATGTTACAATTTGTCAATGATATTTTTCTTCATAATATGTCTCATATGAATATATTCTTTCTTTTTCAGTCTAATTTATCCTCCCCTGGCTCACTCCCCAATAGTTTCACAGTTGGAGGGACCTGGGTTTAAATTTAAGTTCTCCCAATTACTTGCTAATTGTAATACTTAGGTGGTCTTAAGCATGTTATTTAACCTCTTCAAGACTCAATTTCCTTATCTATATTAATAGCAAAGAAAAATTGCTAACAGTTATTGAGCATCTACCACATACCTGGGGTTGTGCAAAACACTCTACATGCATTCTTTATTTTAATACTTACAACAATCCCATGAGGTGTGTGTTATTATTATTCTTATTTTTACAACTGAGAAAACTGAGTTTAGAAGAGTTAAATAATTTGCTTAAGGTCTCACTGCTAGTAAGTGGAGGAGATGGGAGTTGAACCCAAATATCTCTGACTTCCAAGACTATTCCCTCAAACTTATTTAAGGGAGGATCGTAATATAGATATTGTAAGGTTATTGTGATGATTAAATTAAATATATAAAGCACTTATCATAGGTCCAGCACATAATAAGCATTCAATGAATAGTAGATATTATATCTGAAAAGTGCTATAAAATTCTTTATATCTTATATAATATTACATGTGTGCATCAATAGCCCAACATATTCTGCTTTGGTCATTTTAACTCAAATAATTGGATGTTTATCTCCATATAAATATATAACAGAGTTAATGGAAAAACAGGATTTGCTTTAAAGTCATTTTTACTGGAACATATAAGTTCTGTGGACAGACTCACACCAGCATTAAATATACCTTTATATCCTTACGTATTAATTTTTTCATGCTCAAATGTATTCTTTTTTCTTTGTATAAGTACCATCATAGTTGACACTTAAAAAGACTTGAATCTTTAATGTGAGCATTTGACATTAAAAGAATAATCAAGACAAGTGGAAATGCCAAGTGCCAGGGGCTGGGAGATGGCCAAGGGGGGGTCAGAGAGCAGTCCACTTGAAAAGAAAGGCGGGAAATCTCAAAGGCAGATTTTACCCGAGCTTAGGGTTAGAACACACATCCAACTAATTCTCTGTTTCAAAATACAGTCAGTATATCTTTTTGGGTTGTTTAGCTTTGTTCTTTGCTGGAATACCAGATTCACTTGTTTTCATAAGAATATTTTATACCCAAAGGTCAAAAATTAATAACCAGCAATCCAAACAAAGCTTCCTGATATCTTCTGTCACCAATTCTTAGAACATTTGGACATCACCTTTTACTCGAAGGATTCTGTTAATTTTTAAAGCAACTTGCCTCCCCTTTCCTACCATCAGTGGATAATTAGAATTAGTTCCTCAAGAGCCAACATGATGTAGTAAAAAGAGTAGTGGACAGGTGTCAGGAGACCAGGGGTCTGGTGGTGGCTCTGATGCTGAGTACCTCAGTGAACTTTCTGGGCCTTCTTTACAGTAAGACCCACAGTTTTATCCTGTGCAGAAATTTCAAATTCTAATTAAGAATGATTTTTTATTCTGATTTATTACAATGAATTAAAGCACACCTAAAACCTAAATTTGGCTGTCTTCCAAAATGCTGCCTCTGGAAACCCTGATCTTAACAATTTTGCAGAACATTCAGTTGACCAAACACTCTTTTGAGCAACTACAATGTGATGTGTATTTGCTTAATGTTCTGTGGGATATAGAATCCAGTACCAACGCTCAGGGATTTTATAGTCTAGTTGGTGAGGCAAGACACATACACCAGAAAGAAGATGCAAGTACATAGCAGAATAGGATATGAATCAATACCAAAAGTGCTAAGCAGATAATATGGTGGAGAACAATCATTGACAAAGAAAAGAGCATGAACCTTTTGAAGGAGAGTCCAAATGCAAATTTGAGCAAAGTGAAGCATGTGATAGAAGAGCAAGCAGATGAGCCAGAAAATAGTTTGGCCAGATAGTGAAAACCTTTGAATGCCAGTATAAGGAAACTTGATTTCATTCACTATGCAGTGGGCAATCATTGTTAGGTTTCAAACAAGAAAATGATAATTTCTAAAGAATCACATAGTATTTCAAAGTTGTGCTATTTGTCACAACACACACATTTCATACCTCTGAATGAACTGCTAATTCTTCAGAATTTTGTCTTTATCTCATTTAAATTGGATGGACTGGAGAGGGTCTCATAATCCAGAAGAACTTTATTTCAAACATACAAGTCACACTTAACAGACATTCCTTTAAGTGACTTTTGCTTCAATTAAAATACTTTCAACTTAATGTGAATAAAGATCAAAACTAGTAGCTAGTGGCAAAGTAAAAGCATCAAATAATTGCAGTTTCTAGAGCTTAATCTTTCTTCTCATTTATTTTTTTAACTAGATATCATTTCATAAGGGGGCTTTTGAGCCCTCCCACACCTCTATACATGTGTTTCTTATTCATTTCTGTAGTCTTACAATAAAGTTAAAACTCTCTTCTCATCCTAAGAAGACAGTTGATTATATTTTAGGGGATGACCATCCCAACCACTTGGGTGGCTTATGGACATTAGTATTTAAAAGAACCAAACAAAAAGCTTCCAGCATTTGCCTCCAACAAGGGACAAGGGTTGGAGAAAGAAGAAATCTCTATTAGCATGAAACTTTGCTGTTTTCTCTACTGAATTAACTCCAATCATTTTCAAGAAAGAACATTTCAATACATTTTTCTGACAGGTAGGAAATTAACTACATACCAGAAGCTATTGAATTCAACTTTAACAGTATCAATAAACATTTCTGATTAAATTATGAAATTGATTTTATAATTTTGACCATTATGTTTTTACATCAATATCATCATATGACAGTAAATGTAGTTACTGCTTCCTTATTGATCTTAGACATGGCACTCTAAAGTACTCATTTGACTATATTACAAAATCAAACTTGATTTCCTGTAGTATTGCTGTAACTTCAGGTCATAATCTAGTCTGAAGAATCAAAGTAGATGAATTATTCAGTTATTAAAAGATATATTTTTCCTTGGAGGAAAAGGAACACTTTGGTCAAGCCATCCTTAATTGTTGTGTTATAGGATATTTCTCCATGTGGGATTACTTTGTGTGGGTCTCACATAAATATACCATCACCTCCCAGCTTGTGTGTTATCAATCATGTTTCTGGTGAATAACATAAGCACCATTTGAAGAGAAAGAAATGTTCATCCTTCATATATAGGAATTCAACAAAAATGTGATGTTTCCATGACTTTAAAACCTATGTCTTGGTCTCACCAGCCCAACCCATCAAAATAACACTAATACATTGAGCCATTGCATTTCCCAGGAGAGCAACATGTCTTACGTGTCTTTAGATAAATTTTAAAAGCAAACCAAAAGATGACACAGTGAGTGTGTAGCAGAGATAATACAAAACTATGAATGCTCATCTAGAGATCTGTTATCCCTGGTTAGACCCAGAGAAAGACATTTCATGCTTGTCAAAACTTTTTCACAAAAGAATTGATTTTCAAGTCATAGACTGTAGGGACATGGGAGAATCTCCCAAGTCGTCTAGTCTACTACCCCGTTAGGTAGAGAAGAAGAGCAAGGCCTAGTGTCATTAAGGGATTCATTGATGGAAACCTAGCAGGTTCATAACAGCACCAGGACTAGACTCCAAGTTTCTTGTCTCCCAGCCCAAGTCCTTTTTTTCATTTCAGGTGCATCCCAATTATAATTTTTGAAATAGCCTATGAGGTGAGAGTAAAAACATCAAACCCAAGACAAATTACATCCACCCTAGAACAAAACATATTACTCCATACTTAGAGAAGTTCTAAGGCTGAGATTTTTTTTTCATTTTTTTTTTATTTTTGGTCACCTCCCTACTTCCATGGAAATGGAAATCTTATGTAATGACTACCAAAAATAAAAAATTAGTCTTTTGTGCATTTCAAGGCTCAAGGTACCAGAAAAGATAAACATGCCTTTTCTATGAGAATCTGTAAGTCTCTGCCACAGCTTTGAGTTTGGAGGGTCAGATAACAACCACTCCCTCTTATTTCTCTTCATTCTTGTGTTAGCATTTGCTAAACATACCTTCTTGAAAAGGGTTCTGTTATATAGCCAACATTTAAAACCAATGGGAAGAAAAACATCAAATAGTAGACTTTTAATAACTAGAGCTGCAGAATATTTGAGTTAGAAGCAACCAATAAAGTTCATCTCATCCAGCCTTCCATAAGCAAGAATGTCCTGTGCATCACCCCAGAAGATGCCCCGATCTGTCTCAGCTCTGGAGCTAAGGGACCTTCTCTTTTCTAAGTAGGTCATTTATGAATACTAGCGAACATTGGAAGTTTTTCCTTATAAAATGCTAAAATTGATTTACTGATTGATTTAATGCCTCCAGAAAAAAATTATTAAAACTGTCTCTTTAATAAAAGTGAGTCTAGCCCTAGACATTAGTCTCCTGTTTTATTATAAGACTATCTACCTGGTGTAGTTTGTGCAAGATAAGCAGATCTCTGAAAGAAAAGATACTTCAGAAAGCTTAGAAAGACAAAACAAAAGAAATCTAATTTTCTTTTTTTTTTAAATTTTACTGGTGTGGATGTTGGGTTTCTACAGAGCAAGAGACTTGGAAAGGGCACAGTGGTGGCAGGGCATGGCAGTACCTGTTGCTCCAAGCTTATTATAGGCACTACCCTAACTAGGATGATATATATTTGGTGCTTTACCAAAGACCATTTATTGAATGAATAGGCTCTTGAGATAGAAAGATTAGTTCAATAAATTATTTGTTAGGCAACTTTACAGAGTGTCTTCTGTGTCCCGCATTCTACAAGACCCTTAGTTACAATATGAATGTAATCCCTCCTCTGCAGAGTTCGCAAGCCAGTGCGAGAAACAGACATGTAGACCCACAAATAAGAATTCAGTGTGTAAAATTTTAAAAAAGAGAAAAAAAAAAAGAACAATTCAGTGAGTAGATAAGTGCAGAGAGAAGTTTCAGTGATTAAAAGGAAAAAGCCTGGTCTCCACCAAGGGTTTCATCCTTCTTTGCTTCTCTTGCCTTCTAGTTGTTACCAGTTCAACTCCACTCCACTCAAACTCATCCTTCGCACTGGTTCGTAATGATCTTTCTGAAATGCTAACCTGATGGTGCCATTCCCTCGCCCTCAGTAAAAGTGCACGTTCCTTGGCTTGATATACAAAGCTGTATATACAGCTGCTTGTAGGATGGTCCCTCCGCTCCTCCAGCCACGTCCCTTAGTGCCAGCCCCAGCTAATATCCCGTCCTCCAGCCATATTAACCTCCTGGTGGATGCCAAGATACTCAGGGTTTGCTCTCTTCATCCACATGGCTCTCTTTACTTTGGCAGTCCTGCCTTGTATTCTTAACAAAGTCCCGGGGAAGCTTCAGATTTCAGCCCAGGTGTTACCGTTTCAGGAAGCCATCCTGACCCTCCCAGTCTGGGTCCAGCATTTCTCTTCCGGGTTCCAGAGCACCCTGTGCTCACCTTAATAATAGATTGTAGGCTGTTGAAATCCTATGGCTGTTACGGTCCGTACCACTTAAGTAACCAGTTTTGAGATCACCTTATCCAACCAGAGAGAAAGAGGGGAGAGGAGGAGGAAGAGGAGAAAGTGAAAACGGAGGGAGGGAGAGAGAAAGGGAAGCAAGGAGAATGCCTATTTCATAGGTTATTATTGAGAAGTAAATGAAAACTTTTATGTATATAAAATCATTATTTAACTTTATATTTTCCACAGATCTCAACATAGCTTGAGTGTTGATAATTATTTAACTGATAAATATTTATAGATGAATGAATGTTAGTGGCTTTGAATGGCTCCAAGGAGTATTTACATTGTCCACAGATTATATTTCAAGCCCTGCCTGCTCAGACATCCTCTCAGAAACTTAGTGCTATGAAAACCCCAGTTTGGCTATAGGTGAAGGACATTCAACATGGGTTTCTTTGGATCTAAAGTAGCTCTAGTGCTGACAGAGGGAAGTTTTGGCCCCTCAGATATCATAGGTAGCATAACCTCATTGTTTAGTTGTTACTATCTTCATTCAAGAATAGGAAGCAGTGGGCAGATCTTCATGGAGCCAGTTTCTACAACATCAATATCCAAAGGCAAGCTGAAGATGTTTATCCTTAACTTTCTACAGAATATAAGTCATATTCTTATCAAAGTAAACATTGGTATATCCTAGGCCTCAGAGCTTGAATACAACTTAGAAAGCAATAGGGCTTTTTATTTTTCTTCCTCCTTAACTGTTTTTTAACTTTTGTTGTTTTAAACTTTTAAATAAACTGCTTATTTAATTTTCATAACAAATATTTCTACAGTAGTGGAACTTCAGCTTTGCAGATTAAAGTGGCATAATGGGTCAAATACCATGATTACTTGTGTTTAGCATGCTCCCATGGTGAGGGGGAATAAGCAACATGAGCATGGGAGCATTGGAAACTCATTCTGGAAGGTAAGCAAATATTACTCAGTACAAAATTTCCTCATGCAAATTTACAAGATCTAAAATGAAACATTAAGTATTTCCTATTATAGACAACCTACAGAATGGGAGAAAATATTTGCAAAGTGTACATCCAACAAAGGGCTAATATCCAGAATCCACAAAGAACTCAAACAATCAGCAAGGAAAAAAATATAACCCCATTATAAGGTGGGCAAAAGACACGAACAGAGTTTTTTCAAAAGAGGATATACAAATGGCCAACAGACATATGAAAAAATGTTCAACATCACTAATCATCAGGGAAATGAAAATTAAAACCACAATGAGATACCACCTTACCCCTATCAGAATGGCCATTATTAAAAAATAAAAAAAAAAAAAGATGCTGGCATGGATGCAGTGAAAAAGGAATGCTTATACACTGTTGGTGGGACTGTAAATTAGTGCAACCTCTATGGAAAACAGTATGGAGATTCCTCAAAGAACTAAAAGTAGAACTACCATTTGATCCAGCAATCCCACCTCTGGGTATTTACCCAAAGGAAAAGAAGTCATTTTATCAAAAAGGCACCTGTACTGAAATGATTATTGCAGCATAATTCACAATTGCAAAGACATGGAATCAACTTAAGTGCCCATCAATTGATGACAGGATTAAGAAAATGTGGTATATGTATACCATGGAGTACTACTCAGCCATAAAAAGGAATGAAATAATGTCATTTGCAGCAACTTGGATGGAACTGGAGGCCATTATCCTAAGTGAAGCATCCCAGGAATAGAAAAACAAACACCACATGTTCTCACTAATAAATGGGAGGTAAACAGTGGGTACCCATTATCATAAAGTGGTGTAAAGGACATTGGAAACTAAGAAGGGGGGAGGGTAAAAGGGGGGTTGAGGGATAAAAACTTACCTGTCAGGTATAGTGTACACTGTTCTGGTGACGGGCACACTAAAAGCCCTGACTTAAGCATTATACGATTCATCCATGTAACAAGAACACTTGTACCCCCTAATATGTTGAAATAAAAATTATTTTAAAAATTATATAACATATAGTTGAGAAAAAAAAGAATTTCCTATTATTACTTAGCTTATACTTGGTTCATGCTGTATAGATTTATCATAACTCTTGGAACAGAAATTAGGAAGGAGGTGGTCTAAAACATGGTTTGACACACATCTCTGTAAGGGGCCCAAGAGTCAATATTTTGGGCTTTGCAGGCCATATGATCTTTATTGCAACTACTGTATGCAACTCTGACATCAAGCAGGAAAGCAGTCACAGACAATATGAAAACACATGAGTGTGAATGTGTTTCAATAAAACTTTATTTATGGGCACAGAAATCTGAGTTTCATGTAATCGTCCCATGTCATAAAACATTCTTCTTTTTTTGATTTTTTTCCCTCAACTATTGAAAATGATCGTTAGTAGGCTGGATTTGGGCAGTGGGGCTATAATTTATCCATCTTTCCTCTAGACTATACAACAATATACCTCTGGGCTAATAGGTAGAAGCCAAGCATTTCTGTAGGTAAGATAAAGGATAAGAATCAGACTGCTTCTTCCCAGGACTATGGGGTACCTATGGAAAAGCTTACAAGCGCACTCTAGTTATACTCTGCCAACTCCCAGGAAAGGGATAAAGATGAATTCAAACTTTGCACATGCCTGCTGTATCTTGCACTTTTCATATGTTGCCTCATTTGATCCTCACAATGGCCAGATGAGGGCATTTTTTATTTTCCCCTGTTTTACAGAAGTATAAACGGAGGCCCAGAAAGGTGGCATAACCTGCCTGAGGTCACATACCATGAGCAGCAGGCACAGGATTTTCACTCAGTCTGCCTGACTACAGAGTCCATCCTTTTTCCACTCCATTACCCTTAGCATAATGCTCCTAAATCTGCCGCTATGTTTGAAATTCATCGTTTATACCAGCAAGTTGATGAATGGTGTGGGACTCACGGACACTGGCATTCAAAGCCGTCCATGGTTGTGAGGTTCTGTGGTGTAATGGTTAGCACTCTGGACTCTGAATCCAAAGCTTTCCATGGCGTCCCTGATCTGGCTTCAATCTTGCTGTCCAACTTTCTCTCCCACCAGTCCCTCACATGAACTCTGAATCCACAAGATATCCTGCCTCTCTGCTCTTGCCCATGCCGCATCCTTGGCCTGGCCTCCCAAGCCAGTCAAATGCTATCAGTTCCATGAGCCTTGCCTTGATTTCCTTTCTTCAGAACCTGCAAGTGATCCTGTTATTAAGTGACTGCCCAAAATACCTTGTACCTCCCTGCTTTCCTCTACATTATAGTCATTGATATTTAGACCTTATTCATGTATTAGTTCCTTAAGGACAGAAAAAGTATCCTATGAATCTTTGAATCTTCATATATATTGTATAGGTTGAGTACTTGATAAATTTGTTGAATGAGTTAACAATAAAGATCTTTATTTTAGGAAAAATGAAAAAAAAAAGCACTATTGTCCTCAGTAAAATAAAATGTAGATCCTTTCAGATAGGCAGTGGAAGGATGCTCGCCAACATGGCCAGACCGCTTAGTCTCGTTCCCTCACACCCGATATTTAACTCTCCTCTCTTCCCTGGTCGTCTAGCTGAGCTACATCAGCCCTGGGGGAAGAGAAGGAGCTGCTCCCTCTTTAACACTCTGTCCCAAGCATGGACACTTTACCTTTTCCTGAATTCCCTGTAGCATAGCTGAATGAGGCAGAAGCACTTAAACAAGAGTTTATCAGAGGCCAGAGGATGACAAAAAGGAGATAAACATGAACAGGGACTAGAAAATGTGATTGTATGAGTTACACACAGTTTCCAGCTCTGCCGCTTAGTTTAACTACAGGGACGCCTGCGTGTGGCTGAGGCCATCTGACGTCCCTACTTGCTCCTGGGAGTGCGCAGTGCCTCTTGATTCCCTGAAATGGACACTCAGGAAACATGGCCCCAGGAAGATCCTCGCTTGCTTTTACTCTGGCTAAGATCTGCTGCCAAGACTTTCAGGTCTTTTGTTAGAGAAACTTTACTTTTATCAGAAGAGTAAGTTCTAGGATATCCACCTTCTGTAGGTCATAAGTCATTGTGGTCCAATGCAAAAAGCTCAAATTTGGGGAGGGGGAAGTGCAGAGAAGCAGAATCTGACATTGGATAAAAGAAAAGAAGAAGCAGTTCACTAAGTTTGTTGAGAGCAGAATAAAGTGAAAGTGGCTCAAATTGCAGAGGGAAAAATTTGAGTTAGTTATAAGGAAGACTTCTTAATGAAAGGATAGTTGGGCCAGGAAAAGGCTATCAAAAGCCTGCGTAAGGGAAATTTTGTCAGTAGAATTGAAGTCATTCATTCTCAGACTGTCCCAGTTTATGATAGTTTGAAAGCAAGGACTGAGAGACCAGGGTACAGACGAGTGACATTTAGGTTTTTTTCCAGTTTGGGTCTCTTTAGACCATAGATCATAGGATATGGCAATTGATATGAGAACTGAACTTTTAACATTAAACTATAGGCAACATTTTAATATGATTGTGCTCTTTTTTTTTAACTATAAGAAAACACGCAGAGTGATGTCAAATAGAAATATTAAATAAGATTTTTAAACTTTAGTGAGTTATTTAGAATAGTTGAGAGAAATAATGAGAAAGAGGGAGAGACAGAGGCTGGTTGTGTGATCAGGAGCAAGTCAATTTCTTCTGGATTTCCTCATCTGTAAAATGAGGAATAAAATGTGTCCTAGGGCTGAGTAAGGATCCAATGAAATAGAGGTGAAAGAGCTTTGAAAAGTAGAAGACACACCCCCAAATGGAAGGGATTATAATTAGCTAAATGCATTACAGACTCAGCAGCATAAGGCAGACTCAACCTCTTGGGCAAACAGCAGTCCAACAGGTGTCTTGAGTAAGGGTTGAGGTTGCATTTTGATTAACCCATGTGAAGCCCTTACATCACATACTGCAATGTGATACACCCAAACGGAGCCCCTTGGTGCCACATCAGGCCTCTGGTTTCATGTTGTTATGATCGTGTTTTTCATTAATTTCAGTGACCTTTGCAGTTCCTCATCTAAGGAATGGGGGAGGAGGAGGGTCCTTCGGGAAGACTGGGACAGAAGAGAGGGGAAGTTTGGATGCTAAAGCAAAAAGACTTAACTTTTGCAAAGGAGTAAATTTAAAAACAAAAACAAAACCATTAAGTTAGTTAAATAAGCAGGTCATTGGGACTTGCCAAAGCATGTAATGAAATAGATAAGAGTAAGTAAGTTTGGAGGAGTGGCTTTGTTGTTTGGTTTGTCCCCCAAAGGAAATATCTGGAAGAGTTTTATGCCTTGTTATTAATTTATCTTGTGGTTGATCTCTTTGCTTGGTTTTATTGTATAAATAAGACAAGGAGCCAAATCTAATTTACTTGGCAATATGTAATACGATTCCTATTAGAAAAGACAGGAGTGGTGGAGAAGTATTCTTTGAATACTGTTTTTGTAAGGCCATTATCACAGATTTTTAAAAAGAGATAGGGAGACTATTTGCAGAGAAAACACTACCCCAAGACCAAAGCACAGGAAGAGCCGTGGTTTAGACTTGTTTGGTTTGAAAAGTAGCATTCAGTTCAGCATGAGTAGCAAGATAACCAGGCAAATGATTCATCAGGCTCGTAACTCAGCAGGTGTGTAGCTGTGCACCCCGCCAAAGAAGTGTTCACGACGCGTTTCAAGCTGTGACTTTCTCTGTGTGGCAAGAACAAGAGAGGAATATCAGGTGCTCAGGTTTCCTCCTGTGGGTGCATCTCACATCATTCTATTCAGTTCTACTCAGAAAATATTTATCACTCATTCAGTGCTACTAGCTGACACTGGCTGCTGGTGGGACTGAGGATGGAGGTAAGAAAAGGAAGGAATAAAAAAAGGAGAAACTAACCCTGCACTCAAGGAATTTGATCTGATTAGAAAAATCTGATTTTCCTTCATGAAAAATACTATCAGGCAGTGTACAGTAGTACAAATCCAAAAGCAAGGACACAGAATGTATCACTAAATAAAAATAAATACAAAACGAAATATACACTCTGAGCCGAAAAGTGATTTAATAATTATAATATATATGCACTTATGTGTGTACCAAATGCACGTACATGCTCACAGAATAATAGAGTTCCATACCCAAATGTTAATACTGGTTGTCTCTGCATATGGGACTATAAGTGATTTTTTTTCTTATTTATACAATTTGTGTATTTTTAACTCTCCCGTAATGAACAAAATTCACTTTCAATATCAGGAAAAGAAATTACCAAAAAACTATGTATATCCAGGCACGCATGAAACACGTGTGGCAAAGAGAAATGTAGTGAGAGCAATGGGGAGACAGGGTCATGGCTGGGAGCAGCAGAGGCCCTGGGAGAGAGGTGTTCCCGCACAGCAGCCTGAGAGGGGACACTTTTCATCTGCGAGATCTGCGTGAGGAGGAGCGGGCAGTCAACGGTAAAGGCTACAGGTAGGACGAGAAGAGGCCATGGAGAGTTCTGGATTCAGACGAAGAGGACAGGATTGCACGAAGGCGAGGGGTTGGTGAGCCCAGCCTCAGGGTTATAACTATGATCAAAATGATTCATTACGGAACAGGAACAAATTACATGATTTTGCCTAGCCTGTCAGCATCCTATCTGTGCACCCCTTCTGGGGAAGATCCCATGTCTGCTGGCTTGAAACCTGGATCTTCTCTTAGGTTGTTGGACAAACAGTAGAAAGAGCTGAAAATTAGAACGACCAGAGTCAGGGGAGAGTTTTTGGCATTTAGATTTTTTTTTAAAAGGGGAAATTAATAGCTGGAGAGGATTTGATTCAAAAGAAGGTAAGTGAGGATAGAGGAGTTAGGCACTCCTTAGGCTGGATTTGGGGGAGGGACTTTTGATAGGAAGCTGAGAGAACAAAATGGATTATTTTCTTTTTTGAGAGACTAGTTGCTGTCACTACAGAAGTCACTGAGTGTGTCAGAAATAGGGGAAAAAGGTGTTTTCTTGTACATTAAGAATGCTTTCCCATACGACATCTTCTAAGATGGGGGTCAGTAAATTTTTCCTGTAAAGGGCCAGGTAGTAAATATTTTCAGCTTCAAGTGCCATCCAGTGTGTCAGAACTACTCAACTCTGCCATTGTCGCTTGAGAGCAGCCATGACAGTATGTAAACAAATGTGCTGTGTTTCAATAAAACTTTATTTTTTTAAAAAACCCACTTTATTAAAAAAACCAGGTTTGGCCTATGATCCACAGCTTGCCAACCCCTGTTCTACAAGATTAGTAAGACTTAAACATCCATCTGTTATTTTTCTCTGACAGATTGCTCTTTCTTTGAATTTATACTACACATAGGTAGTGCCACACGGCACATTAGCTACATTCATGTTACAGCAAAAAACACAGCAAGTTCTTTCGCTGGGCACTTCAGAGGAAGTTAGGGCTACAGCACAGGAACCTGACCACCAGAACGTTGTAAGATTGTGATTCCGATTTTTGTCTATGATTTCCTACAGCGATCCGAAGGGAAAACTTTACAATGAAGGAGGATTTGTCCTCAGGGGCAATAAGGGAGGGAAGAGCTGGCGTACTGTGGCCCCTCAGTCCACCTTGCATGAAGAAGCAGCTCAGGGGGCAGAAAAGGTAGTGACACATGAAAAGATAAAACTAAAGTGGCCTAAGGTAGAACAGAAGAGGGCTGGAGGCAGGCTGGTCTGGCTTAGCCCAAAAAAGTCAATGTGGATTCCTTAGAAAGCTTCAGTCCCTGAATCAATATCTATAACACACCTCCTATGTGCACAGTACTAGGGCAGGTCCTGCGGAACAGGCGAGAGGATATGAACTCTGTCCTTGAGGAGCTAGGATCTCACAGGGAGCGAGAAGAGGCCACCACAGGAGAAGGAAAAGAATCATTCACAGTTGGTGAGGAGCAAGGCTCCGTAGAGAAGAAAGTCAACGTTGGGCAATTTAGATCTCTATTTTCCTTGATCAGGAAAACATTGCCCATTTTTGCATCAATACATATTTCTTGAGCCACTGAACACACAAGAGGCAGGAAGGAAAGGCCAGACTTTGCTCAAGGATATATTTGTAATTTTGGGACAAGACAGGCCTTACCTCCCAGCCACCTCACGTGAGATGAATCTGGGTGGGTTGTTCTCAGCCATTTACTCGCAGGAATTCAGGCATCTATGGTGACAAGAAACCGTAATTTCCTCCAACAGTAAGGTGCCAGCTAGCTGAACAAATGTTTATTGTATGTGCTGCTAAACATCCAGATATTTAGAAATGTCTAGTTGGTTAGCTGACTTTTTCATTTCTCAGCTTAATATTGGCATTCCTTAGAGACAAACTAAGATGGGATTATTTCTACACAAGTAAAATTAAGTATATTATTTGCCAAGGGACTTTCTAAAATATGCTGTTCCATAGTTAAATAAAGGTGTGCCTCTTATGAACCCTTCAGAGGTAGACATGGCCGTGTCTGTGCCATCTTTTTTCTCACTGTGGTCTCCAGCCTGGTGCCAGGCTAATGGAGAGCATATTCTGTTTGCAATGAATGATTATGGCAGAGAACATATGGGCTTTTTCTTGGTTTGTGTCCACTCTGTTTCCTAAACAGCATGGCCGTGTTTTGTGCTTCCCAATGTACATTCTGCTACTGCAGAAAATTTGCAAGCATTCTAGAGCTCCTAAAACCAAGAAATACTTCACAGGAGGCTTCTAGCATGTGTCAACCTAATACTTGTTTCATTTAAATGTTGCAGAGTTTTATGATATTACAGAAGAACACAAGGAAGAGCAGAACAAAGAACAACTCTGTATTGAACTTGAACTGTGGGGTGACGGCTGAGGTCCTGTTCCTCACCTGCACAGGCAGAAGATGTCCAGGCAGGCATTGGCAGAGCATTGCAAGATTGCCATAAAATTTGTATCTTAGTGCCTTCTTTTCCTACATCCATCACCACAAACACTTATGATTATTATGGCAACCTGTGTTGCCCGCTTTTCGGTATCTTATGAGCAAGGGGATGGTGGCAATTTGTAAAACAGAGAAGCTAGGTAGCTGCAATTTCCAGGGGGCTCAGCACTTCAGATTTGAAGGTGTGTGGGCTTTAGTTTTGTCCTCCTGAGAGTGTTGGCTTTCACGTACAATTTTTCCATTCCTCTGCTCCCCACTTTCTAGTGTACACAAACCTCTCTGGGAGGAGAAATGACTTTCAGATCACCCAGGGAGTGGATGGTAGGTTGAAGTCAAATTCCCATCCATTGTTGTACTCTAAGACTCAATGTCTATTCAAGAACCACTTTTATGCTCAGACCAGAACTATTTATTATTCCAGTATACCTCAAGAAGGGCCCTGTATCAAACATGTTTGAAAAATGCTCATAGCATATCTGATTCCTGTGTCGAAGGCATAAGGAATTGATAATGTATGTTAAAGGTTCTGAGAGTGCTGTAATCAAGAAATTTTTATGACTTTGTTTAATTTAATGTTTATCAAGCCTGTTTGGCCATGGAACTCTTTTCCTGAGAATGTACCTATTGAAATATTACAGAACACCTTTTAGGGAAACTCCATTTCTCTATGTCTGTCTAGATCTCTCATCCTTAGCGTATGTACCCTGCTCTACAAAAACATTCCCATTCTATGGATTATCTTTTTACGTTTCAACTATATTAAACTACTAGTAAGAGCTTACTGGAAAAGCACTGAATGTGGATTCTAAAATGAGTTGAATCCCTGTTTCTCTGGCTACATGACCTTGAACAAATAGTTTTACTTTCTGTGAGCATCAATTTCTTCATCTATAACTTCAACATCTTAATTTTTCCTCTTGCCTATTATCAGTATTGCTGTAAGGATCAGCAGAAATAATAGGTAGGAAAGCACGTCATTCACTCTTGGAGATGGTATAAATGTTCAAAATTATTATTATATCATTATTAATGATAATGGCAATGAGGCTAAACCTCTTTCCTTAAGTAACACATTTACATTCGTGTCAAAAGTTCCCAAAGGGGAGTAAAAACTGGTCATATTGCATTCAATCTGTCAAATGAGCATTCGGAATTATGGCTGAAAAATCAAAAACAGAAATTAGCCAATTTTAAAAGAAAAGGAGAAGGGAGTTGTAACTCTTGGGTGTATTGGGGGAAGCTAAACTCACTTTCTAGGGAGGAAGAGCTCTTAGAGAAGGTGAATAAGAGATCTCCCATGACCCAGGGGCAGGATACTTGGTGCAGCCAGGAGCTACGTGCCTGGTGGAGCCATACACAAAACTGTTGCTGAAATGGAAGGGTTGGACAGCCGGGAGCAGAGACCCCTCCCTAGTGACCTGAAGCCCGGAGCCCTATGAGAACAGGCAAGAAACAGTCTTTTGTTAAACATGGCAGAGATTCATCCCTTTGGCCCAGAAGGAAGAAGGCAGATAGGACTGGAGGTTAACAACTTAGAGCCGAGCCAGAGGAATACTAGTTTTTCACCGATAGCTTTATATGAGTGTGTCCTTCTTGTCTGACAGGCTGGTGGCCAGAAAAACATCTGTTACACATTTAAATAGGGGCCTTCTGAACACATGATGCTGTAACCCCAAGGAGTGATGTAAATGGTGGGGAAATTTAGAGATCACAGCCAGCCAGAAACTAAACGTGACATTGACCCTTTAAGGCTTTGTCCTTCTGACCATTCCAGGTTCTTAAATCCGCCTGCCAAGTGGGCTGGGAGCCAAAATATTTCTTAACTTTGCATTTATTTCAGGGTGTTAATCTCATAGGCAACCAACCCCTATTTAATGAACTCCAACTCTCCATGCACCCTCCTCCAGGATGCCTGTGTGTGCTCTCCTGAAGGTACAGTGCACATGCGCCTGCCCCTGTCATTTCCTGCCTGGGGAGGGTGTTGACACAGGAGTGCCAGGGCACCGTGCAGCTGTCATCAGCCCCATGCTGCAGATGGCACCTCAATTATGCATCCCCTTTCCAAGGTGCTTGCCTCAGCCCAGAGCAATCCACCTGCCTCTGGGTCTTGCTGTGGGCCCCAGAGGCCAGCGGGAGAGGCAGGGTAGCTGGACTCAAGATGGTCTCAAGACCCTTTAGCTCAGCTACCAAGCACCAAAGGAATGGGCTTCCCTTGCCTTTTCTTCAGCCCCAGTTTAAATCACTAACCATGGAAGGTAATGAGAAAGTGCTTGAATTACAAAGATTCTCATTTATTACTCTGGGTGCCCCTCTACAAAGCTCTCTTTTCCCCTTTGGCAAGAACAGATCACTATTGACACTTTTAGAAGGCCCTGGGCCCCTCTCAATTATTGGCCTAATCTCTGCCTGCTCTGAAAGCAGAATTCTTTTCTAACTAGATTTTTTAGAAAGTCAAGAGGCTACCCTTTGCTTTATTCATTGGAATGACTTCACGGGCTAATGTATTCTCCTGTCAGTATATTTCATGGGTTCAGCAACATCTGCAGGATGTGGAAAGAACAGAAACAAACCAGATGTTTCAAAAAGGTAGCTCCACTAAGCCTCCTTAACATAATTATTGCAATATCACATCCGCATTTTATTGTACCTCTTCTATATTTATATGCTGTTAACTTTTCCTGTAGAAATCCAAACCAGTGGATCTGAGTTCCTTCTAAACAGATTTGCAATCTTTAAAAACAATTTTGACATATATCCTCCATTAAATCCAAATTTCCTTTATCAAATTTTAGAGGGGAAAAATAGATTAAGGAAATGTAGATATTTATCTCAGCCTTCAACATTTACACTCATTTAGTTAATTAGCACTTAATTACACTGTCAAAGGGGAAAATTTTACCACGGACAGACCGATCCCCACCCCTCAGGCCCTGGCTTCTTTAGAGAGGCAGACCTTTGCTCGGAGCCAGCTCATTCCTCCACGAAACATTTGTAATGATTACTTGACAAGGAGTGCAGATACAAAATTGCGCAATGGAGAGTCATCACTCACCAGAGCCCCGCTGGAGTTCTCAAGCTGGAGCAAGAGTGCCCCCCAAAGCAAGCGGCCAGAAACACCCTGTAAGCAAACACTGGGCTGCCCAAACTTCTATTTTCTGCTTTATAAGCCGAGGAGCTATTTTAAGAGTTGCTGGCTGAAAAGCAGGCTCTATTACAACCAGACCAGCATTCCAACCAAGCTGGGGAGCCTCGGCTGCAAATAGAGAATGTTTCCACCTATTTTAACTCAGATGCCACCAGGAATACTCTAAGGAGGAGATGGGGGTGAGGGAGCAGGAGAAATATGGTAGAAAATTGGAAAATTTTAGAAATTTGCCAAACTCGAGAGAAAAAAGTTATAACTAGATTAATGCATAAATCTTATTAACCATAATGCAACCGAATAGAGTTTCTCCATCTTTTAACAAATGGCAATATTTTTTTGGTCTTACAGGTTCCCTGCCAAGTAGAAGACCTCATTAAAGCTGTTGGAGAATAATAGTACTCTAATTAGTTTAATTATGATATGATGAATTATCAACCCAATTTTTAAAAACAATAAGCAATTAGCCATTTTTAAGTCAAAGACTCTGTTTTCCAAAACAGGAAATGAAGCATAACACCCTTAATTTCATCATCATTAAGGCAAAATCCTAGCCACCCCGATGCCATGTTATAATGAGCATGTAATGAAACCAACAGTCCCCATTGCTCCAGCGACTCCCTTTGTGCATTGACTAGGCGGCCTTTTGGCTCCAAGAATGGAAACTGCATTAAGCTGGAGACTGACCCAAATTTTCTCTTTCAAGTTCTAAGTCCTGTTTTCTATTTTCCCTTCCACCCTGCAATAGGGTCTCCCTATAAAAGATGAAATATGACATTCTTAAAAGACAATGAACAGATGATGTCACATCAGCATGCTTGGGTTTTATACTGCTCTTGGAGGTATTACAAGGGAAAAAACTATGTGATGTTGGAAATAGGGAGTACAAGCCAGGAAGACTGAAATCCAAACTTTTAAAATCAAGCCATGTAATCAACAGTATAATCATAAACACCTAGGAGAAGGCAATATACTAGGTACCTGAGAGGCAGGACTGGTATACAAACAGTATAAAAAACAATAACCCCCTTTCTGTTCCCACCAAAAAAAAAAAAAAAACCCACAATGAGACCCGCCCCACCCACTATACTCCTACCAGAATAGCTAGAATTATAAGGACTGGTAATACCAAGTGTTTATCAGGATGGGAAGAAGTTACAATTCTCTTGCATTTTTAGTGGAAGTGAAAATTAGTGGTATAACCACTTTGGAAAACTGTTTCATGGTATCTACTAAACATTTAAATCCTTAGACCTAGCAATTCCATTTCTGACTATATATCCAACCTAAATGAGTGCACACATCCATTAAAAGGCATGTACAAGGATGTTCATAGCACCTTTATTCATAGTAGACCAAATTGGAAACAACCCAAAAGTCCATCATTAGTAGGATGAGTAAATTGTGACATCTTCATACAATGGAATACTACATAGCAGTACTTCCTGAACACAAAAGAGTACATACTATATGATTTCACTTACATTTTTTTCAAAAATAGGCAAAACTAATCTGTGGTGGTAGAAGGCATCATGAAGGTCGTGGAGGGGTGACTGAGAGGGCGTGGGAGAGCCTTCCAGGGTGTGCAGGGATTGTTCTGTGTCTTAATTTAGGTGGTAGTTACATGGGTATATACTTATGTAAAAATCTGTGCTACTGGATAGTTAAGATGTGTACACTTTGTGTATATACCCCAATTTAAAAAAAAAAAAAAGCAAAAGCAAGACAAAAAGAAATCTCCCCCTACAGGCTAGAGTCATCTGCTTCAACTATGTACTGTACAATGCACTTCCCTCCATGTAGCCCTCCAGGACTTCCCCTTCCTCTGAGAATGATCTGCAAACCCTTCACTTGGGCCCACAAAGGTCACGCATATTCTGGGCCCTGCCTACCTCAGCAAATTCACCTCTCACCACTTCTGCCCCACTTTGTCTTGCTGACTCCCCTCCAGCCACATTGGCATTTTTCTCCTCTAACGCATCAAGCGCAGTTTGACCTAGGTCCTTGGCACTTGCTCCTCACTCTGCATGCACCACTCTCCTCCCAGATTGCCCCATGACCGCCCCCCACTCATCACTCGGGCCTCAGCTCCAGTGCCATCTCCTCAGAGAGGCCTCTGCTGACCACCCTAGCTCAAGTAACACCCTCACTCTGCTCCCATCTCTCTCTAGCCTACCACCCTATTTATCCTCCTCAATTGTATACATAGTGCTTAGCACTCTCTAAAATTATCTAGTTTGTTCACTTGTTTGTATTCTGTGTCCTCCTCTAAAACGTACACTCCTTAAGAAAGTAGACAAAGTCTGTCTTGTTCACCATTATATCTCCAGTGCTTAGGATAGAGCCTGGCATCTAGTAGACACTCAATAAATATTTGCTTAATGATGAGTAAATAAGTTATAAATGATGAGTTAATAATAAATATTCCTTATTAATAAATGAATAAATTACTTCTCCCAAAAGTTAATGGACATGGGAAAATTAATAAGGGATAGTGTGGCAGAGTCAAAAGAGCACTGGGTTAGGAGTCAGAAGACTGGGATGCTTGGAGTAGATGATCACCTGCTTTAACATCTTTGGGAGTCATCTGTCTACATCTAGCTGGAGATTGGACAGATGGACATGAAAAGATAATGAATAACCCGAAGCAGCAAAGGGCCAAAAGAGAGACCTCAAAAGAGGAAGCCATTGGCTCAGGTTGGTCAGGGGACCTTGCAAAGAAGGTGGGGTTTTAACTGGGCCTGCAAGGCTGAGTGGAAGGAACAGGAGTAGAAGGAGAGAAGGAGAAGACCCTAAATCATGCAGCTGGGTTGGCAAATGTGCAGAAGGGACAAAAGCCAAGGCCTGGGAGCAGATGCATATCACTCAGAGCAGATGACTGGTCTAGGAGGTTGGGTCTCACCCATGTCCAAACAGTGACTTTGTCCTCATTTTTTTTAGCACGCCCAGATCTTAGAAGGGGGCTTAACAATTACCAGTGGTCAGATCTTTTCCCAAAGAGAAGCACCTTCTATTATATTAATATAATGGATTCCAGGTACAGTGACCCCCCCCTGGAAACTGTGGCCTGAAAGGTGATATGAATCAAATGTCAGAAATTTGTATTATCATCTCTAGCAACATAAAAATTTAAAACATTTATCTCTTATGGGAAAGTGAGAGGAGAGGTTTGTAGACAAAGCAAATAAAAACCTATGGAGATACATTCTTTTACACACATGTTCTAACATTTTTGGTTATATAGAGCTAATAATATTATTGCTTCATATTGAAAGATAAAACATTATCTTATTACCTCCATCTGCTACCATCAAACCAGTTATAAAGTTAAAAACAAAATACATGCAATTAGTTTTAAAACTGTGAATGTTTTAAAATAAATGATTTGACATTTTTTTTTCAGAGTAGGAATCATTAGGTTAGATTGAGCATGTTGTCCGGGAACTGTGAAGTATGTGTGTATATATGTGAATAAATAGCACACTAGCTCAATCATTTATAGGTTAAAAAAGTATTTAGAACCTAGACAAGCTCAGACTACCAGGAATGGGATGCAAGCAGAGATAAAAAGGAAGTTTACTGACACCAACTTTCCCTCATTTGAACACAGCTTGGAGTTTGATGTGGAAAAAAAGAAACAGTACTTTATTCAGTTGTTATTTTTTCAGAAATGATTCATTTTTTCTTACTGTACAGCTGGAAACACATGGAAAGAGGTGAGTATCTCACTATGGAAGGTTCAGTTGGAAGTAATTTGCTGTTGAGCTCATAAATTGTGAATTTCAGACCTCCAGTCCTTAGGTTGAGACCTAAGATTGACAATGGCCTCCTTTTGGTTACAGAATCAAATCTGTGGGATTCCAGTGGGTCATTCCCTTGTGGACTCTCTCCCTGACTCCATAAGATTGGCCAAGTTGAGGCACCCTTCATAGGACCAACCTTATGAGTCACCCCATTGGGTTAACTTTTGTTGCCTTTTGAGTCTGCTACATATTTCAGAAACATCTCAATGGTTAGGTGTACTGCTGTTTACAATATCTGTATGTTCTGATAATGCTCAAGAAAGTTCCAGCCATCACAGATCACAGATGACCACCACAGTTAAAAGAACCCATGTTACATTTTTATTTAACGAAGAAAATGAAGGAGAAGAAGGAGAGCAGAAGGCAAAGGGTGAGGAAGGAAAGAGGAAGATATCTTTTATTTATATGAAGTGGTAGCAAAAACTTGGAGTGATCAGAAAACTTTCCAATTTTGCTTCCGCCATTTGTCTCAGGCTGCAACTACATGCTTGGCACCGAAACCATGCTCTTTAACTTTTACTTAAAATGATAGCTATGGTGCATGTAATGTATGACATCAGTTTTCCAACCTTAATCAATAGCTCCACAGGGATGATAAATTGGTCTATCCGAAGGTTGCCATTTACAGGTTTTGCACTACCCTTCAATCACTCGAGTTGTCCAGCCCCACCCACAACTACCTATACAAACCCAGCTCTCTTCATGGTTTATTTATTAATAAGCCATCCTGATCTTCTTCTTATTCCCTGAAACCTCTACGTGAACCCCTACCTCCAGGCCTTTGCTCATACCACTCACCCTCCAGAAAAAGCTCTCTCCTTCCCTGTCAAAGCACATTCCTCTGAGTCTCCATTCCTTGGCTCATCCTCTCTCCACTCCTCTGAACTCCTATAACACTTGTTAGTATCATTTAATTCCTAGCATATGTTTATTGTCGGTCATTATTGTCCTTTATGGCAAATACTATGGGTTTATGCTTTTGATAGCCTCATCACTGATGAGATATATGCCATACACAATGGACGTTCAGTCTATTAATGGCAGCACTGAATACAAAGAAAAGTCTGGATTCAGACAGAACGAGCTCAAATCCCATCTCCTCTGCTTAGGAGATTCCCCCTGTCCCTGGCCTTCACATCCAATCTGTCATCAAGCCCTGTCAGTTCTACTTCCAATGTGTATATTCAATCTGCTTCCTTCTCTTCTTGCTGCCATTGTGTTCATTCATACCACCATCATCTCTCACCTCAACCATGGAGATAGCCTCTTAACTAGTCTTCTTGTTTCCATCCTCGCTTCTTCCCTGCCATTCTCCATACTGCAACAAAATTATCTTTTCATTTAAGTTAAACCAGAACATCTTATTTCCTTGCTATAAACTCTTCCATGTTTTTCCACTGTGTTTGGAATGAAGCCTAAACCCCAGACTCTGGCTTCAAGGGCCTGAGTAATCTGACCTCTTTCCTTCCCTCCAGCATTATCTCATACCTGTCTACCCCTCTCTCACTATACTCCAACCACACTGGCCCTTGCGCAGTTCCTAGAAATGGCTGAGTCCTTACCCAGCTCCAGGGCCTTTGCCTGGACAGTTATCCCAACGTGGAATCCTCTTCTCCTCTTCCTTCATTCTCAACCTGGATGGCTTCTTCTCATCTCTCAGGGTTCAGTGCAAATGCCCCCTTGTCACAGAGAACTTTCTTATCACCCTATCTAAGGTATTCCTATCCACCTTGTTATTCTCTATTACAGCATCATGCTTATTTCTTTTTTGGCACTTACAATTCATAATTATCTTGTGTATTTGTTTACTTGTATGTATCTGCCAAGTCAGTGAAAATGTACAATTCCTGAGGTTAGACATCATATTTGTTGTATTCTCCATCATCTCTGTAACCACTAGACCAATGTCTAATGCATAACAGATACTCAATAAACAGTATTGGCAACCTTTACTAAACAATAAATGTCAATTTATGAGTGGAGTCATTATGTATAGACTCCATTTTTACCTTCCTAGCCTTTGTGCTATTTTTCTTTTACATTTTACTACTACTTTTTATCATAAACCCCACACTGCATTGTTATCATTATTTTTAAACAATCCATTGTCTTTTAAAGAGTTTAACTAATAAGAACAAACCTTACATATTTACCCACATAGTTAATGTTTTCAATGCTCTTCATTATGTTGCATAGATCTATATCCCTATCTGGTATCATATTCTTTCTGCCTGAAGGATTTTCTTTGGCATTTCTTGTAGTATGGGTCTCTTGACAATAAATTCTTTCAGCTTTTCTATGTCTGAAAAAGTCTTTATTTTGCCTTCATTTTCATTGTGCATAGAATTTTAGGTTTTATTATATCAGAATTTTAAAAATATTGCTCCACTGTCTTATTGCTTGCATTGCTTCTGATGAGAAATCTGCCATCATCCTTATCTTTGTCCCTCCGTATGTAATATATCTTTTTTCTATGGCTGCTTTTACATTTTTTTCTATCATTGATTTTGAGTAATTTGTGAAGTTTTTGGCATTTTGTTTATGTTTCTTATGATTGGAGTTTATTGAGCTTCTTGGATCCATGAATTTATAGTTTTCATTAAATTTGGAAACTTTTTGGGCATTATTTCTTCAAATATTTTTATGTCCCATCCCACCCCCTTTTGAGGACTCCAATAACATGTACATGAGGGTAATTAAAATTGCTCCACAGTTCACTGATAATCTCTTCATTTTAGGGGGTGAGATTCTCTGTGTGTTTTCTTTTGGATAGTTTCTATTGCTATGTTATCAAGTTCACTAGTCATTACTTCTGCAATGTCTAATATGCTGTTGATCCCATCAAGTGTGCTTTTCGTCTAAGACATTGTAGTTCTCATTTTTAAAAGTTTGATTTGATCTTTTTTACATGTTTCATGTCTCTACTAATGTGTTCAATCTTTTCTCTAGCTTCCTGAACATAGAGAATACAGTTATAATAACTGTTTTTAATGCTCTTGTCTTCTATTTTTAACATCATTGTTAGTTCCAGGTTGATTTTGATCAATTGCTTTTACCTCATATAGGTCATATATTCCTGTTTCTTTGCATGCCTAGTCATTTTTGATTGGATACCAGGCATTGTGAATTTTGCCTTGTTGGGTGTTGGCTATTTTTTAATTCCTATAAATATTCTTGAATTCTGTTGTGAGATGCAGTTAAGCTACTTGGAAAGTTTGATTCATTGCTGGCTTGCTTTTAAGCTTTGGTAGGTACCCTTAGGTCTAGGGCTATTTATTTCCCACTACTGAGGCAAGACTCTTCTAAAGACTCTATCCAGTGCCCCATGAATTGTGAGGTTTTCTAGTCTGGCTGGTGAGAACAGACACTATTCCCTGCCTTGTGTAAGTGCCAGGAACTGTTTCCTCTAATCCTTTCTCTTCATGGGTAGTTTTTTCACACACATGTGATGATCAGTATTCAGCTGAATATTCAAAGGGGACCCCCTCTGCAGATTGCTAGAATTCTGTCTTTGTGCAGCATTTTCCTCTTTGGTACTCTGCCATATGACTTCTACCTTCCTTGGACTCCACAGATTCTCAGCTTCATCTCCTCATTCAGGGAGTCTTCTCTCCCTGTGCCAAAGCCTGGACATTTTCTCAAGGTTGTAAGCTTCCGCATTCATAGGGCTCAACTAATTTGTTCTTATCTCTCAGGAATCACTGTCCTTCAATGCCTGATGTTCAATGTCTTGAAAGGTGGTTTTTTTTTTTTTCTGTTTTAGGATTTTTAACTGTTTGGGGGGACAAGCATGTCTGGTCCATTTTACTCCATCTTGGTTGGAAGTAGAAGTCCCATGGAGCACATAAACTTTACCTAATCCTCTTCTTCATGAAGCTACTATCTGGGGAGCAGTTCTAATGGATAATAAAACGGCAATAAGGAAAATATGGGGGAAAAAAAGCAGAGAATGAAGAACGCACTATTAAGTCCCACACCCTAGTTATGCTGGAGTTGGTTAGTAGGGAAAAGAAAAGGAAATAATCTCTACTAATTGCCATCTTATTTGGAGTATATGGAATAGGCCATGCTAAATGAAATTCTTTTCTATTTTGGTGGCAACTAAGGTAGGGTTCAGTAAAGTGAAAACAAAGCCAACTCTCCCTCCCAAGCCTCTTATCTCGTTAAGTGATGTGACCCTCTCCACAAAGGAGGGTCATTAGCAAACACAATGGTCTGTGAGCACATCACAGGATGTGCTCATTATACCACAAACATAGAGTAGGGACCAAGCAATCACAGGGCAACATGGAAAATTGTTTTATAAGCCGATTTTTACAAATTGATTTCAAAACTGGGGAGCAATTACCATTAAGCAAAATAATTTGCTGCCCCGAAGAGGGTAGGGCAAGGCAGTAGGTCCAAAGATAACCTAAGCCATCATTAGAGAAATCCAGTTATTTAGTCAATTTTACTTATTTACAGGACTAAAGATTAATGAGTTCAGATACTCACTCAGACAGTAATTAGGTTTCAAAAACATACTATAACACAATCAATCATGGCTCTTGAACACAATGGCATTAGGGCAGAGCCCTCTTTCAGCTCCAGTTACTAGCACGTGATTGGTGAACACTGGGCTTAAGCTGAGCGGCCACCCCAGGGCCCTGCAACAAAATGAAAGAAAACCTTTGAATAAAAAGAAAGTATCTCTTTGATCCTTTTTCCTTTGCTTGAATATTCTGAGATATTATGCTCAGGATGTAAGAATCTGTAACAGAACTTCAAGATTGGTGGCATTTCAAAATACAGTTGATATTTTGCTTTCAATAAAACTTTGCTTGAGAATCTACCTACTTTTATTCCTTTGAATCTCATCTTTGAGGGCTGTTTTCACTTTCTTTTAGATTTTTAAAAATTTGTTTTCTCATGACTTTATAAATAAAGATAACTTAGGGGGTTTATGAATATACTGGAACCTCATGGCACCAAAGGAAAAGGCAGGAAAATAAAAAGTAAAAAAGCTTTTAGATGAGGAAGAAGTGTCCTTTGTCTGCTTTTACTTAGCAAAGAGCAGCTTCTCTTGTCATGAAACAAGGAAATTAGGTAAAGGTGTAAGTGCTGGATTCGTAGAATCTAGGGGGGAGAAGAGATAAGAAAAAAGAAAAGGAGTAATCATTTATAATAATTTTAGATTTAAAGAAAAGTTGCAAAGATATTAGAGAGTTCCCATATACCCTTTAGGCAGTTTCCCCTAATGTTTACGTCTTACATTGCCATGACACAAGTGTCAAAACTGAGGAACTAACATTGGTGTATTACTATTAACTCAACTTCATTTGGATTTCACCAGTTTTTCTTCTAACGTTGCTTTTGTGTTTTTATGGGGTTTGTTTGTTTGGTTGGTTGGTTGGTTCCAGGATCCAATCCAGCATACCATTTTGCATTTAGTCATCCCACCTCCTTAGGCTCTTCTGGTCTGTGACAACCTGTCAGTCTCTCCTTGTTTCCCATGACCTTGACAGTTTTGAAGAATACTGGGGAGGTAGGTTGCAGAATGTTCCTCAGTCTGTGTGATGTTTTCTCACTGCTAGAGTGTGGTTATGGATTTTTGGAAAGAATACCACAAAAGGTGACGTACCCTTCTCGTTTCATCGTATTAGCAGGTATAAGGATATCAACATGGTTTATTACTAGTGATGTTTACCTCGAACATGGTTAACGTGGTGACTGCTACTTTTCTCCACTGTGAAGTTACTATTTTTCCCTTCCCGTACTCTATTCTTTGGAAGCAGGTCACGTGCACAACTCCCATTTGAGAGTGAGGGAGAGAATTAAGTTTTATCTCCTGGAGAGGGAGTATCTAATTATATTATCTGGATTTTTCCTATAAGAAATATTTGCCTCTTCTCCCCATTTATTTATTTATTCAATCATTTCATTCGCCTCTTTTTAATAAACACTTCCTCCCAGCTTCTTCTCTCTCTATGTTGGATTAACCAGCAAAGTCTACGGTAAATACAACAGCTCATGCTCTATCGCAAAGACTCACCAGACCTACTTGGAAGACATATGCGTGTCCTCCATAAAGCCACTGAGCAGTTCGTTGAATTTGTAGTTTTACCCTTCACATTTTTTCCTTGATTTTTTTAATGGAAAGCTTATTTTTCGGCGGTTGTTTGTGTAGATCCCATGCATTTCCTTTTCGAGTGTTAGGACTTTCCCTGATGCAGTTCATTTTTTCCTACAGATTATGCAGGCTATGGAATTAATCTAAGACTGTGTAAACTTCAGCTGTATCTCCACAAGTTTCTATGAACTGGTTGAAAAATAAAAATACGATATTTGTATCATTCAATCCAGCAGTTGTTTGGTTTCCATAACAGCAAACAAAGGGTTTGACTTTCTCTAAACTGATCGTGTTTCTCTCTGTTTCTACTTGGACCTACAAATCCTTTTACTATGTGAAAGTCCTTGGAAAAAATGTAGAATTGACAGCTTTTCCCCTATATAGCCTCTTCCCTGCCTAACTCTTCCCCAAGGGGGAAAAAAAAAAAGCCTTCTTTAAACCTTTAAATTCAGTCCTGAGATGGATAACTTCAGAAGAGCATAAGGATTTGCATTTGATATTTGGTTTATCTGAGGCTCAATCAATTGGCTTCCTGAATGAGCCAGACCAAATTTCTCTTGTCCTGTGCCAGGCTTCCTGTGAGTCATAAGTCCAGCACTGGTTTCTCACCAGCTTTTCCAGGAGAGAGCAACATGAGACCCATGGGACCTTCTGCATTCCAGCTCTAGGAAAGTTCTGTCAACAAGGCATTGATTTCAAATACGGGTAAAGGCATCCCCACAGTATGTCATCCTGCACTAATATTGCCAACGCTAACATGTGCTACGAGCCAGCCTTTCCCTCATTCTGCCAACAATAAGAAGTATGCAGGAGCTCCAGGAGGAGCAGGGGAGGCTGTCACCCTTGTGAGATGCCCGTCAAGTCCTTGGCACTGAACTAGACCTGCTGAGTATAAATCAGACACAGACCCCTTCATCCCTATTCCTGCCCACTGTGGTTCCTATTGCCAAGAACTCCTACCCTCTTTCCTCCTAAATCCTCTTCGTCTTTCAAGGCCAAAAACATTCTATCCCCTTTCAAAGTTTTTCATAGCATGTGAATTTCCATCCTTCAGAAGTTCTGAGTATACAAATGCACACATTTTTTATTATATACCATTTTGTATTTGCTATTTCAAATGTGTTCCTTTTCATCCAGTCCAGCTTATAAGCAGTTTGAGCTTTAAATAAAAATGTTTTCCATGTTTTATCAGTCCTTTCTGCTAGAATGTAAACTTCACGAAGACACTTAAGACTTGTTTACTGCTGTATTGCTTGTGCTTAACAGAGGACCGGGAGGATAATATAAGCCCAATAGATATTTGTTGCATAGGAAGGAAAAGCAAACATCTCCTCCCAGTGCCTGGTACATCGCCTGCATTCAGTCATCCTATTAACTGCCTGATTGACTCCTGGCTATTTTCAAGGGTCTTAAGGTCTAGCTTAGCTATAGGTAACCATGTCTAGCATACTTCCAGTAACAGTAACTGAAAATGCTATATTTAATATTTATAGAGCCATTTAAAGCCCGTTTCCCCCCACCCCCAAAAGCTTTCTTATCTCATTATCTGAGCAATTCTATGATATAGGTTTAGTGACTGATTTCTTAGCATTCTAATTTGGACAAAAATAATTTAACCTACCCTCAACTGTTTTGATCCAGTGGCACTCACAACACCAAGTATTAGTCATGAAAGAACTAGCTGACTAAGGAAAGTTAATTTCCATGCCCTTTCACATTCATTCTAGAAATGTAAAATCGTTAAAAAAAAAATCAGAAGTCTTTCTCAAGTGCATTTTTTGGTTTTCTAGAATTAAAGCATAAGCATTTTCTTTATATAAATTTTGTGTTTCCTACTCCAAATCTTGACTTTTTACCTGTCAGTAAGCAAGTCTGGGTTGAGCATACTTTCTCCCAGGCACACTCATTTCTTGTTGAAGCCGTGTTCAGGCCTTTACCTCTCCAGAGGAACCAAGCACAATCATTTTGTGAACATTCAAAATTCTTCCTCTATTTAAATATATTTCTATACTAATGTTTCTAATCTGACAAAATGACTTTAAAGTGGAATGGAACTACAAAGATGTGTATTACATATTTCCATAGATAGGTATTTTGTTTCTTCTCAAAATTTGTCTTCTCTCAGTTAAAGAATCATTGCTACAAAAGATTTAAATTTTTTTCCAGATTTTTAATAATCTCGCTCACCCAATCCTTCTAAGCAGTTGCATTTTCTGTGCAAAAAGAAAGCAAAATTTTTAAACATTAGTTCATATATTTGATCTGGTCAAAAGACTACATTCAAGTTAGAGTCTCAAAGGCAAGGTGGAGATAGTTCATCTGTTATGGTTCCGGTCATGTATGTTTGTGCATAGGTATTTGTAAAAATATATATGCCCATAAATGCTTCATTGCACTTCCTTATGTAAGACTATGGTTTATCAGTTGACTTTCCTATTTGTACTTTCTCACTTCTGTCTAAGTTTCCCTCTCCCCTCCCAAAATCTCCCTTGTTCTCTTATCCTCCAACTTTACCCCACTCCTAGATTTTATACATTTATCTATTTGTCTAATTTCATGACAAATAAATTAGCTAGCGAGACCTACCCAAATCTCCAGTTTAAATATATGTGTATCATGTGGGGAGAATCTCACAAGCTTATCAGAACAGCCAGCTGAACCCAGGCGAGGAGAGTCAGGATACGAATGTTTCAAAGGAAAATAGTGGTCAGGTCACTGGGATCAGCCTCCTTCAGTTCCAGAGTCAAGAGGGCCAGCCAGCACACATGGCAGGGCCAGAGGTACAGGTCCCTGAAAGGGAGACTGCGGGCCTTCCATGTGTCTCACTTGTGGCCAGATATTCCCTGATTCAAAATTCTTCCCTGCTCCCATATCCAAGAAAAATAAGCTTGTATTTCAGGGTTAGATATTTTTCACTTTCTAGAAAAAATTAACCTTCTATCCTCACCCAGTGGATATAATGTCTAGTCACAAAGGCAAGTTGAGTGATGATCACTGTGTTTAGATTCCTCTCTACTGAGGCCGGAAAGTCTTTCCAGACACAGCCCTGACCCTCAGACCTGAAGCTTGAGATCAGTCCTTCATGTTCCTACTTTCTCACATGCTGTCCCCTGCTCTCTGCCAGCCTGTATGGTGACAAGGAGCCCAGACGGAGGGGAGTAAGATGAGAGAGGGAGCCAAGTCAGAGTTTTCACTTTCAAGGTATAAAAGGGGAACTTTGGGCTACCAAATCCAAACTCACAACTAGATAGAGCCTCTGTACTGGTTTGAGCTATTGCTCAATGTTCTAGGCTTTAATATTTTAAGAAAAGTTTATTATGACAAGTCAATGACAGCACTTTTAGTAGGTCAACAAATCATGGACGTATTATATCACAGAGATGACAGCTATGTAAAGCATCACAGGAAACCTGATATTATTTCAACAAAATAGCAACTAGAGCATCTTGGCACTTACTGTAATTTTAAGTCAAGGTTTAAAAATATATGATTATTAATATTACTGAATGAGAAATTTTCTTGGATGGGGTACTGAGAAATGAAACAGTTCATTACAAAGTTTAGTGTGAGAGGGAATAAAGCATTATGTGGGGAAGGGGGTTGCAAATGTGGCTTCTTATGTCGATGTTCTGGTTCTGTTCTATAATTTGCTAATATCAGGTTAGGGGAGGGAAAGAAACCCAAACCAGATGAAAAATAGGATAAAAAGATGGTTGAGTGTTGTCTTTCATAGCCTTTCCCAAGCATATGGAAAGAGAAAAGATGTTAATTTTTTAATAAGGTTTGGGGCACGGTAGAGTAGGAAGTGAGGGCCAACCCAATCTTGTTTTGTTACTTTCATCAGGGAAACTTGGAAGCAGCTGTCAGAGCTGGGGTGACAGATGTTAGCAGTGAAGGGTGCAAAGGCAACAACTTACTCCTCCTTCCAAACTGTGAACATCATCCTGTGCCAACATTTTTCTGTTCTTGTAGAGGAGAGGGCAGTGGAACGGCAGGATTAAGAAAGAATAACAAGCCCTTGTATTTGAATAGTACTTTCCAGTTTACAAAACACTTTTACATATTTTATCCCAAATCAACTTTCTACAATAAGCAGTTCGGGCTTTGCTGGAATTCTTTTCACATGAGAAGATGAAAGCTCAGGGAGGGTAAGTGACTTGCCCCCAAAAACCTACATAACTGCTGCTGATGGAAACAAGACAGTAACCTGGTTTCCCCATAGCCAGGTCAGAGCTTTTCCCACTGTGTGTGTTTGCCTCAGTTTTCATCTGGTTTGGGTTTCTTTCCCTGTCCCACCCTGATATTAGCAAATTATAAAACATAACCAGAACATCAATATTGGAAGGCACATTTTCAACCTTTTCCCTACTTTATTCTCTCTGGCACTAAACTTTGCAATGAATTGTTTTATTTTTCAGTACCCCATCCAAGACTATGTTAATCCCATGTCACTGTTTCTTTTAACTTCTTTTAACCTCTTAACACTGGGATCTAATAGTTCAGTGGCCCTGGTGCCTTGTGCCATGATCCCTGGAGGGAAAGGTGACCACTCAAATTCTTCCTTCCTAATCCTGGCCACAGAGCTGGCTCTCTTCCTCTGGTTTTGGACAACAGAGAAGGGTATTTCACAACGGGGAGGGCCTGGTGTTCAGAATGACATCTTGGCAAGGGCAGAGGCAAAATTGTGAAGGCAAAAGAATCTGTTTTCAACTCTCTTGGCTCCCAAAGCTCCCATTTCTGGGTTTATCTGTTGCCCTGTCTCTGGGTCTCTCTCCCACCTTCCAGAAAACTGGGGAGCTTCTCTACCATGCAGCCACATCCAATCTGCCCAGGAAAGAATCCAGTATCAGTCACCTAAACCTGGGTCTAAATTTAAATCTATATTACTTCTCCTAGGGATATTTTCATGCCAAGCCTATATTTAATTGCAGAATAAAATTTGCAAATATAATCATCACTTCATCATCATCATCATCATCATCCTATCATCATCATCAGGAACTACAAACATGCAAAACTTGTTTAGTGATTTTCTTGGAGAAGGAAAGGAAAAAGTTTCCCAAATCCCTGGCAGCGTGCTGCACATAGGCACCTTTTAAAAGATTACCCAAGTATTGAGAGTAATGCCATAGCATTGTGCATATTCAAGGGTATACACAGCCATACCTTTAAAGGGTAATGGCTGATTCAGCATTGTATTACACTGGCGATCACTTTGAAGGCTTGTAACCAAGACAGAAAAAAATAGAAGCGATGGCCATCAAAAAAATTTAAAAGTCTTTGGATTCTAGAACACTCTTTAAGACGTTAGGACAGAGCTATCATCTTAGGGATCTTATGCTGCAAATCCCAGAAAACTTCAGAGTACAAGTTTTCAAAGAACTGGTGTTTGGAAATCTACCAGGTAAGGTTTTAAAAGGTTCAGCATAAATACAAATCTCGTTAACTATTAGTATTGACACGTTCCCTGCTCTTCCTTTTTATTGCTTTCTAAGGCCATGTCATTTCACTATCAGGCGTCACTAAAACAAACTCTAGGGGTTATTACCTTAGGGTGACCCAGGAGTGGAACTGAGAGTACAACTCATGCCCACTGACTCCCTTCCATAAGCAACGGATGCTTTAACTACTACACAGTAAATCACAATTCAGGAAATCTCTTAAAAAGTCGGCCAGTGAAAAAGTCAAGACTTAATGAATGGGTATGGACCATGTCCTTGGAAGAATTAGTTCTACCAAACTATGGGGACATGGACTGGGTCAAGGTGATTATATGGCCACTCCTGGTCCCTGTCCTCAGAAAGGCTTTGGAACGATGAATGAAGAATGAATGAATCACAGGGGTTATCTGGGTAATCCACACCCCACCAAAGTATATTTAGGGCCTATTTCTTATTCCAAAGCAGTTCTATGACCCCTCTGGAAGAAGGTCAGGGTATCTGTGTTACCCCAGATGGCACCCACGACCGCCTATGTCCTGGCTTTGCACATGAGCGCTGTGTTTGGGGCAATGTCAGGCATTGCCTTTATAATCAGTGTAGAAAGTAGCCCTACACACACGTCCACAAAACCCCAGACACAAAATCAACTTAAATAAAGTGGGCCTTTTTATTTTAACGTGAGCTTTTATTTATAAGCTAGAGTGAGAAAGACATTAAAGCTTATATTTGTACAGGAAAATTCCTCTAGCCCATGAACTGGGGAAAATGAACTAAGAATTCAAAATCGCTTTTCTTGAAAAAGAAAGGCAGGCAGGGGTGGGAGGAGAGGTGGAAGAGAAAACTTGTGCTGCTCTATAATGTTACTGAAAAGTTAAGTCTCTGTGAGTAGGAGAAACACTCTAGAAGTAGAAAGTGGATTTTCATGAAAATATGCACTCCCCAGGGATTTTAACATCTTGGGGCTTACCCAAGCTGTGCTAGGGAAGTGAAATCTTGTGAGGAGCCAGACATTGGGAAATTTTTATTTGCAGCCATAAGTTATCCCATATGGTTGCAGAGTGATTTCTTACACCATGGATAGGAACTTGAATTAACTTGGCTTTTTTCTACAAGGAGGAAGGAGGAAAAGATGGGTGGGCCTGATTTCTGTGTCACAACCGGGCCTGGGGTAGTGGCAGCAGCAAATCATCTCCAGTCAGAATAGTCTTAGGTAGCTAAAAAATTATGGCAGGAGTGACAGTGGAATAAAGCAATAGGATGGAAGGGAGAAGAAAAAAACGGCAAAGTAAGATAAGTGATTACCAGCAAATAGGAAATGTATGGTAATAAATACCAAAGACATGGGAGAGGGGAGAGGGAGGAGACGAGGGGAGAGGAAGTCAGTGGCAGAAAGATCAGTCAGGGGCAAGGAGGGGGCACACAGGCCGGGAATATCAGGTAGAGGAGGGCCCCACTATTACAGAGAAAAATCAAGATAGTGTAAAAAAACGGTAAGACAAGCAAAGGTGGAGACTGAACACAAGATAAATTACATAAGAGGTTGAAATAAATAAGACTTTTTAAGTAGATAAGGAACAAGAGGTCAGAGAAATGACAAGGGAAATTTATTGCCAGAAGAGGCAAAAAAAAATTAAATGAATTCTCCGCCTGAGTGTTCACAGAGGACAAGGGTGGAGGGGTATAGATGCCAGAAACAGGCATAAATTTTCAGAAGGGGGAAGGAGAAACATTTAAAGAAATCAAGATCAATAGTAGAACCAGCCATCAAGAAATTGCAATGTTCCAAAGCCCGAGAAAACTCCAGGGGCAGAAATGGCATCCAGCCCGGAGCCTGAAGGGATACTGTGGGTGGGATCTCAGGAATCTTCTCACAGAATTTTGCAAAACCAGAAAGGGAGAGGCAGGCGTAGTCCTGCAGAAGTGACATGATATCAATTGGGGATGATGCATGATCCATTCTTGGGTTACCATGTTATGCAACCTAAATACAGATGAGGGGTGACACTCGGCTCGTTCGTCACGACTGGCATTTCCCTTTGACAAGCAGTTGTCAGTGAGTGCTGTGTGTCAGTAATAAAATGGCTGGTATTTGTACACTCTCAAAGGCCAGCGTTCTGGTCCTGGCCTTTAGCTACGGCACCAACAAAGTGGCAGCTAAGTGACCACTGTGCCGTGTGACCCTCAAGGTCTGGGAAGCCTCCTCTGATGTGCTTCCAGGGAACAAGAATCACCCAGGCGAGCAGGAGGAAAAGGAAGGGAGTCTCTAGGGAATGGAGCCAGTGGCTTGAGTTGGTCTACCCACCTCACTCCTCCTTCCTGGCACGTTTTCTATTCTGAGTCTCCTTGTGTCTCCCTTTTTAATTGATTTCTTTAATTTCACTCTATGGTAAGCACCTCGGCAAGCCGCCTTAAATGCTTTTTGAAAACGACCGACAGGGAGGGAGAAGGGCAGCAAGGACAGGGGGGAAGAGCAGGGGGAAAGGGGTCGGGGAGAAGTGGCTAGTTAATTTCTCACTAGAGAGGAGAGATGAGGCGGCCCAGGAAGGAGCAAGAACGTCAGTCCGAGTGAGGAAGAATGATTTGGAAACGAGAAAAAAAATCTAAGAATGAGAGAAATCATCGAATAAGGTGGGGCTGAGAGAAGGAACCGTGAACTTAATTACAAAACATGAAGAAAGGATTTGAGGTGCAGGGTTAGGAGGGAAGCAGCCGGGGGAGCGGCCGTGGCCCCGCAGGGAAGGCTGAACGGAAAAAAGTGGACAGAAAGAAGCGAATCATTAGCAGATTTGCACTTGGCTTTGAAGAAAGTCCGTGGAGACAAGAAAGCAAGCGAGACCGAGGAGGAGCGATGGTGTGAAACCAAAACAGCAAACAAGGCAGAAGACAGAAATTTAGGGATAATCGAAAAAATTTAACATCCCTGAAGACAAGTGTCTTTTAGTGAACTTTGGCCACAACATTGAACCTGTCAACATCAAAAGCAGCTCTTACAGGATGGACACACACACACACACACAACATTTCTATTGAAATAAGCCAATTTAGGTTCCCTTTTGAAAATAAAGCAAGAAGGGTAATCTATGAAATTTACTAGTGAAACACACAGGTTACTTTAATATTCTAGTTATTTGACACATAAAATTTAATAGCCCAAACTATAAATTTTACACAGGAATGATTACAATTCCGTACACAGATAAGTGAGAACGGCTTTAAAAGATGTTTTATTTACTGACTTGATCAAAAATTCTTAGCTTAGCCTAAGCAGCTCACCAATAAGGGAAATAATCCATAAATCCTAAAAACGTCAATCATTTGACATCACAAAATTTCAGAGTTGGAGGTTAGAGAAGGTGTGGTCACTTAGGTCATTTTCTCACTGGGATATGCCCATTCCATGAAATAGGTCAGAATGATATGTATATTTTTCATGTCGATGATGTCAATTAATAACCAAAAAGTTATGTTTTTCCCCCTTTTCTAGGTAGTCTTGCTCATTGCACACTTCTCAGCCGGAAATATATGCACGTACTACTATATTTTCTAATATTCAATCTGAAGCACAAGGTTGTCACTTCTATTTTGTAGTTAGGGAAATGGAGTCCATGAGGAAGGAACCAGATGAGACTACTGTTAACTAAATCAGAACGAGATAACAGGTTGCCCTATAATCAAATACAAAAGGAATTGGTTTACTCTAGTTTATGAAAATAATTTCAGTCCTGAAAATAACACCCCTAAGATTTCTTTCCTCCCCCCTACCCTTATCCATGCCCCAGCCCACAGAAATGCACTTATGTAGGTTTTGGGCAATCCGTGGTGACATCCAGTCATAGATACTTGTTTGCTTTTTGGGCAGCTGAATTTTCAAATCTCGATTCAATAGCCAACCTTTCATGTCTCCTGATGAAGGTGACCTACTCCTTTTGAAAAAATCAGAACTTCTGACAACAATATTTTCTCTGGTCACCTATTGTCAGTTGCTGGGCATGCTGCCCACTTGAGACTGGACATGGTTCTCCACTTCAACCCCAGCCCCACCCAGGGTACACCACTCATTTTGGTAGCCTACTTGTCCCCTGTAAACACTTGAGTTTTTGATGTCTACACTGAAGAGTCCATAGGACCCCTAAACACATCGCACAGTCTCTTGAAATGAGGGTCAGTATTCTGATCTTCTCTATGAAGGCTGAGAGAGCAGATGACCGTTCAAAATAACCCCACCATGCACAGCACTTGGTACATATTTACAAACAACAATAGCTACAGAACAAGATGGCAGGGCCTTACTGGCCCCTGCCTCACTTTAAATTACAGAATAAAGTAAAGTTCTGATGTTTGGCATTGCTTGACAAATCAGATTAGGAATTACATTATCCTTTTTTTTTCCTTTGGTAACTTAGCTGCTTGCATTTTTCTCTTATTTTATTATTATTTTTCTTCATTATTCTATCTTAAGCCTAATGTTGATAATCTTGCTAATAATTATATTATGGGACATTTACTTTCTAATATCTTTTTTCCAAAACTCAATATATATTTTATTATGACTTTATTAAAGACTATACAAATAAACCAAGTTTTTATGATGTTGGTATTTTTCAACATTTACCTTGAAAAATAACACTGTGTCTTCTGAATGTAATGACCTGAAATTTCGTGGAAGAGTTTGATGATTTATCTCAAATATTATCAACTAGAAGGATGATAAACAATACTGAAACTCCTGACTCACTTCATTATAAAGTCTCATTCTGTACCCAAGGGGAAAATGACAGATGAAGCAGCTAGGCCCTGACCCGTGGTAACCCTACTGCCAGCAAGGCAAGCACTGGTTAGAAAAGGTCACACACTGGAGTCTCAGGATCTACAAGCCAAAAATAGCATAAGGCACTGAGAAATGATTAGTCTTTTAACTCATAAAGGTGAGATGCCAAATGAAATGTAGCCACATACTTTTTATATAGTACAGATTTTTTAAAACTCTGAATTAAACATATATTTTTATGCCAGAACAGTTTTTTATAACAAAGCTGGCAACCAGAGTGGGTCATAATTCCCTTACAAATATAACTTTCCCAACCCACTCTCACCATAAACACACATATCTCAAACTGGGTTGCAGGCTTCATGAGCTACATGATTTGCAGGACACAATGCAAAATGAAAATGCGGGGCCCGGTGTTCAAAAATTACTGAGAATTTCAAGATGGTGACAGCAGATCATTAAACCATGGGAGGAGCCCTTCTGAGCTTGGTGCCCTGGATACTGCAGGGGTTGCACACCCATAAAGCCTACCCTAGTTACAAGAAAGAACTTTTGAAAGTTAAAAAAATTTCTTTTTTCCTTTCAAAGATATATAACCATTTAGCCTTTATTCCTGTATCCTTAAATCTGTAAGGTAAGGTAAGACAGCATCTATATTCAGGAACAGAGCACAGGGATACAAAAGAGAATCAACCTTCTAACCAAGTACTTTTCCATTCTTGCCTTCCACCTTCCATATTCTGATGGGCATTTTCACCTCCCTCCCCAGACCAGGGAAGAATTAGTTGTTCAGGCATTAAGTCTTTTGGCATGCATAATGGGCACCTGATTAAGTAAATAGCGTTTGAACTTCAGGGCAGATTGTTTGAATAAAAAACAATCAAAACCTTTGCTTTGAGAACGAGAAAGCTGAGTAAGAGGAGAAGGAAATAGAAAAGTGAGTGTCCTATTAAAAAGTATGGAGTAGCTCTTCTATAAGGGCTCTTTGCACACCAAAGCAAGTGAAACAGACTTTAAAGTGTCCGCAGGGCAGGGAGAACACAGTAGATTAGACCCTGAAGGGCACAGCCCTGGTAACAATTGGGACTAACAATTCTAAGAACAGAGCCTCAAGTATTTAGTAGGCATGATTTTGGGAAATGCAGGCTTTAGCAAAAACACCTGCTGCATCAGCTGTTGGCAGGGTTTTGGAAGGGTTAGTATCATTTCCTAGTTCTACCATAATCTTCTGTTTCTATAAAACATTCTAGTTATTCTTTGGGCTTGGCCTACTTGATCACTTATTAGATCTGATAAATTGGTACAACAGGATTTCAGGTGCAGTCAGGTTTCTTAGTGTTGCTGTTTGGGGTTTGGTTTGTTGGCAATGGCCCGAGAATCCAAATGGCTGGGCTCTGCTACTAATAGGCTAGGTGACCCTGAGCAAGGCCCAGCACCTTCCAAACACAGCTCTCAGCTTCACTGATCAAGAATGTGAGGGGACACTCCTAGGTCAGAAGTCACTTGGCCTCCCTTAAAAAGGGCCCTGGGGTTAGGGGATGCATGGATCAGGTCTGGGCCACACCCCACTCTAGCTTCAACCAGAGACGCTTCCTGATTTTTTGTGCATTGGTTGGTCCCCCCAGTAGAGCACAGAAGTGAAAACCTGTCTCTGGAGGACATCCCCATTACATCTGGTTCGGGTAGCGCCAACTCTGACACCAGCTGCCAGGGCTCCAAACCTGGCTCTGCCTCTTCTTAGGGTGTGACCTCAGGCAAGCTTTTTAACCTCTGTGCCTTGATTCCCTTGTCTGGAAAATGAAGACAATAACTCTGCCTACATCCTAGGATTTTGTGAAGACTGAATGAGGTAATGTGTGCGTAAAAAACATTTAGCTCCATGCCTGGTTTACGAATGTTCCCAATAGCAATTTTGTTTGAACAAAGGATTTCATAGCAAAAGAAAGACTGAAAAGCACTGGACTTTAATCCTCAAAGGTCTCTCCAGGGTTAAACTGCTATGATTTTTCCACCATTTCTTTCCTTATTTTCTTTATCCCTCACTCCCTCCCCACAAAACCTCTGCCACCAGCGTTGAACAAAGGTCAAACAGGAATCTTTCCCTTGGCCATGGTGGTGAAGATGGTGTGTCTATCAGTTTAAAAGTGTGTTTGGAGGCTGGGCGCAGTGGCTCAAGCCTGTAATCCCAGCACTTTGGGAGGTCGAGGCAGGAGGATCGCTTGAGCCCAGGAGTTCAAGACCAGCCTGGGCAACATAGCTAGACCCTGTCTCTACAAAAAATTTTAAAAATTAGCCTGGAGTGGTGGCGTGCCCATAGTTCTAGCTACTCAGGAGGCTAAGGCAGGAGGATCGCTTGAGCCCAGGAGTTCGAGGGTGCAGTGAACTAGGATCGGGCCACTGCACTCCAGCCTGGGCAACAGAGTGGGATCCTGTCTCAAAAAAATGAAAGTGTTCTTGGAAATGCTGTTTGGAAACTTAGTGTCATAGGATTTTGCCTGGCCTTTTTCAGTAGGTGTAACCAAACCCTCCTTCCTCACCACCGCATTTGTGAGAGGATTCCTGATAGTCTATGTATGCTGTAGGGGCAAGGCCTATATCTCTAATTACCACTGCAGACAATAATGCTAATGCCAATGGCAAATACTGTCACAAAGGAAAAAATCTAGGACATGCAGAAGCAATAGCTAAGGCCTTGTAGAATACATATAATTTATGTTCACTTCATGGCACTGATGCACAAATGACCTCCCAGCTGGCAGTTACCTTCACTGTCTTTTTCCTTCCACCTGCTTAGTGAGAAAACAGCCATCGATGACAGGAGCCCAGGATAAATCTGTCAGCATGACTTACAGGACAAAATCTCCTGAGAATGGCTTGAGGAATTCAATAAATAAAAATCTCTATGTCCCAAGCAGTAGCAAGGTTACCCAAGTTTATAATGTCTCCTTTTAACCCCTCTGGTATGGGCCTTATTGACTGTAATTATCACCAACCTCTGATGACGCCCTGAAGTGGCACTTCTTTTGCCACCGTGAAGACTGCCCCATGCAGACCGGCTTCCCAGAGAGCAGCTCCAAGAGCAGCAGGTTTTGGACAACAGGTCATGGTTATTTTTTATGTGACAGGTAAGTTGGGTACTTTGGTTCTTCCAGGAAGGAGATGGGCATTGAAAATAGATTTTAGGCATTTAACACAAGTTGGGAAAGGGATTTTAAGATACTTAGAGATTTAGAAGACAAGAGGCCAGCAGGGTCTCCGGCTACAAGATAACAACAGTTCTGTGGCTGTCACCCAAACCTGCAAAAGGGTTTCAATTGCCAGACTTGACCAGATACTAGACAGCGATTCTAAAAGAGGTTTGAGGACACTCAGAAAGTTTGAACCTGTCTCTTAGAATTCCACTCAATTTCTTCCTTCACAGGTCAAGGGCACCTACAGTGATATCCAAGCTGCAGGAAGAATGAAATTCAGCACCAAGACAAGACAAGAGCACCTCAAAAAGCTACACTGGGTAGACAAGCAAAGGAAGAACATGGGGTATTTAGGATTTCTTACTGCCTAGGAAATAAATCCCAACTCCTATGCCTGACCCAAGGCTCTACCCAACACAGCCAGCTTTCTCTGTCGGATTGTCTCACAGTTCCCACCCAGCTACAGCTGCAGAGTTATAGCTGCAGACCCTGACGGGATCTCAGAGTCAACGCAAGGGGCTGTGGATTCCTATACACCCAGGTTGTCTTACCCATACCTGTCATTTTTCATACATATGAAACTGTTAGAAGGTTAATACAGTATATGTTCATCTAGAAATATTACTGAATATCTGGTTGCTTTGGTACTGAATGAGCAATTTCCTGTAGAAGTTTTAGAAGGTTTTTTGTTGTTGTTGTTTTGGTTTTTTATTTACATAAAAAAGAATTGTTCTTCGTGAGAAGCAGGGACCTTCTGGGTGACACAGACCCATATCTTCAGTTAGGCAATCTCTTCCCTGACATGTTTCTTTCTCCCAGCACTGTCCAACATAAATTTAATGCAAGCTGCAAATGTAATTTTTAATTTCCTAGTAGCCACATTTTTAAAAATACTAAAAATAAATGGGAAAATTTAATTTTAATAATATACTTTAATCTAATATATCCAAATATTGTCATTTCAACATACAAAAATATTTTAGAGACATTGATAAGATGTTTTAAATTCCTCTTTTTTCATACTAAAACTTCAAAATGCAGTGTGTATTTTACACTCACAGCACATCTCAATTTGGACTAGCCCCATTTAAAGTGCTCAGTAACCACACCTGACTAGTGGCTACCATATTGAACAGTGCAGTTCTATGCAGTCACATCTCAAGGTCTTGGTTCTTGCTGCTCCCCTACCACACCCTACCTTCCACACCTCTCTGCTTGCCTGCAATGCAGCCATCCTCAATGCCTCTACATGGACTATCATTTCTGTAGATCTCCAAGCTTAGAGTGGTCCCCCATTCCTCATGTCTTCTAGCACTGACCATCTACGCCACACCACTTGCCCCAGTAACCCTACCCCATCTGGGCTCATTAGCCACCTACTTCACAAGTGTGTGTCAATGTCTCCTCAAGAAGTTTGTGGCCTATTTGTGGGTAGTAAATGTGCCTTTACTCTTTTCCCTCCTCCATAGCACTAAGCAGAGTGAAGAACACATAGTAGGCTCCATAAGTACTTGCCCAGTTGAATCAATTTCATTTTCTTAGACACTCTGCCCTATGCTGCTGGAGAAGTGAGCTTTTTATTTGCAATGAAGAGTTAACATGGCAACGAAAGAACAAAGAGATATGATGTTCTTCCTCCAGGGGCCAGTCTTCTTACTTCTGGATGAATGCATTTTGTCATCAAGAATATCTCAGGACTTTCTGTGACCTTACTTTACACTACCTTGGGCCTCTCATCTGTGCTCACGACTCCAAATATGTGTATAACCAGTGTAATATTTTTTAAAATAAGTTCCAATGTATGTTTCCTTATGCCTCATACCCTTCTCCATTTCAGCTTCATTGAAGTAGAGAGGACAGTGCCGCTTTGAGAAAAAGGAGAAGACAGCAAGGAAAAACTGTCTCCTTCCCCTTGGAGGTCTGGAGAAGAAAGGGCACAGGGACGGGGAAGTAGGCAGTCACATGTGTGCTCAGAACTCCCCCGCTCCAGGGTGGTAAGGTAGGTCTGGGGAAATGGAGTCACCAGCAGAGTTAAGCAGGCAGACTGTCACCGTCAGGTTGAAGGAAGGACTTTTAAGTAGCCCTCAGATCCCATGTGTCTTAGGCCCTGAGTAGAGAGCCATTGGGCCTTGCTGGAGACCGGGTGACCTCACAGGCTGTGGAGTAGGTGGTCTTAGTCACGAATCCTTTGGAGGACTTAATAGAGACTCAGAGAGATCTACAGTGACGGTAAGAACCAAGAGGAGGCCAGTCGACACAGACAAGCCTCGGGGCCATGATCTAGCTCTGAAACATACCACAAATTCATCAGCCGTAGAACGCCCAGAGAAAGCAGCCCACTGCCCCTGATCTCAGTGGATACCAGTCAGCACTCAGCCAAGGAGAATCACAGGTAGACCCCTTATTCCCGGGGCTGTGAAGATCTTTCTCCCTATCTCGGACACCATCTTAAGGGAGGACAGGAGTGTAGGGAGGAATTGCAATATTTCTAAGAAACAAGTTACACAACTGGACGAAGTTTGGAACCAGACTGCATTAAGACTAGGGTGGTGGTGGTTGTTTTCATTCCACCAATCAGGTACTACTCATAATGGATGTCAGAACAAATTAGAAAGCATGGAAACTAAACTTTTTCTGCACATCTCAGTAGGAGTAATTCTATGACCCTAATGTGTATGAAATCATTGAGTAGATAAAGCTAAGAGGACAACAAAGTATGGAGTGTGTATGATATGTCTGTGAGGAGGTAAATGACTTTCAAACAATGTTCAAATTCTGCAAAGAATTTGTTGTCAAAAAATTTAATGATTTGGCCTTGGCCAAAATTCATCTTGGACATCTTGTTCAAAATAGCATTCACTGAGCACTTGTCCTAGCCACTGCAGATACTATATTTAAAAAAAACATGCTTGCAAGGAAGGCACTTACACCTTGGTACCATTTTCTCTTCCAATGCCACAAGTCTACCTACTGAAATCTGCTAGCATCGTGGCCCTGGTGTCTGACATGTACACCTTAGTATAAATAAAGTTAATGTGTTAACTCTTCATAATTTGTGGTTTTTTGTTTATTGTGGTGGTGGTTGTTTTCATTTTTATGTCAGTCCCAACTACATAGAAGTTGATCTATGCTAGAGCAACTTTTAGGCAACAGTAGACCTCTGGCAAGCTGTATGTCTTTTCATACCAGGAGGTCTTCTTCCCTGAAATTCATTCAACAAATACTGATTAAGTGCTGACTCTGTTCCACATCCAGAACTAAATGCTGGAAAGACATGGATGCTTCTCTGACATCTCCTCTTGGAAGTCCCATGAGCATCTCAGATGGGATAAATCCTAGAGAAATACCTAATTCCCACCCACCCCAACCTGCTCTTCTTGCTGCTGGGGGAAAGCCACGCCCTCTCACCTGGGCGGCTCAGATAGACTCAGGGGGGCTCCCCACCACCCATGCTCCTCTAAGCACTCAGATCAGCAGGCAGATTGCCTCGCTCCCCTGCCTGAACACTCACTGGCTCCCCAGGATAGCTGGAATAAAGTCTGAACCCCTCCCCTGTCCTCTAAGGCACTACGTCGTCTACGCTGCTTACCTCCCCATGCCATCTGCCCTCCAACCTCCCCAGCCTCATCTGCCATCTCCTTCCCCACCACCTACATGCTCCAGGCTGAGGTGGTTCTCAGACCCATGTTCTTTCTGCTTCAGACAGAAGCACTTGCTATTCCTTCTGCTTAGAATTTGCTGTCCATGTCCCATCACAGGTCTGGGTCCTTTTCCTCCTACAGGTCTCAGTTTAAATGTCATCTCTTCACAAACATTTTCCCTGATCAGCCTAGCCAGGAGTACTCCTTATTTTTTTCTATCAAAGCTTTCTGTTTATTTTCTTAAAAGCAAAACCATAGGTTGTAAGTAGTTGATTGATTTATTAGTAGGACAACATAGTGGTTAAGCACCTGGACCCTAAAGCCAGACTCTCTGGATTCCAATCCTGGCTCTGCCACTTCCAAGCTGTGTGGCCCAAGAAAAGTTACTTAACCTCTCTCTGCCTCCATTTCCTTATCTCTAAAAGATAAAAAATAATAATACCTGCTTTCCAGAGTTGTTAGAGCATAAAATGAGTCAATATAAGTGAATCACTTCAAATAGTGATGGTTTGTAAGAAGTATAATATGACTGTTTGTTAAATAAATACAAAAATAAAATATGATGCTGGCAGGAATTCTGTCTTATTCAGCACTGTCTCCCCAGGCTTAGTCCCACGCCTAGCCCAAAGTAGACACTTAATAAATGCTAATTAAATAAGTAAACGAATAAAAGAATGACCAAATAACATGACTTCTGCCCTTGATGTTTTTGCAGTAGAGCCCTACAGGTCACAAACTTTAACGTGCAAATGAATTACCTGGGGATTTCGTAGACTCTGATTCCGTAGGTCTGGGATGAAGCCTGGGATTCTGCATTTCTAACCAGCTTCAGGTGTTGATGATGATGCTGGTCCATAGTCTACACTTTGCACAGCAACAGCTGATTGCTGGCAGACCTAGGTCTAGAAATTTGCTCCTGAAACCTGTCTGTCAGAAACAGCCTTCCTGTTGCAAGACATTCATAGCTTATAGACAGCCACTTCCTAATCAGGCCATCCCAGAGTTGGAATCTTCTAGAAGCACTGATGCAGTCTCAATGGACACTGCCCATGATCTTACTCAGGTGTGGTGTCACATGACTCAATAACCATCCTACCTTTACTCTTGACCACCTGGGAAGGTCTGGAAAGGTCTCCTAATATATTCCCCTTATCATCACCGGGCCATCTACATATTTCATCTGAAAATAATCTTTTCTCTTTAGGGCTCTCTTTGGGGCCTTAAAAGGTGTAGTAAATGTGTTCCCTTTACACTGGCATTTTCAGTAATTTATTCCAGATACTGGACCTTGTATTATTTAACTCTTAAATGCTTTCAGATTTCAAATATGCTTTGTATCAGCACATACCAACTATGTACGTTGGCACTGGCATTTTAAGAACAAGAAAATTAAAGTTGCAAAAGCAACACCCTGATTTTTTGGACATGACTAAGGTGTGATTATTTTTTCCAGGGCCGGGGCAGGGAGTGGTGTGTGGCTAAAATTACTCAGAACTGCTCACCGGTTGTCTCTCAAGAGTGTTTAAATTTAAAATATTGTCATTGTCTCTACTATAGTATGTGCTCCATGAAGGAAGTCCTGCCCCATTCCAAACTCCCAACCAAAATAACCCCAGGGCACTCTCAAAAGTAGCATAATCTTCACGCAACAAGACATTTCACAGCACCATGTCTGAAACCTGAATGTTTATATTCTTTAAACAATCACAGCCTGCAATGCCTAATTATCTGCTTCCAAAAGCATTTGGTTAGGCACGCAACACATCTCAGTAATGGAAATGGACTCTAGTCTCCTGAGCCAGTTCATAAAAGCAACGGACTTGTTTTAATATTGTCGGTTCTCTCTCTCGGCAGTACAGTCGAGTAATGTAGCAGAACTGTCTGATGGCCAAGGTAATGATCAGAAGGGATATAACAGAGAGAGACATCTACTGGCTGAGATCGTAGAATTAGCTCATTTATTCAGTTGGAAGAGTTTGGCTTGGGGGCCTCATGGTGCTTGTTTCACATGCCAATGTCCCTTCCCCAGCAACATCACAGACCAGGCTGCATAGGATCTGGGGATAAATGTCCAAATCATCCTTACCTGCTCCTTCCCGGAACCATGACTCCATCTGTCACTCTGGTGAAACCTCGTTCTCTCTCCCACATGCACACGTGGCCTTCATTACTGGGTATGAATTATTTGAGTCTTTGAGGATGCTAACTGTAGCTTAAAAAAAAAATGAAGGTGTTAGAATTTCCTATTTTACAGATTCTTTAGAATTGACCACCAAGTGTCCAGCTCAGCTCAACAAGATGATGGATTTTCTATTCTCAAGTCCAGTAATGTCACCGAGCACTTCTTAAAGTTTGAAAACTCCATGAAGTGCTGTAGCACCTACCACAGACTGATGTCCCTTGGTCCTTGTTTTATCCCAAACTAATTCTCCCCCCCCGAAATACTATGATTTATTATTGTTCTTATTGTTATTGGCCAATACCTATGTTAATATTCATAATTTTCTAACAATAATAATGCACCCCAGAGAACTCACTTCTCCTTACTTCTGTTCCTCCACCCTCATCTTGAATCGAAGGGGACCATCCAGAAGAGAAGGACTATGCTGAAGCTCCATGTTTGTCCTGCCCCATATTATTAGACATAAAGGAATAAAGAGTGGTTCCCACCCCCTACCCCCAAGTCTCAGGGGCGCACTTTAATAGTGTCACACAAGCAGAGTTGTAACATCCATGTTTGTCTATAGCAGGCAATCAGAGTGCACCCAAGAGGGAAGGGAGGTTATTTATTTCCCTCAACAAACAGATGTTAAAGTAGAGGTCACTGATATTATGGAGAAAATGAGGATACAGCATAATCAGAGAGTCCCAGATACGGCACCTAACACAGCATCTGCAGAGCATACTAGATACTGGTTGAAAAAGATCTCATGCTTAAAGCCTGTACTTGCTGTAAGAGAGTGAGCAAATATTAAAACGTAATATTTGATATTAATATTGCCCAGAAGCAAGTAGTAGACACCCCTGCCCAGAAGGTTCGGGGCACAGAGAAGGCTCTAGACAGTGATATATTCCATTAAGTAGCATCACCAGTTTCTTACCTTTACATAGAGAGGTGAGTCCAAAACTGTGTAATGTTCTCATTACAGGGTGTGTGCTCAGTCATCATCAATTAACTTTTCCTTGCCTTTATAACCACCCAGTTAAGAACCATCCAGTATTGCGATACAAGATATCACTCCCTGGGGACATGCCAGACTATTAGACATGGTAAGCAGCCCTCTGGTGAACATCTGTTCTACTTTTCGAATCCCTGGGAGTGCTACCTAGTACACATGGGGTATAACTCACATGTGGCCATGAATTTTTCTCCCTCTTCTCCAAGGCTTACCCAGGCAGCCTTGGCCTAAAGCATGGAATGCTCTTGGTAAATATAAAGGGCTTTAAAATATTAGTGTCAATTGCCATTGTTGTTAAGAGTACAATTTGGAGCTATAAGCATATGATTGGCCACTTCTCCCAAGTCCAATTATGGCCACTACAAAGTGGACAAAACAGCTTTTCTCCTGGAAATCTTAATCCCTTTCTTGAAGAGTAGTAATTCTCAAACAGGAGTGATTTTGCCCCCAGGGAATGTTTGGCTATGTCTGGAGACATTTTCGTTGTCACAACTGGGGGTGGTGGGAGGCTACTGGCATCTAGTGGGTAGAAGCCAGAAATGCTGCTAAACATGGCACACAGGACAGTACCCCACCACCACCTAAAGAATTATCCTAAATGTCAATAGTACTGGGATTGAGAAGTCCTATCCTATAGGATTATAGAAGGAAAGAAAAGATCTTTTAGCTTTATTCTCTACCTGGAACCCCACTGTCAGCTTTCTGGGTTAAAGTGGGACTGGGTATAGCACAGAGTACTGGGCTTGAGATGAGACGACTAGGTGCTCATTTGGACCACTTTGCAATTGTGTGACCCCTGATAAATCAAAATGACCAAGTCCTAATTTCAAATATTCTGTTTCTGTTGTCAAATATAGTCTAGGTTGGTATTCGTAAACATGTTTACTGTAACTCAAGCGACATTATAATGCATCTTCCATGTTTGAGGGTGAAAGAGGTGCTATTAATAATTATGGTGGGACAACAGGAGTAAATCTGGACTGTTCTAGGCAAACTGGGACATGTGGCCATCCCCACCAAAAAGAAGAGGACAGCCAAGAAGCAAAGTAAAATAGCATTCTCCTGTGTTTATCTGGTATTCTGTCCATGCCATCAGACTTGAACACTCATTAGCCTGTCTAGTCGCTATATCCACCCCCTTATGTAGGGAGGACAGGAATTATCTCTAACTATAGGGCAAGCAATAGGAGAAACAGAATGGGAAGCCGAGCGCCTATGTGCCCCATCTCCTGATTTCTACTCCAGTGTCCTTCTATCTGCTATAGTGTCTATCCTCTCCTAACCGCAGCAGTATGGATATAGGAAGCAAGGAGCCAGGACTTCATGGTGCCAGATTTGTGGATCTATGGCTATTTCCTTAACGGGTTTAACAAGCCTGTTATGTGCATTAAGTACCAGCTGCATGAGAGAATCTGTGACACCATCTTAATACTAACCAGGGGAGAAGCTGGTTAGCATTAAGTGCCCAGAGGGTTGTGAACCAGGACAGATGGCCATCTTGTCTTCATTAATGCTCAACTTCCTATAGCATCGCTAGATAGCAAATCACATCCATCTTTATGGGAAGTTTAGGGAGAATAAAGGATGAAAGACACTCATGGGTAATGGAGAACATCCTCACACAGAAAACTATCAAGTTTGGTCACCTGATTTAGATCTGGTTTGCTAACCTCACTTTCTATTTGTTGCAGTGCCTGATCTCTTAGATCCTGATATAGTATAATGGATTAGAGTCTTCCTCTGTAGTTCTTGACTAAAGTAAAGTCAATTAACCTGATTCTTCTCCTGACATGACCTCCTGGGACAGGGGTTTTTGTGCTGAACTCCAGTGGCCACATAAAATGGCCCCACTCTTTTGTCCTAATATAGGGTTGCTTGCCAGAGAAGTACAGGATGCCCGGTTAGATTTGAATTAATAATTAACAAATAATGATTGAGTATAAGTATACTCAATAAACAAATAATGATTGAGTATAAGTATGTCCAAATATTGCATTAGATATACAAAAAGTTATAAGTTGTTTATCTTAAATTCTGATTTAATTGGGTACCCCGTGTTTTTATTTGCTAACTCTGGCAATCCTACCCTAATTTAAAGGTGCCTGCACTTCCTCCATAGAGGTAAACAAATAATGATTGAGTATAAGTATGTCCAAATATTGCATTAGATATACAAAAAGTTATAAGTTGTTTATCTTAAATTCTGATTTAATTGGGTACCCCGTGTTTTTATTTGCTAACTCTGGCAATCCTACCCTAATTTAAAGGTGCCTGCACTTCCTCCATAGAGGTAACGTCCTCTGGGGTCTGGCTTCACTTGAACCAAACTACAGTGCAGATGACCGCAGAACAACTTGAAATGAGAGACAGCCATTAAAAAGAGGTTGTTCAACAAATATGGAGATTTTTAGGCACAATGCTGTTGGTTGTTGGTGCGAAATGGGAAATTTCTACTTTTCACCTGAAGAGTTTAACCAAACACTGGCTGGCCTGAAGTTCAGGATTTCACCTACAAGAAAAAAAATGATCTTGATGAAGAACCACAACTGAAGCAATTTGCTGACTTGTAGCCAATGACCAATAGCACTTTCCAGGACTGGCCAGAAGAGATTGAAAAAATAAAACATCTAAAAATAAAAATTTCTAAATGTAGAAAAATAAAAGTTTCTAAAAGTTTCTTGAGTGGGAAAAAAAATCTATGAACAAAGAAGCCATTTGGGTGGGAAAGTTCATGTGGTATATGTCAAATGGCAAATTTCAGGAGACAGCCCTAGATCCACGGGTAGGTAAAAGATGGTGGAAGAGGCAGCTGAGGCACTTTAAGATTCTGGGTGATAAAGTTTCAAGGCAAACAGAAGTCTTTTGAAGTTTGTTCTCATATACTTTTAGCATATAACTATTTCTCATTTTTAAGGGGAAAATATAATTGTAAAAGCCTATAAATTGCTTATTTGGATTTCATACTTGTAAAAACACAAATAATATTTCAAGTGCTTTAGTACAATTGAATAAAAATTATACAGGGCCCTTTTTAAATAAAAGGTATGAGCTTAAAAACACAGACAACATGGGGTAGTCACCAAGCATCTCATGTGGAAGAGTAGCCTACAATCCAGAAAAGGAGAGAGGATGTTTGATCAATTGTAAATGAGAAAAAATTTTATCCTCCTCATATTTAAATTATCCACAACTAAATTTAACAAAGGATTCCTGAGCCAATTCCTTGCAGAACAAATATGGGATCCATAACTTATTTATTTTCAAGGAAACGATTTGAAGAGTGTTCAGTGACTTCCCTGCACACCCAGCTCCTTCCCTGGCAGTCTTGGCCTCCTGCAGCTCAAAGGGGCAGCTGCCTATTGCCAACTGCAGGCCCCACACCAGGCTTGTCTTCCCAGAGGTCTTCCCTCCAGTCCCCATAGGGCAAGGTGCCAGCCGAGGCAGCGACAAGGATGCATGCAGGTCCAGAGCGGTGCTCCATTGCTCACCTGTGTCAACTGGAAACCATCTCTGACCATAGCCTTTGATCTCTAAAATTCTGAACTTTGACTGATCAGCCACTTACTCGATCATATTTGGAATCAGAATATCTCCTCTTTTTTTCAAATACTCTGTGAATTAAAATCAATGCTAAAGCATGATATATGTCATTTAAGGCAAAACAAAACAAAACCACCCCCCTCTCTCTTTCTCTCTCTCTCTCTCATGCCCTTAAGCCCAGTTTCTCCAACAACAGTGAACAGCTGTCCTGAAGCAGCAGTTTACTATCATTATTTTATGATTCAGCCCATTCCATCATTTTGCCGGGAAGGGTTTGTGAGTCTGGATGCATGAGAGATACTCACAACAAGGCACAGCCCTCATAATCACCTGTGATTAATGCTAAGAACCCCCAATGGTACATCCTTTAATGATGCTCTTAGAATCATGATGTCTGATCTTGGTTCTATTACCATCAAAAGTGCTTTAATCTGCCCTGTGTTAAGGGCTCATACATCTATGCTGGTGCCTATCCAAGGAAGCAATTGGTGATTTTTTTCATTCCCTGCCCCAAATACTCATTCTTTTTTCTATTTGCTTCATAACGTAGAAATGAAAGAAGCAAAAAGTGTGTGGCCTCTGGAATCAATTGTAACTACTGCTATTACACAGGTCATTTGGCCCAAATTGAGACATCCAGCCTGGTTTTTCTATGCCTTGACTTCAAGGCAAGAGAAACAGGAAAGAGTAGTTCAAAAGAAATACAGTTCTATCGAGGCACTTCCTGGAAGAGGTCACCAATATATAGTGGGATATTTCAGGGACAATTTCAGGCAATTGTTAACACTCTCGGACATAGAAACCTCTGATGCCATTTGGTTATTTCAAAACGCCTTCCTGTTTAGTGTGTTGGATCTTTCCACAGCAGGAGTTAGTGACTAGCAAGTTAAGTGGGAGCCTTTTTTGCATACCTGCTTGTGTTTTTAAATAACGTGCATCCAGTTCCAGGGCTGGCAGCCAGCATACTTCCCATTGTTTCTTTTAATACAGTGAGGCAGTGACACCAACAAGCCACATAACCTTGGATGGATCAGTTAAATTTTCTAGCCCTCGATTTCCCCAGCTATCACATGAGGATTTTAAACTAGTATGACTCTTAAACTTTAAGTTCTGAATCACTGGGGCTCCTGTCCCCACAATAATACATAAAGACCAAGAATCATGTCTTAAGATGGATTTTTTTCTTAAAGATGGAAGAGGTCATATTTTCATCAGGGAAGGTGACCTAATGTGAAACTTTTTTTTTTCTTTTTTCTTTTTCTTTTTTTTGAGTCAGGGTCTCACTCTGTCTGCCAGGCTGGAGTGCAGTGGCATCATCATAGCTGAGAGTAACCTCAAACTCCTGCTCTCAAGCGATCCTCCTGGCTCAGCCTCCGAGTAGCTGTGACTACAGGCATGTGCCACCGTGACCAGCCCGAAACATTTCTTAAACTATTAACCCCAAACTATTCATATCTCAATTAGGTCTTATAAAAAACATAACATATAGAAATTACTCCAACAATGAAGAATGAAATCACCAAGATTAAAGATGTTACTCAACTGAATAGACTTGGTTTCTGAGCTCCATAGAGAGAAACGTTGTTGGTGTCATTTCTTGTGTGTGTGTGTGTATTTCCTAAGCTCCTTGAATAATTCAGATAAAGGGGAGAAATAATCTGAAATGAATATCACGCAGAGACAGCTGAACTTCAAGTGGCACTCTAAACTTAAGAATTGGAGCAGTGGTAACAGTGACGGGGATAACAGAAGTGAAGGAATTTGGAGATAGGCACTGCTGGAATTTAGAATATACACATGTTGGGTGACATTAATTCACTTAAAGCGCTTTTCTTTCTTTAGCTCAACGATGTCCAACAGGGACCTAAGTATTCTGAGAAAAAAGAGTAAGAATATTTAAAATCCAAAACACTATTTTTGCTTTTGCTCTGTTTTAAGGTCTTCTTTTCTGCAATTCACTGCTGAATCTTAAATTGCATAGACTCTCAGTTCTGATATTGTGATTTCAAAAGTTACTTCCACTGTCTAAAAATTAGCAGATCTTTTAGAATAAATTGGCCTTCCAGAGAAAATGCAAAATAACTATTATAGTCATGTTTAAATGTCAAGATTCAGAACTTACTTTTATGGAATAAGATAAATGTTTGTTCTCTGAAATTGCAATAGGGATAAATGTTCCTAAAAGTTTGGAGAAGAATGTTGTTATTATTTAGATAAATGAATATCTAAGCCTTTCAAAGTTTAGGATGCATTTGAGCTCCTTGGGGATCTTGTTAAAAATGCAGATTTGGATTTCGTAGGTCACATCACAGGTTAGGCCTGAGATTCTGCATTTCTAATAAACTCCCAGGTGACACTGTTGTTGCCGAGGCTACAGCGGGAAGCCAAACCACACTTTGAGTAAAAAGGCCTCTAAGTGACCAATTTTCAAAGAATTTCACTACAGCCATCTACACTCAGATTATTCTAAGGACAATGTGATATTTGTTGGATGATTTGGAAGGCATCCCTAGTCCCTGCTGGTCTTTAGTTTCATCAATAATTATTCTTACTTAAGCTTCCTCATTGTTTAGATTTTGGATCATTAAAGGTCTATACTTTACGGAGATGATAAAAAAAGCAGGGCACAAATATGGAGAAGAGTTCTTATTACCCTTCCATCCTCTTCCCCTCAAGCTTAACTTCACGCATAAATTTTGACTTGAGGAATACAGCAGGCATCAGAGTGGGAGAAACAAACAAAAAAAAACCCGGGTTATTGCTCTGAGAAATGTGGCTACAGACCTCCCCTCATCCGCCTGTGAAGAAGAACTGGAACCGTCCTACTGGTGACTGGTACAGCGGCCAAGTTTACCCTGTACACTCAACTTTTAATGATGGCTTCAAACATCTAAAGGGGAGCAGAGAATAAGAAAACCATTGGAGAATATATCTGAGACATCCCTGGAAATGCTTTAGAAATAATGCGGGGAATGTTAAAGTCCAGTAGAATGTGAGTATTCCTTATTCTCTTTTGTTGCTAAAGTCTGCAGGGAAATTTAGTTTTTTGAAGGAATTCATTTCAAGTTTTGTGTGTGTGCTAAAAAGACTATAGGATGCCATGCCTCTAATCAAGCTTTTCAAATCAGCTTAATCTTTGGTCAGTTCTTAAATTTCTTCATAAGTAAATGGTGGCAATAATACCTACCCCTTTAGGGTAGCTGTGAGTGTCTAATAAAATAACAAATGGAAAATACTTAGAGCAGCTAAAAGTCTTAGCTCAGTCAATAAGTAATCATGATTACTCTATTCTTTTCATTGTCCTTTTATTACAGAGTTCTTCTTGCCCCTCTCCACCTTGGGAAAAAAAAAATCTGCCAAGAGTCTGAGCAGAGGAAGGCTCTAAAGTTAGGTGTGCGATTTATTTGTCATGGTCCCTAATGAGGAATTTTGTTTTAAATCCTTTTGAAACATCTGTTGCATTTCATCTCAGTAAGCACAAATAACAGAAAAATAGGAGCATCTGGGCTAGAAATAAAAAATAATTCTGCTCCCATTTTTAAAAAGAGAGCAAGAGCTAGAGGGAGTGGGGAGAGTAGGGGGAGGTTGCTACATTTCTCACACTGAGCACTTGATCACTAAAAGTCCTGCTCTACCTGTCGCGCAGGAAGCTGCATGATTGATGTGCACATGCAGCTGCGCATCTGCTCTGAAGAGGACCCAGAGTCCCAGTGCCCCTCCGCTGGGTCAGCACTTTCCTCTGCGGGTGCTGAGAAGTGACTTTCTGAGTATGCTTCCCACTCCCTCCCTCGTGCCAGCCTTTGCTTCTAGGAAAGCAGGAAGAAATGGTCCATGAAGTTTCATTTGCCTTGAAAAAAACAGAAACGTCTTTGGAGAAATGACAAGTAGCCTACTGGCAGAGTGCAGCAAAGAGGGCGCCTGTGGCCAGCACAGTGCCTGCAAGAAGCAGAGAAGGCCAGTGAGGATAGTTGCCCCAGGGCCTCAGAGGACAGGGGAGCAATTTGACCATTTGCAGAGAACGAAAGCCTTAAAGAAAAACAAAAAAAACTCATAAGTCTTATAGGTTTCCCCACACTTTTGAATGAGTTTCCTGGAGTTGCTTTGGGTCTGGCCTGAAGGAAGTCAGCTCCCAAGCAGAAAGGAAAGGTGGCTAACTTATCACCTCCCTAGGCAGGAAACAGCCCCTCACACTGGATAGCAGGACAGGCAGCTGTCATCACAAAGGGACCTGATCCCACTGCGTGGAAGCCAGAGACAGATTTTGGGGTGGCCTAGGAGCTCAAGAAGCTGGGGTCCATTGTAGGGCAGTGGTCTTTCCTGGCCAGCAGCAAACTCAACTCACCTCAGAGTCCTTCTTCCCAGCTGCATGTGAGACCTGATGCATCCCTTCCCAAGAGGCACAGGGACACTTACCCACATACTTCTTGGGGCTCTTCCAGTCTCATTAAGAACCATTCTGGGCCCAATATTTTGCCCAGACGTTCACAGGCAGGTGGGAGAATTATCTCATTTGTAAGGAGCCTTGCTTTTCTGGCCAGAATTGGTAATAAGGAACATCCTCACAGTTGGAACCATGGGTGATTACATGAAGTTCAAGGACCTTAAACCTTATTTGGTCTGACCCTTTTTCTTGCAGATGGATGCCCTGAGGCCACAGAGGCTGTGACAGACACCCCTCATGTGAGTTCAGAGCCAACCCGTGGCTCTTTCCATTCCAGCAGGATGCACCCAATCTGTCCCTTGGATGTTCACGGACCAATAAAAGGCTTCACCAGCTTGAATCCATCTGTACACTTAGAGTAACTTCTACATCCATTTCCCCCCAAAGTGGAGCGTGAAGGATACGGGAAACAAACGTCTGTGATTATCTTCAACTAATAACACCTGACTGAAGGCCACAGGGGCTGGAGAAGAGAACAGAGAACAAGGGGAAGGAGCCACAGGGTGTGGTGTGATAAAGAAAGAGAACAAAGCAAGAAATGAGGATGACAAGGTATGGGAGGAAAGAAAGCAGGGAGAGGCAAGCGGGGCCCAAAGATCTTGGTCCGGAGAGGAGAGTAAGAAGATGGGGGTGAGGGAGGGCAGTAAGAGCTAAGGAGAAAGGGAAAGTGAAGGAGAGAACTGGCCTGAACTTGAATTGTCACTAAGAATCAGTTTGAAGGATCAGAGAAGCCACACCAGAATCGCTCTGCTGAGAAGCCCTAGGGGTGTATATGTGTGTGCAAATGTATTACTTCGAGATCCTACCCCAGTTTTTTATCACAAGGGGTATAGAGGTTCCTGGTTAAGAAGACCAATCCCCCCACCCAACGTGAAAAGCCCTCCTCCCTGGGCATTTTCCCCTGCAGAACCTCCTTGTGGCAGAGTACCAGGAGGAGGGGAGACTTAAGTTACACACCAGGGGCCAAAAGGGCTGCACAAAGCTCATATTATTCTTACTTTAATCATGGTTTTTGCTACACAAATCCTGCTCTGAAACCATACACGGTGCTGAAGTTTCATGGTGGCACTTGGGGTGGTTTATGGCTTTGTCAGGGATTGCATTTTTTAAAATTTTCTAAAGCTATCACTGAATTTCCTATTTTTCCTCTTCAAAATAATTATCAACAAACATATGCAGTGATGGTACCACCCCTTGGATTTTCTCCCAAAATAAATTAAATCAAGCCCTTTGCTTTCCCATTCACTTATTTCTTTATGAAAGAGAGAGAGAGAGAAGGAGGGAGGGGAGTGAAGTACACTTTTTTAAAAAGTCAGAAAACCAAACTTCTAACAATATTTAATGAAACTTTTTCAGAAAACCAAATTCTCACAATATTTAATGAAGGTTTTTCCCCTGTGTAAGGATTGAAGGCTGAATTATGCCAAGGTGTGACAATTAGAAAAAAATCTGAGTCAGGGGAAATTTCCCTTAGTCTAATTTTACACTTTCAGTATGTGCTTATATTCTAAGACCTGCAGTTAGAATGGGGATTTCAGATATTAGAGAACAAGATAAGAAGCCAAAAGATGCATTTTTCTCTAAGTCATATAAATGATATTTCTTTTCTTTTGCTCGAAAAGGTACCCATGCAAAATTCAGTGAGGACTTACTAAATAAAGGCCGCCACATGGCTGCACTGTGGTCAGATTGATGGCTGGAAGAGAGCAGGGTCCACCTGAAAGACTCCCTATGGCTCTAAGCCACCTGCACGCTCTCCGCACCACCCCCATCTCCCACCCTGCCCAGTGCAAAAGACTCCCTCAAATATTTTCTTTATCTTCTCTGGAGTCTATCCCCAGGCCAAAGTCAGAGTGATCTTTTAAATTATGCATCAGACCATGTCACTCCCTTGCTTAAAACCCTCCAGTGCTGCTGCTCACACTGGGAACACAGCCCACAGTCCTGGCCTGTGACCAGTCTAGCCTCATCTCCTCCCATGTTCTCCTCCTCCTTCCCTTTTCCCACTAAGAAAGGTCACAAGGCCTTTTTGTGGATTTCTGTTCCTTCAGCAAACCTACCTGTTCTAACCTTAGAGCAGGGCCCTTCAAATATTTTGGAGACTCTTTTTGTGACAAAAATGGCTGGAAAATTACAGACCAGCCCAACGTTTTAACCCATGGGGCAAGGATGAAATAGTCCAAGAAGCAGGTTCAATGAAACAGAGGAAGGAAAAACTATGAAGTCATTTTCTGCTGCCTTTCAAGTTCAGCTCATTTAAAGTACTAATAATTGCATTTGCTGTTTATATCTCCCTTCCCTAGAATGAAACCTAAGAGAACAACAACGTTGTCTGTCTTCTCTTCTCACCACCTAGAATCATGCCAAGGACTTAGCGGACACTCCCATAAATAGTTGTTGAAAGAGTAAATAAACAGCAGAAAAGCAACAGGACACACACATTACAATTTTAAATACCAATACACAGTCATTCAGTGATCAGATGCAGTTATGAGAGGTGCAAATTCTAAATTGGAAGCAAAGTTCTTGCTTGCTTAAAAGATGCAGTAACAAAAATGGCGGCATCTTCAAACCATCATAAATCTACCTATAAAAGCCCAGCTTCCTGCAAATCCTCTGGCTGTGGCCTCTTGCATACTCTAATTGATAACTCAAGGAACTCATTCCTTCAACAGGAAATACTTGACAAATTGCCTTGTTTTCATTTGATGTCTTGATTTATCTTTCCAAGACACATCCGTTTGCAGCAAGGCTATGTGGCCCAGTGGAAAGTTTTGTAGCGATATTTGCAGTGGCAGCTATTGCTGTGTGACTCAGGACAAAGCCTTTGAGTCTCAGGATTTATATCTGCAAAATACAAGGATAAGATCTGTTGTCAACTTCCCTCTAGTTTTTTGGGGGATATGTTAGATGTAGATCAAGCCCTGTGGTCTTTTCTGGGTGAAAAAAATATACCTTGTAAGTGAGCCATCTTGTCAAGTTCTTAACTATTTAATTAAGCTGATGGTGACACACTCTTATTTCAGCATGGCCTCTGCTAAAAACATGGCTTGATTATTACTCTCAGTCCACAAAAACCAGAGCTTCAGAAAGTCAATTAAGTGAGAGAGAGAGAGAGAAGCTCAGTTTAGACTATGGCCTTATAAAAATATAGGGGTAATTCCTAGCCAAGAGCCAGGTTGAAAATATGGATTCAGTTTCCTGTTCCTGCTGAATCAGCTCTCCATGGCGTATCCTTGTGGTTTTACTTGATTCGATACAAATTTCAAAAACACCAATCCATTCATATTAAAAAGAGCATGTAAAGGCAGACTGCAGTAATGTCCACACAACCCAGACCACTGGCATTACTTGGACCACCCCTTCTCTATGATGGTAGCACAGTTGCCTTTCTCCCTTTACAATGAATCTTAGGTGAATGGTCGTGGTATTCCCTGATCATTGCCTAATTAGCATGCATCCTTCCCACCTTCCTTGTTCATAAAGCTCTGATTGTTTTGGGGCAGCAATATGTCCAGCCCCAAGTGAGATACTCATTTGTCCAGCTTCTTTAGAAATTCAACATGGCTATGTCATGCAGTCCTGGCTCACGAGATGAAAGCAAATGTTTATTGGGAGCCTCTGGGGAAGGTTTGCTTCTCTTGACGTGAAGGGGCAGGTACCGATGGCACAGTCCCTCTCTTCCTGTTGTGTGCAGGGAGGAGATGGTATAATGATGCAGTGGCCATCCAGTAACCACCACCAAGTAAACATGAGGACAAGAACCAGGTATGGAGGGCATAGCAGAAAGATAAAAAGAGTTTGAGTCCCTGATGACATTACTGAGCTGGCAAATCCACACCAGAAACTGCCTACATCTGGTCTTCTTGATATCTGAGGACAAGAAGCACCTATTTGTTCAAATCACAAAAATGAGTTCATAGAATTCTTGTAGTACAGACCATTACTAACTGATAAAATGACCATATCATGTGAGAGTAGAGAAGTGGTCCTGTAAGTAGAAATAGCGTCCTGGATCCATAGGAGTGAAGGGCCTTTGAGAGATCCCCTGCTTCCAGGAAAAAGTACCCCTAAATAATCTCTACTGCTAGTCCCTATCCCCCAGCTTTCATATGTAGACATACAGAATTGCTCCTTAGATCCTGAATCTTTGGCTTCTGCAGCCTCACTGTTTCCCGCTGGCCAATTTCCTCAGCTGTTCCACATCCGCCTTTTATTATTTTCCACCCATTAATCACTTGCATTGTCCAGGTTTTGCAATTTTCCAAACTCTGCCCATTTCAATTAGATGCCAGGGTCCCAGACATAACCCGGCAGCCTCGACCTTCGCGGGCCTAACGTCGGAGGCGGCTGGATTCCTGCAGGCTCTATTTCCATGTGTGCCATCTTGAGTCCAGAACTAGATAATTTCACTCATCTAGAAAATTAAGGTGAATAAGAGAAGAAAACACTGGAATGGCATATGGTCTAGCTTCCTGAATTTGTGTGATTATCCATTATCAAATCGCAGGCACTGAGTTATTAAGTCTATTGACAGATGCAATGTAATTTTCTTCAAACAGATAACTGATCTGGGAGCTGATAAGGTCTGCATGTGTGCTGCACACTCCCTCATATTTTGATCATTCTTCACTTTCTTCATTCATTGCTCTGTAATCAAATTACCAGTACAAATATATACATAGAAGTAAAGCAACATGCCTTAAATTTATATTCAGGACTCTCATTTAGTTACTTAAAATTTTCTGACTCTGAGCAGCATTCCTATGTAGGAAAGACATAAAAATAAGTAGGAAAATTACAATACAAAATGTGCAAAATTTGAGTCTGGAAAATGTTTGAAATAAATTGTGTAGGAATAGGTGAGCTCGCCTCTAAGCTTAGACAATTTTAAGGATTTCAAAGTTGAGAAACAACACTGTTCTGATACTACTAAGTATGTGAAGGGCTTGCCTTTTCCTTTTATAACTCTTGGCAAGGATATTCTCATGCAGGTAATAAATCAACACTGAAATCTAGTTCAAATTACAAAAGCAAAATAAAATGATTGGGACAATACCTTATACAAACGGACTGGAGAGGACACCTTGTAAACATTTTAAAATTACCCATCTGAGTACACACACTTAGCGCTCAAAAGCATAATGAAATGGCACAACTGTTTCCCAGCATTTGGGAATAACCCTCCATACTTGTGAAACAAATAAACAAATATCCTACTTGTCCCACAATTTAGCCTCAGGCCCTGATTTAAAACTATTCTATTTTTCCCCCGACTAAGAGGGTTTGTCAATGCTCTAGGTTCCAAAAAGTTAACAACAACAAAAAAGGAGCATCTAGATGTTTGCTTTTAGGTGGACAGATATAATATACATGTTGTTATTAAAATACAGATACCAGATTACATGACCCCTTTGGGAGGGAACATATAAATTGGTGGTCTAGTCACTCTTTGTCAGTGAAGAAAGATACGAGCGAGACCCTGTACCTTCATGCCGGCACAGGAAAAATGACTAAAGTTGAAAATATTTTGGTTACTGGGAACCAAAATATTTTAGAAATTCAGATATGTTACCATTTGCTTGACAGTAAGTCACTGTGTACTGAACTTTAAAGTAAATCACTGATTATATCTGACTATAAGAATATAATCAAATGTAAGATTGTATAAGAATCTTATTTGGTAAATGTACTAATCATGATCCTTGGGGCATTGGATATTCAGTTTTTACTGTACCTTCAAGAGACACTCCCCAGGTATCTTTTACATGGTTACCTTACTAGAAAGCTATGGTATTTCTTGTAAGATTCAATCCAATTAAGAGTTTCTGTTTTGTAAACCTGCTAGGAAAACATTCTATTTCTTCTGAGCTGGTCATTTTCAAAAACTAAAGGCACTTTTTAGGCTATTAGTTTTCTCTAATGAGTTGAGTCTGATTATTCTTTATGAATGGAGCACCACGAAAAATTTCAGTTAAACTTTTTTGTGAAGTGTTTTTAGTGTAACAGAGTTCTGGATAATTTCATTTGCTTCAGAATTTCTCTTGCCTTCTGGAAGGGCCACATTCAGATGTGAGTGACAGAGTTCAGTAGAAGAATAAAATAAGAATATTAATTACCCAGAGCTGCCTGAATCATAACAGCCATGCTGAATGCCACCGGTGCAGGGATCCAAGGGGCATCAATATTTATTATGAAGATGTGTGTATTGATTGAGCTGTAAAACGATTCAAAGTAATATATGCCATCCCAATAATTGAACTCCATTCAAAAGAACACCATTGTAGCCACAATGAAAATTGAAAACAACGATTTTGATTCATTAAATTACGCTATGCAGCCACAAGAGAAAAAGTAAATATGAGTCTATGGTTATGCTGTCTTGTTGTTAGAAAGAAGGACTAGAAGCATATTCCCAGCATGACTAAGGGGCACTTGGTTTTAGGATCTGGCCCCACATTACTTTGGGAACAAGTGCTCTTTTGAAGTGAGAGTTTGGTGGCCCTGAGGTGGAAACATTAAGCTGCACCTTCCCCTTGAATGGCATGTCACTTCTCCCTTTCATAAAACCTTCCCTGGTCACCCCAAACATTCACTTCTCTCATCTTTGAACTCCTGTGTCTGTGGGTGGATGTCAGGATAAGGAGAGATAACAAGGATGAAATCCATATTTAAGGAAACTTAACGAGGTCTACCTACTCAAAATCCTCAAAAAACCAGAATCTTTCTCTACATTCTGCTTCAACAACAGATAGATCACATGCACTTCACAGCACATTCAAGGAGGACTTGGGGTCCGGTTGTTTGTTTTTAAAGGACTTTGGGAGTCTGTACAGAGGTCAATAAACTCATCTCAACTTTTTCAACTCTCTATATCTTTACAGTGCAAATGCATATTCAGTTGGAAAACCCTGTGATATTATAAAGATACCTATTATGAAAGAAACATATAATTATCTTCATAATATCATAATTACAAAGACACAAAAGTAAACAGAAAAGGTTTTAAACATAGATTAAAACAAAAAGATTTTATGCAACCATGAGCCAAAAATGTTAATTCTTCAACATACCCCCACCTCCTTATTAATTTGGTTAGTTGGGGTGTACTGGTTTGGTGCTGCCCCACAAAGGCGTGTCTACCAGCAACTGTGAATATGACCTTATTTGGAAAAAAGCATCTTTACAGATGTAATTAAATTAAGGATCTTGAGATGAGGTCATCCTGGATTATCCAGGTGGACCTTAAATCTAGTGACAATTGTGTATAATAAGAAGAGGAGAAGACACAGAGGAGACAGCCATGGGAAGATGAAACCAGGGGTTGAAGATATATAGCCACAAGCTAAGGAATGCCTGGAGCCACCAAAAGTTAGAAGAGGCAAGGAAAGATTCTCCTCTGAAACCTTCAGAGGGAGTGTGGCCCTGCCAACACCTTGATTTTGGACTTCTCCCTTCTAGATCTGTGAGTGAATAAATTTCTGTTGTTTTAAGCCACAAAGTTTTTGCTTATTTGCTACGGCAGCCCTAGGAAACTAATACATAGTGTTTTACCATATTCGATTAAGTGCCACTTAATAGATGCAAATAAAGTATAATTAAAGATGAAGACTCTTCGGTAACTCATTCAAAAAACATTTATTAAGTGCTACTATGTGCCAGGAACTATGTAGGACTCTGTATGTAAAGCAAAAATTTAAAAAGATATTACACTGTAAGACCCTCATTGATCTTACAGTGAAATCTGAAAAAGTGGGGGTTTTTCCCTCAATCTTTATAGAACAAGAGAAAGAAATATCAGAAAATGTAAAGAGGAGTCTGTGAGCTGGAGTGGATGAGTGGGATTCTTTTGATATAAAAGTTATGAAGGCAACTTTAACGTGTGGGAAAGATATTGTTACTAAAGAACCACAAAAAGGTTTAGAGACATTTCATTCAAACTCAGAGTTTATCAGTCCCCAAAGAATACAAACGTCTTCTATATCACCTGTTAATTACAAATGCAAAGAGCAGCATGTGGAAACCCCAAGATCTGGATCTAAACCTTTTTCCAGGTAACTACCCTGATTTAGGAGATCTTTTTCTCCATCTTATTCAAAAAAATTAGAAAGCAATAGTGGCTTCGAGTCCTCTGTTGGTTTTTGCATTTTCCAGATGATATTTCACATTATGATGTGTCATCCCATGTTGTATCAATCACATTACAATATGTCACTTAATGTAACATAAAGCAATATGATTGACACCATCTACTAGGGCTTGTCACAACATTGCATGTCAACCAGGACATTTTTATGGGTTTTGTAAAGAAAAAAAAAAAGTCAACATATTTCACAGAACATCATATCCAAGGTACATGGGGGAGGGGAAGAAAGGCTCCTTTGAAGATTTTTGCAACATTCCTGTTGAGGGAACTGATAAACATATGCTAAGTAAATGGAGTCAAATGTGTTCCCTATACCCACAAAGTGAGACACAACTATGGCCAGGCTGTTTCAGGTTCATGGTCAGCTCCTATTGCTCCGTGTTCCTGCTTGCCACACTTAATCCAAGGCACCTTATAAGATCACCTTTAAATGAAGGAACAGAACTATCAGATGGAAGACCCATGTCTGAGTCAGAAGAGTCACTAAAGGCAGGCAGGCCTCAGAGGTAGACTGAGAATGTTCTAGAAGCCATTATTGGTACAAATCCAGTTGCAAGTAACAGGTTAGAACAATTTAAACAAAAAGGGAGACTTATAAGGATATGAGGAATATCCAGAGAACTGAGGGCAGGGATAGAATAAGACCTAGGGAAAAGACTAGAAGCAATAATTAGAAACCTATCAGCAATTTCTCCTCATCTCTGTCTCTGCTTCTCTGTCCCACCTGCTCTCTTGTTGGCTCTCTACTGCCACTCCATATATTTGCTAGGATTCACCCCCATGACAAGCAACAAGCTAGAGTCCTAAAGACATGGAGATGTTAGCTGGTACTTGTTGACTTCCTCTGTGGGATGTATTTCCCCCTTCCTAACGGAATTCTAATCCCTCAGCCATGCGGTGTGTGAGGGATGGACCTCAGACCTAGCTCCAGAGGAAAACTCAAATTGGCTTCCATCAACCAGAGGATTCCATTACTCTGGCCAGTGATCAATTCAGGAAGTGCTTTTCAGCCTAAATAGGCCCAGTTAGAGTGAATCTGGGGAAGATTTGTCTCGAATGCTGAGGCACAAACTCACTCTTCTCCCCCAGGCCTGTCTGAGTGAGAATGTGAGCTTGAGACTGCTGTAGTCTTTTTTAATACCACGAGGGACGCCAGCTTGAGGGGTCAGCCAACTCAGAGGAAGGGAAGCCAAGACTTGAATCCTGGTGACGTCATTTGAGTTCTCAGTCATATCACACCTGTAGCCCAAATCTCTCCTAGAACAGTTTGTGTACGTGAGTCAACAAAATCCCTTTATGCTTAAGCCAGTGTGAGTCAAGTTTTCTATTCTTTACAACCAAAGGAACACCAACTTATATAAGAGACTGACTTACCATTTTACAGATATTGGGGAAATCTGTAGCCAATCTAGCTTCAGCCAGCTAAGCTAACCAGTTATGGCAAGGGTGCAAACCCCATAGACTGGGTGGGAGAGCAGTTTTCCGAAAAGGGAGTGGGTGGTATTTTGAATAACATCTATTATCAGTTAAGATACCCACTTGCCAGATGACTCTGGCTAAATATTCCTCTGTGCTTTGGTTCTTTTCACTTTTAAGTTGGTTGGTCACATTTCTGCACCTAAACTCCTTCCTGGTACTCTGATGGAAGATTAATTTGATATTCACTTTAAAAAGGGTTTCATATATTTCACAGATAGGTTCTAATAAAAAATACTCTGCATTCAGATGGCTTTTTACATTTCCACAATTCTTTTCCTCCCTTCCTTCTGCTGTGGCTGTTTATGCATATAGAAATCAAGGAAATATTTTTAGATTCTTGTATTTTATGATTCCACCCCTGCACCCCAGGTTTCTATGAAATACTGCTTTTAAGAGCATCCCTTTCAAGGGCAGTCATGTGGCTCACCTAGTGCTGCTGAAGGTGCCAGTGGCTCAGCTTTCCTGGCCTTTCTGGATGAATCTTGGGTGGGATGTAACAGCAGGCTTAAAGCTGCTCATACACAGTATTGAATGAACTCCTTTTGGAATTCAACACAGAGAAAAAATCAGAGATGTGCAAAGAGAGTTAGGCATAGGGTTTGTTGTTCATTCAAGTGTTTTGTTTTTAAAAGTAATGATTATAATTGGAAACAAGGAAATGATAAAAATATTAACCCTGATAAATAAAGTATGATTTATTCATGTGACAGGATTCTATTAAACAATTAAAAATCTTGTTTTTGCAGACTATTTTAGGAAATGGAAAAATGCTTGTGAAATACTGTAAAGTGAAAGAAGCAGCAGGTACCAAAGTATATATGCAGTATGATCATAAACGCCACACTAACGCACGCTGCGGGCTAGAAGGAAACAAGTGTTGTGTGGTTACCTTGAGATTCTCAAGCTAGTAGGATTATAAATGGGTTTTATTTTCTTTTCATACACTTTTTTTTGCCTTTTCAAAATTTGTCCACAGTGGATAAATATCACTTTTATAATTAGGAAGGAAAAAAGATTATTAAGAACTCATATCATTTTTGTAGATGTGGAATATATTTTATTCTCTAAATTTTGGTTTTAGAGACAGCAAAAGCATGTTGACATGAAATAGTTTTGAGACAATGCAAGTGTGCCATATCTAAATCATATTGAAGAAACTACAATAAAACAGCTTTTACGAATAAGAACAAAAATAGGCATTACCCACTTACATACAAAAGGGTATTTTGTCCATTATATTTCCTAGTTGAAGAATTTTGTTTCTGCTAGAAGAACAAACTGTTCATTTTAATTTCTACCTTTGAAACTCCTCCAAATCAAAGGTCAGAACGACTTCCTTTCTGCCATGATATTATGGTAGCTGTATGATTTATAACTCTGATTACACTTTCGTCTCCTACAATACACTAAAGTGAGTGAGGTCAGAGATTCTGCTTTCACTCAGTTTCCTTGTTTTTGTGGCTTGAAGTCAAATTATTCCTATTACTTTAATGCAGTTTTGTTTAGCTTAATTGTACCCTGAAAGTCTGGCACACACAATTAATCAATGTATTGCTCGTGACTGTTGAACAGCCCGTATCTGTTGGAAATTTTGTTGTAAAATGCCAGATGCGAGGGGAAGGAAGACAGGAACAGATGAGAGAGAAAAACCATGCCACCTTTTCCTCAGACGAGTATTATCAAAGTGGTCATGTGTGTTGAAAGAAATCAATCTGGTGTTACAGATTTGTCCTCACTTCTGGAAAATCCAAAATACATCTTCCATTGTTCTTTTGCCTGCCAGGCTGACACACCGACAAGAACCACCTCATATATTTTTGACTTCTTCTTATATAGATAAAAAAAAGTGCATTGTTTTGCAGGTCACACAGGAGTATGGGGCACAACTAGTGTGATTATACTATTCAGTGCTTTAACAAAGCCTTCCCTGTCACCCCAGCACTTGGTCATTACTCTTAAACCCTCTCCCTAATTTCATATGAGAAATCTGGGGAAGAAAATGGCAATCCAAAATGTTTTTTCCCAATAAAGCCCTTTTATTTTTAGCTTCTTTAGATTTCATGGACTATTTAAGGAACTCTGTTTTAAGAGTGTGTGAAAATTGGTTTAAAAATTTTTTAATTTATTTCGATGTACATTGCCATGAGTTGATATATAGACATTAGCAAATGTATCCTTTTGAGCACCCCTATTAACGATAGAGTTAAATTTGTTCATCATTTGGAAGTTGCCTTAGATACAGGATGAGCATTGTTGTTCCTACCCTCAAGGAGCTTCCAGGCAAGTAATGGAATAGCCAAATAACCCAGGGTTGCATGTGGTGTAGCAGGTGCTCTCACTGAGGTGGGCAGGGAGCTACCCAGCCTCCCAGTGGACCAGGAAGTCTTCCCTGAGGAGGTGACACACGGCTGCGTTTTGAAGGATGGATACAAGGTAGCCAGGTAGACAAATGGAGCCTTTAATCTTCCGGGTCCTCATTGATCCTTACAGCAATTATTCTAGAGTGCTAGAATAGGCAATATTAACTCCACTCTGGAATTGAGAATATTGAGAAACAGAGAGGTTATATGACTTAAACATCATCATACACCCAGAGAGTTAAAGGTCTGGATTCAAACCAGGTTTTCTGAAGAGTAACCTCTGCTCTTCCCACAAGGCAAAAGAAAGAACATATCATTTTGCTGGGGTATGCAAGGCCCACACAAAGACACTTCACAGAAAGTGCATTATTTGTAAATAAAGATCTTTATTATCTCCCAGAGATAGCAAATGAACTTAAAAAACTGCTTCCTCTAAGCACTTTCCTCAGCCAAAATCAATGCAGCAAACGTTAAGTACCTGGTCCAAGATGAGGATAACGGGGAAGCTGGGGATTCTAACACACATTCTGTTTTCGTTCCCCTGAAACTCTGATCCTTCTATCATGGGCTCGTGGGCACTGAGCTGGTTATTTCTTTATTTTGCATAACCCCAGTCTTGCACCTACAACAAAGTCCCTTTTCTCTTCTATGTAATTGTTACGGTCATTGCCACTGTTGAGTGAAAAATAAAATATCTCTGTGCTGGCATATTGCTTTATTTTGTTCTGCTTTATTAAAGAGAGAGAGAGAGAAAGGGAGAGGGAGGGAGAGAGGGAGAGAGAAGAACTAAAACCAGAGAAAATGATCCTGTTTGATGAAAGGTAACAAAATTATAAAAGTGGTCAAATTCCACAGAATCCAACCAAATATGAAGAAACTGGAATCAGAATATGCTTCTAATAGAACCATTGGCTTCAAGAAGTGACTGCATCCAGGATGAGTCACTGCCGCACGTCCCAGGCACATTTCAGCAACTTCAAGAAATATAGATAGGAAAACTTAAGTAGGGTGCCTGGATTTGATCACCATTGTGGTGGTGACACTTTGCCATCACTGAACTGGATTTAGGAGGTGAAGCCCTCACCAAAAATGAAGAGCACACAGCAGAATGGGTGGTTCCTCTGCTCTCAACAGCAAATAGTGATGTCTGAAGTCCATTTCTGCACTTTCCATGGGTCAGAAATAATTTAATCTTGACCTCATCTTGCCCTACCCTTCAGGAGTTTTCAGAGACCAAGAATAGTATCTATACTGAGACAGCCGGCTTTCATTCTCTCTCTAGTATAAATTTTGTCTATGAACAAACTTGTCATTGTTGTTTGTGTCAACCTTACTTTAAAAAAACTTTTTAAGCATATCTAATTGAGTCAAATTGCAGTTCGAACATAACCACTTAGAAATAAATATGAACAAAATCTCTTGGTTATTTGTCTTATTAAATAGTTTATGTTTACAAAAAACAAAAACAAAAACAAAACACAGGATAGGCTTCTTTGCCTGCAAGACACGCAGGGCCACAACCCTTCCATCCGACACTATCAGAAATGAATGTGTTGCCATGTAAACCAATGAAAAGACACTTTCCCCTAAATATGGTTCTTTATGGCATCATTCATGGTCCTTGCTCTATACCAAGGCAGTGTGCACTTCTGCAGGGCCAAAGAATTCCACTAGGAAAGGATGATCCTATTTCTTAAGCCAAAGACAAGTTTTTATCTTTAGGCTTATCCAGCATCACTCCTAATATGTTAATGTTTTATAGCCCTCTCTCCTTTCTCTACTAGTTGAAATGGAATTGAAGAACAGAGAAAAATGAAATATTCTTCATTAGCTTTATCTATCCCAGAAATAAAACCATGTGTGAATAAAGAAGAGAGAATAACAGGAGCAGGAAGATATATTGGGTTATGATGAGGGGTTATACCTGTATGTGCACACACATGCACATGCATGCACACGCTCACTCCCTTATGCAAGTGTTAATCCCTACCCCTTGTCCTAGGGAAAGATAAAACACAATCCTCACTCATTTACAGTTAATCTTAAAGGTTAATTTTGTTGCCCATACTCTATAAACAAAGAAGATATTTCTTTCCCAGCTCAGGGCCTTTTGCCATAAGCAAAACAGAGAAGAAAGTCAGCGCGTCCTGAGGATTAAGGAGAGGTCGGAAAATCCGAAGAACCTGGTGCTGACAGATTTGCTTATTAAAAAGCATACTCTGGTGGACAGGCTGCCGCTGATGGCCTGACACGGCTGGACTTCAGAAGGCCAGCACACAATCAGTGGACTGTGCTGCTCCGGGGACAGTGGGGCACGGGGGAGCCTTTTCTAATTTGTCAAAGTTGTATCTAATTCCACAGAACAAAGTTCACAAAGAGAGATGAGCAGAATCCACAAATTATTGCTCATTCACCAAGCCCTTGATGGAGCGATAGAAACAGCGCACAGCTAGGGTTTTGTAAAGTAACTCGACCCCTGCCAGTCGGCTCTGGGTAATTCCTCCTTGTGGGCATAACAGTTTCCCTTGTTTTTTGTTTAATAGGATTATTCCTCAGAATATTAAAAAGATAACATCAACATCTTTCAGTGGCCCCATAAACTATTTCTGGAAATAGAAAAAGAATGGTTCAGGTGTTTTCATGATTCCTCACAGGACTTTGTTCTCTCATAAGCTAAAAAGAAAGAATGTGGTTTTGTGAGGGGTGTGCCCAGAGCAAACAAAACAAAAACGTTAAGTTTTCTGGAGAGGCGATGTCATTCAAGCTCACATTGCCCATTGAGACTCCTGCTAGCCTATTCGAAAATGAGACTTTCAAATGAGAGCTTAGAAATTTAAATCCTGAAAATGTAGGAGTTGTTAAGAGGGAAAGCTCAGGACATTAGTTTTTGTCAGGAAAAGCTACTTAAAGGAAACACATTATCTGGAAGAAAACTATCAAACCATCTTCAAATGAGGTCTCCAGGCAAATATCGCCTTCTTGTTGGTAAGCAGTGGTGCATTGAAGAAGCAGGGGCAGATCTGTCAGGAGTTCTGTTGGTCTAAGTCTGCCCACTTCAGGAGCCAGAGTGGCAAAGGCACATGGTGGTTGGGTCCACCCACGTCAGAGACTTTTCCATAGCAATACCAGAGGGCTTCTTATAACTCAGTGTTTTACAACGATCACAACAGGAAGAGTTGGGAAGAACTGAACCAATCTAATTCAGACTTGTAGCTTTTTTTTTTTAACCTAATAGCAAAGACCCTCCTCAGTCCAGACATTTAAAATTTACCAAACTTCACTCTGCCTTATACTGAATTCACTGACTGTGGCTCCATGGCTGTAGTTACCCATTTCCTCATTGCTCTATGCAGGTGCAGCAATTTCAGAAGCTGTAACTCTTCCAACCTGGGTGAGCTTTCCTAACTGCTTTTGCAAAAATTTCTTCCCAGCACCTTCTCCAACTATGAGGAGACTGATTTTAAGGATCACTTTAGTTTTAGTGAAGAAAAAGAAAAACCTTCGAATAGAATGTACCTGAGAGACAATTCTTCTTGCTTAGAAGCCCTTTGCTCTTGCCTGTCTTCCTCTGTCAAGTAACCCTTTGGACTCAGGGCCAGAGGTTAAAGGAGAACCTTGCCTGTTGCACTGCTGAGGTTAGATTTTGGGGAAGCAGCCTGGAATAGTGGACAGGACTTGGGATTTTAAATTAAGATCTGACTTAAATCCTGGCTAGGGCAATTACTTCTTGTGAGAGCCAGGGCTTGTCTCCTACCATTATCTGAGCCTCTGTTTTCTCATATATAATACAATGGAGCTAAAATAATGCTTCCTACTTTGCAGGGCTGACGTGAGATATAATAAATAATTAGCCAGGGTATACAAGGTCTGTCTGGAAAGTATTCAGCCATTGTCAATATAACGAGAACAGTTTGTGCGACATCAATGTAACCTGGCGGCCAAGGATAGTGGACTGGGATGCGCATGCGTGAACAATGACGCCCTCACTGTACTGGTCAGTGGGGCGCTAGACACCACTGAGTGGGCATGTGTACTGTGTGGCGTTACATTCAAAATGACTGAGTGAGTAGAGCAACAACTCTGCCTCAAATTTTGCATTAAGCTTGAGCATTCCTCCGCGGAAACTATTCGGATGATTCAGAGGGCTTTCAGGGACGATGCAATGAGTGCAGCGCAAATGAAAGTGTGGTACAAACGCTTCAAAGATGGTCGAGAATCTGTTGAAAGTGATCCATATTCTGGAAGGCCTGCAACAAGCAGAACACCTGAGAATGTTGAATGTGTACGGGTTAGGTTAAGAGACTCTGGGAGAACTGTGTGAGGTCCCAAAGTGCCTGCTTTGAAGAGGACTGAGGCGTCATTGTCCTATGTACAATGTTTCTTGTATCTTGTGTCTTCTTCAATAAATGTCTCTATTTTTCATATTACATGACTGGGTACTTTCCGGACATCCCTTGTATGAGGAAAGCTTATAAAATATTCCATACATGTTAGCTCCTGGTTTTGTTTGGCTGGTTTGGTTTATGATTATTAACTGTTCTGGCTCATTAGCAAGTTATGTTCCCACCTGGTCAGCCCACCTAACAGATTAGACCAATAGTCCCTGGAAGTCTTCCTTCCCCATTGTAACTAAATGGCCTGTGAGGGTGACACTACCATATTCTATTCTTTTTAAATATAAAATGAGTGTCGGCCCAGTGCGGTGACTCATGCCTGTAATCCTAGCACTTCCAGAAAAAGTCTGATGATTTTAATGGGCCTTCAGTCTCCCTTTCCTCATCTGTAAAATGAGAAATTAGTGTAAGTGAGAAACAGATCGTTGTACTTTAAAATTCTGAGGCAGGAGGATTACTTGAGGCCAGGAGTTCAATAAAATGAGTGTTCATGTAAAAATCAACTTTGCCATTTTCATTGGATTTTTGGTAAACTAAAAGCTATTTTAAGCCAGGTGTATAGAACTGGGCATAAGGTATATTTGTAAGAAAAAAACATGGATATGACATTATTTCATAGTTACTTATATTTCTCTCCTCTGACTTACAAAAAGGGTTTGAGAAAGCTTAAAATATAAAGCCCAAATATGATAAAACCAAAAAATCATTAAAATGAGTAAAAAAGACAAAAAGAAAAATAAAAAGTGGATCTATGCTAACACAAATTTCTATAGCTTAACACAAAACTTAACACTAAGGTTACTGACTCAAAGCAAAAGGGAAAGGGTTGTAAGTAAAACCACGTTCTTTTCCAACGTAAGAAAGCCTCAGATGGGGGAAAAATTATTCCTTAACTCTAAATTCTGGAAAGGATTTTTTTTTTCACAGGCGTGTCCACATGACTGATTTTGAACAACATAGTAATCTCCACAGAAGTTTTTCTAAACATGACCACCTTTTATCGATTATCGACCCATTCTGTTTTAGCCCTACTGAGAGGAACTCTGAGTTTGGAAAGCCAATTCAGAATAAAAGGTTTGCTATTTGCAATAAAATCTTGGTAATTCTTGAATCATATGTCTTGCTGTAATTTATATTTTCAAAAACAATAAGCTTGCACAATACAAGTTTTATAATGAATTCATTTTGTTTGTTATAATTAGCTAAGATATATTGAATTCTTGTTATGAGCTAGGCTAAGCCCTTTATCTGCATCGGCTCATTTAATCCTCCCAAAAATCCTACCATGCAGGGATTATGATTTCACTCATTTTACACATGGGAAAACCGAGACTTACGGAGGTAAAGAATCTTGCCCAAGGTTACACAATTTGCAAGTCATCGTGGAGTTTGAACTTGAAGCCAGCTCAAGATTATCTGCGTGATCCCTCACCACTGTGCAAACTTGCCTCACACTTTCAGGCAGACCATAAAAAGGACTTCAACTAACTATCAAAGGAACTCAAAAGCATATTGGATTTGATCAGAAAAGCAAGTTGCCAGCCAACACAGATTCTATATTGTGCAAAGAGAATTTATTAGAAGTTTATAAAGAAAGAAAGGGATTTCATTTCTGGTCTACTAGTGGCTGAGATTGAACAGCCAACCAGAACTCCTTAGGGGAAGCGTGAACTTTATTTGAAAGTTGGGTTAGAAGTCCGCTGAACTTACGGTTTGCTTCTCTAGAAAGTCAAGCAGGCCTCCTCCCTTGTGCTACAAGATTCCCAACAGAGTTGGAAGCATGTGTGTCAGATCTTTGTTTCATGATCCTTCCCCACAATGTGGTTATGTCAACAACCTGGTGAGCAAGTCGTTTTGCCTATCTAGGCACAGTGCACAGTGCTATATACATTATTAACTTCCAGAAAAAGTCAGATGATTTTAATGGACCTTCAGTCTCCCTTTCCTCATCTGTAAAATGAGAAATTAGTATAAGTGAGAAATAGATCGTTGTACTTTAAAATTCTGAAATTATATGTTTCTATGGTCTAGTCTTTTTTCCTTATAGAATATAATAAGGTTTTACAAATTCCTTTCCCTCAAATCTAAACAAAACATTATTTTATAAAGGAAACACCCTAAAGTCAAATACCTCTCTTCTTTCACCTTCTCTTATTGAGACTTATTTTGCTAAAGAGAATGAGTACTCAGCCTCTGGGTACCGCCCACTTATAAGCTGTGTATACTACCAAGTTATTCAAGCTTAGTGTCTCGGTGTAGTCATCTATAAAATGAATATAATGATAAGACCTACTTCATAAGATTGGTATGAACTCTAAATGAGTTAGTAGCTATAATGTGCTTAGAGCTATACTGCCAACCTAGTAAGTAATCAGTAAATGATAGCCCTTAGCCATCTGTCTCTAACTCAACCCTCCCATTTTTCTCAAGCCAATATGCTTACTGTAAACATTTGCCAGCTCCCCCATCCTTTATGACTGCGCCATATCCCAACCTGACACACGGATCATTCCTTTTCACATCTCAAGCCCGCTAAACCCTTTCTCTTCAGCCACTCCAATAGCAACTGGGAGAAAAAATTTTTATGAGACTTTCCCAGATAATACGACTTCAGAGAGATAACTCTTCTAGATTTTAAATTCACAACTTCCACTCCACTGCTTTCACTTTCTTGAAAATACATTTACCCTTCATATATGTTGCATAGCACTTATTTTAGAAGATGCCTATTTGCAGATAGGGTTTGAGGCCAGTACGAGAGTTGATTGGTTTCCATGTTAGTCAAATTTAGTTTTTATATGCATTTATAAGAACATCAGATAAATCTATAGACCAAAGTGTGAATAAAACCCTAACATGTGGTTGTCTTGAATTAGAGAAAAAATTATAAAATTTTATCTGAACAAGGAGCAAAAGGTGTTATAGCTATGATTCCATTATGCAAAGGTACTGTTTTTGAAATGCAGAAGTCATCTTTGACTTTTCTAACTGTCTTACTCCCCGGCTCTAATCATGCCAAATCTTATTAACGCCTCCTCCCTAAATATCTCTCTGAGATGCATGCAGAGTATGTCATATGACTCTCGCAGCATCTCTCACAGTCTGCCTCATATTAAAGTTATTTATGCACGTGCCTGTCTTCCATACTATATCTTTTAGGTTGGGAGACCCTTGAACCTGATTTTCCTTTGCATCCCCAGCAGCATCTAGCACTCAAGGCTCATGCTATTTTACACTTCTACCTCCACCCGAACACACACGCTTGAGTGTACACACACACATAGCACTGGTTTGTTCTTCCATACTTTTTTTATTGCTTTTCCTTCTGTCCCAAATGCCCTCACCCCCTACTTTCTCTTCCTGGTGAAACTATTCTTATGCTTCAAAGTCCAATTCCTATTCCCCACCCACACTCCTCTTGCAGGGTTCCATTGTCCATATGACAGACCAGTGAGTATCTAGTGGCATCAGGGTTCGTTCTATACCTTTCTGTCTTCCTTGCCTGATTATGAAGTCCTTGAGGGACAGAACCATATCTTCTTCCTCCTTCTACCCCTTACAACACCTATCTTAAAGACTGACACACAAAGGACACTGAAAAAATGTTTGTGAAGTTGAACTATGTAATTTGAATCCTTTGGACCAACTTCAGGAATAAATGCCCTCTTTAAACAATTACCCTGGCTTTCTCAGATAACTTGCCAGAAGAGTTCTAAGGACAGTTTGCCTATTCCTACATGTTACCCTATGGCTTCTACATATGAACACTGAGTTGGGGACAAAAGCTTGAGCATGAATCAACAGGAATTTGTACCCAGAAGTCTGACTCCACTGTGGGTTGCATGGCCCAGTGGCAAATTGGGAGAAGAAGGAAAAAGACGAAGTCTAAAGCTCACATAAATTCAAAAAGGGAAGCTTAAGAAATGCCACAAAATGAGCCACATGTTGATTTCCAGTAAATAAATGGTGACCCTGCTGGAAGGAGCCCAAGATTCTGCTCCATGGCATGGCATCAAAGGGGCTTGGATGCCCTAGAGAATATGTGCTTTGTATCCTCGTTAATTACCAGGGCTCTCCTGGAACACTGGTCTCTTTGCCCCACAGGTATCTTCAAATCCCACTCCTAAAAGGTTTTCAGGAAGAAGGCCATGACTCATTCCACCAGAAGGGAAGCTGTTACCCTGGTCTCCAGAGCACAGTGATATTAACCTTCTGTTTTGATGTGCACTACAATTCAAAAAATCTACCCCAAAGGCATTTGACAACTGGACATATGATTTTGCAATTCTTTTCTCAGATACAAAGAAAAGGGTTTGTGAAGTCTTTGGGTGGCAGTTCCACTCCCTTCCTTTTTTATTTTATCGAATTAAAATGTTTTCACTGTTTTTAGAGAAGGTTCCTCTTAAGAAGATGCAAATTTATACCATCTTTCTGCACTCTTAGGATCACATGTTCTGCTTAAAATCCACACTCTGCTTCAGTTACACACACATAATTCGTCCTGACCTAGATGGAACGGGATACTCACAGCAAATTGGGAATACAGATCAGGCCTGACGGCCAAGGAAAGAAAACTAATGGTCTGCACATCATCCTCACACACAGGATTCTTGGGGACTTTTGTTTTTAATTGTGCCTCCTTTTAAAGGGAAAATAAGCTGTGCTTTCATTTCTTATTATAGTCGAGGAAAGATCAGCACCTGAAGGGGGAGATTGTAATATTGAGAGACACATGTGGAAATCGCTTCCATCATGGCAATTTCCTGAACTGCTTTCAAAAGCCCTTTTTTGGCTTAAAGAGTCCACAGAGCCCTTTTAAGATTTTATACAAAGAAACTGATCAGTTTCATAATGTTGTGATGAAATTAGAGCCCATATTGCTTAGCTGGAATGACTTTACACACAGTAGCTATCCTTCATTTATAGATCGGCTGTAATTGTCTGGGGGAAAATCACCTCTCCAGAGGACTTAAAACGAGGCAGAAAGGTAAGGACAGACATTTGAACCTAATTTGCAGTCATTTGAAGGTCTGAAGAGAATATTCTGACTCCCTGATTGTGAGTCCTGTTTTGATTCTGACACTCGGGGAAATAGTTTTGGTGAAGGAGCATCTGGTTTTCTCTCTTCCTATTTCATGGGGCTAAATACATTTGTATTCCTTGTACCCAGGAACACGTGGGGCCAAGGGGTCAAAGCATGATGAGCCCAGGAATACCAAGGTAACTTTACATTTAACCAAATTCCTGGTATTTTACCCAATCCTAGAACTTTTTTGACTTGGTGGCAAATAAATTCCGTATCAGTTCTCTGGTCATGAATAAGTATAAATGGAAATATCTAAGAGACTTTTCTCTGTGGAAGGACTGGGCTGTCTTACCCACAATTGGCTCCCTGCTGTGGAGAAAAAGCATGTTTTAGTTTTGGTGACTGTGGTAAGTTCCCCTTGCTTGGAAGTCACCAGCTTTAAGTGATTCTGCTCTCCTGTAGGGGATTTACTTCCTGGTGAATGCAAGAAGAAAGGAACTTCTGTTAGAATGGTGATATGTCTACCAGCAATTAGGATTTCCAAGGCAGTGGTCATGAAGTCATGGCAAACAGGGCCATGTATAACTTTCATGGGCCATTGAACACTTTCTCTTTTGTAGCCCCTTCCATATGTATGTATATATGCACACAACACATGTGTACATACATACATGTATGTGTGTGTGTATATATATATACAGTATGAGCATCTTCAAAAATGAATTTGAAAATTTGAAATCCAAACAGCTCCAAAATCTGAAACTTTTTGAGTGCCAACACAACACTCAAAAGAAATGCTCACTGAAGCATTTCAGATTTCAGATTTTTGGATTTGGGGTGCTCAACCATATATAATGCAAATATTCCAAAATCTGAAAAAACCCCAAATCCAAAACACTTCTGGTCCCAAGCATTTCAGATAAGAGATACTCAACCTGTGTATACATACACAATATATAATTATATTTTATAACTACATTGGTATAAACATGAATATGTTCATATTATACATTAAAATATTCTCTTCAACCTAAAATTTCACTTTTTTCTTTTGATTTTAAAAGCAATTGAGATATTCTCATGGAACTTTAGAAGCATAGAACTTCAGAAGTCAACCCTAGGCACTATGCCTACCTTGTCTATTGAGTAAGTTGGCCCTGATGCAAATATTTTTTACCATTTGGATGGTTCCAGTTCTCAAATCCCATCCCTGGCATTGGCTGAGTGGACCCTCAGTTTCTTTCCATGTGAGATGATACCATTTAGACTTCTTAATCCACATTATCTCAGTGACCCTGTCCTTAGCCCAGTGGAATGTCATTTTTCCCATTTTCCACAGGCAAGATTTTAAGAGATTGTCTCTAATTGTCTCAGCTGGGAATTGACAGTGTTTCTTGGGAAAGGAAAGGGAATGAGAACCAACATTTGCCTATTTTAGGCATTTCACACACAGAGACCACCAATGGACTCCCGACAACCCTGGGGGGGTAATGTCTGAATCCCCCACTGAAGCCAACCAGCCAATGGAAAGCTTGGCTGGGGTGGGGTCTAGGTGTCAGCGAAAAAAGCTGGGAAAACCTGATAATAATACAAAATGGGGAACAAGGCTCCAAACGAGAGACAAAGCCGAGGGCCTCAAGTCAGATTGAAAATGGAAAATAGGAGCTTAGGGGAAAGAAGAAAGATGATGACCTGCTGCTGCAAGCTGGCCAGCATGCCCAAGTAGCTGTTTCCCAGCTGTCATCAAGGTGTACAGGGGAAAATCAGAATGAATAGCTACATAATATCATCCCCATTTTTCAGCTGAAGAAACTGAGGCACAAAGTGTGTAGTCTCAGGCCACACAGCTAGGAAGTGGCAAAACTGCACTTGACTCCTAATTCCACGTTCACCCACAGGACAGATGTCTATCCTGAGGCCAAGTCTCCATTCTGAACTTTGTCAGTGGCTTCCTAGAAAGATATCCCATTCTTGGGCATGACCATTGGGAGCAAGGCATTGCCTGAGATCTTGCTAGATTGGTCTCTGTTAACATTTGTGCTTGTCCCCATTATAATACTTGTAGGTCAAACTCATAAAGAAAACATGCAATAATATAGCCCTTGCCAACATTTTATGCTGAATGAATACACAGAAGAATGTGGAGAATACATTTCGTCTTTACATCTTTTCAAAGAAAAACTTGGAGAAAATGGAGTTCTAAGGAGACAGAGAAACCTGACCGTTCAGTCTCCACAGAGAGAAAAAAGGGGCCTACAGCATATTAAGTCATCTATGTATTGTGTGTTTGACATTTCCCAATCAATGGGAGCCCTCTAGATCCACACTTCTGTTGGGAAAATTAGCTCTAGTACTGGCTGGAGGGGAAGCGTCTGAATGAGAGTCCATTTCAGCTGCCTCCCTCCAGCCAGCTTCTCAGAGTCTGAGTGGCCAGCCGGCTGCTCGGAGCATGGGAGGCAGAGCGCCGCAGGGGAGGTGATTAGGATGGGCTGGCCCAGAGATCGTGGCCACGCAGAGTCATGGTACAAAAGTTAACCATATAAGGTCTCTTTGATTCCTGCACACCTAATTCCTAAAAATCTGAATTTCTTTTATAGAATTTTAAAAAATGCATTTCACTAATTTGCAGTCTCACCAGCAGTGTATGAGTGTTCCTATCTGTCCACATCCCCGCCAACATTTGTTATTTGGGGATTTTTTGATATGAGCCAATCTCACTGGGGTTAAGTGATATCTCATTGTGGTTTTGATTTGCATTTCCCTGATGATTAGAGAAGTTGAGCACTTTTTTTTATGTTTGCTGGCCATTATTCTGTCTTCTTTGGAAAAGTTTCTGTTCATGTCCTTTGCCCATTTTTTAATAAGGTTGTTTGATTTTTTCTTGTTGATTTTCCTAAGTTCTGTATAGATTCTAGTTATCAGCCCTTTATCAGAGGTGTAGCATGCAAATATTTTCTCCCATTCTGTAGGTTGTCTGTTCACTCTAGTGATAGTTTCCTTGGCTGTGCAGAAGCTTTTCAAATTGATCAGGTCCCAGGTATTTATTTTTGTTACTGCTGTGATTGCTTTGGGGGTCTTCTTCATAAATTCTTTGCCTAGGCCAATGTCCATAAGAGTTTTTCCAACGTTTTCTTCGAGAATTCTTATGGTTTTATGTCTTAGGTTTAGATTTGTTATCCATTGTGAATTGATTTTTGTGAGAGGTGAGAGGTGTGGGTCCACTTTCAGCCTTCTACATATGGCCATCCAGTTTTCCCAGCACCATTTGTTGAATAGGGAATCTTTTCCCCAGTGTATGTTTTTCTGGAATTTGTCAAAGATCAGGTGACTGTATGAGGTTGGTTTTATATTTGGGTTCTCAGTCCTGTTCCATTGGTCTATGTCTCTGTTCTTGTGCCAATACCATGCAGTTTTGGTTACTATAGCCTTGTAGTATAGTTTGAAGTCTGGTAGACAGATGCCTCCCAATTTGTTCTTTTTGCTTAAGATTGCTTTGGCTAGACGGGGTCTTCTCTGGTTCCACACGAAGCGTAGAATTATTTTTTCTAGATCAGCAAAAAATGATGTTGGTATTTTGATAGGGATTGCATTGATTCTGTAAATCAATTTAGGTAGCAAAGCCATTTTTACTATGTTGATTCTGCCTATCCAAGAGCATGGTAGGGCTTTCCATATATTTACATCCTCTGCAATTTCTTTTCTCAGTGTTTCATAATTCTCTCTCTATAGGTCTTTGACCTCCTTAGTTAGATATGTTCCTAAATATTTAATCTTCTTTGTTGCTATTGTGAAAGTTATTGCATCTTTAATTTGTTTCTCGGCTTGATTGTTATTAGCATATATGAGGCTATGGATTTGTGTGTATTAATTTTGTATCCTGAGACTTTGCTGAATTCATTTATCAATTCCAGTAATCTCTTGGTTGAATCTTTGGGGTTTTCTATGTATAATATCATATCATCTGCGAATAGTGAAAGTTTGACCTCTTCTGCCCCCATCTGGATGCCCCTGATTCCTCTGTCTTGTCTAATTGCTGTGGCCAGGACTTCCAGCACTATGTTGAAAAGAAGTGGAGATAGTGGGCACCCTTGTCTGGTGCCAATTTTAAGGGGGAATGCCTTCAATTTTTCCCCATTCAGTATGATATTGGCTGTGGGTTTATCGTATATGGGTTTAATAGTTTCTAGGAATGAGCCATCTATGCCTATATTGTTAAGAGTTCTTATCATAAAAGGATGCTGGATTTTGTCAAAAGCCTTTTCTGCATCTATTGAAAGGATCATATAATCTTTGTTCTTGCTTTTATTTATATGGTGAATTACATTTATAGATTTGCAACCTCTGTGGAAAAGAATATGGAGATACCTCAAAGAATTAAAAGTAGAATTACCATTTGACCCAGCAATCCCACTACTGGGTATTTATCCAAAAGAAAAAAAGACATTTTATAATAAAAACATCTGCTCTCGAATGTTCATAGCAGCACAATTCACAATTGCAAAGTTGTGGAAACAACCAAGGTGCCCATCAATACACGAGTGGATCAATAAAATGTGGTATATGTATACCATGGAGTATTACTCAGCAATAAGGAACAACAGTGAATTAACTCATCTGGTATTATCCTGGTTGGAGCTAGAACCCATTCTTCAAAGCAAAGTGTCACAGGATTGGAAAAACAAGCACCACTGGTACTCACCATCAAACTGGTACTAACTGATGAACGCTTACATCACACAGGGCAATAACATTCATCTGAAGGCGGGCGGGCGGGAGGGGGGTGGAAGGGATGGGAAAAACTCTCACTGAATGGATGTGGGGAGCACAGTTTGGGGGATGACCACGATTGTGGCTCTGACACGGGCAGAACAGGGGCAATGTGTATGGCCAAAGTGTTGTACCCCCATGATATTCTGAAATTAAAAAAATAAATTAAAAGAAAATAAATAAATAAATAAATACTGAAAAAAAAATGCATTTCACCAAAAACTACATTCATCCTGTACTTATTCTTTTATGCAGTCTTCCTAAGGGTCACTCACCTACCTGAGATGACTTTCATTATAGTTTCACAACCATCAGGGAATGCATCACCTGATTAATTTCATCATTTCATTACAAACCCAAGCAGAGAGAGGCTTTATATCAAATGTCTACACACTCTAACTCAGCTAACATGGAAGTGATCTAGCTTAATCACTCAAGAGCTACATCACACCTGTAAATGCACAGATATATTTTTCAGAAGTCAAACAAATCCCTGGAGCCTGGTAAGAACTATGTTAAGAGCCAAAAGAAGACACAAAGCCACATCCTCAACTGCTTTCAGGAGGAGCAGTGGGTTCTAGCTTCCTTCCCTTGCCATGACTGCTTGTTGAATATGGTCTCAGTAGAAAGCAAGGAGAACAGTGCACTGCCATTGTGATGTTATTAGGAGAGTTGACAGCACCCACATGGAAGACCCCATAAGACTTTGAAAAGTTAGCCCTGGTTAGGTCTCCTGTCTCCATGCAGGACAGAACCCAAGTGGTCCCGCAAACCAGACTTTACAGCTCCCCTAAAATCTGACACTCATTTACTTAAGAATTTATTATACATCTGCTAGCATATGTACGTCTCAGCTTTGGCATTTAATCAGGAATACATGCTGGGAACACTTAACCGCACTAACATCCACATGAAATAGTGACAAGTCCACCACCAAGAAGACAGACAGTCTTCCCAATGCAGTCTGGAGCAGTCTGGCCACATCTGCTCAGCACACCTGATGCTCTGTTTACTTGATGTTCAAGTTGGGATCCAAATTCTAAGAGAACATCCAATGCCACATTAACTCTCATAAGGAAAGTTCATGCGTGTGTGTGTGTGTGTGTGTGTGTGTGTGTGTGTGTCTGCACTTGTGAAATTTTGGGAAAGGAAGAGGAATTGAAGTCATAGTTGACAACATATGGAACTTTCAGATGTGTCACAGTTGTTCCCACTGGCATTCATCCCCTGACCAGGGAATTCTGGGACATCACATTTTTAAGAAGTCCATTTTCACAGTGCATTTCAGCATCTCAGAATGCTCTCTTGGAGAGCAAAGTCAATCCTAGGTCACTATTTCAATGTAGCTTCCTTTGTACTAAATCCTACTTTCAAGAAAATTCCTGCTATGGTTCACTGGTGTTTAACCTATCATATAATATCCAGGTTTACTGTGTTAGAAGAAGCAGAACAGTATTAAGCTTTTCCCACAAGCCTGTGATTGCATTTGACCTAGTAACCTGTATTAGATTAACATTTATTCTACAACTGCACAGCAAGCCCTGCACCTTGGTGAGCTGCAGTTTATAGAGGACACTAACCATTTTTACAAGTGGAACAGGAAAAGGGAATTGAATCTGAGGGAGTAATTCCAAGCAAGTATGTTGCTGCAGCAGTTAAATTGTTTATACGAGGAGTAGGGGAATTACTTCTGTCTGACCTCTCTTTTTATCTGCTTAAAAGACAAAGTGCAGGTCTCCACAGCCGGGGCAAACTCTAGGGAATGCAGGCTTAAAATGTATAGGAGCCATAGGGCCCCGCCATTGACCAATAAGGAGCAGCTTCAAAGGCAAGGCAGCACAGGAATGTAAACAAAGTAAAGTTACTGGAATTAGGATGTTTTAACAGTAGCCAGGGTTCAAATGTGCTCCCGTTGCTCCTGTGCAGACCCTCCAGGTCAGGTGGGACAGAAGTGAAACACAAGTTCAAAATGAGAACAGACTTTTCCATCATGGATATTTTGATGGAATGGCCTCTCGATTTTCCTTGGCCACAGCTCAGTATGCGGTGGATTCATTAAGGAACATGTCAGGCTTTGAGGGAAACTGAAGAATGACAAGGGATCAGATGAGGCATTTGTTTGGGACCAAAAAAAACCAAAAAACAAAAAGCTAAATCCACGAGGAAGCAATTACTAGGAAATAAAAATCAGAACTGTCTAAGCATCCACCCAACATAACAGTGGGAGGAAGTCACCCACATTATACAACAGCACCATGTAATGAAATCCAATTTATTCTCCCAGTGAATGCTGGATTCACCAACATCCCTGCTGCAATGGCTGGGGAGTGTCCCTCCTAATGGAGTCTGAGGAGAAGCTGAATCTAAATTATGGACTCATCCAAGAAAGTCCAATTGTTCCTTGAAATGAAGCAAGCAACAAAGCTATAAAAAAGAGATAGAGCAATGTCCTTACACTTGAAAATTGCACAAAGAGAGTGCTAATGTATTCCTCTTCATGTCCAGGCAACCATATCCCCTCTCAGGGAAAAAGATGTGATATGATGATTTCACAATTCCAGGATTTTTTTGTCCACTTAACATGTTAACTTGGTCACTTAGTTTTCAACGAAATCTTCCAGAAGCTTCTGAGTACTCATTTGGGCTCATTAGAATTACCTTAAAAGAGTCTATTAAAAATACGATTCCCCAGCCTCCTCCCAAGACATATCAACTCAGAGTCAGCCAGGGTGAGGCAACGCTTCTGTATCTTCAAACACGTTCCCAGGTGAGTGTGAAGAACACTCTTAGCTGAGGACCCATGTTCTAGAACCCATGGAATGCAAAAACACGTCCAAATGAGGGTCTGTTAAAGAGGTGTCAACTAGAGCTCAGTCACAGCTGTTTAGACCCATCAGCACAGCAAAAGCTGACCCTGTTTTATTCAGGAATCAGCTCAATTAAAGGTTGATGAAACAGTCGCCCCCTACACCACAATCAATAGATGCAATTCTGCGGCTGTCAATGTTGTGTGGTAACTTGGCTCTGAGGCTGCCCACCCTCCAAGATTTTCTTGCCACTGTCCGTAGGGGAAGGTGGGACTTGGAGATTTAGCTTGTAAAACTGTCACTCCTTGGGCCCCCTCGACCCCAAATCTGGGATTTGGCAGGCCTTTTTAAGCTACTTCAGAACAACAGGAAGATAGTTCTCAAATTCTCTATAAGGAGCATAAATAACTTCTACAGCCAGACATCCAGAAGGGGTTAATTTTTTCTTTTGTTTTCTTTTCTTTTTTGAGGGACAGGGAAAGAGTGAGGACAAGAAAGGGGAGTTTAAGGAAGGAAAGAAGAGAGAAATAAACAAGGTGCACCTGGGAATTTTAAACAGCAGCGAGTGAGTTCCGAGGCCGGGATAAGGATGGAATCTGCCCTCGGGATGCCACCTACAAACAGGCCTGAACACAGAGAGAAAACTGTTCAGCTGAAGTGATGCCTGTCAATACAATGACTGCTGGGCTGAAAAAGCGGTGCGTTCAAATGCCCTACTTTTAAGCCCCTCCACTTGAGGAGATTCCAGACAGCCAAACATAAAGACAGCTAAATGTAAAGAATGTAAAATGATCCAGGGTCCTTCCCTCACCTGCCACTAAAAGATCCTTAGCCTTATTCTCCCACCTAGTGTGTTCAGAGCAACAGAATGAGACAAAAGAGGGTGCTTCTTAGGGACAGATGAGCCCGCAGGCGATAGGCTAAAGGAACTCTTTCACCCGAGTTCAACTTAATCCCAGGCATTTAAGTTCTATAGGTACCCTCACTCATGCTAGCTTACCCTTTGGGGAAAAAAATGGGAGAAAGATTGAAAAACATGAACATTGTTGGTAGAAGACAGAGATAGAAACCTTTTTGACATAAATCTTTAAGGTTGCGTCATTTCAAAAACACAATAAAGATTGACTCCTAAGTACACCTATGTGCCAAAACAGGTAAATATAGGTAAATGTCCATCTACATCTGTATTTATAGATGCAATCTTTTACCCAGATATACCCACGGTAGGTAAGTAATAATGATGGTATGGCAATAAAATACAGAGAATCTCAGAATTGAAACTAGAAAAGCTTTTATAGATTATCCAATCCAATCCCTTCATGTTACAGATGAAGAAATTGAGCCAAAGAGAAGTAGGAAGTAACTTGCCCAAGGTGACTCGTCACCTCCTGATGACTGAGTCTGGGCTGAAAGCCCTTCTCCTCGCTCCTGGTCTGGTGTCCTTCCCACAGAGCCACACTGACTCCATGATGAAAAGAGATGCAAAATATGGGCTCTAATGTTGCCCTGTCAGTGTCAGGGTGAGTCATAAAGCATCCAGGGGAGCCTCTCTATATAGTGTGTGGAATTTCAAGTTGTCTGCTGTGTATAATGTGTCCATTTAGCCAGAGTCTCTAGTATTAATTACCTCTGTGAGATACAATACGGCATCATGCAGCTTTGGAATCTGTACCCTTCATTAACCGTTTCCCCATTAACCTTGACTGGAATCACTTTCCTACTCTAACCGGTAAGATGTGTTCTATTTGTAAGCACTCCTATTTTCTCTTTGAAACCATTCTCATATTCTTATTTCATTGTAAATGGTCTTACTTGCAATAAAGTGCCATTGAACATATTTACTGTTTGCTGCTTAATTTTGTCCTCTTGGAAAGAGACCGATGTCAGCTCCAACAGTAGTTAATATACCTTTGAGCACACACTGTGACCTTTCTCCAGCTCACGCCTGACTTCATTCTCAGATCTCATTAAACAGCAGAAATTATCTTCAGAAAGAGCCAAACCAGAAATGTGCAGGGTTTTTGTGCTCAGCTATAGAGAAGAATTTGATTTAAATGGCCCCACAATGGCACGCATGTAGAAAATAAAAGAAGATGAAACTTCTGTTCTCTAGACAAACTGAGCAGTGTTAACACACTGACCCAGATGTGGAGGGGCCCTGAGTAATTTTTTGTGCCTGCTGGTCCTACCTCGTGAGTTAAAATATGGGAAGCCCCCATCCATATATAAGCTTGTTACCAGGTGGTATGACCTATGAATGAGGCTTTGGAATTTATCAGCCTCCTAAGAGAGCTCTGAGGGAGTGGGACAAAGGAAAGGGATTTTTCTGAAGAGGAAGAAGACTCAGGGTTGGAAAAGGTCAAAGAATCAAGAAAATCAGGTTTGGGAAAGATACTGCCCAGACCCTGAGTCAAATGTGGCTCCCCAAACACCAGGGGTGGGAAAAGGTAATCCTAAAAGCAAATAATGAAAACCAAAGATGGAGATGGGTTGTGGGAGGGGGGAGACTAAAGATAAGTTTTCCAAGAAGCAACCCCACCCCTGGATCTTGACCCTGTGCTGAGAGGAGACGGTGGGGCTGGAGATTTGGCTCCGAGTAACTAAAATACCCAAGTTTTTCTAAGCTCTATCCACCTCCCAGTTTTAGCTTCTGACTCACTGAATTCTCCACACCAGTAGCCCAGCCATCATTCTCGGGGCCTCTGCATAGGTGATCCCCTGGCCTCTCGGTTCCCTGGCCTCTGCTTGCTAATGATCCTTTTCCTCTATCCACCTCAGTCAAACACCCTCATGCTCATATCCTAGACAAGTGATCCTGAGCTCTGGCCTCAGCTCTGAATCATTTGAGATAGTTTTTTTTTAACAATATATGGGGCCCATGCCGGACCAATTGTTGTCAGAATCTCTAAAGGCAAAGCCAGACATCAGTATTTTTTTACCAGCTCCTCTGGCAATTTTAATACATACCCAGGGTGCAGAACCATTGACCTGGATGTTGTTATTATCAATAACTGCATCAATCATACATTTTCTATTTTAAACACTCTGCTCTCTGAGGATGGCGTCCCAGTTTCCAGCTACTCATTCAAGTACCCCAACCCCCAAATCCCTTGGGCCCATCAGGACTTCACCAATGTCCTCTGCCGCTGTTTCAGTCTCTCCGCTCTCCTCGTGTCCCCATTTCCCTCCTTACTCAGAGTCCTTTCCCCATCATCATCTCTCCCTGGTGTACCCACAAATGCCACGTTCCTTTCTGCCTCCATTAGGCTTGCCTGACCGCACCCTAAACCAGGTTTGCATTAATGGGGGCTTACCAAGAAACTGATGAGACAGAGAGACTTTAATAAAGGGGCCGTTTCTAAGAATGCAGACAGGTAAAGGGGAAACACTAAGGGATAGGGAAGCACCCCAAGGCTAACAGCTGCAGGAAGCAGTTACCACCCCTAAACCTGAAGGAGTAAGAAGAGGGAGTGGTTCCTGGGACCTAAAATGAGCCGTGTCTCTGGAACAAGGCTGCCTGATAGGAGATGGGGCTTCCAAAGAGGGATATAGTCTTTGCCAACCAGGGGCCATTGGAGAGGCAGTGGGAAAGTAAATACAAGAACCTCACTGCCTTCTGCCCTCCAGACTCCTGCCTGTGCCCGCCATTAGCCAAACCCAATCCAGATCAAGGAATCCATTGAACCATTCGATAAAAGTCAGCCTCCCAGGGCACCATGCCAGGTGACAAAGGATAAAGAATGGGTCAGAATGAGCCAGTGAAGACTATCCAACACATGGTTAAATTCTGCTTTCTGCTTCCATCTCTCTGGCAGCCAAGCATGGCTGAGAAAATTGCGCAGCCATGATGATTGATCAATCTCACGTAAGGCTGATACTGCAGACTTCACGTGGGCCCACAACACAACCTGGCAGCTCTTCTTCATTTGCTGATAAATTCACTTTCTCACCATCTTAGGAGACATTAGTCCCCCCCCCCCCACCTCACTACTTTGTCTGATATTATACTAACAAAACAGAACCAACCAGAAAAGAACTAACTCATTTTACCACCAAATCTACCAACCTCCCACATCTTTTCCTGTCTTCTCTACCATCCCTCCTAACCCAGAGATGACCTGTCCCTCCTCCTCTTCAAGGCCAATCTCTCCACCTATGCACATAACTCCGTTCCCCTCAACTACTCAAAAAATTTGCTTCTGAAATTAGCTTCCTTTTCTCTCTCTTGCATCGTAAAACAAAACAATTTTCAAAAGCCTGGCTTATACTCCCAGCCGCACTCATCTGGCAGTTCCATGACTGTGCTGAGCATATTAATTATTTATTTGCTCTAACATCGTCTTGGGATGCTCTCCCTCAAGATCTTTCATAGCTTACCCCTTCCCTTTATTCAATTCTCTGATCATATATCTGTCACTCAATCTCTCCTGACCATCCCACTAAAATAGCCTCTGCTCCTACCCTGCAGTTCTCCATCCTGTTTCCCTGATTAAGTTTTCTTCAAGCAGTTATCACTGTGTGAAAATACTGTGTATGTTTAGTTATGCTTTCATTTTTTGTAGCTCCCACTAGAATCTATTAATAAGTGCCACAAAGATTTCATAGTTCTTGTTTACTACTGTGTCTCTAGTACTTAGGACAGTGTCTGATTTATGATAGGCTTTCAATGGGAGATGGGAGGGAGAGAGGGGAGAACAGAGGACTCGAGCACAGAGGCTTGGTTGGTGAGATGATTTGTTGGCTGCCTCAGCAGAAATCAGGCTCACCAGGTGAAATGGCTCAGGTCTTGGTACCCTAGGGATAGGTCTTTACCCAGCAGCTAGCTTTCCCTATAAGCAAATACAGGGAAAAGGACATATACAGTGAAGATCCCAAAGTCCTGACTTCATTCCTCTTTCTAGCACTCTTTGCTGTGCCACTTTGGGCAAGTCACTTTACCTCTCTGTGCTTCTATTTCATTATCTGCAAATGAAGAAGGATCAAAGAAGAGAATGGATGTAGAAATGCTTTGTGAATTTTAAAGCATTATGCAATTGCTTCTTCAGAACTATTGGATCCCATTGATACTTTATATTTTTCAACTGTAGTATTTTCTTCTTATTTCCAATCTAAGTCATTTCCTGGCAAAAACATGGTCAAGACCATTACCCATCACATAGGCATATGACTCATTATGGCTTTAGTATTTAATATGTCATTTAATCTCTGCTTTCTGAATTATGAGCATTTCAGTTTCTGATGGCCTAGCAGAAGTGCAAAAACTATATTTTTAGTCCAAAATATTACATAGATAAACAAAGAAATAAGAGTATATGTGAGGTGCCCTGGTTAGATAGCCAAGTAGGGAATAGGGTTTAGGTTAAAGAGCCCTTGTTTGCCATTTCTTCCATCTACACCCAGAAGTCTAGACAACTCCGGGGCACTTAGGGCATGGTTTGAAATCCTCTGGTCTATACCTGGGGATTTTTTGAGCGTCTAGACCAGCCCTTCACAACTTGATATCCTCAAGGCATTACAGAGGTCAATGGCAATTGGAATTGCCCACCTCTGAGAAAAATAAATACTGATAAGGGCAGTGGTAAAGTGTCAGCCATTAGACCAGGGGCTGTCAAAACTTTGCCTCTGGACCTGCCAATTCTTGGCCATCTACCTTTGTGATAGAGATCAGGTTTACAGAGCTCCAGATAGTAGCATAGTGATCCATACTTCATTAAACACCCTTGAATAGTCAGAGTTGTAGCTCTATATCCCTTTTTGCATTATTTTTCAAAATAATAGAACTAACTATTTTAATCTGGTTACATGGCACAGGATAAGAACTGCATTCCCAGTCTCCTCTGAAGCTAGGTTGGCCATATATCCAAGTTCTGGACAGGAAAATGTAAGCAGAAGTGATGTATTCAACTTCCAGGCTGTGTTTTTAAATGATGAGGGCCCCCATCCCTCCTGCCTCCAACCTCTTATCTGGGTCGTGCACATGGGGGAGCCATTTTGGACTATTCAGAGAAGGGCAATGCCCTAAAGGTGGAGGATGAGAAAATAGAAGGAGCTAGGTCTTTAGTTAACCTTGTGGGACAGTGCTCCATACCAGCCCTGGGCCTCCTACTTCCTGGCTATTACAGGAAAAAAATATATAAACTCTCCCTTACATAAGCCACTTTTATTTGGGGATCTCTGTTATATGCAGGTGAATGCCTATCCTAACTATCCTAACTAATATAATAACCAAGGTTAGAATCAGGAGAGCATCACCTCAACCCCAGTAGTCCTCCAGCCAGAAAACTCATCCCTGAAATCTGTCCCTCCAGGGGGCGAGTATAGTCCCAGAGCAAGCTCTGTGAACTACCTCTCTCCAGCATTCTAGATCCAACCCTTCCTTCTCATCTTAAGGGGAGGAGCCACTGGAATAAAGCAGGTGCAGACAACCATGCAGCATCTCTCTGTTCTATGTCTGCATGCTCTAGAAGCCCTATTGATGCTGTCCACCACCAGAACCAGTTGTCATGGCCGGACCATAGTATCCCACATCCACGAAGGGCCTTGGGAATATGATAAGCTCTAATGAGGGTGGATTCTAAAGGTGGCAACTGAAACAAATCAGGGCCCCTATTTCCAACTATGCCCAGCCCCTATGCCAGCTACAAGAGGGCTATTCCCCTCCCCATGCCTAGCATGCCCACCCACCCCCAGGTCCCATTCTCCCACACATCCTATCAGACACTGCCTCCAGAAGAGATTTATTCCAGAGAGGAGGTAACCAGGGAAATGCAATGTGTTTTTAATGGAATTTTAGCAAGTTTCAAAATAATTATACTATGCTCTATAAAAATAATATTTAAAAAAATCTTTGCAGCATTCTTTTACAACCACAGGGTTTTCCCAGGACCATTCATTTGTATAGTTGAAATCTCGACCAGATGTGATGCTCCAGAAGGGGTATATGTGTATGCCTGGACACTCAGTCCTCCCTGTTGGAAGGTAGAGGAAAGCTCCTGACTGATGCAGACATTGGTGATCAGATCAGCTACCCCTCACTCTCCTGACTCACTCCTCCCTACACCTTGCCTAAACCTACCTTGGAAGACTCCAGATTGTTCAAGCTGCAAGAAATCTTAGGGGTCATCTGACCTGCTGTTTTTTCTTACTTCTTTAGCAAAGTTATACTTAATAAAAATGAAATCTTGTGTGGAATCCTAATATTTAAAACAAATAAAAGCAGAACTTCACTAGTATCTATTTATTTCATGAGTTCAAATACAGCATATGTAATATAAAATATGTCACTGACAAGTTTGAAACTGATTTGATGAATATAAAAATTTGAAATAATCACAATCATATTATCTTCAGCATCCGATTTATTACTTTATTTTAATTTGGTTGCACAATCTTTAGAAAATACTGATTCATCTAACTAATTGCAAATGGTAATAGTTTTTGTTTCTTGTTTTGTTTTAAAACAACTTGCCTTACTATTTGACTGTCTGCTCAACTAAATTCATCTAGAAGCTTGCAAGAAAAGTAGTAGGAAATATCTGTTTCAGAGTTGAATTGTTCATAACACCTAATAAATTCTTGCATTTCTAATCATAAAGTCAGAATGGAAGCATCCATTCTAGCTCTAATGTGATGTTTTCAAGATGTGAGAGAGTCAGTTGTGGGTGCACAAACAAATCTTACTCCATGAGAAGAGCAAACACAAATAAGCTTGATCTGGCACTTAACTGAGTAAGTACAAATGTACCATGGTCACAAATTCACTTGTGCAATTTTATGTCAGTGGAGACATGTAGCAGTCATGTCAGAATTTAAGAAAGACAGATAGACAAACCAGTGTGGGATATCAATATTCCTCATCAAATATGCACACCCAGATGGCAATATTTATTCTGATGTTCATTCCAAATGAACCTAACAGTACGTTTTAATATGTTGATGTTCCTAGGTATGTTAAATGTGAAATAAAAACACATTTGAATATGTGTTATTTTTATTGCAGTGTTTTAAAATAGTTAAAATATATATTCCAAGAGAAAATCAAATTAAAAGTTTATAGAACTTCTAAAACTCTCCCATAGAGCCCCCTAGGGTTCCACAGAACTGAGTCTGAGAACCATTCATGAGGTCCATGTAAGAATTTTTCAGTCCAAATAGGCAAATTTAGTTGCTTGAGGCCACTCAGGAAGCTTGTGATAGAATCAAGACTAAGGCCTGGGTTTTCTGACTCCCATTCTAGAGCTCTTTTTCACCAGGCCAACCTGCTTGTCATAGAGAGACATGCCCCTTACATCTCTCATCCAAGGGAAGGTTCCAGACATGGGACCTAAGTCCTCAGGTCCCAAAGGAAGAACCCATTTAGATGAATATGTGCCTAGGAATGCCTGACTATGACTATGAATGCTGAGCCTTCCACAATCCCTAAAATTAGGGAAAGTATAAATCCTAAATTTGTGCCTTGGGATTAGCACTCTCTGCATTTATGAGTCGCTAGAGATGAGATGAGTAGGGTGTGACCACCTCGTAGCTCAAGGCAGGTGATTTTTTAATCCATGGTTTTCTATGTTAGAACTTGATCTCCAAGCCAATTGGTGAAGGTTATGGTACTTTCCATAGGGCATTGTATGAGTTCTCGATGCCATAACAAAGCATCACAAACTGGATGACTTAAATAACAGAAATTTATTTTCTTGCAATTCTGGAGGCTGGAAGTTCAAGATCAAAGCGTCAGCAGGGTTAATTTCATTATAAGTCTTCTCTCCTTGGCTTGTAGATGGCCATCTTCTCCCTGTGTCGTCACATTGTCTTCCCCCTTTGTGTGTCTGTGTCCTACTTTCCTCTTCTTATAAGGACATCGATCACGTGTCCTTATAATAACACAGGATTTAGGGTCCACCCTAATGACCTCATTTTACCTATTACATCTTTAAAGGCCCTATCTCCAAATACTGAATAATGGGGAGGTTAAGACTTCAACATATAAATTGAAAGAAGTGACGCAATTCAGCTCATAACAAACATAATGGTCAGCTGGGGTTGCCAAGTTCCCTTAAGACCCTAAGGTGATGGAGTGCGGGGACCAAGGTAGCAACACCTGTCAGTGATTTGACCTTTCCCTACTCCTCTCCACCCCATCCTGGGCATGATCTTAGAGACTCCAAGGCAAAGTCTGAGCACTGTGTTCAAACACCGCCTAACTTCATGTTTTTGCGCACATTAAAGATGTGGAATCCCCAGAAAGGCAGATAGATTTGAAAACATCAGGATAGATTTTGGTACTTTTACTTTTCCTGATTTAGCACTGTAGGCTTAATTTTAAAAAAAACTGGTTTAAGATTAAGAAGGGTAGATTTTGAAGGTTAAAAAACACCCAGAATGCTAACAAGTTTGACAATCTAATAATCCCTATAAATTTTTAAATCTATGAAAATTTAGGCTTTTAGAATCAGCTTTGGTGAACAAGCCCTAATTTTGTTCATAAACAAAGGGCTTTTATAAGGGAATAAAAAGGACAAAGGATCCTATTATAAAAATAGGCAGAGGGCAACAATAGGTATATACATAAAGAAATATGAATGGCTGATCTACACATTAATGATGTTCAATATCACTTATTAGAGAAATGCAAATTAAATTAAAATGAGACACAATTTTCTACCCATCATTAACAAAAAAATTAAAATATTTGATGATATGCAGTGCTAGAGAAGGTATGAGAAATACACACTATTGATAGATACATAATTCAGTAGGAAATTTTGCAGCATTTGTAATCTAGAATCAGCAGAGAAGCTTCTAACACTTTCTGTACTAGATAAAGAAAATGTTTATGACCAAAATGCTGATGAGACTGGCTAGGGCTCCAGAATTATATATCCTTCAAAAGCTATCTCCTCTCACAAACTAGGACTTGGTAGTTGACTATTCAAGAGAGTTTTTGAGGTTGAAGTATATTTATCTATAACATAGCACCTCCAAAGTTTTAGGTGTTCTTAATGCCAAGTCAATCAATACAAAGAAACTGTGCTCTCCTATAGTCATCTACAGCCATGTCTGGCATTTCTTCCTCTCAAATTCCTCCAGGATGATCCCTCCGCCATTCCCACCACCCCGTGATGGCCCTGGCTCCATGATACTACACCACGCCATAGCCTCCACCAGTATAGCTGCTGCTAACTCCCCTCTCTACCTTAGGCTGTATCTCCCTAATTTTCCATTTGTATCAGGTTATTTCTTGCTTAAGAACCTTCAGTGGCTACCCATTACCTATTTCATCTCTTTCAAACTTCTTAAGGGACTCAGTAATGGGCCCTCCAAACACTATTTTCTATCATTTCTTTCAATAAAGTTTCCAATCTAATTAGTCATATCGCCCCTTTACCCAAAACCCATGCTCATCTCTTCCTCTATGCCTTTGATTCTACAGTTTCCCCCACCTGCAATTTCCTGCCTTCTACCTTCCCAAATGCTACTTCTCTTCCAAAGCCTAAAAATGAATTATTCAATTTTTCTGAGTATTATTTAGTATTTTCCTTGTCCATAATTTCCCCATGGCAAATAACACAAACACTTCCATGCAAGCAAATATTCATTGAATTGGTCTCTCAGTTGGACACCTGTGATGTACCAAACATTCTGCTAGACACTTGTGATACAAAGAGGGACATGATGTGACTCTTGTTAGCTGCAGAAGTGGAAGGAAGGCACTCCAGGCAGAAGGAGCAGCAGGAGCACAGACATGGAGGCATGTATGCAGTTTATGCAGGAAATAACGTCTGATGTAAATTCAGGATGGGGTGGTAAAAAGGGAATGAACATTTTCACATGGAGTCAGTGAGTGTTCCTCAAGTAACTATAACAGACATATTAGTACATGCCATTAAAGGAAAATATGGGCTGGGCAAGATGGCATGCACCTGTAGTCCCAGCTACTTGGGAGGCTGAGGCAGGAAGATCCCTTGAGCCCAGGAGTTCAAGGCCAGCCTGGGCAACATAGAGAGACCCCCCCCCATCTCTTTTTTTTAAAAAGGGGGGAAATATGCCTTAACTAAAATGTGAACACTCATAATTAGTCTCTCAAAGGTTTCTCTCTGAGTTGTCTTTCTCTAGTTTCAGTTGGGTAGGGTACTCATAGATTTCCTTCACTGATTAATGTGGCTCTAAGATTTAGTTCATAAAAAAATACTCAGAATATATTCACATGAAGTGTAAGGCTCAGGCAAAGCAGGACCCAACACAACCTGGAACTGAGAGTAAGCAGGGCAGGTGAAGAAGTTTAGCAGAGTCAGCAGTGACCAGTGCCCTAGTTAGGTGGGAAATGTGCCACCCAAGGGTAAGGTAAGAGATTTTATACTGCCATGGTGCTCTCCTGCAGAAGATCTCAAAGCTTTATGCAGGCATTGTTGACTGTATGACTTGCCAATTCCCATGTCCCTGCCCTGAATCAGGCCCCCAAAGGGCTAGTCCCACCTGTAGGCTCTGGTCCAGGACTTAGATGAGGTAGTAAGACAGATTGGTGTCACTGGTTCCTATCCATCCCAGTCTTCTGGGTGGCTGAGTGTGATTTACATATCTGATATATCTGCCCAATCAACTGCCAAAACTTGAAACTTTCAACCCTGATGACCCAAAAGCCAGGCCCTTAATGCCCCAGATAGGACAATTTATAAAGCAATAGTCATGCTTTTTTTTGCATTCTATCTGCTTTGCCTTTAAATTTAGGTTCTGTGACTTCAAAAATATCTATTCCACCTTCTTCTCTTTTAACTGGCCCTCATAATCTTTTCCTGCCTTAACTGTTAAAGATCACATTTTCAGGGTCAATGAAAGGCTCAGTAACATGCTTCAACCACGCAATTCACAGAAATGTCTGCCATGCAGCTCAACTCTTCAGCAACCCAAACAAATGCAGATTTACATTTCAGGGGAGCATAAATGACTAGAGAAAATGTTCTCTCTCCACTGAGGTTTTGGGTTGTTTTCTAAGGCCACGCATTCAAAGCAATGTGTGAATCTAGACTGTTCCCTCTCCTTTGGTTGAAGAGCTCCTCTTCAGAAGCAAACACCATAAAAAATGCTTCTCAATGGGATCAGTGAGAGCATCTGTTCCACTATGACACACAACCTCTGACATGGATACTGGAAATATTCAAACCTCAACAAGAACAGAAGTTTTCCCAATTTCCATCTCCCTTTTCCTATTCTTGTCCCTGGTAGCAATAAAAGCCACTTGGGTATTTGACTACATTTGTTTTCTTCCTGAAAGCATTTCCCCAGAGACTCGTGTGTTCCTTCCCATGGTCACTGTCCTTTCTCCTGGCTTTGGAAAGCCCATCATTTCTGGATTAATGACGAGGAAGAAGGAGCTGGAGAAACTGCAGAGTATCTGCTCACCCTGGTCTGAGCCCTCAGCAGCTGTTGTTTGACTGGTCTTGGGTAGAGTGAGGGATACGAGACTCACTCAATCCCTCCCTATTTCCGTTTTCAGTGAAACTTTCTGGGTAAGGACAGGCCTCCCAAAGAATCAAGTTAAACAGCAGGTTGGAGCACTGCCATAGTGCGGAGCATATTGATGCCCCACAGAGGAAAAAAACCAAAAAAACATAAATTCAGAAACCCATGAACCCTGGGGATAAATCTCACAGTCATCTCCCCCTCTGCTATGTTTGAATCAGTACTAGTTGCAACCTGCAAGACTTATTGTAAAGCTACCTGTAACCCAGCACCCCTGAGATTTGGGAATCATAGTCTACTCTTGGAGGAATCAAAACCTTTTAGAAGGCTGAGGTGAAACAGATGATTTCTGCCCTACAGCTCTGTGGACAGGTGAGCACCCTGCTCTGAACTTTATTACAGCATCCGTCACGCTGTTGTAATTAACGATTACATCTCTCTCTCCCACTGGATCGTGAGTTCCCCAAGGGCAGGAATCACTTCTCATTCATCTCCGTATCCACAGGGCCCAGCTCTGATTCTGCCACAAAGAAGACTCCCCACAAATGTTTGCCGGGTCATGGGTGGATGGATGGACGGATGGTGGATGGGTGGATGGGTGGATGGGTGGATGGATGGATGGGTGGATAGATGGATGGGTGGATGGGTGGATGGGCAGATGGTTGGATAGATGGATGGTTAGATGGGTGGATGGGTGGATGGGTGGATGGTTGGATAGATGGATGGGTGGATGGGTGGATGGGCAGATGGGCGGATGGGTGGATGGATGGATGAAAGGAGGAATGACAGATGGCTGAAAGAAGTGATCCTGAAGTTACCAAATCAAAAAACTGAACAAACAAATAAGAATAATAACAATGAAATAAAACCTATCTCCAAATCTTTGCTTGTAAGAGGAAATCCATGCACTACATAAAGAATAAAATCTGTATTGAAAGCCATTTTCTTGGGTATTTTCCCCCAATGCTATTCAAATAGTCTCACTCCAAATCTTTCTGCTAAATTTAATCAAATTTACTTTGATTCATTGTTCAACATGTTCCAAACATTTCCAAACAAGATTTTAGGTGATCAGGTGTTGCCAGAAAGAAAGAAACCATTTTCCCCTCCAGCATCAGAATGGCCATGTGACCCCATCACAGGAAGAGGGGGTCAGCAAAGGGAATGGGATAGGGGAGGGGAAATCTTGGTGGTCTCCGTGCCAGTGACCATTGCACCACCCCTGGCCCCACGACTCAAGGGAATTCCCACCTGGAAGGAGAGTTCCCCAAGCTCTGTCTACCCTGAGCCTCCAGGAACTTATATCATCTGCTCTTTACCCCATGGGAGAAAAATTGTAGGAAAATCCAGGCACATTTTAAAATCCCAGGTACCTTTTTATATGGAAAATTATGGGAATCCTATTTTAAACCAAGGATAACAATTTAACCAAAAGCAGAGCCAGAGGTTACTGCAGGTTACAACTACTAGTTTACTCCCTTGTGGATACTTTCTGTTCCCCATATCCCTTTTCCTCTCTTTCCTTCCCTTCTCTTCAACCCACCTACTTATTCCTTCCCCCATGGCCTATACTTTAGTCCCACCATTGGAACCTACAGTCTCCATAGACCTTATTTAACTCACTAATGGCCCTCAGGACAAAAAAAAGTTCTGACCTCTGGTCTAAACACATAACTGTTCATTGCTATTTATTTCCATGGTCACTTTTCTGAAGGGTTTCTCACATTTCACTGTGGCCCAAATATGTTCCATGAATCTCAAGAAACCCAAGAGATATGAGCCCAGATGGGCCAAAATATGAAGCACAGTTCCTCAAACCCCCCCAAAGCCTACCTTCATCACCTCCCAGCCTGTGCACAGGGACCCTCAGGTACCGTAATTTAGAGGGAAAATGTGGTTTCTATTAAGGAAAACTGTTGTCTCGTGTTTTGGAAAGTTGTTTTTCCTTCCTCCTTTCCCCAACTTCAAATTAAATCTGCACTTTTGTGAAGAAAACAAACGAAGGCCCTTTCCATGTGAGGAGAGAAGCAAATGATGGCTTCATTACCCTGCATGGGAGCTCACACTTCATCCACTGCCTCTTGAATAACGGGAAGGGAACAATGGAGACATGGGGTCTAATTGTGCTTTATTGGAAACACATCTGTGCAAATTCCAAGCTGGGAACATGCCTCTCATCTCCTCTACCAGGAAAATGGAAAAGGAACTCCCAGTGGCCTCATTTAAATTTCATGTATATCTCAGAAAACTGTGGATTTTTGGGGAAATAAAGTGTAAGAAATGGAATCTGAAGAGACAGCCTGAACTAAAAAGACACTGTTATTGTAATGATTTCTTAGCGGTACCTATCTAAGTTTCACATGAATACGGTTTCCATCACAGCATCAAAGGTGACAGCCTCTCCCACCAGCTCCTGCCTTGGGCCATTTTGTATGTTCTATACGGATTCTGATGTGTCATTAAGCAACCAATAATATCAGCAGATAGAAGAGAAGATTGGGAGTTGGGGCATAGCTTGACCTTTTCAGCAACAAACTAAAGTTCCATGTAATCGAGGAAACCTTTCCTAACTCCATGAAATCAGACTCCGACTGCATCAAAGCCAGCTCAACACCATTTAGCATTTAAGTGCTTGGCATCTGAGTGCATTATCTCTTAACTACATGAAAGGCTCACTCAGGACAGAGACCATGTTTATATTTCCAGCATAGAGCCCGTGGGACCAGCCCAAGGTCAAGGCATGCCTATTGACTGAGAGCAAAGTGTACTCCTCTGACTTTATTTAGTAAAACAAGATTGGCCGGAAATGATCAAAGCAATACATTTTACACTCAGGATAAAATTCCAGTGCCATATTAAATAAGACGTTTAATGAGAACATGCATATTGGAATACCACAGGGGAATGTGAGCACAAGAAATTACTTTTCTGAGTAGATCATACAGTCCCTTTGGGCTCTGAGATGTTTGTGTGTACTTCAGACATTTGAGAATTTATTAACATTGTTCAAAGTTGTCACATTTTTTCAATTATATTTCACCTGATTATAACTCGACCCCCAAATTTAGAACCATGCTTTGGAACAGATACATGTGGGACAGTTTTGGAATAGACCCAAGAACGCTGAGGTTACATGCCAACAAATCTGAAAAATAAGCAAACGTGCTTCAAGTCACTAGCCTTTCCTTCTAGCTCAGCCTAGTGAGACTAGTGAGAAGTTAAAAACATGGTGAGGGATTCAGATTCCAAGAGACCACAGGTGGCAGCATGGAGTGGGCACAAAAGCCCAGAAGCTGGCCAAGCTGCCTGCTTGTAGGAAACCACCTTCACCTCTCAATCACACATGGCAGAAACTAAGTGGAGAGCTACATGCAAAATGTGGGGATGGACCCTGGAAAGAGACAGGTAGGAAGCAGAGTCTGAGTTTTACAATACAAGGGCTAATACCCCTTGGAGAGATTAAAAAGAAGTCAAGTTGAGATCACAAAATTAGTAATTGCCATTGGTCACAGCAGGCCAACGTTCTGAAAACAGAATAGCAGAAAGACGGTATATTGTTTGCTAGGGCTGCCATACCAAAGCACCAAAACAGAGTGGCTTGAACAACAGAAATTTATTGTCTCACAGTTCTGGAGGCTAGAAGTCTGAGATCAAGGTGTCAGCAGGGTTGGTTCTTTCTGAGAGCTGTGATAGAATCCGTTCCATGCTTCCCTCCTAGCTACTTGTGGTTTGTTGGCAATCTTTGGCATCCCTTGTTGTATAGAATAATCATCCTGATCCTACCTTCATCCTCAAATGTTGCTCTTCCTACATGCATGTCTGTCTCTGTGTCTAGAGTCCTCCCTTTTGTAAGGACACCAGTTGTACTGGATCCCCACCTACCCTGTTGATCTCATTTTAACTTGATTATCTCTGTAAAGACCGTATCTCCAAAGAAGGTCACATTCTGAGGTACGGGGGCTTAGGACTCCAACATATCTTTGATGAGCTGGTGGGAGAAGGAGATACACAGTTCAACCCATAACTCACAGGAATTAAAAAGCAAGGATCAGTGGTCTGAAGAACAATGGTGGGACAATGGGATTTTTTCTACTCTGGTAGGAAAAACCAGAAGCAACAGTAATTGAAACCATGGTCTGGAACTGTCACAGGTTCCTTAGATGCTCTTCATGTCTTCAGTCTCGCCCTCCTTCCATCTACCTTCCACAACGCTGCCAGGTTCCTTACTGCACATAGATAGATATAGATATAGAGATAACCATGTCCACTCCTACACTCAGAACCAGCCGTGGCCACCCAGTGTTACTACTAAAGTACAGAATGGAGGGCTATTTGGTGGGTCAGCTGTCCTCGTTTTGCAGATTAGGAAACGCAAGCCCCAAGAGAATGAAAGACAAGGGCCAAGCTCTCATTTACCAAACCAGGTCTCAGGTCTCAGCCCTTCCCTTAGTATGCCTGACTCCTTTAGCTCTGAATAAGAGAAAACTCCAACCCAGATTCGTCAGATTCACTCAGCACAGTTAAGGAATCACAGGGCAGACCACCTCCTCCTTTAGTCTAGCAGTGTTCCCTAGGATGGGCTTAGGCAGTATGGAATAAATAAAGCTGCAGCAGCCAGAAACTCTCTGCCTGGCTTCAGGAAGAACTATGCCATGGTAGTTACATTTCCCTCTGGGCCAGCAGTCCCCATGGGGCTCCCCAGGCTGCACATGGTGGGCAGGAGGAAGGCACGATGCTGATGGAGTCAGCCACAGCACCACAATCCATGCACCACATCAGCCGCACATCCCCATTGGGCAAATCCTCATGAGAGAATCACCATCCTTGCGACGGGGCCAAATGGTACCCACCTTGCACCAAGGACCAAGCCCATGGCTGACCCCAATGTGCATTCCTACTTTGGCCTCCCCAGACTTCTCACCCAGCACTGCACACAGAAAGGGCAGGACTTGATAAAATGCTGGCTGGTCCTTCCTGCCTTGCACCCCTCACCTCCTATCTCCCTCACCTTCTCCCTCTGAGTTTGCCTCAGGCCTGCCATATTTCTTGAACCAAAAATCAGGACACATGATCTGGCAAGCACTATTTCTGATCAGTTAATTCATTCCCACCAAAAGTCTCACTCAGAGATTATAATCACATTTAATTACACAATTAATGGCTTGACCTCCCTAAACAGAGGACAGAAAAGCAATCAGAACCAGAAAAGAAAGCCAGGTTTCAGGGACAGATGCCACTTGCTTATATGTGCAAGGAAGTCTCCTGAACCTAAAAACAGCCTGAAGATGTAGACCATGCACCAGCAGGACAGGCGTGAAGAGAAAGCCAGGGCAGCTGCCAGTGCCTACTCTACCTTCCAAGAAACTCCAGCCCAAGGTCTGTAAATGCATTTGTTTCCAATTCACCTGCTCTGTGAAGGCGAAGGAACCACGGAAGGCAGAGAGAACTCTGTTCTGCTGACTGGGCTCCTACGCAGTCCCCATTCAGAGGCCGATAATCAGGCTAACTAAATCTTTTAATCTCAAAATTGGAAAACATGACTTCACGTGGATCTGTAAATGTTAATGACCAATAAAACCAGCTGTAGCACCACATTTGGTTCAGTTTATTAATGTGCTATTTTAGACGGGCTGAAGTAAAAAGAGATTCCATTATCCAACTTGAAAAGCCCTTCTCTGTGTGCACCCATTTGTACAATGCTTTTATTCTACCCAGATCCCCAATCTGTCCTTTCCTTTTAGGGCTTAGTAGTTGTTGGTGGTGTTTGATTTTTGTTTGGTTTGCTTGTTGGGTGGGTTTTGGGGGGGGGTGTGCACACGTGTGGCTGGTGTCCTTCTGGCAAAGAGGGATTTAAGCAAAGATGAGTGGTCCTGAGGGGCCGAGGCACTTCCAACTCAGTCATTGCTTCCCAGAGATCAGATGTTTGCCTCTGCTTCTTGCTCAAGGGTCTACATTTTCCAATCATGAAGATAAATTCTGTTCTTGACCCACTGCAAAAATGAATAACTGCCCGATGAACAGACATCCAGGGACTGCACATCTAGAACTCCTGTCCATGGTTGCCTCAGCAAGTGCTTATGAAGTACTCACTCTGTCAGGCACAGAGTACAAAGCAATTGAGTTAAGTGAGAATAATCCATTCATTCTTTCATTCAGCAACTAGCTAAAGACCTACTACACGCCAGGCACTGCTCCAGATGCTGGAAATACAGAGCAGAACAACACAGACGACGCTTTGCCCCCATGGAGCTTATTTCAAGTCAATGAGACATACCATAGACAAACACATAAATATTTAATAGAAGGTTAGGTAGTAACAGGTGCCATGAAAAACATAATAAGGCTGGGTAAGGAGGGAGAGAGTGACAGGATTGCTACTTTAGATGGGGAAAGTGAGGAAGAGGATGGATAAAATGATAGAGTAAGCTATGTTGTTACAGCAGGACAAGGTGCGAGAGGCTTGGGAGTGGGGGAGGGTTGCTAGCAAATGATAGTAGGGGCCATCGTAGTTAGGCCACTGTGGGCCACTGAAGGGTTTGGGGAGATAGGAGAGTTTAACAACGTGATTTACACTGTAAAAGAGGGAAAAGGGACAGGGATAGAAGCAGGAAGACCAACTAGGAAGATACTGCAATAATCTCTAGGGAAGAGATGTGATGGCAGCTGCTATGGTCTGAATATTTATGTCCCCCCAAAATTCGTATGTTGAAATTTTTGTCCCCAAGGAGATGGTATTAGAAGGTGTGGCCTCTGGGAGGTGATTAGGTCATGAGGGTGGAGCCCTCATGAATGGGATTAGTGCCCTTATAAAAGAGGCCCAAGGGAGCCCAGTCATCCCTTCTGCTATGTGAGGTTACTGCAACAAGTCAGCTACCCAGGAAGTGGGCCCTCATTAGATACCTTGATCTTGTACTTCCCAGCCTCCAGGACTATGAGAAATGAGTTTCTTGTTTATAAGCCACCCAGACTAAGGCACTTTGTTCCAGAAGCCCAAACAGACTAAGACAGTGGCTTAACCTAGGTTAGAAGTGGTAGAGAGGGTCGTAAATGGCTGGATTAACTGTACGTTCCCATGGTAGCACCAATGGGATGTGCCAATGGTTTGAAATGGGACAAATATAACAGAAGAAATAAAATGACCCAAGGTTTAGCAGTGATACAGTGTCTTTTAGTTTACAAGATACTTTCACATACATTATCTCATTTAGGATTCATAAAAAACATGCTTCTTATAGTGTGACAAGTAGACAAGCATCATTGACACTACCTGGGAACCTATTATCAATACAGAATCTCAGACCCAGATCCCAGGTAATCCATGTGCACGTTAAAGTTTGAGGAACACTGGTCTGAGTGGTAGGAATGATGAGGATGGAGGTGATGATGAGGAGGAGAAGGAGGAGGACTGAACAGTCTCCTAGAGGTTAAATAATTTGTTTAAGGCCACCAGTCAGGATGCAGGGATTCAGACTGCAAACCCAGGGTTCTTCTACCCCTCCATGCTTTTGAGATAGAAGTTCTTAGAAGGCTCACAGCCCACCAGGGAACCAGAACCCACACTATGTCACAATTATCATCTGAAATATTATAGTTTCATTGGAGGTCACAGTTTAGGGATCATAGGATAAGCTTCAGAGAGGAGACCAAATTCATCTTGGTTGTAAAAGTGAGTAGAATTTATCTCAGCAAAAGAACAGAGAGAGAACTGCAGAGCAGGGAGAAGTGTGTGTTTGTGTGCATGCATATATGTGTTCGTGTGTGTAGGGGCAAGGAGGGGGAAGTCACCGAGGAGAGGAGAACCACATGAACAAAGCCCAGAGCTACCCCTGACACTGACAAATCACTCTCCCCATCACATTCTGCCTACCAGACATATTGATCCTGAACTAATCAAGTAGAAAGAGTCATTGGGGAAAAAGTAATGGGCTTAAAAAAATAAATCCCCCTCACACGATTACTGCTCCAGGAAGAGTGAGCTGTGCTTGGCTGATGGCAGATTTGTCAAAGGGCAAGGTGGACATGCAGGCTGGGAAAGGGGAGGTGAGGATGCGGGAGACAAGCCCCTACCACAGAGAACGGCACGCCCGCCACTGTTTGTTTTTTAGCCTGTATTCACTGCGCCTGGCTCCAGTGTAACATCTGGGCTCGGTGCAGGCCTGATTTAATAATGTGTTGGGAGCTGGCATTTGCTGCAATCCCGCAGCAGCAGTAAATAGCGGCAGAGAAGATGTGTACCAGACCTAATTTGCCCCCTTCTTCTACTTAGAAAGGCACATTAATATTTAATAGAAGAAAAATAATTCATGTAGATTTGAAAGCAAAATCCATGAAAAGGCACATTAGAAAAACTGGGGGGAAATGGGTCTGTTTCAGGAAGGCTCGATTTTTCCCCCCTAAATGAACGAAAGCTTGTGATTTATCCATGTGGAGGCAACCTAGGCAAATTTCACCCACCTGCCTCCTTCTGTATTTTGGTTCCATGGCTATAAACATCCCCTAACTTTCCACCCAGGCCTTGCGTTTATGTCTCGTCAGTTTGTGCTGGAAATTCAGCAACAGAGCAAAGGCAGTGCCTCGTGCCCGGCCTGTCGGGCAGAGAGTTGGGGGGAGCTGAGTCATATTGTGTCATGAACATTCTTAGGACAGCTCTGGGACCTGGGTCTGGGGGCCCCATTTCTGTTAACTACCGAACAGGTGTAAGAAAGCAGGATGCTTGAGGTCCCTTAAGAAAGGACTGTATGTGGTCGTACTGGTCTGGGTGGGAAACAACATACCCCCCTCCAGGGGAGGCCCTGGGAAAGTGAGCAAAGTCTGTCTCAGGCCATTCCCGTCCTCCTTTTGGTAGCTTTCTTCCCTGGAATTCTAGGTGGCCAGCACCCTCCTACTGCGCTTTCAACCTGAACCTGACTTGGGGATGCCCCAGAGAAGGAAGATCTATGCCCAGGCCTTTGCCGTCCTCTTCACACCCATTCAAACCTACCCATTGTACGTGCCATCGCTGCAGGAGCCTGCTGTTGGCAGCCCAAACTGACAGTTGCCAACTACTCCTTCCTCTGTGTTCATCAGCTCATTGGTGTGACAGCCACACATGCATATGCATTTTATCAAGGGTTCTTCAGAGGCCACGCCTACTTTCAAAGACTGGCTTTAACGGTGTGACTTTCAGCCATGTGTCAGGGCCTTTGTGCCCCTTAAGCTGTACCACGTAGAGGGGTCTGATCCTACTTCCATGAAGCAAATCCTGAAAAATGTTGCAATGAGTCTCAACCAGGGACCCCACACTACCTCCTTTCACATCACATCAACAACCAACAGGATGGGCTCTTACTCCACTACCACATCAGCATCCTTTCTCTCTGTGCCCTAAAAATTACTTTCAAAAAGTGCCTCACACTTCCACAGCTAAGGCCACGACATATGCCACCTTGCTTTGAGGAAGATAGACAAGGCAGATTCGGAAGCAACCTGGTGGGTCCCGCTTGCCCCTTTGAGGCAGAGAGCAAATCCCTGGGGTGGAGGGCCAAACCCCAGCCCCACAGGCGCCAACCACAGAGCGGTCAGCCCTTCCCCAAGCGGGCAGGAGGAATCCCCAAGCCACACCAGCAGGTTTTCATTTGGCCCAATTTCGCCTCATTTCCTCTAAAATCATTACTGCAATGATTTAATGTTCAGGGCTGGGAAAAACACATCTCTCTCTCTCTCTCTCTCTCTCTCTCTCTCTCTCTCCTCCCTCCACGAGCTGCCCTCCCTTGAGGATGTAACTGAGACCTCAGCATGGCGGGCCAGAACTATTTAATAAATGTAAAGCAAACATTTTTTTCCACATAAATAATGTAATTTTTGTGAGGAAGTCACCTTGAACGTTTTTTTTCCTATGAATAGGCCCATTATAAGCTGCACCTGACCAAGAATCATTTTAGAATTGTTCTTTCCTGAGCTTTCTACTTAGCAAATATTTCCTGATACTAAATCACCATAAGCCACATTTTATGTCACTGTGAATTTGCTCAAAATAAGTGTTCTATCCACTTCCTTGGAGTCTACTAGGAAAGGTCCCTCAGCAAAAATTTGGCTGTTGAGGAGTTTTTGGTTTTTTTTTTAATCTAGGGAGATATTGAGGGAAATGACCTAGGGTGGTAGGGTAGAATTTAGAAAGAAAGAGAAAAATCAGAACCCCTAGGAGTTTTCACCACGAAAGCAAAGCTTATTTAGAATTTGCTTATTTTCTTAAAACCAACAGGAAAGAAAGAATTGCACTTACGGAGTGGGCTGGTCTCCAGCTAGAGACCCAGTGGAACAATTTGCAGAGAGACTAGGTCAGCTCAGCCTGTCTCTGCCACTAAAAAAAAAAAAAAAAAAAATACTCAGGAGAAAGCTACAACTTCTCCAGGGGGCAATATCAGTAGGTAACCACGGATGGAAACTGAGTATCAATTATCCCTTCCTGTGTTTTATATTTTCAGATTTAACAGACATTGTAAAGCCAGACATTGATAAAAATGACAGGAAATATTCTTAGTCAATTAAATCACCACAACGTTGGGCCTAACATCTGTTCTGTGAACCCTGCAGAAATGTGTGACATTAATATTTAATAAAAAATAGCCCTGGTTTGGACTCAACAACCATTTCACTCCATTTTCCCAGGACATTCACTTCAGATCTTATAACCTTACAAAATTTAAATACATATGTCTCTCCCTGGAGCCACCCTCCTCTTTAGCCTTCAGAGGTCTGCTCAGAGGAAGCTTTGCTTTTATTCTTACTGGACCGCACGCCTTCCAATCATACCATGCTTCCCCACAGCTTCTTCACAGTGAAGGCAGCTGTCACAGGACCGACCCTGGGCCACACGAACCTACATGGAGAGACATGGTGGGAGAGGACAGTAAGCCCCATATTCCAGAGCTCAGCGCCACCACCTGTCCCTTCTCCTTGTGCTTCCTAGCACTTCATTGTCTTCCTCTAGGAAAGGTTGGGTTCACAAGGGTGTCTCTCAAGCTGCCATTTTCTTCTATATCCAAACCAATGAGGTGGACCCCAAATGGTCCCAAGAGTACCTGGGCACTTGTCACCACTGCTCCTATTACGAATCCCCATTGCCGTGTGCCCTCACTACCTATAGTCCCTCAAGTGGGAGCTCTAAGAAAAATCCACTGGGAAGACTCTCACTGCGCTCCTTCAACATGTCATCACCTTTCCCTTCCCTTCCGCCTTACCTGGAATTTATATTGCAGGGCAACCTTGGGGCTAGCCCAGTGCCAGTCAGCGTAGACCCAGGATTTTCTGAGGAAATACTCCACTTCCCAGAGTGAGTGCAAGTACCTTTCCCTTTTCCCAGTGGGCCTGTGGGGAAGTCATTTTTCCAGAAATTAGTTTTACCCCTCCCTTTCTAGTCAACCGTATTTCCCAGAATCTAAGCCACAAATTCAAGCTTAGGAGGATGGGGTGGGAATTGCCCAGGCCATCTGTTCTCTTGAGATAACAAAAAAGCTATTTTCACACAAAGCCTACCTGAGCAGAACGAAGGAGGAGTGAGGTCCACACCTGGCTGGAGGCTGGAACAGCTGAGGAGAGAGAAATTACACTAGCTTGGGTTCAGATTTTGTTTGAAGAGTTGGCACGCCGACTTAAGTCTCTCCTCTTCCCTCTGGGGTTCTAGTGAATTGAGCCAATCTACCCAAGGATCATGAGTGAAAGGGGTGTCAAGGTATTTGTTTTAGTAATATCTCAGAAAATACTCGATCATCCCCAAAGACCAGGTTTTCTGATAAAGCTGGATGGGAGAGCACAGCTTGGACCTGGGGACAAAGTAGGACTTCCTTTTCCACCTGCCAATCTGGTCCTTAGGACTTGTCTGAAAGGAGAATCAAGTCCAGATAATCCATTCTAACACATAGCTGAACACTAAGCAGAGATGCCTACTTAATCTACAAAATGGAGATTATCTAGATTTAATAGGATTTTGCTTCCTCCCCATATACTTCAATGAAATGACAGAAAATCCATCCAAATTTTTCTAGAAAGAAAGAGAGTGAAGGACTTGTTTCATCTGATGATTACATGGAGACAGGAAGTACGTGCGCCCACCTGGACAGGCAGAAAGAGGCACCCTACCATATGGAGCAGTGACCTTGAATATGGCCCTGTGATGCCAGCCTCCCAACAGCCTATTTAAATTCCCCAATGCTTGGAAAGGAGCAAGTGAGTAGAAAAAATCCCCAAGTGTCCACCCTTATATTCCCCACTTCCGGGGAATGGAGAAGTATATTTCTTTGTGGGAAATGTGAGAAGGAAGATATGAACTCCTACTATCATGTGATTAAGATGAACCAGGCCTCAAAATTCCTGGGGTTGTGTGATGTTTGTGTAGAAGGGGAAAGGCTATCCAAGTCTTTGTGTGACATCAGACTGGGGAACAATCTCCAGAAAGAAGGAACCGATTTCTGTATAGTCTAAGAAAGTTCTGGAGCTATAATCCCCCTTACCTGGAAAAGAAAGAGGAAGAGGGTCCGGAGAGAAGCCACATCCTGGAATGGATCCCTAGGCTTCCTTCTGTGAGCCACCACTAGCAAGGAAGCACTGGCAAAGGACAGGATCATTGGAACCCTTTCTCTTCACTCACAAAGTGGTGATCACGCTTGGGAAGTACAGTGAAAACCTAAATCCAGCCATATTTAGGGGCATTCTGATAATAGAGACAGCGCCCAAGCAAACAGAATAAACTCCATCCTTTCACACTGAAATCAAATAATGAGCTCTAGGGTAGTGGGGAAAAACGTGTTCTTTTGAGATGGTGTAGTACATAGATTAAAACTGACTTTATCATACCGTACAGATACATGAACATTAGTCAAACCAATGTTAAGTAAAGAAAGGCGGTAGTTCTAGTCACTTGAATTTTGGCAAATAAATTTTCAGCATCATCCTTTAGAAGTGACTTCTTCTTGTTTGCAGCAGTAGCATGGGACTGTGTTGAAAACATTTCAAGTATCACTGGACATAAAGTCCTTTTGAAAGTCCTAATCCTTTACAGCCTCGGCCTACTCCCCGGGATACTCTGATGTTGACATTCCATCACCCTTCTGTCTTAACTCATAAAACGAGGAATATCTAGATTTAATAGGATTTTGTTCTCTCCCTTATACTTCAACACAACTGCAGAAAATCCATCCCAAATTCTCCTAGAAAGTCAAGCAGGTACATAGTTGCCAACACAAGCAAGGGCTTGTTGTCTTAATGTAGGTCTGTCACCATTTTTGCAGTGAATGTGTTTCTAAAAAGTGTCCTAAATCTTTAGCCTAAAAATCTTTTGCAATGAATGTGTTTCTAAAAAGTGTCCTAAATCTTTAGTTCCCCTGCCACAGCCTGTTCCAACTGAGAAGTTAAGGGATCCTCAGACACTCATAACGGCTAACACTATGGAGCACACGCTGTGACCAAGTCACTTGGTTACATTCTTTCGTCAATCATCCCACTGAATCCCCACAACTATCTGATGAAGAAGGTACAAGCATTATTCCCATTTTGCGGATGAAGAAATTGAAGCAAGTAAGATGCCCGCCTAAGATCACACAGCAAGCAAGAGTAGAGGTAAGAATAGAACTCAGACCCCCTCAAGACCTGCACTCAGTCTAAAGCAGTGCACCACTCTGCCTCCATAAACACCTGCAGGTGAGGCATGCTGCTGTGCCCCAGGTAATCCTCAGCTCAGCCTGAGAAGGCTTTCAAGTCTCAACACACCAGGCTTGATTGGCTCAGGAGCTTCACCCAGGATCTCAGCAGCAGCTGAAAGAAACTTGAAAGGGACTTGGGGAATTTACCCCTTTCCCAAAGAAAGGACAATTAAGAAAAAATTAGCAAAGAATCAGCTCTGTTCCTTGAAGGGAAACCATAAAAATGCCTGTTCATGGGCAATATATATAAACAAAGTGTTGTATCCCCATAATATTCTCAAATTAAAAAATAAAAAAGGTTTTACCTTACAGGTGAGGGCTGGATTGAACAGGGAAGCAGGTTTCTCCTTCAGTCATGCCAGTTAGATACGCATTTCTCAGCATTCCTTGATAGTGGGACAGAGAAAGAGCTAGTTTTCTATGTAGTCCATTGCCTACCACCGGAGTTGATGATGATAACATCTTGCATTTGTATAACATTTTGTCTTTTCAAAGCAGTTTCACATTTCATCTTTAGTCTTCCTATCAAATGTATAGCAGAAACTTTCAACCCATTTTACAGATGAAAGAATGAAAAATCAAGATGTCGATTTGATGAAGGTCACCTCTCAGAGAAGAGTACGGAAGGACATAAAAAGTTGCTGAAGAAGAAAAGCTAAAAGAATTTTCTCTTTCCTACCTTTTCCTGGTATTAGGGATAACTTTAAGTAAATGTTAAAGAGATAATTTATTGTTGATAAAAAGTTTGTCTCTGACATTCTCCACTGCCCTTCCCTTTATACCCTTGCTGGTATCCTTCTCCTCCAGGGCCCCTGGCCCTGAGCCCCTCATATAGGAATCTGCCCAGATCTGTTCAACAATCACAGGGCTCCACGATCCAAACTTCTTTCGCTCCCTTCCCATCAATCCAAATAATAAGTTCCTCAGTGACAGGGAAGCCAAGCTAGGCGTTCAGAGGAAAGTAACCTAAAAGAATTAGCTCATAGTAAAGTGTGGATGTTTATTAGCCTCCAACAGTCTCAAAAGTTGTAAAAATTTTTAGAAGATAAAATTGATTAGCCTTCATGAATCTCTATTTGTTCAACTCACTGAAATTCCCTGAAGTAAAATGAAGAAATTCAGGTAATAAGCTGATATTCTTAGGTAGAGTGGCTACCCTTATGCAGGGTAACCTTTCTGGGAGTCTAAACTAGAAACTGATTGCCGGCTATATTGAGCTTCTCATGATTTCTTCCTTTCTTCTCCCCATTTGCAGATTTAGATGTGTTAAAAACTCTAAATTACAACTCCCATGACAGTAGCATCACAGCATTGGTGGAAGATAGGATCCACAAAGCTTCCTTGTTCATGCTGACTCTAAGGTCAGAGTTTATACACCAGAGATCACTCTTCAGAACTCTCTGGGATGAAGTTATGCTAATGACACAATATAAAAATATCAAGTGTAGATTACCACAGTAATAGCTAAATGTTCCTCAAAAAATGGAGAGAGAAAAAAATACAGTATACACATTTCTATACTTCAGTAAGAATAAAATAGACTCCTAAAACATTTTCTAACCAATACCTTCAAATGTTAAATAATTCACTTTTCTAAATAGACCATCTGTATTTTTCAATCTTATACTTCCATACAATTTCCAGTTCATCCAGCCCATTATAGACTAAAGTAGCTGGCTAGGAGATTATACTAGTGAAACATAAACAGGATCATTTTTAAGGTTAATACCCTGCAAATGTATGTCTTTTTTCCTCCAAGCCTCAGGAAGCACCTCAGGATGTTAAAGGATGAAAACAAAATGCAGAAGAGCAGATTGATCCACCCAGATATACTCAGGAGAAAATTAACCAAACTAATTAACTAGGGGAATAGTAATTATAGCTTCCGTTTATTGAATGACTCCATATGCAATGTGCTGAATGTGTGTATCTCATTTAATCATCACGACAATGCATAATAGGTATTAGTATGTCCACATTGCAGCAAATAAATAGGGATCAGGCAGGATAAGTAACTTGCCAAAGGTTATATAGCTGACTCAAGATTTGAAACTAGGTTTGTCTGTTTCCAAAAGCCGAAGCTCAACTTGTGCCAACTAGAAGTCCACAAACTCTTAGTTCTGTGAACATATTGTTGTTATCGAAATCACAAGGGGGTTTCAGCCTAGGTCCAGTTACTCATTGCACAAAGAACGAATTATTGAGACAACAAAGATTGCCAAGGAAGAAAGGAAATTTTAATGAGAAAGACATCTTTTTGGGTGAATGGGAGAAACAGCCTCAAATCCAACTCCCCAACTAACGAAAAGAGTCAGGGCTTTTTAAAGAGAAGAAATTGACAAGGGCTAAGTGCATTGGGGTAAGTTGTGTTAGGGAAATTAACAAAGATCTAGTGCATGCAGCAGTTTACTGAGGGATGGTGAGTCTTGGCTCAGGAAGTCTGCCCAGGGGCCTTCAGAATCTCAACTCCCTTGTCTTGGAGAAAATGTACCATTTCTGGGAAACAACTCAAAAGGTCAAGTAGCTATTTATGGGAAAGGATTATTTAAAAAAACATATGGGGGTCATTGAAATTTGTTCATAGAGATGGTTACATTCTCAAGAGTCCAAAATAATTATCTACTAGAATTTTGAGATTTTGTTCTGTTTTACTAGGAAGATGGTAGACTGTCAGGCACACCTAATTCAAAAGAAAGAACTTTGTTCTGGAACTCACTGCAAGCCAATTCACTGGGTGGATCTTGACTTCCTGTGAATGATTTGAAAATGCTGATTAGCAATAAGCATGGTAACAAATGCACAACAAATAATTTCTCTGCCCTAATTCAAGCAATTCTTGGATTAGATATCCACTTAATGAAGTTTTAACTAACAATGCAGTACTAACCTTTTCCACCAATGAATGAGACAGCTAATAGTGTGATTAGGAAACACCTCATTGAAATGGGCACTTGAGGATTGCTCCAAGGCAGAATTTGGGCTAAGAGAAAGGTCCAATTATCTTGAACAAGCAAAGTCCTGAAGTTTTTAAAGCAATTTTCTATTGCATTCTTATGCAACCAGGCTTTCTCTACATTAGAGTCACTGAAGTCAAAATAGAGAATGAAACCAAATATAGACTTGAACTTGACATTGCATTTTTCAACTACTAAACAAAATGCACACAATTTTATTTCAACTAAATATTGTCAATCACAAATTGTATTAATTTAGTTTTTCTATATAATTTTTTAAAAATCTGGTGTTTAAGATTTTTAAGAGCTATAAGCATACCGAGTTTTTACCTAGCCTCACATATGTACTTACCTTAAAAACATATTAAACAAAGTTATCCAAGAGATTTTTTTTTCCCTTGAGAAGGGTTCCGAACATTCTCAGAATGTAACTATGTTAGTTACATTGTCTTTCAGACGTGTTCATAAGAATCAGATTCAGGAAGCAGGGGATCCAACACAGGAGAATGGTCAAGGGGATTCTCAGGACAAGTCCCCGAGAGTCACCAGCCCAGAGTGAGGGGGGGTAGGGGCCACAGAGCCCTCCAGGATTTATGTCTCCAGATAGGGAAAAATGGAACTGATATGTCACTTAATGTGTTTGAAATAAGTATTAATTCCAGAAAATTGGACAAGAAAGGAAAATACATAACTGTGGCACACTATTTGGTTATCAGTGTATAGTATTTACATGGTCAAAGTAATGTAAACATTATCTTGATTTATAATGTTGATTTATAATAAATGTGTATCTATATTAAATTAAAATGAAATAAATATTAAAATAAAATAAATAAAATTGATTTAAATTATATATAAATTTTTATTTATAACAAACATTTAATCTTGATTTAACTAAAAGCTGTGCTATAATTATATTGAGGTGCTTGTAGAAGAGGAAGTGTGTGCATGTGTCTATGCAAGTATGTGGAAAGGTACAGAGGTTCTAAGAGACATAAATCTTACACTGGTAGTAAGTCAATAGGTAATGTCTACATTTAGTAAATCAAAAATAGCACCGACAGTATCATTTATTAATATGGTAAAAAATACCAGCAATGACAATGAAAATATTTGAAAGCTGCTTCCTCTGAGAAATTTAACTTTGACAAGAGGTCTGGAGCAGGAATCTGCTGTTTTTTGTCATAAGTCTTGTAGGACTATTTGACTTTTTAAACTATGTACATGCTTTGCTTTGATTAACAAAACAAGGGAGACTGGAGCATACTTTAAAATCTTAAGAGTAGCTATTCTGAGGTAGAGGAACGATTTTTTTCCTATCATTATTCTGTATTTTTCAGGTATGCATTATTTTTTTAATTAGAAAATAATATATGTTAATATTAAAAATATTTTGAAATAGATAAAGAGATAACATGAGCATACTCATCTCATGCACACACATATATACACAATTATGTATGCACATATACATATACGAACATATACACACATAAGTTTATTTGTCATACACAAATACTCTAGATGTTTTCTCTATCATGTCGCTGAATGTTCATGAAAACAGATTTAAAACTTGGGAATATTTGGCCAAAGAACTCTATTTTCTTTGCACGCTTTCTCCTGGCATTTCAAGATGTATGCAAGGGGAAGCATATTAGAAGCAGGTACCCCTCCTGGGGGAGATGCCTTGGCCCTCACTCTGGCTGAACTCACAGTTGGACTAACAGTGGCCAGTTGCGAATTCTCTCTTCTCCCTCTCTTACCTCACTGAGACGTGTACTTCAAGGACTCCTTGGTACACTTTACAGCCTAAACCAGTGTGTTCAGGAAGGAAGAAGTGGAAATCAAAACCTTTGAAATGAGCCCCTTAAGACTCAAATTCAAAATACCATAAATGAGATAGACAGATAGATGAATAGATGATAGAAATATTAATGGATAGGTAGGGACAAATATGGATAGAGATATAGGTAGGTCCTCTCTTGCCCAAGAAGTGATCCCAAATGTGTTTTCCACTGCTCTGGGAGAACACAGAAGGCTCATGGTTTGGCCTCTCCTTCCCAAGTATGCCTCTGCCTATTCATGGGAGATGACTGGTCATTTTACTGAGATGAGTGCCCCAGAGGTGGGTGGGGTTGTGAATGGTTTTGGGGTTGGTGTCAACAAGTACTGTTTCCCAAACCAGTCATCCATACTCCCTGGGCCTGGGGCAGCATAGGCACTATGAGCAGAGTGCCAAACTCATCACCCACCATGGAGTGGGCTGTTTGGGTTGGCATCTGTAATATAACCCAGAACTGGTTTCTTCCAGCATCATCCAGAATTATCCAGGATAGCACACACAGGAATTACAGAGAGGTTTGCTGGCTCCACGAAACCACTGAAAGCTCAGTGATAAGGCACTCTAGTATGTAGTTCAGAGCACACACTCTGGTTGTCTTTGTGTGAATCCAGCACTTCCCTTTATTAGTTGAACAATCTTCATCATAGTAGATTATTTCTCCATTTGTAGAACTTGCTTAATGGAATTGTTTGAGGATTGAATGAGCTCATGTACCTGAAGTACATAAATAGAACCTGACACATGAGAAATAATCAACAGGTATTTGTTATTATTTTATATTATCTTTTGTATAAATCTATGTAGTTGTCAGAGCTGTTATATTGTATGATAAGCCCTGTATGAAAGGCCTCAGATGTAGGCAATGAAGGTACCATTACCATCTCCACTTTACAGATCAGGAGATGGAGGCTCAGACAAGTGAGTTGCTTGGCTTTGCACACAGTAGAGCCAGGGCTTGACTCCAGAGCTTCCAAATCCACTACCACCCTTTTCCTGAGGCTGACGAAGCACCTGTACTCCAACTTAATATTTTGTGATATTGGTACCAAAATCTTCTACTGGTCCACAGTGAAATTAAAATCACCAAGGATCTTTCCATTGAGTAGGGCCCGGTCCCCTGACGAGCCTGAGTATTGGGATTACAGCCCAAAGGCAGGTGAGCTGGAGTTGGGTCCAGCTCTGTCACTGTAGCCTTGGGCAAGTGACTTACCCTCTCCGGGCCTGGGGCTCCTAATCTGTAAAGTGAGGGGGTTAGACTCAAAGTCCCTAGATGATAGTTAACAGCTTTATGGGCTCTGAAATTTACAATTCTTTAGCCTCTTTTTCCTCCTTTAAACACCTTGGCCTTCAAAGAACAGAGATGCCCAGAAAAGATATATCACCAAACCTAGACAGCTGTTGTACTCTTTTACAGGCAACAGAGTAGGGAGTAGTGAGGTAGGAACCAAATGGGACCAATGGTTATCCCTGGAAAGCACTGTGGATTGTGAGTTCAGAAAGCCAAAACCCCAACAGCAAGATAGCATCTATGCCTAAACCCAAAGAGCTTTCCCATTCAGTATCAGAGGATCTGAGAGGGACTTAGGAAGCAATCCAATCCTCTCCTTTTACAGGCCAGAGAACTAAGACAATGGGAATTTCAATGCCTCACCCAAGATGACACAGTTAATTAACAACAGAGATGCAACTTGCACCCAGGGCTCCAGGTGCCTCTTCCACGTTCCGTTCAGCGTGTTGTGCCTTATCCTCCAGGTTTAGAAAATCTGCATCAATGGTTCAGATGTCCCCTTGCCAGGAGACAAGCCGTATTGGGATCAAAGCACATCTGTGAAGCTAATGACAGTCTAATTCACTATTGGCAGAAAAGGAGGAGATTTGGGGAGAAAATTGCAACAGACTGTTACAGGCCGTTCTGCAGCACATTGTTGAAAACAGAAAACACCTCTTAGATCACAAAGCATCATTGAGACGGGGAGCCAACATTCCCTGCTCATTTCACATTCAGTTCTTTCCGATGGTTGGTGGGTCCCCCAAACCAGCATGCTCCAAACACACATCTGCTTCCATGCTGGAGAAACGAGAACCCGGGCTCTACTGAACTCATAATAAATTTATTTTTTCAAAAACAGAGTTAAGAGCTTAACTGGATAAACTACAAAATCAAGTGAGTATGATGCAATCAGTCCCTTTGTGTTTCAAAAAACAGCCACGGTCCCTGACATCTAGATAGTTATCTTTCCAGACTTCTCCCAGCCTTGCCAGCTGTCATTTGAGTTTAAATTCACTTCCTGCAAAGGAAGATCAAGGCACTATTCCTCTTTTCATTGACTGAATAAGTCTTTACTGAGCACTTTCTAGGTGTCAGGGGCTGTGCTAACCTACTGACCTACTGACTGAATAAATAGAATTCAGATGTGTTGTCCAGCAGCCCCAAGGTGTAAACCGATGGTCCCTCTCCCCTTTCTTTCTTTAAAACACAGTCATCTGAATTGGATATATATACACACACATACATATACAATATATATGTATCAAAGAAAATCTCAATTTCAGGTACTATTTTTCCTTATTTAACTTTTGTTATGAAAATTTCAAACACAAAAGTAGATGGAACATTATAACAAAAGCCCATGTACCTATCACCCAGATTCAACCATTATTGACACTATTCCCTTGTTGTCCCTGCTCTTTCCCCCTTACTTTATTATTTTTTAAAAAATTAAGTATTTCTTAATGATGCCCTAATCTAGGGTAACCATACTGTCCATTTGCCTGGGATAGTCACAGGTTATACTTCTTTGTATCAACTTATATCTATTAATTAATTTTAGAGCCCCTTGCATCTTTTAAAAGGAACCGGCTGGATGATAAATTCTGTGGTCACCTATAGGCAATATTACTAGTCTGAGGCACTTAAGAAACTGGTTGTATCTTCCATTGTTTGTTATTACTCAGTACTATCTCACCCTTCTAGGTTCCTGCCTGTACTCTAAGAGCCGAGAATTCACACTTATTTGTGAACCGCAATTCACTGATTCCCTTGCTAAATTCCACCAGTGAAAGAAATTGACATAAGATTTTAAGGGCAGAAGAGAAAGAAAAGCGTATTTTCCAGCTGCAGCAGACACACAGGCATTGGAACCTAGCAGGCAGCAGATGTAGACTTTCACCCATGGCCTTCAGGGCTGCGGGCAGCCAAGACCAGAGCAGGCAGCTCCCAGCAATCCCTGAACATCTGAATTTCTTGAACGTCTCCTTACCTTTGTTCCAATAGGCCTCCAATTTCCCTCATGATACCCCTTTCATCTTAAAATACTCAGAGTGGCTTCCATTTTTCCGACTAAATAGAGACTAAAACAGTTACCGAGTGAATCCACACTTTTCAGGTTTGCTGGCCTATGAGTATTGCCTCCCTGTTCTCAGCCCCATCCACAACTCCAGCCCCAACTCCTGCCACTCCAGCCACACCAACTGCTGATAGCTTGCCAGAACACCAACCTATCCTCATTTCCATGTCTTTTCTCATTCTGGCCTATAATTCCTTCTTCCTCTTACTTCCCCTTGGCTACTAACTTCTACTACTTGAACAAAAAGCTAGGTACTTCCTTCTCAAGGAAGTTTCCTCTGACCTTTCACCAAGCTGGTTGTGTGTCCCTCCTCTGTGCTCCTGCAGCAATCCAATATCTCCATCACTGGATTCATCACCGTGTATTTAGGTTTTCAAATGTAGGCTTACATATGCTTATAAATGTATGCTTTAAATGTGTATGTTCTCCTTGGGTGCAAAAACCTTGTTCTCTATCCCCAGGGCCTAACATAGAGTTTGGCACATGGTAGAAACTCACAAAATATTTGGTAAACACATAAGTGAATGCACAATTCCTTGCCACTTTAGCAGCTTAAAGATAAAGAGTTTTGCATCTAAAGGGAGGGGATGAGGACACCTCAGCATTGGACTCTATATTCAGATCTCCACCTACACTGCCCCATATACAGTACCTACTACCCCCATGTGGCTGTTTAAATTTCAATTTTAATTAATTAAATAAAATTAAAAATTCAGTTTCTCAATTACACTGGCCACATTTCAAGTGCTCAATAGCCACAGATGGATAATGACTACCATATTGGAAAGCACAAATATAGGACATTTCCATCACTACAGAAAGTTCTATTGAACTATGCTGGTCTCTAGAACTAGTAGAACAGAAGAACCACTTTCAGAGGCAGAGCTAGTAATTCTTCTCATCTGGATACATGTGGACACCATGCATTTTTACAGGTTGACTCAGAGACAAAATGACCAGCCAGAATGCTCAGAGACAAACACACCCTAAGGAAGTGGGCTCTAACAAGATGAGAATCTCAATGCTAGCTAACATTTATTGGGCATTTATGGTGTAGAAGCCACTGTAATAAGTACTTTACACATTTAAGAATAGCTTTACGAGTAAATACAGATCCACTATCCCTTATCTACAACTCTGAAATCCAAAAAGCCCTGAAAACCATCCAGTTTTTTATAAATTTGCCACAAACTCACTTGGCAGTAACATCTGACCTGAATTTGAATTGCTGTGAGCCTAGTCATAATTTTTATTTAGTTGTAAATAGTCATCCATTTTGCTACAGAAATATTAATAGATGTGAACAAAAGTTCTCTGAAAAGAAATTTGAAGGAAAGAAACTAGCCCAGTGAGCAGTCTGCAACTGAGGGAGACACAGCCTTAGGTGTAAACCCAAGGTGTGTTCAAAAGAGGGTTCCGGTTTTATTGCAAAACTTCCTGCACAGGTTCCCAATCATGCAAATAAACGATTGAAATCCATTTAGTTCTGATTGATCAGTCAGTGCAGCTGAGCCCTAATTGGCTGGGGCAGGTGAGCTTTGATTGGTTGGTTTCCAACTCCAAAACAAGAAATCTTTGTCAGATGTTTCAAACTGCTGGTGTGAGAGTGGAGAGTGGCGAGGGGGGTGGTTCTGCCATGGTTTATCTTGGCAGCAACGAGCCAACAACAGGAACTGGTTTGGCTTGATTGTAGAAAGGGAGGTCCTGTAATACTTTGACAACATCTTTTTGAGAACACAGAGTACATGAGGGCTCCCTTACCCAGCCATGGCCACCTGGTTCTGTTTTAACTTTGAGCACTTCAGCCACTGGGAGTCTATTTTGTCTTGGGCAAGGGGCGTACTTTAACATAGGTTACAGGATACCACCCAGACCTTGCCCTTGCTGGTGGTATAATGTAAAATAGGGCATATGTACTATTTTACTTTTCTAAAATCTTAAAGAATCTCAATTCTAAAATACATCTATCCCTAAGTGTTTCAGATAAGCAATTTTGGACCTGTATTTTTATTTTCCTATTTTACAAATGAGAATACAAAGCTTGGAGAAGTTAAGACAATTGCCCCAAATCATAGAGACTAAATGGGAAGCAGAAATTCTAACCCAGTCTATGACCAAAGCCCAACACCTCACGGCTGGTTAACACTGCCTCCCTCAGCTGTTGTTGAACTATACAACAAATTCATACCGTTTGCCTCTGCTACAAATGTATAGCAGAGACCAAGCCACAAAATGCGCAATTAGGATAAAAATCTTTATGTTCCAGAGAGTTCCTCAGAACCCTAACCAGGCCCTTTAGCCACAGTCGAAACTGACCATATTAGAATCACCATTGTGCTTAATACACGTGGAGGCAATGTATATTTAGTATCAGTAATATTTCAAAGGAAACTGAATCCTGATGTCAAGTTCTCCGATAAATTACAGTAATTAACATTTTGAGGACATAGCTATTTAATTTAAAATACCTCAGGGCAGGGGGTACTCAACAAGAGAGAAAGGAAAAATTCACCATCTCAAGAAGCACAGCTTTCTTAATCACAGCTGAGAGCAAAGGCTCCCTTGTGCTAAAAGGGGCCAACACAGTTTCCTTTTTTATAATCCTGCTGAGAAAGAGAATGCTAGGAAAACCCTTGGGAAGCCCATGGAGACCTGGCTGTCGGCTTGCAGAGGGCAGCCTCTGGGGGCATATCAAACCACTGGCATGGAACCAGCAGCCACACCAGTGACATGGCTCATAGGCAGATCAACGAAAGACACATCCAGGCATCCTCAGGCTTTGTTAAGAAATCACTACAGACCTGGGGAAGAACACCAGTTACTTTAGCAATAGTTCACAGCATGGATAACTCTCTATCTGGAATTGTTTAATTAGTTAATGAGGTTGGGGAGCAGTACTTCTTAGGGATAATTAGTTAAGGTTTCACACATGAGACTGCAGTAAATTCTCATTTGTAGAAGTCAGCAGATATCCTTTCTCTTTGATGGCCGATCAGAAGCTCTTACAGCATGCTTATGATGTGCTGTCTGCAACACTCACTTCAGCAAAGTTTGTTTCCAAATTCTCAGCCAATTAGACTCTGAGACAAAACAGGGAGCAAAAGTCATTACAAGAGGGTTTCATGTGTGAAACTGGGTAGGGGCTGTTCAGGCCTGACCTATCTGGAGCTTAAACTCCTTTCCCACTGCTTAAATGTTGGGCTTCTGGTAACGAGTGTGTAGTAGCCTGGTGCTCCGATACCTACCGCTGTAAAGTCATTAGAGAAAATTGTTAATCCACACTTGTTTTAAAACAAAGGAAATATGCTCTTTGGCCTGGACAAGAAGAAAGGCTGCCTGATTCCCATTCAACCAGGTTGGTGCCATAAGTCCAGGTAAGTATTCAAGAGCAATTGCCACCACCTCCTACCAGCTAGACTGTCCTTTACCCCCAAAAGCATGGTGAAAACTCACAAATCACTCATATACATGCCCTTGGGTCCTTTGTGGAGGGAAATGACTTCAAAATATTAGATCAGTTGATACTTCAGAAAGTCATTTGTTCCAGATGAATGCAAACTCTCTACCCTACACACAAAGTTCAGACACGGGCATGAAGATAGTCACCATGAGTCCTTCCAGGGAAAGAAGCTGCATCTCTTGCCTTTAAGGACTACCCTCTTATGGTCAACAGAACTCAGTTCTGCATAATTCTGTGGGAGGGTTCTGTCTCAGAGAGTTGCCACTGTTGGCAATTCTGCCAGGGGTCAGCTGAAGTGAGAGCCCCAGGACAGAAACCCAAAGTCATCCTGATGAACTCATGCCTGACCGGGGATGTTTTATTCCAGGCGAGGCAGAAATAACAAAATCACAAAAACTAAAGGACGTATACTTCAAGCCAATAGTCAGCCTCTCTTTTGTATACAGAGTTTTTGAGCTTCCTGTTCCACACTGCTAAGATCAGAAAGGGGAAGTTAGAAGATGCTGGGGCTTCGAGGTCCAGACCATGTGGCCTGAAGTGCTTATGTGTCCCCTTTTCCTATCCACCACCCTTCCCAGTAACACCAGAGGCCCAGACTCGTAGGGTCCTCTGAGCAAAAACCAAAGGTTTAGAAACGTAAAGACCCATGGTGCTTGCTAGTATGGTTTTCAAATGGAGTGTGGGGAATGTACTGGTGTAGGAGTTAGACTCCACTGAGGGGTCATGGCAAGTCTTTTGAGGTGTCTGGGTCTCAGGTTCTCCATCACACACAGAGCATGCATGATTAAGAACACAAGCTTTGGAGCCAATTTCTTGGGCTCAAATCTTGACTTTATTAATTACTTTGTGACTTTGGACTTAAAACAGTGCCTGGCTCATCGTTACTGCTACATACATGTTGCTGTTATTGTTCCAGGTGAAATGAGAATGGAAACACTGGCTCTTCCTATACTTCAGAGAAGTAATAAAGGCCAAAAAATATGAGACTTTTGAAAAACATGTTTAAAAAGAATAAGAAAATTACTACATAAGCAAATTTTCTATTTTTAATAACACATTCTAATAATATGGTATTTCATTAATTCTAAGACTCTTTCACATTTTAACATCACTGAAGTTGGATGCATCTTACAAATGATGGGGTGTCATAATTAATTGGTGCTTTTTTTATTTCTAATGATATATAAAATAATGTCATAATTATATCTTAAATTCAGTGAAACACGATAGTACATTTTCAATAAATGGGAATCGGTTGGTTGTTTCTGGGTTCAGACATCCAATTCTGCTCACAATAATGATCTTATTTCTTCCTTGGATGCCTTCTTTTTTATTTCAAGCTAATTTGGCCTGGGACTACTGGACTGTGAAGCAGAAGGGCTGGAATCCAATCCCAATCAAAAAAACCACAGGCGTGGGCGAGTCGGGGTGTATGATAAAATGACAACAACAACAACAACAACAAAGCTCATCTAGGAAAAATCACATGAAAGAAAGCCAGGAAGAAGAATAGTTCCAAATAAACGTATGTATGCATTAGGTGATAAAAATGGCATTTCAAGTCTATGGGTAAAGAGTGAACCTACTGATCAATAAATTGGCCTAAAACAAAAAGGCAGCTACTTAAAGGGGGTGGGAGGGGGACCAGAGTTGAAGACCTACCTTACTCCTTACAGCAAAATCAATTCCACATGTACCAAATATTTAAGTGTGAATATAAACCCATAAATTATTTTAACAATCAATACTTCTTATGCACCTACTATGGACAAAGGACTATAGCGGACAAAATAAAGTCCCTCTATGACCTTTACATTCTAGTGGGTCAGGAATGATATGTGCTATGAGAATAAAGACAGGCAGAGGAGATACAGAATGACAGGAATTTGCTATTTTTTACAAGCGCTTTCTACGGTACAGAAATACACTAAAGAAAACATTTTTCCAAAGAATCTTGGAGTACAATAGACATTCCTCAGTATGACAAAAATGCTTAGACACCATAAAGAAAAGCACTAATAAGTTTAACCTCATTTATGTTTTTAAATTTCTGAATGGGAAAAATAAATCAATAGACAAATGACAATGGGGGCAGGGATAGATGAACTTATGACAAAGGGCTAATTTCATTATAAGTACATGGTAGTATTACAATTACCAACATCCAGTTTCAAAAAGGAGAATCAAGATTCCGACTCTGCCACCGACTAGCTTTGTGACCGTGGGTAAGTCGCAACCTCTATGAGGCTAGGGCTCCACTTCTGTTAGTAAAGCTGGGCTATCATCCACAGGGTCTTTCCAACTCCAACACCGTGTGACTGTCTGCAAAACTCCAGGTTTGAAAAAGGGAAAATTGTGCATGTAAATGAAATGGAATTTCATAGAGGATACAACATAAAGCAGATTAAAACATTGTTTTGCTTGAATTCCTAAAGAATTATAGGGAAAAGTACAAAAAGGAGACTTCTTGTTTGTAACTTAAAATTTTTAAAGAACGACTTCTTTTCCTTTGGGTAAATACTTTTATAGGCAAAAAGTACCATAGAATCACATGATTAGCATGTTCACAAGCTCACAAGAGGTAAGGTATACCTCCTTTTAGGGAGAGAAATAAAGGGTCATTCAGGGGCTACCATTTCTAGAGTAAAAGTCAAATTCCAGTAAATCTGGAAGGGGGGCAGCACGTCCACTGAGTGAACCCAACATCTACAAAAACCACAGAGGAAGTGGGAGTGGAGGGCGGTTTTCCACCAGAGCAGTGGGGGAGTGAGGTCCTGGTCGGTTTGCTGTGCACAGTGCTCCCCATCGCCTTCCTGCTGGGCCTGATTCATGACCTAAGTAACTCTGGGGGCCTGAGCAAGGAAGTGGATTGGCCCCAGCTGGCTCCTAATCGTTCCCTAATCACTGATGTTCTACTTAACCCAGAGTATGTCATTTTTTTTTTTTAATTCCCAGGCTCCTCTGCAGACCCCAGACTGTAGGAAAATCTCTTTCCTCCAACTGTTCGACATCCTCTCTAACCCATGACATCATTTCCACAACCCTCTGTGGCTCCCTGAAGCTGCCCCTGTAATCTGGTAGCCCCACCATTCCAGAACAGTGGCACATCAATAAAACACAACAGTTCTGTTATTTGAGTTTCATTAAGCTTTTGAGGAAATCTTTTGCCATGGACAGTTAGTAAAGGAAACAGAACAAAGAAATAAAATACCAGCTCATTAGACCTGAAGCAGAGCATAGAGCTAAACCCTATTCACTTGGAAAGGGTTGGCCAGGGGTCTTGGGACTCTACGGGCTCTATGAAAAGGAGTGTTTCTCTTCAGATGTTGAGCAGGAAAATTTGCCAGTGGCATTTAGATGAAGGGCAAGTGGTCTAACCCAAGCCGTAGGATATGGGAGTTAGGATAGAACAAAATTGTTCTAGGGGTTTGAGCCCCTTACCTGAAAACAATCCAAACCCCAGGGGACTACCTTGCCCACCTGAGGCTGCCTTACAATCTAGGACTCTCATCCAGCTTGCCTTCCCCCTTCTTTAAGAAATTATTCCTTAAAAGGAGATACACCTTAGGGAAATAATTTTTAAACAGATATTTTATTAAGGGTCTATTCCTCACTGGGTAGCACGTGCAATGCTTTGGTGAACATTGCCCTATTTCACAGGGATCCAGTCAGGGGCAGAAGCAGAGGATTTGCTGAGACCTTACAAGAGCCTGCAGAGAAATCTTCAAGAGGAGGTACCAGTTTTACAAGTTGGGGGTTGAAGCGAGAGGGGTCACCCTGCTCTGGACTTCTTTAATGGGGGATCTTGTTAAAATGCAGGCTCTGATTCTGCAGATCTGTCATGGGGTTCGACATTCTGCGTTTCTAACAAGATCGGGGACTACTCTTTGAGCAGCAAGGCTCTGGCTCCCAGAGGAAGAGATACCACGTCCAGTGGGTCACCCCAACCTTGGTTCTGGTGGGAGGGGTAGAGAGCCTTAGGGGCTGGGGAAAAGTGTAGCTGCTGGAGATAGCTGGTACTGTCAGAGGATCCTCAGAGTAAAAACATCCAGCCCTCTACTTTTCCCCAATTCAATCTCGTAAAGATATTTTTCTTTTTTAATAATCCCAGTGGTTAACAACTAGCTTGTTAGTTAAAGGCCTGAGGGACACAGAGGGAGGCTCATGCTCTGTTATTCAGTTCATTAACTGGAGTAACAACCAATTGCAAGGTGATTATTGCTATTATAAGCTCTGATCAATTTTTTTAAACATGTTTCCAGGTTTTGAACCTAAAGCAGGAATATTAGAGCTCAGAGAGCAGCTGTGTTGAGAATTAGTCATATCCCCAGATTAATATCTGATCTCTCCATCAAAGGGAATACAGGACACATTTAGTTAGGGTTCTAATTGTACCTCCAATAAACCTCCACCACAGTGAAATATGAGCACCCATAATTTTTAGTTTCAACTTCCTATACATAATCCATCTGACTGGATGGTCTCGAGCAGAGGCAGTTAAAGCAATTTGTTTCACTCATATAAAGGAATAAATCAGTGCTTAATTATGTGAGGTTTATTATTAACAGTGCTGGCAATCTGACCATATGCCATGACTTCATCTTTTTACATCAAGAAAAAATATGGGAATATACTGATTGCTTTTATGATGCCTTTCCCCACTCCAGAGTGGTGCTTGGGGAGGAAAGTGGCACACAATGTGACCCAATGAGGAGCAGAAGGGTCCAGGCGTTCGCTGCTCTCAGCACCCATTTTGGTCCTAGGATGCACGCATAATGGTCAATGAACAGTTCCTATTGAGCAGGGCAGCAGCAAAACTTGGCACCATCCTAAGTACCACTTCCCATCATGAGAACAAGCCCATCAAATCTTTGTCTCCACAATCTCAATGTCTTTCCTAAACCAGCATTAAATCACCAACATGCAACAGAAGAGAGGACACAGATTTGGTGTCAGAAATGTGAGTTCAAATCCTGCTCACTTACTACCTGTGTGACTTGTGTAAGTGATCTAACCCCTCTGACTTCTTTCCCTAGCTGAAAAATTGGGATATTGATGCCTCCTATGCAGGTTCATACAAGGATTAGACATAATAGATGGATAACGCCTGGCCCATATTAAGTGCATAGGAAAAGGCGACTATGACTATGGATGTTCCTGTGCTGGGGATAAATTGGAGAACTAAAATTGAGCATATCCACATCCTATGGTCCTTGATGAACTGGTGACCCCAGTAATAATATTTCTTTTTTTATTTTATTTTTTTTTTTATTTTTTTTATTTTTTTTAATTTCAGAATATTATGGGGGTACAACACTTTGGCTATATATATTGCCCATGCACTGCCCGTGTCAGAGCCACAATCGTGGTCATCTCCCAAACTGTGCTCCCCACATCCATTCAGTGAGAGTTTTTCCCATCCCCTCCACCCCCCTCCTGCCTGCCCACCCCCTGATGAATATTTTTGCCCTGTGTGATGTAAGTGTTGATCAGTTAGTACCAATTTGATGGTGAGTACCAGTGGTGCTTGTTTTTCCATTCTTGTGACACTTCGCTTCGAAGAATGGGTTCTAGCTCCAACCAGGATAATACCAGATGTGTTAATTCACTATTGTTTTTTATTGCTGAGTAATACTCCATGGTATGCATATACCACATTTTATTAATCCACTCGTGTATTGATGGGCACCTTGGTTGTTTCCACATCTTTGCAATTGTAAATTGTGCTGCTATAAACATTCGCGAGCAAATGTCTTTATTATAAAATGTCTTTTTTTCCTTTGGGAAAATACCCAGTAGTGGAATTGCTGGGTCAAATGGTAATTCTACTTTTAATTCTTTGAGGTATCTCTATATTACTTTCCATAGAGGTTGTACTAATTTGCAGTCCCACCAGCAGTGTATGAGTGTTCCTATCTGTCCGCATCCCCGCCAACATTTGTTGTTTGCAGATTTTTTGATATGAGCCAATCTCACTGGAGTTAAGTGATATCTCATTGTGGTTTTGATTTGCATTTCCCTGATGATTAGAGAAGTTGAGCAATTTTTTGTATGTTTGCTGGCCATTATTCTCTCTTCTTTTGAAAAGTTTCTGTTCATGTCCTTTGCCCATTTTTTAATAGGGTTGTTTGATTTTTTCTTGTTGATTTTCCTAAGTTCTGTGTAGATTCTGGTTATCAGCCCTTTATCAGAGGTGTAGCATGCAAATATTTTCTCCCATTCTGTAGGTTGTCTGTTCACTCTAGTGATAGTTTCCTTGGCTGTGCAGAAGCTTTTCAATTTGATCAGGTCCCCTGTATTTATTTTTGTTGCTGCTGTGATTGCTTTGGGGGGTCTTCTTCATAAATTCTTTGCCTAGGCCAATGTCCATAAGAGTTTTTCCAACGTTTTCTTTGAGAATTCTTATGGTTTCATGTCTTAGGTTTAGATCTGTTATCCATTGTGAGTTGATTTTTGTGAGAGGTGAGAGGTGTGGGTCCAGTTTCAGTCTTCTACATATGGCCATCCAGTTTTCCCAGCACCATTTGTTGAATAGGGAATCTTTGCCCCAGTGTACATTTTTCTGGAATTTGTCAAAGATCAGGTGACTGTATGAGGTTGGTTTTATATTTGGGTTCTCAGTCCTGTTCCATTGGTCTACGTCTCTGTTTTTGTGTCAATACCATGCTGTTTTGGTTACTATAGCCTTGTAGTATAGTTTGAAGTCTGGTAGACAGATGCCTCCCAATTTGTTCTTTTTGCTTAAGATTGCTTTGGCTAGATGGGGTCTTCTCTGGTTCCACACGAAGCGTAGAATTATTTTTTCTAGATCAGCAAAAAATGATCTTGGTATTTTTGTAGGGACTGCATTGATTCTGTAAATCAATTTAGGTAGCAAAGCCATTTTGACTATGTTGACTCTGCCTATCCAAGAGCATGGTAGGGTTTTCCATCTATTTACATCCTCTGCAATTTCTTTTCTCAGTGTTTTGTCATTCTCTCTATATAGGTCTTTGACCTCCTTAGTTAGATATGTTCCTAAATATTTAATTTTCTTTGGTGCTATTGTGAAAGTTATTGCATCTTTAATTTGTTTCTCGGCTTGATTGTTATTAGCATTTGTGTGTATTAATTTTGTATCCTGAGACTTTGCTGAATTCATTTATCAATTCCAGTAATCTCTTGGTTGAATCTTTGGGGTTTTCTATCTATAATATATCGTCTGTGAATAGTGAAAGTTTGACCTCTTCTGCCCCCATCTGGACGCCCCTGATTCCTCTCTCTTGTCTGATTGCTCTGGCAAGGACTTCCAGCACTATGCTGAAAAGAAGTGGAGATAGTGGGCAACCTTGTCTGGTGCCAGTTTTAAGGGGGAATGCTTTCAATTTTTCCCCATTCAGTATGATATTGGCTGTGGGTTTATCGTATATGGTTTTAATAGTTTCGAGGTATGAGCCATCTATGCCTATATTGTTAAGAGTTCTTATCATAAAAGGATGCTGGATTTTGTCAAAAGCCTTTTCTGCATCTATTGAAAGGATCATATAATCTTTGTTCTTGCTTTTATTTATATGATGAATTACATTTATAGATTTGCGTATGTTGAACCATCCCTGCATCTCGGGAATAAAGCCCACCTGATTGTAATGAATAATTTTTTTGATGTACATTTGAATTCGGTTTGCAAGGATTTTATTGAGAATTTTTGCATCTATATTCATAAGGGATATTGGTCTGTAGTTTTCTTTTTTTGTTGTGTCCTTTCCTGGCTTTGGTATCAAGGTGATATTGGCTTCATAGAATGAGTTTGGGAGGATTCCATCCTTCTGGATATTTTCAAATAATTTCTGCAGTATAGGCACCAGTTCTTCTTTGTAGGCTTGGTAGAATTCAGGTGTGAACCCATCTGGTCCAGGACTTTTTTTTGTGGGAAGATTTTTTATTACTGCTTTGATTTCGGTGCTTGATATTGGTCTGTTTAGAAATTCTGTTTCTTGCTGGTTGAGCCTAGGGAGGTAGTATGTTTCTAAGAATTTGTCCATTTCCTCTACGTTTTCGTGTTTGTGGGCATAGAGATTTTTGTAGTATTCGAAGATGATATTTTGTATTTCCACGATATCAGTTGTGACCTCTCCTTTTTCATTTCTAATTGAGCTTATTAGAGTACTCTCCTTTCTACTTCTGGTCAACCTGGCAAGTGGCCTGTCTATTTTGTTTATCTTTTCAAAGAACCAACTTTTTGTTTTATTAATCTTCTGTATTGTTCTTTTGTTCTCAATTTCATTTAATTCTGCTTGGATCTTGGTTATTTCTTTTCTTCTGCTGGCTTTAGGATTGGTTTGCTCTTCCTTTTCCATTTCCTTAAGATGATTCATTAGTTTACTGATTTGTGACCTTTCTGTCTTGGATGTGGGCATTTAAGGTGATAAGTTTTCCTCTCAGGACAGCTTTTGCTGAATCCCACAGATTTTGATAACTTGTGTCCCCATTATTGTTTAGTTCGAAGAATCTTTTGATTTCCATTTGAATCTCCTCCTTGACCCAATAGATATTCAGCAACAGATTGTTTAGTTTCCAAGTTTTTGGATGAAGATGTGAGTTTCTGTTGGAATTGATTTCTAATTTTATTCTGCTGTGGTCTGAAAAGATACATGGTATGATTTCTATTTTTTTGAATTTGTTTAGATCTGTTTTGTGGCCTAGGATGTGGTCAATTTTAGAGAAAGTTCCATGAGCTGATGAGAAGAATGTATATTCAGTGTTATTTGGGTGGAGTGTTCTGTAGATATCTGTTAGGCCCAAATGTTCTAGAGTCCTGTTTAGGTCTTTTGTTTCTGTATTTAATTTTTGTTTGGAGGATCTGTCCATTTCCGTCAGTGGGGTGTTGAAGTCCCCTGCTATTATGGCATTGCTGTTTATTATGTTGTCTAGATCTAGCAGTATTTGCTTTATGTACCTGGGTGCTCCTGTGTTGGGTGCATAAAGGATTAGGATTGTTAAATCCTCTTGTAAGATTTTTCCCTTCACCACTATATAGTGTCCATTTTTGTCCTTCTTTACTTTTGTTGCTTTAAAGTTTATATCATCTGAAATAAGGATGGCTACTCCGGATTTCTTTTGGTTTCCATTAGCCTGGAAAATTGTATTCTGTCCTTTCACCTTGAGTCTGAATGCGTCTTTGTGTGTAAAGTGTGTTTCCTGAAGACAACAGATACTTGGTTTGTATTTTTTAATCCATTCAGCCAGCCTATGTCTCTTCAAAGGGCAGTTCAAGCCATTTACATTTATTGAGAGAATTGATATTTGGGGTAAATTTCTGATTATTCTATTGGGTGGTGTCTTTTGTTTTACCTCTTGTGTCATTGTGGAATCTGGTTTCTGGGGTTTTAGCTTTTGCATAGTTTTACATTGGTGGGTGTCTGTTGTGCTGGTTAGTGTACAATGCAGGTCTAAGCACTTCTTGCAAGGCCAGTCTGGATTTTGCAAATCCTATCAGTGATTGCTTATCTGTAAAAGTCTTTATTTCTCCCTCGTATAAGAAGCTTAGTTTGGCAGGATACAGAATTCTGGGTTGGCCTTTGTTTTGTTTTAGGAGACTGATGATGTCTCCCCATTCCCTTCTGGCTTGTAAGGTTTCAGCTGAGAAATCTGCAGTTAATCTGATCGGTTTCCCCTTATAGGTTACCTGCTCTTTTCATCTTACAGCTCTGAGGAGTGCCTCTTTTGTGTTTACTTTGGTCAGTCTAATAATTATGTGGCGTGGTGAATGCCTTTTCACGTTGAGTCTCCCAGGAGTCCTGTGTGCTTCTTGTACTTGGATATCGAGATTTCTGGCTAAGCCATGGAAATTTTCCTCTATTACTCCTTCAAATAGATTTCCAGCCCATGCGAATTTTCTTCCTCTCCCTCAGGGATGCCTATGATCCTTGTGTTTGGCCTCTTTACATAATCCCACATTTCTTGTATGCTTTTTTCATGCCTCTTGTTTTTGTGTTCTTTCTCTTCAACTGATTTATTTAGTGCATAGGGGTTGTCTTCTAGCTCTGAAATTCTTTCCTCTGCATGGTCCAGCCTATTCTTAAGGCTTTCCACTGTGTTTTGTAGATCCTTGAATGCTTCTTTCATTTCTAGGATTTCTATTTGATTTTTCTATTTCTTTGGAGACCCAGTAACAATATTTCAAATTGGGCTTTTAACTTGCTCTTGCCTTTGATATCTATTTCTCGCATCCAGGGCCAATTTCCAATTCCTTTTTGGATTACTGTGTATCCAATAGCAAATTGGTAAACCTTCTGAGATCCATCTGTTTTATAGATGATCCAGTCTTTTCCCTTGTCTGCATATGCAGGAGGCTGGGAAGTGCTGAATTTGAGAAAGGGTGTTAAAGCCTGCAGGATGGGAACCGTGACCAGGCAGCCTTGCACTCAGGAAATACTTCACACTGGTCCCTGGAAAACAACTGCTGTGGCAGACAGCTGGTTGCCCAGTCAGTGTCCATTCTCCTGTCTTCCTTGGTAAAAGAACCCAGCTGCAGAAGCCCAGTTGCAACATGTTCTTGCAGGTCAGGAGGTCCAATGATATACAAATGGAAATTGTTGAAGGGGATTTCCAGGAAACCTCCTTGAGGGAGGCACAGGCAGCTGAACATGGAGGTGATGATGACTAGAACTCCAGTAGTCAGATGGAACCACAAGGCAACCCCAGGGATGGAAGCCTTGTGAAGGTGAAGGAACAGGAAGACAGAAAGAACCTGGGGCCCTGATGACACCGTGGAGTCACTATATCAGCCTAGACTGCTATCTCTGGTCTTCTTTTTTTTTGGTTTGTTTGAGACCGAGTCTCACTCTGTCGCCCTGGCTAGAGTGCAGTGGTAACATCATAGCTCACTAGGCTTGAGCGATCCTCCTGCCTCAGCCTCCCGATTTCTATTTTCTGTAGAGACGGGGTCTCACTCTTGCTCAGGCTGGTCTTGAACTCCTGACCTCAAGGAATCCTCCCTCCTCGGCCTCCCAAAGTGCTAAGATTATAGGTGTGAGCCACCGTGCCCGGCCTCTGGTCTTCTACTAAATGAAAAAGAGAAAAACTTGTAACTTTAAGTCAGTTATTACCGATCTATGTTACTAGTAGCCAAATTCAATTCTTTTTTATACACATTATATACATTATTATACACATTCCAAACAGACTTGCACTATCCACAAAGGACCAGGGAAGAACAGCGTTCCAGATCTGTGCTGGAAATGGGAAGGGCTGAGCTTTATCTACCACAAAATTATTATGTGGCTGAAAATGTGGATATCCCTTCCAAAGAGAAGGATTTATTTAATTTTATAATATTCTGGACTTGCAATAAATACCCCAAAGGCACACCTTCCTCAAGGTCTCTCGCTTAATTGGGTCCACGTTCTGAAGCTTATGAAGTCACCAGTCCTAAAATAGCTCTGCTTTTCATCCCTCACCAAGGCAGTCTTAAACTCTTTACTAGTCACTGTAGCAAAACAAAATGTTCTTGAAAACATTAAGGGCTGATGAACTGGTTTGGATTTTCTCCAATCCGCTAGACTTTCTCTCCTCCCCACAGCTCTAAAACAAAGTCCAGCCACTTTGAAATAAAGGAATTTGATTTGGGGCCACCACACATTGATGTATCGAGCAGAAGTTGCTTGCATTTTTCAAGCCAGAGCAAAGAGCTTCCACACCACTGTACCACCCCTGTGGCGAGGGGCAATGGTACCTGGCTGCCAGATTGAATAGACTGTCCCATTTCTTACACCCACGAAGAGGCAACTGAGATGGGCTGACTTGAGAAAATAACCATTCAGCACTGGAGAAATATATTAGTTGAGAGAAATCCAAATCCTAATTAATTTCCCTCACCATATCACACTTTATGTAACTAGAAAGAAAAAAATACAGACAGAATCCATCTGAACTTTGATGAGGCATTCGATACCAGTCCACACAACCTTTCTGTTGTCTTAACTTTGCTTATCGTGCACTGCTGATATAACATGGATCAACTAACATTTAACAGGTAGAAATTAATTATTCAACAACCCTCAAGAGGGTAAACAGGCTGGTCTTCTGAGTCTATTCTGATGTTACTTAAAATCTTTATAAATTGGTAAAACAATAACTGATATTTTACATGTGCAGATGCAATAGCTGGCTGGAATTGTTAGATCAAAAAAAGCAGAGAGAAAATTTAAGATACTTTCATTTGATTAGTGAAAATGGTTCCTTTGAACACAGATTGCTATTTAACAGAGAAAAGTGCAAAGAAATACAAACACAAAATATAGACACTGGCAGAAAAAAACACTTGGTTGCAGGGAGAGGCAAAAATGACCATTAGCTTCTCTGAATTCCCCAAAGATAATACGAGGCTGTGTTAAATGAACTCCACCAGCTAGTTAGTAATCCTTTCCCCAGCAAAAGTAGCAGGTTAAACATTGTATTTGATCTCTAGAGCACACTCTGAAAGCTCAGGGTTTTGAATCTGGGGTTCAGCAATCCAGAACTTCACTCCCTAGCTCTGGAACACCAAAGGGTAATTAGTGGGACTAAGTAGAACTAAGTAGACCACTAGCAAAGAATCCCAGTCCTGCGTTCAACAGCCTCCAGCCAGGACTTAATGAGGCATGAATTTGCACCACAAAGTAGATTTCTTCATTAAATAGCTAATTAAACTCTTTTGAAAAAGTGATCATGAACAGAGCTGATAAATTCAACCCAAACTGGAGCATTAACTAATCAAAGCAAGAGACATCCTCTCAAAAGTACAAAACAAAAGGCTTACAATGCCCACCTCCTTACTCACATTCTCTCTCTCTCACACACACAAACACAAATATATACACACACACACATACGTACACATAAAAGTTAATTTTCTAACTTTAGTCCTAATTTGATTAAACAGGGTAGAGGGGGATTTAGAACCTGAAATTGTGAATTTAAGAGAAGGCATCTCAGTTCCAAGTTCCATTCACACGAAAGTGTAGAAAGAACCCAGCTGACCTCTGTTTCCTGGGCTGAGTCTATTTCTGGGTCAGGTTAGCACCTTGTGAAGTTGTCTAGCTGATGTTCACGTGAGCAGCAAATTAATAGCTCCCTACCTTCACTTGGAAACTGCCAGGTATATTTCCTCTATATTCACCCTTGTGTTACTTAGAACACGCTGGATTTTCCAAAACTGTAATAATATGCTCAGTCATATGCTCAGAAATGACAGCAACAATTTCAGATGATATATTTTCTAGCACTTGGTCCTTAGCCCTTCCCCACCCAAACACACAAACACACCATGTCCTACTGAGCTATGTAGAAAATAGGCAATCTGCTTTTTTATATGTAATCCAGAGCAAAATGTAATCCAATTTTATATGTATATATATATACACATATGTGTGTGTGTATATATATATATATATATATTTTAAAAATTACAGGAAAACACACCAAAAAAAAAAACCATAATCCCCTTGATTAGAGAGCTAGACCCTAGACAATATTAACATTTTGGTGTTTCTTTTTCCAGTCATTTTAGAAACAGCGTAGACATGTATAATTTTTAGAAAAAATGTATACCACTTTGTAGCTCATTTTTTTCACTAAAGAATAGATACTGAAGATTTTTCCATGGTATGAAATATTCTTCTATTAATATAAAGTTATTTTGAGTAACTGGATAATATTTTGTCAAATATGTACACTTTAGACAATCTTCTATTGTTGAGTAATCAGTTTGTTTCTAATTTTTTACTATAAGAAAGATTGCTTTAATGCCTGTCCTCAGAGATAAGTCATTGCTTACAAATTTCTAGACATAGAATTGTTGGGACAAAGGATGTGAACAAATTTAAAACACTGACAGATATTGACATTTTCCCTACAAATAAGTTGTACCAATCATACTCTACCAGTAATACATGAAAATGCCCCAACCCCAATGTATGATCAGTTTCCCTACATCCTCACCAACTTCAGTATTATTTTTTCTCTTTGCCAATTTAAAAGACCAAAGAAAGATATATCAATTAAATTTTAATTTCTTTTATTGCTAGTAAGATTGAAACTGTTTTCATTTGTTCATTGTCCATTTACATTTCTTCTTTGTGAATTATTTATTCATGGCCTTTATCCATTTTTCTATTAGAGTATTTGTCTCTCTATTTGATTAGTAAGAATATTGTATGCATTAGGGATATGCACCTTTTAGCTGACATAAAGATTATACATATGTTTTTCCCAGCTGTTTGTCTTTTAACTTCCCTCATAGTTTTGACATATAGAAATTTTAGAGAGTTTTTGTAGCCAAATATATCATTCTTCTCTGATATTTTTTATTTCTTTTATAAAGCCATTCTCTGCCTCAAGTTATCATTTATTATATTCCCCACATTTTCTCCCATTACATTTATTGGTTCATGTTTTGCTTTTTTTATTAACCTACACATTTAATCCATCTGAAATTCATTTCACCATGGTGAGAGGCAAGGACTCTCTGACCTTTACTAAATGGTTAACCATGAGCCCCAACTTATGATATGATATGCATTTAGGACTTTATTATGCATATAGCACTCTATTTGAGCTGTCATTTTTAGCATAATGGTAAAGAGCTTGGGTTTGGGAGTCAGGAAGACCTGATTCAACTCACTCATGACCTTGGACCATTTACTCAACCTGGTTAAGCTTCAATTTTCTCACCTGCAAAGCACTTAGCACAGGGTCTTGCACATAGCAAGTGCTCAAAAAATATTAGGCACGAACAACATTTTCAATTAGATCTCAGAGTGACCACCCAAATTCTACATCTGCATCTGATCTGTTGTCACTGGGACACTAAGGAATAGTTTGGACAATTTCCCCAATAGCCTGAACCTAGTGAGGAAACCTTCCTCACTTCAACCAGACCATGCAAAGCCCACTGACAATTCAAGGGGAACCAGAGTCACCGCGTTTCTCCACAAAGCTCCTGGCCTCCCTTTTGCCTTCTGCCTATAAGTAGAAGCCACCAGAGGCCAGCAGCGGAAAGAGAGGAATCCACAAGCACAGGTCAATCCCATTGCTTTCCCCACATGCAAAGCACACGCTCTGCTCCAGCCTCCTCCCGGAAGACTACTCACTTTACTCCATAGCTTAAAGTATTTATTTTTCCTTAAGGAAGAACTACTGTTGTCATGCTTGAAGGCCCTGAGAGTTCAGAATTCAGGAGAAAAGGGCAGTGGAAGAAAGAATTCCAGGATAGGATACTCAGAGAGTTTTCAATGGTTGTGCAATTAATTTAGCAAACTATCCCAATCTCGGATGATTTCTAATGACTGAAAAAAACACTACCTGGCTAAAAAGCCGAACATACAGTTAAATCTGAGGCATAAATCAGGTCTTCATTATAAGGTTCCTCATTTCTCCCTTAAACCACTACATTCACTCTCCTGTCTCCTTAGCACGGAAATGGAGACAGCTTGATATAGAATGGAGAGAACTCAGTATTTGGAGTTACACATAACTTCTAAGATATAGAGTCAGATACCTGCAAACCCCTATCACCTATCTTCTAGTCTAGCTGAGTTTAGCATTTCTTTTAGCAACTACTATATGCCTATGGTGGGGGTAAAATGAAGAAGTCTCTGCCCTGGAGTAGCTTAAATTACTAGTCCTCTCTGGTATCCACTCTCCCCCATTAGATTATAATTCCTCAGTTAGGAAGACCATGTCTGCTACCCCCTTTTAGAACCTCACAGGAGGTTCTAAAAGTCCTATGGTGTATGTGATAGTTACCCCAGTACCTTTTGGAAAGAACTGAGACATGCTGTTACTGTTTCACATCAGATATGCTCCAGATGGAGAAAATCATTTTCCCAAGTAACACAGAGCCCATGCTACACCTTGCCTTGTCCTCTAGGGCACCATTCTCTCCTTGGTCTCAGCCCAGCCCCACAAGAGTAATAGGAAAAAAACCAGAACTGGGGCTTCCAGGTCTCTCATCACACCATGTCTTCTGTTTCTCTCCACTGACCTAGAAAAATGTAGCAGAAACTGTAGGGCAGCCCACTCTGTGAATAACAGGCAAAAGCCTCATAAATGAATGCCTTTTCTGGGTACAATAGCATGAGGGCATTATAATTAAGTGCTTTGACTTCATTGCCTCTTCTGCCTGAGCCTTTACGGCTCCATCATTTTTATCCATCTGCCCTTAGATTCCATATCAAGGCCTTTGTTTTCAATATCTCCATGTCTGTCTGAACTATGAATTAATGGCTGCAAAAAATTCTCTAGAATCCAAGCCTTCCTGGGATCTAAATGGTTCCTTCATTTTGGCAGATGGTGCCCATGACTTTCTGGGTCTTCCAGTCAGCATCAAGGAGATTGCAAGCCACTTCCAAATTGCCTACTCCCAGTGTGCAATATTCCAGTCTTCCTCCTCTGGTTAGAGTTGAGAGAGCCAGGGAGTGAGGTCTCTCTGCCTCTGAAGAGGCTCTACCTCTGCACATAGCCATAATTTGATGCCCCTCTCTGGGATACATATAGAGAATTATTGAGCCAAGAGTTTATTATCAAGCTTAGCATGAATACACAGTGCGGAGAGCTGAGTGCAAAACCAAATGTTCCAAGTGTTCCTAATTCCATGTGTTTTGAAGTGCCTGAAGCAGGAATTTTATGGAAGAGAGAGAAAGACTCTTCCCTGGTGGTAAATTAAGGATACATCTCTTTAGCTTTGGATCACGATCAGGCCTTTAGCAGTCAACTAATCCCATTCTCTCTTTATTTTCTAATTGTATTCTTACCAACAAGGCTCAGCCTTTTTTCACAGTGTAGTAAGCATTGCTAAAAAAGCTTCTCTGTTCTGAGGCTCCCTCTAAAACATGTCTTCGCTTCCAAGGGTAATGAACTCTTTTATAATAAACGCCTTGCTTTAATGCATGCTCTCTTTGGTTTCCGGGAACTGCCTTATAATTACACCGCTCAGTATTGCATGTCAGAGGTTTGCTTCGCCTTTAATATTTTATGAAGAAATTCAGATTTTGACAGTAAAAATATTTAACCCAGAGGACCTGAAACCCAGACTATTATTTTGTAAAGTAGCCATCTAGCTGCACACTTGTGCACCACTGGTCTCCCCAGTGCATACTCACACTCTTTGATACTCTCTGAGCAGACCCAACCACATGCTGTCCAGATGGAAACCTGGCTGTATCATTACATTATATTGAAATAACCCAATACCACCTGTTTCTGTTGGGGTTCCTGCCAACATTTTCCCATAAAACATTTATTTTGCTAATATTTTAGTTGGTCACCACAGAAGGACACTTGAAGTTAAAGATTTACCATGTGTTGCCGCCACTCAGAGCCAAGAGAGGCAAAAAAATAAAAGGCCCTTTGAAACCAGGCAGTGGAGTTGGAGAAGAGCAAATGTCTTATCTATTGTTTCCAAAGGTGGATGCCTCACCTGGCATGATGTAATCTCGGGCATGGGGATTTCAAAACAAGCTTTTCTTGGCAATCTTCACAGAATGAATTATTCCAGTGTCTCTGTCTCTCATCTTTGGATTGCAAAAATATTTTCAGCTTTGTAATGAGATTTTCCTGCTCCTTGGCAAATTTCATCTCCTCCAAAAATGTTGCATTTTTAAATAAGTTCATGGGGATAAGGAATTAATTGGATGAATTTGACATATAGATACACATGCATATATTTGCATTCCATCAAGAACAGGATGGGGGCTGGGGAGAGTCAATGTTACATATTAGGGACTGACCCTGTATGTGATGTTCAAAGTCATTCAATACCCTTGGAAGCAGAGGCAATGAACTGATCTTCAGGATTGAACATCCAGTTGGAACCCCTTGGTCAAGAGACATAATATAACCTTTATAAAGTTGCCCAGTGTTTTGTTTCTTTTTTTATCTCCTTTGCAACTACCTCACTAGTTCTTGTACCAAAATATAAAGTTAAAGCTAAACTAGTCCCCAGATCAGGAGGCCATTGGAATAGTTTGCCCAAGGTATAGTTTGGAACAGGGTCTGGGATAAAAGGACTGTTTGCTCCTAGTTGCAACTTCACCACCTCCCTCATATGCTGCTGCAGCTGGACCCAGCTTCCCTGCTATTTTTAGCTCATACCAACATTACAGTCTTAATTTTCTCCTGCACATTGCACCCCCTCTCAACAATGAACCCCAGAGAACTGAGGAAACACACAGAGATTAATGGTGTTTGGCTACATATGCTTAACCTCTCCAATCTTTTGGCTGTCACGGTGCCTGGAATCTCCGTGAGATTTTCCTAGAATTCTGATTCACTGCAAAATGGTCGTCCTTTCTACTATTATACTTGGTGATTCACTTACAAAGGTTAACTGCATGGCCTTTCCCCTCCCCGCCCCCACACCCTGGTTCATTAGGAAGTTGGGTCTTCTCCCACCCCCTCTTCTAGACTGGCTGATTGCTAAAAATCAGAGAAAGGGTAAAGGAATGATGTTAGCCTGGAGACCCAGTCAGGTAATGTGTCCATTTTTCAGCCGAAGGAGCTCTTTTACACCAAAACGCCCACTTTGCATTGTAAAAGTAATTTATATTTTAGATATTTGTTTTAAAAGTCAACTTGTAACCTGTAATGGCTATAGATATAGATTAAGGATCACAAGTAAAGCAATGTACCTCTCTTGGCGGCTCCCATTCATGTTCACATATCCTCCCTGAAGACAGATAATCATATAATTAAGCGATCCATTTCTCAGCATATATGTGCTGCACAAAAGACAGTGATACAGTGAATCCGGGTGTGTGCTTTGGTTCAAAGTAGGAAATACTGAATAATCACCTTTTTTATGAAAGCACTTGACCTTTAAATTGATATTTCCATGCAACAGATTATAATTATTTTTCAAAGAGGTGTTGAATGCGGCACAGCTAATCCAAAGGTGGCCCGTCTGTTGCTCAACTGGTACAGCTTGTGTCCAACTGACAGTATTAGCTGACTGTCATAAAAAGGGCAAAAAGGGTCCCTTTTGGCTTTCTGTCAATACCAGCCTTGATTTTTTTTTCCTCCTCTAAGATTGTGAATCTAAATTCTTAAGGTCAACATGAATTCATAAATATCACTTGTGAATTTGCATCTTTCTTCTAAGAGAATGTCAACATTCTAGATGGCATAAAGCAGGACAAGTGGTAACTCAGCCTGGAAGGTTGAGCCTGCTTCCAAAACAGAAAAGTTCCCCTTAAGTCAAGTTGCCAGATTGAGCAAATAAAAATACAGGATGCCCAGCTAAATTTGTATTTCAGAAGTGTAAGTATGTCCTATACAGCAATTTATTTACTATCTATCTAAAATTCAAATGTAAGTGGGTATCCTATATTTTATCCGGCAGCTTTACCCCCAAGCACTCAGTCTCTGATTCTGATTTGCCTAAATTATCTCTTTTTTTTTTTCTTTTCTACAGCAGAAATATCAAATATGGACAGCTACAACAAGCAACATACACAAGTCGCTGATGGCTCAAAACAAGAAGCACTAAGAAGTCAATATCCATCACCCTGTTGGTTATTTTTATTAGTTTCTGATTGGGCTGTTTCCCTTTTCATGATTAAACTGCTCTTTTATTCATTGCCTCCATTCCTGGAATCCTGTATCAAGAGCAAGGGCAACTCTGTCCCGCGTGAACAAGGAAAAATGTGAAAGATGTGCTCATATGTAAAAGCATCTCGTTTACTCTGCCAGCACCTCTCAGGGAATGCACACTGTGTGGCTTTATCACGAGAAATACTCAAGGAGTTGCAGCAGTTTCTGACACACAGTCAAATCTGTTCTTTCTGATCTCTGGAAATGTGCCCCTAGCCTTCCCCCAAAGTGTCCTCCCAGCATCCCAAGCTCAGACCTAGACCTAGGAAGAAGGCTGCAGCCACTACGGTGGGCAGAAGGCAGAGGGCAGAGAGAAGAACAGTGCCACAGACACCCACACTTCGGCTGCCAGGCCACAAGAGCACCCTGGTTCAGCACCAGCAGATACCTCTTCCACCACTGGCCACCCTGCCCTTGACTGGCTGGAAGGGAGGGTCATGCATTTCACATCCTTATAAAACTGTGCTGAGTCCAAGGCTGGAAAAGAAAATCTCCCTGGCCTTTCCCTTCATCCCCCCTTCTCTCATACCATAGAGGGATCACCAAACACCAAATCTGAAATGAGAGTGTATCAAAGGAAAGCAACACTGAGAATCCACAGTAAAGCAGAAAACCAAGGGTTGGGGGGGGCTGAAAACATGATTCTTGTCTTTATTGAACTACTGCATTGATAAGAAGCAATAGCAATTTTAAATGTTTCCACTTCACATTTAAAATGTTTTATATTGATCTATAAGTTTATAGAGTTAAAAGAGCATGTTCACGTACTTCATTTCATATCGCAGTGATTTATTGTTCAAAGGGAACCTAAGAGCACTTTGGTCAATCTCTAAAAGGCATAGAGCAGTTTTCCTAGCCAAGCAGTTCTCAAAGCTGCCCACACCAGCAGCATCAGCACCGCTCCGGGACCTGTTAGAAGTGCAAGTGCTCGGGCTCCATCCCCAGACCTGCCAAGCAGAACCCCTTGGTGCAGGCCTAGCGATCTTCATTGCAATGAGTCCTCCAGGGAATCTCCATGCACCCCATCATTTGAGAACCTCTGTCCTGGCCCACTAGAGACTGCCAGGGTATCCCGAGTTCCTCCTCTGTGGCATTTTCAAGCACTGTAAAGTTTATCTCTCTTTACCAGTGGTGATGTTGGCACTTCAGATTTCTGTGCCAGATTTAAGAACAATCAGGCAGGAGTTTTCCATATTAAGTTCCCATTTCTTACTCTTCTTACCCCATCCCCACGAGACATACACACTGCCCCTGCCCATTTCAAGGTGCCTCTCCCAGCCCCTCATTCTGGGACATCCTGCAGTCCCTCTCCACACCCTCTTCGGTAAAATGCAGTCTTCTTTAATCTTACCCTCCAGCCTGTGGCACCTCCAGCCTCCACACTCACCCATCTCCGTGAACCCTCTTCAGGCTCCATCTTTCTTTAGCTTCCAAGGCTCCTCCCACATTTGCAGCCTCACCACATGCACCGTCTTGCACCCAAGCCCCTGTGTTGGCATCTGAAACCCTGTCCCCTAGCTTCCCTCCTCCCACTCTGACCCTGTGTACCTTTCCTCTTCTATATAAGGGCTAGCACCTTTCCCACATGTCAGCCAGACTCCCCCTATCTGGCTGCCTATCCCCAGTTCCCACTGCTTTCCCAATGATTCTTGCTCTCAGCCCCTGGGACAGGGATTGCCAGACCCAGCCCTCCCCTCTGTCCCCTGACATCCCCAGTCTTTGCCTTTTATTTCTGCTGTGATGGAAATATTTTTTCTCTGAGGCCACAGGCATCTCCAACTTCCATACTCATCTTCTTTTATTATCTATCTGCTAGTTTCCTTTTAAAATATATTTAAGTGAATAAAATGGTTGATCTGAAGGAAAAAATATTAGATAAATAATTGTTCAGGTGATAAGAGGATAAACCAAAAATTGTGGAAGTGGTCACAGAACAAATGATGGTGTGAAATGCTGATATAGCAGGAGGGGTGGGCATTTCAAAAGGCAGGAAATGTTAAATATTGTGAGAAAAGGTCCTGGGGTAGAGATGAGCATGTTACTGCAGGCAACAGTGGGATGTGGGCATGAGAAGAGTAGAAGGAAGTTTCAGGTAAGACCACAATGTTAAACCTTTTTTAGGTCAGAGACCATGTTGAGAAGCTAATGAAATCCAACAAGTCTTCCTAGAAAAATGCCTAAACAAGCAAAAGTTTGCATTTAATTCCAGATATTTGGAAGAAACCATGAAGCCCAAAGGGAGATGAGGTTCAGAGACCCCAGGTGAAGAAACATGATAGGTTTGGGTGCCAGTCTAAAAGGCTTCAACGCCAGAAAATGCAAGAGAACTTAGACTTCATCTAAGTGGTGGGGTGGTATGTGTTTTAGGATGTACTTTATTTTTGGGTGCACATCTCATGTCCAACCTTAAGTAAGATTTTGTGAAATCTGTGTTTTGGTTTTAGAAACTTTAGGCCAGCGACGTCGGCTTTATGCCAGAAAAACCAGGCACTAACATATTTTGAATATGATGTCGTAGATAGAGTGCAGAAAATGATTATCACTGGGCAGATAAAAGGAAAACATCTTAAAAGAGAATATGAACTTTTTAAACTACTCTAGAGGCAACATGGTGAAAATGTCTGTGCACCAGAGAAAGCAAATTCCATAATGTGTGTGAGGAGTGGTTTGCATGTGCTTGAGGTTAGAGAAAAAGCCACAAGTGGATTTTGCAAATGTATTGGTCCCATCCCCTGAGTGCTAATCTACCAACCCTGAAACAAGAAGATCATCATTTTTTGTGTTTTCAATGCAGTAGTATCAGTTAACATATATTCGTCAGTTGCTATATGCCAAGCACTTCACATGCAATTATTTCATTTAATCCTCTCTGTTACTTTGTGGACAAACACTCATACAAATGAGTAGCAGAGGCCCAGAGAGTTTAAGCAAAGGGTGGTTAAATCACTATCCTACAACCCAAAGTTGCTATGGACTAGATCAAGATTAAACTGGACAGTCTGACTCCAGAGGTTCACTTCTTAACATCATTCTGGATCCAGCAATGGTTCTCTGTCCCCAAAACTGACGTAGCTCAAAATATGAATTCCCCTGGCAGATAGTTTTCCAACCAGATCCACAAACTATAATTGGATTATACAGTTGGAATCTGAGAAAGAGGAAAGTGCAAATGGTCAAAATAATGACCATTCATTAAACTCCTTGGAAAGAACAACACAGTCTTTCAAGGCAGTTCCTACAAGCAAGTTTTGTTTGAAGAAAAGAACTAGAATATAATCGTTACTTTTAGAGATCTTGGTTGATTTCCCCCAATACCCAATCCTCTGCTTGTTTTCCCAGAGAAAATATGTAGGTGCTCTCTTATTAAAAATAAACTTGCATCCTGGTCCACCCCAGAGTGAGATCAAATAGCTACCAGAGGGAGTGATATGAAAATGGAGTCATTTCTGTGAAATTCCCAAGGGTGCTCTTTTGCTTTTAAGAGCAACGAAATCACTTTCTGCTAGTAATTTATTATTTCCACCAGTTATTCAAATATTTGTCTACATGTTGAAAAATTAGTCCTTATTCAAACAAGTTTCTGCCTTTAGAGCAAAGGCATTCTAAATATTCTGTAAAACTGGGATTCTAGCAAAAGGATACACAGAAAGATAAAATAATTAAAGGCACATGCTTGTTTTCTTGTTAGATAAGCTAAAAAATATACATAAAAAAAAAAAGCCTGCACCTCTCTTCAACAGACTTTGGGTTTCACAGACTGGACGGGGTACCTAAACTCAAAAAATGAGGTTTATTTAAACCAAACACCACTTGCTTGGCCATTGCCCTGAACTTCCATGCTAAATAGGTTCAATCATTTCTGAAAATTGTGGTTCAGGCTGATCTTTGTTTTGTCTTTGGTATTCTTTGCCTCAGACAAAGCAGTATGAAGACATTAACCTTATTTAACATAGATTGTGGCTGGTGTTATTAGAAAGAAGTTTAGTTAGTTGTTCAACAGTCATCACATTCTAGATGACTTTTATCGATACTTACCGTAGTCCTGTTTATGTGGATATTTGCCCCCTTTCCATCCAAGTGACATATGCACCGTGAGACAGGAAAAGAAGGGAAATGGTAGGGACAGGAGGATGCGTAAGGGGAGGAAAGGACTAGTTACTAGATGTTTTCTGACTTACTGTAGGGAGCAAAGTGAATGCAGGAGACCCAATTATTGCACCCAGCAGTGTGACATTCTCCTTTCTAGAACTTCAGGGCCCTTGCTAAAAATAGACAGAGACATGAGAAAGGTTCAGCAACTTGTCTTTCTGGAAAACAAGGCCAATTATTACTTTTTTCAAACATCTTTTACTAAACTATGTATTTGCATACTGTTCTCAGCAAGTAGTTCTTCGGTGGGGAAAATTGTGTGGAAGGAGGAAGAGAGACATCATACATAACTTCTTTGAAATTGAGGGAGAGTCAAGAAAAAATGAGAAAATACTCAAAGGAATAAACTGTGCAAATAAATACAATCATTCACCCTAACAGCCTCTGAAACCTCACTTGAAGCATAGAGGAAGGATGCCCAGAAGCCAAAGTTTCCACTCAGTCAGCAATAGTATTCAAACACATCACCATTTCCTGGTTGCTTGTTCCCATCATCTGTTTATCCTTGACTACTCTCAGTGTTCAGCACACAGTAAGTGCCCAGTAATTGCTTTTTGAATGTATGGGAAACCACCTCATTAAGCATCTACCATATACATGGCATCCTTTGTGGTGATTATCAAGTTTCAGATGTGTTAAAGTTATTAAAAAATCTGGTTTGGGTCAGCAAGTTTAGTAAATCCATCTCATAAAAGAAGTTTGAGGAGAGCCTTTTCCATTGACCTTTTCTTCACATTTAAAATGTCTCTAAATTTGACAGTAGATATCGAGAGATTTGGAAAAGGTCATGCCTCTTGCCCGAGTAGCTCAACTTCCAGTGATCTACCCCAAAGAAATAATAAGCATGAACAAAGATTTATGTGTGCAGATGTTCATCACAGCACTATTTATAATATCCATGGATACGCATGTGCAGCCACAGGGTCAAGTTTAAATTAATCTGGGATCAAGCTACAACCATGCAATGGCATCTCAGTGACCATTAAATGTGATATTTTAAAAAGTTTTTCTAATGGCATGGAAGATATTTCATGATATAATGATAAATGAAAAAACTAGGATTCAACACCATTGATAAAATATGATGCAAATCTACATCAGAGAGAGAGCATAGGCAGAGAGAAAGACACACACATAAAGAGAAAGTCAAATGTGAACATTCCAAGATACAAAGAGGGATTACCCCCTCATTATGAGGTTACAGGTGATTTTTTTTTTCTTCCCAAGTTGTTTTTATAGTCAGAAAAAAATAAAAATTGTCAAAGTCTTAGAATTGTTAACTGTTTAAACCAAGTTAGGAAGTCTAATCATGAGGAAAACAAGATATATTCTAAATTCTGGCAGTTTCAATTGTATTGACTAAAAACAGTGTTCCAACATACCTGCTACCAGAGATGCTCTACAGTTTTCCTACATTTACTTCAAGACTTTTGTGCATTTTCCCAAATAGCCAACTACTTATGATCTGCGTGTCTAAAAGGGGCTAATAATTACAAGGATTTGCTCAGGAAGGGGGAAAGGGCAGGTCAGGAGAGCCAGACTCTAGCCATAGATTGCCCTTGGCTTTTTGGGCAAGTCACTTAACCCCTTGAGGCCTCCTTTGTGTCAGCTGAAAGAATTAGACTAGGTGATTTTTAAGCTCCCTTGTAGCTCTAAGTCCACGAAATAATTACCTCTTTCCATGCTGTCCTAGGAGGTCACCAACGAATAATTTGCATTTGGAGTGTGGTAGACCTCAATTGTTCTTGAGTGAAAGGATGACTTTCCAGTCATTCTAGAGGACAACAGAGGCCAGTCACAAACACTTGGACCACCGAATAGCCTTCCTCCCACATTGCCTCCTGGTTTCTGGGCCTCATCCACATGATCTTCTTAGACTTCTGTTCTTCCCACAAGGTATGATTTTTAACATACGGTATTCACTTTTATCATAAAGGAAACCTTCTATGTCCTTAAGAATGGTGACCTTCAATTTCTGGGACACAGCTGCCTTTGAGAAAGTGTGGAAAATGTTGACCCTCCCCAGAAAAATGCTCTTTCACATTAAATTTTGGCTAACCACTTCATGGAGTCACAGACAGCCTAAAGGCCTTGGATGCTAGCTTAAAAATCCTTAGTGAGCAAAGCATCTACCTATTCAATGACCCCCAGATAATTTTAAAGTATGCTTCTTCTTCAATAGTAGGATAATTATGATGACTGGAAATCATCCCAGCCTTCTGACTAGGGAGGAAGGGAAGGCAGAGGGATATCCCCATGGTACAGACTAGGAGTAACAAGCCTCAGGACTGTGGTGAGGAGGACAGGAAAGGGGGGACATCCCAGAAACCGCCCCTGCTGCAGAGCCCATGTGCAACTCACAAAGCTGCAACCACCACCATGGCAACCTTCTCCTCAGCGAGAATTATAATTCACATTTTCTATGTCCCGCACATTATCTCACTTAATCCTCACCACAGCCCTGGGGTACTATTGTTCTCCACTTTACAAATGAGGAAACTAAGTATCAGGAAGGTTAAGAAGTTTTGCCAAGGTCCCAGAGTCAGCAAACGTCAGGGGCACATCTCATGCCAGTCTGCCTTGCTCTGTTCCATCCACCTAAGGCCGTTACCAAGCAAGCTCAGTCACTGGCTTGCCTTTCTTAGGAAACATTAACGTAAATTGAACATGGAGCAGACTTGTGGAAAGTTAGTAACAAGTGGTAGCTGAACGGCAATAATGTCTTAATGCCCAGGGCCTCTCAAAGTTCTGTTTGAGGAGGAAGTAAGAGTCTAGGAACTTCTGAAAAATAGCATCTTTGGTTTTTTTTCCATTTGCAGAGTCATCATTCCTCTGTCTGTTCAATGCTGTGAGTGAACAGCTATATCCAGAGAACTCTATAGCTCTAGAACAGGGCCAAGGCCTTTGCTAAAATCCCCAGGGCCAGGGAACCACAGCAAGCTTGGCTCTATGTTCCAGGGGACTGCCTAATTCTCTTAACAGAACAGACTCCCTTTGTCTCCTAGTGACCTCACTCAGAATCACAGAACTTTAGAAAAGGATAGAATCTCAACTATTACTTGCTTTAATGCCTTTTTTTTAATCACTCCTACCCTTCCTTCCCACCTTTACCATAGACCTTATTTTGCCAAGGAAGAAATTCAAAACCAGAGGGAAGAAATTTCTTGCTCAAGTTTATACAGATAATTGTTACAGAGTAGAAGTTGAACTCAAGTCTACTATGTACCAGGAAGCATACCAGGTAGTTTATAAATAGCTTCTCATTTAAACTTAGAATCATCCACTTAAGTAGATATTATTATACCCATTTTATAGATGGAGATGTTACTAATGCTTAGGAAATAAATAACTCACCAATGTCAAAAAAAAAAGTTATTTGAGCCAATGCCTCCTTTAAAAAACTTTATTGGCCATTAGAGTTGAGCAAGAAGTCACCCTGGTTATACTACTGTGAGGTATTGGTTAGTGTGTTTAGGTTCCCCTGCACTCCCCTCACCTATGGCGCTCTTCCTCTCTCTCTCAGTTTGGAGAATGAGCAGCAGACATGACAATGGAAACCCAAGTGTGGAGAGGACAGAGAGCAAAGACCAGGATCCAAGAATGGACCATCTTGGGTGGGATATGTGCCAGAGTAGATGAATGACATGCCCAAGGGTCAGAAGAGATAAGTGACATCTCAAAGATGCCAGAATAGTAACAAGACAGACAAGATTAAAACAAACAAACAAACAAAAAAACACTTTCTTTACCAACACCAGAGCATCACCTGCCCCCACCCAACTTCCCGCAATGCCGGGGGAAGGAAAGTGAGAAGGAGAGACCATCCTGAATTTGACAGTGTAGGAAGGAGGTCTACCTAAAGTGACAAGATTAAGTTTTCTGCATCAGCCATAATAGAAACTCAAAGTCAGAGTGAAGTGAGTTAAAGAAAAATAGAGATGGCCTTTCTCACACCTCTCAGTGACTTTGAATGTTCATACCTACTTCTTGGGATATTTTTGTTGCTCTAACACAAAACAGACACATAGTATTATTATGCAGTTGTGTTAAACTGATTATTCTATCATGCTACCAATTTGGAAATGCTCTATAGAAATCCTGGAAATTATTATTTCATTTGAAATAGGCTTGAGGTAGATTTTAGGGGAAACAAAAAGGAACCACCCAAAACCATTTGTCCATTTCCCATTAGAAATTCTCTACCACCCTCCTGCCACTACTTGTCATTACAGATTTGAGTAAAAGTGGAAGATACAGAAGAGAAGAAAAAGAAAGAAGTCCCAGAGTCATTTGTTTCCACCTATAAGGGGGTTGGGGGAAAAAAAGCAGTGAGAATAAAGCTGTCAAAAGAAAAGACAGATTACACCTCCCCATGTCCCTCGAGAACTGATTCAGTCCAGAAATAAGGATACTTAGAATCCTTGACCAGGAAATCATCTAGCTTTTTTCTGTTATCTTCAGGAAAGGCAACAGCTACAGAGACACGAACCTAGTGAAATGAGAAGCTTCCCAGAGGAGGCGATTCTAAAGCTGCCCTCATGCTCACAGTCCTGCATTAGGACTTCGTAAAACTGATCAGCATTTGTAAACCTGTACCTCTGTGATCATTTCACTGAAGTCAGTCTCCCCATTGAGGAATAAGCCCCCCAAGGGCAGACTGTGACAATGTTACAATGTACCCTTAGAAACTAGCACAATACCTGTCCCATAGAATGTATCCCACATTTATTTGTTAAACAAATGAATAGCTAAGTCTACATCCCACAAATTTAAAATACTGCTATGAGATATGTGCACTACACATGAAGTGAGATAGTGTTATTTGAAAGTGGACTTAGATTAGTAAAAAATGTATATTGCAAACTCTAAGTCAAGCATAAAAACTTGTTTAAAAAGAAGTACCCTTGGTATGCAAAAAGAGGAGCTAAAAGGAAATCATATAAAGTTCTCAATTAAAACCAAAGAAAGCAGAAAAACAGGGGAGAAAAGAAAGATAAAATGTAATGAATAGAAAACAGTTATAAGTATAGTAGCTATTAATCCAACATATTAATCCAAAGTATCAATAATCACTTTAAATGTGAATGATCTAAATATATCAATTAAAAGACAGAGATTGTTGGAGTGGATACAAAACAATACACAATTATATGCTGTCTATAAAAACCCACTTTAAGTATAAAAATAGGTTAAATACTATATCCCAGTCTTCCTTCTCTCCTATCTCTGCCCATACATACAAGCATGCACACATATGTGCTTCTGGTAAAATTTTCTATAGAACTAAGAATGAGTTACCTCCTATTCTCGGTATACCAGATCCTGTGCAATTTATTAATCAAGACATTTACACAAAGAGATTGAGACCTCTCATGGTTTCATACTTTTTGTAAATAGTTCCTCCAAATCTGGAGCAAAACTGAAGGAGGCATTAACAAACTTGCTGAAGTCTTGCTCTTGCATACACAGACAGGCTTTAACATACAGTTGAAAATTAGTTACAGTTTCTTAGGACAGTGATGAAAGAAAACATGCAAATGTAACCCACATGTTACCTTTGATATTTGTTCCCCAGGCCCTACTAAGTTAACATTTCACACTTGGAAAGTGACAACCTCTCTTGCTATGTTGCTTTAAAAAAAACAAAGTTTTGCTTACTTAAATGAAAATAAGGTTGTTTCCACCTTACAATGCCCAAGTGGGGCATATTCTCTCCCCTAAACCTATTACTCCTAATAATTTGCATTATTTTTTCTGAAAAAGAAACTGAGATTCAACTTTCTGAACCAAACCATCCACTAATTGAAATAAATGTAAGCAATACATACAAAAAATACTTGGGGGGCATATGGCATATAAGCATTTTTAATTCAAACAACAAATACCATCTGATTAATAACATCTCACTCATTTTTCTCCTAAACTATCTAAACCTTGGTCTTTGCGGTTGTGCTGTGATCATATGAAGCAATTGCAAAAGCTCTGCGTGAGAATAATAACTCTGCTTACAGCAAAACTAGGAAACACAGTTCCTATTTGGTCCACCTATGTTTTCTTGCCCCTACTGTTCTTTTTTTAAAAAAATAAATTACTTGCTAACATATTCAAAATGAGAGTTTTCACATATATACTCTGATTCCAGACTTCTCTTGAAAAACAGATATGTCTATGAAACCTAGGCTAATAATTCCACGTGGCAACAGTCAACCAGCCTAACAGCAATTGCCCCCTTTAGACAAGGTACGAGCTACCCAGTTTACCAGTTGCCACCACTCCATGTTGCTTCCCTGACACTGAGATCCAGTGCTCGGTTCCATTCACCATCATGATTCTGCTATTGTTTTTCTCATAGTAGAGAACTATTTCCCTGGACATATGTCTCTATCAAAAGTGGGAAGACATACCAAGAGAATAGCAAGTGTTTTACACTCTCTGCCTTCTTCAATCATGTACATTTACTGACCAGTCCATTTAAACATTTGAGTTTTCAGCCTGTGTCCTATAGAACAGTGATGGGACAGTCCTTGGCTCTGAAAATCAAGAGGAGCTAGCCAGTTATAAACCAGGGTTTGTAGAGCTTCATTCATGTAACAAAGGTAATCAAGAAGATGGCACTCCACATAGGGAGAATGAAAAGGGATTCAGAGTCATTAAAAATTTGCTGACAAATCAACACCCTTCAGAACACTCCCTGTATTAGATTGCTAGGACCACCATGACAGAATACTACAGGCCGAGTGGCTTAAACAAAAGAATTTTGTTACCACTGTTCTGGAGGCTGGAAGTCTGAGATCAAAGTGCCAGCAGAATGAGTTCCTCCTGCAGCCTCTCTCCTTGGCCTGAAGACAGGTGGCTTCCTTCTTGTCTCTTCGCGTCTTCCTTCAGTCCACGCATGTGCCCGTCTCTCTCTGTGTCCCAATTCCTCTCCTTATAAGGACACCAGTCAGATTGGATTAGGCCCACCCTGACAGCCTCACTTTAACTTAATCCTTTAAAGGCCTTATCTCCAAATATAGTCACATCATGCGGTAGTTAGGATTTCAATATGTGAATTTGGGGGGAAACGGGTCAGTTTATAATACTCTTTAACTCAGTCTACAAAGCTAACATAATGTTTATTCCTTGAAATATTTCTTCTCCTCCTTATCTTCTTCCTCCTTTCTTCAACTTCTTATTCTTCCTTCTTCCTCTTCCTCTCCTACCCCTCCCCTCTTCTTTTGACTCTAGGATTCCAAATATACATAGGTTAGAATGTTTGATATTATCCCAGAATTCTTGGATAGCCTGTTCTGTTTTTTGTTTTGTTTTTACAAATCTGTGTTTTAGTCTGGGTAATTTCTATAGACCTTGCTTTAAATTCACTGATTCTTTTCCTCAGCTGTGTCAAATCTATTGATGAGCCTGACAAAGGCTTCTTCATCTCTGTTACTATGTTCTTCGTTTCTAGTATTTTCATTTGATGTTTTTTTGTAGTCTCCATCTCCCTACTGAAATTATTCCTCTGATCTTGTATGTTGTCTATCTTTTCTATTAGATCCTTTAAAATATGATTTATACTTATTTTAAGTCCCTGTCAGGTAATTCCAATATTTGTGTCATATCTGATTCTGGATCCGATGATTGCTTTGTCTTTTGGAGGCATATAGTTTTTCTTGCCTTGTCATATGCTTTCGAACTTTTTCTACATCCTGAGCAAAAACCAGAAGTCTAACATAACTTTAATATCAAAATATACAAGAACCATTCAAGAAAAGAACATTATAGGCATCACTAAACGAACTATTGGAAAATAAAATAAAACAAGGTATAAAAAGGATGATACATCATGACTTAGTTTGGTTTAACATTAAAAACATTAGTTAATATAATCCACCAAATTAAGAGATTAAAAGAGAAAAATCATATGATTTATCACAATAAACTGCATAAGAAAGCATTTGATGGAGTTTGAAATCCTTTAATGATTTAAGATAAAAAGTGCAGTAAAATAGAAGAGGGGAACTTTCTTAACTTATTTTTGAAAGTAATAATTTCAAAAATTTATAAACATACATTAATATGTATATAAAATATATAATATGTATATTAAGTCCCATTCTTAACAGTGAAATATTGAAAGTATTTCCTTTGTGATTATATATAAGACAAAGATATCCACTATCACCAATTTTATTCAACAGTGTACTGGATGTCCTAGACAATGCAGTAAAGAAATAAAAAGCATAAAGATTTGGAAAAAAGAATAAAACTGTTGTTCAGATAAATAATTAGAAGAGCATTTACCAAGAATGTTTCATGCAAATTACATATAAAAACTATTGCATTTTATATACCAGAATAATTATCTAGAAGGTGAAATTTTTTAAATATCATTTACAAAATATGGATTATCTAGGAATAAATCTAACAAGAGAATAAAATATCTCTATGGGGAAAATAATAAAACTACTTTAAAAGATATTTTTAATGTAAATAAATGGAAATATAGACTATATTGAAGTATTAGAAGACTTAGTGTAGTAAAGATCTCCATTCTCCCTAAATTGATCTTTTGATTCAGTAGAATAAATATCAAAATATCAACAGTTTGTGTGTGTGAGAGAGGAAAGGATGGAGAAAGGTAGAGAGAAAGAGAAAAAAATGTCTGTGTGCATGTGTGCATTTGAATGCATTTTAAAACTTGAAAGCTGATTCTAAAATACATATGGAATTATTAAGTATTGGCTATTCCCAGCCAAAATAAACATGAGGAAAACTGGGGGGACTTGTCATACTAATTATTAAAAGTTATTATAAAGCTACTATAATTAAATCAGTATGGTATAGGCTCAGAGATGGAAAAATAGAAAATCAAACAAAATAGCCCAGAAACTAAACAATACCCATCAGGACAAATGGTGTATAATTGAGTTGGCATTGCGGTTCAGTGGAAAAAGAACAAAATTTCAAAAAAAAATTTTGCTGGGGTAATTTTTATTTTAGAGAAAAATTAAAATTTACCTTTACCTATATTTACATAAAAATCAATTCCAGTTGTTCAATCCTAAACACCTATATGTGAAAGGCAAAGAAATAAATAAATGGTATATAGAAAGAGTTTTTAAATAAGATACAAAAAGTAAACTCCATTATAAATAAAATGAATAAATTTAACTATATAAAAATTAAGAACTTTTGTCCATCAAAAGACAACATAAGCTCCAACTGGTAGAAAATATTTGCAAGTCATAATTATAAGAGAATGGTGACCTAGATTACAGCATAATTCCTGCAAACTGCTAAATTAAAAAAGGAAGAAAGACAAAGAAAAAGAGCAAGAGGAAGGAAAGAAGGAAGGAAGGAGAAGAAAGAAAAGGAAAATATGGGCAAAAGACTTGAACTTTCAAAGAGAAAATTTGAATAGTCAATAAACATGAAAAGGTGCTTAACCTCACTAGTAATTAAAGAAATGCATATTAAAAGCACACTGAGCTATCATTATACTTGCACCAGATTTGAAAAAAAGTGTGTTTGACAACACCAAGTGTTGGTGAGGATGTGGATGCAATGTCAAAGTTCATAACTGCTGGTGGAGGTAAATATTTAGACAACTATTTTGGAAAAAAATTGTCAGTACCTGGAAAAGTTGAACACATGCATTCATTATGACCAAGCAATTCTAGATAGTTTCCAGAGAAACTCTTGCCCCAGAAGATTTGTACCAGTTGTTCATAGCAGCATTGCCTAAAACTGGACACAACCCAAATGTACATCAACAGTGGAATGGAAAAAAACAAATTGTGGTATATTTATAGAGTGAAATAATACACCACAATAAAACTGAGTACACATCAATAACATGTGTCAATGAATTTCACAAACATAACTGAAAGAAAGAAGCAAGTGATAAAAGAATATTTACAGTAAAATTCCATTTTTATTAAGTTTAAAAAGAAAAGGAAATGCAATGCAATTTAATAATGCATATATTAGTGGTAACAGTAAAAAGTAAACAAGGGAAATGATTATCACAGTAGAATGGAATGTAGTTATTTTTGAGGGGTAGAGAGGGGGTTATGTAGGAAAGGAGCATAAAGGAAATTTCTAGAAAACTAGCAACATTTTATTTCATAACCTAGGTGGAAGGAATGTTTGCTTTAATATTATTATTTAAATTGACATATTTAATCACCATTCTGAATGTACAATATTTCTCACAAGTTTTTTGTGTTTTTTTAATCTAGCAATCCATAACTACCTATTGGTCAGAAAGATAAAAAGTCTAAAGGGAGGAAATTCTTAAATAAATTAAAATATATTCATATGGATATGTTATACACTACATAGTATATCCATATATCCATATCCATGTGAATATACTATGCAACAGTTTAAAAGAATAAGGTATATCTATTTAAACTCATATAGCTATATAGCCAAGATGTACACTAAGTGAAAATAACAAGTTGTACAAATTTCATTTGTGCAAAAATGTGTGAATCTCAAAAAACATAAAACCATAGATGTATTCCTATATATACACATATAAATCTGTAAAGTTATTGAATGAGTTCAGAAAAATAAATAATCACCAAGCCAGTAATAGCAATTACCTCTACAGAAAGGACTGATGTAGGGTAAAGGTGACATGGGTTAGGGGAAAGGTAGAGAAATCTAGAGGGAATTTCACTTAACCAGTATTATTTGCATTTTTTAATAAGGGATATATTTGTGCATCAATTGCTTTCTTTGTTGAGTCTAGGACTTTCACTTCTGCCAATGAAGGATTAACTGCTATGGGAAATGTCATGTCTTTGTAAACAACTGAAACTCAGACAAAATATATGAAACAATGGTATACAGATATTGGATAGCAGATAGCATAGGACTATGATCTGTGAAAGAAAGGAAACAAATGAGGTTAGCCCTAAAATTAATCCAGGTTGCTATCTGAAGAGAGGTTCCTGGCTGTAGTACAGGGAGGCAGAACCCAAATAGAAGGGGAAACCAGTTTTCTTTTTCTCACTGAGTTGAGAAAACAAAGATAGAAAGGTCAAGGTGGCTAGAATTTCAGAACAGAGTAAGTAGAGCTGCATGGAGAGCTCCAGAGAACTTCAGAAGGATGCCCTAAAGTCTTTGACTGAAAAATAACCTGTGCATGTATGGGGTGCAACTTTGAAAAGCAATAGGCCAAATAATTTCCACAGCTCACACATAGCAAGGAAGAGTTTATATTCAAATTCCAAACCACCACAGTAGAAAGATCTCATAATACACAGAGAACTGAGTAGAGTCCTCAAAAGGGTGGTGGTTTAATGGTGAAGCTAAATGATCAATAGAGTAAAGGCTGCTCTGGACATGCCCTAACAAAACTTAAAAGCAAGCCTGGAAAAGATATAACTGATACACAATTAACTTAACTACATGCAGAACAAATCCAACATGCTTTAAAGATATACAACAAAGCCCAGCACTAAAGAACATAAGACTTATAATGACTGGAATCCAAAAAAAAATTATAAGTGTGCAAAAAAACACAGAAAAATATCACCTGTAACTAGGAGGAAATTCAACCAATAGAAACTGACCCAGAAACAATAGAAATAATTGAACTTTTAAAGAAGACTCAAAAACACTATTAAACATATACTCCATATATTCAAGGATGTAAAGAAAACCATAAACATGATGAGAATAAAAGTGGAAGATATAGAAAAGAACCAAATTAACTTCTAGGGGTACGTATTGATAAATACACTGGATAAGATTAAGAGCAGATTAAAACATTGCAAAAAAAAATGAACTTGCAGACATAGCAATAAAAACTATACTAACTAAACTATAGAGGAAAAGAGAATTAAAAAATTAACAGAGCAAAACAAAAATTTAGTGGGTTTGGGGGAAATATCAACAAATCTAGCATACATTTAATTGGAGTTCCAGAAGGAAAAAAAGGAGTAGGAATTGAGAGAGAAAAAAATTTTGAAGAAATAATGGCCAAAAAAATCCAAATCTGATGAAAATTGTAAATCCACAAATCCAAGGAGCTCAACAAACTTCAGGCAAAATAGACATAGAAAACCATGCCAAGGCAAATCATAATGGAAATGCAAAAAAAAAAAAAAAAAAAAAAGTGATAAAAAAGAAAATTTTAAAAGCAGCCAAAGAAAAAAGACATTTAATACAAAGGAACACAAATAAGAATGTCAGCAGACTTCTCAGAAAATACACATGCCAAAAAACAATGGACAGACAGGTTTAAAATACTATAAGAAAACACTGTCAACCTAGACTTTTATACTCAGCATACTTATCTGTCAAAACTGAAGACAAAATAAAGACATTTTGGGGAAAACAAAAGCTTTTTGTAGAAACTGGCAAGCTGATTCTAAATTTTATAAGAAAATGCAAATGGCCTGAAATTGCTAAAGCAAATTTGAAAAAAGAAGAACAAAGTTAAAAAGTGTCCACTATCTGATTCAAGACTTATTACAAAGCTACAGCATTTAAGTGGGTATGGAATTTATGTAAGCATAGACATGTAGATCAATGGAACAAAAGAGAGTTCAGAAATAGACCTACTCAAAGATGTCTTCTTCCCCTTGGAGAAAGGAAAAGGAAGTGTTCAGAGGACTTTGTTTTGCAACTTGGGTACCAGCACAGCCACAGTAAAATAGAATACCAAGCAGACTCCTGAAGCCCCTGAATCCAGGCCTTAGTTCCTGGATGGCATTTCTGGACCCACCCTGGGCCAGAAGGAAACATTATGCTCTGAAGGGAAGGACCCAGTCCTGGCAGGATTCACCACTGCTGACTAAAGAGCCCCTGGGCTTTGAATAAACAGCAGAGGTAGCCAGACAACAGTCACCATGGGCTTTAAGTGAGACTGGGCTGGCTTCAGGTATGACCTGGTGCTGGTGGCCATGAGGGAAGTACCTATTTCACTCCTCCTCCATCTCCAGCAGCTCAGCACAGAGAATGAGGGACAAGAGTGAGAGGCTTTGCCTGGTAATTCAGGGAATTCTCCTGTAGCTTACCCAAGTCCACCAAATCAGTATCATCAGGAGTCTGCAAGAGTCACAGCATTACTGGGCTTGGGGCACACCCAATACCAATATGGCTGTAGTGACCAAAGACTTAGATCACAACACTCAATTCCCTTTGAATATCTGGAAAGCCTTCTCAAGAAGGAAGGGTTCAAACAAGCTCAGACTGGAGAATTAAAATAAATACCTAATTCTTCAATGCCCAGATATCAACACATCCACAATCATGAAGAACATCCAGGAAAACATGACCTCACCAAACGAACTAAATAAGGTACCAGTGATCAATCCTGGAGAGAAGAAGATAGGTGAACTCCAGACAAAGAATTCAAAATAGCTGTCCTGAAGGAGCTCAATGAACTTCAAGACAACACAGAGAAGGAATTCAGAAGCCTATCAGAGAAATTTAACAAAAAGATTGAAATAATAAAAAAAGTCAAGCAGAAATTCTGAAGCTTAAGAATTCCATTGACAAACTGAGAAATGCATCAGAGTCTCTCAGCAGCAGAACTGACCAAGCAGAAGAGAGAATTAGTGAGCTTGAAGACAGACTGTTTGAAAATATATAGTCATAACAGAAAAAAGAATAAAAAAGAATGAAGCATGCCTACAAGATCTAGAAAATAGCCCCAAAAGGGCAAATCTAAGAGTTATTGGTCTTAAAGAGGAGATAGAAATGTGGGTAGAAAGCTTATTTAAAGAAATAACAACAGAAAACTTTCCAAATCTAGAGAAAGATCTCAATATTCAGGAATAAGAAGGTCACAGAACACCAAGAAGATTTAAGCCAAACAAGACTACCTCAAGGCATTTAATAATCCAGCTCCAAAGATCACGGATAAAGAAAAGGTCCTAAAGGAAGCAAGAAAAAAGAAAATAATAATGTGTAAAGGAGCTCCAATGGTCTGGCAGCAGACTTCTCAGTGGAAACCTTACAGGCCAGGAGACAGTGGCATGACATATTCAAAGTGCTGAGGGAAAAAAACCTTAACCCTAGAATATGATATCCTGCAAAAATACCCTTCAAACATGGAGGAGAAATAAACACTTTCCCAGACAAACAAAAGCTGAGGGATTTCACCAGTACCAGATCTGTCCTACAGGAAATGCTAAAAGGAGTTCTTCAATCTGAAAGAAAAGGATGTTAATGAACAATAAGAAATCATCTGAAGGTATATAACTCACTGGTAACTGTAAGGACACAAGTACAGAATACTCTATTGATGTAATTGTGGTATATAAACCACTTATATCTTGAGTAGGAACAGTAAATGACAAACCTATCAAAAATAACTACAACAACTTTTTGAGAGATAGATAGAATAAAAAGATATGGATGGAAACAACAAAAAGTTAAAAAGTGGGGGAGGTGATGTAGTTAAAAGGTAGAATTTCTGTTAGATTTCTCTTTGCTTGTTTATTTGTTTATTTGTTTGTAAGCAGAGTTGTCATATGTTTAAAATAATTGGTTATAAATGTTTTTTGCAAACCTCATTGTAACCTCAAATTAAAAAACCTACAACAGACAACAAAAAATAAAAAGCAAGAAATTAAAATGCATTACCAGAGAAAATCACTTTAACAAAGGAAGACAGGAAGGAAGGAAGAAATAAGCAGAGGACCACAAAACAACCAGAAGTCAAATAACAACATGGCAGTAGTAAGTCTCTACCTATCAATAATATCATTGAATATGAATGGACTAAACTCTCCAATCAAAAGAAATAGGGTGGCTGAATGGATAAAAAAACAAGAGGCAACTATATGTTGTTTGCAAGAAACACACTTCACCTATAGAGACACATATAGACTGAAAATAAAGAGATGGAAAAAGATATTCCATGCAAATGGAAACCAAAAAAAAGCAGGAGTAGCTATACTTCTATCAGATGAAGTAGATTTCAATATAAAAACTGTACAAAGAGACAAAGAAGGTCATTATATAATGTTAAAGGGGTCAATTCAACAAGAGGATATAACAATTCTAAATATATATGCACCCAACACTGGAGCACCCAGATATATAAAGCAAATATTATCAGAGCTAAAGAGAGAGAGGCGAGGCACAGTGGCTCACACCTGTAATTCTAGCAGTCTGGGAGGCCAGGGCAGGAGAATCACTTAAGCTCAGGAGTTCAAGACCAGCCTGAGCAAGAGGGAGACCCCATCTCTACTAAAAATAGAAAAAATTAGCCAGGTGTGGTGGCATGCACCTGTAGTCCCAGCTACTTGGGAGGCTGAGGCAGGAGGACTTCTTAAGCCCAGGAGTTTGAGGTTGCAGTGAGCTATGATGATGCCACTGCACTCTAGCTGGTGTGACAGAGTGAGACTCTGTCTCAAAAGAGAAAGAGAGAGAGAGAGAGAGAGAGAGAGACCCCAATACAACAATCACTGGAGACCACAACACTCTACCCTCTGCATTGGACAGATCATCCAGACAGAAAATCAACAAAGAAACATTGGAGTTAATCTGCACCATAGACCAAATGGACCTAATAGATATTTACAGAATTTCATCCAACAGCTGCAGAATACATATTTTTCTCCTCCACTCATGGATCATTCTCAAGGACAGACCATATGTTAGGCCACAAAACCAGTCTTAAGAAATTCAATAAAATGGAAATCATACCAAGTATTTTCTCTGACCACAATGGAATAAAACTAGAAATCAATAACGAGAGGAACATTGCAAACTATACAAACACAAGAAGATTAAACAATATGCTCCTGAATGACCAGTGGATCAATGAAGAGATTAAGAAGGAAATTTAAAAATTTCTCAAAACAAGTGAAAATGAAAGCACAACATAACAAAACCTATAAGATACAGCAAAAGCAGTAATAAGAGGAAAGTTCATAGCAACAAGGGCCTACGTTAAAAAAGTAGAAAAGCTTCAAATAAAAAACCTAATTATGCATCTCAAAGAATTAGAAAAACAAGAGCAAACCAAACCCAAAATTAGTAGAAGAAAAGAAATAATAAAGATCAGAGCAGAAATAAATGAAATTGAAACCCCCCAAAAATACAAAAGATCAACAGAACAAAAAGTTGGCTTTTTGAAAAGATAAATAAAATTGACACATCTTTAGCCAGACTAAGAAAAAAAGAGAGAAGACCAAAATACATAAAATCAGAGATGAAAATGGAGACATTGCAACTGACAGTGCAGAAATCCAAAGGATCCTTAGAGATTACTATAAGCAACTATATGCCAATAAACTGGAAAACCTAGAAGAAAGGGATAAATTCCTAGACACATACAACCTACCAACATTGAACCAGGAAGAAATGTCACCTCCTCTAGAAACGGGCACCCTTCTTCCACTCTCCTCTTCCCTAAACCCTCCCACCCTAGTCTGGGTTAGAAACCCTTCTTTTAATCTCCTGTTGCACCCTGAGAATACCACCATCGCTACCAGTGTAACCAAGTAAAGCTTGGCTGAACTACCCAAATTTTTCAACATTCTTCCTCCCAGTTTCTCTGCTCCAGAAGTCACTGACATTTCCGTTCCTGAAGTTAATTCTCTTCCCCCAGCATTGGTACATCCCCAACCCTGCAAGGTTCAAAGCCTGTCACATGTTATGGTCTAAGCTATTCTTTCCCTCCTCTGCTGCTGAAAGAAAGACAAAGGGAGCTTTGGGTCCCAGGAGCTGAGGGAGTGGAGAAGGTGTCCCCCACTCTGGCTTAGCTTTCTTTTGTCCTTTTCAAGTACCTAAAAACAACTTCGGACACATCTCCCACTGACATGGGGGGTGGTGATCAATGAGCCAATAACTGCTCATTAGGTCTGGACATGAGATTCACACCCAGCCCCACCCCTGGCTAGTGTCTGACACAATTTTACTTTATAATCCTAAAAGAACATTTGCCTGTTCCCAACCTTAAGTTATATTACAAACCCTCTCTCTAACTAACATTACAATAAACCCAATTATCCTTTCCCAATTCCTGGAGTTTCCTGACTAAACAAATGGATGAGGAAAAAAGAAAATCCTGCCATTTGCCTAACACTAAATACCACAACTTCCCGTTTATTTTGATGTGGTTCCCACAAAACATCCAGAGAGCAAGCACCGAGCCTTGTTTGTTGTTGTACTCCCTGTGCCCAGAACAGTAGCTGCCATGTGGTAGATGCTAAATCAATGAAGAAAATGAACGCCTCATAGTTTGCTTGAATTGGAAAAATAATACAAGATCCCTTCATGCACAGATCTTACTCAAGTCCATGAAAACATGGCCGCAGCATGGAACACCCAGCATCCCATCCACTTCACACTTTACTCTAGGTCCCTAGAACACACTAATGTTTTGGTGCAATGCAGAATCCAGACTGGAGGCGTGGGCTGTGGTAGGACTTACTTTGTGGGTTTGGCTATCAAAAAAGGACAGGAAATGAGGCAGGAGTGAGAAATGTTAGCTCAAAGGTGAGGAAAGATCAGAGGGGTAGTAGAGAGCCCCAGGGTTGAGAAAAAAGAACAAACAACCTGCACTCTGCCTGCCCCTCTGCCTAGACTTTGAATTCACTTAAGCAGCAGCTTGGTGTCTGCCCTTCCTGAGCTTGTAGGCTCAGTCCCCTTGAGCGCCTACTTTTTCAAGTGCTCTGTCCCCTGGCAGACATAGCAACAAAGTTCTACCGTGGTTCTATTTCTGTCGCCCCCCTGCAATGAATACCTTCCAGCCTTCTTCCACACCATATGAATTAAAAGCACATCAGTGAGAAAATTGACTGGAAGGAATAAAATTTCATGGCCATTTGGCAGCCTCATGGTTCAGCGGTACCAGCAGTCGCTCACCTTTGGCTTCGGGCGTCATGCACAACACAGCTCCTGTGAGCCACCAGCCATCACCCACAGAGCCCTTCACCACCATGGCCTTGGTAGAAGGAGCAGACCACTGCAGCTGAAAGCGGGGAAACCCAGGTCCCCAGAATGCCCTCCCTCTCCTCTCCACTCTCCCAGCCTACTTCCTTCTACTCAAAATCTCCACCTACCAGTGCAACCTCATCCCACAGATCTTTCCTCAGGGAAGATGAGAGGAAGGCACCCTCCCCCCATCTCCATTTTTGAAATGACTCCAGGAGTGCCAGATGTACAGACTCTTCCAGAAGGGTGTCGGAGGAGAGTGTGGTGCACTGAGAGCACCAAGACTCCCTGATTATGCAAGGAATACGACAGCCCCTCTATTCATCACCTGGAGGAAGACTATTAAATCTCTGGAAGCTTTCCACACGGTTTAGCAACGGAGATCCATTATGCCCTCCCCCAGGTTCCATTGAACACCAGCAAACAAACATATGGTGAGTAAGTTCTAATGGAATTCCACACCACACGCAGGCTCTGCACAGAGCTCTGTGCTGGAGGGAAGCTGGCCCCAAGCAGCTTTCCATGGCAGCTTCTCCAACTGGTTTCCGTGACAGGATTTTCCTGCTTTCATCATGGAAGGATGTGAGGCACCGGGAATTTGTTCTCTTTCCTATAAAAGCATTTAGCGAGACATGTGGACACTTTCTTCTTCCCCAGCTCATAGAGGAGCTTATTAGCCGATTTTGGGTAGGTCACTTTTTCCCCCCAAACCTCAGTCTCCTTCTGCATAAAATAGCCACAGACAATACCTGTTGTCTCTTTCACAGGTGTTGTGATAAGGAAGCAGCTCAATGGACATAACAATGTTTTGGAAAGCATTTCCGATTTGTACAATGATCACAACCCTCCTCCTGGATTTCCTATCTCCAGCCCATGTCTATAGGCTTCATTTCATACAGGAGCCAACTGTGTCATCCTAAGGAGGGTTAAAAAATGAAACAAGAAGTCTGGAGTATTGATGATATTGATATCAAGAAAATGTATTTTCTACAACTACTCACGGATTAGCTCCACAGTTACTTCCTTTTTGGAAGCTATACCTTTAAAAATAAAAACCTACCTTCTCTCTTTGTCCTCTCCCTCCCCAATCCCTGCTCCCACCAAAAAAAGTGATTATGGAGTGAGAACCATACTGATGATTTTGACTGATCAACTGGAGAAATTTAGATAAATTTGGCTTTTCATTAACTGCAGCTGTTGTTTCTCTCGGCACTTAAATGCAATTTATCATTCGAACGTGCTGGCTGAGGAGTGTTTTTTGAGTTTTCCTTTACCTTCAATCAGTAATCCTAACAGTATGAATCCAATTTCTATAGTTAGCTTTTAAAAAATGTCCCTTTTCCTGTCCTTTAGGGTTGTTCTTATCAAAAAATTATGCTTTCAGATCAGTTCCCTCTCTCTCTCCCTCTATCCCCCTTTTTCTCTCTGTCACACATGTGCATGCACACACACACATACCCCCACTATCAACATACTACTATTTAAACCCAAATCCAGCTTCTATGCCTGAAATCACAAGCGCAACAGCCCCAAACCTCCCAAGGCAGCTCTCAGTTTCCCCATCTCAACCCCAGCCCGACCCACCCCCTCACTTAGAACAATGTTTAATTTGGTCACCAAATTCACACCCGCAGAAGTAAGGCCTCCCAAACTCAACGAGATTTCCTGCTCCACTGCACAAAGAGAAAGTTGTGTGGTTCCACATGACTTGACTGTGAATGAGAGCTGTAAGGTGATAAACTACCTCCAAACAATATTGGTTTATTTAAATTAAACTATTTTTCATTTATACAGGATGATGACTCATGATTATCTGGAGAGGGGAAAAAAATGAAGTAGGGAGAGACAGCCTCAGAACTTATTTCCTGTTAATGTTCTAAGAGTAATATGATGCTAGTCTTTATGTGGTTTCTCATTATTCTTAGAACTTTAGTTACCATCTTAATTATTATATTGTTTCTCTCGGAAGAGGAGGAGGAGTGGACAGCCTGCATTTTCCTTTATTTTTCACACCATAATAGATTAAATGTCAAGAATAATTAAATGCCACGGAGTGGTAGCCAACAATTGAGCGCTGACATATTTTAGGAGAACCCACCCAGGAAAGAAGAAAATAGAAACATCTTAACGTCTCTGTGTCTTTCCCGACTTCATTTATGGAGGCGAGGAGCCCAACATATAAAAAAAAGAGCAGAGCCTGCCCAGGCTAATAATTAGTCTGTGCTCGTAATGAGAGTGTTCAGAAGAACCAGACACTTATGTCGCAACATTTTCCAAAGCAGGAGAAGCAGGGATTTGCTCCTGTGCATTCTGGCAAATGGAAACAACATAGACTATGGATCATTGCAGAGACTTTAGAGGCAAGATGGGATTATTTTCAAAGATTCTGATTCTGAGGTTTTGAGGGAATAACAGTGGGCAAGGAAGCAAAAGAAATATTATTGCTAATGTATCAATAATCGATAGACTAGGATCTACCTCCAGTTCTATTTAAGAACCAACTATAAGCAAAATTGCCAGCACCTGACTGAGCAAGAACTATCTGAGGTGGATGAAACTGAGAAATGTTCACTGAAACCTTACGATCTTTTATGAAGACAAAGAGACCAAGGCCAGTAGTAGTGTTGAGAAGGACCCTGAGGTTCAAGGTCACATTGAAATGCTGAAGTCAGCATTTCAGGACTTTTAGGACTCATTCTGAAAAGCAAAGATTTCTTCCAGACACACATCAGTGATTTTATTCCAGCACAAAAGTTGGCCACTCTGGGAGGTGCAAAATCTGTGAGACAAATGATACCCTAGAAAATGCATTATCCTCTACAAGCACCCAGCTTTGTAAAGAACAGCTTATTAATTGTTGTGTGTTTACCACAGGAAGAGTCTCTATTCTCCACACGACCTGAGTGATAACTGGTATCTCCACAGTATTGCAGCCACACACATCCCATCTCTGGTTTGAGTTTTGGGATCTCCTGTTTTCCCAAAGCCCCAGTCTTCCTTAACATTCTGACACCGGTTTTTCAGTCTGCATTCCCTGGTTCGTCTCTCTTTAATATCATGTGCTTTGGGTGGCCAGGTACTCACCCACAGGTCGCAGCTGAGGTAACAGACAAACCAAAAGCCCTGCCAACTGAACAACAAAAGCCAGTCCAGAAACCGTTGGCTCTTCCTTGGGAAGCTGTGGTTCAGAGCTCTGAGCCACAAGGTGGCCTGACAAGAACAGAGAGCACAGCCCACTCATCCCAGCTGCAAAATAAATGTCAACTTCTTAAACCCCAACACCAAATCTTCCTTCTCTTTCCCTCTGGAGAGCCACCAGTTAAACCCTTGACCAGAAGATGCACCCTGAAAGCCTGGAGCTCTACAGCATCCCTGAAACGTAATACTTCTCCAGGATTCCAGGGATCTCAAACAAGGAAAGCTGGAAAGTGGCTCATGTTGAAGCTTTTGAAGACTATTCTGAATGGCTTGGGTGCCAAGCTGGCATGCCTGGTCTCCTTGAAATGTTAGAATTCTTCCTCTTCATTCCCAAGTGAGAACATATCACCCCACAGACTCCAGCCCCCAAAACCAAACGTGGCAACCCAGCAGTTGCATTCCAAGACAGATCCATTCCAGATCCTTCCATCCCAATCACCCTGTTTCCACCCCTGCTGTGTGCCCTCCCCATCCCTGAGGGAGGGTGAAGAGTTAGACCAAAGACAGGACCCAAAACTCAGCTGTCACTGTCTTACAGACAGTAATCTGGTGAGTGAGCATCACACCACTCCACACCTGGATAAAAATAAAACAATGTCAACAGTGTGTACCTGTTATCACCTCAGGCCATGGCTCTCCCCCAGCCTCTTCCTGGAAACAGCTACTCAAATCAACATCACTGTTTATGAGTCTGCGGTAAATCAATCAGTAAATAGTTATTTGAATATCTCCTACCACAGGTGTAAAACACTGTGTAGCGCAAGTTCGGATTCAGTGCCACAAGTTAAAATTCCTGGCCTCCAAACAAAATGTGCAAAGGGACCATCCCCTCAGACACTCCAGCCACCGTGGAGAGACAGGCCTCCACCCATTCCACTCCCTCAGGAGGGAGTGAGCAAGAACTTCCACACGGTTATCTACCTCCTCAGTGGGATCACTGCCCTAAGAATGAGAGTAGGGAAAAGAGGATCACACACTCAGTGAATATTTATTGAATCCTCACTATGTGCCAGGCACTCTGCAGGCGCCAAGAGTGTAACACAGGTTGAGTATCCCTAATCTGAAAGTCCAAAATCTGAAACTTTTTGAGCGCTGACATGACACTCAAAGGAAATGTCCATGGGGGAGCATTTCAGATGTCGGATTTTAGACAAAGGATGCTGAACTGGTAAGTATGCAATGAAAATAGTCCAGAATTCTAAACATCCGTGATCCCAAGCATTTCAGATAAGGGATACTCAACCCGTAGTAAAGCAGATGACCAAGTGGCTTGCCCTTGTATACGTCACCATCTAGTCCTCACGGAGTCTCCTGAGGTCACAGCAACACCATTTAATCAATGAAGAGGGTCAAAGAGTGCCCCATAGAAAGGGACAGAGCCAGGGTTGAAATCCAGGTCTACTGTCGCCAAACCACTGTTCTTTCCAAGAGCTCACACTGCTCCCCAAGTTAATGAGGGGTGAATGAGGGACCAAGGGCTGTTGGTTTGCTCGTCTTGCCCCATTATTAGGAAAATGGCAGGAAACAGGCTCAAAGGCCAGTCAGCCCACTCCCCATCCAGTCCAGGGCTGGGGATCTTCAGGGGAAAGGGGACCTCCTGCTGGTCTCACTGACAGTACATGGCCATATGTTGATGCCACATAGCCCAGTGGGCCCAACTGGCCTCTGGGCACGTGCTGAAGGCACCAGCAAGGCCAAGGACTCCAAAACGAGTGTAAGAAAAAAATTCTTGAAAAACAATTGATACTTAAACGAAAAAACACCAAAGTAACCACACAAGAATTCTGTTAGATGTATTTATATTTATTGTATAGCTTAGTATTATTTTTATTCTGAATTACATATGGTAAGGGAGATACTAAAATGCTTAAGGTCTCTAATGATCTTAATCTGGCCTGAGAGGGGCTCCCAAGAAAATTCTGCTCTTATGCCCCAAAGAGAAGCCACCACCTCGTCCTTCCTGCCAAGGTCATGTGGAAGAGGCCACTAGTGACCTGAGGCTGAGGTTCTCCACCCCTCCTGCCCAGCTCTCTGCCTCCTTTCCCAGAGGACTTGGGGATCAAATGCCATCAAGAGTATGAAAACTCTTTCTCTCTATAAACCTTGAAAGATCACAAACCCTTTTGCATATTTATCATGGAATTCCTCAAGTGAAGAATCAGGCAGAATTGCCACCCAGTCCCTGGGCCAATACTGATGCAGGAGACAGACAGCCCACAGCATCACCTTCCTGCACAGTTGCAGTGTATTTCTCCTTCAGGGCTCATCACACAGCACAGGAAATCCACAGCTGCTCAGGTCTGGCCCCTGCATGCTCCCCAGTCTTAGTAGCAGCCTCTTCCACTTCTCCGGTCATTTCCAGCTCAACACCTCTCATGAGGGGTACCAACAGGGCAATGGTACTTCCCAAATACCAGAACATTCTAAGGCTCTAGCTGACCCAGGCCTTTGGTGGGTTTCTTTTTCTGGTCACCATTTGTTACAATAATTATTCAACTTGTAGGCATAAAATAAGCTGACACCCTCAGTAATAGTGTGCACCAGGCCCTCCTGGTTTCTCTGTCCTGCCAAGAGAGGCTTCAAAGATATAAATCTCTGGGGAAAGTAGCCATAATCACAGGCTTTTCTCATCTGCTCATTTTAGGTGGCCATTTCTCATTTATCTCTTAGACCAAGAGTTCTCACCCTCGACTTTGACACAAAAACACCTGGGGGAGCTTTCGATAGCACCCCTCCTGGACTCCAGCCCTAGAGATTCTAATGTTGGTGAAGCCCAGCATTAATGCTTTTTAAAAGCTCCCCAAGTGATTCAAGATTGAGAACCACTGCTATACCTAGATCATATCCCAACACACAAGACAGTTTCTCGTTTGCTTTTCCAAAGGCTTGAATGTTTACATTTCGAGCAAGCTAACTCTGTATGGATCTCAGGGGCAAAGAAGCTCTGAGGCTTACCAGTGCTACCTAGGGATTGTGAGAGCATCTGCAACCAGCTGACACGAGGCATGCCAAGTCTGACCCACCTTCTCTTTTGCTTTATTCTCGCAGTCTAGGTCTCTTGGCAAGGACTCCTGAGGTTTATTTGTGGGAGAAGCTCTGGCTTCAGGACCAGGCTTAACTTCAGAGGTGAAAATTTCCCTTCGTGGGAGTCTTCAGGAGCAGGGAAAGGAAAATGAGTGATTCTGGGGACCTGGGATACTTGGAAAAGACCTAAGATCCTAACAGAGGTCAGGACAGCTGAAAACCAAGCTGTGTCACCCTCTCAACCAGCACCTAAGCCTTCAAAAACAAAAAGAAAATAAAGAAACTTGGGGCAAAGAGCCAATAGGTCCCAAGTGTAACAACAGGAATGGGTGTCTGCAGTTTTGTCTCTGGACAGGAACTCTGAGCCACCCTTCTCTATTTGAGATAAAAACAAAATTGAGCACCTAATGCATTTGGGATATTAGATATAAGACATTTCCCAAGAGGGAAATGTTATATTATTTACACATTTCACATTTGCACAAAATATAAGGAAATATTGGGAAAGGGGGATCAAACTGTGATGAAACGGGCCTGTTCTGCATTACTGTAGTTTTAGGGCTTAGTATAAATAATATCATATGCTAAATATGGGCACAACACCAATATGAGTAACCAAAGGTCACAGAGTAGACACTAGCAGAGAGCCTGGCCCGTAGGGGCGATCAGGAAATCTTTCTTAGATGGATGATAGAGGATAGAAGGGTAGATGAATGTATGGATGGGTGGATGGATGGGTAGATGGGAAGATGGATGGAATCTCTGGCAAACATCCTTCAAGCCAGCAGCCATAAGACTATCGATAAACAAGGGAGAAGTAGAGCTCTCCATATTGATCTGGGCCCAACACCACCTTCCATCCATCATCAGCTAAACCAGGAGGGTCTGCCTCACTCTAGGAGACCTTACCTAGAAGGGTGTTTTAGTTAGGACTTTCTCAGTTGCAAGTGACAGATCCCCACTTGCAATGGCTTAAACCACAAACAATAATTTGTTGAAAGGATATTGGAATATCTCAGGGTATAATACAAGGTTGGATGCAATTTAGTCTCAGAACCCATTTAGAACAAAAACTGGAATCATGTAGGGAACGAGTTTTTTCTTCTCTCTGTGCATCCGTTTCTTTTTTTTTTTTTTCAGTGTATCTGCTCTATTTCCTCTGTCATATTGTAGAGTTACTCTTCCTCTTTGCCAAACCATGTTGTAGGAAACATTTTTCAATGGCTCCTGAGTTTCACATAACACAGATACTAATACCAGGAGTCTAAATTGACTCTCAGACCCAACTCCAAATTCCTGAGAAAAAAGCATATTGGCCCAATTTGGATCAGCTGTCCACTTCTGAGCCAATCAACTGTGGCAAGGGGTGAGAGTCACGCTGTGTAAGTGTCACTGCTCTCTCAGCAACCATGAGAATGAAGGGGAAAGAAAAACATTCCATTCTAGAAAATGACAGATGAACAGATAATCCAAATCTCTACAATAGATTGGCAATACTAGCAAAATTCTTGAGCAGCCCTGAACAAATTGTGACGTCTGATTCTTCTTTATCCTCTGATATCTCTGCATCCCCTCTCACCCCACATACAAACCTCTGCCTTCAAGTGTCCAAAGCTTTCAGGCAACCCAAGCAGCAATCCAAAGTCCCCTCACTATAAGACACTACCCAGGTGTACATCACCACTCAAATTTCAGATTTCTCTTTTCAACCTGGAGTCTTCAGGATTCAACAGAACCCCCAGTTACCTGGTTGACCCCCAGGAACCTTGAAAATATCTCAGCAGCCAGGCCTGATAGATAAACAGGAAGTAGGGTCCAGCATGATTGGTGGAGACAGGAACCAGAAGGTCATTCAATGTTCAAGATCCAGACTAACAACTCACGCCTGTAGAAGAGTCTTCACAGGGTCCTTCTCTTGGGCTCTATTATTAAAATGAGTCAGGTTTTCTCTGTGTGTCTCTGTGTTTCTTTAGATTTTTCCACTTCTACTTCTGACACCACTGCCCATCTCTCCTGTTTAAATTTCCAACTGGCCCACTATCCCTTTTTGATCAGAGGTGAGCTGACCCAGTGGCCGGCTTGGAGTCAAGTGCTGAACCCTTGCAGTCCAATTAGCTATGTTCAAGAGACAGGGTCACGTGCTATAGACTTTTGCTACTCCAGATATGTTCCACAGACCAGCAGCATCGACATCACCTGGGATCTTGTTAGAAATGCAGATTCTCAGGTCCCTTGCAGAACCTACTAACTCAGAATCTACATTTTACAAGGCCCCCCATGTCATTCATAGGCTCACTGAAGTTTGAGAAGTGCTGGTTTAGAATATGTCCCTTCAAGTTGGGGAACTGCCCTGACCTGCTTCCCGAGCATGCAGCTGTGGATGGCGGATGGCATCCACATCTCTGCCCCTTGTCAAGTCCACTAATCCCATTGATAATAGCATTATCTATTCCTCCTTTTAGAGACTTTTACATCTATTTCCATAATTAAACTCTAGAAAATCATAAACTCTGCAAAAAAGAGAAGGAAGGATCTATTGGTGACAGTTCAGACACTGTACCAGGTAGCTGGAAAAGTGAGAATTGTTTATTTGTTGTAAAGATTGGGGGGGGTTATGTTTTGCTTTGTTTTATAATAGAGTCCTTCATCATCCATCAAAGCTTTCCTCAGGAAAGGCTACTTATTCTGCCTACTATTCTGTTTCCGTGTAAAAACAGCCTTGCTGAAGCAAGTGTCTCTGCCTTTTTCTGTAATCAAGTTAATATTACCTTAAAACATCACTGCTAACTCCCTATAAAAAGGGCCTTCTGAGATCTTCCGTCCAACCTCCTTATTTTACAGTTGTGGGAAACTAAGGCCAGAAGACAGAAACATTGAGACAAGTCATGGAGCTGATTAAAGCTTCAGCCGGTGCCAGAACCCAGACTTCTCTATGTGGATTCCCTTCGCTAAACAGAGCTGCCGCAGGACAAGCGCTCCCACATGTGGGCCTGTTGGGTTAGGGTGGGAGGGCACAGGGAGGGTACTTCTGAAAGAACACGTTGCTGGTGAGAAGGACAGACAAATATTCGCCAAATTTTGGATGAGGGCCTAGAATCCAAGAGTCTGCCCCAGATGCAGTTTCTCGTAATGTGGATGCCACAGGACTTTCCAGAATCTTCTGAAAGGGCTTTTAAGGAAAGAGCAAGTATAAAACATGAAAATAACTGCCCCCAGCTGCTCCTGGGGTCACTGTATTCTGACTGCAGCTGCGGAGAATTGTTGAATTCCATTCTCCATGTTGCTCTAAAAGCATTTCAAAGAGGTTCGGAGAAAGCCAGGCGCACTTTGGTAAATTGAAAACTATTTGTGACAATCCATCCATCACCATCTGTCAACATTCACCATCAGAAAGAGGTAGGGGCCGAGGGGGCAGAAGGCCAGACCCAAGTCAGAGGGGGATGCTCACATGCCCAGTTGCCCTTGTCTTGCTGGGCAACCCTAGAATAATATATGTCCCTTTGTGTCCTTACCAGGGATATTTTAGAAGAAGAAATAAAGAAAGACGAGGAAGCTGCAGACACTTCTGTTTGCCATATACCTGCTCCTGAAGAATGTATCTGTGACGTTAAAACAGAAAGTCCTTCCCATGAAGATTCTTTCATAATTACCAGTTATAGCAATGCTGCATTTACTTTAATACTCACCCACTGTAATTGCCTCCAAGCTAGAGACATTTGTTAAGAATCGTTGTTATTCGACTGCTTTGTCTCATTATTCAGTCTAATAAGATAGTAACGTTATCACAATCCTTCCTCATATTTACAGAATGTATTTCTTGGAAGAGGGGAATAGTGAAGAAGAAAGGAAGATGATAATATTTAGCAAAAGAAGCTAGATTTTATTTCTCCATTAATATAAAGTTCAAAAACAGGCAAGACTAAACTGCAACATTGAGGGCTGACTGCTAAGGTGAAAAGCCAGGAAGCGATTCCCATAAAGCTTAAGGATAGGGGTTAATTTGGGGGGGGGGGGGCTGGAGAGGACCGTGACAGGTGGAAGCAGTGGGGCTGAGGAGACTTTGAAGAGCAGGTCATGTTCTAGTTCTTGACCTGGGCGGGGCTTATGTGAGTGTTCACTTCGTGAGCGATTTTTGAACCATGCAATTTTGTTTTGTGCATCTTGTCATTTGTGGGTTTATTTCACAATTAAAACAGTTTTTGAAAAAAGACCAAGACAAAAGAACATGTCTCAGCCACTAGGCCCTTCACTTGTATGAAACCCCACGTGATTGTTTTTCCTCTCAAGTTCCCTTGGCGACAGGAACCAACAACTCAATTTGGGTGTGCTGTAGGCAAAGTCAAGGAGGAGGTGCAGTGTAGCCACCGACACTTTCCTGCCCTCTAGGTTATTAGAGGGTAGCTGATTGGACCCATTCTGATGCTCTGATGCTCATTTGCACAAGGTAATTTAGCCTCATGAAGGGGTCCCCAAGTATTTTTTTAAAGCAATGACACCCTTCAAAGGGACACTTATAAGGAGGTAGCACTATAAAAACACACACAAGTGGCACCTCACTGGTATCATGGGACTGTGGGCCAGGGCTCACCCATCCTGGCTCCTCTCTGAGTGCTACAGTGGCCCCAAAGCCACTTTTGTGGGACCTCTTTTGCTCTCTAGCACACAGTTTAAAACCCCAGATCTAATGAATGGCCATTTGTTACCTACTAATGACTTAGAGGCCAGGAAAGGGGTCAGAGGAACTGGGACAGGGGGCAGATAAATCTCAATGTGAGAATTAAGGTCAGGGACATTCACGTGTCAGGTGGTGAGGACTTGGTGGGGGACTCAGGGCAGCCAGAGAGCACTGGGTGCCATCTGCTGGGTGACGCACGGCGTGCCAAATGGGGACCAATTCCTGAGACCAAGGTGTGTGCAAATGAGCGTGAAAATGTGTCTAGTCAGTTAAAGTGAACATGGCTCCCAAAGGTCCCTGAGGAGTTCTGCTAATGGTGGGCCTGGCAGGCACCACAGAAGGCCCATTGGGAAAAACTTGGGGTCACTCTGACCTTTTTGTAGCTTTCAAATAACAAGTAAACAATCAATGTCTGTCCCATGTCCCAGTGAAATTGAAGAAATAAAGAAAGCTGTGATTTTTCAGTAGGGCAGGTCCCAGGGAAGACGGTCCCACCCTTCCTCCCTTCCCCCTTACAGAAATGAAACTGGGAGAGACTGGGAAAATTCATTACATGGTCCTCTGCCTCTCTCCAAGCAGAAGAGAAAGAGGAACGTTTAATGTTGGCTTTTGTTTTAGTCCATTTGGGCTACTATAACAAAATACCATAGACTGGGTAGCTTCTAAAAGACAGAAATTCATTTCTCACCATTCTGGAGTCTGGAAGTCCAAGATCAAGGTGCCAGCAGTTTCGGTGTCTGGTGGGGCCCATTTCCTGGTTCTCTCTTTGTCCTCACACAGCAAAAAGGGTGAGCGAGCTCTCTGGGGTCTTCTTTATAAGGGAATTAATCCCATTTTCATGAGGGCCCCACCCTCAGGACCTAATTATCTGCCAAAGGCCCTACCTCCTAACACCATCACATTGGGGGTTAGGATTTTCAACATATGAATTTGAGGGAGACACAGACATTCAGAACATCGTAATCTTTAAGCTAGAAGGCTTTTCAAACCAGATATCCCCAGACTGAAAATCCTCGCTTTGGGCTGGGCTTGGTTTTGTTTTGTTTTGTTTTATTTTTTAAATCAAAAAGACCAAGCAGGAAAAGGTGAGTACATCTGCTCAGCTGTCTGGATCACAGTCGAGCACTTTGCCCTTCCATCCATCCCAACCCCATGACAGATAGTGACTCCAATCAGCCGTGAGGGCCAGTGCCCTTCTCCAGCCCCTGGTAACCTCTGGTGTCTATTGTGGGGTGGGCCAATATACAGTATTTGGAAGATAGTAAGTGCTCAGTAAGTGTTAAGCAGCAGCAGTCATAGAGTAGTAGTGGGGGGGAGTGGAGCATTTCTAAGCAGCCATTGTACTGCTAAGCTTCCCTGGAGCCTTCCAGCCTGCCCCTATTAACACCGAAAATATAGGTAAGAATTGCTGAAGTCCCCAGGAAACATAGTATTGAGAGCAGAGAAATTACTAAATCTGTGACTAAATCACTTGGTATTTGAGGATCTGTAAAGTGTCACAGCTGATAAGTGCCAAGCTGGCCTGTGTTTCATGTGAAGCCAACTGAGAGCCAGAGCTCCCCCATGGAGGCGAGGATGCTCGGGGTGTCCCAGTATCATCCCCAGTACCAGCATCGGAAGTCACCTGCCGAGCATCTAGCTGTGTGTGGTTACCCTATGGGCATCCTGAGAAAATAGACTCAGCAAAGTGAATGTCAAACATGCAGTTCCTATGTCTCCTCCCCAACCAGCTAAATATGAGGTATCTCTGGAAAAATCCCTTAGCTCCCCCAGAACCCAGTTTCTCATTCCTGACAAATTATTTGAAATTTGTCTCTCAAGTCCTTTCACCCCCTTAACAGCACTACTCACTATCCCTCCTTCCACCAATCCAAGGATGGGATCTATACCCTCCTCCAAGCTAACGGCTGCTGTGCAGACAGTGGTGATGGGGTCATGCAGTGGTTCCCCATCCCTTAGTCCCAGGACCCTTTTGCATTCTTAAAAATAACCGATATCCCCAAATAACTTATATTTATATGGGTTATGTCTATCATCTTTGCCATATTAGAAATGAAAAAGAAGAAAGATTTTAAATATTTGTTTGAAAATAATAAATTCATTCATATTAGCATAAATGGCATTTTAATAAAAATAACTATATTAATCAAAACAAAATAAATTAGTGGAAAGAGTGATGTTGTTTTAGATTTTTTTAAAACCTCTTTGCCTAGCTTAATGGAAGATAGCTGAATTCCCATGTCTGCGTCTGCATTCAGTCTGTTGAAATCTGTTGTTTTGATTGAAATATAATATATGAAGAAAATCTGGCCACACGTGAAAGTGTGAGGAGATGGCAAGGGAGTATGTGTTTTAATAGTCTTTTCAGATTATCATGGATATTCTTCTTTGACATTACAACAAAACGCAGCAGTGCTGATTTAATATTACACCAAAACTCATTCACTAGTGCTAACGAAGAATCTGAAACCATATCAATAAACTTTACTGATTTTGATACATTAAGGTCCATTAGTCTATCTTGTACCTTAAATGGAACTTTTATCCATACCTAATTTTATAACATCGTGCCTTGGCCATTTGGAAAATATTGAGTTTATTGAGTTGCAAGATCTTTCAAATATACCGTGGAAAACTCCACTAAATTTTCATGAGAAAAAGAGAGTGAAAAAGGCAAATGATATCTGAGTGTTATGATGAAAGTAATAGTTTCGATTTTGGAGACCCCCTTCCCAAAGGGGTCCCTGGACCACGCTCTGAGAATTGTTGGGTTAACTCATCCATCACATAAAGTAATAGCTGTGGATGCAGCATTTAGAGAATTGTCACCTCCCAGATGAATGACTTAACCCACTTAGGTAAAGCTTGCCACTTCTCCTTCCAGACCCTGTAAATGAGTCTAAGTAGCGAGTGTGAGTTGAGAGGGAGGCCTGCAGCCAATCACACTCTACTCACCCCTGCCCCTACCAATATCCTGGAAATTTTTCAATATAGCCAATTGTGTGCTGATCAATGTTTGACAACCAGCTCCCCAAGAAAAAAGTCCCAGTTTTTAGCATTTGCCAATTTCTGTGGTGTAAAAACTTCCACTATGACTGATTTTAAGCTACTGATAGGACATCACTGAACAGGTTGCTAGGACAAGATGTGCACAATTGTTTCTCAGGAGTGGGTGTGAGCCAGCTCCAGCACACCACTGAGAAAGAGACACAGACCCACCTCTTGACAAGAACAGTGTCAAAGAATTTGCAGCCATTTTGTTTTAGCGTCTATGGTCTACCCTCTGGCCATAGATTATTTACATTGTTGGAAAACACAAAATGCACTCATCCCTTTCCAAGAGCCAGTCTCATCCTGTTACAGTATCATACTCAGGTTCAAGGTTTTTTAGGTCTAGTATCTAGTCATCCGCATCAGGCCCAGGTGTGGAGGAGGCTCCTCAGGTATGGTTATCAGGTACAGTTCCTAGAGTACAGCTCCTGTTGATTTTGAAGACCTGTGAACTAAAAAGACAAATCATCTGCTCCTAACATACCCAACAATGGTGAAGTCTGGCTAGGATAATCAAATAGACACTCCTGTTCAAAAAATGTGGGAATGCAAGGTACGTAACAATCACTAGTCCACAGCAGTTTTGAAATCCAGCCTGCCACAAGTCACGAGCTCCTTGATTAGGGCCCAAGACCGCTCCTGGGGAATGACTGATTCTCCACTGCCCTTGACCCCACCCACTGGGCTCTCAACTCTGCCCTCTGAGTCATCTTTTTTCCATAAGAAAATGGCTTGTGTTTGCAGCTGAGTCATATTCATAGCCTGTGTCTGGACTACAGTAGTTTGAGGGCCAAAGGTTCCTTCTCTTTGTGTACTGCCTTTGTCTGTTTTAGTCCCCAAAGGAACACAGAAAGTAAAATCAGATTAAAGTGAGGGGTATGAAGCAATGTTTTCCCAGAGAAAATAATCTGGGAGGTCAGAGGGTAGCCTGAGAAAATGTGAGGATGAGCAGAAAAGCTGTGCTTCAGGAATAATCTCTGAACTCATCATCAGACTGGAGAGTCCTGTGGAGGGCTTTTCTCCACTCCCAGAGGGACCCAGCAGCATGGACGCCCATTTCCTGAAACCTAAAACTAGCCCTAATTTTACTATTTGTCTTTTAGCCTGAAGATTATAAAGATATATATCTTCTTACCTGATCATTTCTCTAGTTTAATTCTCTTTTTAATCTAAGAAGTAGTAAATATTCATAAATTTCAAATAGTCCAAAAATAAGCCTTTTTCCATTACAATCCCTCATATCACCCCCCCAATACCATTAGAAATCTCTTAGTGAATAAAATAGTATATGAGTAAATACGTAGATAGAAAGATATAGATACGTATGTAGATAGATAATTGATAGATAGGTGATTGATACATGACAACACATACATACATAAATAGATGACAGATTAATAAATTTAATTTTTTTACCTAATTGGGGACACACTGTGTATACTGGCCTGCTCCATTGCTTTTTATCCTTAAGTTTGTATCTTGGAGATTATCTCATAAGAACACATGTAAATCTACCTTTCCTGTTTTCACCCTAATTTACTTTGTGACTCATTCTCCACCTTAGTGCAATTTCACTTAGATGAAATTCACTTGGGTCTTTCTATGGATACACTTTCACAGCATCCTGATCTTCCTTTCAAAGCTCGTGGCAGTTGGTGATAATAAGCAGTTATATAATGCTGACACTTCCCACATGCCAGTCATCCTTCTAAGACTTTATAAGTATCAACACATTTAACCCTTGTGATGCCCCATGAGGCAGGTACTAGTAGAGTCTGTGACTTTCCAAGGGCCACACAGCTAGAAGTAAGAGAGCAGGATTCAAACCCAGGCACTTTGGCACCAGAGTCCATGCTGCTCATCACCTTGCTATGTACCTGCAAGCACTGCCCTGATGTAGTAAGTACGCTATGTCTGTCCTTCTCACTAGGCCAGAGGGTAAGGATCATGTTGATGTTGTTCACTGTCAAATCCTCTAGTAGGTGCTCAATAAATATTTGTGAATTGAATGCTAGTAATAATACCATGTTTTGGATAATCCCTACTATGGGTTACTGTGCTGAGCATCTCACACATACTGTCTCACTTAATCCAGCACCTCTAGGAAATCCGTATCATGATTATCCCAGCTTTACAGGGGAGGAAACTGAGGTGGCAGCTAGTAAATTAGAGGGGCAGACTTGACCCCAGGTCTGTTTGACTCTAAAGCATGCACTTAACCTCTGTGCCAGACTAGCCACTCTCTCGGAGACCCACCAACCTCCTCCCCTCCTGGAAGCCCACCTTCCAAGGACCCTGAACACCCAGCTCTTGAGCAAAAGCCTCCTGCAGCAAATTTACCACAGCTCCTACTGTTCCAGAAAAAGACTTAGAAGTTGCCTGAGTTATTATTATTATCAAAAAAGTGTCTCTCCATACCCAGAGCTGCATTAACACCCAGTAAAGTTAAATTTCAATGCATCATAAGGCACTAAATATCATCTTAATTGTCATGAGACATTCACATCCCTGAAAAGTGAAGAGGGTACAAGTTTGCCACTCAGCCACAGCCTTAATACTTCATGTCTTGAAATTGGTGGAGAGGGGAAAATCCTAGAAAGACTTTCTTTGGGGTAAAGCTAGCTAGCACACATTTACTGCAAATCCAGTAGACTAGTTTCCCCATCTAACATAATTTATCTTGAAACACCGCAGGTGGCCTACATTAGGAGCAGCACTGGCCCTGCTCCAGGGCTGGCGGCGCCACGGTCTCACACTGCCCTCTGCAGCCTGGCTGCGGTCTTCATCCTGCTCCCCAACCAGCCCAAGTGTCACAACTTGGGACGTCCTGCACGTACCTCCAGTCCTCACGTAGAATCACTACCTACCTTTAGTCTGGAGACCAAAAGTAAAATAAAATACCACTTAACTTGCTGCCTGTGCAGATGCATTTCCATCCATGATTTGTCCCTCCAGGGCTGGTGGGTTGGAAAAGCACACCTTTAGGGGCTCATTCGTAACATTCTCTTTCAGTAAGAGGACTAAATTAGGAAGACAACATTTTACTCAGATTGATCTGATTTGCTCATCCCAACCTCTCTCCCAACCCACCCCCTATCTACAATATAGCAAACAACTCCTAAAAAGGAGAAGGCAGGTGCTGTCTAGGTCAAAAATATATTGGGGGAAGAATGAAATAATCCAAAGGAAAAAAAGGCAGAGCTCTGCAGACTCAAGCTATTCGCCAAGAAGAAAAATCTTTAACAGATGTATATGCTGAAGGAAGACCAAATACCTGTGCTAAAACCCCAAATAAATACCTTCATGAAGACTAGAAAAAAAATCTTTTTTTTCTAGGTTATATTTTAATATATATATGCATATGTTTATATGTTGTATATGTGTGTATGTATGTGTATGCATATGTGTATATGTATATGCATACGTGCTCCCCTAGAGAACTTCCTAAGTTGGTTAGGAAAGAGCTGTCATTGTGTTTCAACATCCTGGGCTCCAAGAAAGACAGCATAAATCTCCTTGGCAAACTTCTCACCAGCCTGACAGATATTCTTAGAAATCTGCTTCCCCCAACACACACACACAAACACTCTGCACACACAGGCATTCTACAAGGCCCTCTCTGTAAGAACGCTCTTCTGGGAAACCCACTGGAGACCACAGGCAAACAACCAGCTCCACACCACTCCACGTCAAGTTGTCGGGCCCTTTCTTAATTGAGCTTTTAATTCAAAGTTCACACTCTTTTTTTTTTTTTTTTTTACTACACAGTTGGAAGAGAAATAGATGAGAGTCTGATGGGTATGGGGGGTAGATCTTCATCTGAAGGAAGAAAAGAGAGAAGACAATGCCCAAATTTGGAACCTTTTGGGATAGAGTCAAAAAGGGTCTATGGAAGGGAGTGAAATATTCACAGGTTGGCACCCACTGTCTTTGGGATCAAGTCCAGGTTCCTCAAGGTATTCAAGGCTCTTCGATCTGTGTTCAAAACCAAGCTTTCATGTCTCCAGCCCAGGTGTGCCCAGCATAGTTACACTCTCTCCTCACTCCCCTCCCCTCCCCTTCCTGGCTTCCACTTGCCCATCTCTGCAGCCCTGCCTGTCCTTCAAGATGTAGCCAAAACCCCTCTTTAGTGATGATTTGGGTGATCACTCCAGCAAGATTTGTTCTGCCTGTGTGCAGTCCTTGTTCACCTTTTGCCACGTCCCTAGAGGTCGTACTGCTTAGGGAGCTCCTCATAGGCACTTCCTTCATCTCACTAAGGAGACTGCACGTTGCTTGAGGCTGGGCACTGTGTACTTGGCGTGCTGACTGCTTGGTTCCCTGCTCACAATGGCTCAGTGAGCTACCTCATGACCACACCAGACCAGGGGGTCCGTGGAGCAGCAGCAAATCTGCTCTAAGTAGCGATCATCATGTCCAGCACGATTCCAGGCATTTTCTGGGCACTCAGTACATTTTAATTAAATGAATGAACAAAACACTGGCAGGAAAAAAAATGGAGAGTGACTGCCTGAGGTCACATATGCTAGGAAATATGTCAATCCACTGATAAACTCCAGCTAGTCAGCAAACAGGAAAGATACTGAGAGGCCAATTTAAAATGATTTGATAGCTTTGCCCATTGCTCCTCATTGTACAATCACAGTCATAAAAGGCTAGTCCAATTGTTTGTAATATAAACACACACACACACAATCACTCCATTGGCAGAAACAGATCTGTCTGGAGTTTCTACAGTGTCAGTTCCTTCCCATGTTACCAGAATCTCCAAAGCTCTAATGGCAGAGGCATTTGAGAAAGGATGTTTTTTTCAGGGTTAGTTAGATCTTTTAGTAGGACAATACCACCCAACAGGTTGAGAGGGAACACGATTTACAGTTCATCCCAATTAGTGAAGGTGGTGTCCTTTGTTTCCCAATATGAAAGTCTCCCTCTGATGATGAGGAGGACATCCCACTTTCACCCTTCCAATAGTCCCCCTTTCACTCCCTGATTTAAACATAAATAGGTAAGTAGAAGAAAGAAAGAAAAAAGAAGGAAAATAAAAGATCAGTAACAGCCCATAGTGTCCAGCCAGGTTTTCCAGACATCCTCTGGACAGCATCAGTTTTAGGAATGAGATTCTAATTTTTATCACCTCTTCATCAGTCACCCTCTGTCTTTGGAGGGAAAAGTCACTAGGACATAGGTGAGGTGTGGGACCTTTTAGGGTTTTCTTGGATTTCTGTTTTAATTTTGTCAAAGAAGACCAAAGAGCCTTTTCTGTCCCTGAAAGATGTATCCTGTACCTCCAGAGCTAACCACATTTATTTAGCTAGAGTTGCAGAAGAAACTGTCCTATCCATTTTGCCCTTTGAGTCAATCGATGTATATGGTCACCCAAAAGTCTTGAATTAAAAGTCATCGTGTAAGATCATCCAAACTGTCCAGCACTTTGAGCAGCTGTGATAAGCTACTTTTTACAGTGTCAATAATTTAAAGGGGAAAAAGTGTTTTTCACACAGATTCCATTGCTTCAGAGTCATAAATGGAACTATACCGTGTTTCAACCTGACAGCCCCACGTCAGCAGGAGAAAACAGCTAAAACTTTTGTCAACATCCAGATTGATTATTATATTATTAAAGTACATGGATTTGCACATCACCAAGGGATTTCTATTCCCAGTTCCACTTGTTGTAGACTGTATTAGTAACCGAGTTAGCACACACACACACACACACACACACACACACACACGAGGGGAGGGAGAGGAAGGAGAGAAGGAAAGAGGGTAGGAAGATTTATTATAAGAATTCTAGGGTGAGGGTGTCTCTCCAAGTTCAAAGCCAAGAAAATGTAGCCAGAATTGAGAAATGACTCAATGACTGACACTAAGGACTAGAAAATCATTAGGAACCCAGGAAACAATTTTCTCCGCCTCCCAACTCTGTTTTTCTCTTGGGGTCTACTGCATTCATTCTCTGCCCCCCCACAACCCTCCCTCCCTTCCTCCCCCTCCCTCTTCTCCCACCTCTCTGCCTCTCCCTCTCTGGCCCCATGACAACACATGGCTCAGCCTGTTTCAAGTGTTCACACACAGCCCCGTCAGACGTGGGGTGGAGAGGGGGCCACAGCCATGTGGTCAAGCACGCCCATACGCTTACAGACTGAGGAGGTCTGGCCATTGGACTGAGTGGACTTCTCAAAAGATATCTACCATATTAACAATTTCAAGCTATTGGAGGGTAAGGAAATGGTATATAAATTAGAAATTAGTCTAAAACTAAGTATATCTTACATATGTCTAGGCCGTAACAAGTAGGAACTTACATATTACAGGTTGAAACATTATAGTGGTGAAAATAAGTTGCATTTAATATACTCATCTAAGGGTCTCAAGGGGCAACATTCCAGAATCCACTTTATAAGGAGATGGAATAGATGATATTTATATGTGGGTATTTTAGAGCCCATGAAGGTGGAGAGATTTTTCCTGAACAAATAAGAAGGGCAAGAGAGGTATGAAAAGAGAATAAAGTACTATAAGAAGGAGGTCACAGTTACAGTCTGAAAAATAAACTATTTTAAAATCCTTCTGGAAAACTATGTGATATTATGTGTCAACAAACCATAAGTATTCATGGCCTGGGGATTTACCCCAGTGAATATTCCTCCAGGAAAGAAAAAATTTGTGGTATGAAGATATTCATTGTAATATCATTTATGATAGTGAAAAATCATAAACATTCTAAGTACCCAAGAATAAGGAAACATATATGCAAATTATGGTATATCCACTTAGAAGATTGTACATTCACCAAAAATAATTATAAAGATTGGAGGCAACTTGGAGAACACGCACATGAAAAAATGCTAACCCTACAAAAGCAAGTTACAAAATTATATGAATGCTAAAATTAAACTCATATTAAAATATGTTTCTATGGAATGAAACAAGAAATCCTAATAATTGAAAATACTTGTACGATGGAGTCTCTATTTCAGAGATTTTGCATGATGCCACCACAGTATTATGAATTATTTTTTTAATTTACAAGCAGTGAGTCCTGCTGGTTCCTCATCTTTAGCCTTCAGTGTTCACCTAGAATGTGTCTTCTGCTCAGAAATGTAACTTCCAGTAACAAGCTGAAATTCCTGCTTCCCAGGAAAACCCACTGGAACCCAAACTCCTGGATTAGCAAGTCCTCCTCTGCTATAAACCACCCGCCTCTATGTCCACGCTGCCTAAAGACAACTTGGACAGTTCAGAAACCAAAATGGATTCCTGGAAGCTCTAACCCAACCAAGAAAAAAGCCAGACACCCCCAGCAGCAGATAGTTTAGTCTTACAGTTTTTATTTGTTTTCTCTACACACCAGGAGAGGTTAGCTGATCAGCCGGAGGGGGGCGGGGAGGGCGGTGCTGTGACCAACACATCTCAGCTTAAAAAAAAACGTTTGGCAGCGTGGCATTCACACTGGCAGAATGTCACATCTTTTGTGCCACTGCCGGGGGAAGCTCCACCAGGGGAGTTTTATCAGTGTAATTAACACAAAGGCCCCCTTCTGTCTTAAAAACACAAGCCTGGGGTACATGGTAAGACGAACTAGCCATTGTTTCCGCACAGCACAAAAACTCCTTTCCCCCACTCCCACCCCCCAACCCATTTATGGGGTTTCATTAAGGCCCACGGGTGCCTCTAACTTATTTATTTAGGAAACACTGTTATTGTCTTAATGTAAACAGAACTCAAGATCAGTTGACAGTTGGAACGGCCCAGCAGAAAGGTTTTCAAAGCGCCTCCTTGGAAAGGGGTCCCTCCATTCAACCCCCAGTTCCTGGATCATACTGCCAGCACTGTTCGCAAAATAAACAAATGTTTGTTTTACAACATGGCAAAGGGGGCTCCCATTCAACGCTGGCCAGATATGAAAACAAACTTTCACATATAAGGGCTTTTGATACACATGACTTACTTGGATGACAAGGGGCTCGGCTGGGGAGTGCTTAAAGCTTATTAATATTGCACAAAAGACTTTTGTTTATCATTTCACCGGACTGCCTGGGAATCACAAGACTCAAGCCGCCACCCGGCTGGTGTCCTCGCATTTCAGCAGCCGTAACGTGTGGAGATTGCGAAAGCAGTGCTGGTTTGGAGCCAAAAACAAACTCTCCACGGCCCCAGGTGAAAGAACTCCAAACTGCCGGCCGCGGAGAACCAGGCTTGGAATTTGTTAAGAGTGAAGGGACAAGAGCTCCCCCTACAGGTAAGAAAAAATGGATGCCTTGAACCTTTCTCTTTGTAAGGGGGTAACTTCCTTCCAGAAAAGCAGGGAACCCATGGCCTGCCTCATCTAGGGACATTTCCCCTCCTGTTCAAAAAGTCTGGGTCTCCGGCAAGTTTGGGGCACTTCATCTTTTAAGGTGACCAGTTCTACTCCCAGAATGTCTAATGAGACATTAGCACTCTAAAAGCTCATGATCAAAGATCAGTTCTTTAGGAACTGGTTTTGTTAACCTGGGAAGGGAAGTGACTACCTCAGATGCAAGCTGTTTTCTAGACTTGTGCTGTCCCATACGGTGGCCACCAGCCACTTGTGGCTATCGGCCACTTAGAATGTGGCTAGCCCAAATTGAGATGCTCTGTAAAAGAATGTAAAATATCTCGGTTTTTCACATTGATCACATGTTGAAATAATAATATTTGGGATATATTGGGTTAAATAAAATATATTAAAGGCAATTTCACCTGTTTTTTAATGTAGATACTAGAAAAATTAAAATTACATATACATCACACATTAGATCGCATTTCTATTGAACAGTGCCGTCTAGACAGTTGGTATATTATATAATACAGCTTGTAAAAATAGTAAAATTTTGAGCTTATAGTGATTTGTGCCAGGTGAGTTGATTTTTTTTTCTTAATAACATTTATTCAATTCGTATAACTGAATCTCCTGAAAAGAAGGGGAAGCTCAAAAAATACTATTGCAAGCTTCCCAGCAATTTTTAGTTTGTTTTATTTAAAGTCTCAGCAAAATGGAAGTCTTCAGTTTGGGTTAAGGTCACATATGTTGGAAAAAAATGTTTCAAAAGGAAGGATATGTTTTCTCTTCACAAACTCCTTCCTTCTGGCCATACCCTTTGTGTATTTAACTACAAGTAATTCCGAGTGAAAGAAATTCCTTCTACCAGAACAGTCTTGCAAAATTATTTTCAGGTCATTAGGCAACAGACATTTGCTTATTCCCTCCTATAACTGGCAACCTCACCCACCTAATCAATCCCCATTTTAAGCAATATTTGGGACATATGAGATAAACGGGATTATGTGGGAAATATGTGGCCCTAAATTTGGTCAAACCACCAGACTCACCATAGCATTTAGTCAAACTGCTGAAAACTCACTAACAGTGGGAAATGTTGCCGTCCTAATTTCTGAATTAGATTTAAATGGTACCAGCAGCTGCCTTTGATAAACACAGTCAGATCTGGCCAACAATCACCCAACCCACCCAGAAGAGGAAGACCAGCAGAGAATATTCAGCTTCCCCAGGTCTGCTGCCTCCGATTTGCCCTGTTTATTTTGGTATCAGGAATGTGCCAAGATATCACTAAAAGATTAACTACCTCTGTGAAGAAACAGCAATTTAGGGAGTATGGGAATCCTTCTGAAATCTTCCCCTGAAATTTAGCCTTAAAATTATGTCAGAGTGGGTACAGCACTACAAGGCCCACAGGCAAATGGTCAAGAGTGTGCTCCAATAATACAGAAACTTAGTGAGCCAAGGAAGCACCCACGTCCTCCGAGCCTCTTCCAGTACAGTGTCTCACTCAGCCAAAAGCAGATGAGATTAGCAAAGCAAATTGCCGTGCCCATCTTTGAGATCACAGATGAAACAGCTAGGGAAAGAAACTCAAGCAAACAAGGATTTCAGTTACAAGTTGGAACAAATATGGGCTCCTGCTGAATAGCTATGCAGAGAAAAATTTGGAGTGGTACCCAAGACCCTCATCATTCTCCCCACAGACAGATATGGTGGTTCTGGGAAAGAGAGGCTGCAATCCCACCACAGGAACTGTGGATCTGGGATACGGTATTTGGAGGGCACTGGAATGGGACAGGATATTCACTGAAGATATTCACTGGTATGATTTTCCATCTGACCTTATTATTCTGGCATGGCTGCCAGCACCTTATAATCCCAGCATTGTATTCACAAGCAATTCCTCTGCTCATTAGCAGAAGCTGAGTTCAACTCTGCTCTTGTAGGGGCTTGTGAATCAGCATGGACCAACAGACAGTGTTTCCAGGAGCTAGCTGCAAAGAAACAAGGACGCTACTCATGGGCGAAGGCATCTGTATCAGTTAGGAATTGCATTTGACTGCTAGTAGCAAGGTCTGGAAATAACAGTGATTAAAGAAATGTGCTTTCTTCTCGTGTGTAAGAAATCCCAAGCAAGGCAGTACCACGGTGTCAGGATCCTTTTGTCTTTATGTGCCATCACGGCTAGCACATAGTTTCCATCTTCCAGGTTGCCTCATGGTCTAACATGGCTTTGGCAGCGGGGTGGGGGTGGGGGGGCGGTGTTGGTATTACATCCATATCCAGGCATGGAGTGGGAAACATGGAAAGAACAAAAGGGAGTACATGTCAGCTATTGTTCCCTTCTCAAGCTTTCCTGGAAGTCCCACTCAACAACTTCTTAATTTAATTTGCTAACTTCTAGCTACAAGGGAAGCTGAGCACATTGTCCCACTCAAATAAAATCCAGTTTCTGTTACAAAAGAACAAGGGGAGAATAAAAATGAATATGGGGTAGGAAACCACCTGAGCCTTGGGTTGCTTCAGAAGCAGGCAAAGACATCTCTAAGGTAGGGTTACATCCAGCTTGGAATGCTTATTTCAGCTTTGATAACAAAATGAACAATAAGCATCATAACTACTGGGCCACCGTGTACTCTCAGGACTTCTGCCTTTGGTTAGATTCAGGAATTCTTTGTTTCTTAGGATTATTTGCAACTTGTGCTAGCTCTCCATAAAATTTCTCCATATGAAGGACATTGTTCCTAGGTCACATCACTGACAACATCTACAACAGTTAACATTCCATCTGTGAACTTGATAGAGAGAAAAATTAAGTCCCATTATTGGGTTAAGATTCAACGGTCTCACTCTGTTTGAACACAGTGTGGCTAAGGAAAACAAACAAACTGCTACACAGGTTGCCACGCACAAATGCAAAAAGTGACTTGGGCAACTGCAATATCTAACTAGATCACGTAAGCCCTGATCTGTCACCATTACCTGGATATGTCGAGTGAAAGTGGTTGGTTGTAGGGTGCTGAAGAGTAATAAAGTAGCACATATAGAGAGGTGTTTAATGGAAACTACCAGAAGATAATGAAGATTATGATTATGATGATGACAATAAGTAGAATGATAAATTACTTTAACTCTTCACTCTGTGGGTATACCCTCCCCCAGTGGGATCCCTTCAATTTCTACTATACTTCACAGTTTATAGACAAATCTGTTACCTCATTTATGCCTCAAAACTCAGAAGGAGGGACAGATACTATTACCAGTGTTTTAAAATTGATGGACTCGAAGCTCAAAAATACCAAGTGACCAATTCAAGTTGTCACGGTTAGTAAAGAGGCAGAAAGCCAGCACTAAAACTCCACCCTGGCCCCCAGGCTGAGACTCTGTTATGCTTCTCTAGCAGAACATTTATAAGCTTTAGACTGCTTTACCTTATTGAACCCTGATGTTATTTCTTAAAGATTTTAAGGTCTTTAAATGCAAGGGTCATGTCTTATTCATCACTGAATTTGCCTGTGTCTAGAATAGAGCCTTGTGTACACTAGGCTAGACTCTCAATTAATGTTTATTAAAGATAATGATGTATGAACTCAGCATATCATGAGTTCAGCAACATCTATTAGCATAAGAAGGAACTAAAAAGTGAGGGTGATCCTAACCTTGTCTACCAAGAGCCCAAGGACAACAGCTCTACTTTGGTTTCTGGATCCTCAGTGCAGAAGGGTAATTGAAATTTGATTTCATTGTGTAACATAAGGAGACAGAACTGGAAAATCTCTGTGATAACTTTTATTACTAGAACTCCATGATTCCAACTGCCACTTGAAAGTTATTGAGAAAAGAACCAGGTAAATGCTAGAGAGAGAAGGTATTACTGGTCAAAACTCCTTTGGTTCTTTTTGACAATCTATAAGTCTCAATATCTGCTCTTCCTTCTCTCGATGAGTTGCACCCCTGCAAATCTCCATTCTCTCAATGTAAGCACAATCACTAAAAAGAGAGACAACCACACCCCAGGGAGAAGCTCTACAAAGACCTGCTCCGGAGGCCTCCCTCTCAGGCTCCTGTTCCACCTATACCCTCTATCCCTAAGTTTCTGCCATTGCTAAAACTGAAATAAAAATCTTAAAAGGTAGGATTTTCTAAATCCAACTCTCTATAAATCCTTTCCCAGATCGGAGCACACTATTTCTTTAGGTTAAACCCAATCTTTCTATTTCTCCAAAAATAGGGAAAAATCAAAACTCAAGAATTCCCTCAGCAGGGCATGGTGGCACATGCCTGTAGTCCCAGCTACTCAGGAGGCTGACGCAGGAGTATTGCTTGAACCCAGGAGTTTGAGGTTGCAGTGAGCTATGATGACACCACTGCACTCCAGCCTGGGTGACAGAGCAGACCCTGTCTCAAAAATAAAACAAAATAAAACAAACTCAAGAATTCCCATGACCCCAGTGTCAAATGTAGAGTCATGTCTTTAAAAGATTCTGACCTCAGATTTCTAATCCCATTTCTTGGTCCATCCCATGGAATCATCCACCACTTAATATGTGAGACAGTCTTGAGGTAAATCTTCCCTGCCTCAATAGTCAACCCAATTCAGCAAAAGCCCGACACAGCATTCCATCCTCCAAATCATGTTTTGGCTGGTGGCCCGTGGGAATTTTTTTTGAGGAGAAAAGAAGAAAAAGAGAGGGGACAGTCAGCCTGGTGAGCTCCACACCCTCACACCACCCCAAAATAAATCGCCAATGCTCAGTGCACCCTTTTCTCCTCCCGTCTTAGATAGCTGTGCATGGTAGTCGGAGACGACAATGTTCATAACGTTGATGACCGTGATGGTATCGGCCACAACAATGAACATTTTTGAACATTACCTGTCCTACACCATCCTGAGTGCTACAGGTGCATTTGTTAAATTTAATCTTAGCAACCTTCTCCAGTAGCATTATTAACCCCACTAGTTTCCTCATTTCACAGAAAAGGAAACCGAGATTTAGAGAGGTGAACTAACTTGTCCATTGCTCTGGAGCTGAAAAACAGAGTTCAGACCCCAATATGTATGATTCTACATCCTCCACACATTGGACGGTCCGCCTCTTGGAGAGGAGAGGCCATAGGAAACTGACGGCTTGTCCAGAGCCAGGAGAGGGTGTGGGAGACTTTCGGCCACGAGAGCTGCAGAGAGGGGATCACATCAGGAGACACCACAAAAAGAAGTAGATAAATGGGGTAATGCCATTTAGACAATCGTTCTTAAACCAGATTAAACCCTGAAAATCTATTAGATTGGAGGCAGCACTCTAAATTTTTTTATAACCAAATTTAAGAATGTCATCATCTGGGGGAATTTCCATAACTTAGAGATACGGAAATAGTAACAATAACAACTAAAAACACCAATTTCCTTTCTTTCTTTTACCACCTGTGGACCTCATGGGGTAAGGGGCAGATGGTAAATTTGGGGGGAAGCTAGTCTATTTTGAATGCGTATTTACAAGGCTACATTCATGCCATCCACCAAACACCATCTGCTGGGCTATTTCTTCCATGAAACTAGAGCATTTTGTTCCATAGCAAATAAAAGTGTGACCAGAATTCTATCAGCATGCTGTGTTTGGGAGAGCACCAACACTTTTCAAAACCAGCTTTAATCCTTCTCCAAGTCCGATGCAAAGAAGGCTCCCCTAAGAACAGTAACCCAGTCAACACATTCATTCATTCATTCCCAAACTCACTTTGAAAGAAAGCTGGCCCGTGTGGGCCAGCCAAATGTGGAAAGTTAATTTTACAACATGAACTGTTTTCACCCTGGGCCAAGAGACAAGTATAGGCACCATATGACCTGGTCCTGATTTAGTAGTATCTCGGGACTTGGAAACATGAGGGTATTTCAGCAAGGAGCCCCCGCCTTTTCTACCCAGCCCACCCCCGTGTCCACTAAAGCTTCCAAGAATGTCTTTCATGTTTGCTGCATTCACTTCCCAATGTGCTCCTGGTGCCTGTCCTTGAATTCTCGGCTCATTGCTCCTGAATCAAGGGAAGTCAAGTTGAATCTTTCAAAATGGGAGTCAGCAGTAAGTAAGCACATCACGACAGGGCAGGAAAATCCACCCCCATGTACTTTTTTTTTAAAACTCTAAGTCCTATTTATTATTCTTAAGAGATGGAAGGCACTGTAGTTTAGAAGGAAGAGCCTTGGATGAGGAATCAAGAGACCCCGATTTTATGTCCAGCTCTGCTGCTGACAAGCTACATGGATTTGGATAAATTATTTAATCTCTCTGGCCCCTGGGTTTGTCGTCCACAAAATGAGGAGGTGACGCTACAACAAATACCTCACAATAGGACTAGAGCCTATATTGCTGCAAATTAAGAGGCAAAACCTCCACAGAGTGAGTGTCGTGGCTGCAGGGTGAAAGCACAGGGGATGGCCCAGAAACCAGAATACCTCCAAAGAAGTTAGACTTCTTTGTGAATATCACACATAAACCACAGGGGAAACCCCAGAAAATCAGAGTGAGCTTTAAATAGGCGCGGGCCATGTGGCCTGGTTGCTAGTTTTGTGGCTACTCCAGTGCTGTGGGAAGCAAGCTTAGGAAAGTAGCACCGTGCAATGGTTAAGAACCATTCTGGACCTGGATTCTGTCCCTTGCTCTTACTTCTTCCATGACTTTGGCCTGTTATTTACTTCTTGAAGCTTCGTGTCTGGATCTGTAAAATGGGATAATGACACCCACCTCACACTGGCTTGCAAAAGCCAATTGTTAAATTCTCTAGAATTTTGCCAGCTGGTTGACATCACATTGGTGGTTTGCGATAGGCTGTGGTGGGGGTATTCAGCACAGAAATCAGCAAATGCTACAAATCCGATCATCTTCCCAGCCACCCTGCCCCCAGAGCTGGTTGTTCAACATTCGCCAGCACACCACTGCCAACCTCGCAGCATCATTCATTGTAAGGATTAAGTGAGGTGATGTACACAAAGTGTCTGGCACAATGTTTGGTGCATGACAAGAAATGGGAGCTATTATCATTGTCATTATTAGTGACTCGGGAACACCTTCTGTCTCTCCCTCAAGTCTCCCTACTTCACCCCTCTTGTCTTAACCCAGATCTTACACTTTCTGCTGCAGACCCAGCGAGCAAGTCCCTTCAGTCACAGATCTTCTCCCCAGCTCCTCTGATTTGCTTGTGGCCTCTCACTCAGCAGACATAAGCTGAATACCTACTGTGGGTCCAATCTGGCATAAGGAACTGAAGACACAAATATGATTGAATAAAACCTGGCCTGGGATTCGAGATGTTCACAGACCCTTTGGTGGACAGGGCACAACTGAGTCTGTGAAGGATACCTTTCACCAACAATGTGGGATTCAAAGGAAGGCAAAGCCGCTCCCAGTATCCCAAACCCTCCTGCCACCTGGGACCCCAAGGCCTTTGAAGCAAGAAGCTTTCAGGGTAACTTTAGCTGCAATTGCAACCACCTTCTCTAAGATGACATAATTATTAGGACTACGGGGCATTCAATTAGCTTTCCTGCTCACCCTGCCCTAACGGCATAACCCTACGATTGGCAACATACTTCCCCACTGGCTACGATGGTTGCATGTATGCCGCCTGGAAACCAGAAATGTGTAACATCAAGTCTGGCCCCTCGCCAAATTTCTACAGGGCATTAGTAACAAACTGGTGAAGCTCATTAAAAAAAGAGAGAGAAACCTATAACCATTAAAAGTCCATTAAGCAGCCTGTCATTTTGTAGAGCTAAATAGCCCACAGTAATCAAAAGCATATGAACCCCAGCTGGGATACCCAGTGAATTGTTTCGATTTAGGGGAGAATTCATCAAGAAAGATTGTTCTTGGGATTGGGTTGATTTTTCTCCTTCAGTTCCTGGCCCCACGTTCCATTATAATTAAAGTGATTGATGCACCTCCCAGACAGAGGTGAGCAGTGACCACCGGAGCCAAAACATCTGCTCCTTCCAAGCAAACAGCTAATAGGGAACTTTAGTCAAAAGGCACGTAACTTGAGGTTACCCTTCCACTGTCAATTAGGTATGGCACTGTCAACTCTTTGCTGTCCGGCTGGGTTACATCTGGGTTATCTGTGAAATTTCTCTTTCCAACCATAGGACTTTTATCCATACCCAGGTTAGCGTCAAGAAACAAAGAACCAAGTCTGAGGCTGCAAAGTGATGATCCCTAAGATGGAAGCTAGAAGATCCATCCATCAATTAATGAAACATCTTCCTGCTTATGGTTGGACACGTTAATTTCAGAAACGCAGATTCAATGTTTCAAATGTATGGCAATCCCCACCTCCTTCACCACTTCCCCAGTCTTGCCACTCCACTGCCCCGTTAGCGTCTCCGTAGGTGCATGACGACGTGCTGGGAAAAGAGGTAAAACTCAAACAGGCAGTTTATGGTGACACATTAGCAGTTTGGGCTCTGACATAAGAATAGTAAAAAAGGGAGGAAAAATCAATGACTCAATACAGGTGTGGGAGGTAACTAGCGCAGTTATTTCTCCATGCCTATCTACTCTATCGTGACACTATATGAAAGCAAAATCTTGACATGAAATGAAAAATCTAAGTTATTCTCATTCAATATAAAGTCTGCTAAGAGCAATCATGAATTCCCTGCAGATATTTTTATTATCATTGCTTTTTATTTTAACTTTTCCCAAAAAAGCCAAGAGTTTGATTTTAAAAGAAAAAGGTCACAGTGGGTATAATCAATACTCGCCTACCCAAAGCTACTCCAAATTCCTCTAGTAATTTTGGTGTGGTGTACCACTTATTTGTATTGATGCTTTAAAAGCTTTGAACTGTTAAATTTCTGCTTGTGTCCATCTCCCATCATTGACTGTATGTTTGTCAAGGGCAGGGACATCTTTCTCCCTGTACCTCCTATAGCATCTCCTTAATAGAATCCTTGCAACTCAGAGTCTCCCACTAAATATTGATGGAATGATCTTTCAGTTTGCCAGGCTCAGCATTCCAATCTCTCAGAAACTGCCTGTGCTAAATTCACCAAGCAGTTAATGAGCTCCCGTGCTGTCCACACAAACTCATTTGCCTTAGGAATGCAAACAAATCTATGTCCCCTTTATGCACTAAATTTGCTTAAGCATACATTGCAGATGATACATACATATGGTATGCATGAAGGCAAATGCCCCTGCACCAGGCAGAGGCCCTCCAGCCTCTTCTAAGATTCCCCTTCCAAATTCTGTCCACCCTACGATGCCTGGCTGTCTCCCCACGTCCACTAAGAAGCCTGCCATTCCGCTGGAATGGTGTACCCTGCCACTCCACTGCCCCGTTAGTGTCTCCATAGGTGAATGACCACATGCTGGGAAAAGAGGTAAAACTCAGAACACCCAGTCCAGCCCAAGGATCTCTCCCTCCGAATCCTTCAACTTTTAGTTAAGTTGATGTTTAGTTCAAGTTTTAGTTTAGTTAACCTAAAGCTATTATGTAGCTCCTTGGGTACATAAAAAGACTCCTCACCTACCAGGTAAACTCTTTGAAGGTGCTAGCTCATGTCTCTTTTTATTTCTCACAGAACAAGCAGAGGGACTGACACATAGTGAATGGCATGAAAACATGAGCAGGGGAGTCAGTGAGTGGCACGGGGCATGGGTGGACAGGATGGGGCCAAGTTGAATGAGTGAGAACACGGTGGGCAGGTTGACTCCCAGATGAGAGGTGAGGCAAGCTCTCCGCTCAGGTCGCTGGAAACACGCCCTCCCCCATCACTCCCCAGGGAACACCTTGCGCTCAGGAACCTGGGGCCATGTGTCCTATTGCTGGACAGGAGGAGTCTCTGACCTTCATGTTCTTTCTTCCTTGGATGCCCAATAGTGAAGGAAAAATAAACATATAAAAGGCCATAAATCCCCTTGCAAAAATAAAGGCTCCTTTTTAATGCCCAATAGTTAATGGCTTAAGTTAAATTCCAGACCCTTACAAAAAAATCTGTAAGACTCCCTTCCTTCCCCCTTTTTGCTGCTTTGACTCCCACCCCTGCCAGAGTCAGGAAGGTTGCTGGGCTTTCTCTTTGTTGAAGAACATCTTTAAGGGGTGCTTATGGCCGTATTAATGACATTAAAACACACACTTTCAAATCATGTTGAAAACTATCCTGGAATCAGGGACCCAGTTCCTCCTCCCCAGAGTATTTCTCCTAAATCCACAGTTGTCTGCACAGAAAGATTTTTGCCTAGGCAGAAACTCATTTTGTTTGCATACTGCATGTGTCTTTCGGCGCTCAGGAGGACCCGTTCTAAGAGATCAACTCTGCCCTTATTCTGTCTCTGGCACCGGATGTCCACAGCATCCCCTCCACTGTTCAAAGTATTCACTTTCTTCTGGTCTTCTCTCTGCAGATGACCCCACTGCCTAGGACAGAGGGAAAGGTACTGGGCTCAGTTCTGCTCCTTCCTCGCTGAGTGACTTCAGCTCTCTGGACCTTTTTCTGGTCTGTAAAATGAAGGAGTTACACTACATCATCTCTACATCCTTCCCAGCCCTGGCCCCTACCACCCTCACTGCTCATTGCATTCCTCTCCACCTCAAATTGTCTTGCTCTGCCCCCATATCTATGTGGAAAGACACACTGTGACTCCTTCTTTGTAACCCCTGTGTCCTACCAGTCTCTCTCTGCTGCCACCTCCATGGTTACCTCTGCCCCCACCTTCAGGCTCTCCCTCTCCTTTATTCCATCCCCTCTGACTAGCCACATGCTCAGATTTCTTCTAGTCTAAAAACCAAACAAGCAATCTTATTTGTCCACATCACCCTGCCATAATCTTGACCTTCTCACTGTCAAACTTCTCCATTGAACGTCCTCTACTGATGTCTCCAGCCAGTTCCTTATCATCCACTCGCTCCTCAGCCCTTTGCAACCTGACATCTCTTCTCACTACTCTACCTGCTCAAGATTCACTAGGGGTTGCTTCATCCTCAGGACTGTCCTTCCAAACCAGTTCCCATAGATCCAGTTCCCTAGGGGCAGATGCGGAATCATTGGCAAGTGATCTCTTAAGGCAGTGCCCCGGGAGTTGGGGGACACAGGGCAGTGCAGGGGAAGAAGTCAAGCAAAGTCCTTCCAGGAGTGTAAATTAACCTCCGAGTTGTCCCCACCCGAGGCAAGGGAGTTAGGCTTTCACATTCCCCGACTGGCAGTCATGGGCCAAGGACGGGGACAGGGAAGGTAAACACCAGGCGCTTCTCCTCCCTGAAATTGCCAGCCAAGTTGCTCCCGTAGCCTGAAGGCAGTCTTCACTAGAACAGTTGCAGGTGTAGGCAGCTGGAGCCAAAAGCACATCAAAGCTGGCAAAGGACACCCAGAAACACTCAAGGAGATCCAAGGGAAACGAGCGGTGCACTGGCAGTGTCCATCACAATGTGCTTTTCACGCGTCTGCAGTTGTTGACAGTGTTAAACATGCTCCCTTTTGAAACTGTCTTCCCTGGTTTTCTGAAAGGACAGCATCCCTGTCTTGCTGTTCCTCTGTTGACTCTGTTTCTTCCTGTCTTGTCCCCATTCCCCTCCCAGCTGCCCCATCTCTTCTTTATTTTGTCACTTAGTGACTCATCCACCCTTACAGCCTCAGTTACCACATCTAAGATCACTCAATCCCAATTTTCAACTCTGACAGAAGCTTCTACTTGGAAGTCCACCCAGCACCCCAAAATCAATATGCCCAAAATGTGACTTATATATCTTCTTCTATGGCTTATCCCTTCTCCCTGACTTCCTTGAGCACACTCCTGAGCTATCACCCAAGGAAACAACTTTCACTCCAGTCTTTTCTTTGTCCTCACGCCCAACCAAACCTGAATTCCCATGCAGCTTTCATTTTCTTCCTGCTCCTTCGCCACCACCTTAGTTCAGGCCTTTCTTGACTGTTGAGTAGAATTTTGCAGCAATTTCTGAACTGGTCTCCCTGCCTCTTCCTCTACCTACTGCTAAAATAAATCTTCCTAAAGGAATGCTATGACCATGTTACTTCTCTGCCACCCTCATTCTCAACCTTCATCGGTTGCATTCTGCCTACAAAAAATGTGGTCGAGACTTCTAGTACTTACCTATTCTGATTTTCTTCTCCAGCCGTCTTGCAGTTGCATAGAACCATGCAATGAGTCCAGCCATTGATCCGTGAATGAAAAAGACAGTACCACTTCTGGACCAAGGCACTTAAAAGCAAGTGTGAGTTTCCATGCTCTCTTTTCCCTGCTGTGGTGACCCTGGAAGCCTGAGTCACCATGTGGGGGACAACTTGCTGGAGAGTAACCTCACTCACACCAGACTTTGTGTGCTAGAAATAAGCCATGGTATAATAAAAAGACTCTGGAAATAATTTCTTTTTCTGTTTTGTCTTTACTGCCACATAGCATGACCTGTCCTGACAAATGCAGTAATTTTTTTACCATTACCCTCAAGATAAAGTCCAGATTACTCAGTTTAGCATCTGAATTTCTTTAGAGTGGACCCACATTTCTTTCCAGGTTCTTCTCTCCTTTATTTCCCTTTAAATATTTTCTGCCCTATCCTACCTTGGCCATTGGCCCTTCATGATGATTCTTAACACTTGTTGGTCTTCATCACCCACCCAACCCCACCCTCCACAAACACACTCACAGTTCTACTCCCACATTCAACTTGTCCATGTTTAGCCTTCCTTCAAGGTCTCCAAGAGGTGTTGACTACAACCCATAGGCAAAATCTAGCCCACCACCTGTTTTTGTAAATAAAAATTTTACTGGAACACAGTCATGCCACAACCACAGAGTTCAGTAGCCACAACAGACACCATCTAGCTCACAAAGTCTGAAATCTTTACTATCTTTTCCTTTATAGAAAAAGGTTGCTGACCTCTAGAAAATCATCTCTCCCTTCCCCACACCTTCCCCAGAGGCCACTGCTCAGAAGTGATTCTGTCCTCATCTGCATTCCCACAGGGCCTAGCTGTGCGTCTCCCGGATGTCAGATTACCTGTGTGATCCCATCTCATCTTCCCTACTCCACTGCAAGCACCAGGGATGGCAGGGCACGTTTCTTATTTCCTTGTGGGGTCTCAGCATCCAGCACCTTGCCTCATAATACTAAGTGTTCACAGACGTTCGTGGAAGAGCCAGACTGAACTCCTGAGACCTCCAATATGCTTGTGAGAAGAGACCAGGCAAGAAAAAGAAGGGAACAGTAAGAATCGCAATACTAGAGTTAGAATGCAGGGACTTTTTAGTTCAAATTCAGCAAACCCTCTTATATAAATTAAAGTTGATATTCTTATGATTAGTGCTGGCCATTAAGCAATACCAAGTTTTCATTAAATATATGTTCACTTTTAACTTGAATAGTTTTGCTTTTCAATATGATTTGAACAATATGTAAATAACCTTTAAAAGAAAATGTATTAAAGTGTCAGACCCCACTGACCATTTTAAACAGTGCTTTTTAATTTCAAATCCTGTAGAAAACTGAAAATAACCATAAACAAGAAGGTGAATGGCACCTTGTAGCTTACTAATACAAGTAAAACTCATGGCATCTGAGGAAAAACTTCAATGTGCTTTTAAATACCATTTTACAGACTGTTCCCATCACCCCTAAAAGCTACATTATTAAGTTTTAGAATTCTAACATTTATGAAGTACACACAACTTTTTAAAGGCCCTATTTTCTGAATCACTTGCATGTGTGAAAGGACCCAGTCACCGTCACCTTTCATTCCCAGACACTAACACCATTGCCAGGCCAGGTGTCTTCATCTTTGCACCTGGGCTTCGATTAATCAAGACAAGTGCTCTGACCACCCTGGTCTGAAGAGCACCCAGGAAGGAAAATTGTTTTGATAACAAAGCTGCTTTTTTCATGTCAGCCAAACATTATAGAAGATTCTGCTAAAAATATTGAGAGCTGAGACAAATGTCCCTTGTCCAAAAGCCCATCCAGTCATTGCCCACCATCCCCCCATTAAGGGCATCACAAAGAAATGAGCATTTCAAGGAGTGGCCACGGTTTCCTACCGTCAGCCCTCCTAGCTGTAAACAGGCAAGACCCAAGCTCATGTTTCCCAAAACATGGACTGATACCGATTCACACGTGCTATTTGCTATGAGGATAGGATAAATACAGGAAGTGAGAGAAAGCATTTAGAAACTTTATAGGAATTTGACATGATTTTGTATTTTACAAATTATCAATGTGCAATGAATTTGGATTTTTTTTTTAATGGAGCCTTGCCACAGAGAGTTCCGGAAGCACAGCATTAGAGAGACAAGTGTATGATCCAGTGTCCCTGCTATACATGCAAGATGGTGACAGTGGTCCCATGGGGCAGAACTTCTTGTTTCCTGACTTTGCTTCTTTCTACAGGAAGCTCATGCAATGAAACAGGTGCTAACAGGACCAAAGGCCCAGACCCATTCTGTACCCCACCCACCTCAACCCTATTCCCCCAAGGGTAAGTTGAGAGAGGAAAGTGTGTTCTTTCTACTGGCTACTAATCTGTCAATAGCAAGGGGGGTTGGAGAACCAGGACAACTGTGAGAATTTCCGAGAAGGGCCGAGCCCCATTACAGGCACATGTTGGACTAACAGTGGGTCTGTTCATTTCCAGCACAAGAGACAGTAATCTTTGTCATGTCTCCTCAGCGGACATAAATGCTGCCTCAGACCCTGTGATATTTTCAACCTCCTTGCATTACTTCTCCAGAGTAGGAGCTTTCATGTTTCAAGAGTGGGTTTTTCTCCATGACTTTTTACCTAATTCATTCCAGGACCAAACTATTCTAGAATACATTCATCCTTCAGGGGAAAATATGGATTAAAGAAAAAATTCATTCAATCATGGACTGCATAAGAAATAACCCTGGGAAAAAGGAGCCATTAGCAGAGAGGTATCTAACTGATGAATAAGAGCTGCCTAGCACAAGAAAAATGAAAAGTCAGCCAGGAATTTGCATAAGCCCCCAACCCAAACAGGAGAGAGATGAAAATGAATTGTTTAAACCAGAATGCAGAAGTTAACACCTGTTAATGACTCCTTTGTTGGCTCACAAGCTGTTAACACTCAGACAAACTGGTCGTTAAATGTGGTCATTACTTATTTCAATGCAAAATTTATTAGAGCCCCCTTTTGAAGATTTAATGGAAGGGCAACCCTCACCCTGCACACCTGGTATACACCAAGGAGGCTGGAGGCAGGTTTCTAGCTGCTATGTCTGGATAAAAAAAAAAATAAGTACTAATAATAATAATCATGGCCATTCTGTTGCATCAATTACCTCTTTCCTTCAGCAATCAGAATGTTAGATGAGTTCTGATTCACAGCTTGATACCTAATAAGGACCGCTTGAGTCTTCATTACTTTGTAAGACCATTATGGTTAAGTGGGTCTGATCTTCGTTCTTTACAAGCCTGCTGCAGGACTCATTATTATTAGATAGACTTTCGATTAAGCTCAGAACATTTTTTCATCTTTTCAGCCTTTTGCAGATCATAAAAAGAAATAGAAGAGAGGACTGAGGATTCACAGTGACACAAACTCAGGGACACGGAGGCTGGAGGCTAGTAGCGGAGAGGAGGGGTAGGTAGCATTACTTGCCTCAGGCTGTCCCCAGGATGATGACAAAAGGGTGGCCACCTGGGACCAACCTCAAGGGCCAGAAGCTCTCAAAGAAAGAATCTTCCACCACGACACCTAAATCTACCTTCGTGGGTGGATTATGCAAAATGATGTCTGTGGTGGGAGAAATTAAATCTCAGGAGCCTCAGCAAACCCCAGTTAACAATTCCTGTTTTTATTGAGGGGACAGTCAGCCAGAGGAGCACCACATGCATCTCACAGGGCAGTAGAAAGTGCATGAAAATGGTCTCTTTTTCTCACATGCCTGGATCATTATAGAACTGGGGTTGTCAGATCTAGCTAATAAAAATACAGGACACCCACTTAAACTTATAATTCTGATGAACAGCGAATACTTTTTAGCATAAGCATGTTCTGTGTGATATGTGAGATATATCTATGCTAAAAAATTATTCATTGTTTATCTGAAATTCAAATTTAACTGGGCATCCTGTATTTTATCTAGCAACCCTGTACGGGACACTCGGCTATTGGAGAAAAGGAAACACTCTGGGGTTAGTAGCCCCCCAAACTAGTGTATCATATAAATCACCTGAAAGAGAATAAAGATTACCAATTTCCAGCCCCTGAGGATTGTGACCAGGGAATTTGTTGAAAGCTTATTGAAGGCTTTGAAGATATTGATGGTGATGATGGTGATGAGCCAGTTTGACAGGGCCAGTGTTCTATAATATGTCAATGTGACCCCTAAAATTAAGGAGGAAGTGGAGAGTTAATTGGTGAACTAAGAGCTTACAAAGATTGGTCTTACAAGGCTCAGCAAAGCCCTTATTCATTCATCAGATAGTTCCTGAGCTCCCACCATGAGCTAGGACATGCTTGACCCATGCCCTTAGGGAGCCAAAACCCAGTAGAGAGATGAGAATAGGATTTAGAAGAGGACAGACATTCACAGAGGGTCTTCAGGAAAGGGCTCCTGAAGGCATAAACACAAAGCTGGCCAGCCCTCGGAGGAGAGAGCTTTGCCCAGGAAATGTGAAAGTAAGCTGCTTCATCGAGGTTAGGGATCACCAACATGCTGGGGCCACCCTGTACATAGATGTAGATGCCAGCCTACATCGAAGGATTTTGAGGCCACAGTGGTGGTCTTTAGCCGTTATCTCACATGACCCTCAAGGCAGCCTGTCTAGGTAGCTACCACCATCCCACTCTGCAGATGAGGACACCAAGGCCATAGAAATTTAACTTGACCCAAGATGGTGGCATGGGCAAGGGTAAGAGGGCACATTCACACCCACATCCTTCTGGCTGCAAGCATTTGCTCTTTGTACTATAAGCTCATATCCAATATGCACCAAGTGAGTGAACAAATTAAGTGCAAGAGACAGGAAACCTGGGTTCAAGTATCACTCTGCAACTTCCCAGCTCTGCAACCTTAGGCAAGTTACGTCTTTGCATTCCCAAATTGGCTGCTGCCTTGCAACTACCATCACTGCCACTCACAGATAATTTAAAAAATCTTCAAGCTGGGATGTAAGAAAAGAAGAGGAAGAAGAAGAAGAAGTAGTTCACATTATTAAAATACCAGAAAAGTCAAAAAAAAGGAGATCAACAGAGAGACCCTTTATCCCCAACCCAGGCTCAAGGAGCCAGGTTCCCTTCCATCCTTGAATTCATGCCCCGTGCGACTATGAGTGGCAGAGTCCCCCAGGTCAATTTTTCATTGCAGAAGGCTTCCCCACAGAGAGGGCTGTCTGTGTCTGAACATCCAATGGCAGCCCCCAAAGCCTCTCCTATATCTTAGGAGAAGAAGAGTACAAATGTGTAAGCACTTAGGGTTTTAGGAGGCCGAGCATATCGGATTTAAAGTTTGCAGACTCTAGATAAGCACTTCCTAAAGTCAAACTAGTCTTCATGTCTGATACTTCCAGCCTAGCCATTATTTTCCTCATCTGTAAAATGGTACTTCAGAGATTTCTCTGAAGATTAAATGAGATAATGTATTTGAAATGCTTATTGCAATACCTGGCATGTAGTTAGCACTCAGTAAGTGTCAGCTGCTACTATTGTTTTACATTCTCCCCTACCAAATTGTGAGCCCCTTAAGGGTGGGGACTATACTGTTCTTTCTGTGGCCAACAATTGCACAGTGCCTTGCAAAGAGTCAGCATCAGGTAGGCATGTGTTGGGCGGTGGATGGATGGATGGATGGAAAAGTAGGTGGCTATATATATGGGTCAGTGGATGGGTAAGGGGATAGATGAATTCAAGTATGGATCCTCCGGCAGTGATGGCCAAGAGAAACCTTCATGGAGAAGATGACAATCAAGCTAATCTACTGAGGATAAACCATGTGACAATTTTATGGTTTAATACTTGCATAATACTTTCTTCTTTTTCTTATTCCCATAGATGAATTACAGAACACCAGCCTTTTGGAAAGCACACCAGTCACAAGGTACAGCTGCTCAGCATAACACTAGGCACATGGTAGACAGCTAGTACTAACTCATTCAAAAATATCAGTTTTTTTACCTTTTATCATTGGGAACATAATGTTAATGGGACTTACAACACATTGTAATCCATGATATTCTTTGAGATTAAAAAACATATCAAAGCAAGTGGCTGGGAAGGCAAGAGTACAGGTGGTATTTTTATTCTGTCCTCAGATCGCCTGGGTTTCAGAAATCAGTGTAATTGCTGACTTGGCTTCACATAAAATGGAATAATTGGGCCCATAAAATTTGAAAAGTATATTTTCCTTTGCTCCGGTCTGAGTAAGCCCTAAGAAGAAAGGAGAGAGGGAGAGCATACAGGCATAGAAATGAAGGACCTGGTAGGAGAAGGCCTGTAAATCAAGGCCCACCAGGCACAGGACACGAAAAGCAGCCTGGCAGAAGGAAAATAATCAGGAACTAAGAGGAAAAACTAAGAGTTCAGAAAAAGTCAGAGGATTCCATTACTAATCATTGCATGAGGCACTAGAGGGTGGACAGCCCTTGTAAGGGAAATAACAGGAGGGAGTAAAAATAAAATAAACAGCTGCACATTCCTCTCTTAAACCCCAGCAGTGACCACACCACAAGCCCCTGACCTTGCCCACGGAAAGGGCTCCTGAAGGCACAAGCCCAAGGCTGGCCAGCCCTTGGAGGAGGGAGCTTTGCCCAGGAAATTTGAAAGTAAGCTGATCCCTCTAGGTTAGGGACATCACCAACATGCTGGAGCCACCCTGTACATAGATGTAGGTGGCAGCCTACATCAAGGGATTTTAAGGGTCCTGGCCCTATACCCCCAAGAAATAATTCCCTAAGTTGCTGCCTGACATCTGCAATTCTGCAATTTCAGATTTATGTATTTCACCAGTGTCGTGTTCTCAATTAAAATGAAGATCCTCCTCTCAAAAAGACATGAAATATTCCCAGCCACCCACTGTCATTGTAAGTATAGCAAAATATTTTCTGTAGGTACTTTGTTAATAAGACAGGTAAAGAGATTCTGAGCTCCAAGATGCCTGGAAAAGGGTACAACAGGCAAAGGAGAGGGCTTGAAGTTCCAAAACCTTCCAGGATCCTTTGCCATTCTGCCTGGCCACCATCCGATACCAGGGCCTAGTCTATAACAGAGGCCAACAAATGCTGACCCCAGCAGGTCTTGCTGCCTGCTCCCAAAATCTTGCCAACTTGTCCTTACCAAAAAAGAAAATCAATCCTAAAAACATCTCTATATTGGAAATTTGGTGGCTGAAATTCCCCTGAGCTCATTTTCCAAAAATAATTATGTATCAAGAATGACAAACTATTGATAATTATGGTAAATAGTAATGGGTAAAGAGTAATGGGTACCTTGAGGATCATAATATTCTCCCACTTTTGTATATGCTTTTAAATCTCCCAATAGAAAATGAAAAATAATCATTTCTAAAAGAATATGTTTCCACTGAATTAATACGAATAATTGAAGAATAAACAATTCAATCCCTTAGATATTTTACCCACCCCACCCCAACACAAAATGCATGGCTGGTTGGAAATATTCAGTTGCTTCTACTTGCAGGAGATGTAAGCCTACTACTACCATCTGAATTTTGCTTTTCATTTCCAAGTCTTGATGGCAGGTGGACACTGCCTGAATTTGCATCCCCACTCAACTGGGCCTCTCGTCTTTTTTCAAAATCTTTCACAGACTTTGCCATTCGTTTCCCTCAGATCTTCACTTTTAGCCTCTTTTTACTCACTCCATCCTGCGTGGTTCCTCCACCCCAGCCTTCAGCCTTTGCCACCAGTAAAGGCAACAACTATTAAGATGTTAGAAATCTGGCCAGAGCAATTAGACAAGACAGAGGAATCAGGGGCATCCAGATGGGGGCAGAAGAGGTCAAACTTTCACTATTCACAGACCATATTATATTATATATAGAAAACCCCAAAGATTCAACCAAGAGATTACTGGAATTGATAAATGAATTCACAAAGTCTCAGGATACAAAATTAATGCACACAAATCCATAGCCTTCACATATGCTAATAACAATTAAGCCGAGAAACAAATTAAAGATGCAATACCTTTCACAATAGCACCAAAGAAAATTAAATATTTAGGAACATATCTAACTAAGGAGGTCAAAGACCTATATAGACAGAATTATGAAACACTGAGAAAAGAAATTGCAGAGGATGTAAACAGATGGAAAACCCTACCATGCTCTTGGATAGGCAGAATCAACATTGCAAAAATGGCTTTGCTACCTAAAGTGATTTACAGAGTCAATGCAGTCCCTATCAAAATACCAACATCATTTTTTGCTGATCTAGAAAAAATAATTCTATGCTTCGTGTGGAACCAGAGATGACCCTGTCTAGCCAAAGCAATCTTAAGCAAAAAGAATAAATTGGGAGGCATCTACCTACCAGACTTCAAACTATACTACAGGGCTATAGTAACCAAAACAGCATGGTATTGGCACAAAAACAGAGACGTAGACCAATGGAACAGGACTGAGACCCAAATATAAAACCAACCTCATACAGTCACCTGATCTTTGACAAATTCCAGAAAAACATATACTGGGGAAAAGATTCCCTATTCAATAAATGGTGCTGGGAAAACTGGATGGCCATATGTAGAAGACTGAAACTGGACCCACACCTCTCACCTCTCAGAAAAATCAATTCACAATGGATAACAGATCTAAACCTAAGACATGAAACCATAAGAATTCTCGAAGAAAACGTTGGAAAAACTCTTATGGACATTGGCCTAGGCAAAGAATTTATGAAGAAGACCCCCCAAAGCAATCACAGCAGCAACAAAAATAAATACATGGGACCTGATCAAATTAAAAAGCTTCTGCACAGCCAAGGAAACTATCACTAGAGTGAACAGACAACCTACAGAATGGGAGAAAATATTTGCATGCTATACCTCTGATAAAGGGCTGATAACCAGAATCTACACAGAACTTAGGAAAATCAACAAGAAAAAATCAAACAACCCTGTTAAAAAATGGGCAAAGGACATGAACAGAAACTTTTCAAAAGAAGACAGAATAATGGCCAGCAAACATATAAAAAATTGCTCAACTTCTCTAATCATCAGGGAAATGCAAATCAAAACCACAATGAGATATCACTTAACTCCAGTGAGATTGGCTCATATCAAAAAATCCACAAACAACAAATGTTGGCGGGGATGCGGACAGATAGGAACACTCATACACTGCTGGTGGGACTGCAAATTAGTACAACCTCTATGGAAAGTAATATGGAGATACCTCAAAGAATTAAAATTAGAACTACTATTTGATCCAGCAATCCCACTACTGGGTATTTACCCAAAGGAAAAAAAGACATTCTATAATAAAGACACCTGCACGCAAATGTTTATAGCAGCACAATTCACAATTGCAAAGAGGTGGAAACAACCCAGGTGCCCATCCATACACGAGTGGATTAATAAAATGTGATATATGTATACCATGGAGTATTACTCAGCAATAAAAAAACAATGGTGAATTAACACATCTGGTATTATCCTGGATGGAGCTAGAGCCCATTCTTCGAAGTGGAGTGTCACAAGAATGGAAAAACAAGCACCACTGGTACTCACCATCAAATTGGTACTAACTGATCAACACCTACATCACACATGGCAATAATATTCATCAGGGGGTGGGCAGGTAGGAGGGGGGTGGAGAGGATGGGAAAACTCTCACTGAATGGATGCGGGGAGCACAGTTTGGGGGATGACCATGATTGTAGCTCTGACACGGGCAGTGCATGGGCAATATATATAGCCAAAGTGTTGTACCCCCATAATATTCTGAAATAAAAAATAAATAAATGAAAAAAAAGATGTTAGAAATCTTTCTTCTGTCTTACAGATTCCCTAATTGTCAACTGCTCTCCTGCTGAAGGATACTTCTGCTTTCTCTCTCCTGGACAGCTGATTTGTTCATCCTTTTTAATCCATTATGCACTCAGCTGGCTCAGTCTTTATCACATGATAGCTGGCATTAATTAACCCTGTGGAGTATTTGCCTTGTTAGAAGCAAGAGAAAAAAGACAGCAGCCCTCATGTGTCCTGCTGGGAGAGAGAGAGAAAGAAAAAAGAAAAAACCTTTCTGCTGATTTCTAAAAGACATGACTCATAATCAAACCACGTCAAACAGGATTCCTGAACTAGCATTCATTACTTCTTGGGGCGCACAAGGCAAACATATTCACGAAATCCACACTCAACGACAACCAAAAGAGCCTTTTATTAGGAAACTGTTATTTCTGTATCTCTTTTAGAATCTTCCACAAAGAATGACTGATTTGGGTTAAACATAAAAGTCAAAATAAAAAGCAAAGACCAAGAACAAGATCTCTATGTGTGATCAAGAAGGCCGACCAGCCCTCTGTGAGCAGGTGCTAGTCATAAAGGCCTGGTCCAAAGAGCCAGGGTCAAGTCTGAACCGTCTAAAATTTCTGCAACATCAATGCTTGTGTTCACTCCTGTGGGTCGGGGAGCACGAGGAGCTGCAAACTAAGTGAAAGAAGCCAATTTTATACTCTATCAGTGCACAGAAAAGACAAAAAACAAAACACTTAGAAAGCAGGCAGCAGGATAGATTTGCTAGAGATACCCTACAAGGAGGATCAAAATCCCAAATGTCTCTTAAAAAGAGGAAATAAAATCTATCCTTTTCAATTTTTACTTTCTCTATGAATTCTTTTTTCAAATCTTTCACTCAACATTATGTCTGTGAAATTAATTCACGTGATTGCCTGTACACTAGTTCATTTTTTCATTGCTCTGTACTATTGTAATTGTGTGAATATGCTACTATGTATTATCTATTCTATTTCTGCACATTTGGTAATTATGAATAAAACTACCATGAACATTCTTGTATATGTCTGATGGAGCGTGTACATACCCATTTCTGTGGACCATACAGCTACGAGAAGGTCCACAGCCGCGTGAGTATGTGCCTGACGTTCCCCTGTAGTAGACAGACACTGCTTCTAACAATCTGTCATTGCAGCGGACCCTTTGAACAGGGTTTGTCCTATGCAATTCCTCCTCTCCCAGCTGTGAACACCTTCACTTTCCCTTAGGGACTACTCTTCCTCCAAGACTCGTACCTTGATTCTCTCTTTTCCTCTTTCCCCTGTGCTCTTTGGTGACCTCACTTGTTCCTACACGTTTAACTATCCTTATATTTGTTTAGCCACATCCTGACTTCACTTCAAAGCATCAGTCATATTCTTCCATTTCTATGTCAATATTTACGCCTGGATGTTCTTTAAGTGATTGAAACACTCTGAACCAAACCCACCCTTTTCTCCGCCCACCCTCATCACTTCTCCCTTAGCCCCATGAGGTTTCATCCCCCAGCTCCTGGCCATCCAGGCTGCTAACCTTGGCAGCAGGATGCCTGAGAGAAATTAAATCCTGCCAGTGGCATTGCTACAACGGACCTCAGAGGGGAATGAAGTTTGTGTGTCTTCAATATTTGAAATGGCTACCAAACTGAGAAATAGCAGAAAATTGTTTTTATGTTTCTTATCTCCCAAATCACAAGAACATGCCATTTAATGGACCAGGACCTAACCCATTGTCTTTGTATTCCACTTTGAAAAGAAGCATTTTCTCTTTTAAAAAGAGATGTTTGAAAAGGGAAAATGCAGTTTATAGAAAACATTTAAGAGCATGGCTTTGGACCACATAGACCTAGGGTTCAAGTTCCCCTTCCGCCACCTCCAAGCTGTGTGACTTTTGGTAACTCACTTCCTTCTCTGAGCCTTGGTTCCCTCATCTATAAAATAAGGATAACCATTGCTACCTAGCCGGTTTGTTGTGCAAATTAAATGAGATCAGGAGACTTAGTACAGCACCTGACACGTCTATACTCATTAAGTGTGGTTGGTGCAGCTGCTGTTGCCAACTCTCTAAGCAGGAAAACGAGATAAATTGCAACTCGTTCAGTGTCCCAGAGAGGTTGCTACCAGACAAGCAGCAATTTCAAAGTTCTAATTTCTTTTACTTTGCTCTCTGAATAGCTCAGAAGGGATGGATAGGCTGTGAAAAATGTTCTTGGGCTGGTCAATTTGAGGTATTTCATTTTACGAATCTGTCTGTAAACTGCCAGCTCATTTCATTGATCAATGACCATCCAGTGTTGGGGTTTAAGTTATTACCACCCTAAACTAAAGCTGAGTGAGAACCTTAGGAGCATGAAGCTCCGAAAGGCACGCAGGCTCCTTCAGAGACACGGCCGGGCTCCACAGTCAAGCTCCAACCCATTTTACATGAAATTTGCATTTGTATACAGACTCCTTTCTCTTGCGCTGGAATTTTCTCCACCAGCTTGTAGATAGATTTTTGCAGTTGCCTCCGATGATACTTTCTAGCTTTCTGTGCATGCTTTTGTAGCTATCCTGTCTCACTATCAAAGCACCCTGGCTTTTAAAGTATAAGCAGATCTAAGCAGCCACCATGTCAATCAATTGATCAATTAAACATACATCAAGTACCTGCTATGTACAGTACAAAGACTTGCAACACAGTAAAATATAAAGAAGAAAACATATTCTCTGGTCTTAAAGATTTCAGGTAACTAACAATACAGGTGAGTGGGTGCTAAGGAGGTAGCTCAAATAGTTGTGTCAAGAAATTAATAGGAGAAGGTCACCTCTGAGTTCATGGGTCCCAGAAACAATGTTAACCAATCCCAGCACCCCATCCCTCTGACAGAACTAAGGGCAGAACCCTGCATAAAGTGGGTGCCTCATAAATGTTGATAAATAAGTGCTAAGACATGTTCTATGCATAAGATATGTTCTTGAGTTGCCATTATTTCAGAAAATCTCCTCCTTGCAAGCACTTTAGGTGCTGATTCCTCACAAACTAATGTGATTTACACTTAAAACAGTAGAAACGTCATAGGTTTGGAGGAAGGTGGGGTCACAAAGATGAAGGTTAGGTTCCCAGCTTTACCTTCTACTAGTCATAAATCCTGAGCTTAAAATAACTTAACCTCTCCGAGCCTCAGTGCCTTCACCTGAAAAACCAGAGTAAGGTCATCTCTTTGGCAAGATTTTCATCAGGATTAGAAATAGCGTAAACAAAGCATATAGTGGTACATAAAAGTGCTAAATAAACTATATCCATTCCCGTTACTCTGTTGAACAAAAATAGTCCAACTCACTCTCATCAGCTTCCTTCCACTGTGGATGCAGTTCCCAGCTGTGCTGTGTGAGATGCTGAGCTCAGAAGACACCCACAATTGTAAACAAAGCTCAAAATTCTGCTTACCTCTGTTTCGTCTTACTTTCTTAAGGGGAAAAAGATAAAACACAGCAATGGGCATTAAGAAACTAAGAGAGAGGCAGGAGGATCCCTTGAGCCCAGGAGTTCGAGGTTGCAGTGAGCTATATGATAGGGCCTCTGCACTCCAGCCTGGGTGACAGAGTAAGCCTCTGTCTCTAAAAAAGTAAAAATAAAGAAACCTGGAGAAACTGAACAAACTAAAACTTTCCCCCTGGATGCTCCATAAATTCCTGTTCTCTTAGAAACTTCCCTGACAAAATTTGCACCTACACTTAGCCTTGGGTTAGCCTGACCCATCTCTGACCTAGGGCTACCCATATGGTCTGTTTGCAAATGATTTTCTATAAAACAGAAATTATCCTTAAGAGTTTCTATTTTCCCATTGATAATTGTTCACCAAGACCAATGGCACCAAAAATCAATAGAATCCATAGATTCCTCATCAGGAGAGTTGGAGTAATTAAATCTCTCCCATTCATTTACATCAAATCACCCTCACACCAACATTGTCCATCTCTGTGATTTTCCTGGTTCCGACAGATTTTTGCGGGGGTTGAAGTGATAGGAAAAGTAAGCGTGTTACACCATGAGTCACACGGACACTAGTGGTAGGGGGAGAAGTGTGGAGGCACACACTAAAATAAGCGTTTCTTTCTCCTTCATGCATTTAACCAGCTCTCTGGTTTGCCATTTCAGGGCCAGGCAAACACCAGGTCCAGTGACAGAGAGTCCCATTTTCTGGAAATGGAACCTGGACAAAGTTCTGGGAGGCCCATGGAAAGTAAGGCCGACGCAGCATGGCCAAGGTTCTGATGAACCATAAAGGAGAGGAAACGACAGTCTCCTCTGATTCATGCAGAAACGATTTACTCTCCGTCCTTCTAACCGTTAATGGTCTGAAAACGTGGTGCAAAGGCCTCCAGAGCCACCCTGCTCCCACGGCACACCCCGCGGCCCCGTGCCAAGCTGACGTGGAAATCAGATCAAAAGTGAACCTGAGCTAGTGGCACTCTACCCTAACTGTTGACAGATGGAGAATGGAAGCCGCATAAATGCTCTCTCTTGTGTCAGCACTATAAAAACGTCCGACTGACCCATGAAAGATGGAGACGGGAGCTGGGGCAGCCATCGGGAGCCGTGCCTTCCTCCGGGCAGTAACTCACTCCCATGGTATTATGAAAATGGTTTTATTGCAGTGGATTACTTTTTCCCCCCTTCTGCAAAAATCACTGCTTATCAGCGTCATAGAAATCAAGCTAAAAACTCCCCACCTTTTCTCTGTTCTAATACAATCCATCCCTCTGGCCAGGAACTTAATAAAATGGAACATTTCATTATTCCGGTTTGCATACCTCTTTTGAAGCTGAAACTGTCATCTCAAGTGAGCACTCTGAAATGGCTGGTGTTAGGGTAATTCGATTGCCTCTTGTGTTTGCTCAGACACATCTGAATCTCGCGTCCAGTCCAGGCCTCTCGCTGGACCAGACTGGGAGTTGCAAGGGGAAGGAAATCATTCAAAAGCAGCATTTCCCGATTCCTTTAAAATAGTTTGGATACAGCTTTTTCATGAGCTATTAACTGCCTGTCAGATTCCTTAAGAGGGGAAAACAAAACCAGGTGTACTGAGAATTCATACATTCACAAATAGCTCAGCCCAGTAAGGCCTCTTTGTTCCCTAAGGCCCATGTGGGATTCCCATCAGTGAGCCTGCACGGTAGGAATCACCAGATTAAGACTATTGTCTCCCCCAGTGGAAGCTTCCACAACCTTCTGCTGTCTTCAGACAACTGAGCCTGTGGTGGATTAATGTATCCATTTGGAATCCTCAGTGTCAATATTCTTCTAGGGAGTGTGAAACCTTCAAAGATATGCAGAATCTCAGGCCCCACCCCAGACTTACTGAATCAGAATCTGCATTTCCAGCAGATCTCCAGGTCATTCATAAACATAACAAAGTTTGAGAAGCACTGGTTTATTCCACAGAAGCCATAGTTATTGACCTCCTGGCTGCCCAGTTTATTCAGCTAGTCACCAGTTAGTATTCCCTAGGTAAATCATCATATTACATACTGCTGCAGACACAACAACCAGTTAGACATGGTTCCTACCTTTGGAGAGTTCAGCATCTGGGAGGACTACAAACAGGAATTTTAGTCTGCAGGGCATTAGACAGCCTTGGAAAGGGCCCATAGAAACCTAAAGACTGTAAGTGGCAAGCTTCAGATCCCTGTAGGTCATCTGCCTGCTCTGTATGGTATGGCCCCTACAGGGCAACCAGACCTCTGCCTGAGCCACCTTTTAAGGTCTCCCATAATCTGTCTACTTAAACCCTGCAGTCTGAGCAAATCTAGCTCTAACTCCAGCTCTTCTGCCTTTCAGATGGACTTGACCATGGCCGCTCCCAGCAATCCAGCCCTCTGTAAGCTCCTCTAAAACACTTGCACCATACAAATATTGGCAGCCAACAAAATAAGCCCCTTTTAACATAGCATTGGTCTCATTTATGCTTTGTGGCAGACATTTACCCCTCACTATCTGTATGTTTCTCCACATTTCCTAGCTCAGTTGCAGTCAGGAGGGGCACTGTGACTCGTTGTGACCAACAAGCTGTAAGCAGAAGTGTTGTTTGTTACTTCTGGGATGAAGCATTTTAGAGCCAGGATGAAATGTTCTTTTCTTGCTTTAGCGACCAAAATGGAAGACATGTGTTCCAGATGGCATAGCAACAAGATGCCAGCAACCTGGATCCTTTGGAAAGGAACGTCCTAGAGAACTAAAAACCCCACTAGTAGAATTTGCATAAGGAAGAAATAAACCTTTATGTGTTAAGCCACTGAGATTTGGGGATTATCTGTTACCACAGCATAACCCAACCTATCCTGATAGATAGACAGATAGATAGATAGATAGATAGATAGATATTATATATATCTATCTCCCATCTTTTTGTTTTAGTTTGGTTTTTTTGTTTTTTTGCATATGAGTTTCACACTAGACATCCAAATTTATTGTTGGCTAAAATGTGGCAAGAAGTGATTCAACATATTAAAGACTTTTCCTCATGTTTTCTCAGGTAAATGCATTCATTCCATTTTTCCTAAAATAATGATTAGAAACTAGAATGAGATTTGCCCATATTATATGTTGTTTTGTATCATTGTTGGTTTTTCACTTAATTATCTCCCTATGCCATCCTCAAAGTTGGAAAGATTGTTGGCTATTGGAAATAATAAAACAAATGTGGTCCCCAATGTAGTCAATGATTATGTCTGAAGTAACAAATAAAAACAATCATTTAAACAGATCAGTAAGCACATATTAGGAGACAGCAGCTTTCTAGCCCAGGTTACCTCTTGGGGCTGTCTGTCCTGGCAGAGAAAATGCCCTGGTTAAACTTCTTCTCATCAACTGCATGATATTACACTAATAGTGGCAGACTTCTCTTTTCTTAGTGATAACAACTCACCCTAAGTTTTCCCTTTTTCTGATTAAATTTATCTAATCTTGATTTAAAACAGCAAGTTGAAGAGCTATTTAATGTTTCAAGAACATGCACAAGCCCATGTTGTGACTTTAAATAACATGTACATAATATTTAAACTGTCTGTTCCAGAATCATACTGCTGCCTGCCAAAATTCTTTTTTGGAGAAATGAGCTTTTCATTTTTCCCTTTTAACTAGCATTTAAAATGAAAAAAAAAAAAGTTCACACCCACAAAAGATATTTTAATAAAATGACTATTAGCAATCTGATTTACAGTGCCAAGAATCCAGGGTAATTCTGATTTAGGATTGAAATTCTGCTCTGCATTTAGCGTGTTGTGTATGGTTATGGGCAATGCTTACATTGCTTAGTAGGTCAGAACGCCCACTGTTATGAGGATCTTTCAGATAATGGACCGTTGGAGCTATACTATTTGGGTCAGGTTATACAGTGTGAGGAGAGGGAAGTCCTGCTTAACCCATTGGTGACTGTTCAGGCATCAGGCTTTAGAGAGATGTCTTTGTTGTTTACCTATTTGTTTGCTTGCTTTGCAATCTATAATCAGATGACAAAAAAAATGACAAGGCCAAAATGATTTTTCTTATCAAAAAAATGACAAGAAGTGAAGGAAAAAAGGCAGATACATTTAGCTGCAGAAAATACAGATGAAGACAAATCTTATGGAAATAGAAATAGGAAAAAAAAAGGGAAAAGACAGAAGAAGGAGAAAAACAAAAGGAAAAGAGGGAGAAGGTCAAGGAAAGAAAAATTCAGACAGAGACCAAAAATTAACAGATTAGATGCATCCCAAAAATATGCTGCTCTGTGGGCAGGGATTGTGTTTTCTACTTTGTGCATCCCTGCTCCTCTAGAGACTAGCACAATGCTAAAGACACAGCTTGCCCTTGTCTGATAGACAACAAAGTGTTGTCCATCATTCCACATTTGGTTCACCATACCATAAACCAGTCTAGTTGAAGCTAGGAAATTTTGGATTCAATCAGGAGGTTCACAGCTGACATCAAACGAAGAATCCCACATAATTTACAGTGATAAATAAAACCCATCAGCCACTTATGCAGACCTAAGCATTTCCCAGGAGTCCTTTGCAGCTATAAAGACCTGCATGATGCAAAAGGGAAGAAGGAAAAGAAGAAAAAAGAACTCATTTCATGCTCTTCCTGACAGCTGAATATGAGCCTACCAATTGAAATATACAAAACTGAACGTAAGTAGAAAATAGAGCCATTGCATAGCTCTAACCAGTGTCAGACAGGATCAGGGCTTGCCTTCTCAGTGGTTACTTCAATGTAACCTAGAATGATAACTGTGTCACTCTGCTCCATAAAATCTGGTTACCATTGCCTTGGGCCAGTGTCACACCTCCAGTGAAGGTCCTGTGAACGCCCAAAGGCTAACAGGCATCTTTCCAGTTGTACTCGCTCAGATGTGGGAGTCAGCTCTTCTGCCTGGATGGAAACATACGTAAATGGCACACAAAGCCATGCTCACCAGTGACCTCCATGAGCAGCAGACATGACTAACAGTTTCATGAAGATGACAGCATCACAAGAAGTAAGTGCAAACACCTTAACAACGTGTACGGTATACATGATCAATTCTATGCTTAACAATCCGTCAGACTCTATCCTGTTGCTCCTCTGCTCCTTTTCCTACTTCCCTTCCCTCTTGACCCCAAAACAACAGATTTTCCCATTTTTTAAACACCCCTATTTTTTTCTGCCCTCTCCTTTCATAAAATTGAGACTTATCTTTTTTCCTTTAAACAACTCACAGTGTTACTGAAACAAAGTCAGTTCTTTCCTAAAATCATAAATTTCGGTGTTGATCGTTAATCATTTTCTTGTTATAACCCGTATCATATAAAGAACACTGGACAGGCCTCCTTTACGGAAAATATCTCCCTCATTCATGACATTGGGTCCATTAAGCATTGTCTTTTTTAACAAGTGGTCTTTGGTAGTCAAATGCTCATTAAGTCGCCTATATCTATGTCTATATGACTGTATCTATATCTATAGCTATAATTATATATATATCATTAATTTGCCTGCCAGCAAAATCCAAACCAGTAGGAAAATGCCATGTGCCTGAAGATGCAGGAAAGACAAAAAGGAGGAGGAGGAAGAAACACCACCACCTCCAAGGAGAAGGCGAAGGACACCAAAGATCAATTTGCCTCTTTCACAATCTGGCAAGGGCCTTGAATACAGTCCCCACCGAATCCAGCAGGAAGCCCCTTTGCTGAGTCCTTAGCAGCTATTCCTGTTGCCTCCCTCCTTCAAACCAGGTGGATCTGGCAGCTGCAAGGACAGGAAACCCCGCGCAGGCCTCTTCTTAGCCCAGCCTACCCCACCACCTTCCCTCAGCCCAACTGGAGACTCAGGCAGACAACCAACTGCTCCAGGAGAGGGAAACAATTAGGGAGGGGGCGCCCCTCCCTCTTGGCCTCGGGCTGCCCAGCCAGCATGATTAGCATAATTACAATATGTTCATCCAGCACGCGGATGAAAACTTGTGTGAGAGGGGGAAGTGTTAACACACACAAGCCAGCTAAGCAACAGTCAGGGCTTTGTAATTAGCTAAACAGTTCCTCTTTTGGAGCTTTCTTGGGCTACTCCCAGGAAGCCCCAGGCTCCAGGCAGCACCTTCAGGGCCAAAGGCAGTGGCAGCAGCAGCAGCCTCTGCTGGAACACCGAGTCCCTGCCTGGAAAGCAAGGGCTAAGTGCCCGCCTCTCTGGAGGTAGCATTTGCCATTGTGAAGTGGAAAATGATATCTCTAGATCTTTTCCAATGGACTTCAGGGAAACGCCTCTTCACCCCCGGACTAACCCTTCTTAACTAGCCTTAAGGAAGTTCCAACTGTTCTGGGCCCTAATTTTCTCATTGCCAAAGAAGGGAAAATAACCCATGCCTAATAGATTGCACAAGGCTATTGAAAGAAATAATCAGACAACAGCTAGGAAATCTCTAAAGAGCAAGAATGCTGAATAAATACCAGGGGGCAATGATGGCCTAGAAAGTGTCTGTCTGGATTTGAATTACTGAAGTCATCAAATACCTAAAGGCATTTTCCTGCCCTCTCAGTCCCTGGGATCTTCAGCCATACCCATCACCATAGTTACCACATTACCATGGCAATGACAGACCTACCCAGGGTCTCTACAGCGAGGCTTGCAACCTTGTTTCTGTCACTGCACACATAGGAAAGGACAATATTTGTAATAGCCCCCAGGGTCCATGGCTGCTGTGGCAGCCGAGGCCTCATCCTGCTGCTCCAAGAGCTAAAGGGATCAATAACTCCACACCTGCCTACGTGTCCATGAGGCACCAACGTGGCCTCCATAGTGTTGGGAAGCTCAGCTCCACATCACCTGTTTTGTTCTGGTGGTTGCATGGTTGGCCGGTTGTTTTCTTTTGTTTCTTTAACAGAGGAGCTCCTTGTGATTCTGGAGACCGTGGGGGTCCAAAGCAATTGCTCTCAACCTTGGCTATATATTAGAATCACCAGGGAGACTTTTAATAAACACCAATGCCTGGGCACCACCCCAAGAAATTCTGATTTAATTGGTTAGGGGCGGGGCGTGGGCATTAGGTAAGTTTGACAGGCAGCCAAGGTTGAGAACCATTGAACTAAAGCAGTACTTCCTAAGCTTTAAAGTGAAATCAAACCACCTGAGGATTAGACTCTGATTCAGCAGATCTGAGAGGTGTGCCTGAGATCCCGCATTTCTAGTAATCTCCCGGGAGATGCTGTTGCTGTGGTCCACAGAACACATTTTGAGTAGCACAGGTCTAAGGAAGTAGATTTCACATTTGAGCATGTCTCCCCATCCCCTGGAAGGCTTTGCAGAGATGGGCTGGTGGGCCTCACCCCAGTCTCTGACTCACAGGTCTAGCACGGGGCTGGATAAATTGCAACATGTTCCAACATGTTTCCAGTTGATGCTGATGCTGCTGGTCCAGGGACCACATTTTTTAAACCACAGGTCTAGGTATTAGTGTGGGAAATCCTAGCCTTTAGGAATAAATGGGCCCTACTTAGCAGACTAGAGAAATTCCCATGATGCAAACACTAGAATTCCTCAGAAAGGAAGCCCAGAAGGACACCCACCCCAAATTGGTGAGTACAGGCTACCTTCTGAGGTAGTCCAACCTGAGAGCGCCTGACACTTGCCTGCCAAGGCCTGGACGGAGCCCTCCCTTAGAAGCAGGTGTCCTCTCTCCTGTGAGGAGCGCTCAGAGTCTATGAAGAGGAAAGTAGCTTCTCCCAGGGAAGGGCCCAGAGGAACTCTGAAGGGCATAGGTTTCTAGTCACACTCCAGCCTCGTCCACTGGCTCTCAACAGAGTTGAGCACCCTGCCCCTGAGAAGCTAAAGAGGCTCAGCCCACCTTCTGAGCCCAGAGGTCCCTGCGCCACACCGCCGCCTGCGAGTCACAACACTCTGAGTCAGAAACCCAGGGGTTCCACGTCCTTTCCTATTCCCACGAGTTTCAACATGAAAGAAAAGAATGGAGCCAAGGTGGGCTACGAGAAGAGAGGCTGGACAAACAATGAACCCCAAGAGCTTGGAAATGGCGCTCGGTGGCTCCTAGGTTTGCCAACCCTCATTTAATGGGCTGCCGGTAATTGACCGTAACAACTACACCCCAGCCGGTTTCCATCACCTGATCTGGACAGCTACCAGGTAACAAGCTGCAAGTGGGAGGGCCTGATTGCTATCAAGCCAGAGCGAGAAAAGCCTGCAGCAGGGCTGGCGCGTGTGATCTGCGTGAAAGATTTCCAGCTCCAGGACGGCCCGGAAGAAAAGCCTGTGAGCACTGCAGCCAGACCGCCAGGATGGGCCAGGAGCAGGGGAGCTTCATCACGTGATAATCATTCCACAGGACGTCCTGCCTGGCCCCAGGGCGAGATCTCCAGGATTAGCACTGCTCTGTGCTCATTGACAGCCCTAACATGCATCACAGCACCCACTGACAGCAGGAATTCAGGTGTGTGAACAACTCCAGAGTAATTAACCAGGGTCAAGGCAGGGTCTGGTTTCAGAGGAGCCTGCCCGGGGACCTACATCACATTCCAGACCCCCAGGGGCTGGGTCCAGTTGCCTTATGCCTCTTAGTCTTGGCATTCAGAGAATCCTCTGAATGGCATGCCATTTGGCCCCCACGTTGCCCTTGAGTGAGGGCCTATTAGGACCTTTGAGTCTGTATCACAAAGCAAAAAGTCCCTAACAACCAACAAGAAGAGTGATGTGAGCTGGCATATTGGACTAGGACTTCGGCCAGATGGATATTTATTCAAATACTGGCTCCAGTACTTAACTAGTTTTTACCCGTGGGAAAATTGCTTAACCATTCTGGAGCTTAGTTTTCTCATCTGTGAAATGGTAACATAAACACCTCCCGGTGATATATGAATTAAAGAAAGTTTGTATAAATCACCTGAAACACAGTGGACACTTTATGTAATTGTCATTATTATTGTGATTATAACTTTCAGCTATTTTTGTTAATAGTGTTACTGTTCTTGGTTCCGACTTCTTTTCCTCACTTCTGCCAGGGCTCTATAATATTCTTGAACAGAGCAGCCAAGGAGATTATTCTGTTAAACAAGATCTGTAGACACAAACAGTAAGTTCCAAAGAGAAATACATTATGGATTTCAACCCAGAAATCTGGAATTCAGTGCCTCGATGAGTAAACATCTCAGTTCAGTTCCATCACCAGCACTTATTGAGTCCCTCTCTGCTTCAGCCAGTTTGGGAGCTTAGAGGAGCATCTGCCAATCACACCGCCTCAACCGGGAGTTCAAACACAGAGATCTCTGCCTTTAGCCCCAGAACTAGAAACAGCAGGAAGAGAGAGACTTGTAAGTGAGAGCAGAAATTGGCGTCTTCTAGTCTCTCTGAACCTCTCCAGCACAAGAACCTTGGGCTTAAAACAACTTTCCCACTCAAAAAATTTGGTCAATTCTGATAAAATTCACTGGAACCAATCACCCAGTGTTTCTTCAGCAAGGAGCTGTGAAGAGGTATGGCAGTCCAGCTTTCAAGAACTCAGGGTACAGACTCCCAGATGTGACTGAACTAGAGAAAATTACACAGCTGAAAAGCCTGGGCCATATATGGATGTGGTTCAAGCTCTACAAGGAGGTGGGTTTGTTTGGCAGTACATCACCATTGCACATGATGAAATGGAGTTTGTGGATCATTTTCCAGATGGTTGTATTCAGGGTAGAGTGTTGTATCATGAAGGGAGTGTTGAGGAAGAGAAACCAAGCACAGACTCCAACAGGAGACTACTGCAAAGGGAAAACACCCTCTAAACACGAACACTTAGGGTTAATTCTGTTAATGATAGGAACCCCTATGGAATGAGAAGGACAAGATACATATGAGAAGCACAGTACATAAAGAATGGATAGAAACTGGAATCCCAGTACATATCTAGGAGATCTAGCCCAGATTCATAAAGAGAATACTTTCCAAAGGCCCTTCAATCCTCGGGATAACCAGTGAAGTCCAGCTAAGCATTGTCCGTATGTTTCTCGTATTATATGGACAGCTCTATCTTGGAAAGACTAGCTGATTAGTATTGCCAGAGTTAGTGAATAAAAATATAAATAATTTCTATTCATTGTTTATCATCTGAAATCCAAATTTAACTGGGTATTCTATATTTTATCTGGCAACCTGAGAAATAATGCTTTAGAATTTGAGAGTCAATTTTATTGTATCAAAGAGCCTTTCCTCCAGACATGGGTAAATTCCATCCTTATTCTCCAGTCTTAAAGTTAAGTACCAAGGATTGACTGTCAGCATCCATATTAATATTCCTTCTTTATTCAGAGAGGAAAAACGCAGGTTCTACAACTGGAGAAATCAGTTTTGTTGGCAATTTATAGGCTTGCCCTTGGGGTCTAGTTATTGGAAAGGATATTTTTGTAAGCAGAATGATATTTGTAAATCTTTACCCTATTGTAACATTGCAGCCAAAAATAGTGCCCATATTGCTAAAGTAAGAGGCTGGACAAACAGAAAGCAACAGGGAGAAGGCAACACCATAAGCCAATCACGCAGTTCTTCCCACTCACTACTGTTGCCAAAAGAACCTTCATGGCTGGTGGCAAGGCTGCTAAGTCTGGGCAGGAAAAGGGAGGCTAGGCTTCAGCCAAGTAAGGGATTTATGGCCGTTTGGGGAACTCTGGTGCCATTTGAATAAATCTTGGGAACAAGTTTTGGGGAAAAAAAACAATGGCTTGCTATTCCTTTACTGCCCTCACTTCCTGGGAAAAGCAAATCCATGTCCTAGTTTTCCCCACTCTATAGCATCAGAGAAAGCTAACTTCCTCTCATTTGCCTCGCATGCCAGTTTAGGGTTTGAAGCATTCCCACTGTGAATGAAACCATCAATAATCAGCTCCCACGTGAGCCCCACAAATTCTGAGACTGGTCTCTGTGCGCGTGCACACACACCCCCACACACACACACCCCTACATAGGCATCCAAGCTCCTGGATTTCTCCATTGCATGTGCAGCGCTCTCTGACTGCAGCAATGAATAGCACATAAAAGGCAAGGAGGAATGGCATATCTTTCTTTCCTGCACGACCTCTGACCACTCACATCTTTACTGCACCCATCTCTCAACCAGCTCCCAGGACAGACTCCACAACCTCCCACTTGACTTTGACATCATTTGACAGTGTTGACATCCTCCTCCTTATAATGCATCCCCCCGAGCTTCTACTGCAGACCCCCCATTCTTCCCCCACTCCTCTTTTCTTCCTCTGCATGCCTCTTATCCCTATTCTTCCAGAATATACAAAAATCAATAGTTTCCCTATAGCAAACCAGATCCAAAATAGGATGGAAGAAAAAAACCCTTGTCGGATAGCAAAGACAAATGTCAGATATCTAACAACGAACTTAAGAATTGTGTAAGACCTATACAAAGAAAACTTGAAAATTATATTGAATACATACAAAAAAATTTGAATAAAAATTTTAAAACCTTATTCTTAAGCAAGGAGACATTATCAGAAGTATGTCAGTTCTAATTTATGTAATAATTCAATTCAATTCCAATTATAAAAAACTCTAACAGAAGTGTTTTTAATTTGATAAAATAATATTAAAGTTCATCTGGAAAAATAAACATTAAGCAAATTCTAAATAGGGAGAGTAATTGAGGATGACTTAGTCTTACCAGATATTAAAGTGTATTACAAAGCTAGTTATTAAAAATGTATAATATTAATACTTGAATAGGCCAGCAGATGGAACAGAATAGAGAGTATAGAAACAAACCCAAACATATGTGGAAATTTAGTATATGATAAAGAGGGCATTCCAAATTACAAGAAAAAGCAATAGGAACAAAGGACAAGAATAGGCAGTTTGAATAGAAAGGTTATAAATGGCCAATAAATACCATTTCTCATCTCCAATAATATAATTTAAAACTTTGAAAATACACAGCATTTATAAGGCAATGAGAAAAAGAACACTGACACTTTTTGTAGCTGAGCATATAATTTAGTACAACAATTTTGGAGGACAATTTGGTAGTGTCTATCAAAATTTTCAATGTTTAACTTGAGACCCAGCAATTCTATGTCTCAGCATTTGTCCTATCAATAAACAATACTTGCACCATTGCACAAATATATATACAAGAAAGTTTGCAAACTACTGATACAATCTAAATATCTATCATAGGTTATGTAAATTATGGTGTTATACCATAGAATACCATACAACTGACAGTAAGAACAAGATGGTTCTAAATACACAGACATAGAATGATGTTAAAAATATATTATAATGTGAAAAACAAATTACAGAACAATTTGTACAATGTGGCCCCATTCTTGTGTAACATTAAATGTGTATACGTATATGAGTGTATATATGCTTATATAGGTAGAGAAAAAAGATTTCTCTGTATATATACAAGAAACCACGCCAGGAGACTCTGGGAAATGAGGCACAGGATGCTGGAAGGGAAACTCCTGCTTTATACTCTTCTACACAGTTGTAATTTTTGCTTTTTACTACAATTATGTAACATTCTTTTGATTAAAAGAAAAACCAACATCACTCTGATTAAAAAGATATTCCCCCAAGCTTCTGACCATGGATATTTCCAGTGCAAACCAATTCAAGAACCTTCACGTAATTTCAGTAATTTCAAATTGTTGACAGAAATGTAGAATCTTGCAATTCTTGACTGAAAGGAATTTAGATGCTGTCAATCCATTTGGGCTGCTATACCAAAGTACCTTAGACTGGGTAATTTATTAACAACAGAAATTTATTGGTCACAGTTTCGGAGTCTGGGAAGTCCAGGATCGAGCCACCAGCAGATTCGGTGTCTGCTAAGGGCCATCTACGTGCCCTGAACAAGCTTCCTCAGGCCTCTTTTATAAGGGCACAAATCTCATTCATGGTGGTGAAGCCCTCATGATGTAATCACTTCCCAAAGACCCCATCACTTCATACTATTGCCTTGGGGATTAGGTTTCAACACATGAATTTTGGGGAAACACAAACATTCAGACCATAGCAGATGCCATCTAGTTCAGTCTTTCACCTTACTTGTAAGGAAACTGAAATCACATGGCAAATTCAAGGCAGAGCTGGGACTAGGATATTCACTCAAACTCTCTGTCCTTATTTTGTTTCCTTAATGGTACCCCATTCCCCAGATCTCCTAGTGGAGAAAAATGTGGTTTATGATCTATGCTTCCAGGCTGACAGGACAAGGCTTTCCATAACAGCCACTAGATCCAGCTAGCCAGCTTCTCTTCCCTACTTTCTTTACATGAAACGGTAGTTTTGAAGTACTGCATTTCTTTCCGCAGCACATTCCAGGCTGATTAACACCCCCTTGCCTGTGCCCCTCTTGGCTCTTCCACTCAAGCGTTCTCTACTTTGCACCATTAGAATCACCTGGGGAGGTTTAAAAGTTCCCTGAGACCAGGTCATACCCAGCCCCTTAAATCAGAATCTCTGGGTGGAAGAGACAGGCCCAGGAGTTTTTTTAGCTACCCAGGTGATTTCAATGTGCAGTCAGCACTGGAGCACCTTCCTCCAACCGTCTTGCTTAGCCTAGTAATGCCTATTGGTCTTTAAAGACCCCTGTAGGAATCCCCCCCTTATCCTACCCTGACCCTGCTCACCCTGTGCATATCTCTATCATTGGCCTTTCCTTGTGGAATTGAGAATAATTTTTATGTGTTTGTAAGCTCCTGGGTGGACAGTAGTAATACCTAACCCTTCTTTGAACTGTTGGTGTTTATCACAGGATATGACTCATAAATGACGCCCAGTAAACTTTCGTGGAACTCGCCCTCACAGCCCCACGGCACTCCCTCATCTTCATGTGGCCTCCTCCTTCCCAAACCCACTGCCACTGTGAAGTTGAAGTCTTCATTATCCCCACCTGAGCTACTGTCATGACCTTCTAACCAAGCTTCTCCCTCCACTCTCTCTCCTCTCCACTCAGTCTTCCCCCCACCTTCCCAAACGCTGGTACAGATCCTATCAATCACTTCTGCTAAAACTTACACAGCATCAAGTCCAACTTCATCATGAGGTCCTTAAAATCCATCCAGAATATTTTTTTTTTTAGCCAAATTATCCAAACCACGTAAATTAGGGAGAAGATTACTGCATGCCTTTTCAAAGTCACCCTAGAGCATTGCAAACAAAACAAAACAAAACAAAAAGCCTGCTTTGGTGTCATTTAATGCTCTAAAGAAATGTAACTTGTTTGACTTACTATTTACCATTGATTCAGGCCCACATTCTGTAAAGTTGGGTGTTAACTTGTATAAAACTGGCAAGCTGCAAGTAATTTTTTTGTCCAGTAGAATTGCAAATGAATTCTGTCTGGTGGACCAGATGGTTCCATAGGTTATTGCTTTATTGCTCTGTAGTGCATTAACCAGATTCCTATCTCCCTGCGTCATCTTCTTCCAGCATCGCTTCTTTTACTGACTGTATATACTTTGGTCTCTCAAGCTCTTCTTTGAATCAGTTTATGACTCTTCTGGTTCCCTAATTAATGAGTTCTTTAAAATCTTTGACATGAACTTACTATATGTTAATATTTGTATGAGAATTTATTTTTAAAATTTTTTAAAAATTATATTTTGACACTTTATACCAGAAGCTCAGATACAGTGCGATTCATTCCAGATAAAACTTCCCTTCTTGGCCCAACATCTTTCACAATCTTATTCATCCTCCAAGGCAATTCTCACGGGCTCCTCTTTGTGAAGGCTCTACTGATCTCTTAATCTAACTTACTCCATTTTCTGTGTTCTCACTGCAGTTGACTTGTCTATATTCCTGTTGTGGCAGCTCTTGCTCTGTGTTCTACCAGCTCAGTTGCAAGTCTTTCTCCTACCAAAGCATCCAGCTCAATGCCTGACCAATAAATGTTCACTGACTGTTTAATTGGGAATAATCAGTCTTAAGCAACCCACTATTTCAACACTTGGCCTCAGCCAAACTCCAAGCAATCTAATAGATGATGGTTGGGGTGTTTCCAGACTTTTTTTTAAAAACCACAAAAGATGATTGAAATTGAACAGGCATTTATTGAGCACCTTCTAGGTGCCAAAAGCAAAGATGAATACAACATGGAATTAGGTTATCCTCTCAGGAGTAACTGAACTTGCTTTCCAAGCCTTCTGTGCTCTGTTTAAAAAGAAACATTAAATCCTAAATGAGTTACTGAGAGCTGCACAGGCTAAGTTTACCATGTGTTTTCCTTGGCCTACAGCGTCTTCCTGAGATGGAGACACTGATGGCCACAAGGGTTCTCGGCCAGCTGTGGCCCCAGCCTCCCTGGGGTGGTTTGGCACAATGTGGAAGGTAGCAGCTGCCCAGTGGGGCCCCCACTGGGACCCTGGGGACAGGATATGGTCTAAGCCCAGCTTCAGCCTGGGGATTCCTTGTGTGGGATTTTTTAGTAGCCATGTATTCCCAGAGTTCTCTTTACACCACAATCCCACAAGCCCAGCTCCAAGTTTTCTTCAACTGTGCCGAAAGGTACAACTCTAGGGTAGACGCATTATCCAACTGCATCAAAGGGATGAGCTGGAGACCACCCAACATCCCACCAAGGTTGCAAAACAGCTCTCCACTTGCTGCTTTCAGCTTCAAAGGGATATTATGTTTTATTGAGCTGCTATATAATTAATCAGCCCTCACCACCCCCCCCAGCTGAAATTACTGACGGAAATAAGCAAACACCCAAAATTTGCTATTTCCCTTTCCGAATGCCAACTGTGAGAAAACATTCCCTTGTAAATCAAGACTGGGTGTGGATGGGTTCTGGGCTCCAACAAGTCTGCTGTCCAACCTCATAACTCAGACTCACTATAGAGACCTTGGCTTCTCCAGAGGATGTCAGAAGTCATGAACCCTGCCCTCCTCTGTCCACATACACCATGCGGAGGGCATGGCTCTTGGTGTGGTCAGCCTGGACAGGCTGAGGTCGTTTAATCCATCCAAATTCCCAGGATGCAGCCACACAACCAACTAGGGCCACAGAAAGACAGTGGCTTTCAATCTCAGCTCTGCGCATGCTGTGTTGCCTTGGGCAAGTTATTCACCTAGCTGGGACTCAGTTTCTTCATCTGTAATAATAACAATAACAATAATAAACTCTTTATTGAGTGGCAAGTGTGGTATCATGATAAAGAGTGAGTGCTCTGGAATTAAACAGCCTGGGTTGTAACCTGGCAGCATCAAGTTCTGGCCATGCGACATGAGCAAGTGCCTTAACGTCTCTGAGCCTCAGATTATTTATGTGTAAAATCGGGATGATAGTAGTACCTAATTTATAGGTTATTGTGAGCATAAAACGAGATAATAGAAGTAAAGTACTTTAATCAGTACTTGGCATATAGCAAACACTCGTCAATGTTAGTTGTTAATATTATTATCATTATTGTTATTATTACTACATTTACTATGCATCAGGCAGTGTGCCTTAAAGATATTGTCTTGTTTAATTCTTACAATAGCATTATGAAGTAGTGTCTATTTTTATATGTCCATTTTATAGATTAGGAAACTGAGACTCTAAGAGGTGAAGCAATTTGGTCAATAATAACTAGGAATGTAGGTCTAGGATATTAAAAATCTACACAGTATGCAGAGCTACTATACTGATTTAAGATGATTTATATGTAGTGCTAAGCCCAGCACAATAAATTCTCAACAAATGTAATGATAATTATTGGAAATGTAAAACAGACACTAAGAAATAAGGCAGAACATGTTTCTCAACCTAATTTCTGATTCATCTGTACAGCTCAGACCCAGCCAGAGGAAGAACGTTGTTCCCTCCAAAAGGAGGAAAGGCCCCACGTTTAATGAGCAGGAGACACTGGAGGCAAAGTATGGGTGAAAGTCCTCTCCTTCTGACAGTGTGGTGGAACTGTTTCTTATCCTCTAATCTTCTGGGGTCCCTTTTCCTCTTAATACCAAATAAGTAGAAATACTTCCATCCCACATAATTTGGAAAATCCAGAACCCCCCTCAACATACCCACAGACACTCAAGAGAAGGCTGACATCCTCCTGGTCAGCTCTGGCTCTAACTTCCTCTGCTGGACTTGACTCTGCTCTGCGTTCACCACTGACACTGTCACGGCTGCCTTCCTGCTTGCTCCTCTCCCCCCAGGTGTGGACATAGACCCTCCCTTGGTCCCCAAGCACCACTACCATGCAGACACTGTGTGTAACAGACTTGACTGAAGATCCAGGAATTAGCACAGCCCCATAAAGTAAACAAGTTAGAACTGTCATTGGGCATTGTCCCCAGCAAACAGAATTTTTTATACTATCCTTCTCTTTACACTTTGACACGATATCATTTTTTCTGGGCCCCTTCTCTGTCTTTGTGTCAAAACAGCCTCTTTGCCCTTATCCCTCCTTCTCTGAATTGTGCGTCCATTTCCCAGCCCATCTGCCAAAAACTCAGAATGCCTGTTATTGCATTACAGAAATCAGGTTATTTCTGGTTTTTTTTGAAATCTCCCTCATCTACAAAAGCATCCCTTAAAGTGAGATCCGTGGAGGGGTGCCAGTCCGTGAACTTTGGATCCCAGTGCACGAAGAGGTGAGTACAGATGTTCAGGCTTTATAGCCACTTGACAGAGTAATTTTATGTCTGCTGAATCTAATAATAAAATAAATATGGGACTTGTGCTTTGTATGTCTTTTTTATTTCATGTTTTTAATATATTTTATTATATTTTACAAAAGTACCAGTCCAGGAAAGAATAGAATTTGAAAAACTGGTCCTTTATCATGAATCTTTTCAAAAGCACTGATTTAGACTGGCCCAAGAGGAATCCAAATATCTCTTTACTGTATATTCCCAAAGAAAAGAGCAGTTTTCCCACCCCAAGGAATTCTGCTACTCTCCTAAGGCAACTGGATTAACTCAGAAAATATTTTTTTTTCCTCCCCATTAGCCACAAAAAAATCAACACATGACTTGCCAGTCATTGCAGCTTATGGGGCAGGAAAAGGATGTAGTGATGATAAAAACGTCCGTTTGTGCCACCTTTTAGCATTTATAAATCACATTCCTATGCACTGTTTCATTCGCTCGTCATGACATCTCAATCAAGCAGCATTCATATGCATCCTACTTTATGGATGAGAAAACTGAGGCTTTGAAAAGTTTTCCCCAAAACGATTCACCTAAAATATTAGATCAGGATTCAAAACCAGTGCTTTGATCCCAGACTGCACGCCTGCTGCCATGTCACCGTGTGATAGAAACCACTGGACAAACTCATTTCAGAGACAGTCAAAGGGGCTTGAATAAATAGGTTCCCAAATTCCAATTTATCTTTCTCTTGAACTGAAACTGTCCTCCAGACCTCCAGCTAGTTAATAAAAGTAGCTGGTTTTTATTCTCTTTTCATGTGCTACAACTAGAGATACACATGTGCCCCTCACCTTTGCTCCTTGCCAGTTCTGCTTTGGAGCCTTGCCTACCTAGCTACTACCTTCTTGGCTCAGAAGAAAACGGGTCAGGAGTTGCTGGGGACCAATTTCCAGAACAAAAAGCAAAGCTTAGAAGGGAGCCTTGAGCTTCCCCAATGGTGTCCCTGCCCTGGACCCAGCCGTCTAATTTGCACTGTTTTCTAATAAGGCAAACGCTCTGGATTGACATTAAATGGCTTCATGGGGCACGGATACATGCTGACAAAAGAGATGGCCAAAACAAGTGTGAGGCAAGAGTTGAAAAACAATTATGGTTTTAATCTGATTAAACTGCTGCCCAAAAGAAAACCAGAGGGCTTTTTTAGAACCCTGTTTCTGTAATTCTGATTTCTTCCATTTTTATAGCATATAAATAATTAAAATGATGCCCACAATACATTTGGCTTCATTCAGCAGGCATATTGAAGAATATTACATTTAGTAATTTACATACACCAGAAACATAATACATTAGATTATCCAGAAAGCTAAGAGCAGCAGGCCAACACGGACAAATCTCTTATGTAATGTCTGCAAGAGCCAATTGCAGGCACATAAAGAGAGCTTGGATTTTCCTATGAACCATTTTCTTGCAAATGAAACATTTAATTATGGAGCTGAGTCCATAAATAGACCGTTAACACTGGGAGGGGGGATGGATGCAGTTATATTGCTGGATTAGCAGGGGAATATCCTACAAGAAATTCATCAATGCCATAGATAATTAATTACAGCTCACCTTCTCCCCACATAGCCATGCCTTTATCAGCCAGTGTTGGGGAAACAGCAGATGGCCAACCAAATACAGAATGCAATTTTCTGTCAACTCATTACTTACACAGTCGCAGATTAGGTACAAGACCCCCAGAAGGTCACCTGGGCCCTTCCCCTGTGTCCAGAACAATCTGCACAGACTGTCCCAGTCACATAAGCATCTATCTCCCTTTATTCAGAAAGCATCCCCAGGAAAAGGAATTTCCCTGTCTGCAGGAGTCTGGAATTCTAGGGACTTTGAGCCCTTCCATTGTGAAATGGTCCCTGAAGACTAAAATCTTCGGGACCTTTTCCTCATCAATATTTGGATCAGTGTCCCAGATCTGCTTAGCCTGCCGGGTTCTGGGAGACACTTGCATCGTAGGCATTCTCGGGGTACTTCAGTCTCTTCTTGCTGAATACCATCTAGACGGCACAACAGGGCTTCTTATTCCCAGAGTATTTTTATAAAAGATTTAAAGGACCACTGAAAAGTTTCAGAAGCCTTCATGACTATGTTAAGGTTGTTTATTTAAGATGAAAGTACTTAGGGTTCCTGACTTTATTTTTATCCATATGTATCAGGGTCACCCTGTCACTCACACCACAGTCAGTTGTGCAGGAAAAATAAAGTTTCTTTGTTCCCCGGAAAAGGCTCTGCTCTTCCTCCCCGGTCCATGCCTAGCTGGGTAGCTGGGAAAACCTGGACTTGTGAAATAACAGTATTTTAGTCCTGTCCTATGGAAAATGTCCGCTTGGAAATTCAGTCTTTTCAAAACTGAATTCCCTATCAAAAGTCACAACTATTCAAACGAGTCCATGTATTGACATGAACTTTGGTCTCTCGAAGTTCACCTCCCCTCTGTTCCCTGAAACGCCATCTTGATATATGAAGGGATGATTTTATCCTCTTGCCGGCAGGGGAGAAGTTTCTCTGGATACTCTCTGGTCCCAGCTGCATATCACCTAGAATAGATCTCCCTGGAGTAGTGGCAGTGAAGATGATAATGATTAATGGGGTGCTTCTTGTCTGGGTGGGGTAGCGGGTGAAGGGCTCTGCCATTTGAGGCTGGTGTGCTGGCACTCACCACCAGAGGGTGCGGTCACTGCCCACTGCGGCCTCTTCACTCTGACCACGGGCCTCCGGCAAGGTGACCGGCTCTCTCAGCGCTTCTTCATCCCCTCACCAGGCAGGTGAGCCCTTCTGGGTTCCTTGCAAGCCAGACTCTGGCTAGCCAGGGGCATGGCATCTGGCTTTTCAATCTGTCCTTCTGTTGCCTAGCCTCCTCCTCACCACACCTCCCCACCCACGGTGGAGCGCTCCTAGCGCCTTGAGGCTCTCTCTCTTCCCTCCCTACCCCGCCCCACACACACCACTCAAGAAAGCACACCACCAGCTAGTCCAATGTCCTTCCTCTCCTTCATGTTTATCTGAGCACAGGGGTTAGGGACGCAAGGGGACTAGAGAAACAAAGATCCTTAAGTCTGCTTCCTCCTCTGCTTATCCCCATTCTCCTTCCCACACTTGCTCAGTCCAGAGAGGCCCTTTCACCCAGCACATCTTCCTCCTAGCCTAAGGTTGCAACCTCATGGGTCAGCCATCATGGCAGCAAGGGCATCCTCTTTATGTATGGAAACACCTCAGTGACCTAAATTCTACAGACACAGTGGCTCTTCAACTGCAAGTTCACTTGCAGCTAAGAATTATTGAGGACAAAAGTAGTCCATTTCATATCTCAGAATGTATTCTCATTGAATTTGGTTTTCCTTTGCAATCTCTGTGCCTCTGAGCGCCTCACCTTAATGCCCATACAACCACACCCGGTTATGCACATGCAATAGACAAACACATATACTCACATACCCTGTGACCTCAGATAAGGGGAAGTGGCACCACCAAGATTCCCGACAGACCAAGGAACAAGAGTGAATCCTCAAATCTTTTTCAAGAAAATTTATCATCATGGCAGAGTCATAAAAAAGCAAGGAGATGGCTGATTTATTCCATTATTATTTATTTTGAAACTTGGGGACTTATAATATTCTACGATATGTCAAAAAGTCTGTCAAATGCTTTCATACAATGGTACCATTAAACTCCAAAACATACAAATACAAACACATAGAATTTTTTATAACTAGAGCTCAAATTTATATGTTTCCCAATTCTGTTACCTTATGAATTGTGTCCGTGAACTCCCAGTTCAACCTAGGCACATCCCTGGATGTGCCCTGGTCATACCCTGTTTGTGCACATAGTAGGCTCCTGAAAACATGAAAACATGTGACGAATGAAACTGAACCCTCAATGCAATGCCATGGGGAGGAACCAGCAGCAGTGACGAATCTTACCCCCTCCTGTAGTTGCTAACAATATGAGCACAAACCTGTTCATCATAATGTATTTTGTGAGGAAGTTTTTTTTTCTCAGCCATTTATTTACTAGCTCACTCCTCATCTTGTGTGGAATATACAGCATTGTGGAGAGATTTATGGGACAGATTTTAATCTCAGCTACAGGGCATGCATCAGTGCTTATCTCTAAATGGAGGTGTGTTTTATGTGGTCATTGTTTCATGTGATCACAGGACTCGGCCAGCCAAATGACTGCATACCTGAAACCCAGGAGAGACAGCAACCTTGGGGGAACAGAGGAGGAGCTGCCAAGGGGTTGGGGGGAGGTTTAAGAGCCTGAGAGAACAAGGTCTGTTACACACTCTTAAGCCACGGCACATAAATCCAATTAATCTCAAACACCGTGGGTGGGAACGAGGAATTTGGGCCTGAGATGTAAAAACCTCATTGGTATAGCAGATCCCCTATACCATGGTGTTTCCCTAGGTAGGAGCTTGCCTAAATCACACAAATGCAGGAAGCCGATTCTTTCCTGGAAACCTGATGCTTCCACCCCCTTCCTCTGCATTCCAGGCTGAGAGGAGAGTTTCATGCATGGAACCGAAGGGATCCACAAGATGTGGTTTAAAGTTGCCACCGGAGTCTCAGTGACCTCTCTCTGCCCTCTGGGGCCCAGCCAAGCCGGCTTTCTCATCAGGGCCTTGGGAAGGGCCCTGCACCGTTCCACTGGCAGCAGCTCCTATTACAGGGCCAAGGAAGGCCTTACTTAGCGTCTTAGTGTCCCCCGGGGGCCTTTGACACTTGATCCTCAGTCACTGTCTTCCAGTGACCTAATGGGTCGGAATACATCCGTCTTTCAGATTGAAAAAATATTTTTGAACTTGAGAGCTCATATGTTTTCTTCCACAGAAGGCCCATTCTAATCAACCAAAGTGACCCTTGGCTGTGTTCATTTGTTCCTTCGTTCTTTCAGTATCTATTAATGGCCTGGTCTATAGGTAGCGTGCATGAAACTAATTGAAAAACAGGATTCTCTTAAGGTTTGCATCTATTTTTGCCCAAATTATCTTCAAAGGCATGAGAAGATGATATAAGGAGACAACTGCCCAAACACAGCTCACCCAGGGTCACTCCATCCTCACCCACCTCAGTTTGGGGATGAGGAGCATGACTAAGTGCAGAAGCAACTCAGCCATCACAGACCACCTCCCTGCTGACCGGGGGTCCTATATCATGAACCAAACCACAGCCTGAAGGATGCTCAGCGAAGTGGTGGGAGGTGAGAGAGCAGTGGCCGGCTCTGGTCCTGCCTACCTCTCTAACTAATCCGTCTGTGCTGTGTGTACACACATGCAGTGAATTGTATAATGTCCATCCAAAGTTCACGTCCACCCGAAACCTCAGAATGTGACCTTATTTGAAAATAGGGTCTTTACAGATGTAAGTAGTTAAGGATCTCAAGATAAAATGGTGTCCTTATAACAAGAGAGGGCACAGAGAGACACACAGAGAAGAAGGTGAAGTACAGATGGAAACAGAGATTGGAGTGATGTGTCTACAAGCCAAGGAATGAAAAGAGTTAAGAAAAAGAAGTTAAGAAAGGCATGGGATGGCCTCTCCCATAAAGACTCCAGGACGAACCAACCCTGCCAACACCTTAAGCTCACATTTCTGGACTCCAGAACTGTGAGAGAATAAATTTCTGCTGTTCTAAACCACCCAGTTGGTGGTAATTTGTTGTCAAAGCCCTGGGAAATCCATATAATATGTGAGTCTCCAGTATTCCTCACCACTAGGTCTTCCTCCCTTCTGCTGTTGTCTTCCTCTGAACAGTTCCTGCCCACTAAGTGCCACACTCCATATTCTGGGACTAGAAGTGGATAGGGGACAGGAGGCAGGCACCCCTCCCAGTTTCCCTACCCAGGACATGGAGGAGCTAGGTGGTACTGGCTTGCAAGAGCACATCTTTTCCCAAATCCATGTTCAGTGACATCATGTTGGTACCTGGAAATCAGCCATACTGGGAGTATTTACACCAGGAAAATTGGCAAACACTACAAACCAGGGCTTTTTTCCCCCACAGAGCCAACTGTTAAACATTTACCAGCACACCACTGTCCCTGCTGGGGTTCAGCTACTTTCCCCACTCTCTCCATAGCAACACCTATGCCATTCCTGCCAGAGGATGCGGGGTCAGGAGAACGACACCCACGTGACTATAAGCAAAGCCACAACCTTCTCCTTACTGCAAAGGCCATGTTTAGCTCCATCCTTCCTCTGAGCTCTGACCATTACTGCGTATTGTTGTACGTGAGGTCAGCCCCCCATGGGCATTTGATTATTTATAACTTCAGAAAGTTTCCTTTGCACAGTTATTTGCCAGGCTTTCATCTACAGCAGGCAGCATTTGATAGAAATATGGAAAATGGCCTGAACCTTAAATGGCAAACAGATGAGGAGGGCCGATGAAAATCACACATGTTTGAAGACCATGTGTTTTCACATGAAATATATATGGGATTTTTAATTGATGTTGACTTTAGCTCATGGTAACATTTTTATAATAGCTATCTTAATTAGTGGGTTACAAGAAACAGTAAAGAAAGGAATGTGATCAGGGTAAACCCCAGAGAAAACCTGACTCTGAGTGACCCCTTCTTACCCCCCTGCCCTCCCCTGCCAACCCAGTCCCCATGATCTTGTTGAAAAGGAAGCATTTTCTTGTCCATTCTGTCCCTCTGACCACAATGCAATGTGAGCAGCCTGCCTTATGCACGATCAAGTGGTGTAGGATCCTACAAGGACATTGTGGCATTCCTATTTAGGGAGTCATTAATGCTGTTCTCCAAAATTTTCCAGTTTTTCCACCTTTGGGGCACATGGTAGGATTGTATGTCCTACCCCCTGTGGTTGGATGGGCCCATGGGACTAGTTCTGGTTAATGAGTTAGAAGAGACTGTGACACTTGTCATTTTCTGGGCCAGAGCATTTAATTTCCAGTTTAATACCTCCCAGAACTTTCTTTCCCTCTGGCAGAGTAATCCAAGACATTAGAGATGATAGCTACTCCATCAGCCTGGGTTCTGGAAAACTACTGAACATGCACCTGCCCCCAGCCCCCAAATCTGAAATAGTCATGTAGGCACACAAGCCGTAACCCTGTGTTGCTGGGGGCACTGAGAGGTAAAGGCTTTTTGTTACCACAGGAAAACTCAGCCCACTCTGTCAGTGCTTCCTTCCTTGTAAGGACACCAGCGTTGCAACGGTGCCGGCCTCAGCTCCAGTGGCAGCTCAGGAAATGAGTGCCGAGGATCACAGACCCAGAACACTTTGAAAATCACAGGCAGTGAGACCTGAAATGGACCTTACAAATTATCTAGGCCAACCCCTTTATTTAGCCCTGAGGAATCTGAGGCCCAGAGGGGAACATTTCTTGCCTTATATCATCCGGTTAGTTAGTGCTGCTTTTCATTATCCCGCCTCTTCTACTAAGGAATCCGATCTGACCCCAATGTCTCTGGGTTTCAGTATCCTCGTGGTGTAATCCCACCTAGAGCTTTCGTGTTGGAGAGGGTAGGCCCTGGACTCGGACCGCCCGGGGTTGACTCAGCTCTGATACTTACCAGCTGTGTGCCTCGCCCAAGTTCCTTAAAGATCCATGGGCCTCCTATTCAACACCTGCTGAGTGGAGACGCAATAGGTTTGTTGGGACGACATCTAAATGCCATCTATTTAAATGCTTAGCACCATGCCTAGAACATGCAGCAGTTCGATAAACACTCACTGTTACTGCATGCATGGGGTTCCTTGTGTGCCCCTTCTAGGGAGGGGAGCTGGGATAACTAAGGATGCTGGTTTTGTCCATTCAAAGTATCCCCAAAAGAAAGGGGGTTTGCCTTTCCTAGAGACTAAAAAGTGCTAAGCAGATTCTATGTGTTGTTCTATTATTTAGATAACTCCAAACTTTGTGATTCATTGAGGATGTTTGATTGTTTTGCCCAAATTATTCAGACAATTACCTCAGGTCTCCCTTTGCTTTAGACGCAAAGCCCAGGGCAATAACAAGTGATTTATCAGACTTTATCTTCCCAGGAGACCTAAGTTCTGTTTTAGCATCAAAAAGAGGAAGATATCCCTCAGAAAGTTGGCAAAGGCCCAGGAAAGAATGAAATTGTTCCTTTGAACCCCATTTGATCCTAAAATTCCAATTCAAGGATTGTTACTCAGGTAACAGTGCGTGGCTATATATGTTCTATGAGCAGGGAGAGAGTCCAAATTACAAAACACAATACGCATTTGCAAGACAATTTTCTCATTTACTTTCTCTCCCTGGGTCTCCAGTGAGTTAATGACCATCTCTAGAACATCTTTTAGCAAAAGAATAGTGCCAACACTGGGCCGCAGCCATAGGAACCTAGCTGCAGGTGACCATTCCAGGATCACTGAAAAACACAAACCCACCCCCTATAAAGGGGTTTTACCTTCTAGAGAAAATTCTTTTCAAATGGGGGAAAGATTTCTCATCCCAATTGGAGATAAGTCTTGAATTATAAGAAAAACTAAGAAAGGTGACATCTAAATATTCCCTGCGTATAAGCAGGAAATATGAACTGCTGGAAAGAGAGCTGTATGTGCCTTGGGCATGGGGAAGGAAGGAAGTGTCTGTAGAAAGCAAAAGGCTGGGGCTGGTGTGGTGGATGATTCATACCCACTTCATAAAGTCCTCTGCCTCCAGGCTTATTGACAAGCCCAAGGTCTTCCCTGGGCAGAGATTTGAGTGCAGGATCCAGCTAACTAAACCCAGCCACATGGCATTCTGGGACTTTTCACTAACCAAGGGTCAAAGTAACCATTGAGCCATAGGTTAGATGAGATGATCATAAAGCAGGACCAGGATGCAGAGGATGAAGCCTGTGTCCAGCAAGGCCTGCCTGGCAATCTGCTTTTCCTGCCTTCTGTCCATGGCATCCTGTTCTCACTAGGACATGGCCCAAGGCATCACTCTTGCAGATGACTGGATTTCAAGGCCAAGAAAGTGTTCTTAGACCTCAAGCAGTAGAGGGATAGAACTTGGTGGTGCACAAGAAGGCAGGGGATATATTTGCTCACACTAATGTGTTACAGATTTGATGCCACAGCATTTTGCCTTCCTCAAAGAGGACAGTACTTTTATCTATGAGTCAGTTGGGTCAGGCTTAGATGAGCTTGGCTGGGCTCATTTATGCACTTGTGTTCAGCTGGTGGGACTACTGGGTTTGGCTGGCCAATCATGGCCTCAACTGGGACTTGGCTTTTTCTCAGATGCCTCCCACATTTCTCCAGAAGGCTAGCTCAGGCATGCACTCATGTAAGTGGCAGAGGTCTAAGAAAAGAAGAGAAAAAATACAAGCACTTTTTCCAGCTTCTACTTACTAGTAGTTACTACTACTAGTTTGCTATTGTTCCACTGGCCAATGCAAGTCATGTGGCGCTATGGTCTGAATGTGTCCCCCAAAGTTCATGTTTTAGAAACTTAATCCCCAATGTAACAGTGTTGAGAGGTGGGATCTTTAAGAGGTGATTAGGTCATGAGGGCTCTGCCCTCACAGATGGATTAGTGCCATTATCGAGGGATTGAGTTCATTATCACAGGAGTGGTGTCCTTAAAAAGGATGAGTTCAGCCCCCTTCCCTTGCTCTCTCGCTATGGGGTGCCTTCTGCCATGTTATGATGTAGCAAGAAGGCCCTCACCAGATACAGGCCCTTGATTTGATCTTGGACTTCCCAGCCTCTGGAACCATGAACGAAATAAACTTCTATTATTTATACGTTACCCAGTCTGTGGTATTCTGTTATAGTAGCACAAAACAGACTAAGACATGTAGGCAAGCCCAGAATCAGAGTGAGAGGACTTTGCAAAGTCACAGGGCAAAGGGCGTAGAGACAGTGAGGACATTAATTAGGACCATTAATGAAATCGATCTACTGCAGCATCTATCTTCATGTTAAGAGACTCTCTCAAATGTCTCAGAGCCTTGACTGCCCATTCGTACTTAAGAGTGAGGCAATGGGAAGCTGACTGGAAGCCCTGGGGTGGGAGAGGCTGGGGTGCGCTGGTGTTCACTGCAGGATAATCAGAAAAGAGCTGGCCTTGGCATTAGAGGCCTGCAAATGTCAACATCTGGGTCTTTTTATGAGGATGTTTAGTTTCTCCAGAGAAAAACACTCTGATTTCTTCCCTGGGGTGGAGCATAGCCCCTGATAATTTTGAGATCAAGTCAGAGGGAAGGGCTCACAGTGACACAGTTCAATATATAGAGATTCACAGAAAACTCTAGTTTTCAGCCCTGAGCCTCACCTCTGCCCTCTGCTATGCCCAGCATCCCAGAGTCCAGGGCTTCTCCAATTCCTTTTTGCCAGAGATTAATCCTGTGTGGATAGATGAAGGGGAAGGTACTGTAAGAACAAAGGTGGTGGGGCAGGGGCTGCCTGCCTGTGCTGGATTGGTGAGGGGTCTCGGCGTAGTCCATGGTCCAACTGCTGAGTGCTCAGACACTCAACCAACCTCCCCCCTAGCGCCTCCCAGCACTGAGCCTCCTGGGCTTCCCTCTGCAGTTTCCTTTCCCCACAAATACTGAAGTCCCAATTTGAACATGGCTACTTCTGAGAAACCTGAATGGGACTTGGGGGAGGGAGGTTGCAAATAACTCATGTTTTTTATATTTTAATACTACTTGATTTTAAAGGACATGCCTATATATGTCTCTGCTAAATATAAATTTAATTTTAAAAGAAAGGTAGACACGAGGGGAAGAAGAGTTTTGACATTTCTGCTTAGGAGAAAAATTCCCATCTGAACCACTGGGTTAGGCCAATTCATTTGGAACCGACTGGCACGCAGCTCACAGCACCTGCCACCCACCACCCACAAGTTCAACAGCACTCACGTTGGCCTACACCCCAATCAACGTGTGCCCCACTGCTCATGTTGCTGCTCACTTGAATGTTGCAACAATGTCAAGTAGATTTAGATGTTTCTAAACATTTCTCAGTTTCTGTATTTATCTTGTCAGGGACCAGCGCAAAGAGTTCAGAAACACGCACCAGTGAGTAGTCCACACTTAACTTGCTAAGACCATTTCCTGCCCAAGGGAAGTTAAGGACCTAAAAATCACTTTAGATCTAGGACAATTACAGTTTTTCTTTGTTGGTTTTATTCTTTAATGTTTTAATCTGTCTTATTCCAGTCCACTTCAGTGGTCAATAGCCACAGCTACAAGTCTTTCTGAAACATTCTTTTGTCTTAGAGAATTAATTCAAACTACTCATTTTGCAGATGAAGATACCGAGACCCAAAGTGACTTTCGCAAAGTCCCACAGTTGTTTTATCACAAATCTCTGAATCCAGCTTGATGTCTTTGTCCACGACTCCAATGTGACCTGAAACAGAAATGTGTATTCTTGTCATGAAGTCTATTTCATAAACATCTAACATGACTTTTGGTAATGCTAATTATCCTAACTTCCAACTATCACCTAAATCAAGAATAGAGCTGCAAACTTCACATTTGCCATGTGCAGGAACCAGGAACATGCACTTCTCCAGTGGCCGCCAAACTTCAGTCTGACGGGTGGCAGTAAGTACTGCTTCAGGGAAGGGCTGTACCAAAGCCGGGCTCATGAGGCCAGAACTCCCCTGGCATGGTAGACACGGACTCCCAACAACACACACAAAGCCATGTCTATCAGAGCCACTGTTCGGGCCACCAGATCCTATCTGACTACAAGGACTCTAAACAAGCTACAGCACATTCATAGGAGGGTCTGCAGTTCTGAAATCACCTCACTAGAGGAGACATTGAAAGAGTAGGAGATATTCAGGCTGGAGAAGAGGAAATTCAAGGAGACACAGTGCTGTTAGTAAACATTTGAAGAGTTGTCACATGGCAAATAAATTAGATGTATTTCAAGGGGCCCCAGAAGTTCACACTAGGAAATGTCACCTTATGTGCAGAAGAGTTTTTAGTAATTGCAGCTGTCTAATGATGGAATGATTGTTTTTAAAGGTAGTGAATTCCCTGTCACCAGAGGTATACAAGCAGCGACATTTGCAAAGATGCCAAGATTTGCCAGATAAAATACAGGATGCCCAGTTAAATTTAAATTTCGGATAAATCACAAATACTTTTCTAGCATATAAGTATTGGTGATTTATCTGAAATTATAATTGAACTAGGTTTCTCCTATTGTTATTTGCTGACTCTGGCCACCCTAAGTATTGAGGGAACAGTCTGGGCTATGATTTTCCCACTCTTTTTAAGATTATCAGAAGGTATGCTGAGATAGCCAGGCTGTTGTTGGTCTAAATGAAAAACATAATTTTTCTGAAGAAAAACTGTCCTCCCGAGTCTCTTAGAGCTAATACAAACTACCCAGCTGCTCCAGCCGGGCTGTCATTACAGAACTCAATAAAATGGATCCTCTTCAGCTCTGGGGGATTGAGAGCTGCTGGGCTTCCTCACGCAACAATGAGAACTTGTCGGTTTTGTTTAGTAAACATAATGTTTGACACCAGGCGCTCTCCTCGTTTGTTTATATTTGGCTGCACTGCAGGCCAGGGGCAAGGCCCTTGGCTCCACGGTCAGGGATCTTGTTAGAAAGTAAGCAAAGACCATAGGTGTTCCCTGGAGAAAAGACCTAAATGCCCATCAGGAAAGACTTCATGCAAAACATCACTGCTTCCACCCAAGACGCACAACCCTGCATGTGCCACCCGGTGGGGAGACAAGGCCCCATCGCCTTGTCTTTCTCCTTGGCCCCAACCCTGAGCGCTACACCCTCAACTCAAAAATAAAGTCTGTTTCTTGGCCTGGCAGGTCTTCTGTCAGCTGGCCCACCGCATTGCCAGGTTAAAGAATCCCAAACCAAAGCAGAAAGTATTGGGATATAATTCTGAATTTCCTGTCTTTCGTCAGTTTAAGCCAGATGCTTGCCTCTCACCAGCTCAGCCCGCTGAGGGAGACCATCCACACTCAGCCAAACTGTTCATGTTGTAAAAGCTTCCAAAGGCTCATGGTCTTAAAAAGGGAAATGGAAAATGAAGCAAGCCTGTAAATGCCTAGCCCGTTTCCCTTGGCTCTCCCCACACCTAGAGTCCCTGTTTAAAACTGGTCTGCTGCACCTGAGTGTCATTCTTCAAAGGACTGACGACAGATGCTGTGCATTGCATCTGGTGCCGAGGTAAGCCGACACCACCCAGCTGTCGGCCTACTGACCGGGTGGCCGTTCCAGCTCTGAACCGCCCTGGCATCCCCAGAGCGCAGAGGGTGGCAGTAGAAGAAGCGCCCAGTTTGGGGAGGGGCTGAAGAGAGGGGAGGGAGAGGGGACCCAGTCCAACCTGTACACGGCCAAATCCACTCATGAAACAGGCAGCACGGGCAACCAGGGAGGCTGGCTTCTCAGGAGCACATGACCCAGAATCCCCATTCTCCTGCTCCCGAGCAAAGGCATGCTGAGCAGCTGGAGTCTAAACCCATTGACCTCATGGCTCAGACCAAGTTGAAGAGCAGAGCTGGGTGTGTTTGCAAATTAGCAGAGCTGAAAATAGACTGGATTCATCTTCTATCTACTCAAGCAGCCAGCTTGGTTCAGCTACGATAGGATGGCTCTGGGTAGCCGTCCTGCAGAAAATAGTTATTCATCAGCAGCTCGAGAGAGGCTAGGCCGCCATAATTCCAACTTTATTCCATTAACCACCTGGAAATGGAAAATGAATCAGAAAGAAGTCGGAATGTATGTTTCTGTGCTTTGAGGGACCTGCCCTAAGCAGATGCCCTGTAAACTCAACAGCAATCCATTTGGGCTGGGTTTCCCAGAGGACACTTCCAAGAAGCATGGCTTTTAAGGCTGGGATAGTGCCCACGAGTTTTATTCAGCTTCAGCCAAGCCCTTCCAGCTGAATCGCCAGAGAAATCCTGTATCTGATGGAGAGACCCAGGAGGCCGGGCTTCCTACTCTTGTTTCTCTAGTGATGCTGAGGTCGGCTAGGAAGTTCCCCATCCCATCCTCCCACACCGCCGGCTCCCCTCACCTGACCCCACCCCCAGAAAAATTCTTACTTTCCACTTTCCCCTCCCAGGTCATCTTGGCCAGTGTGAAAAGACGATTCTGTCACCACAAAACAGGAACCGGCGCCCTCTGCCTCAGCCTACCACCATTTGCCCACAAGGAAAATGAGCGGTTTGAAAAATAGAGTGAAGACAGACAGGAGTGGTAGAGGTGCGGGGGAAGGCGATGGGGAGGTGGGAGGCACCGGGAGAGAAGGGACCACGGACAGGGAGGAGAGGAGGCAGGACGGGGGAGGGCGGCTGGCAGGGGAAAATAGAGAGCGAAGCATACCACCGGCCCCTTGTCTCGTCCTCCTGAGGAGCAAAACAGTTTCACTCACAGAAGGCAGAGACACCGCCAGCTCTGGGGCAGTGCAGGGGCAGCAGGATCCCAGCCTCCCAGCAGGAACAAAGGAGACAGGCAGGGAAGAGGCACCTTCCCTTGCAGCGTGGGGATGGGGCCTGTGGGGGGCCAGGGCAGGGCTCTGGGGGAGCCGAGGCCTGAGGGCAGAGGGGATGGCTTGGACGTTTACCCCCACACTGAGGACAGGTCAGAATGCCGACCAGAAGAGACTGATGTCATTCCCTAGGCTTCCTCCATCCCAGCTCTCACATTGTTTGGGTGTCTTTTCTTCCTACGATCAGGATCTCCTCCTAGCTTTTGCCTCACTGGGACGCTGCAGGAGACGGCCGCTGGCAGTCCCTCCTTGAGAGCTGTAAAACTGGAGTAGAGAAAGAAATCAAAGAGGACCAGCACAGAGCAGCCCTGCCCTCCAGAGTTGTCCTTCATCTGGAGAGAAGAGATTGGAGAGGAAGGTTCCCAGCAGCCCCAACCCCATCCCCACCCCAAATTGCCACCCATAGCAAATTGCCACCCTGCCAGAAATTCATCGTTTATCAGATACTGTTGCCTTATTGTGAATTGGCTTATCTGATTGCACAGGAAGGAAAAGAGATATAAACCCCCCCCCATCCAAGAGGTCCTAGGGCCTTGGGCCATACTTGTGTGTATACATGTGTCTACACACACACACATACACACACTCACACACACAGAGTCACACAACCTTTTCAATGACTATTGCTGCCTAACAAATTACCCCAAACTTAGTGGTGTGAACCAATCATTTCTTATACTCATGAACTCTGTGGGTCAGAATTCAGAGTAGAGTGAGGATAACCTGTCTCTGCTCCATGATGACTGGACCCTCAGCTGGAAGACCCAAAGGCTGGGGGCTGGAATCATCTGGAGCTTCATTCATTCATACCCCTGGCAGTTGATGGTTGTTGAAGCTGAGACCTTAGCTGGACGTTGTCAACCACAACATCCTATGCACGGCCTCTCCATGTAGCTGGGGCTTCCTCCCAACATGGTGGCTGGGTTCCCAGGATGAACATTGCCTGATAGAAAGCCAGTCAGTGGCCATATCACCTTATAACTCAAAAGCCACACGGCCCCTCTTCTGTCACATTCTGTTCACCAAGGCAGTCATGGAGACCCACCCAGTTTCAAGGGGAAGGGAAATAGACTTCCCCTGTGGATGGGGAACAGCATATGGGATCAGAAATGTTGTCATGGCCGTCTTTAGAAAATAGAATCTGCCTCATACACTTGCAGTATTTTCCCCAAACAGTGTAACAACAGATTGCTAACGTATGCTTACTCTTCCAAACACTTTCAGCTACTTATAATATCAAATGCTCACAAAACATTCACGTACAAGGGAGGGCAGTTAAAACTATTCTTATTTTTCATATAAGAAAAATGTATATCAAAAAAAAAAAACAGGTTAAGCAACACAAGAAAGATCTGGCTTATTGAGGAATCTAAGACCAGAACCCAGGATTTCTGCCTCATGGACCCGCCTCTTCTCAAGACTCCACACTTAACAAGACTGGCTTTGGATGGCCCATATTTAATCATTTATGTCCATAACAATGTCAGCAGCAGCTTGAGGAGTCTGATCTGTAGGAGTCACAGCTATTTGTAGACTTCCCAAGTCTGCCTTATGCATCTGTAGTACCTTTTCCCATGCCATTCCCTGCATCTGGAATGGAATAGCACTTGCCTCAAACCTGCTATGCTTTCTAGCCATGTGTCCTTTACTATCTGCTTCTCCAAGGTCACCTCTAATAGGAAGCTTTCCCTGACTTCAGTAGAGTTAGTGTGACCCTGATGTGGATGTTCACAGTTCTTGGTTGTTACTCTGCATCTTTCTTACAACATTCTATCACAATCTATATTTATACTACTGCCTCTTCAACCACACTGTGACCTCCTTGATTGTAGAGACTTTCCCTCAATACCACTGTGTTCCTAATGCTCGAAGTACTGAGCATGTTAGGTACTCAAAAAATATTTGTGAACAGTTTGGCAGTTTCTAAAAAAGTTAAACATAGAATTACCATCTGATCCAGCAACTCCACTCCTAGGTATATACCAAAAGAATTGAAATCAGGCACTTGAACAGATACCTCTGCACCAATATGCATAGCAGCATTATTTACAATAGAGAAAAGATGAAAACAACCCAAATGTTTATGGACAGATGAGTGGATAAACAAAACGTGGTGTATACATATAATGGAACCTTATACAGCCTTAAAAAGGAAGGAAATCCAGTCACATGCCACAACATGAATAAACCTTGAAGACATTGTGCTAAGTGAAATAAGCCAGACACAAAAGGACAAATACTGTATGATTCCACTGATATGAATTACCTAGAATAGGCAAATTCATAGAGACAGAAAATAGAATAGAGATTACCAGGGGCAAGAGGGAGGAGGAAGGGGGAGTTTCTGTTTGGGAAGATAAAAAGTTCTGAGGGTGGATGGTGGTGACGGTGTACCACATTATGAATGTACTTTATTACACTATTGCACACCTAAAAATGGTTAAAGTATGGTACATTTTATGTTATATATATTTTAACACACCAAAAAAGTATCATTTATTCAATTATTCAGGCAATGTGGTGTAATAGAAATGCCCCTCGACTCAGACACTGGCCACAAGCCAACTTCAATTCACCAAGTTATATTAAACAAGAAACTGTAGGGGCCAGGGAGGAAGTTATCCTTTGCCCTCTGAAGATTTGCTGAAAATCACAGACAAGAGGCAAATTAATAGGAGAAAAGGCATACAAATTTACTTAACGTGTATACACAGGAGCCTTCAGAATGAAGACCCAAAGATACAGGGAAAAATGTACATTTTTATGCTTACGTTCAACGAAGTATAGACAGCTATGTATAAATATGATTAGAAAAAAAGGGTATGATCTTATGCCAATAGACTCAGTGATGAAATCCAATGAGGCCTGTCTGTCTAGATTCTTCTTGGCCTCTCTGAGCTTGCATTCATGTCTTCTAGGTATGGGGCAGGACCCTCTCTGGAATGGGGGTCTTATGACCTACAGTCAAACAATGTAAGTCAGATAATTTCTTTATGACCAGCTTTTACACAGGAAGGCGGACGGAAAGTTAGAGTAATAGTTTTAGGTTCTATGGCTGTATTTGGAGAAAAGGGGTTCTGGTTTCTATGGCTACCCTCAGGGGGAACGGGACTGAGAGACAGGAAGGCAGGAGAAAGTCAGAGAAAAACTTCTGCTTCTGAGGCTGTTTCTGAGGACTTCATTTTGGGATATTGTTTCCTGAGAAACAGGATGCACCCTGGTGGCCTGGCCTGCCATGGGCTTTGCCCATTTGGAAACCCAACGAGGCTGCCCAAACTACAGCAGAGGCCCGAGAGACACATGGGAGGCTTGCTGGGACAACTGTTTGCACACCTCCTCAAACAACATTATGAAACTTGACACTCAATATGATGGTTTCCTTGATTGCTTTGTGCTGTTTATACCAGTTTTTATTTAATACTCGACACTGTGCATCATGTTTCCCAAAGCATCACATTCTGTTTCTTCTTCAAACGTTTGTCTAAAGTACTAATGATCTACTTATTGCCAATTCCAATGTCAACTTTTCAGACATTTTCTTAATTGACTTCCTGTGGCCTTTGATGCTGCTGGCTACTGTCTCCGTCAAGCTCCCCCTTTCCCCTCCCTGGCTTTGGCTGACACCTTTGTTCTGGTTCTCTCTATACCTGTCTGCTGCTTCCACTTCCCTCTTGCACATTGCCGTGCTTTGGCTTATAAGGCACTTACCTCGTTAGTTTCTCTGTTTTCACTGTCAGGACTCTTAACGGCAATATGGGGGTAATGATCCCCAAATCTATCTCCCTGGCCCATTCCTCTCTCCTCAATTCCGGATCTGATCACCATATCCACTTGACAAGCTTCACCCAGGTAAGGCAGGATCGACATGCTCCACACTGAACTCACTGTCTCTGCCCTGTTCCGCCTCCAGAGACAAAGTGGCTCTTCCAAGTCACAGAGCAAGTTTGTTCTACTCTCTCTGGACATGCAGATGTCTCTTTTTCCCCCCGAAATAGATGTTTTCCCAAGCCTTTCATGCTGACTGTTCATTTCTTATGTCCATATGACATTCAGAAAAACCAAGTATCATCAGGTAAGGATGGTGATCATATTTCAAAATATTAAGGAGGTTTTTCCAAGGAAAACAAAATTATTTATATAATTCTGAAGGCCTGAGGATATGCCACAGGAAACTTGACGAGATAGAGAAATGACACCACAGAAAGGTAGAATCAAAAAGGTCATGAGAGAGATGACAAAAGAGGAAGAAAGTAGAGGTGGGAGGAGAAGAGAATAATTATCAAACTCCCTCCATACCTTGAGACCCAACTCACGTTAGGAAACAGATTCTGGAGAGCCAACCATGCCTGTAAAATAACATCTCTTTCCTGGCCCTGCACATCTTCCTGAAACAGTCACCCTCTAGGAAATACCACTAGTAGTCCCCTTCTTGGGGGCTGTATCTATCTCAAATCTCCTATCTATGGGATCCTCACCAGGGAAATGTTCAGCATCATCCCAGGCCATCAACCAGGGATAGGCCAACTACAGCCACAGGCCAAATCCAGCTGACTGCCTGTTTTTGTATAGCACTCAAGCTAAGAATGGTTTTTACATTTTTAAATGGTTGGGGAAAAAATCAAAACAAGAATAACATTTACAGCACATGAAAATTATATGAACTTCAAATTTCAGTGCCCATAAATAAGGTTTTATCAGAACACAGCCAAGCCAATTCCTTTACATATTGTCTGCGGCTGCTTTCACGCTACAACAGCAGACCCATAAATCTTAATGTATTTACTATCCCGTCCTTTACTGAGGAAGTATGCCTTAAATCCACCCGAGTTACAACCCTCCCCTCCCCCAACCCCCTCAGAAGAAACCATATGCACTCCTACACCATCAGCTAGACTCTTTTCCTAGCCAGTCCAGGATCCTAAATTAAATGGGTTATGTACAGCCTAATTTAAATTTACAGCTCCCCTCCCCTTTGGCCACAAAGCCTTTTTCAATTGCTCCTGTCTACGCTGAACTTTTCCTTTCTCTGAAATCCACCTGTTGTACTACTAGTCAGTGTGTCAGTTTACTATGTTGTGGACTTTATGTCTTATTGTGCTAGTGCTATAAATTTCTTGAGGCAGATTCTGTTTATTACTCAACTTAATACACATGGCCTGAGCTCTTAGTATGGGCAAGGCACTGTAGGCGTTTGAAGACATTTAGGACACAATCTCTGCTTCCATGGATTTACAATCTGGTAGGAGTGGAAAAATTAATTAATTTTTATGAAGCACTATATATATGGATATGAGAGTTCAAAAGAGAGAAATGTCTCATCCAGTTGGGGCAGAGAGAGTGAGAACCAAACTAAGAATCAGAGTGCCTCGGGGGTCAGCAGAGTATGATGAAGTTAATGGGAATTATGAACTCCAAGGAAACCAAAGTTATCCCTGGATCAGATGGGTAGCTGATCCCCTTCCTACCTGGAGAGTTTCCCTCAGGTTAGAAACTTAGAGGATCCAAGGTTTCTTTCAGTAGGAGAGATGTCTCCTTACCTTGCAGTAAGTATTGTACAGGACCAAGGAATACAGCCAGAGCCAGAAATTGACAAGCCCAGGCGGTGATGCTTTAGCGACAATGTAAAGAAGAATGCATATTCAGAGGTGTCCAAAGATGGAACAGACTGCCTTAAGAAAATAGGAGAAGCCTCCTGCTAAGAGAGGTTTAAGCATATACTAGATGCTCATCTAACAAGAATGCAATGGATGGTTTAATATTAAAAATAATTGGTCTGTAATTAAAAGTATGATTCACAGACCAGCAGCATCTGATACATCACCTGGGAGTTAGATGTTAGATGCTATGCAAATTCTCAGTCCTCACACCAGAATTACCGGACTAGAATCTCTCAGACTTTAGTTATTACAATTAAATAGCATTCCAGGTGATTGATAGGCACAATAAAATTTGAAAACCATGAACTAGACAACCTTCAAATTTCCTGGCAAATCTGAGAATCTCACCTTCAAAATTAGAAGCTAGAGCCCCTTGAGAGACTAGACATTAGTAATGTTATTGTGGATAACATCTTTGCTACTACTTCTCTAAAAGAGATTCGCAAAAACTACCCATAAGCTTTCAGATACTCAGTATCTTTAGGCCTGTAGTGTTGTTGGGGACATCAAATTTAAGTATCAAGAAGATTTAGGAAATACCACAAGTTAGACTTTCTAAATGGTATGGCATTATAGACATTTCAGTTTTCATATGTGCTCAATTCCAACATGCGAATGCTAAGGACACCAAGCAATGCTCTCATGGTTCATATCAGACCAGTAACCACATGTTCAGTGGCAACCAAGAAGGGCCCTGTGACCTATTTTGATCCAACTTCAGGGGAAAGCCCAGTTCCTGGGGGCCTGCGGTCCTAACAACTGACATCTTAGGGCCTAGTGTGTGTAAAATACTAATCAAGTACAGTTTCCCCGTTCTTAACACCAAAAGAGAAAAGGAAGGCAAAGGACTTGTACAGTCTTTTCCCAGTCTCCCCACCCCCACCCAAATTGTATTCTGCACACATGCTGGAGCATTAGCATCGGCTGATTTGGAAGGAATATTGGAAATGAAGTGATAGCAGAGTAAATGTCAATGCATTCAGTGTGACACCGTGAGCACCAGATCTTAAACAGCTTCATCATCGTGGCATTTACTGTATCCTGAAATAATATTAATCCCACTGTTGTCCTTCTTGACGGAATCATCCATGAATATGGTTTATGGGCCTGGCCAGAGTGATAATAGGTTAAAAGAGCAGCCTATCCACTGTTCCACTAAATTAAGGTCGCTTCATGGAATTTAATGAAACAAGTGCTGCATGGGGTTTTCAAAGGACGTTCTTGTAATTCATGTCTATTTAGGGCTCCTGATAACCAGAAACCTAATTTCTTAGAGTAAAATAGCTTTTTGTAAAGCCTGGTCATATAGAAGAATAAAAAAGAAAAAACTTGAAAGGGCAATAATCAGAGACCTCAACTGTAATATTTTGTTATTTCAAATCTAAAGTTTAAGCAAAAAAAAAAAAAAAAAAAGTTGGGAGGGAGCAGTGAGACATTTTGAATAAATCCAAATAGGAAAATTAATCAGATCCACATGTCATTCTGCAGCTGAGTGCTGGAATAAGGATTTTGTCCTACCCCACTCCCTTTAGCCACAGACCTAGGGAAATAAAAAGGTCTTGGGGTATAGAAGGCCACATCATGCTAGAAATGATGAAAATTTAAAGAACTGTCCAGACTCTGAGAATGGCAGAAGGAAGACAATGGCACATGTTCCCGTGCAGCTATTTCCATTCCATGTGCCAAGGCTAGACAGGGCTCAAGGGTGACCTTCTCTAAGAGAGCCATACCCCAAATTCACGTCCCTGGAAGTACAGGAACATACCACTACCCCTCCTGAAGACAAAGCCGAAGTATCAAACAATCACAGGTATCTATTTCACATACCATCTGTTTTAGGGTAGAGACAAGGCCCAAAGAAATTTAATGAATTTTTTTTTGGACTGTACCTTTTTCTTGTTCCCTATATCCAATGACTTAATATTATTTTTGTTAAGGTGGAGGTCACAGACTCACATACTAACAGGCGCTAGACAGTAACTGAAATGGGTGAAGTGGGCAAAGTGAAGTAGACAATAGAGACTAGCTGGGACTGTGTTCAGCAGGGGAATGCTTGTCCCACTGATACTGAGAAGCCATGACTGAGCTTGGGAATGTTTGTAGGACATAGAGTTATTATTGCTATATTTTCTGATTTTTCAAAAGATTCTAGAAACTTCAAATTTTTACATAAAATAGTCTAGTTCTTATTCGGCACAATTTTTTTAAAAAATTATAAGACATCATGACTGTGGGCTATGACCCTAACTCAGCTGACAGATCAGGAGGTTGTCAGTCTTGTCAGAGCAACAGCCAGCAACGTCATTTAGGCTTTGAGACGCCGGGCTGGAAAAGAGAAAGTAGTATTATGCATAAGTCCAAAAAGTATATATAACAACACATAAATCACATTACATAAAGAGAAGCCACTCCTCTATCTAAGCCCTTTTCTCTCTGCATTGGGCCTATTCACGGTCAATTTTCTGTTAATTTTGCTTTTTAGGCAAATCTTTGTACAGAGCCTGAGGTCGGGGTCTGAAGCCACCAACCACCTTCTGGGTGACCCTTGCTGTGAGTCTCCATGAAAAAAGTCCTCCCCTAAACAGTCAAAGTCTACTCTGAACTTCCCCTTTTCACCAAAAATATGTAAGGATGTCTCCCTCTCTTTCTCCCTTCAGTCATATCTCTCAAGATAAAACTAGGTTAATTACCCAGAAAGTTGGCTATCTTTTAAGGTCCCAATTACTTGGACCCAGAAACCACATATGTAATATATTTAGCACAGAAGCTCCCAGGGCAGCCTCTCCCATCCCCAGCCAGGGCATGGGAGGATGACCCAGTTTTTCTGCTTCTAAAAATGCAAAAGGTGTAGTCTGCCTGCAGACAAGTGCCCAGAGGCCTGCTGGGCAGGTATCCCCAACTGTAAGCCAAGTAGAGGGCTGTAACAAGGCAAGCGCTAGCACCCAGCTGTGGGCAAGGAAGAAGAAAATGGCAGAAATTGTAGCAGCTATGCAAGCCCTCATGGGTTAGAGCAGAACAAGATCTCCAGCTGTCTAGATTGTCCAGGAGAAAGCACAGTGTGAAAGTTCAAACCCTTCACCTCACATGGCCGGTCTCAGGATGTCTTCTCTTTGATACAGAGTCTCCGCCACCTCCCTCCTTCTCCTTCTCCCCTGAACACACAGCAAGTACAGTCTGCACCACGTGACACCTTGTCTTGTTCTGTTATTTAACTCTTTTTGTATCTAGGCCTGAGCTCAATTATGAGCTTTCGAAAAATAGGGTATATTTGTGATATCCCTTTGTATTCCACACAGCACTGACACTGAACCTTGGAGCATAACTTGGGCCCACTTAACATTTATGGAAGGAAGGGAGGAAAAGAAACGTCCCCCAACGTACAAAAGTCAAACCCAGCCACAGAGGGAAATTCCCCTGCATGAAGGACATACAGCAGAAAAATTGGCACACCACTGATCAATTAACAGTTTATAAAATGTGACTTTTAGGCTGACATCCCAAGTTCCTGGTCATAATAACCTGGAATGAACTGGTGATAATAATTTCTACATAATCCTGGGTCCCAGCCTTAGTACATTCTTAAAATATTTATTTGGATCCATTCATAGCAACAACAAACAACTATTAAGATAGGAAATATATCCCCTAAAAGATGTTCAAATAACTGATGCTTGACAAAAAAAAAACATTTGTCTTCCAATAATGCCAGAGGCCTGTGGTTTCTAGTCAGTCTGGAAGGAAGTCATTAAAGATGGGACTTCTTTGGTTTCACAAAACCAGAACAATGAGTCTTATTTGACAAATATGAGAATATTTCCTCAGTACAATCCAGCTAAATCTCTGAGGACCCAGCTCAGGAGGAATCAGCATGATCTCCAAAGAATGGCGCAGGTTCGCTGGGGCCTGACCTCTCTTCTGCTGCTACCTTGGCTCAAGTGCTCCTGCCTTTGCTCCTAGTCACTCCACTGACTTCCCAACTGGACTCTGGTCTGAAGCCAGAGCTGGCCAAAAGAAGTCAACTCTGGGACATGCTAAAACTGGTAAAAAAAAAAAAGCTGCTCTCCATCTACCGGGGTTGTCAAGCTGATAGAATATAAACCTGGAGCTTTTGGTGGTCACTTTTTGTACCATATGGGCACAGCCTGCCTAAGAATGTAGTGCAGAAGACAACACAGATGAGATCTGAGAACGAAACAACATCCTTATGCTATCACTAAGTCCTAGGATCCTTCCATTCCTAAAGTCAGTGCACCCTTGGACTTCCCAATACCGTGAGCTTATACGTTCATTTTTGTTTGTTTGTTTAAGCCATAGGTTTCTGTCACTCACAATCAAAAGTTCTGGCTGAAACAATGGGAAGCACATGTGCTGAGAGGCAGACAGCCTGCCCCAGTTCCCTGCGGGGTGGCTGTGTGACCAGAGGTAGGCTCCTGGGACTTTCTCATCTTCCACAGAATGAAGCTGCGGAACTAGGTTCATTCCTGAAGTTCCTAGCAGCCCTGATGGGCTCTAAGTCATTCTCTAGGCTTGACATTCTCAAGTAATATTCTCTAACTCTAATTAAAACATAATTCTGTAACCAAACTATCATATTGTGATAATGACCAATTCTTTTGTGCTGTCTTTTTTTTTTTTTTTTTTTTGTCTTCAGTAGTAGTTTTGCCCTTGACAACACTGGAACAGTGTGAAGTTCTTATTCCTTCACTGTGTTACTGAAAGTTTGGTACTTGTCCTCACAGCCAAATGAAGAACAAGGACAAGTGGTTTGAGGAGAAGGAAAGAGAAGTTTACTAATTTGCTGGCAAATGAGGAGAATGGTAGACTCTCGTCTTAAAGTACCATAGTCCTCTCTATAAGCAGAAACACAGAGTTTTTTTTTTGTGTGTGTGTGTGTGTTTTTATTTTTTTTTTATTTTTTATTTTTTTTAATTTATTTTTTTAATTTCAGAATATCATGGGGAACACAGAGCTTTTAAAGGGAGTTTTCCACTTTGGGATATTGCTGTTTAACTATAGCATCTCCAGTGAAGACAATCTCATGACCTCTGCTGGAACAATTTCATTGAGCCATCTCCTGTGGTACAGAGAACAAAGGGCACTCCCCTGCCCCTCTGATTACTGCTCTTGGGCAGGGATGCAGGTTTCAATTCCCAAAAAGAGTGGGGGGGGCAGTATTAAAGAGACAACTCGTAAAACATTTTATCCTTTTTCAGGCCTTTCCCTCTGTTACAGCTGGAAGACTTTGGAATCTCAGCACTGGGCAGGAAGAAAGTTAATTAAAATGACTTTGGTTCCAGCCACGGCACCAGCCCTAGTGGCCCTGTCTTGTTCATCTGGAATCTGATGAGCAGACACCTGACTGTGCTGCCTTGGCAAGTTTTGTGATCAACCAAAATCTTGTTACTTAGTGGTTATTCTAGGCATAGGTCAGGCATTATTATCTACTTCTTGGGGAAAACAAAGGAGAAGAGAGTCTTTGCCCTCCATATGCATACAGTTAGCTGGGAAGACAAGACACAACACACATATGGGACAGAGCAGTGGCAGCTGCAACCAGCACAATGAGCTACTACCACTGCAGGGAGGCACCCTCTTTCCTTCCTTTGAATTTTGGGAATAAGGTAGAAGGTGACCCTTTCTGGAACTGGAGCCAGGGTGGACAGGACCTGCTATCTGTAGAAGTAATCTACTCTGCTCTGCCTCATTTCTCATTTGGACTTTATGTTTGCCTTTAACCTTTAAATCATAACCCCCCTCCAGGCACACCTCACCTCTCTCTCTCTCTCTCTCTCTCTCTCACACACACACATACACACACCCCTTTCTCTGCCTCCCTCTACTTTCCACTTGTCTTCCCACTGCTACTCCTTTCTAAGCTTCTCTCCACCTTTCTGCTGTGACTTTCTGTAGAAACCAGCCTCTAATGTGACACCCTGGGGTCCCTGCAGAAAGTATGCACTGAGGGATAGGCAGGGGGTTGGAGGCCAAACAATTGAGTTCTTCAAATAACACTTAATGAACAGTAAACACAATCCAGCCCAGCTGAACTGGTACTTAGCTCCTAAGTACCCAGTCAATGGCCCATCTGTCATATTGTTAAGACCTTTAGAAGTTGGTTAACAAAATGTTAAATGAGATGACATTCAGGAGGCAGCAAAATGCTCCACTGCCTAATGCAACCCAAAAGAGCTGGCCTGGTGGCAGTGTTTGATACAATGCTTTGTGTTTCCCTCCCAAGAACCCAAGAGCAGGAGGTCCCCCTGCCTGTCACTTCCGATCTTGGTAAAGTGAGTCTGGGGTGGGAAGGCCACAGTCACTGTCGGCAAGGAGGCCCTGGCCAGCGGATGAGGTGCTTTCCTGAGGAAGCATGACTGAGAGGGGGCACCTGGAAGTAAAGCCAGTGAGCAGACAAAAATAATAATTCACCCGCGGTTTCATTCTCTCCTCTTCCTTGTCACCAGTGGACCCGGCCTCTCTCTCTGTTGGCCTTGAGGGGAGAAGTCAGGGGTGATAATGAGAGTCGACTTTTTCTAAGAGCTGAAATATGAAGCCAATTACTAAGGGGAAGATTTCCAGCAAATTGGCTCCTGATAGCTCACATTTATCTGCTTTAGATTTGCATAGTCGGGAGGAGAGGCTCTCTGGTTTGGCTCAAGTAACAAAGGCGGAATCCGTTCAGCAGGAGGTGAACAACTTATTCAGCTTACCTTCAACCCTTGTCTCCAGAGTTCAACAATTAAAGGGAATAGGAAACAAATCACACAAAGAAATGTTTTAAAGAGAAGAGAGGAAAAGGTAAAAAACAAAAACAAAAATCTTTTCCCCTTTGGCTGATGGTGTGAATACCTAAAGAGGTCCTTGGGTAGGGTTGCAGAAAGAGAGAAAGCTCCAAAATTCTGTAGTGACAAAATTCTTTACTGGAGAGTAAGCATAGGGGAAGAAAAATAATTTTCCCTCTACCCTACGTAGTTCTTAGTTGAGATGGGCTCTTGTAACAAAAGATAGATTAATAAGAGAAAAACAAAAGTTTAATAACATGGATACCTCACATATAAAAGGGAGATGCCCAGAGAAAAATGAGTAAATCTCAGAGAGGTGGCTTTGAGTTCAGGCTTAAATACCATAGTCCCCTGAAACAAAAAAAGAAGGGTGTGGGGGAAGGCCGGTTATGGAGAGGTACTCAGGAAAAGTAAGGAAAACAAGAGCCAGGTTTGTTCTGCAGATTTAAATGGGTGCCTTCTCTATTGATAAAAGTGCCGGACATAGGTACAATTTGCATGTCCCTGCTTATGGGAAGTTAGCAAGAAATTTCCTTAATGAATGATCTGTGGGGCCAGTTCTTCACAGGTGCCTGAAGCTTTGATTTTCTTTTTACATATCACACACAACCCACCAATAGAAAGACCAAATAACTCAACTGAAAATGGGCAAAGGATTTGAGTAGATATTTCTTTAAAGATACACAAATGGGAAATAAGCACATGAAATGATGAAATCATAAAATGATCTTTAACATCACTAGCCATTAAAGAAATGCAAATCAAAACCACAACAAAATACCACTTCTCGTGCACTAGGATGGCTATAATCAAAATGACAGATAATAACAAGTGTTGGTGAAGATGTGGAGAAATGGGAACCTTCATACATTGCTGGTGGGAATGTCAAATGATACAATGGCTTTGGGAAATATTTCCTCAAAATATTAAAGATGGAGTTACCATATGACCCAGCAATTCCACCCCTAGGTATATTACCAAAAGAAATGAAAACATACAGGCAAACAAAGACTTGTACACAAATGATCATAGAAGCATTATTCATAATGGCCAAAAAGTGGAAACAGCCTAAATACCCATGAACTGATGAAAAACAAACAAAATATAATTGGCCCTCCATATCTATGGGTTTCCCATCTTCAGATTTAAACAACCAAGCATTGAAAAATGTCAAAAAAAAAAAATAGATGATTGTCTATACTGAACATGTACAGACTTTTCTCCTTGTCATTTTTCCCTAAGCAATACAATATAACAACTACTTACATAGCATTTACACTGTATTAGGCATTATTGATAAATGGAAATAAAAGAAAATCTTGAGTTTCTTCAGGGGAAGTTCCGGGCACCTGGCTAGCCTTGAAAAGTGAATGGGCCACGTGATGGGAACAGTGGCCCTCCAAGCAAGCCAGAGTCAGGTATTCTGGTTCCCTATGGAAACTAAAAGCTGGCATCTTAACATATGTCCTTAAGTTGAATTTCAGAAACCCTCACTGGATGGAAAATGCAGATAAAGGGGAACTGAGAAATTGAACTCTGGCTGCCATTCTTTGTTCTAAATTTCCTCCAGGAGGCTGTCACACCCATCTTCACATTCTTCTCTGCTAACCTAAGAATCTGTACATCCAGCCATGCTCTCTTACTTCAGCATATCCCACTTTTTTGAGCTAGGCCAATGTATAACCTCCATGTATGGATTTATAATTTTGCCTGCCTGAAATGTACCCCTGCCTTTAAAAACCCTGGCTTGTAAGCCATCAGGGAGTTCAAGTTTTAAGCATCAGCTGCCAGTTCTCCACGCATGGTGCCCTAAAGCCTCTTTCTCCCACTGCAACTCTGTGCTTCAATGCCTGGCTTTACTGCACTCGGTAAAAGGATCCCAGTTTGGTTCAGTAACATTATAAGTAATCTAGAGATGATTTAAAATATACAGGTGGATGTACATAGCTTATATATAAGTAGTATACCATTTTATATAAGGGACTTGAGCATTCATGGATTTTGGTATCCCCAGGGGATTCTGGAAGCCATCCCCCATGGATACTGAGGGACAACTGTACCATCAAATATCATAGGCAGGCCATTGTCTCTGCAGGATAACAGATCAGGATAAAGGTAGTCTGATAGAATATGATTCTGTCATTTAAATTACTTGCAGAAAAGTAATTCTTCCTCCTGTTAACAAACACCCAAAGACTCAGGGCTGCCCACACCCAGCAATTGGTAGCAAAACCCTAACTGCCATAGGAAGAGAACACAGTCCTGCTCACCAGGCCACATCCTGCTGGGGAGGCTATTACATCTCTGAACTCAGGACTCCCTCAACCTGTGATATCCACCAAACGCCACCACACCACAACCAGCCCCGTGCTGAGCTGGCCTCCATAGGCTGGGCTAGTCCTGTCCCATTTCTGCCAAGAGGATAATATCCTGTTGTTGATCTCAATAAGAAAAATCAATTTGAAATGGGATCCCTGGATGTAGGCACCAAACTGACAGTTTCTTAAATACTTTCTGATACCCGAATCTCTGGTCTTATACCTGCCACCCCCCTGCCAGTCAGGCAGCTGCCTGAAGCACAGTCAGATGGGAGGCATTCAATAAAGTCACTAGCTCTTCCTCCATAATCCTGAGATTTACAGTATTAATTTAAAGCCCTCAGACATCTGTGACACCACACCACCTTGGCCAATTTTTCCTCAAGGAGCCGTATGAGTTTTGTAAAGAATTCACTGCTAGATCAATATTAGCTTTAAAGAAAAAGTTGCACCCTGAAGTCAAAGCAACCACATTGCTAAACCATGCTATCGTATCTCTGTGTGATGGGGAAAATGCTTAAAGGTAAGCACCAGTTCTAGAAAGAAGGTTAGGAAGTTTACTCAAGCTCCTCCCACTTTCTCGGGAGGGTAGGAAATAGGAGACCTTGAATTTGTTTCTAAATTAATGTAAAAATATGCCTTTCTCCCTGAACACATCAATTATAGGTACAGATTGTATGTGTAGGGGGAAAAGGGACTCATAGTAATAACGGAAAGACTGGTGGGTGAGTCAAGAGATTCTAGAGCAGAGTTGTCTAATAGAACTTTCTTTGGCGATGATAATATTCTATATCTATGCTGTCCGACATGACAGCCACTAGTCACATGTCGCCATTGAGCACTTGAAATGAGGTTAGTGAGACTGAGGAACTGAAGTTTTAAATTTAATTAATTTAGATTTAAAAGACCGCATGGGGCTAATGACTAACATACCGGGCAGTGCAGCCCTGGACCCTATTCCCAGGGTGTGGCCTTGGGCAAGTCATTAAGCCTGTCCGGATTTTCATTTCCACTTTAGAGAACTTGAGAGTGAAAATAAGAAATGTCTATTATTTCTTGGAATTGTTTCACTTTACAACCCATGAACAGTTGCCTTTCTAGTCACGAATATATTCAGATCTTTGGCCAAATTTAGAAAACTTCTCTCTCTTTCTCCTTCACATCATACATTAGTGACCCAGCATCAATGGAAACCTCTTCTGGCCTATAATCTAACTACATAGCCCAGCACCAGCTGCCTGACCACTAGCACCACTTTTACTTTTCTATTAACACAAGAAAAAAAAATTCAACATCTCTTATTCCATTTTGGTGACAATAAACTCTGGCTGACCTAAACTGTGAGCTCTGTGTTGCAATAAATGCCATTTAACCTGCACACTGACCAAGATTCTCCAGTGTGGGGTCACAGGGCAGAGTGAGGCGGAGGGCCTGGGAGCCCATGGCACCCACGTGACCTGGCCTCCCACCAGCAAGGCCCCACTCTGCAATCCTTAGTTAATTTCAGAGCAGCAGTAGGCTGCCTCCTACAAGGTTTGAGGGACCTGGGAAGATCAATTACTGAAATGATTAGCATGCAAATGGCACCAGCAGGCATGGGCAAGAACTGTCAGTAAGGACTGCAAAGGCCAACCGAGTTAGGAGCAAATCATTCTGCTATAAACAGAAGAAAAATCATTAGCCTTTTTATCAATGGAAAACACATTTCTCCCACTATATCAAGTGTGTTATTCTGAAATACTTTAGTCAAGTGGTAAGGACTTGAGACTAAAAATATCACAAGATGAAGAATAGAATATTATTTTGTTCAAAAGACAGTGGGTCCCTTACATTTAATTTATGCATTTCATCTCACTCATGTTTTTTTCCTTACACTTATTTGTGTACTTATACAAATCAAAGCTGTGGTTTTCAAACATCAGACTACAGACAGGTGCCAGCTTATATTAATATTTTTACCAGTTCAGGGCACATTCTTTCTTATCTTTTTCTTTTTAGAGATGGGGTCTTGCTCTATCACCCAGTCTGGAGTGCAATGGCATGATCTCACTACAGCCTCAAACTCCTGGGCTCAAGTGATCTCCTGCCTCAGCCTCCCAAGTAGCTGGAACTACAGGTGCATGCCACCACACCTGGCTGATTCTTTAAATTTTTTGTGCAGAGAAGGGGTCTTGCTATGTTGCCCAGATTGGTCTGAATTCCTGGCCCTAAGCAATCTTCCTGCCTCAGCCTCCCAAAGTACGGGAATTACAGATGTGAGCCACTGTGCCCAGCCCAGAGCACATTCTTAAAAATAGGGATACTGTCATTAATTCTTCATAAGGCTATGTTTATTCAAGTTAAAGAAGATTGCTACCACATCTGTCCTAATTTGAGGTATTAAAAGTCCTTTCTTTTGTGAAATAATTGTGATCCTAAATGGGATTCTGTTCTTTCACTTTGTTTTTAATTTTGGTAAAGGTCCTTACTGGCAAAATTAAAAGTCAACAACTGCCAGCTTTGTGTGGTGGGAGACCAGAACGTGCCTGCCCAGAATATGAAGGAGTGTTGAGCTGAAAACAAGAAGCAGCAGGTGCAGGAGAGCTCTCTACTCTCTCTATTTGCCTAAAAGTAAGACATAGACTTACAAAGACAAAGGGGATCCTGCACATCTCTGGACCAGAGAAAGCAAAGGTTAACCACTGAAGACAGCTTTAGACTCTCATCAGAGGATGCTACGTTAATAATCTTTACTAACTGACCTTTATCTGCCATTTATTTGCTTTTTCCCGAGTTGCCACCCATAGAGACTCAAAGTCCTTCTCCTTTGTCTTGTCACTTCTCTAAAAATTTACTATTCTTCATTGAAGATGCTATATAAGTTGGAATTCAAAGCCACATCTTTGAGAACTACTGATTCTCTAGGTGTCTCCATGTATATATGAAATATACATGTTAACAAACTTCTGCTTGTTTTTCTCTTGTTCATCTTTTGTAACAAGGGTTCATTCCAAATGAGAACTGTAGGGGAGGAAAAACTTTCCCTCTACCCTCTCAGGGTTTGATAATTTAGTCTATGAAATAGACAGATTAACAGGAGAAAAAGTATACAGGTTTACTATGTGCACAGGGGGCATCATATGAAAGAAAATTGAATACTCAAAAACCCAGTAAGACGCAGAAGCTTATATATCCTCTTCATAGGAGAGAGAGGAAGGGGGATGTAGGTAATTTAGGGGAGACTAAATGCATTTTTGGAAAGATGAATGGGCTCTCAGAAGAACAAGTGACAGCCTGCAATAAAGTCTGTCTGGGCTGGTGTTGACCTCCAGGCTCTTTTGCTGTGATATGAGCCAATCTTCCCTGGTTGCTGAGATTCCCAAGGAGAGTATTCATGACAATTGAGTTGCTTTTGGAGGATCATCTTTGGGCAGATAAGAGAAGTTCAGAGAAAGCCTCTGCCTGCATCCACTGTTCCTCAAGTGCCCTCGGTTCAAAGTAATCAGCATACCAAGGCAGCAAATTTTGGTGTGGCGTTTCCTGAACTCCTTCAGAACCTATGGGGTTATTATCTTTCCCCTACAGTGTTATGTGTGTTTTTAGCTGGGTGATAAAATCCCAGTGTCTGGGATCCCCTGGCTTAGATTCCAGCAGAGATTTTCTAGCTCCCACCCTGGTGGTGGAGGCTGTGGTCAACATAAGAGGACTAAGCATGGAGCTCTTAGAAACTCCACTTCTCTGTTGTTGCCCTGGTGGGAAAAATGGTTTGCCCAATCCCACATATGGAAGAAAGAAACTTTCTGATTTCCAGCTCTGATAACATCATGACCTCTACTTCGCACTGACCAACTTGGGACTTAAAAAAAAAAAGACTCTTGAAAAAATATTGAACTGAAAAAAAAGGTATAACTTAGGGTGACTGGAATGAACTTTATATTCATCTATCCATTCTTGACATAGATCATGCCTCTCTAGATGAGAGTATTCCCAAATGAGAGTGGTGCTCAGATCACCTCCATGCTTTTGGAAAGGAATAAAGCAAACCCCCATTTTGCTAATTTGAAATGTCAGGAGAAGCACAGTATCATCCAGGAGAAAGACTGATAACCAGCACTTGCAAGGAAGGTGCTGTCAGGATAATTTTTGTGCCTTCAAGACTCAGTAGGAGGGTTTGCATGTAGCAAGAGGAAAGTAAGTGTGTGCATGTTTGTACAGGGTGGATGGTGTAAGGTGAGGGAGATGCTAGGGAATCTGTGGCCAAGTAGCTAAGCCAAAGAGGACTCTTTGAATGACCAAGGATGGGAACTAAAGGCTCCCAGATAGAAGCAAACCCAGAAGCTGCTCACTAAGCAAGACCCAAACCAAGGAATTATAGCTAAGGTATATTGACAGCTCACGTTGTGCAAAGCACTCTGTTGAGCACTTTGCATAGACTAACTCATTGAATCCTTAACAGCAACCACTAAAGCAAATGATAATACTAACTTTTTCTACAAATTAGGAAACTGAGGCTCAGACAGGTTAAGTAACCTGCCTTAAGTCATAAAGCCAGTAAATTGGAATCCGAACTCAAGTGTGGTATGATACAGGGCCCTTGATGACAAAGACATTTTTGCTATAAAAAATACAAGGGCAAGACCATTTCCAGATATAGAAAGATAGACCAGAAGACCTTGAAATGGCTATTTTTCAAAGGCATTATGTTACCACATTAAGGCCAATTTTCTACCTGCTCTTTAGAGATGACATTAAAGTAGTTTTTGGTATTTCCTTTTCTTCACATCACAGAATGTTAGAGCTGCAAGGAACCTCAGAGACCATCTGGCCCAACTCCTTTATTTGACACCATCACAGAGAGTCTCATGAAAGTGAAAGGACTATGGCAAGGACCCATTACTGACAAGTCAGTGATTTCTACAGAGCTCAAGTTGACAGTCTAGGTGAAATGAGTTAATGTATGGTTTGGTGTATAACAGGGTTCCAACAATGTTAAAAAGTATTACCACTTTATCATTTCATGTCTAAAATAAACTTAGGCTCAGAAGTATACACTCAAAGAATTCTGTTGACACAATGAGACAAAAACAAAACATCTCCAAGCCATGTAAGAGATATGAGTACAAAGTTATGGGGCTCTGTGTGGTTAATAGGCAGTCTCATTACATTGTGACCACCCATTTTACTTCTCAGCATATATAACTAATTCAATAATAAATTTGAACTTGTGATGGCACGTGCTTAGGTCAAATACACTTTTCTGTGTCAAAAGGAGATGAGACATATAGCCCCACCATATTTTATCAGGAATTATATATGACTTAGAATTTTCTTGAATCAAAATTAGTAGCCAGATATTGTAACCTATGCCTTGGATAATTTCATAATCTTTTTCTCCTCCTTGAGATTTTGGTCCTAAAATTCATCATAAAAGGCAGCAAAGAAGATGAGCCACTGGATACTTTTTGCAAACCTTTGACTTCACATGGATCTCTATAGCTTTAGCTAATTTCTCACAAGATCAATGGTCTTTAACATGATTAATAGAACTTAACAGTTACGTAGAGTTCTGCCTCATTCTGGTAATTTACATTCAGTCTCCAAAAAGGCATATTTCCACTGCAAAACTACAGTAATGCTTTTGATTGAAACAATAAATTCCAAAATTACAAGTAGTGGCTAAAATAAAGGAATAAGACCCTCTAAAGTCTAATAGGATTGTGCCAACTTCCCCAAATACATGGGTTCTTTTTGTGGATTTGTAGAATTAAAGTACTAGAAGTATACTGAATTAAACAGCAAATTCACAAGGTAAAATAGTTGCTATGGTTTGAATGTATCCCCCAAAAGTTCATGTGCTGGAAACTTGGTTGCTGTTGGTTGTAATAGTAATAGGAGGTAGGGTCTTTGGGAAGTGATTGGGCCATGAGGGCTCCACCCTCAGAAAGGGATTGATGCCATTATTGGGGAATTGGGTTAGTTATCATGGGAGTGGGCTCCTAATAAAAGGATCAATTCAATACCATTTCTCTCTGTGTCTCATGTGCTCACCTCCTCCTTCTCCTTTCTGCCAAGGGCTGACCTTTGCCAGATGCTGATGCCATCCTGTTGGACTTCCCAGCCTCCAGAACCATGAGCCAAATAAACTTTTGTTCTTTATAAATTACCCAGTCTGTAGTATTCTGTTATAGCAGCAGAAAATGGACTAAGACAGAAAATTGGTACTGAGGAGTGGAGTTGTTGATAAAACAAACACCTGAAAATGTGAAAGCAGCTTTGAAACTGGGTAATGGGTAGAGACTGGAAGAATTTGGGGGAGCAGGCTAGAAAAAACCTAGATTGCCATGAATGAAGCATTATGGGCAATCGTGGTGAGGGCTCAGAAGACAAGGAGAGCTGTAGGAAAGTCTAAATCTTAGAGATTACTTAAGTGGTCACGACCAGAATGCTTGTGGAAATATGGATAGTAAAGGCCATTTTGAGGAGGTCCCAGATGAAAATGAGAAAGAAGGTACAGGAAACTGAAGTAAAGACCATCCTTATTAGACACTAGCAAAGACTTTGGCTGAATTGTCATGCCTGAGGGCTTTATGGAATATAGAACTTAAGAACAGTGAACTAGAATATCTGATGGAAGAAATATCTAAGCAGTAAAGCATTCAGCCTGCTGCATGGCTACTTTTAACCACATACAGTGTGATTCAAGAGGAAAGGAATGACTTAAAGATGAAATTTATAATTAAAAGAGAACAGTAAGATTTGGAAAATTTGCAGCCTGGCTATATAAAGAGTGAAAAGCTGTCTTTATGAGAGCAAACCAAGACTGTGGCCAAGTACCAGTTGCTAAAGAGATTGTAACAGAGGTAAAGGTCAGAAAAAGGGCAAGGAAACATGTTACAAGTTGTTTCTCTAAAGCCCCCACCCTTTTGGGAATTAAAAGTTGCATTCCTTCCCCAAGGCCAGTAATAAAAGGGGCAGGAAATTATTCTTCGCTGTTTGTTTTCTAGTATCTTAAACCACAGGAGATGACTCAACAGAATTGTCCAGACAAGTATCATGAGACCACCTCTCACCAGAGATAAAGTTGAGGACCAAACCACCAATTATAGTTAAACAACAATAGCCTGAAGCCACAACATGTGACACTGGTCATGTAGACCCAAGTCAACCAACAAAACCACCCCCTGCTTTTAAAAAGTTCTGAATTTCTGCTTAAAGTCAGGATGGCAGTCTCTGAGATGCTAGTCCACTGCCCTCCTCATCTGCCAGCAAATTAATAAACTTCTCTTTCCTTTTCCTCAAACCACTTGTCCTTGTTCTTCATTCTTCTTTCTCACTGATTCAGCCTCAGGGACAAGTACCAAACTTTCAGTAACAAGATTACCAGTGGTAGAAGGAAACTACATGCTATTCATCAAGACAATGGGAGAAAGACCCTGAAGGCATTTTGGAGATCTGCAAAGCTGCACCTCCCATTCTAGGCCCAGAGGCCTGGGAGGGCAAAATGATCTCAGGGGATGGGGTCAGGGTGGCCTCCAGGGGATCACTGCCCAGAGCTGCCTCAGGACTCTGCTCCCCACATTCCAGTGCAGCACTCCCTGGCCACTCCAGCTATTGCTCAAGTAGGCACAGGTGTGGCTCAATGCACTGCTTTGGAAGGTACAAGCCCCAAGTTTTGGCAGCATCCACATGGCATTAATCCTGTAGTTACACAGAATGCAAGAGCTAAGGGGGCAGGACTATCTCCACCTAGATTTCAAAGGATGCCACAGGCTGTCTGGAAGCTCAGGCAGAAACCTACCACACGGATGAAACCAACACAGAGAGTCTCCACTAGGGCAATGCCTACCAGAGCCATGGGAATGGGGCAACCCCCAAGACCATAGAACTATAGGGCCACCAGCATGCAGCTCTAGCCTGGAAAAGCTGCAGACACAAGACTCCAACCCATGACAGCTGCTGGGTGGACTGAGCCCAGCAAAGCCACAGGGGCAGAGCTGTGCCAACGTATCTGGGAAGAGGAACATGGCGTCAAAGGAGATTATTCTCCAGATTTAAGACTTAATATTGTTTTCCCTATTGGGTTTTTGACTTACCGGGACGAGTTACCCCTTCTTTTTGCCTATTTCTCCTTTTTGCCATGGGAATGTCTATCCTACACCTGTCCTACCACTGTATTTTGGAAGTAGATAACTTGTTTAATTTAACAGGTTCACAGCTGGAGGAAATTTGCCTCAGGATAAATCATGCGTTGAGTCTCACTTATATCTGAATTAGATAAGACTCTAGACTTTGGACTTGAGTGAAGACTTTGGGTCTATTGAGACAGAATAATGTATTTTGTATGTGAGAAGAACATAAATGGGGGAGACAGAGGTGGAATGCTATGGTTTGAATATGTCCCCTAAAATTCACTTGTAAACTTGGTTGCCACTGTAACAGTATTAACAGGTGGGGCCTTTGGGAGATGATTGGGTCATGAGGGCTCCACTCTCATAAAAAAAAAAAATTGATGCTATTATCATGGGAGTAGGTTAGTTATTGAGCAAGTGGTCTCCTGGTAAGAGAATAAGTTTGGTCCCACTTCTCTGTCTGCCTTGTGCTCCACTTCCACCTTTCACCTTCTGCCATGGGATAAGCCTTGCCAGATACCAGAGCCATGCTCTGGGACTTCCCAGCCTCCAGAACCATGAGCCAAGTAAACTTCTATTTTTTATAAATTACCCAGTCTGTGGTATTTTGTTATAGATGCATAAAACAGACTAAGACAGTAGCCATTCAAAACTCAGGATTAGATCCTCAAAAGTCATGTAATTAACTTAATTAACTTTTCAAATGATCTTCATATCCAACTCTCATCAAATTACAAATGCTCACCTTTTATACAGTAAAAGGTGACACTGGCCATCATGGTATTCCACTTCCACATGAAGATGTGTACAGCAGGGTGAGAGCTGAACAGCCTGCAGAGACACAGTCCAGAGCCTTCTGTCACCATGAGTAAGCAGCAGGGTCAGGGAGAGGCCTGCACAACCAGGCATGAGTCATGAGTCTTAGTTTATAATCCAGGAGACCATGTTGAGGGCAAGAGGCAGGCAGGCTGCTTACGAAGTTCACCAAGAGTCCACAAGAATACTCCCAAGAAGAAAACTTAATGCTAATAATGAAGCTGAATTAGAAACCAGAAATACAGACAGATGTCAGAGTCAGGAGCACATTCTACTAGTTCCTGTAGATGTTGAATGAACAAAGGGCATTGTGATCAAAAACATCTGAGTATTTGTTAGGCTAAACAGGTTTTTTGTTTTGTCATTTAACCACAACACCTCAATCTTTTAATATTCTGGTGTCCATGATGAATCTCCAAGAGGCCTGGGGAGTAAACAGTGTGTCCAAATTCATCCAACAGGGGACCTTTGTTCACTAAAACATCCGTTGAGCTTTGTGGTCTAAGGAAGAGCTTTTAGGAATCCCAAATCTGGTCAAAATATCTGATTTAAAAGATAAGAACACTGAGTCCCAAGATGTTAACAGATATAGCCAGTGTGTCATGGCCACGTAGGCAGAGCTGGGACTAAAACCCAATGCCCCGGTGTGCCCAGTCTGTGGTTCATCACAGCACACCCTATGCCCACCTTTTCCTCCCCTCCTTGCTAAAGCCAGCCTTCTTTAGCCACTGTTAAACTCAGGAAAATAGCAGATGCACTTTCCTTACTTAACGGCGGCTGAACAAACCCCAAGGCATCTCTACCGAAACTTGCCAACAGGAGACCCGCTGACTCTCTGTTTCTGGTCCTTCCCTCCACCCAACTTCAGTAAACAACTACGGTTTCAATTATAGCAGAGACATTCTTTCAACTAGAAAAGCTACAGAGAAGCTCTTTTATGATTAATAGCTGATTAACTTCTCCTGCCAAACATCTGTGGGCTCCATTAATTAGACGAAATGCTAAGCACTGATCAGATGAGTCCTGAAAACACCATGCCTGAGAGAATTTTTTCCTAGGTGGAACTCACTACTTGTTACATAGGAACCCAAGCAACGACTGGACTCAGAGCTTGTCCTCCTGGAAGAGGGCACGGCAGGGAGCGGGAGGAGCACACACTCTGAGTCCTGAGGCCTGCATTCCAGACCCTTTTCTTCCTGGGCCCCCGAATGTTGTCTGAAAATGTTATTTACCTGTTTCAGCATCTTCCTATGAAAAAATAGAAAAGGACTGGCCCACTATAATCTAGACTCCAATACGCCTAGCTCAGATGCCATCAGTGGCTCCCTGCTGCTCAGTGAGCATCTTAAATTCCCTTGCCTGGTATTTAGAGTCTTCTATAATCTGTCTCCACCTTTCCCTCTGCCACCATATCCCACACAGAACCCTCTTTTTTACCCGCACTGGACCACTTATTGTCCCATCATGACTGTTCCTCTCCTGCTTCCACCTAGAATCTCTCCTTCCCCATCTCTTCCCATCTCTGTTAACAAACTTCCAAGCTTGTCTCAACAGTCAGATTCTACCTCCTCCATGAAACCTCACTGAAAACACCTTCAGAAGTTGATCTCCCATTCAGAAAATTCCTGTACTTTTTCTAGTCTGTACTTTTCACAGGATACTTATCAGGAACTACCTTCAAATGTAGTTAATTATGTACCTGTCTTATCTTCTGGATCAAATTGTAAACTTTTCCAGACCAAGGTCACTGTCCTCAACATTTTCTACTTAACACAACAGGAGGCACTGCATGAATGTTCAAAATCCTACAGATCCCCCACCCCCAGTAGCTTTCAGGGTAAGGTTCCAACATCTGAACTTGGCACAAAAGCTTCTTCATAACCTGGTTCCTTCCTACCTCTCCTGCCTCAATGTCCACACCCTCTTGCTGCATACCCTGTCTCCAGCCATACCAAGTGATTATGATCTCCTCAGAGGGCCATGCCTCTACCTCTGTGGAGATGTTCTCCCCTCTTCCTGGTATGAATTTTATCCATTTACCTACCTGGAAAGCTCAAGGCTTAGCACACCACATACAAGAGCCTTCGTTCCTGATCTAAGTTAGGTCCCCCTGCTTCTGTGCCCACATAGCCCCTGAGCCATAACTGTGTCATGGTACTTGTGACAATTTTGGTCTACTTCTCTATATCCCCACAATGTGAATTTTCTTAAGAGTTCCTTGGAGGTGGGGATTACATCTTATCTGTCAGGGTATCTCCAAGAGAGCACAGCACCTACATGTCGTAAACGTGGTAGCCAGCATCCAGGATGGCCCCCTGGTGATCACAGCCTCCTGGTGTTCATGCCTTTGCATAATTTCCCATTGAGTGTGGGCTGGTCTTCGTGACTCACTTCTAACGACTAGAATAAGGCAGAAGTGACAACATGTGACTCTGAGACTAGGTCATAAAAGGCAGTGTGGTGGTGTTCTCTTGTGCTCTTGGTCACTTGTACTAAGGAAAGCTAACAGCTATGTCTTGAGCAGCCCCATGGAGAGGCCCACATAGCAAGGAGCTGAAGCCTCCAGCCAATAGCCACACACATGAACTTGAAAAGAGATCCCCTAGCCACAGTCACCCCTGTTGAGCCTCAGGTAATTACAGCTCCACTACCACTTCGACTGCAGCCTTGAGCCACAAGCCAGAACCACCCAGCTAAGCTGCTCCCCAATTCCTAACCCATAGGAAAAATGTGATAACGTCTACTGTTTTAAGCTGCTAGGTTTGGGGATGTGTTGTTCAGCATTAGATAACTAATACATATTTTGGTATCTGGAAGTGAGGTTCAGCTGCAACAAAAACCTAACGTATGAGAGTGACTTTGGAATCCAGTACTGGGCAGAAGCTGCCAAGCTGTAGGATTTGGAGAATGTTAGTGAAAGTTTAAAGTGCCTTGAACACACCGTTGGAAAAATTTTGGACTTCAAGGAGGTTATGGGTGAGGAAAGTGAAGGAACTCCTTTTGGAAAGTAAAGAAAAGTGGATCCTTATTATGTACTTGCAGAATTTAGCTACACTATCACCTGCAGTCACATGGAAAGTAGAACATGGAACTAATGAAGTGGGTCATCTAGCTAAGACCAGTTTCAGCCAGAATGTTGAAGGTGCCATGTGGTTTCTTTTACTGCTTATCATAAAATGCAAGAGGAAAGGATAAGCTTTAAAAAAAGAACAGTTAAAACCAAAGGTACCAAGACTTACTGGTTTTGAACATTCCCAGCCTCTGCAGATAGCAAACAATGCTAAAATTAAGAAATGGCTTCTGAGCAAAGATCAAATAAGGGCACCAAGGAAAGCATAATCTAAAGATGAAGCCAAGGATATAGTTGTAAATTCTTTTGTTTAAGATCTCAGATTCTATCATGCAGATGTGGCAAGGGTAAAAATGAAGAAAAAAAATCTCAGATTCTAAAAGTTGAATCCTTTGTTAAGACTTGGGAACCTAAAAGATGACTTTTTTTGGCCCAGGGTACAGATGGGAGAATCTTGCACTGCCCTTTTTCAATAACACTGACACCATGGCTTACATTTACAAAGCACTATATTTTAAAAACATTTTTAACTGCATTTCCCAAATTTTATTATCACAACAACTCTGAGAAATAGACGGGACAGGTATTAATAAAACAACCAACCCAAAGAGATGGGTGATTTGCCCAGTAGCTCATAACTGAGTCATGAAAGAATCTAACTCCCAATCAAGTGCTCTTCCTGCATAAGGCCACTTCATGTAGTACATAGGCACTTGAAAGTGTGTCTAAAATCATGGATAGCACAAAAGGCACTTGTATATAGATATTTTAACATTTTGTTTTTAAGTCATATTTTTCTTCTTCACTGACATCTGTAATATTTACGTAACTTATATCTGTCAGCTGATTCCTCATCATAGCCCAGGTCCTGGGTCCACATGTGCTATGACTGTTTTCACCTTGCCTAAACCCTGATGCAGAACAGCATGTCCTTAACTGCCTCAAAGACCAATCTGTTCACATAAGTATCAATGACTGATGTATACTTTTCAGAAGACTTTGTACAAGACACGGAACAGACCACAGCAAGCAACTTTAAAAGTCTCATTAACCATTTCTGTCCGTCCAAATTCCCCTTGGATTTGCTTGAAAATAAAAAGAGAGAAGAAGAAGCACATTGAAGATATAAATGGAACAAGAAATTGGCCAGGAGTGGCGATAGTATGTGTGGGTGTTCCTTATACTATTCTGTCTATTTTTAAAAAGGTTTCAGATTTTCATGGTAATTAGTTAAACATAGCTCCCCTCACACACCTTAGCTGTAAAGGCCTTTGGGGTTTCTCTTTTGCTTCTCCTCTCTCGTGTGTGTGTGTATGTGGGTGTGTGTGTGATTGTGTGTGTGAGTGTGTGTGTGTGTGTGTGTGTTTCAGCCAGACTGTCCCCAGAAGAACTTGAACTTCCTCCTCCTCCCAAGGCTTCCCGTTCTTCCCTGCTGTCCTCCCGACTGACCCATCAAACTAAACACTGTGAACTCAGCAAAACAAAGAACTCCCCAAGTCACAAGACCCTCCCTCCTTCAAAGGCAGTTTAGTGACCATCTTTTGTTGCTTGAGCGTACTTGGGGAGCTTAATCCCCAGACAAAGTGGTTTATCAGAGTAATTCTCCCAAACGCACACAGTGCTTTCCTCAAGAAGAATACTGGTGAATAAAATTTTCTCCATCTTGTTACACTTATTATTCTGAATTCCTTTGCACTTTGTTCAAAAGAAGCCAGTCATTGAAACTTGATTTTAAGAACGAAAGCTGGTATTCAACAACCTCTGAAAAGAATGGTTAATTCTATTTGAGTTTCTCTCCATAGCCCCATGCAAAACAGGTTGTGTGTATCTAAGAATAAATGCAGTCACCACACAAGAGGTTTATTATCAGAGCTAAGCTTCCAGAAGCAACTCCCACTACTTGATGCTAAAAGGAAGGGAGAAAAAGGAGGAGGAACACAGGCTGCACCGAATGGAAGGAGGAGGTTCAAGAGGAAGAAGGGAATGGAGAAAAAGAGAGGAGCGAGGCCAGAGTGGCGCGACACTCGAAAAGCCGCTCTTACCGTCCACATCATGCGCCTCTCCTTGCTGGGCCAGCTCAAAAGAAGAAAACAACTATGCACACAAATCAGAGAGTCAGCTCGATTTTGTTTTTCCCTTCCCAAAGCCTTTGCCCTTTTCTCAGTATCTTCATTTAGCCAATGTTTTGATTTCTACTAGTTTTGTGGGGGGTTGTAATGTTTTCACTGTCTGTTTCGGTTAAAAAGATGAATTTAGTCCCAAGGACTCTAAAGACCTGTACAGTGACCTATACTCATGATTTTCCTGCACAGGGTAAGCATTTGATGTTTAAATCAGCCAAAGCCTGTTTTTTTGGTTGTTGGTGGTTTTTGTGAAACTCCCTGGTTTTCTTGCTGCTGCACCTGCTGAGCACAAAAGCACAAGAAACAGAGAGACTGGTCCCTCGGAAGGGGACCAGGGGCCAGATTATGTCAACAATTCCCCTGTCCTGAAAGGAGCTGGCCTGACGGGTCCCCTGTTGTCAAACGACAATTGTGACTCCTTGCATTTCAAGAGTCAGGCACAAATGGTTCTATCTGAAGCCCTCTGGGTAATAGTAGCCTTTTGAGGTTATGATATCTCTGGATGGAATTCAATAAGAGAAATTCACTTTCAATTGAGCACTTGGAACAGAGCCAGGCAAGCCTAACAATACAATATGCTTCCAAAGAAAATTGGACTTATCGGGTTTTTTTCTCCTTCCTTTTTTCTTCTGCTTCTAACCTTGTTCACACATTACCTCTTCCCACTTCCACACCCTCCTTCTATCAGGGGACAGCGGAGCTTTTAAAAATAAAACCCAGCACTTAAATAGGAGCAGTCTGTACAGAATGACACAAGCTCCCACGCGCACAGTCTTGAGAATTCACCCTTTCCTCGGTTGACCTTTCTTGCTTCTACCAGGAAAATGGTACAGAACCACTGCGAAGGGGCGACCAGGGATTATCACAACCACCAACCGGTTTTCCATTACTTGTTCAAATAAAGACTTGGACTTTTTTCTTTCTGTGTTTTCATTTTAAACCGAGAGGAGGTGAAATGTACAAAGCCTTCTCAAACGCCACGGCCTACCTTGGCTTTTTTGTTCTTCAACCTCAGTCTCTCTTGCTCTGTCTCTTTTTGCTTGGTTTAGTCCTCATTTTGCCAAGATTTTCCTCTGCATAATTACTATTTCTTGGCCTGGAAAAGGTTGTAATTCTCTTTGTCTTTTGCATTTGATCATCCAAGTGGATTAATGTGGCTGTTAAATGGGTGGAAGAAGTCGTTTTCTTTGTCAAATTCTCTTAATCATCCTTTTGATTTCACACTCTCTTCCCCCCACCCACATCCCCCCACCCCTACAGAAATGGGGGGGTGACGGGGGGTATGTTTCTTCTCACACGTTACTTCCTTCTTGGAGGACATTCCGGTTGATAGCCTGGAATAAGTAGATGCGTAAAAGAGAAAAACAAGCAGACCTACAGCTCTGAATCAATCAACTATGAGTGTGTCTACGAGACAGGGAGGGGGGTGTGTGTGTGCTATCCTTTTGGTCTATCTATAACCACAGCTTAAAATTTGTTTCCCTGAGAAATCTCTCTGCTTGTAAATGTCACCAGCTCAAGGGGCTGGCTTTGGGTTTTATTTGTTTTTCTCTCAGACAAAGCATAAAGGAGGTGGCAATTAAATAATAATATTTAAACCAACACCAGCGAAGGCCAACTGCCCCAAGCCCGAAGTTGCCATCTCTTGGTGGAGGACAAACCAATGCCTTCTTCTACACTCAGGAGCAGCACGCTTGGCTCGACACTTTCAAGGAGGTCCTGGCAACCCACGTGGACTTTCCCTCCCCCATTTCTCCTGCATGGATTCTTAGGGAACCACGTTGCAGTGGAATCAGCAAGAAGATTTAGAGACTTAAAAGCTATCATGGGTGGGTGAATGAGAAAGTGCTCTGAAGACTTAAGGAAAAGACACTTCAAAGGGCTGGGCCCATCCTTTCAGTAGGAAGTATACTGGAGAGAAGGGTACTTGGGAGGCAGGCAGTCTAGCAAAGAAATCCAAAGGCATTTGACCAACTAGTAGTAAGCTAGTTAACAGAACTGAATATTTGGTTGGTGTCTGGAAGTTGCAGTCCTTGAAATCAAGTGCATTTGAGAGCCCACTTGCCACTTACCCCTTAAAACCCAAACAGTTCCTTGACGTTCCTAGAGTCACCAAGTCTTTATATCCATTCCCCAAAGGATTTGAACCTACTAATGAAGATAAACTCCTAGGGAGAGAAAGTAGCTGGCATAGAGTCAGCAAAAGCTTTCCTGTACCAACCCTGTCCATGAAGCTCTAAAAACTATGATATTCCAGGCACCAATGAGGGAGTCACTGCGTATTTATTATATAAAGTTGAGGCACACTGTTACCTACATGTGACTATATGGTCACCCAGCCATTAGGACCACATCATGATGGATTTGTTCTCTGTCTAGTCAAAGACTAAAAATAGATTTTATCTTAAGTACCAATTCTGATTGGTTGGTAAGGACTATCTCAAAAGCTGTACTAGGAAAAATTCTGAAGCCACATCCGAACTCAGCAGGCAGGGGGCAGAGATCAATTAGTTATGTCTTCCAGGGGTGGGAGTGGTAACATAGACACTGCCTATCATTCCTAGAAAGGTGATTGCAAGAGCTAGGACAGAAGAATTTACATCAAGCCTTCAAACTGTGGCAAATAGAAAAGCCTTTTATATTTTCAGAACAGCATTTCCCCCACTTAAAAGTGTGTGTTTCTCTCTGATAGCTATGCTTTTTTGAGTATCTATAGTGAGCTGGGTGCTATACTGTGATCATTACTTACATTCTTTTATTCATTCTTTATAATAACACTGTAAAGGAGGTGGTATCCCCATTTTGCAGCTTACAAAATATAGGTGCAGAAAGGTTAAATAACTTGCCCAGGGTCTCCCAGGCAATAAGCAGTGGCGCCAAGACTTGAATGGAGGTCTGTAGTAAAGTCCAAAGCCAAGGATCCTGCTATAAATCCTGCTGCCTCCTCTGGATTAAAAGACACGAAGGAGGAGTCGGAGAGCGGGAATCTTGGCCAGTTTGCTGCCAAGCCTTATAGCAAAGTCTTCAAACTGCCCATCATTCTTTTTGGCTCCTGACAGCTCCAGCTAATTGTGTGCCATTAGGCAGTTGAGATTTTTTAATTACAGTTATATTCAGCTGAGCTGAAATTTCAGCTAATTATAATTGAAATTGAGAGCTAAAAGCAAGTTCCAAAGGTCATCTAGTAGTTTTCTTTGGGTATATGGATGTCTGTGTTTTTAAAAATGTTAGATAAGTAATACATGCACATAGCTGAAAAATCAAATCCTATAAGAGACTTATCATGAAAGTGTACGCCCCCCACCCCACTCAGTCCTGCTTCCTGGAGGCAAGCGCTTTTAATCATTCCTGTTTTTATTTCTCCTGGTGGTTACTTCCAATCTCTATATAATAGATGTATAGCTCTATTTCTTGATTTATTATCTTCCAGCATTATCTATTGACTTCTACTATGATGGATGAAAATTTAACTCACCTCCACCACCTCTACCTTTCTTTCCTTCCCCCTTCTCATCCCAACTTAGTTACATCTGCATTTTCGGTTCTTCCGATCAATTTCTGCAACTTCCAGGGGCGTGTTAAAGCCTCATTTCAACCGTGCACAACTATTTCTTTCTTCCTCGCTTCTACTCCCCAACCTCTGTCAAATCCAGTGGATTATCCTTCTTCACATTCCATTAATTGGTCAAAATCAAGCCACAGGTGAGTTTGCTTTATATTTGGAACATGCCTTTCTCAGACAGTTTTGTTGTTGTTGTTTTCTCAAAGTTTCTGACTTTTTTTCTTTTTTCTTATTTGCCATAACATTATAATAGTCTCACAATTTTCAAAATTCTTAATATGCAATTTAATCTGTAAAATCCTCTGTCCCCCACACTGACAAGACCTCTTTCACAGCATCCTCTGTCTTCTCTCTCCAATACGGACTAATTTTTCCCAATACCCTAGACCAAGCTGTCATGTTGAAATTTCTCTTTGCTGAACATCTAGGTTTAAGGCTTTGTCTTCCATGATTTCCTTTTTCTTAGTTCACTTTCTTGACTTTTACTTTTTCTGAAACACATTCTCTAAGAGCTTCCTAAGAAAGAGTGCATGGTGGTCATACTCCTTCTGAGTCCTTGAAAAAAATGATCTTTATTCTGACCTAAAACTTGATTGATAGCTTAGCTGGGTATAGAATTTTAGGACAAAAGTCACATTCAGTCAGAACTTCGAAAGCATTGCCCCATGTCTTCTAGCATCCGGGGTTGCTGTTTAATGCTGTTTAATGCCAGATGGATTTTCATTCCTTTATAAATTGCCTGCTTTTCTTCTTGGGAAACTTTTAAAATCTTCTCTTTATCTCCAATAAAGCAAAATTTTATGAATTTTTGTTTTGGTGTTAATCTTTTTTCATTTATTTCATCCAGTATTTAGTAGGCCCTTTTAATCTGAAGATTTGTATCTTCCTCCAGTTCTGGGAAATTGTCTTATTTATTTAATAACGTCCTCTCCTCTGGTTTCCTCTGCCAATTCAGGAACTCCTATTAAAGCCAATCTATTATTCGGAGGATGCAATTCCTGAATTGATTCTTTCTTTCAGTTCTTTCTCTTTCCTTCCTTTCTTTCTATTCTAAGTTCTTAGAGGTTTCTCTCACTCTGTCTTCCAATCCTTACCTCAATTTATTTTGTTAGCAATCATCTTTTATATTTCCCTAGATCTTTCTTATTTTATCCCTTTTTTTCTTTTTTATAGCATTCTTGACTATTTTATGGGGATGTAATATTGAGAAAAATCCCTCTGTGGAAACTAGATTTTTTAAAAGTGTTCCTCTGTCCCTTGAATTATTTCCATTTCCTCCAGGCTCATTTTTGTTTGTTTACCTTGGCCATTCTCTTTTATGTTATAGGTTTTGTCCAAATGTTCTGATAAACCTCAGATGGCCTCTCATATTTAAGAAGGGAGCAACAGGATGACTAATGAGGAGCTCTGTGAATAAGGGTTTGGCTTATCAACTGGCAGATCTTGCTTCAAGTGAACGGGTGGGAAATCAGCCACTACATTTGTACCCCTCAATTTCCAGAATGAGGAGAGCTTTACTGTGGAGCAGTAACCCCCACACTAGTTCTCTCCCAGAATATTTTCAATTTCTTTTTTTTTTAAGTAAAGGTGGGGTCTCACTATGTTGCCCAGGCTGGTCTCGAACTCCTGGGCTCAAGCAATCCTCCCACCTCTACCTCTCAAAGTGGTGGGATTACAGGCATGAGCCACCATGCCCAGTCTTTCAATTTCTTTAGAGAAGATTCAGGTTAAGGACAAGGGCTGTTCTGGGTTGCACAGGGAAGAAGAAGGGAGCAAAGTCAACAGCCCCATGGATCTTTAATTGGTCTTCAGGTTTTAGCCTCACTTCCTACGCACACCCTCTGACATGCCTGCTGTCTGCAAGAGCCTCCCTATCATTCTGCTGGGCAATGGGTGTTCTCCTTTTGCTAAAGCTCAAGTATACATTCCTACCCTGAAGCTTTCTTCACTACGTTTTATTAGCCAATTATTTCTCTATGTTTTCTGCCCTCCAAAGATTTTTTGAAAGATACCAGCCCTTGGAGCATTGCTACCCTCATATATCCTTATTTATTTTAGTTGTATAAGTTTATAGGTTTTTTTTTACTTGTTAGTATAATTTTAATGCCATCAGAGAGAGAGAGACAGACAGAGAGATAGTACTTCTGCCATCTGGAACCTGAAATCTGTGCATGGTTTCTAAGCAGTGCTCCACAAACCCTCGGAGCTGCCAGGCTTGGGAGGAGAAAGGCAGTAGAAAGAGCAAAGAGGGGACAACAAAATAAGAGAGATGAACAGGTGGAACACTCCTACCTCAACTAGAGTTCTCTGCTTTTATTTATTGTGCTTCCACAGATTTCACTGATTAGACCTTCCTGTAAGAAACCACCAAAGAATAATCTGAGACCAAGTGCAATCCAGTGCCAAACTAGTGGTCCAGAAAATGACCTTTCAGGTGTGGGCTCAAAGAGTTAGTGAAGGATACTTAGGAGAAGTAGGACTTGTAGTGAGCTCTGAAACTGAAAAGGTATATTGGGGCCAGATCCTACAGGGCCTTTTAAGCTCTATGAACAAGTTTGGGCTTTATTCTAAACAGGAAGGAGCAATTAAATGGTTTAAACAAGGAAGTGAAAGGATTAGATGAGTGTTTTTGAAAGGTCTTCTTGACTTCAGATGCATAGAGGTGATCGTCAGCAAGTGGGCAAGGACTTTACACATTTCCTGTCACTTGCTCCCCATTACCACCTTGTGGAGGCAGCACAGGCAGGCATTATTGCTATTCCCAATTCACAGATGAGGAAACTGAGGCTTGGAGAGATTACGTGATTTGTTTGAAGCTACATTAGTAGTAAATGTCAGAGCCAAGCCAGGAATCTGCCTTTTCACAGTGAAGCAGGGGTGTTTGGTCAAGACTGACCAGTCAGTGTCACAGCCCAACATGGAGGACCATGCTACATCCTTCTGGCCTCATTCCCCACACTCCTGGGATTTCCTACCACCAACTCCTCAGCTCTCTAGAGCCTTGCATCCCAGTCACCCCAGGTAATCTAGAGTTCAGAGTAATAGAATGCAGAAGGAAGACAATAATGTTTTCTCATCATCTACTACATATCCTTCCTTCTCTTCCAAAATCCCTTTATGAATACAAATATACTTTGACTTAAAATGGGGTTATATCTTAACAAACCCATCATAAATTGAAAATATGGTAAGTTGAAAATGCACTTAATACACCTAGCCTTGCCTATCTTAAATGCACTCAGAACACCATAGCCTACAGTTGGGCAAAATCATCTAACACAAGTCTACTTTATAATAAAATTTTAAATATCTCATGTAATTTATTGAATACTATACTAAAAGTGGAAAAACAGAATGGTTGTATGGGCACTCAAAATATGGTTTCTACTGAATGCATGTAGCTTTTGTATTATCATAAAGTTAAAAAATCGTAAGTCAAACCATCATAAGTTGGGGACAGGCTGTACTCTACTGGGTTGAATAGTGTCGCAAAAAATTTATGTCCACCTGGAGCCTCAGAATGCGCCCTTATTTGGAAAAAAGGTCTTTGCAGATATAGTTAGTCAAGATGGAGTCATACTGGATTAGGGTGGGTCCTAAATCGAATGACTGGTGTTCTTATAAAAAGGCAGTGTGAACACACAGAGGCACACTGGGAGGAAAGCCATGTGACAACAGCGGCACAGATTAGAGTGATGCAGCTACAAACCAAGGAATATCAAGGATTGCTGAAAGCCACCAGAAGCTAGGAAAAGCCAAGGAAGGATTCTCTTACAGGTTTCAGGGGAAGCATGGCCCTTTCAACACCTTGATTTTGGACTTTGAGCCTCCAGAACTGTGAGAAAATAAATTTCTATTATTTTAAGCCACCCAGTTTGTAGTAATTTGTGACAGCAGCCCTAGAAAACTAATACAAATACTAAATGCAAAAGTACACAAAAACAAAAGGAAAAGAAGTAATTAATTGCATTTAAATCAACAACCAAAAACACACACCCACACCCACACCCACACAAATTATAAAACATAGGAAAGATTTAACAGAAAACATAAAAACGGACCCCTGGTTTTGGTGCAATTCCAGAAATTTTCCTGGATGCTAAATTTGTAGAATAAGGATGATGTCAGGTGAAAACATGGGCTTTGAGATAGAAGGGACTCTGCAGATTTGCAATCCAGAAAAGCTGACCTTTTGCCCACCAGTGCATGCTTGCATGTTGTGTTCCTAGCCCTCCAGAACCCTGCCCCATGCTGGGGAAGGCCCTGTTTCTCACCTGTGTGGGTGCCTTCCCTGTGCTGGGCACTTGACTAGCATTACCTCACCTGATCCTCCCAACATCCCTGTCTGCCAGGTACTAAGCTCTTAATTACTATTTGTTGACCAACAGACTAACCCTGAGAGGCAGGTATTAGCCTGCTTCAGGAAGCCATGTGCTGTCATGAAAAGCTTTTTGGCAGATGATCTCTCAGGTCCTTTCCAGCGTTTGAGTGCTACTAATTCTGTGCCTCTATCTCTCAGCTAAGCCAGCACGCAGCCAACTTCAAGGAAGGGCTTTCCTAGTCAGTAAAGTACTCCCTGTTTCCTGAGCTCCAGCTAAGCCCAGAAGTAAACACACTTTAGGGCAAAGTAAAACTCTTCTTTATGCTGGCTTTTTGCCCATGTCAAGCTGAGTGAACAAAAATCCCAAGGTGATTCATATTTGGCCTTGGTACAGAGACATCAGGCATAGACGCACGTACACACCACACACCCTTCTCTCTCACAAATACATTCCCCCAGCCACGTGCCTGTTGCCAAGGCCTGACTGGCTCAGACCTGGCCCTGCTGTCATCCTGGGGGTGGGGGGATGTTTGAGCAAGCAAACCTGTTCACAGCTCACCATGAAGCTGAGTAATTTCCCAGGTTCCAGCCTCAGGACCACACTGCCTTTAAGCTCCTGAAATAGGCTCTTCAAGGTATCTGTCATAGATGACCAAAAACGAAGCAAAGTTAGAAGCCCCTTACAATCTAAAGGCAGGAAGAGGAGCAGAGAAGTCACTGTACTGAGACCCAGGAGACCGGGGCTGGGATCCACCCTACATTTAATCGCCAGCCATGTGTCCTTGGACAAGTCACAGCCTCATTTGACGAAAGATTAAGTCACCCATGAGGGTCCTCCACAAGCCCCCATGCAATGGGAGAATCCCTCCACCACCCTCCACCACCCTCCACCACCCTCCACCACCCCCCACGGTCCCCTAGGACTACCCCTGCCCTCAGACTCCCCACGCTGCTGCCCACACACACTGGCTTTTTCACGCCTCTGCCCTGGCACAAGCTGTTCCCTCTTTCTGGAATGGCTTTCCCAGCCCAACCCCTGAGTGTTCAAATCCAACCATCTCCTCAAGACTAAATTCAAAGGATTCTACACAGAGCCTCTCTTGATCCTTTCAGCTTAAAATAATCACATTTTTAAACTGCTATAGCATGCTACCTGTAAAGAAATTTGCCTTTCTCTATCTCCTATTTTAGTTGTTTGGTTATATTTTGTTAACACCCCCTCCATTAGCCTGTGAGTTTCTGGAAGGCACGTTCTGCATCTGGTTCATCTTTGAATCCCCTATTGGCATGTGCTCAGAAAGCCTAAGTAAGTGCCTTAAGGACACGGAACTCATTAGTTATAGTTCTTGTCACTGTGGTTCTCATTTAATTTTCATCTGGGGCCAGAATCCCAGGAAACTAATAAAACTGGTTCATGTGTATTACTCCATATCATGTGACAAATAAGATTTTACATGTATACTTTAAACTTTGGGATGCATTCATGACTATACATTTTGAAAAAGACAATTGAAAGGGAATCCCACCCTTCTTTTGCTGGGTTGAGATTAGTTCTGGAGAATAGTTATGGCGTGTTTGGCTACTATCACCAAAGGGCCCTAAAATATTTCAACCCAAGCAGGTGTACCAGGGCTGGGTCTAGGGTCTGGATTCCGTGTGTGCTCCTTAGAAAGACATTTGTGGGTTACTTTGGAAGTTGATGGTGGAGGGGAGAAGGAAATGTTTGCCCAGCCACAGTTTAAAACGAAAATGCTCCCCCTCCCAGGGTACCTCTTATCCATACAGCCTGACCTTCGGCTGGGGGATTAGAACATTTCATGAAGAATAATGGATCTGTTTGCCTTCAGAGTCATGACCCATTTCTTCTAATTAAGACTAACATTATACTTCAGTATAACATAAAGAAGTGAGGAAAGTGAGGTTTTGAAAAATGAAGCACTTTTGTAAATTACCTAATCCTATTTGTTTTCTTTCCCAGGTGTTACCAGCCACTCCTACTTGAAGTCTGACATGGCAAACACCATCTATTTGTCCTCCAATGACAGAATGAAATTATTCTTAAGGCCATCTCTGTGATTAAAAGCCCAAGAAACTTCCATAAATTACTAGGCAGAGCCATCTATTTACAAATATCATAAATAATCATAAACATTATATATAACCATAAATAAATACCACCATGCAACCCTTTTTTCAGCAATCAAAGCCACATAGGAGCTGGCCCTCAGCTCCCTGGTGAGTGAGACCTTCCTCTCCTGCTAGAGGGGCCAGCCCATTCTCTACGAGCTGCCTCAGAAAAATTGTCTCTGTGTGCCATCCCATCCCAATGCTTGCACATTAAATGTTGGCAATCAAACACCATTAATCACCCCCTGGGGCCTAATATTGATTTGCATCTTGGGATTTCTAGTGCTTAAGAACTCTGCTCTGACATCAAACAGTGGAGTCAGATGGCCTCCTGGCTTCACTATTTACCAGCCAGGTCACATAAAGAAAGTTACTAAAATTCTCTCGCCCTCAGTTTCCTTATGTGTAAATAGGAACAATCATAGTGCCCTCCCCACAGAATTAAGGTAAGGAGTAAGTTAGATAAGGTATATAAATCACTTAGCACAATGCTTGACACAGAAGGACCAACCAAAAAATGTTCACTGCTATTACTCCATTTCTTGCTCTAAATGGAACTTGATCTGCTTTGCCTTATTTTATGTAGTTTAGAAAATAAGTGAGAACAGAGAATCTCACACACACACTCATGCACAGGGGAGATTGTGTGCCAAAAATGTAGTGGTTCTTGGTAGCACCTGACTGGGAGCACCTATGATACAGAATACAGGCGGCATTCCCCCCAAAAGCAGAGCCTGAGACAAGGACTTGAGCACAGTGTTTACTTGGGAGTGTGACGGCAGGAGGCAGAGCTGGGGGGCAACAGGAAAGCAATCCGGAGGAGGAAATAGCCAACATGAGGATGCATTATTGAGTTAACAACCATTATATGACACTGCGTACCGGATCCTTTGAGACCATAGAGACACCTGTTTTGTCTACCAGGGAAGAAGCAAGAAAGCACAGACTCATCAGGTCCTATTGACCATGGGTCAAGGGCTGTCCCACGGACTGTAACCTCCTGTACAACTTTGGGTTGCACCTGCGTGAGTGCCAAGCAATACTGGAAGACCCCCGTGCTGTGGCAATGGAGAAGATGCAGAGCAAGGATCACAGTGCAGGCCTGACGGGTGCACCCATGAAGCTGGTTGAAACCTGTGCCAAACTGGTCACCAGAGCAGTAAGTGGAATAAGGCATAAAGCCAAAAGGATATTAAGTTATGAAAAGCCATAATCAAGAGATAACCTGAAGAGGTTGAGATGTGTTTAAAGTAGACATCCAAGAGAGTAACTGTTTTCTGAAATGCATGCCATCTCCAAACCTACTTAAGCCCATGCCATTAAACAACTGGAATTTGATTACTTCTTGGCACCTGACTCAAAATATCCACCTGAAAGTGTTATTTCAAAGTCAATAGCCCAGCCAAACCCACTTCACTCTTTTTCATCTCTTGATTTCAAAATCAGAGAATCTCAAGGTTGACAATTTCAAGCACCTCAATCAGAAACATGGGTCACCTCCACAATGGCCAGGACAGGCGGGCACCTAGTTTATGCCAGGGCACTCCCAGGAAAGGAAACTGTAGCTCCTCAGAAGGGAGCTGTTCCTCCTTCCCCTAGCTCTATCAGAAAAATAATCTGACTTTTGGCTAAACAAAGCAGATTGAACACACATTGGTCAATACTCTTTTCACCAAACACTCCAATCGCTTTTGACTAAATTATAACACAGAGTGAGAGAGTTAACATAGTTCTGGGGTAAGACTGTAAACGTAGGCCATTGTCCATTGCAAGTAAATATCAACTGTTTCTGATCATCTTCTTTAAAAAAATGGAAAAGAATGTATTTGCCAGATGAATGACCTTATACCATGCACCCAATATTGTATTAATCTGTTCCAGCAAAAACACCACAGTAGCCATTGGGGCTGCTATGTAGTTGAATTTGCAGTAGTTTACTATCATTCTTCAGGATTTGTCTGGTTTTTGGAGGGGTTAGTCTGGTGAATTAAATGGGAATGTGACATGGACCATCCTGCATCTTTAGGTCTTGAAGGATGGCATTAATTTCTGCCATTCCCCACCCCTGGCCCCCAAGATGCAATTTTTTTTTTTATTTACTATCTTGGCTAGGCATGGGGCAGTGTCAGAGATTTCCATTTAGCCTTCCCCATTTGTGAAGCAGGCTCACTGTGCACTGGTTACCACTTCAGCCCATTGTTTCTTGGGCTGCACTTTCACTACTTGCCCAAGTTCAGTGAGACATAGTGCTCATACACACAGCAAATTACATGAAGCAGGTTTATTACTTACAGATAGGCAGCGAGGGACGACAGAAGCCTAGAATTCACTCTGAGCCCATCCCCCAAGACTCAGGAAAGCTGCGCACAGTGGATGGAGTGTCATCTGCACATGCCCCACTTGCACCACAGCTGAGAAACCCTGGAGAGCAGGCCACACTGGGTTTTACACCCCAGGGCACAGGAATCACTAGGCTGAAGTGTTGAAGGACATCCTGTTTCTAGGAAGGACCAGAACAGAGCCCAGGCTATTCTGGCTGGTTCCTCCTTATCTCAGGATGTTGCATTTCTTCACATTCTACAGTTATTCCTGAGAACTATCAGCTAGAAAGGGGAAAGAACTGGGTTGGTCTCAGGCCACCCAGAGAACTATCCCTCAGCATTATGATAGCTCTTACCCCACAGGTCAAGGATCCATGCAGAGATTGTGACAACCACCAAGCAAGTATGTCTTTTCCAATAGTACATTCAGGGATTGGGAAAGTGACTATCAAATTGGATCTCAGTGGACCCACTGTGAGATGGATTTGGACCAGAACCATATTTATTACTTGGCCTCCAGATGTTCTCACCATAACAAGGGACAGAGTGGTGGGGAAGAGGCAGAGATGTTGATACTTGGAGTCCATAAATGTCAATGTCAACTTGGAACAAACATCCAACAGCCCTCAAAATGTTCAGACATTCCCTTTTCCCCAGTATACAGTTACTTGAGTAAGCAGATGCAGGTCACTTGGGGGAAGGACCAAGGGAATTGTCACTGTGTATTTTGGCAGTGGCACTGCTGGGTCCTTCCTCCTAGAGACTTGATCTCTCCTTCAGGCAATGGATCTGGATCAGAAAACTTCCTCATTCTAGGAAACTGGGCAAAAATTTTCACTTTTTAAGGGTGATTGCCCTCAGCCCCTCTAATCATCTATCCTTGATTTCTTTTACATGTACAATTTGAGTTGTTGGCTACCTCTCTGTTCTTCCCTGAGGGCTGCTATATTCTATTAAATATTTCCATCACTCTGCAGGTCAGGCCTGCCAGGCATTGTGATAAAAACCCTGCCTCCTGGCCTCTATTGTTTCATAGTCCTGCCATCCCCATTGCTACCAATGAGTCCAGTTCTATCATGTCATTTCCTACCTTCAGCCCTGGCCTACCACCAAATTTTTTTTTTTTTAATTTCTTTCATTTTTTTTTTTTTCCTTTAGAGATGGTATTTCGCTACATTGCCCAGGCTGGACTTGAATTCCTGGGCTCAAGCGATCCTCCCGCCTCAGCCTCCCGAGTCGCTGGGACTGTGCACATCACCGCACCTGGCCATGGACTTTCTTAGTGATGCTGCCACCCCCCTTACCAGTGCTTCTCTTACTGCTTTGGAAAACGCTGTGTTCTGTGGGCTCTTCCAAAGAACATAGGCCTCTGGTTGTTTTCTGGCATTATGTGGTATATCCACTCTAACATATGCACTTCTTTGAGTCTTTTAATCCCTTCTTCCGAACTCATCTACCATGACAGTCTTGCATGTCTACCTCACTTGATTTACTTCTAGAAGCTATTCTACTATTATATTCAAAGCATCTCTCAGAGTCCTTGCCAGGGTATTAAATTCTGCATCTCAGGAGAGCATTTCCAAATCAATAAACTCTCTCTTATCTAACTCTGTGTTCCGTGTTCTCTTTGATGAAGCACTCTTAGAATTCAGTCCTGTGAATACTGTCCCAGCTCCTGTTAGTATATCCTGGCTAGCCCCTGCAGCTCCTCTAGGGTATAGTCCCTTTCCTTCTTTGGTAGACCCAGCATGTCTCCAGCCTGATTGTGTCATGACTTAAACCCAGGAGATAGCATAGGGAAGTTCCTAGGAAGGGGTGATTGTTTGTGTGAAAGAGCCTTGTGTACTATCTTCAAACCAGGGTGAAGTGTTAGCCCTTAATAAGGTGGAGTGGGCCACTTCTCTAGTCTCAGAAATTTTACAGGAATCTGGAGATTCAAGCGTTTTGAGTGCATCAACCTAGATACGTCCATCCCATGTGGCAAGTTTCTTTCCCAACTTTGGCCTAACCAACCTACCTTGGTTGGGAGTTAAACCTTCTTTGGAGCATGGTTATTCTTACAGAGAAGTCCTGGGCCTCATCCTCAGTTTTCTGCATTGCCTAGGTTGCCCAACTTATCTCAGTTTGCCTGGGGCTTTCCTGGTTTTAAAACTGAAAGTCTCACATCTTAGAAACCCCTCAGTCCTCAGAAAACTAGGATAGCTGGTCACCCAAGTGCTGTTTTCCTTCACCCTCCCTCCCCCATAAGAGATGTGAGCCTCTTTATATGCTACCAAGAATGTCCTCTGGATTTTACACTTAGCTTTTAATTGATGATTAATCACTTGCTTCTTGTCATCTTTTTCTAGAATACAAATTAAGTTTAGCAATGGCCACCCAGTTCCACCTGCTTGGAGTTAATATTTCCCTGGTATTTTTCTACACCTGACTGAGCACATGTGCTAAATTCATTCTCTTCCACCAGGATGCAATTCTAATTCACTGCCAGTGAAAATTTTAACTATGGCACTGCTATGTTGTTATTTGGGACAGGAATTATCTGTGCTCCATCTTCTGTTAGTGGTGGGCTCTTTATTGGCAACTGCGCAGCAAGTGATCCAGCTCTAAAATCCCATCCCAGCCTTTGCTTTCCTGATCACTTATGGCACCACCTGTTGTAAGCTGTGTTCCCTTAGAAGTGGATCCTGAGACAAAGAATAGCTTGAAGGTGAATTATTAGGAAGTGATCTTGAAATTGACACTTTTGGAAGGAAAGGAAGGAAAACAGGATTTGGCAGGAAAAAAGTTGTGCAGCACTTTAGTCTCAAAGGAGACCTCAGCTGACCCCCCAGTGAGCTCTGAAGCTAGTATGACCCTTAGAAGTTGTCCCAAGTTGAGGGAGACAGTTCTTCATATCCTGTGTAGTGAAGAATTTAATCTTACCCAAAGAGAAGCCTGGCTTTAACCCTCAGCTCCTGGGAGATAATCTCTAAGCCCTTGGAATGTCCTGCCTGATAAAAGTATCTTTGTTTACCTAAGGGCCTTGGACCACAGCAGATAGTCTAATGTGATTCATGGTGAGTGCTTTGAATCAGAAAGTGTCAGCTCAATCTCCAGAGAGGTTGGAGACTAAGATCAGCCATGTGGGAAGTTAATCATACCTACATGATGGAGCCCCAAATAAAGACTCTGGATACCAAGGCTCAGGTGAGCTTCCCTGGTTGCCAGTTCTTCATGTGTTTTTTCACACATTGTTTCTGGGAAAATTAGTGCTATCCACAATTCCACTGGAAGAAAACAACTTGAAGCTCCATACATGGAACTCTCCTCTGTCCTATGAAATTCTGTCCTTAGATGATTTTAATCCGTGTCCTTTCACTATAATAAACTGAAACCATGAGCATAACAGTTTTCATTGAGTTCTATGAGTCCTTCCAGTGAATTATTGAACATAAGAGTGGAATTATTGAACTCCACAGTTGGTATCAGTTGGTCCTGTGGAATTTTGCATAATCTCTACTCTGATCAGCCATTGAATGTGATGTGTGTCACCCCTGGAAGGATGGTAACTTTGGGTGAGGTTTTCTTCTGACAAAGCAAACCTAGTAGGGGATAGTAGCTAGAGTTTTTCTGCTAGTAGCACTCTCCCAAACTGGGGAATAAAGTCTATGGGAAGGCTATGGGGAGTCTGTCATAGAATCTACCACAGTGGGACAGGCTTTAATCAACAGAAGTAAAGGGCTGGATTAACATTTCTACGAAAAGAGAAAATTTACATGGCTACTAGAGGGGGAGGGTGCCTCATGGAATGTGGAGAAAGTTGTATTCTTTCATTTTTTGGAATAACAGAAAATAGCATGTTTGTTTCATAGAAAGAATCTGTCATTATGTATCTACCCAGGATTTTCTATGACTTTTCTCAGTGGCTTGCCTAGTGGAGTTAGTCATTCAATGCTGACTTTTAACAATCATAGACAAAAGCATTATTATAATCAGCATCCATGACCCCTTGCTGGAACTCCTCTCAGCAAGTATCCAAAGACTGACTTTAATAACTTTCCTAAAATTTGAAACCTATACACAAGGGCCATAAGCCAAAACCACAGCATTGCTATGTAGCACTTTGCCTATGAGATAGACCAGAAGTAGCGAACCTGCAGCCTTAGGGCCACATATGGCCTTCTAGGCCCTTAAAAAATGTGGCCTTTTGACTGAATCCAAATTTTACAGAACAAATCCTTTCATTTTTATTAATACATTTTTGTTCATCATTTATATTTGCATTTTATTTTTAAAATGAACGTATTTAAAATACCAAAGAACAGAATAAGTTTCAACAAAATAATCCTCCCAGATTGACTGGCACAATTTGAACATTAGTAAGCCATAAGGGCTAAATTGATGGCTGCTGCACTCCTGATTTAGTTCTAACTTCCCCCGCTTGACTGGCACCATTACCCCACAAGGCTGATTGATGAGAGTTTATGCGAGGCTGGTTGGTGAGAGTTTATGGGGGTCGAGTATGTCAGTCTGTTATCAGCTTTTGACAATGGTGCGCTGTGCTTCTCTTTGAAGTGGAATTTGTGAATAGTTGCACAGCTCAACAGTATTTTTTAATTCTGTCTGCTTAACAGCCTATGATGTCAAAGAAGACCAAGAGAACACTGAAGTAAGAAAACAGATTTTTTCAATGAGGATTGAGTATTGCAATATTATCTTGTTTCTGCTAAAGATAAGATGATTTGCTTGCTTTGTGATACTACAATATCAACATTAAAGAAATTCAATGCTCATCAGCATTTTAACACCATAAGGACCACAAATATTTTAAATTCGAGGGAGAGGCATGAAAGGTTGTATTGCAGAAATTAAAAGATGAAAAGCAAAAGCAAAGACAATTCTTTCAAGCAGCTATAAGACTTGGAAATAATGCCACTGAAGCAACTTATAAAGTAGCTTATATATTTGGGGGAAAAGGAAGCTATTCAGTGATGTAGAAATTGTGAAAGAATGCATTGTCAAAGTTGTAGGATGCTTAGACCCCAATAACATTTCAAAGTACAAACAACTGGCTCTTTCAAGGAGAACCATAACTGATCAACAGTATGAATTAGACTTCAGCTTAACAGAACAACTTCATGAAATACTTCAAAAGGAAAATATATATTATTCAATTGCTCTGGATGAATCAATTGATACTACTGACTTGGCACAGGTTTTATATTTAATATTTCATTCAGGTCATCACAGAAGATTTTTTTTGCTATGCAAAAAGTTACTCACTTTGGGCACTGTTGTGAACAGAACATGGGAAATGGATATCTTCAACAACTTTCAAGATAAATGTTGTGAAGTTAGACTGAATTTGGTAAACTTAGTGAGTGTATGTACAGACATGTGCATGTGCATGGAAGTGCATGCACCTTCCATGACAGGAAAACATGAAGGGTTTATTGCACAGATTGAAAAAAAGTATTAACAGATCCAGATGCTCTCATTTCTTTCCTTTGTATCTTGCATCAGCAAAATCTCTGTGCTAAAGCTATTATTTTAAGTGAACACTTTGCAACAAGTTATAAGTATTGTTAACTATATTCCTGAAAATGCAACACAGCATTGTCAGTTTCATAACATGCTAAAGTTGAACCATGAAGTATTCAGTGTGGATTTGCCATATCATTCTAAAGTGTGTTGGATATTGCAGGGACAGGTGTTAGCCAAAATTGTATCTCTGTGAGAACAGATAGTTAAATTTTATAAAGAACAGAATCAGCAATGTGAATTATTGAAAGAACATTTCTATAGGAATGTAGTATTTCTGTGTGATATCATGTCAAATCAAAACAACTTAAATATTTCTTTGCAAGGTAAAACTAAGTCTATATATGATATGTGGCAAAAAATCCAAGCATCTCAAAAAAAGCTATCTTTTTTCAAAACACTTCTTCTTCAAAAGGAAATTTCGGGTGAACATTTTCCCCAGTTAGCAAATATCACTGATGAGCAGGATGATATATGCAAATCATTTGAAGAATCCACAGCTGTTATAGACCTATTAATTGGAGAATACAATGAAAGTTTCACTGACTTTGAGAATCATGACATCACACTCAAATTAGCATTTCAGCCTCACCTAGTTGATATCACCAAGGCACCTAAAGAACTACAGATGGAATTGATTGAGCTCTCAGTAGATGACATTTTAAAGTCATTGTTTGATGCTAAGAAAGATCCAATTGAAATACGGAAAAATGAAGTAGAATACCCACGCTTTTGTGCAACATGCCTGAAAAATGCTTTCTTGCTTTTCAACCACTTATTGCTGTGAATCTACATTCTCCTACCTAACCCACATCAAGAGGCCCTTAAGGTCACAAATGACTGATACCCATCTAGAGGATCAACTGAAACTGTGGACCTCTGTGCTGCAACCAAATATTCAAATACTTCCCGGACACAACAAAGTCATTAAAAGGTTAGTTAACTTTAAAATTATAATAACAAATAGTTTTCATTTTTTGAAACTATTAAGTACAGTAGTTAGATTTTTACAAAATAATGTACATTTTTAAGTATCTCTAACTGAAGTTTCTTGAATGCAGCCTTATTTGATTACAGTTAAATTAATGTGGCCTTCCAACACGAAAAGGTTCCCCACCCCTGAGATAGACAGTTCCCTTTGTGATTTACATTCTGCTGAACAGGGCCAAAGAAATAATATGAAGCCATAAATAAGTATCAAGATTGCATTAACTTCGTAAGAACACAATTTCTAACAGTAAATACCAATCAGCTGCAATAAATAATGACGATCCCAATACACACCCAATTCCAAGCCAATTTTGTTAAGGCCTTCTGCTAAGGGTCTATGGTCACTGATCAAAGTATACAGCAGCTATTAAAGCCCTAGTGAGGATTTCAAAAGGTCATCACATTTTCATCGGCCTTCCTTACCTTTTACTTCTGCCCGACTCCACCGCTGGAATGACTTTCTCATATCTAGAAAGCCTTGTCTATTAAACATCTCTGGAGGAAGCGTCTCTACAACTTCCCTTAATAATCACTTCCCATTCTTTATCCCTGAAATATGAGTGAAAAAAATTTTAAGACATCCCCTTCTGCTATACTGCCAATTAAAATAGACATGGGTTATTCTGCTCTGGTCTGAATTTTAAGTATTCAGTAAATATGAAATTTCTTCTTCTCTTCCTCTTACCCCTTCAGATACTTGGCAAGCAGTCACATATCCCAGCTAAGTAAATAGCTACTTTCACTGATGACTCTCCTAAATGAAATGATGTATCATGGCTACACTAAAGAGCTGGGTTTCAACTCAGGAACCACAAAGGGATGGATCCATATGAAAATCCAAATCCTTTTCCATCTAGGGATCTGGTAAAGAAGGATCTTCCCCCAGAACAAATCCATTCATAAGTCCTGAATGGACTGAGCATTAAATCCATAATTGAAGTACAGTCTCCTTTTTGAAAACTGAGTACAAGGTAGAGTTATTTTTATTTCCTAATTAAACAGCAAACTTCTCTTCCATCTTTCTTGATCGTGACAGATGAATGCTTAAATATAAGATTTGGCACTTTATGCTCATCTTAAGATGTACTATTTCATAGCATTAAAAGGTATTCCAGTCATCACTGTAATTACTATACATGCAAAATGGATTACAATAATGCAAACAACTTGAATTTTGGAAGTTAAAAGCAGAAGAAACAGGAATTCTTGAGCACCTTTCAATACTCAAATATAGGCTATAGTATCATCCACCTCTCAGATCTACAAACACAAATACCCACAGTAAGCGGCAGTGAGGAAGACCAATAATGCAACCAACAGTGCTGAGGACTGTAGCACCAGAGAGCAAAGGCCCACCTGAAGGAGGTAACTGCTACTCAGAAACATGGGACTGTTTTCTTACCAGGAGGCAGACACAGTGTTTCCAGATCTTCTGATTTTTCCAGAGAAGCTGGAAATCTGGGTTTCATATAAAATTTAATCATTGTTACAACTCAAAATTTTGGAAGCCAAACAAAACCCTTCTGAATGCCAGATCTAGCATATTCACCATGAATGTGTATCCTTTTCATTAGAAATAGGTGAGACTCTGCTTATTAGATAGAAGGTGTGTTATTCTCAGGATCCTGTGGTCAGAAATTTGGATAGGACATGACAAGGATGGCTTGCCTGCATGCCACAATGCCTGGGGCTTGAGGTAAGAAGAGTCAAATGTCTGGGGGTAATGGAATGCTAGAGGCTGGAATCATCTGGAGCTTCTTCACTTGCATGTCTGGCACCTAAACTGGGATGTCCCAAAGTTTATGTTGAGCTGGAGTTGTCAACTGTAGCTTCAATGCTTACACACATGGCCCCTCCATGTGGCTTGGGCGCCCATGTAGCATGGTGGCTTCTGGACAGCCAGGCTTCCTACCTGGTAGTTCAAGGTTCCAAGAGCAAGCGTTCCAGTAAGCAAGATACAGTACATGGCCTTTTGTGACCCAGCTTCAAAGGTTATATAGCATCACTTCTGTCATACTCTATTGATTAAAGCTTTCATCCCATCCAGATTTAATGGGAGGGAATACAGACCAAACCTCTCCATATGAAAAGAGTCAAAGAATTTGTAGCCATTTCTTTAAACCACCACAGGTGAAAATAGTTCATGCTTGGGCACCAGAAGAATCTGGGTTCAATCCTGGCTTTACTTTTTACAGGGTGGCATTGAGCAAAATATTTAACATTATTGATCCCCAATTTTCTCATCAGATTAGAAATGGTGTGTGTGAAGCCTATGATGCATTGTAAATGCATGTAGAGGAAGATGACAAGGATTTTCTTAACCGGAGTCTCCTCATAGCTTTATAGAACTTATTTCGGGGTCAGTAACTAATCTGACAGGCATTTTATTTACTGACAATATACCTTGAGTGCCTAAGTTTATACAGGGAAGGTGCTATGGTTTGGATATTTGTCCCCTCCAAACCTCATGTTGAAATGTGATCCCCAATGTTGGAGATGGGGCCTAATGCCTAACAGGAGGTGTCTGGGTCATGGGGGCAGATCACTCATGAGTAGATTAATGCCCTCCCTTGTAGATGAGTTCTCACTTTATTAGTTCCTGCTAGAGCTAGTTGTTTTAAAAAGCCTGGCATGTCCCCCCCTCTCTCTTGCTTTCTCTCTCACCACGTGATCTCTGCACCACTGGCTCCCCTTCGCCTCTGCCAGGAGTGGAAGCAGCCTGAGGCTTTCACTAGATGCCCAGTCTTCCAGCCAGCAGAACCGTGAGCCAAATAAACCTTTTTTCTTTATAAATTGCCCAGCTTCAGTTATTCCTTTATAGCAATACAAGACAGACTAAGACACATGGTAACCTACAAACAAATCATGACCCAACCAGAGTATAACAAGGAATTCTCATACAAGTCTTGTGATAGTACTAGCTTCGACTTGCTCAAAATTTTGAGCAAAGAAACACCCTCTGAAAATGGCTGCTTGCTCTGGAGTCTGTAAGAAAAACAATCTGTAGGTATTAGAAGCAGAGGGAGAGAGACAGCAAGAAATACTGGGTGGAGGAATAAGAAGGGAAAATCCTACAGTGATTGTCTGCCTGAAGTTGAAGGAGCCTCTTAGTATCTCACGTGTTATAAATAACATAATCGCCTCTGTGCAATCGGACAGTACTAATGGAGCCAGGGAAGCCCGCAGTATATAATATTTATTTGAAAGAGAAAATGATTTCATTTTCATTTTATTTCTGGTACAGCAAAGCATTCGAGTAGCACACGATGAGCCTTTCAATTACATGTTTAATTCATTCAGATGATTTGTGCACAGCAAGGAGATCTTAATCCAGGAATTCTTAGTAAGAGTGCTGTTAGGTTAATATAGTTCTCAAAGGCTTCTTATATTGAATTCCACTTAACACCATTTCAGAGACTGAGCCATTGAGGCATAAAGCCCAACAAAGGTCCAGCAGGCAAAAGTGAAACGTCCCCTCTGCCATGTCAGTTCCTAAGAAATGACTTCATGCATCTCCCAGGCCAGACCAGCTCCCATGTCTGGACCCTCACGACCCTGTATCTCTCACATTGCAATTAAATAATCATTTGTGTAATTATTTTCAATTATGTGGGTCCCACACTAGAATGTAAACTCCACGTGGTCAGAGACCAGGTTTTATCTATCTCCAGTGCCCAAAACAATGCCTAACTCATGGTAAATTTTCAATACAATTTGGTGAATAGTTTTCAATACAGCATTATTTATTCTGGCAAAATAAAGTTTTTATATATATATACTTATGTATACATGAAGTAATATATATACTTACCATATATATTTTATGTATGATGCAAAGTGTGTGTATATATATATTTAATATAGATATGATGTAATATTATAGAGCAATTACTATTTATGATACAGATGTATAGTTATTGACATGAAAAGAAATCCATGGATTTGTTTTCCAAATCAGATTATAAACTAGTATGTATAGTGGGGTAGGAGAGTATAGTACTTAACAGTATCAGATGAATGTGGGCAAGTTACTTAACTTCGGTAAGTATCAGTCCTCATCTATAAAACAGGAACTAATAACAATCCCAAGTATAAAGCGCTGTTGGGAAGATTAGGTAAGAAAATTGATTAAACAAAATAATGTAAAAATAAAACAATTAAAAAATCTCAACAAAGTGCCTGAGATATACTAAGTGCGTAACAAATATTAGCTATATTGAAGATGATGATTCCATTCTACAGGGAAAAGAACACTTCTATGTGTACATAAAAAAACACTTAAACTATTCATATTAAGTTGTTAACATGAATATGATAGTGAGATTTTCTAATTTAAAAAAAATTTCTTCTTCTACTTTCTGGACAATAATTTTAACTTAGAGGGGAAATAATATTTTGATTTTCCTCTGGAGCTCTAGCTGACCAACCTGTTATCATAAAGCAGAATGTTTTGAAGATGGCTTTGTCTGGAAAATGACCTTGGACTTATTTGAGGTAGGAAGATCCAAAGAAGGTGTAAGATGTCTGACCGAAGAAAAATGTTCACCTGGTCTCATTCCCTAAATTCCATTGAAATGACAGAGGAAATGTGCAAACAAAACCAAATTTCAGCAGGGATGAAAAGCAAAGAGAGTTGCCCCTAGGATATCAGAACTTTAAAAAATTTTTCTAGTAAAAGCAGGTGGTAACAGATCTAAAGAAGCCACATGGAAATAAGGGGCAAATGAGATGCCCCCCAACAAAGAACTCCAGAACAACCCCAGGATTACAGGCAGGAAGGATAAAGGAGAAATAGGTGGCAGCCTTGGACACTGATTTTATAAGTGGGAAAGAATTGTGCCCATGCTCTGATAAAGCGCCTTATGCTGGCTTTGACCTCAGGTGCAGCTCTGCAATATGGGAATTTTGGCATAGGAGACACTCAGAGTAGATACTGGGGCTTGGACAAATTGCTTTCCCAAATAATTTTGAGCTACCTCAAGGGAAGAAACAAACCTTCCTCTGAAGACAAACTTTACTGGTCACCCTAAAGGAAAGCCTATCCTACCAGCCAGCCAGGGCCCATAAACTGCTCTGTACTCCAGAACAACCACCAGCACCTTTATTCTGAATTGTATTTATTGTCAAGGGAAAGAGGAATTTTCACTTGCCCGGGGAAAACGTATCTGAGCTATGAGTTCTGTTTATTTACATTTCCTTGTCTAAAAATAGGAACTGTCATAAAGTATTGTCAAACATTCATGAGAAATCAACAGCTAACAGAATGAAGGGAAGAAAGGAAGGAAAAAAGGAAGGGAGGGAGGGAGCAAAGAGGAAAGAAAGAAAACAAAAGAATAGTTTCAGCGTGTCTGGAGGAAACTCTGAACTCCAGAGATTAAGAGAAAATCCTTAATAATCAACAGGGGGAAAAAAAACAGGCAAAATTCAAAAGAATAAGAATCTGCCTGGCAAAGGCTTCTCAGCAACTGGATCCAGAGCACAATGGAGCAATGTGTTCAGCGTCCTTATGAAATATCATTATGAACAGAAAATTCCAGATTCAACTATCATTTAGGTGTTTGGGCAAAATAAAGACATTTTCAGACCCATGAGTACTCAGACATTTTAAAACTCTGAAAAATTGGCCTGGCATGGTGGCTCACATCTGTAATCCCAGCATTCTGGGAGGCTGAGGCAGGTGGATTGTTTAAGGCCAAGAGTTCAAGACCAACCTGGGCAACATAAAAAGATCCCATCTCTTAAAAAAAAATAAAAATAAAAAAATTAGCTAGGTGTGGTGGTGGACACCTGTAGTTCCAGCTACCGTGGAGGCTGAGGCAGGAGGATCACTTGAGCCCAGGAGTTGGAGGTTGTAGTGAGCTACAGTGATGCCCACTGCACTCCAGCCCGGGCAACACAGTGAGACTCTGTCTCTAAAAAAAATGAAAAATAAAATAAAAAATAAAACTTGTAAAGCTTTTCTGACAATTTATGAGTATATATAATATTAAAGTGAGAAATGAATCTAAGAAAGATCATTTAAAAAATAGTAGTGGGTAAAAGTAAACCATAAATGTATAGTAAATGCTAAATAAATTTAAATAACATGACTGTTAACCTTAAGCAATTTTTAAGAAAGAAATGGACAGTCACATAGCAATTCTTAAATGCTTGATTTGGAAGTGGCACACATCACTTCTGCTTAGAGCCCACTGTTCAAAACTAGTTCATGGACATCTCTAACTGCAGGGGCTGGGAATTCTAAGAGAGCACAGGAATATTATTAGATGAATATTAAATGTCCTCACCATAGTTCACAATGATTTTATCTTCTCCATGGAATATACCTTTTAACAGCATGTTATATCCCCCTTTGACCATACAATGGTTTCCATATTAAAATCCATTTTCTTAGAAATTAATATTGTCCCCTCTACCTTTTGTGGTTATAAGTTGCCTAGTATAACCTTCTCCATCCCTTTATTTACACTCTTTCTATGTCATTTCATTTTTTGTGTTTCTCATAAACATCAAATAACTAGAACTTGTTCTCTAAGTGTCTCTACCTTTTGATAGGTTGTTTAAATCTAACCACTTTTATTTTGATAACTGATATTTTTTAACTGATAACTGTTCCCAGTCCTGCTATCTTTTTTTTCATGTGTTATCTTTGTGTGTTTCTTTTTTTTGTTCTTTGTCTTTTATTTCTTCTGATAAAGAAATTCTCTTTGTTTCCTTTTTTGCACTAGTAGCTTGGAGATCACATGTTCTATTTCCAGTTTTCTCAAGACTAAATTTACACTGAACACATGTGTTTAAAATATTTTAATTAAATGTTGGAAAATAATTTGTAGTAATAAACTCCTCTGGAAACAAGGCAAGATGCTTATGTTTTCATTTCATTCTCTCCCTTTGCATCTTCTTATGTTTATTGAAGACATTTGAAATTTTTGTTTCCTGATTTTATTATTATTTTAAAGTTAGGCCTCTATTTACTAATAAACCATTTCTTAAAATTTCCAACTGGGGTTTATTCTGGGAGTACAACAAGGGTTAAAATTTAGACATTTGCTATTGCAACTCACTATATTAGTAAAAAAAAAATTCATCAGTATGATAAAAAGAGTTACAGCAACCATCATACTTTAGGGTGGAACAGTAGAAGCATTTGATTAAGATTTAAACCAGAGAAAGATGACCCACAGCATTATTCTGGAGGTCCTAACCAATGCAATTAAATAAGAACAGTGAATAAAATTCATAAGCATTGGAGAAAAAGAGACAAAACTGCTATTACTGTCACATGATATGATTATCAATTTTTTTAAAAAATCAAAGAAAGTAAAGCAAAAGATGCAGAGAACCAATAAGAAGGTTCAGTAAGGTAACCAATTATAACATCAACATGTAGAAAATCGGTTACTATCTATATCAGAAAAATGACCTAATAGAAACAGAAATGAAATTTTTAAATCCCCAGAACAATCAAAACTACAAAATACCTAGAAATAACCAAATAAAGAGATGCATAAATTTTATGAAGAAAATTATTTTATTAAAATACTAAAAAAACTTTTCCAAATGAATAGGAAGACTAAATTTTGTAAAATATCAACACTTCCATAATTAATTTATAAACTCAGTGAAATGCCAGTCAGAATCTAAACAGGATTTTTTTATGGAACTTGAAAAGCTGAATCTAAAATTCAACTAGAAGAGCAAGTACACGAAAAATAGGCAAAGTAAAAAATGACAGCCATTTTGCAGTGTGATACTGGCATGAGAGTAAACACTGGAATAGAATAGACAGTTTCAGAAACCAAATGTAAATTCAGTACATGCCAAAGAAAGGATGAACTCAACCATACATGATGTTGCGACAAATAGCTATCCATTTAGAAAAAAGGTATAAAATTAGTTTCTTACCTTATACCATATGCAAGAATAAATCCTGGTTGGATTAAAGATCTATATATTAAAAAGTTATCAGGAGAAAAGTTTAAGATAATAGCTTTATGATCTTGGTGAACGTTTTCCTCAGCAAAACACAAAATGTATAAGTTTCTGATTTGATGACTCACAGATTTAAAACATCTCTAAGGCAAACAACACCATAAACAAATTTTAAAGGAAAGCAACAAACCAAGAAGTATTTGCACCATAATGAAGTTACTACCCATTCATAGTATAGTGACTAAGACTTGATAAGAACAATTTTTTAAAAAAGGAAAGGAGATATGATTAGGCAATTAACAAGAAATATTAATACAAATGGCAAATTAACATGAAAAAGGCTATGCAAGCTCATTAAGAATCAGAGAAATAAATGTTCAAACAATATAATGATACCATTCTTTTTATCTCTCAGATTGGCAAAATTTTAATAGATTGATAACATTTATTTATGGAAAGAATGTAACAAAAGGAATAAACATACATTCTGGTAGGAATGTAACTCACTACAAGCTTTTTGGTGACCACCTTGACAGTATCTAGTCAAATACGTGGACATCAGGCTATTCTCTTCTGAGAATAGATCCAGTGAAATACTCATACACATGGCCCAAGCCAAGCCACATGTACTAGAATATTCATTGATTTTTGTTCGTTAAGATGCAGCCTAACATCCATCACTTGGAGAATGGTTACAGCAATTGTTCTGCAATGCAGTCACTAAGACAACTGAGGTAAAGAGTCATATGTACCCAGATGGAAAGAGTTCTAAGACACAGTGTTAAGAAAAAAAAAAATCACAGAATAACAAATAGCTGGATCACATCTATTCGTTTAAACTACACACATATCTATATATAAAGGCACAGAAAAAAGTCTGAAGGATACAAATCAAATGGTTAGTTGTGTTTACCTACAGGAGGTGCTTTGACTTTATTCTATACTATATATATCTGTACTGTTTAAATTTTTGCAGGAAGCAAGTATTCACATATTACTTCTGTAACTTTTTTTTAAAAGGAGTAAAAATCAAATATCTCCAAACTTCCCTGTTTTGTTGCCAGCTTTGAGAAGGAGCCACACTAGGGAGTCCTTTCCTTAGAGTTCACATTCATTCAGGTAAGGCAGGTAAAGGCATATGGCATTGTGAAAAGAGCTTTAAAATACACTCTGTGAACAAAAACCTGACTCCAAACTTTATCTTGTTTTTCTGGTTTATTTTCCCATTGCCCCATATGTTTGTTTGTGTCTGACTATTTTGTGTATATCTCTGTACATGCTCTTAAACCCTCATAGAGACTAGCAGTAAGTAACAGGAACAGTAAAGGGTCCCAGTCTGGAGCCCCAGGATCTGGTACACACAGGCGCTGTCAGTAGCCATGAAATCTGGAACAAGTCCTAGCTTCTCCAAGCCTCGTTTTCTTCATCTGTGAAATGCAGTGGCTGGCCCAGTGCTCTCTGAGTCCCCTTCCTGTCCTTAACCTTTAGGGTCCACGTGCCCTGCTGGGCTCCCTCCGATCTTCACATCCTAAAGGAAAGTGTGAATGCTCAGCAACTTTCGCCAGCACAGATCATCGAGCTTTGACTATGCTTCCACGTGGGTCGGTGCCTGATGAGGAATTCCTGATTCACTAGTCCGCTGTCCCAGTTTACAAGGGAAACCATTTCCATTTCCCCCACAGCGCTACACATCTCCAACAGTTGATGCCAAGAGCCTCTCCATGAGAGTCTAGTGTTGTTCCGGCACCAGCAGTCACAATGACCCACAAACCTGAGCCAGATGTCCCCTCCGGGGAGCAAACTGTCTCTGATTGGTCTGTCCTTGTCAATAAAACGACTGTCACACCACCAGTCACCCTTGGTTCCATTTTGTTTGGTTTTTGTATTTACATATCTTCCCTACCTTACTTACCATATATAAATGATAGCACACATATAAGAAAAAAATATATATAGATAAAAGATATGTACACCTTTAGAACCAATAGTACAATAAATACCCACATATACCCACCCGTGCTCTGCCCCTCCCCCAACCCTGCAACAATATTGCTTTGATTACCCACTGGTGTTAACTACTATCTGCATTTTTTTGTCATCAGTAATTTTCTTGCTTTTCTTTGCACTTTTACCAAATATGTAGAATTAATTATATTTTAGAGGAACAAAGTTTTTTAAAAATAAGGTTCTTATGAGAATTAAATCAGACAATGTTTAACGTGCTTAGCACAATGCCTGACACATTAAGTACTCAAAAACGCCATCTATTTTCATCATGCTTTTAAACTTCCATTAATATAATGCAAAAGATCTTCTGTTCATTCAGTAATCCATCTCGTTCATTTCTTAATTACCTACTATGTGTCATCTCTGCCCTGCTAGATGCTGTAAAGCTATGAGATTTGGGTTTTATAAATCTTCTTTTTAACTTTTTATTTTGAAATTATAGAATCATGAGAAGTAGTAAAAATAGTACAGAGAGGTTCTATGTACCTATCACCCAGCTTCTTCCCATGGTGACACTTTACATATCTATAGTACATTATCAAGACTAGGAAATCGACATTGACACCATACAATTAACGAGACTACAGACCTTCCTCAGATTTCACCCACTTTTGCATGAACTCCTTCTTTTATTTTTGGCATGTAATCCTGCGACATTTTATCCCATGTGTAGACTTGTGTAACTACCGGCACAATCAAGATATAGAACTGTTCTGTCATCACAAAGGAATTCCCTTGTGCTACCCTTTTTGTATTCACACCCTGCTCCCTTACCTAATCCCTGGCAACAACTGATCTGGTCCCCATCGCTATAGTTTTGTCATTTTGAACGTTATGTACATGTAATCATACAATATGTAACCTTTTGAGATAAGCTCTGCAGTTTTGCACTCATGAGAAATTGGCTTTACATACTGACCCTGGATTTCTTGACTAGGAAGATTTTCTTGACTAGATTTTCACTGAGGAGAATTAATTCCATCTTCAGGTCACGTAGAGTGTTTCATTCCTAAGGAAATCTGAGAATATAATGACACTCTGAAGATAAAAGATTTCACTATTAGAACTCACCAGGACATTGGAAGGTGGCCATGAGGTATGCTACATGTAAGGGCGGGAGGAGGAGCAGGTGATAACCCTTAGGGCAGAGACAAGACCCTCCTGGAGGCCCAGAGGTGAACTCTACAATTAATGGCAAGAACGTGCACTTGCTACCCATTCCGGACATTAATGAGCTTGGAAGAGATTTGTCTAAAAATGCTAGAAATTAGTTTCAAGTACTTTTATCAATTCCTCCCACCCACAACTGACCAAAAATAGAGATTGTTTGCAAATTGCACAGCAGGCCAGGAAAACAGTCTGAAAACCCTTTCAATCAGATATTTTGGAAGGAGCCTGTCTAAAAACAGCCCTTGCCAAGTTTCCAAGCTGCTCCTTTGTAAGCTCGTTTTTGAAGATTTGTCACAAAGCAGGAACTGGAAGGAGAAACATGTTTTATTTTGTTATACAATGGCATCCTTTGTCCAACAAATAGATGTGATAATATCACTGTGTTGGATACACTCTACCCTTCTCCAAAGTGGTTGGGGCTGCTTTTTAAATTTTTGCACCTTCAGTCTCGTTGAGAGCACGGAAAGAATGGTGCTAAAAGCCTCTTTTCAGACACTTCAGGGGCATTCTTTTGTTTGAATTTACTTCCCCTTTCCCACCCAGTCCCTGGCACCAGACACAGCCTTACAAATCAGCCCCGACTGGCAGGAGGAATAAAGTCAGCAGGAGCTGGTGCCAAGTCCCTCTCAGCCTCTAGCCCTCCCTCCACATAGGAAGGGCGTCGTGACTGCTCTCAGGAACAGAACTTTGTACACACGCCAAACGGATGTTGGGGGCAGTCACAGCAGAGACCCTCCCACTTTCACTTTGCCTAGACTGTGTCAGACAGAGCTGAACACTTTGCAGTTTACCACCTTTTCCCTTTATTTAATACTAGCAGCTCTATCAGATTCTGAGACTGTTTTCTGGAAGGGCATTCCAAATGAAGAAGCATGCCCGTAAACCAATGACAACAAAAATTATTTTATATGGCAAACAATTTATTATTTCCCACTGGATTACAGAGCTAACTCATATGAGTGCTACAGTTTTCTAAAACACACAAAAGCATATGAAAATACAAAGACATAATCTCCAGTTGTATTCCCCAGCTGCAGGTGCATGAATTTTTAGGCATCACAACTTTGAATTAGCTCAGCTGCATGGTTTAGAGCACTGGTTCTCAACTGGGACAGTTTTGCTCACTCCCTCCCTCCCCAGGGATATGTGGCAATATCTGGAGACATTTTTGGTTGACTCAGCTGAATAAGGGTGCCACTGGCATCTAGTGGGCAAAGGCCAGGGTTGCTGCTAAACATCCTGCAATGCACAGACCAGCCCTTCCCAGTAAAGACTTTCCTGGTCCTAAATGCAAACAGGGCTAAGGTTGAGAAACCTTGGTTAAAGGAAAGCGCAGGGCCTTTGAATTCAGATATCCTGGATTTAAATCTTACCTGCATCCTCAACTTAACCTATCCAAGTTTCAATTCCTCTTCTTTAAACTTAAAATGATCCTCCTTGTCTTGCTAAATCATTGGGAGGATCAAACGAGATCGGAACCTGTAAAGAGTGTAGTGCTTAGCACACTTTGGGTACTGAGTAAAAGAATAGGTTCCTTCCCCTTCGTTCCTTGCCTTACGCTACCTCCTTTGAGCGCCCTGAGTCCCAGCAGCTGCTGCTCTCTCCCTTACAGCTGGGAGTCAGCTGCTGCGGCAAACACCCACTCTGCTTTCCGCTGATCCTCTCTGGTCTAGCAGGGCTGGTCTAGTGGGCTCAGGTCTGCAGACAAGGCCCAGAGTATCCCAAGCCCTGACCACAGAGATTGTTTCAGGGGAAGGACCACAACCCAAGTCTGACCATCATGGCCATCCCAAGGACTGTAGCTAGAGCTCTCAGGAAATGGGCATTTTTTTTCTCTGAAATGAATCAGAAAATGTGAGAACAAAATAAGTCCAGAGCAGCCAGTAGCTATCTTTGCCACCAAAAAGAACTGAATCAAGATGTAGTCAGTGTGCAGAAACTAGAGATGAGAGGTGGAGGGGCACAGAGTGAGATGGGGTTCTGGGGATATCTTTCAATGACCTCTTAGCTTACATTAGTTTGAGTTAGATTTCTGATTAACAGAGCTGTGTAGATGGGGTTAGAAAGCACAGGCTGTCCGGATGTCAGTATACTAACCAACCTACAAATACCCACTGAGTGCCATGTGAGGTCCTGATAGGGACAAAAGACATCGTTCCTGTCCGCAAGATGTTTCCAGTCCAGTTTGGGAAACAGACAAACGCACAGCCAAAGGTTGGCATTACAGGGTTGTGTACATGCCGAGAGACGCACAGGCCATATCGCTGACAAGTTGGGGATGGAGGTGGCAGAGCCACTCTTCTGCATCGGAAGGAGCAGGGCATACTTTGTAGAGGAAGTGACTTAGCTGGCACCTCTGCCCAGCTGCCTGAGCCAAGAAGCCACCCTTTCACTACCCCCAGCCACAGAAGCTCAGAAGTGAAGAGGACTCGTACACCTCCAAGAACCTCACCCCAGACCCAGTGAGCCAAGCTATTCATTGGCCCAGGGCCCCCCTCCTCCTGGGCACTGCCCACTGTACTCTTCTTGATCTGCCCCCAAAGTGTACAGCCCCCTCCATGACCTCTGCTCTGAACCATTACCATCCCCATGATGTGGAGCATTGCCCCAGACCCAAGCCCCTACGTCTCCCTTCCCTTCCAGATCCTTCCACCGTTCCCTCTAGAGCTCGTACTACAAGATCAGCAAATACCCACATCTCTCCTCTTCTCAGAAAGTTCTTACATTCCTTCCCTCTATTGGGAGTCGCTATCCACTGAGCACAACAGTTCCTCTGAAACCCCCTTGCAGGTGGTGAAACTTCATCTTCTCATTCCCCTCGAATCTCACAGTCAGGAGGTAACTAACCTTCTTCCCAACGCCACTTCCAGACAGTTACTGCTCTGCCCTCTGGCCAAGACCTCTGCTCCTTTGAGGATCCAGCCTCCTGGTCCTGCCACCTCTGCCCCTCTTCATTGCTGTCATCTGCAGATCTCCTGGCGCGCAATACTCTTTTTCACGCAATTCTTGCTACCTTGTCTGGTGACTTCAACATCTATGTGGAATTCCTATCCAACATCCTGTGTCTTCATCCCCTGGTATGGTCACCACACTGCGCAACTCCAGGAGCATAGAGAACATTGTCATCTATGTGAATGAGGCCCCCTGGAGTTCTGCATGGCACACCCTGCACAGCCTTGGGCAGCGTCCCAGGGTCTTGATACCATCTCCAGTCACTTTCTCTTCTCCCCAGCTAAGGCTCTGCCTCCCTCACTCATACCCTAAACCCTGTAGCACTCCAACATTATTAATTCAAACATCCCAATCCCTGCAAGTCACTGGCTCAAGTATCCCCACAAGAAGTCTTCCTCTATGGAAAATTAGGAAATCTATGACCTTTCCATTTTCTATCAGTTCCTTCTGCTCTCATTTCTTCCTTAACTCATCCTGGAGTTTGTAGTCTATCATTACAATTACTCCCTGGTAAATACGCGCAGTCTCTTGCTACCTTCATTCCACTCCACCTGGCTGGCAAAGCCCCAACCCTAAAGGAACCCAACCACCTGCCATCCCTAACCGTCTGCGTCTTGGAAGCAGTATTTCCAGCGAAAATCTCAAAACAGGGCAGATGGGAATCACATAAATTATGACACTTTCCTCTCCATCATCACACACATTCCCTAAATCAACGAGTCCTAGGAGTGCTCCTTCTCAGTGCCTCCTGGGGGCATGCCCTTCTCTCTACCTCAATGCCTCCACTGAGGTCTCTACAGCATCTGCAGCCACACAGACCACTAAATAGCACAGAGGGAGTTTTCAAACACAAATATCATGCCATTCCTTTGGCACTGCCTACACACCTTCAATGATGTACACTTGTTATGAGAATGAAATCATAAATTCTCATCACAGCATTACATGACCTGGCCCTGCTTATAGATCTACCTAGATCTCATGCTCCCCTCTCTCTGTGTAGCCCTGTACAACAGCCACTTTGACTTTCTTTCTGTTCCTCAAAGTTGCCATATTCCTTTTTGCCCCCAGAGCCTCCCCACAAGCTGTTCCTTCTATCTAAAAGGCTCCTCCCCTTTTGGCTTATTCCAGCTCACCCTGACCTCTGAGCATCAGCATATTGTATTCAGAGGTACTTTCTCTAACCTTCCTTCCCCCATATACCATACACAAGGTCAAGTTATATTGATCTATAATCTTAACACACCATACTTATTTTTAAAAAACTCTTATCACAAATACAATTGTGTTACTAGTTGGTTTTTTTGTTGGTTTTTTGTTTTTGTGTTTTGTTTTTTGAGACAGGATCTCACTCTGTCACCTGGGCTAGAGTGCAGTGGCATCATCATAGTTCACTGCAACCTCAAATTCCTGGGCTCAAGCGATCCTCCTGCCTCTGCCTCCCAAGTAGCTGGGACTACAGGTATGCAGAACCACGCCTGGCTAATTTTTTCCATTTTTTGTAGAGATGGGCTCTCACTCTTGCTCAGACTGATCTCAAACTCCTGAGCTCAAGCAATCCTCCCACCTCGGCCTCCCAGAGTGCTAGGATTATAGGCGTGAGTCACCGCACCCAGCCACTATTTTCCCAACTAGAAAGTAAGCTCCCTGAGGGATAGGAACTGATTATTTTTGTTTGTTATTGTATCCCTAACACCTTGCACAGAGTAAGTACTCCATATATACTTGATTAAGATGAATAAATAACTGAATCAATGAGAATATGAGCTTGGCTTTGAAAGATAAGCAGGATTCAGATGAGCAAAAAGAACAAAATTGTTATTAGCAATGTGCAAGGTGTGAAAGTACATAACAAGCCAACCAATATTTATTGAATGCTATTGAATGCAAGCTTTTTGCTGATGACTAGAAATTTCTATGTGTACAACAGATAAAAATGAGCTTGTAAGGTATATATTTCAGAAATGCTCAACTTCTATTTGTAGATACACCTACCATTGTTTTGTCCAAAATGGGTCTAGGAGTTAGAACTGGGCGTCAGGGAGATGACAAATAGAGTCAGTAGGAGAGCACCTTTCAGCATTTTCAGATAGGATCATCTGCAACATCTCTGCTCAATTCCACAGCCAGGTAATCACCAACCAAGAAATGCTATAAGCCACCCCTTTAGAGGAGAAAGATGTAACCTCTTACCTGCCCACACAGAAACCCATAAAACGTAAACACATACCACTAGAAATAACATTCATCTTCAACCTAACACTAAAGCAAACACACAGTGTATGGCAAAAGATAGAAAATGGAGCATTAAAAATAAAAATATAAAGTAAAATGACTGCCCTAGAATCAAAAATACATTACAACAAATAGTTCTATAGGATTTGCCACTGTCTTCTCATCCCCCACGTCCCAGAAGCAAATAGTCCAAATCTTCTACTGCATTATTTTGCCATTTGTCTCCATATCTCTAAATAACAAATTGATACTACACAACTACTTCATTTTCCTTTTTTTTTTTTTTTTTTTACTAAAACTTAGAGATCAGCATACTATACTACCACTTCTTGATATTGAAGTTGATAATTCTCTACGGAGTTCCAACTACCCACATGAGGATTTAGCTCTCTTTCATTGCCCTTGCTCTCTGGCACTTACCCCAACACCATTTGAACATACACTTTCAGTGTATTCAGCTGTTTCATAATTTTAAGTAAATTGATGTTCAATGCTTATATTATCATGACTATGTAAACGATGTTCACACATTAATCATGTTGTAAATTTCTATTACTTTTCCTTCCCTGTCCTTGTTGTCTTTCTTGGAGTTAATAATTGCCTTATTTTTTATTTGTAGAGTTTTCTATGGACTTACCATTAAGGCAACCCTTAACTCTCCCCCAGTTGTGTAAATCTTCTCTCAATACATTCAAACATATTAATTAATCTTTCATCTTTGTCTTTCTGAAGAAGTGTCTCCCTAAACTTTCTGACCTGCTCCAGTTTGGAAGCGCTGCTCTCCAGACCTGCTGACCCGAGGCTATCTTGGACTCACCTTCCACCGTCATCCTTGGGACTCTTTGGCCTCACTCCTGTGTTAGATCCCATTTCTAAAATCTAAAGTCTTCCATTTTCTTAGTTCACTTCCTCATTTTGTAGAGCATCTAGGAAGTGGCATATGGGAGATAAATTTTTTGAGAAAATGCATATCTGAAAATAGCTTTACCTTCACCTTTGTTAGATATTTTGGCTAAAGTTAGAATTTTAGTCTTAATATCACTTTCCAGCAGAATTTTAAATGTACTGCTCCTTTTCTTCTGGATTCTGATTTTACTCTTGAAAAGTCTGATGCCCTTCTACTCCCAGTCCTGTTTTTATTCTCTCCTTTATGTTTATCTGAGAATTTTAGGATATTTTCTTCATTCCTAGGGTTCTAAAATTTTACTTTGACATGCCCTGATGTGACTTTTTCTCCTGGTTATAGGTTATAGCATTTTTATGCTTCTTCACATATCTAGTAATTTTTTTATTGGGAGCCACACATTGTGAATTTTATACTTCTGAGGGCTGGGTTTTGTTTTATTTCTTTTGTTTTATTTCTTTGTTGTTGGACTTTGTTCTGAAAAGCAGGTAAGTTACTTGCAGGTTAATTTGATCCTTTTGAGGCTTGTTTTTAAGCTCTTTCAGAGCAGATCTAGAGTGAACTTTACTCAGGGGTTAATTTAGTTCTAATGCATAGCACTGCTGTTGTCACTAGCGAATGATCGTGTATTCAGCACGGCCCCTCCACTCTGACCGATGGGAATTTGATTGGGTCCCAGCCCCATGTGAACTCGGGGAGTATTTTAGTTTACAGCTTCCCAATAACTGCTCTTTCCCTAGCAGTTGTTCTTTCCCAGCCTCTCAGAGTTTTACCCTATGCATGTGCCAAAGACTCAAGGTGACCCTCATGGAGATTTCTGGAACTCTTCTCTTTTGCTCCCTTCTCAGTTCTTTGCCCCACAAATTCCAGGGTTCGTTCTCTCGTTCTTCTCTCTCTCTCTCTCTCTCTCTCTCTCTCTCTCTCTCCCCGCCCCCTCCACTCCAACTCAGCAAGACTGCCAGTCTCTATCAGGGTTCTCCTTTCCCTGCTTCAACCCAGAAATCGTATCTAGGCATAAGCTTGAGCCATTATAGAACTCACTTCGTTTGTTTTCCTTCTCTCAGGGGTCACAGTCCTATTCTTTCTATTTTTCAATGTCTGAAAATAGTTGTTTCATATAATTTGTTCTATTTTCTAGTCATTTTTGGCATGAAGGCAATTCTGGGCTCAATTAGTCCCTCATGACCAGGATAAGAAGTCTGGTGTGACCTTTTTAAATTCATTGTTTGGGCACTGGTTGGACACTTTTGATTTACAAAAATGTGTCTGTCAAATCTGGGAAATTCCTATATTATCCTTTGAAAATTTTATCCCTTCTGTTTTCTCTGTTCTCATTTTCTGAGACTTCTATTAGTTATATTTTGAACATCCTGAGTGCTTCTCTAATTTTCTTGCCTTTGCTCTTCTGTTTTCTATTTCCTTATCTTTTATTCTACCTTCTGGAGATTTCCTCAACTTTATCCTTCTAGTTAAGTGTTTATTTCTAGCACACTTTTATTTCCAAAAGAATTTCATTATTTTCTGAATGTTCCTTATCTTGTTCTTATCTTATGGTTGAGTAAAGGAATGTTGAAGGGCCATTCTGGAATAATCTTTCTCACTTTGGCAGGGTCATTATCTTATTTATTTTTGTGTATTCAGCACCAAGCGTAGTGCCTGGACAAATGTCAATGAAATTGTTGACTATCTTGTATATAGATGAGTAGAAATAACAGTGGAATACAAAACAGATCTGGGTTGGAGACCAGACTTGGCTGTTTACTAGTTGTAAAGATCTTGGTCAAGTCATTCATTTTTTTCTTTTTAAATCCCAGTTTCTTCATCAATGTAATTGAGATATTATACTCTGCCCTGGCTACCTCCCACGGCTGCTGTGAATGTCAAATGAAGTTCTAAGGTCCACACATAAGGCAAAAATCTCATACGGAGAAATTACCCTCAAGAGAATTTTTAAACCACCCATCAAGCATATCGTACGTGGTGGTTTTATTTATATAGTTTTGAATTGTTACTCCTTATACACAAAAATTTGAAGACCACTGAGCTGCATTTAAAGAAACAAGAGCAAAGTCTACGTGTAAATGTAGGAATCTTCATGAGCACTTATAGTATTCTGTTTTTCAGATACTATCAAATTCCTAGGGCAGGATTTCTCATTTCTTTTGACATGTGGGACCAGATAATTCTTTGTTGTGGGTGATTGTCCTGTGCATTGTAGAATGTTTAGCAACACCCATGGCCTCTACCCACTAGGTGCCCATAGAAACCTTCCTCCTTATCCCCCCATCCTCACAGTTGCGACCAAAAGTGCCTTCAGACATGCCAAATGCTCTCCACTACCACAGTGAGGGGTGGAGGAGTTAATCATCCCAATTGAGAACCACCGCCCTGGAGCAAGTGAGAACCAGGTTTTCTAAATTGTTCCTGTTTGCCTGCAGCACTTTCTCCATTCTTCTCTAAAATTAAGTCTCTGAAACCTTATTACATGTTAATATATCTGTTCATTGTTCTGAAGAGTAAATGATATAATGTATGCAAAAACATCTAGCACAGGGCAAAGCACATCGATAAATATTTTTCTGGCTTTGCATCTAAACCTGGCATGGTCAGACCCATGGGCATGTTGTTTTTTGAAAAGCAATAGAGAAGAACATGTCACCTACTTCAGGTTTTTCCAGGCTGGCATTTCTTATCAGGGCCTTCCTGATGCCATGGAGTGACCACTCATGCCCTGGGTCTCGGGTCTCATTCTTTGAGGGGGTTAAGGTTTAAGGTGACATGTAAATTAAATGCACTTATCATGTGACTATAAGCCATGTGAAAGTATTGTAAATTTATTACTATTTGCAGCTTCCAAGCTTTTGCCACAACTACCTTTCTACCTTCTTAGAACTCCTTAACCCAGCGAGGATTCACTCCAAGAGCCTCAAATTTCCTAGCTCTGTCTTTGCTCTTGTTCAGTAAGTAATCACCTCTATTGTCACTTCACTCTTCTCTTGTCATTTTACTGTTCTTGACCTAATATTTAGACTGCAAGCTCCCAGGTGAGAGAGGGGGCCAGAGCTGATGTGTCTTTCTATTTCCAACAGTGCCTGACATGTGCCTTGCATGGATGCTCAAAAATCATTTTAGAGATTTGTAGTGCTTTAAAACGTCTGCAAATTCTTTGACACCATCAAAAGTGGAGTCAGGCTGGGCGCAGTGGCTCGCCCCTGTAATGCTAGCACCTTGGGAGGCCAAGGTGGGAGGATCACTTGATGCCAGGAGTTTGAGACCAGCTTGGGCAATAGTGAGACCCTGTCTCTACAAAAAAAAAATTTTGTTAATTACCTGGGCATGGTGGCATGCAACTGTAGTCCCAGCTACTCAGGAGGCTGAAGCAGAAGGATCTCCTAAGCCCAGGTCTTTGAGGTTGCAGTGAGCTACGATGACGCCACTGCACTCCAGCCTGGGCAATGGAGTGAGACCCTGTCTCAAAAAAAAAAGTGGAGTCAAATTCCATTTCCCTTGAATGTGGGCCAGCTTAATGATCTGTATTTAAGAAACAGAATGCAGCAGAAGTGATACAATGTGTCTTCCAAGGCTGGGTCATAAAAGATGATATAGCTACTGCCTGGCTCTCCCTTGGAACATGTACCTTAAAGCTCTAAGCTGATGTGGAAGAAGTCCGGCTACCCTGAAGTCACCACATACAGAAGGCTCACAGAGATAGAAAGACCCCAACAGAACAGAGAGCCAGAAATGAATTCATGCATTTACATTCAATTAATTTTCAATAGAGATGTCAAGAACACACAATGAGGAAAGGACAGTGTCTTCAATAAATAGTTTTAGGTCCCTTTTTATAAATAGTTAAAGAAGAAAAAATAAGTAAATAAATAAATAGTTTTAGGGAAAACTGGATATCCATATGCAGAAAAATTAAATTAGACCCTTATCTCACACCACATACAAAAATCAGCTCAAAATAGATTAAAGACTTAAACATAAGATCTGAAACTGTAAAACTCCTAGAGAAAACATAGGGGAAAGTCTCCACGATATTGATCTGGGCAATGATTTTTTTCATAGGATCCAAAAGCACAGGCAACAAAAGCAAAAACAGACAAATGAGATTATATCAAACTAAAAAGCATTTACATGGCAAAAGAAACAATTAACAGAGTGAAGAGACAACCTACAGAATGGGAGAAAATATTTGCAAATCATACACATGGTGAGGTTAATATCAAAAATATATAAGGAATTCAACTCAATAGCAAGAAAACAAATAACCCAAGTTTAAAATGGGCAAAGAACCTGAATAGATATTTCTCAAAAGAAGACATACAAATGGCCAACAGTTATATGAAAAAATGTTCAATATCATTAATCATCAGGGAAATGCAAATTAAAACCACAGTAAGCTATCACCTCACACCTGTTAGAATGACTATCGTCAAAAAGACGAAAGATGTGTTGGTGAGTATGTGGAGAAAAGGGAACCCTTGCACACTGTTGGTAGCAATGTAAATTAGTACAGTCATTATAGAAAACAGTATGGAGATTACTCAAAAAATTAAAAATAGAACTACTGCATGATCCCAGCAATCCCACTATATATAGCTAAAGGAAATGAAATTAGTATGTCAAAGAGATATCTACACTCCCATGTTCATTGCAGCATTATTCACAATAGCAAAGATATGGAATCAACTTAACTGTCCATCAACAGATGACTGGTTAAAAAAAATGTGGTGCATATACACAATGGAATATTATTCAGCCCTAAAAAAGAAGAAAATGCTGTCATTTGCAACAACATGGATGAACCTGGAGGACATTATGCTAAGTGAAATAAGCCAGGCACGGAAAGATAAACACTGCATGTTCTCACTTACATGTGGAATCTAAAAAAGTTGAACTCATAGAAGCAGAGAGTAGAATGGTGGTTACCTTGGGCTGGGGATGGGAGGGGACTTGGGGAGATGTGATCAAAGGATACAAAATTTTAGTTAGATAGGAGAAATAAGTTCAAGGGATCTATTATACAACATGGTGACTATAGTTAATAATAACGTATTTTTGAAAATCGCTAAAAGAGTAGATTTTAAGGGTTCGTGCCACAAAAAAATAAGTATATGAGACAATGCATATGTTAATTAACTCAGTTTAGCCATTCCACAATGTATTCTTATTTCAAAACATCATGTTTTACATGAAAATATATATATAATTTTTATGTCAATTAAGAAAGAAAGAAAGAAAAATGCCCAAGAAACCCCAGTTGTGCTAGCCTCAGCTGTTTTTGTCTTCCTACCAGTAATCCCAAGATGTGGGAGTGAATAAGCCTTCAGATGATTCTAACCCCAGCCTTCAAGCTACCCCAACTGACATCCCAACTGTCCCCTTTGACTCCTGCCCAACTTGCACATTCATAAGTAAAATAAATGTTGTTTTAAGCCACTAGGATTTGGGTGGTTTGTTATACATTAGATAACCAGAAGACATTGGATCCACTGGCAAGGAGCTATGAAATACCTGACCAAAAACACTTCCTATTTCAAATACATTCCAGAAGCTAAAAGATAAATGGTTAAGGTCACTCTAATTTGCACCATCTTACTTTGCTGCTTCCCTATCTGAGCTTTAGAAAGTAGTGCTACCTTGACAACGAAGACCATCCAGAAAATCTCTGGGTTGACATAATATTAACCCCCAGATTCCAGCTTCCTGGGGATTTATATTTTACTTTTGCAATCCACACTTTTGTATGCATGCTAGGTTTTTTCAGCACACAATGGTTTCAATGGCTTTAACGGAATGTGGCTTCTTGCTAGACGGAAGTGGAATACTTGTCCTTTACTCCTTACCAATCCAGCTGCAGAGATGATCTCATTAAAATCTTCTAAGAAATTCTGCACAGCAGTCAGACTCATTTTTGCTCAAAATTATAGGCGCCCAAATGCAGAGACTGTTGCCAGCATTCATTCCTGCTAGGATGGGCACAGCGTCGTATGCTGGGGGTATTACCGTGTTGTGTGCTGGTCTCTGCTGCCCACACTGATGCTCTCAGTGATCCCTTAGCCCTCTTCTGGCTGCATTTTTTTTTTCAAGTTTCTTATTTAAAATCCAAACTTCTCTGGCCTTCACAAGCAATTTACCAGGAATTGAACTAAGACAACTGAAAAATGTAAACTAATGTCAGATGTTAGATCCATCTAAAAATCCAGGAAAATCAGAATGTTACATTTTAATCACTTGGCAGGTGGTCTGTGATCATGATGAATTTCTTACTCTGGTTGACACATTTTCAAATGTTAATGTCCTCTCGAGGAATAAACTGTGTTCTAATGATTGAAATAATGGCTTCGAAGGTGAGCATTCAGCTTATTATGGCTTCAAATCTTGGCACTGTGCATGGAGAGGTGTTAGGTTATGCACTCGACAGAGAAATAATTATGATCACATAACGAAAAGGAAGAGGCTTTCAAATAGGGATTATGAAGAAGACCTAAGTGGTGAGGAAAAGAGACTCCTTCTCAGGGTGGAACTATCCTTAATCAAGTGCAACACAATATAGAAGACACTAGATCAAGTTTCCTCAAAATTGCACAAATCACACTCACCAGGGTCCTAGTTTGTATACACATTTTCTTTCTCTAACCCCAAAGAAGAGAGAATCAGAGAGATTTTTTTTCCCATCAAAACTCAATTTTCTTTCAACCTAATACTGAGTCCAGAAAGGCCTGAAACTTGATAGTAACACAGTGAGTTCCCGGCTTTTTCAACTCTCCAGGAGGAAAGGAAAGCAGACAACCTCCTGGTGACCAAACACACTTCCATGTGCAGGCTGACTGGTAGAAACAAATAAAGAACAACTGTCAGCAACAGGAGAAAGGAATTGGAAATATTATCCTGAAAGGAATTATCAGTCTCCTATGACATTGTTTCTTTAAACCATGGCTGATAAAATTTTGCCACCCTCTTGGCCTTGCGATTCCTAATTAAAACTATCCTGAGCTACCTTCCTAGAAAAACATGTGTCTCAGTCCATTCAGGCTGCTGTAACTAAATGTCTTAGACTGGGTAGCTTAGAGACAGCAGAAATTTATTTCTCACAGTTCTGGAGCCTGGGAAGTCCAAGATCAAGGCTCTGGCAGATTGGTGTCTGGTGAGGACCCTCTTCCTGGTTCATAGACAATGCCTTCTTCCTGGGTCTTCACATGGCGGAAGGGAGCAAGAGGTCTCTCTTGGGCCAATTTTAGCAGGGCACTAAATCCATTCCTGAGGGCTCTGCCCTTATGATCTATTCACCTCCCAAAGGCTCCATCTCCAAATACCATCACATCACACGTGAACTGTGGGGGACACACACATTCACCCCATAACAAAGGTCAACAGGAGAATGTCTTCAACTTATTCTATCTCTGGCCTCTGGACTTCCTTATAAAGGGAGTCAGGGGGATTAGATCAGGCCCTCTGAGGACATCTCGCTTGTGATTAACTCAAAGTCAACTGATTGTGAACACCTTAATTAAAATCTCCAAAATTCCTTTCTTTGTCAGATAACATAGCCTAATCTAATCACTGGAGTGAAATTCCATCAAGTTCATGAGTCCCTTGCACTTGAGTAGAGGGGATTATACAGGGCACATATGCCAGGGGGTGGGTATCTTGGGGACCCTCTCAGAACTCTACCCACAATACCCTACCATTGACCCTATGATGTCCTTTCGCTCATATCCCTCTACCCCTCAGTACTCTCATTTGTCACATTCGCTGCCGCACACGTACACACACATGCATGCACACACATACACACACGCTCGCCCCTCTTCACAGACACCTACAAACGAGCTGCAGTCATTTGGTCACTTCCCATGGCCTCCCCATTCCTCCTCCCCCTGCCTCCATATCCATCCTGACCTAAAGGGACTGGCCTGTTGGAGCACAGAGGGAGACAATGAGAAAAGAATTTTTTTCTTTCTACCAATTATTAATAAATCTTAGTTTTAACCTGATGTCTTTTCTCTAAGACATTCACCAGGCCTTACTAGTTATAGTGACCAGTATCTACGAGCTTTTAAAGGCCCTACCAAAAATGTATGAGATCTTAAAAAAAAAGTTATTGTCTCCAAAATGTAAAATTCAATATTACTACTTAGTTTAATGCTTATAAAACATTATCAGGATAAATAACTTATATCATTAGGTACAAATTTAATGGGGGATATGAGAATATTTTAATACTTTTGATATGATAGGGCATGAAGCTCCAAAAATAGGGGTGTCAGGACCTGTGAAGGTTTCAAACAGCTGAGACCCATTTATGACCAGCAGACGAATTTGGAGCATGAGACGTGAGAGAAATCTCAGTATGGCACTTCCTTTCTTATACTTTCTACTTTGAAGGTATTTTAGCATTCAAGTTTTTACTTGATCCTGCCTGTTTCCTTGTGAATCAGAAAAAGCAAATACTGTAGATATTATTTTTTATTTCACATAGTGGGGAAACAATAATAAATTAAGGTACTTATCTAAGGCCACAGTAGAATTATGGGAAAGAACATGGTCTACTCTCAAACCATAGAACCACAGATTCTGAGCATTGAACAGTTGAGTGCTATCACTCAGACAGACGCAAAGAAAATGTGCAGAGCCCATGATCACACTAGTCAGTGAATTAGTAGTAGAGACAAAACTCAGGGTTAGTTGACTCCTAACCCAGAGTTCTTGCCAATACAACACAATTTCTCTTTCATCTCTTAATACTAAACTCATGTTTTCATTTAGTTCAACTTCTGTGTCTCTCAGACTGGACCTCACTGAAAGATTTTCAGGTTTGTTTTTTTTTTCTTTTGGAGACAGAGTCTTGCTCTGTTGCCCAGGCTAGAGTGTAGTGGCATCATGGTAGCTCACTGCAACCTCAAACTCCTGGGCTCAAGCGATCCTCTTCCTGTAGCCTCCTGAGTAGCTGGGACACTACAGGCACAAGCCACAGTGCTCAGCTAATTTTTCTATTTTTTGTAGACACGGGGTCTCACTCTTGCTCAGGCTGGTCTCAAACTCCTAACCTCAAGCGATCCTCCCATCTTGGCCTCCCAGAGTGCTAGGATTACAGGTGTGAGCCACCACACCCGGCCTATTTTCAGTTTTAATTCTTTTCATCACAAACCTCACCTGGAATTCTGATAATAAACAGTAAGAAGAACCCTAGAACCTCGATGATAGACTCTCAGAGATCTAGCCATCCTTTCCTCCTGGATATCTCTTCAACAATTTTCCCTAACACAAGGTCAACTGGCCTCTACTTTATCACCTCCAGTAACAGGGAGCTTACTACCAAAGACTTGCACAACTCCATTCTGAGCAGCCTTCACTGTTGAGATGCCCTGCCTCTCTCTAACTTCACACATGGTTTTCTGGAGGTACATGGAAAAAGTGTAAGTCCTTTCCAAGGCCACTGTGTCTCATACTTGAAGATAATTATCTTTCTCGGATCACTTCTCCCCCCCCGAGTTTCTCAATGTCAGTGTCATTAGCACCTAGGGTAAGACTTCCTCCTCATTCGGAACTGTCCGTGCACTGCAAGGTATTTAGCATCACTGGTCCTCTGCAAACTAAACCCCAGGAGTTCACATACACCCACCTTGTGACAACCTATTCATGGTGACAACAAAAGATTCCCCTCGACATTCTCAAAAACCTTTGGGGAGGGGAAAAATACTGTCCCTGATTGAGAGCCCCTCACCCCCTACCCCGTGCCCTCAACTATTTACTGAACACGGTACAGCTGGAGAATGCTTGGTCAACCCATGGAATTCTCAAAGCAGCCCACGATGGGAGCTTTGTGCCACTGTTCTCAGAACATAGGATCACGGAGGGGACAAGAGAATTAATGACAAGAATTTAAAACTGAATAGAAGGAAACCTTCTGCCATGCTTAGGAACCTGCCATTTTACACCACTCACATGTGTTCCCCACTTGAAATCTACCCTCCTGTTCTTCTGTTGCAATCAGGAAGCATGTGTTGCCAATTAAGTAATTTTTTTCTAGATTAGAAATCCAAATTACATTGTTTCCCACCCAAATAGCCAACTCTCAATTATTCTGCCAACTAAAGAGCCTTGTAGTTCTTCAAATATCTTTCACCTTTGGCCATTGTTTTCTTAGCTATTAACAAACTACTTTTGGATCTTTTGATTTTGATTAAAATTGCTTAAGTCAGAATAATTGTAAAGACAGAAAAAAATTGAAATCCAATTGCCCTTGAGATTGCTTTGAAATCAGAGCACAACCCTGGCAAGAGATCACAATTTCATTGACCGTTAGACCACCACACAGGACCTCCAGGCTTGTCTACTTGTTCCCAGAATCTTCTTGATTACACAAGATAGCCATTGTGTTTTGAGAAGCAGTGAGTAATATGCATTCTGGTGATAAAAGCGTGGGCTTCTTGCTTTGAACCTTGGGTCTGCAGCTTACCAGCTCTTTGACCATGGGCAAGTTTGTTAACCTCTCTGTGCCTCAGTTTCCTCTTCTGTAAAATGGAGATAATGACATATACCTCCTACAGTTGTTGTAAGGATTGGATGAGCTAAGGCACTGCAGCAGGTAGTCACCATTCCACCAGACCCCCTGGAGCTTCTCATGGTTTCTATGCACCCATCTCCTGGCTACTATGTATGGAGGGGGGCTTGGTTTTTGTTTTTCATCTTCATCTAAAAGCCTGTAACTCTCATCACAGAGCTGTTTGAAAGCTACTGAAGCTGCCCTGTATTGAGGCACAAAAAGCCAGAAATACCTGGGAGTTTGTGCTACCCCCCCATACCACCAGCAACCTGCCAAGGCAGCCCCCAGCCAGCAACTGGCTCAGGCAGGAATATGAAAGCCCAGTGCCTTTGCCATGAGTGAGGACACACTCTATGACTTAACACTCCAGAGCACCCCATTCAATCAGGCTGAGACTGGGATTCACCTGAAATCACATCCTTGCTTGGTTTCTTCTCCTCTTCCAATTCCCTGAACAAAATCCTACACAGATCTCCTGCATAAAAATCCTCTTCTCAGCATCTGGAAATCCAACCTGAGACAGGCACTTACTATAATTCACACCCAGTGAATTAATAATTTACATCTAATAAATGTTAGTCTTCATTATGTTTGTTGCTAGTAGCCACTATGAATTCAGTGACACTTTAAAATGAAGCTGTATTGTATAAGTCACAGCCACTTTTAAGATAATTTGAAAAATTATTTCAAATGATTGTGAAAAATAATTGCATATGTGCAAGACACTATGTGTTCAGCCTGCAGCCTGCTGGACAGTCAGGACCCACTACAGTAATCCTACTGTTCTCTATGACCCACATTTAGGAAGTACGGCTTTCAAACAAGTCCTTTATTTCACTAAAAATAAAACCAATGTCTAAGTGTATGTGAGCAGTCCCAGGTGCAGGGCAAGTGAGTGGCAAGCAGAATCTAGAACCCAGGTCTCCTGGCCAGCTCGGTGTTATTTTTGTTATACCTTTTGTGCACTCAGTGGCCAGTTTTCAGAGATAACTAAGCCACAGGGCATCAGAAGCCTTCTCAGTGCACTGCAGCAATACCCCATCAATAGTTATTGAAGGCTTTGTGGGCACAGCAACCATGCTAGACATTTTTTCTTTTTTAGCACTTAGTCTTAATTTTTTTTAATTGTTTTTTCATGCTAGACATTTTGATGAAAATCAAAGTATGTGGAAGTTCTGTGCCTTCTAAAAGTTTATCTCTGAGTATGGACAAAAGGCCAGATGCACAAGAAACATGTGAAAATACCTGGAAAGCATCAGGAAGTTGAGACTACATAGGCATGTGGAATAAATCTAGAGATGGGAGAAACGTTAGAAGATGTCACCTAGCAATTTTTGGTGTGTTTTTTTAAAGCAGTAAAATTTGGGGCTCAAATTAAGTCTTATGCCAAATTCAAATTATAGAACAGGTAGAAACAGGGGTGTTCCAACTGAAGAGGGTAGAAAGCCAGAGCCCTCTGGCCCTGCCCACCTCTCCCTGCCCCCACTGATCTGGGCTAACCCCCATTCATTTACAGCAGGGAAAATTCGCAGTCCTGAGACCAGCTCACCAGCTCCCTCTTCTGAGGCTCTGATTTCCTCTCACCTAGTCTTAGATAACAGTCTGACTCTTGTCCGGCCTCCCGCACCTTGGGGAAATTCCTCCTGGAGTCCAGAGTGTGGGGGTGGGAGGTACTTAGCAGGATGGGAATGAAGTGTGCCTGGTGAACAAGCTTCAGAAATTTAACCTCACTGAGGGCAAGACCATCCCACTGCATATTTTCCTCCAGAAAGGGGGTTTTCTTGTCCAAGGATGGGCAATAGAGAGAAAATCCTCAGGAGAATGGTCCCTAGAAAGGCCTGCCCCATCTCAGAGAGGGACAGACGTTCCCAGGGCCAGACTGTCATAATCTAAAAGAGGGCTGTGCCCAATTCTCACAAGTGCCCCAGGGCTGGTGAGGTTCCAGACGACAAACAAAGAGTCTGGAAGAGAAGCCCTTCGCTGATGAGCGCCCTGCAACATACCCACCCCGTCCAGGGCAGATTGTGGTGCTTTTTCTGCCTAGCTCTGTTCTTCAAAATCCATTCAGCAGTGTGAAAAATGCAGTTTTGCAGATCTACTGGCATTGCCTACAAGAAGTAGCTCTCCTGAGCGAGGCAGGAGGACTAGAGCTGTCAGCATTCTCTCCCTGTCGCTCAGTACTGGCTTTGTTGTCAGGAACGCGGCCCAGAGAGGAACGAGAAGACAACCCAGGAGTGGCCTCAGGCCGGGGGTCAGTCTCCCAGGGTCCCAGGTTCCCCCTGTTCTCCAGCTCCTTTTGACACACCACTTCCCCACCCATCAAAGCCTGCTTTCAGGAGACACCAAGAATCATGTTCACACCCTAGAGATCATGGTATCCCAGACTGTATTCACATATATTGAAAAAGGGATGTTTTGCTCAAATGGGTTTGGAAAATCCAAAGTTAAGTTTATTTTCTAGAGCACTTCTCAGAACCTTTAAAATGTAATGAGCATTGGAAAGTTGCAACAACATCACCCCTCTATAGTATATCGCGTTTCCCCAACGTGACTTAATCATGGAACCATTTACCCCAGTGGCATCTTCTAGAACCAGTGGAATTTGATTGTGCTTGTTCCCCTCCTTTTCTCTACCTCAGTGGTTCTCAAAGTGTGGTCCGCAGACCCACTTTCAGGGATCCACAAGGTCAAAACTATTTTCATAATTGCAGTGAGACATTATTTGTCTTCTTTGCTGTGTTGACACTCACACTGATGGTGCAAATGCAACGAGGGGTAAAACTGCTGGTTCCTGAGCAGATGTCAAGGCAGGGGCACCGCACTGTTCTAGTGGTCACGCTATTCTGCACCACTGCATGTTTGGAAGGGGGAAAAAAAAGCCAGTTTTACTTAAGAATGGCCTTGGTGAAGCAATAAAAAGTATGAATTTCAGGAAGTCACTATCTTTGTACATATTTTTAATATGCTGGGTGACTAAATGGGAAGTACATGGAAAGCACTTCTGCACACTGAAACATGATAGTGGTCTCTAGGAAATTCTCTGGTGTCGTTCTCTGAGTTGTGAGCTGAACCACCTTTTTCTTTCAATGGGACATTTTACACGCTAGAAATTACCACTTGTCAAGATTTGTTGTAGGGTCAGAGCAGAATATCTACAAATATCTGAAGAGACTGTTAAAATACTCTTCCCTTTTCTAACTACATACCTGTGTGGGGCTAGATTTTCTTCACTTCCTTCAACCAAAGCAACATACGGCAACAGATTGAATGCAGAAGCAGATATGAGAATCCAGCTGCTTCTATTAAGCCAGACATCAATGAAATTTACCAAAGTGTACACCAATGCCACTCTGAGTCTTACTAAGTGTTTTTTTGTTTTGTTTTGTTTTGGAAAGTATGGACATTTTTTCAATTAAAAAAGTAATCTGTTACCTTGTTGATAATTTAAATAAACTAATAAATATCTTTAACATTTCTCATTTTAATTTTTATATCAGGAATTTACAAACTACTACGCAAAGGACAGATAAATATTTTAGGCTTCATAGCCTCTGTTACAACTAATCAACTCTGTCATTGTACCATGAAAGCAACCATAGACCATATGTAAATGAACGGGCTTGGCTGTATTCCAACAAAACTTTATTTACCTGAAAAAGGTGATAATCCAGATTTGGCCCATGGGCCATACTGGGTTGACCCCTGTCTTATATGATAAACATCAACAGATAGAGCCAACTTAAACAAAAGCTCTTTCGAGTCCTCAATAATTTGTAAAGGGGTCCTGTGACTAAAAAGGTTGAAAAACACTATTATATCTGAAGTATGAACACTTTGTCGTCTTTAAACAGAATTTTAGACATAGTGAAAGGCCAGGGGAGGTACCCTGGGGTGGGAGCCCCTCCTCCCAGGGGCATCAGCCTGTCCTGGCTCCCCGTGGGGCAGATCCTGTAAGCAACTCATGGTTTGGCAGGTGAGGTCCCAAACACCAGGAGGACTTCAGCTTGACATTCCCAGGCACCTCTGGAACACACTTCATCTAGAAAAAGGATTGAGTTTTGGCCACTGTGGCCACCACCACTGCCACGCGTCCATCCAAATGAACAAATACATGAAATCAACAAAATTCCCTTCTTCTCTAAGACAAAAGTCAGGAGACACCAAAGCACCTCTGTAGAGTAACCTCTGACCAGCTCCAGGAAGAAAATAGAGGGTCCCTGCCTAGTGGTGCAAGCGGCCTACCTGGAGGTGAGGGTAACAGGCTAGATCCTCACACCAAGACATTTCCGACCTAGATAGCACACAGAAGATTATGGGCTGCTCAGAGCATGCCAGTTATACTAGACTCATTAGGCTTGGCAAAGGGCTGCCTCCTCAGCCCTGGGCTTTTGTTGTATATTTTAATTCAGAAACTGAGCCACACCTGCAAATCCTGTGACAAGTGATGTTTTATTAACTTTGAGGAGTGCCAACTCATTTCCTGGCTTCCAAGCCAACCTGACATCATAGAGTCTTTTCAACAACCTACTAGAAAAAGTTGGTATAATGTCCAAAATATTTCAAGAAATGAGCACTTCTTAATTTGTTAATAAGTTCTGTGTCAATCAGCTATAACAGGCTAAAAACCTATCATTAGAGACCCCAAAGCAAACTCAGAGCATCTTCCCTCACCCCAGTGCCTGCTGGGCTTTTTTCCATGCCTATATTTTTCCTTCTAGTAATGCTTTGTGTGATAAGCAGAGTTTTCTGGTGCTTTTCACACAGTTGGCTCTCCTGTCCGCCAAACTTCTGGGTATTTTTATTTCACTCCCTTGATGATTTTATTGGATCAACACATCAAGCTGTGAGGTTTTACAAACATGAAATGTCGATGCAAACACAGATATATCCAAAGTTAGCAGCATTCCTCTCTGCCAATAGCAAGCGTCACCACCGCCGCCACCCCACACACACACATCCACATTTCCTCAGTTGAAAAAGCTACCCAGTTGGACCCTTCTTTTAAGAATTCTGCTTTAGACTCACAGAGTACAATACACAGGGGTTCCAGTGTTGTCCTTAGTCTTAAAGGCGCTAAGCTCATCAGAGAAACAGGGAAAACAAAGTACACATGTGCGAAGCAATGGCCATCCAGTTTTTAAGGGACAGACCAGGGTCCTTAGTCTGCTTAGAGTGAATATAAGCAACCTCAGGATGAGAGAGAATAGTCTTCAAAGCTGAGAGAGAACTGCCTTCCTAGGGCAGAACATCCGTGCTGTGGCACCTGAGCAAGTCCTGGGGAGAGAGCGGGTTCACCGGGCTGGGACAATGTCTAAGGAGAGAAAGGGGGAATCGAGACCTGTGCAAAAGCCTTCCAGCACCTTTGAACTGAGCAGGATAATACACCTCCTCCCAAACTGGGCTTTGTGAAGTCAGGAGGTGGCATCCAGAAACATTGAGGAAGGCCCAAAGGCTAAGTCACTAAGAGGGTCACGTCACTAGGATCCAGCCAAAAATGAGAGATTTAAACCCTCAGCCAAACAGGAAATAGAGGAACTTCAGGTTGACAATGAACAGAATCACCCAGGCCGTAACCAAATCTACTCTGATGCTCAGTAGTTTGGCGAACCAGCACAGGTTTGTTGGTCTTTTTGAACCTGTTTCCTCATTTATAAAATGAGATAACAACAGTACTGTAGTAGGCAGCCCTGGCTGCCATAACAAAATACCATAGACTGGGAGGCTTAAGTGACAGAAATTTATTACACAGTTCTGGAGGCTGGAAGTCTAAGATCAGGGTGCCAGCATGGTCCAGTTCTGGTAAGGGCTTTCTCCCTGGCTTGCAGATGACCACCTTCTTGCTGTGTCCTCCCATGGCAGATTGAGAGCGAGCTCTGGTCTTTGCCTCTTCTTATACAGGCACTAATCCCATCACGGGGCTACCAGTCTCATGACCTCATCTAAACCTAATTACCTCTCAAAGACCCCACCTCCAAATACCATCATATTGGGGATTGGGGCTTCAACATATAAATTTGGTGGGGATGCATTCCATCCATAACAGGTATCTGCCACAGAGAGCTGTTGTGGATGGTTAAATGAAATTTGCACATAAAGGGCTTATTTAGCACAGTGCCAGGCACATCGTTAGAATTCATTGAAGGTGGCCATTTTTCTTACTCTGATTTATTTTAGGGAGTGAGCAGAGGAAGCATTTCCACAGGCCGGCATCACTGTTCACCCAGTCAGAACCACGTTAGGGAAATGTTTCAACGACACTTCCAACAAGGGAGTTTGTTGTCTCTTACCTGAAAGTAGCCAGGCCTTGCTGTCTGGTCCTAGGAACCCTCACTCCCAGCGTCTCCATCCCAGGTGCTACACAGAGATCTGAGTTACAGGGAGAGGCAGTCTTCCTTTAGGGCCTGGTGTCAGGGCCTCCTTGGCAACCAGGGAAAGACAAGGACCCTCCCTGGGTGCAAGAACCCACGCAGGATCCTGTGACTAAAGGCTGAAGCATTCTCACATTGTCTTTTCCCCAGTAAAATGGGCCAGTGGTTCTGAAACTTAAATGTAAACCAGAATCACCTGGAGAGTTTGTTAAACCACAAATGGCTGGACCATGTCTGCAGAGTTTCTAATTCAGTAGGTCTGGGCTGGGGCCTGATAATTTGCGTGTCTAACAAGTTTCCAGGTGATGGTGACGCTGCTGGTTTTGCAACTATGCTTTGAGAACCACTGACGTAGACAGTGAAACAGAGGATACAGCACCTTATTTCCTATGACGGCCCAATAATTTTATAAAAGATCAAAGTGCCAGTAACACCTACACTTTCCCAAGATTCCAAATTGAGGATCAGCCACTGCAGTTTTCAATGCAGCAAAAGGTGGAGCTACTTTGAAAAGTGGAGGTGATATCTCCTTATATTTTAGGTGAGTAAAAGGACAACTCAGAAAAGTTTGTAAAATGTTCCCAGGTGTATGAGAAGAGACTGTTAGGCCTTCAAGAACTAGAACTGAGGACAAGGTAGGGGTTATAATAGTTATAAACTATTAACTAGACAATAATCTATCCCTTTTCCCCAGCATTTTGCCAGGCATTGGACAGTCTTATCTTATCTCTGACACCTGGTATGAAAGCAAAGTTTTTCAAACACTTGTCCAATTTCCACCCTTACATCGCCCTGGGAAATTATTTGATTGACTCTTGCTTTTGCAAAGAATTCTTAGCTACCTCTCTGCATCTGGAATTGAGTTTCCCACAGTGCTAAACTCCTGGAAGCACAGCAGGTGAAAACATTAAATGCTCTTTACCCACCTGTACACTGGAGGTGACCCCCCCCCAGGGAATTCCTGCTGCTCCTTGCATTCTCTGATCTTTGCCCCCATCCCCTGTCTGCTCAGGGGTACCAGTTTATTTGGCCCCTCCTGGTCAATGTCATTTCCCTGAAGAACACCAGGCCATGCCGAGTGGTATCCTAGACATCTTCCAAGCATTTACTCTTTACTTGTTCTTTATAGGAGATTAGGCTGCTGTTATCACTGCCGTGCCTGACAGTGATTTGTTCCCTTCTTTTCCCAGGGATGTCTGAACACACATCCTTAAGGGTGAAGGCATAATTATGGCAGAAGGCCCTCTGCACAATTCACAGCTTGGATTGTTCAATCCAAGACCCTGGTCTTCATTAAGTTCCTCTTAATGAAGAACTCCATCCACTCTCCACTCTAAGAAATTCAGTGGCAACCTACCAAGTTACTTCAGGATCCCAGCCAGCTGCCATCTTCTCTAAAGATGTTAGCTTCTCTCAGGCTAAGTGTCACTACCAGTGAATCCTCATTGCCATACAAGAATTCTTCTAATATATACCTTTTATTCTTTATTGGGAAGAGATAGCTTCAAATGCAACAGGGTGGCCCCAAAGATTTTTTTCAGGTCATCATCAATCTGTCTTGTTCTTCCTGTTGGGGGATCAGAAAGCCTTTAATAACCTAAATAAACTTGCTACAATAGACCTACATTCAATAGATCTAAGTTAGTGGTTTTCAATCGGGGGCAACTTTGGCTGCCACGGACATTTGCCAATGTCTGGAGACGTTTTTAGTAGTCCAACTGGGGTAGGGGCTGTCCTTGGCATCTGGTGGGTAGAAACCAGTGATACTGCTAACTATCCTACAATGCACAAGACACCCCACAACAAGTAATTATCCGGCTCCAAATGTCAATAATGCCAGGTTGATGAAACCTTGATAAATGACTGCCCAGAGGGAAAGGGCAACCTACTCCTGAAGACTCATTCCTAAACAATGAGCAGAATCCAGGTTAATTTCCATCCTAAGAGCACTCAAGAAAGCCCCTAGAACAGTGTTGTTTCCTCATATCCCTGTGAAAAGAACGAGAATTTAAAGCCATGGTGTCATCCTTGGATGATGGCTATCTGAGACAAGGAATAAGCATTAGTGGTTCGTTTGGGAGGGGACCTCTGGAAACCTCAGTAGGAGAGAGAAGTGAGACAAGGGAAGGAAGTCATTAGAAGGTGTGTTATCAAGCAAGTTACTGCTGTAGGCAATTGGAGCCTAATCCCACTAGGGAATGCCAGGAGAGAGTGTAGAATTTTATCTTCAGTCATCCCAACCCCGAGGCAAGGGAGCTGAGTGTTTACTTACACATCCTGTCAGTCACAGGCTGAAGGCTGATCCCCAGGGATATTAGTTCCCCAGCTCGTCCAGCTAGCCCAAACCCAGGTGGAGTGGGCTCTCAACCAAGCCCTCAGGCAAAGGATCTCAGGGGCTGGGGGTTGAAAGCCAGGCTGGTGTGCATGGAACTGCTAAGTATGAGCGGCCACGGATGGGGCACCAACAGCCACGGGTGGGATTTCAGGGTGCATTCATTTTCTACATTGTATTTCTCTCATGTTTGCATATTTACAATGAGCATTTATGACATGAGTAGCAAAAATAAAACATTTATACCTAAAAATGCCAGAGGGAAATGCACAAGCAAAATTAAAAGATAGGATTAAATGTTGCTCTTGATATGTTAAGCTGTCTAATTTAAAACTAGGAAGAACGTGGTTCAGAATCATATTTCATTCAACATGAAATAGAGGTTGCCCACCTTGTGGTGTTAGCGGCATGGTCATTGTAGATCTGTCATCTCATATGCCATAAAGCTCCAAACTGGAGGATCTTCTTGGTCGCATTCCTAGTGACTGCATGCAAGCTCCTGGATGCAACAGGAGGAGGAAGCAAAGGCAGAGATCCTTCATGCCTGGCTTTGGGTCATCTGTCCACAAAATTTGAAAATGTATAGATACATATAAAAAGTATTATCCCAAGTTTCAATTTAAAAAATACATATCAGCAAAATAACTGAAGCAGAGGCAAGAATGTTATAGGAAAACTAACTGATTTCAATGTTGGATAGAATCAAAGCTATCCAGTCCCTTTAATAAGACGTCATATTCCAAAGGCTGGTGTTTGTGGATTCATATGCAACATGACCAGGGACTTCAGGCCTTATCAGCCATCAAATACTTCTTTACCTCTTTTTTTTAACTTCTTTTTTCATATTAATTTTTTTATAATTTTTTATTTTTGGTTATTATGGTTATATAGTAGTTGTATATCTTTATAGGGTACATGTGATGTTTTGATACAGGCATACAATGTGAAGTAATGAAATCAGAGTAATTGGGGTAGCCATCACCTCAGGCATTTAACATTTCTTTGTGTTAGGAACATTCCAATTCCACTCTTTTAGTTATTTTAAAGTACAGCCTAACTTATTGCTGATTATAGTCACTTCGGTGTGCTATTATATATTGTTCATTCCATCTATCTAATTATATTTTTGTACCCATTAACCATTCCCATGTTATCCCCCCACCCCCACTACCCTTCCCAGCCTCTGGTAACCATCATTCTACTCTCTGTCTCCATGAGATCAATTGTTTTTAATTTAGCTCCCACATATGAGTGAGAACATCCAAGATTTGTCTTTCTGTGCTTGGCTTATTTCACTTAGCACAATGTTCTCCAGTTCCATCCATGTTGTTTCAAATGGCAGGATTTCATTCTTTTTGTGGCTATATAATATTCCATTGTGTATATGTACAATTTCTTTATCCACTCATCCATTGATAGACACTTAGGTTGATTCCATATCTTGGCTATTGTGAATAAACATGGGAGTGCAGTTATCTTTTTGATATACTGAATTCCCCTCCTTTGAATATATACCCCACAGTGGGATTGCGGGGTCATATGGTGGTTCTATTTTTAGCTTTTTGAGGCACCTCCATACTATTCTCCATAGTGGTTGCACTGATTTACATTCCCACCAACAGTGTATGGAGGTCCCCCTTTCTCTACATCCTCACCAGCCATATTAATTTTTAATGCCCAGTAGTCTGAACACCGACTCATGTATAATTAACTTCTCAGGACAGATACACACATACGTGTATGCACACACACACACACACACACAGCCTCTAAGCAATTTTGGGGAGGCCCCAAAAGGGACCAGTCTGTCAGCTGCAAAAACCACTTCTATGTCCTTTTTCTTCTCTGAATCCCTGTAATAAATTCCTACTTGTTAATGTGGTGTCATTGAGGTTGTTTAACTAACTTAGTTTCTGTTACTTGCAACCCAAATATCCTGAAGGCAGTGCTGGCCAATGATGTTCCTTTGGCTATAGGAGGTCATAAGCAGCAGTTGGGCTCAGTGGCTTGCTACTTACTGCCCAAAGGACCCAGTCAGCACCAATTACGATTACACCTAGATGCATTTTTTCAGTAGGAGGCACATAAAACAGTCCACTTGCCAGATTGATTTATTTGACTATTTGGAGTTAACTTACTAAGATATAGTTCTTCTTAAGAGTGTATGTTCCACCAGAATCACCCTGAGGTTCATTTCCAGAAATGTTATGGTAGTCATAGAGCAGTTGGCATATGCCCTGAAAGTTTTTGGGAAAAAAGTTATTTTTTCTTTGTTAAAAAGAGTTTGGGTCTAAAGAGGTACGCATACAAGACCCTAAACTCTTTATAACCCTAAGTGTTGGCTCTGCAGCATCTATGTCTCAGCTCCCTGCTTCCCAGGCCTGCATTCTGGGCTTTGGATCTTCTTTCAAATGATGTCCTTTCACAATCAAATGATGATTCTGCCCCCATACATCTGACGGCAAAGCATATGGCTCCCACTTTTACCAAAAACAGATACCTGCTAGGGAATTTAGAAATGAATAAACCGTGCTTCCATTCTGCCAAATGCTCCCTCAAGATATCCAGTTAATATTTTTAAATAATTTAATGAATATGCCAACTATCTATTCATCCATATTGTCCAAGTTCCATCCCTTTCCCAAGTTAGAGTGCCACAAAGCAAAGTAACTGGACAATATTCACTGTCTGCAGAAGTGCCTTTGCCAACTTAAAACTTAATATATGCAATCAACCTTCCTAGATAGTCAATGGATGGTGCATTTAAAGGATCATAATGTTAATCTTGCAAAATCAGAGTTTCGAATATCACCCACAATATCTCCCCATGTTTCCTATACAAAGACTATGAGTTTAATTCCTGAGAAACACGAACTCTGCTAGTTAACTTGTATAATTCTGTGGACAGAAGATAAAAACCACATGAGCCAAAGTGATTTTTTTGTGGGGGGCTTTTTTTCCCCCACTTAGCTTCCAGGAAATGTCAGCCCAAACCCACAGCAATAATGTTTGGGTCAAATTATTTATCTTAGGTTCCCTGTGACATCCACTCCCCCTCTCCATTGTGATCCGTAGTTCTCAGACTTTAATATGCACAAGAATTCTCTGAGAAGTCTGTTTAGAAGCATATTCTTGGGCCCCAGATTCTGACTTAGTGGGCCCAGGGTGAAGCCCAAGCCCTTTTGACAGGTACCCAAAGAGCCCAAATTGCATTTTGAGAAATGCTGACTTAAAAGGTCTGTGTCATTTTTCATTTCTATTTTTATTTTTGCTTTATTAAAAATAAAGCAAGATATGTTCAGTCCTTTTAGAAATGGAAAGGGAGGCATGACTCCTAAGTAATGTGATATTTTTTAAAACTAACTGAATTAGTTTTAATTGCAATAACTAACACAAGGTGAATTGATTTAAATTATAATTCTGGTTAGAAAAATTCCATATCGGTCTAGGATTAATTTTAGCATCTTTCCTACCAAAAGAAAGTTCTAAGTTATTCTACACTTAATAAAAAGAGTATAACTGATTGAAATACAACACACATTTTAAAATAAACAAAAGGAAATTTTCAGATTTCAAAAGTACCACAGAAAATAATATATGTTGATGTGTATATTTGTTTATTTGCTTCTTAACTCGAATTTAAAAGATTAATCATGAACATTTGGGAAGGACAAAGGGTAGAGATTTTTGTGATGCCAGATAAGATTGATAATACTAAAATCCAAAACAATACTTCAAAAACTCACACATACACACATTTGTCTTTTTAAATTATAAACGTATTTTGGACACTTTCATGCAGCATAAAATATATATCATTTTAACTAGAAACACATATCCTTTCAAAATATTAACTATTCAGTAATTAATGTAAACTAAATAAAGGGATTCTTTAGAAACAAAATGTGAGTAGATTATTTCTGTGGTATCCTCTTGAGAACTTAAAATATTGGATATGTAATTGTCAAGTAAAGCAAACTTCAACAAAAATAAGCCTCATAAGACAGAGTTCTGTGAGGACACTCTTTACCTGCTTTTGTTTGTTTCCAACACTGGATATATGAGTTACAACATCCAAGAATCTATAGATAAACATTATCTGGAAGAATCCTTTCAGCCAACACTTAAAGAAGACAAAATAACTTGTTAAGAGTGGCTAACTCACATTCCAGAATGAGAATATAAGCATTTTCTATGGCTGATCTGGGGGGAAACATGCATAGCAAACATGGAATTCCTATGGCCAGTTCCTCCTCCTGCTACTGTGGTCAAGATCAAGTCTTCAGCCTGACCCTGACCCTATCTGGACCCCTTGTCTCCTTCTGTGCGCCTCGTGCCTTTTGTCCAATGTCGTCATGCACTGAAATTTCAGTTTATTTGTTTAAGGCATCTTGCACATGGATGATCATTTTAACGATTCTTCTTTAGACTTTTCACTCAAGATGGTGCAGTGATTTGATGCTTTGATTCACCATTCTGCTTCATAAAGAAAGTAATGATAGAGAAAGTGTAAAGACATAAAAACAAACATAAAAAGTTGCTCTCAAAAACAAGATAAAAATATCTGCAGACAAGGAAAGAACATAAATGCAAAGCAGTGAACTGGGATGAAGCTTCAGACTCCTTGGGGTTGTATCAAAAGTATGTGGCAACGTGAAAAGGCTCCCACTAGCCAAAGATGGAACAACGGGGACATCAAAGAAAATAATATCCACGAAAAAACTGATGCACAGAAAAAGTGAAAAATCCAGAGTTGATAATGATACTTTAAAAAAATACTGGTCACCTTCTAAGAATGCTGGAGAATCAACTCATTGTTCTAAAGTCCAGCAAATCAAGGAAAAGAATTAAGGATTTATCATGCCTTTTCTATAGGAACTATGCCTCAGGGTATCAATAGTTGATGAAGTTAGCCTCGTGTGGTGGTGTGCACCTGTAGTTCCAGCTACTCAGGAGGCTGAGGTAGGAGAATCACTTAAGCCCGGGAGTTCAAGGCTGCAGTGAGCTGTGATTGTGCCACTGTGCACCAGCCTGGGCAACAGAGCAAGACCCTGTCTCTGTTAAAAAAAAAAAAAGTGATGAGGGAAAATTCTTCCCATAAAAAATAAAATGATAGAATTAATTAGAATATCATCATTTTGCAACCCCTAATGAAATAATGGATCTGGGTAGTTACCACCAATGCCTGCTAAAACTAGCAAGTGAAAAGTTGATGTGGAGCTGACTAACAAATCTTTAATGTCATGGAAAACAGAGACATGTTCTGTGCCTTCTCTGGGATGCCATAGGAAGTCTGCACCACCACCTAGCAAGTGTTCTTGCAAAAAACATCAAAGTTGAATCTCATCAAGCCTCGTCCATATCTATGACCATTTTGCAAGTAATGGAGGGGATGGAGGAACATATTAAACCACATCATGGAGGAAAACAAAAACCGTGCATCCATTTTCTTAACAAATAAAAGAAAACAAGAAGGGAAACTCAAAAACTTTCTATGTATTTGGTGATTCTGAGAAGTAGTGTCAATTTCTTTAAATGTGATCACTGTATTGTGCTTATGCTTTAAAAAAGATTTCTACCAAAATATTTATGGATGAAATGATACAATGTCTGATTTTACTTCAAAATCATCCATGTGGGAGGGAGGAGGAGGGTAAGAGAGGAAATAAGACTGACCAAATGCTGAGAGTTGTATAATAGAAAATAGGCTGATATCTGATAGGAGACATGGGCATTCATTATATGTTCTCCCTATGTTTGCTGTTTGAAAATGTCCATTATAAAATGCTTTGAAAATGAAACTATCATCCCAGCCCATTCTGAAAATACTTAAAGTCATTTAATACTAAGAATAGTCTAGAAAAACAGTAATGAGAATAAATTTTTAAAGAATCAGCTTGATATATATGAAAAACATAGGACGCTGACTATGTATGCGGGGGTAAGGAGAGACTTCTAGGACACTGAGTGGATTTCATTGATTCTATATATTTTTGGTGGTCAAATGTGGTCTGAGTACCAGCGGCACCAGTATCACAGGAATATAGAGTCTCAGGCCACACCCCAGACCTCCTGAATCAGAAACTTATTTAACAAGATCCTTCAGTAACTTGTATACACAGCGAAGTTTGAGAAGCACTGTTGTAAATCACTTTGGAAAGAAATACTATCCTCTAACCCATGCACTGCTATGCTATTCCATTTACTTAGATCTACCTTAATGGCTCTCAGTAATTTTTTATATTTTTCTGCAGAGAGGTTGTATTGGTCTGCTTGGGCTGCCATAACAAAATACCACAGCCTGTGTGACTTAAACAACAGAAATTTATTTTCTCACAGTTCTGGAGGCCGGAAGTCTATGACCAAGGTGCCAGCTGATTGGATTCCTGGCGAAGGCTCTCTTGTTGGCTCACGTGGCCTCTCCTGTAGAATCTTTTAAATTTTCTGTGTACACAATCATATCACCTTCAAATAAAGGCAGTTTTATTTCTCATTTTTCAGACCTTATACTTTTTACTTTTGTGTCTATGACCACCCCCCAATATAATTTTGAATGAAAGTGGTGGTAACAGGCATCCTTGTCCTCAAACTCAAAGGGAAAGTGTGATATTTGCTGAAGGCTTTTTATAGTTACCTTTTATCAGTCTGAGGAAGATTTCTTCTCTTCCTAGTTTAACCAGAAATTTTATCATGAATGGATGTTTATTTTCATCAAATGCTTATTCTGCATTTATTGAGATGATCTATGATAGTGCCCACTTTTCCATTCTTGCATTGGTTATCTGTACCTTACCTATTTTTTTTTCTTGGTCTGTACTGCTAAAGATTTTATTAATTTTATTAATTTCTGAATGTATTGATTTTCTCTATTGTACATTTGTTTTCTATTTCATGTATTTCTGCTCTTTATTTTCTTTCTCCTTCTCTGATTATAATTTGCTACTTTTTTCTAGCTTCCTGAAATATAAACTTAGATTATTGGCTCAAATTTTCTTCTTCCTAATATAAGTATATAAGGCTATAAATTTTCTTCTAAGTATTACTTTAGCTGCATCCTGCAAGTTTTGATATGTCACAGCTTCATTCAGTTCAAAATATTTTCTAATTTTCATTGTGATTTCTTCTTTGTCTCATGGATTACTTAGAAGTATAATCCTTAATTTCCAAATATATGGGAATTTTCTAGTAATGTTTCTCTAGTTAATTATCTAGTTGCCTTTCAAGTTTGTGTTGTGGTCGGAGAATATATTCTTTCTAATTTCAAGTATTTGAAATTTACTGAAATTTGCTTTATGGGTCATATTCAATTTTTTAAAAAAATTGTTTCATATGAAAAGAATTATACAGATCTTCAAGCAGTATTCTATATGTTAATTAGGTCGAGTTTACTAAGTATGTTATTTAAAATATCCACACCTTTACAATTGTTTCTCTGCATGTATCAATTACTGAGAGACCTGTCGGTATCTCCAACTAAAAGTGTCAGTTTACCTATTGCTTTCAATTTCTATCAATTTTTGCTACATATATTTTGAGACTACATTATTATGTACAAAATTAGAATTGCTACATCTTTCTGGTGGGTCAAACACTTCATCATCTTTTACTTTCAACTTTTCTGTATCCTTATGTTTTAGATGTTGCTATGGTTTGAATATAGTTTGTCCCCACCAAAACTCATGTTGAAATTTGATCCCCAATGTGGCAGTATGGGAGGTGTTTGTGTCATGGATGTGGAGCCCTCATGAATAGATTAATGCCCTCTCTCAGGGGTGAGTGAGTTCTCACTCTCTACTCTTTGAAATGGATTCATTCCCGAGCAAGCAGGTTGTTAAACAGAGCCTGGCTTCCTTGGTTTCTCTCTCTTTCTTGCTGTCTCTCACCGTTTCTCTCTTTGCAAATATCTGCTTCCCTTCCACTTTGTTCCATGAGTTGAAGCAGCATGAGGCCCTCAGCAGATGCAGCTGCCCAATCTTGAACCTTCCAGTCACCAGAACTGTGAGCCAAATAAGCCCCTTTTCTTTAGAAATTACCTAATATTCTTTTATATAACACTAAACAGACTAAGACAGATGTGTTTCTTGAAAATACCATATATTTGGGTTTTAACTGTTATACAATTGACAATTTTAGCCCATTTATGTTTGATGTAATGACTGAGTCTTTTAGATTAAACCTACTATCTTACTCGGTGCTTTTCACTCATCCTATCTGTTCCTTGGTTCTTTTTCTCTTCTTTTCTACCTTTCAGATTTGATTGAAAAATTTTTTTTAATTCCAGCTCCTCTCCTGTTAGTTTAGAAGCTGTATACCCTTTTAATAGTGACCTTAGATGGCAACATGCATCCTTTGACTTATCAAAATCTACTACTGTTTTATTAAATTAATATTCATTTAAATTTACCTATATATTTTCCTTTTTTTTTTTGTCATCTTCATTCTTCTCTTCATCTCCAAACTTCCATCTGGGGTATTCTTTAGACAGAAGGAAAATCATCCACGTGGAATCATTTTCCTTCTGTGTAAAGAATGCCCTTTAGAATTTTCATTTGTGTGAGTTTGCTAATGACAAATTTTCTAAATTTAGTGCTTGCCTGAAGGTCTTTATGTTCATTCTTGAAGGATATTTTCACTGGGCTTAGAACTTAAGGTTGGCAATTACCTTTTCTCAGCACTTCAAAATATGATTCCAGGGTCTTCCAGTTTCCATCATTTCTGTCAATAGTTAGTTAAATTGTTGCTTCTTTGAAAGCAATCTTTTTTTCCTGACATTTTATTTTTGAACTTTGGTTTTCAGGAATATTATGATATGCCTAAATATGATTTTCTTTATATTCATCTTGTTTTGGATTTGTGGGCATTCTTTGTGGCTTGATGGATTTCTTCAATTGTGGAAAATTCTTACCTTTAATTTATTTAAATTTTGCTTCCCCCCATTCTCTTTCTCCTCTTTTTATGGAACTACAATTACTCACAAGGTAGAGTTTTTCACTTCACTTCATCCTTGTAGTTTTTACCCCCATTCTAATGTTCCCTCCCTTTTGTTCCTCATATTTCATTCTGGATATTTTCTTTAACCCATCAGGCTGTTCCTAATTCTCTCATCAGCTGTGTCAATCTGCTCTGAAACCCAACTACTGTGATGTTCCTATTTCAGTCATTAAATTTACTCTTCCAGATTTTGTTTGGTCTTTTTTCTTATAGTTTCCACATCTGCCAAAATTTCAATCTTGTCCTTTACCATCTTTGCCAAAGTATATTTATTTTAAATTCTATATCTGATAATGCCAATATTTAGAGCCCCTGTGAATTTACTTCCATTGTGTTGTTTCTGTCAGCTTTCATTTGTATCTCCTTTCTGGATTTTTTTTATTATTCCCTGAATATTGTATTTCCAAAATTCCTTGTAGAAGTAATTTGAGGCCTTAAATAATGATATTATGTTTCTCCAGGAGGGATTTACATTTTCTTCACCTTGGGATACCAACACTCTGGATCACCTGCAAGGATCAACTTCCTATTCACCTTTCTGTGCTCCCAGAGTGCAACCCTTTAGGGTCCCAACTCAAAGTCCCAACTTTGGTGGACCCTGGACACCAATCCCCGTTGCTTTAGCTTCATGGGGCATCAAAACCATGACATGACCACTTGACCTCTCAGTCTTTATTTCCAGGAAAAGGGGGAAAAGCAGCCCCAACTCTAGGATCCCCCCTCTGAGCCTTGCCCATCTCTACATTCCGGCTTTGGGATTGTTCACTATCTTTCTGGGATCTATAAACAGTTTTTGTTTGTTGACTTTTAAAATTGCACTCCGCAGGAGGGTCAAAGTTACTTTGTCTACTACTTAAAAGCAGAATACACTTAAATATAATTTCTTCCTTTCTTTTTTAATTTTAAATAAGAGGATCTAGGGAGAAAACTTTTTAATTCTTCCTATTCTCAAGTGGTTCCTCAGTTCATAATTAATCTAAAAAAACTAAATACTCATTTGACCAAGTTAATTTCTTTTAGAAGGTATTAATTTAAACAAATGGTCATGTCAGAATATTAATGTGACTTTTACTTTCTTCAAAATCTTAACACAACTGTGCTTCATAGCCACAAACTTTATCATAGCTGATACAACCATAGGAATACTAGATGTATGCCCCATAGGAAAATTTACCTCAGAGTCGTCCACTGAGATTACAGTTTTAATACAATAGACTAAAGATATTTCAAAGCTTGCTATAACTACTTTAAACTTTTCCAAATCATTATATAAGTATATTGGCCCAAGTACTATCTAATTAAATATCACCATTCCTGTCCAAAGATGAGTTTTTCCAATTTTACTGTATCCAAATTTTAACCATTTAAGGAAACCCGATTTAAATCAATAACAAAACATACTTTATGACCAAAAAATTTTGATCTTTAGAACCTCTTCAGATTAGCATTTGAGACTGAGAAATTGCTTTTTAATCTTTAAAATTCATTCACCATTTAACAAACATTTGTTGAACACCAACTCTGTGTCAAACATATAAGTATATTGCTAGGTTCCTTTTTAAAATATATCAGACTCTTGCTCATTTACTTTGCTGATTTATGTGCCATGTTAAACATTACTGTCTGTAACATAATCAGTGAAAAGAATATTTCCCAGTTCTCTGTGTAATGTGTCTTTCTAAGACAGCCTTGAAATTTAATCCAATGTCTGCATTATCTTCCTCATAAAAGGGGACAAATGCAATTGATAGTAAATGACATCAACATTCTTTTCTACTCACCCAGCAAAAATTATGACCTGTGGTTAGAATATTTCTAAAGCAAATCTATAGCTAATTGGAACTTGCCTCTATAGCAGGGTTGATTTGAGAAGTGGGTAATTACCACAGAAGCGGCAGATTAGGTGTCTGGCTTGCCAGAGTCACAGATGCACTTTTAAAAGTGAAGAAACTGAAGTTGAGTGAAAGTAAAAGAAATTTTAAGGTCTCAGCTAGCCAAGGCCAACTCAAGCCAGAATCCATTTCTATCTCCCAAATCAATCTTTTTTGTAACACAAAATGAAATTGAGTGCTTTCATTCTACAACTGATATCTCCTGAATGTATTTTTGCTTGTGTGTATATACAAATGATTTCTTTAATTATTTGAATATTTTGAGGCATGAGGTTTCCTTTCTTTTTTTATCATTTCAGACAGAATAGAGAAACCACCAATTTCTTAAGACCTATAATTATCAAGTGAGCTCACGTTCAAGTTGGGAAAACAATTTTTATCATTTTGTGTCTACGTCTAAGAAATTCAGCAGTATCTGAGATGGCTCAGATGAATCTTATGTTCATTTGTATGTTTCTTTTAATGGCATACTGGGAAGGAAAGAAGGGAAAGAAGGAAGGAAGGAAGGAAGGAAGGAAGAAGGGAAGGGGGGGAGGGAGGAGACCCTCACAGTGGAGCAGCAAAGCTAACATTGTCCCAGGGAGGACCGTGGTTACCTGACAACATTTTGAGCACATAGCTGTTAGTGTCTTTTTTGTCTGTCTTCAAATTACAGGTACTCTTTTGGAAAAATAAGACAATAAAAGCAAGAACAAAGTAATGGACGCGGAAGATTGTTCTGTTGTCTAAGCCTTTGGCCAAGTTGTTGTGTACTGTGGTCTCTAGATCAGTGGTTCTCAACCTTTGATGCACAATAACATAGGCTGAAGAGCTTCATAGAATGCTGATGCCTGGGCCCCATCCCAGCAAGTCTGATTTGTTTGTCTGAGACAGGGCGTGGTCATGGGGAATTTTTTTTTTTAAGCTCCTGGAGTGATGCTCAGATGGAGCCAGAGCTGACAGCCACTGCTGTAGATGCTGCTCTGGAGTCAAGAGAAACAATTTCCATTAGTTACAAAAATGGAAATCTACTCCTTGTGATGTGGGCTTCTTTCTTTAAATGAACTAGAGAAAGGTGGACACTTTCTCACATAAGATAAAGTCCTTTGCTTTTGTCAGAAATTTCTCATGACCGGACTCCTTCAAGGATTGGCCCATTGTCTCAAACAACCTAGCAAAACCTTAGCTGTCCAAGCAGAATTATGGGACTCCATGGTCAGGTTTCAGAACCTTAAGAACCTTACAAGTGCAAAGTATGAGAACTCTAACTTCCCGAAATGATATCTTCAACTATTAACTGATATATCTTATTTGGGACAAAGAAAATAGAGAACAAACTAGGAGAGAAACTTTCCATCAAATTTGCCCAGTTTTAATGTAAAATATCATCCTAATTTTAGTACTACCAACATAACATTTTAAATAGCATTTTCTTCGAAAACCTTGGCTCCTTTTCATTTGCATTTGTATAGTCAATAAAGGAAAATGGGCATGCTTATGCCCACTTTATAGATAGAGAAGCATATGCATAGTTTCAATGATTTGTTCAAAGTCAACAGTCATTGACAGAAGCAAGAAGTTGAAGCTGTGTTGTAATGTTCTTTCTGATGTTCTACAATTCATACTAAAAATATTTGAGAGACACTTACCTGAAGATATATTTTAGGAATTATGATTTAAGGCTAGGTCATCAAATTCAATGAAATTTAAAATAACCGTAAAAATAATAAACCTGGAACAAAATAAATCCTGCAACTAGGAAGATAGATCTCTATAGTCTGTAAAGACATGTACGAATTATATTTGGCTTTACCCTTTAGGTTTATCACCATTGAGTTTCAAAATGAATTTGTCTCATTATAGTTATAATTTCCCTGAATAGATAGCTAATTCAAGTATAAAATCATGTGACAAAATGATAGACATAAGGGGGAAATTATAAGTGATTATTTGCTCTGGACTACTAATAATAGCAAATTAGACTCTTTCAGCACAGTGACTCTACAGTTTTTAGAGAAGAAACTAAATACATCTTACACAGATCTATCTTGCACTGGCACAAATCTATCTTGCACTGGGATGATAGAAATGTTTCCCCTACTTTCCTCCCCTCAAAAAAAAAAAATGCCCCCAAAAGAGGGAATGGCTAAAATAAGAATTATTTCTCTCCCCTTTTTCTTGGTTTGTAGCAGATATTGATGGCCAGAGTCCAAGCCCAGGAAGGTTTTCAGCTATAGTTTCAGATTGGGATCCCAGGTCTCAGTACTTATAAATACTGCTGTAAGTTCTTGAGTACTATTAAAGGAAAGTGAACATTGGGCCTCTGGTGGCCATATACCTTATTGGGGGTGGGGGGGAGGAACTTACTTATTTTCTCAAACTTATTTCCATTGAGTCAAATAACGTAAGGTTCACTGATCCATATCATACTTACATCAAAAGCAATGATAATGTTGCCAACAAGAAATAAATCAAGAAGGGTTCACGCTCCGAGTAACCTGGAAGGCGCCAAGCTCAACAGGGAAGAAACACCCACTGCTCTCCCATAACCCTCTGGAATAAGCCCCGGAATGATAATACCTTGGCTTCGTTCAATACTCAGGTCTCTGGACAAAAGCAATCTTTCCATTCTGCACTTATTTTTTGTAATTCATTTAGAAGTTTCAAGTAAACTAAATATTAATACTTTTTCTAAAAATTAAACGATTCTTTTAAAGTAAGCCAAGTAAGTTTGGAAAATATTTGGGAGAAATGGAAGCTCTATTTTCACCTGCACAGATTTCATATTTCTGTACTAAAATAAAAAGTATGTGCTACCTTGTTGCTGCCTCATGACCACTTCCTACTTTTAGTTTGTAATATCACACATAGGTACTCATCTTGGAACCAAGCCATTGTAAATTTATAGGAATGGTATGAAATCTTCAAAGAGACTCACATTACTTAAAATCTGCTTGCCAAGCAATTTTTAAAAGGAAAAACTCTTGTCTATGAACGAGATCTACAAACTCAATTAATTTTTCTCTAAGAACACTCTTTCAAACAGGCTATCAAGCAAAATGACTCTTCCATTGTTCTGTGACATTCAAAATCTCCATTCACAAGTTCTTACTAAACAAGTTTGTCTTAGTTATTGGCTTGAGTTTTTTATTTCACCATTATAAATAGAAAAGTAATTGCATAGAAATCTTGAAAGATATTTTTGTGACTAAAAGAAACTGAAAAAGGAGAACTTCACAGTATTACTTTGGTAGTAAAAAAGCATAAATTTAACTTTTTACACTTAGAGTAACATATATTTAGTCATGAGATGTGTTAGGGTCTCATCTACTGTAGTTACATGTCAAGTTTTAATCACTTTATTTTTTTCTCTTCATCACCATGAAATACAAAGAAGAGCTTTCACTTCATTTTTGTGTACACAAAAGCAAAATAGAAAATCTATGTTCTTTTGCTGCCACCCAGTGGCTCTGATCAATAAATGCTATGATGACAAATCTCAAATGGGACAGAAAAGCATTACATGAGTATGAAAAAGAGACACATGCACACCTTTAAGAAAACCCAAAGCATGAAAATCCAAATTGCTAAAAGTGATAAGTTTTGAAGGGGGTACTTAAATTATAAAATGTTCCTTTGTGTTGCATAAAAGATTGAGAAAAAACTCCCCTAAATTTTAAGTTCAAGCAAGAGTGGTAACACCGAGCGTCACTCTTCCTAGTCACAAGCTAACTGGGCATCAACACAGTAGGCACTCAATAAACACTTGCATACCACAACTACATTTTTATTAACTGTTTCATCAAAATGCTAATTATAATCAAGTGGGGGAACAAGCATGACGCAAAGATATTTGCAGTTGAGCATAAATGGAAAACAGGCAGAAAGAAAATATTTTAAATGTTAGCTAAGTAACATTTAAATAAGTCCCTGGTGGGGGACTTATTTTCTGTGAAGAGCATGTTTAACATGGCCAGGGGGAGACAGAATCTGTAAGTTTAAGGAAAGAATTATTTTTGAGGAATATAACCAGGTGTGTCAATACTATGCTTCTTCAACAGTTTTAAGATGGTCTGGGCTAGAGGACAAATTGGCAAACACGATCAGAACTGGCTGTTCAGGGTGACTTCCCATTGCTGACACTAGCAGTAGAGCACACCGTCAGAAACGGGATACGGCTCCAGTTCATGCTTGAAAGTTGGTGTGTGAATTTAACACCAGCACCACATTAATCCAAACTGAAACCAGCTAGGTAAGTGTTTAAAAATTCAGTGCAAGTTTGGCCAATCAGCAAATAGCATTCCTGACTGATCCAGGTCCTCTCCTGATATAAAGCCTCCTCTATGTGCAGTTCCTTGGTCAGTAGCTTAGGGCAAAAACAACAGTGGTTAAGGCGCAGTCTCCAGGATAGACTCACTAATTGTGTCATCTTGGACAAGGCCTAACCTCCTGGAGTCTCAGGAACTTTACTTGTAAACAGAAAATAATAAATACCCACCTCAATTGGCTTGTCGTATAGATCACAAATGAGACAACAGTGCCCGGCAAGGACTTGGTGTTTGCTGCCATTGATGCACACACTCTAACACAGGGACACATACATGACATTAATAAACACACATACAAAACAATTACTATTCAGAGAGAAAGGAACAATCGGAGAACTGAGTGCTGTAAATCATTTTTTAAATTTAATAACCTGTACTTTAATTACAGACACCAATACCAAAAAAGTAAATGTTACACCTGGGTTCCAGGTGTAAAAAGGACAATCCAGGAGGAATTTTAAAATATCGCTTAGTCTGCTTTATTCACTTTATCATAATAAAAGGCAAAAATATTTAAAACAATTGGTAAGAATACCATTAAAAGCAAGGGCCTCAATATATCCAATTATACTTCCCAACTCACATATCAATAACCATTTATTTATCTCTGACAAAAATACCTATTTGAGGAAGAGGATGCTAATACTTTGCCTTGTAGAAATTTGAATATCAAATTGAAAATATCTTCCAATGAGTCAGGGAATTTAAGGAACTTTAAGATGCATTTTAAATTAAAGCCCAAGTCTTATTCTGAAGGCTATGTTCTAGTTCCCAGCATCTCAGGATGCAGACCCTAGCAATTGTACTCCTTGGTATTTTCCCAAATGAATTAGAAACTTATGTTCACACAAAAACCTACCAACAGATGTTTATAGCAGCTTTCTTCATGTTTGCCAAAACTCGGAAGCAACCAAGATGTCCTTCAGTAGGTGAAGAATAAATAAACTGTGGTACATCTAGACAATGGAATATTATTCAGTGCTAAAAAGGAATGAGCTATCAAGCCATGAAAAGACATGGAGGTTCTTAAATGAATATTACTTAGTAAAGAAACCAATCTGAAGAGGCTACATACTGTATGACTCCAACTATATGACATTCTGAAAAAGGCAAAACTACAGAGACAGTAAAAAGATTAGTGGATGCCAGAGGTGGAAGCAGGGAGAGGGATGAACAGGTGGAGCACAGAGGATTTTTAGGACAGTCAGCCTACTCTGTACAATGCTATAATGGTGGATGCATGTCATTATACGTTTGTGCAACCACAGAATGTACAACACCATGAATGAACCCTAATGTAAACTATGGACTTTAGGTGATTTTGATGTGTCAACAAATGTGCCACTCTGGTGCAGGACATTGCTACTGGGGGAGGTTGTGACTATGTGGGGACAGGGGGTACATAGGAACTTTTGTGAACCTAAAACTGTCCTAAAAAATAAAGTTTACTAATTAATTTTCCTAAATTACATATAAGGGGGAAGAGGAATACAGATAACAAAAACATCTCACACAATTATAGCTTGAGATGATTATTTCAAATATTTCTGTAAACTTCAAGGTAGTACGTAAGAACTAAGCTCAGCAAATCAAAGTTTAAGAAGATATGTATTAAGCTGTACATAGTACCTCCCATAAAAGGATTAAAACCCACATTAACACTATTTCCAAAAGCTGTTTGTAATATCTTTTCAATGTTATATATTTAAATTATTTTAAGTTATTATAAAGGCCTAGCTTAAAGGATGAAATTTAATTACAGGTATTTCTAGTGTTATATATTTAGACAACATAGCATAGCTGGGAAATTTTGAATAAAAACTTGTGCTAAAATTAAATTTTAAGTGATCTCAATAATTAAGCAAACACTATTAACTTAGTCTTTATTAGTGTTTTCTACAAATTTTAAAAGGTGATAGATAAAATCTAGCCATTCCAATTCCTTAAACCCAAATTTTGTTTTAACTGGTCTTAGGACAAATTTTTAAATGATTTTATGTTTTGCTACATCTCTGACATGTATAATTTCTAATAATGAACAATTAATTTTCATTATAATCCAGTTGGGTTCCAATGAGACGATACATTATAAGCATGTTTCCTATGAACTAACCTCCCCTGATAAAAATTAGATACTATAAAATCCCTCTTCCAGTTTAGCATTATTTCAAGCAAAGATCACACTATCACATATGATAACTCTACCGTTGTGGTATCTAAACTTACCTTGAACAATATTTAGAAGTCTCAAAATAGCATGGAAGGCTGATTAGAAAGAGACCCACTTCCAAATAAGAGTTCTTATCCTCTAGCTATATCTGGAATGCAACTTGTCTGAAATTAAACTGCACCCAAATTTAGGAAAATTATTAAATGCCTCTAGACTATACTTTATATATATATGTATGTGTGTGTGTGTATATATATGACAATGAAATATTTCCTACCACGTTTAAGCATTCTTATATTATTTCCCATCACTTAAGTCTTTTATTGCCTAAAATTTAAAAAACCAAATAACTTGTATTCACTGGAATATCTGATTGTCGTGCTTTTTTGAACAAATTTTGTTGCTGGTCAGTACAATTTTTTTTCTCATTTCATTTTACCAAAGAAATTATGTACATGACAAAAACAAAAACAAAATCAAACCTTGTGCTCCTACTTCACCTCTGCTGGAGCAAGGATTATTGCTTTTAAACCATTTCTGTCTGTCTTTGGTTCTGGTGATTACCTTCATAACACCTACCTACATTGCTATATCACTGGGCATCATCTACAGACTCCCCAACCTGAAAAATTGGGATTTAATTCATACTACTCCCCTGCCAACTCCTTCCAATTTTTGATGGAATTATTAAAAATAATATCTCTATTACCTTTGCAACTTAAACTTAAAACCTTGTTCATCCATCAGTTTTGTACAGCATCTGGATTTCTCACCATATAAGGATGCCCTGTACTCGCCTCCCCATTTCTAACTCCCTACTGTCTGTTATACCTTTATTTTTACACTGTCAAGGTCGATTTATTCACATTCTTGTCTTTCACGTTTTATCTACAAAGCTGAAAACCAAAAAGCAGCATTTACAATATTAAAAAAGAAAAAATTAAACTGGGTCCAAATCATTAGGAGTAAAAACCCACTTCTGAGTTCTCTAATACCTTAACTTTAAAGAAAAAAAACTGAATACCACATTATACAGTTAAGATTTTTTTTTAAAAAAGACATTTAAAAAAAATCTGTATCCAGATGAGTTCAATATGGGATTTTTTAAAGTGGTGTGTGCTTATCCAAGAGCACAAATTACACACAACTTGTGTAAGATGTTTTAAGTATTTATTTTCATTATTTGAACCTGGCTGCTGCATTACATTAGGAAAAGACCACATGGAACATGGTAATAATAGGCTTGGTGAAAAATCTCCTCTCCATGGAAACCTGATAGGGTTTTCTTTAAATGAGTTTCTCCAAGCCAAGATAACAGAGTTTAAAAGATGGCACACTCAATCATAACTGACAATATCTGTTAGAAAGGTCTGAACATTTTGGCTTCGGAAAGAGTATAACAGACCCTCAACATTTCAAGTTTTAAGTCCTGAGATTTTTGCCCAAATTCAAAAATACTTCTGGATAAGTTTACACAGGTTCCTGGTTTTCTTTAGAATTACATGTTTATCCTGTGTCAAAGATTTTTACACATATTTTCATACCCAAGTGATTAATCTCTTTAATAGTTTCCCTTCATCTGATGACCATTGTTATTTGTTTGCTAGAGCTGCCATAACAAAGTACCACAGACTGGGTGGGTGGCTTACACAACAGAAACGTGTTGTCTCACAGTTCTGAAGGATAGAAGTCCAGAAGCACAGTGTCAGCAGAGTTGGTTCCTTCTGGGTGCTGTGAGAATCTGTTCCAGGCTTTTCAACTGGCTGCTCGTGGTTTGCTGGCAATTTCTGGTGTTCCTTGGCTTATAAAAGCATCACCCTAATCTCTGCCTTCATATTCACATGATGTTCTCCCTGTGTGCATGTGTCTGTGTCCAAATTTCTCCTTTTTATAAGGACACCTGTCATACTGGATTAGGAGTTCATCTTCACTAATTACGTCTGCAATTACCCTATTTCTAAATAAGGTTACATTATGAGCTCCTGAGGCTTAGGACTTTAAAGTATGAATTTTAGGGGAATACAGTCCAACTCACGGCAGCCATTTTAATGAGCGAATAAAGGAACGAGACCACAACTGAGGGGAAACTGTGGGTGCCGGGAGGTCAGCTAAGCTAAGTCATTAGCTGCACAACACCTTCCTGCATGGAACTTAGCAGGGATCAAGATTGTGCCTTGGCAAAATTACAAAATACTATATACTCCATGGGCCTTTAAAAGGCACTCACAAATAGTAAAAATGACAAATATCAAAAGCCACAAAAACCAGCAACTACTATACATACTTTTAAATAATTTCTTTCTTAAGGGAAAAATAACAGAGAAGAAAGAATCAGAACAAGAGTAGCAAATGAATTCAGTTTAAATAAGTCAAGGAATGCATTATTAGAGAGATCAAAAGTCACCAAATATAACAATAGCAGCCAGACACATTACAGCATGGTCCATGGGCAATCCATTGCTATTGCACTAAATTGGAGGTAATTTCTTGTTATAATAATTTTTGTTACTTTAATAACTAAATCTTTTTGGATAAGGTCCACAATGAATTGTACTCTATAGCAAGCTGTGTATAACAAGCATCTTTTCTTTTTACAAAAACATTTTTCAACGTAGCATCTCAATAGATAATCCCTACATAACAAGGAATTGCAGGCACTCTTTTCTGTTTCTTCTAATCATCTCATTCAAATCATATCACCATGAATTTCCTGGGCTCTTGGCTTCAAAATATTGTATTACTATAAACTTTAAATTCAAGCCCTGGATAGGTCTGCATTTATTTCAGCAGAAGCATCTTGAAATGTTGAATTTTCATCTTCAATTTCCTTCAGTCATTTATTATAGCTGCCAAACTGAAATGGTACACCTTAAAGGCAACACTAAACTGAAAAGCAAATAATAAAAAAGAGTCTCTTAAATGTTTCATTTATAAAAGCTTATTTTTCCCACCATCAAATTTTGTATACTGTCTGAAATATATCACTTTACAAAATTGACATCTTACATGCAGTTATTCTGCCATGATAGATTTGCTAAACTTCCACATTTATTGGGGGGAAGGGGAGTAAAAACTAGCATCTTCTAGTTTAAGAAGAGATTAAGAACAGATAAGTAATACAGAGCTAGTTGGTTAGGGTTTTTAGCTGGGCGGGGGATGGGGGGGCAGGAATTAAAAATTAAACCTCAATTGCCAATAGCTATCACTATAGCTATCACTTTTCTGGATAGCTTTACTAATCTTTCTGGGTGTATTAAAAATTATGCCATAAAATAAGCACTTTAAAAAGGCACATCAAGTCAGAGGGTGGCTGTTCCAAAGAGCAGCCTATGACTGTTAGCTCACTTTGATAGGAAAATGAATCTGCAAACCAAAAACATTCAAAGCATTTTCTTGAAATCCTGCTAACAAGCAATATAATAACAAGTTATCCAAGTGGAACAAATCTACAGAATTCTATTATAAAGTCCTGTACACTTTCCCCCAAACGTAATTGTTAATGATAACTATAAAATGCTAATATATAGCCTTTCAGCCGGAGCCACCATCTTCCAGTAATAGGCCAAAATGATGAACACAAAGGGAAAGAGGAGAGGCACCCGATACATGTTCTCTAGGCCGTTTAGAAAACATGGAGTTGTTCCTTTGGCCACATACAATGTGAATCCACAAGAAGGGTGATACTGTAGACATCAAGGGAATGGGTACTGTTCAAAAAGGCATGCCACACAAATGTTACCATGGCAAAACTGGAACAGTCTACAATGTTACCCAGCATGCTGTTGGCATTGTTGTAAACAAACAAGGCAAGGCTCTTGCCAAAAGGATTAATATGTGTATTGAACATATTAAGCACTCTAAGAGCTGAGATAGCTTCCTGAAACCTGTGAAGGAAAATGATCAGAAAAAGAAGGAAGCCAAAGAGAAAGGTACCTGGGTTCAACTGAGGCGCCAGCCTGCTCCACCCAGAGGAGCACACTCTGCGAGAACCAATGGAAAGGATCCTGAGCGGCTGGAACCTATTCCCTATGAGTTCACGGCATAAGAGGTGAAAAAAATAAAAGACTTATGTATTGTAAAAAAAATTTTTTTAATTTAAAAAATTTTTTTAAATTAAAAAAAAATAAAATGCTAATATATAAGCAAAATATGGCTTATATTTCCAAAACTGAAGAGTTTTAGAACAGGATATAAGGAAAGAGAAATATTTGTATTTTTCAAGTATATTCACATCACATTTATATAAAGTAGGTTGCTACCAAGATCATTTGGTAAAAGGCACTGAGTTTGAGCAAGTTTACCAACTATGCTTTGAAGGGAGAAAATGAGACATCAGTGCTTCTTTTTCTTCCCTTCACATACACACTTAGCTATTACATGAGGCCCAGATCACTGTTCAAATCTTCCTCAGCTAATGTCACTTTGTAAAGCCAGAATTTCTGATATCTATTGCATAAAATTATAATTTAACTGTATCATAAACTGAGTGATTCCTGAAGTATCTTTTTCTCCAATGACTTACTTAAGAAAAAAGTATCGGTTCCCGATCTTTTGGCTAAGATCAAGTATAGAAAAAGGTATCTACATTCAATACATTGTCCATTCTTGAAGCATTTCCTACATTTCTAGTCAATTTTAAAAGGCCTATTTAGAAATAATACCAATTCATTTCTAATAGCTAAGTAGAAGAATTTTTTAACCAGCAGGGTATCTTAAAAACTAATCAACTTGACATAACCTGCTAATTCCAGGAATGTAAACCATAATTCAACCTTCAATTTTTCTCTTAACATATCCTATTTCACTAAACGAATTCCCATCCTGCAACTATGAACAAGAAGAAAATTGCACTTAAAATAATATTTAAAGACAAGATCTCATTATTTAGTATTAGATTAATAGTCTATAATTCTGACCTTAAAAATATCAATAGCTGCAACCCCTCCAACTTGTTAATTCCCAAAGAGATTAATAAAAGATGCAAGCAACATCTAAACTTAGAGCAGACTGTCATTTGGAACAAACTTTGTTAACAATAACTGCACCATAGTCAAATAGATCAACCACATCACCCTTTATGGTTCTGACTAATGAGCATAATTTGTCATAAATTTTCCAGTAACTCTGAAAAACTGAATTGAATGAAAAGACTATTTTTTTCATAACACTTTATAAAAATAGGATAAAGGCTGGAGTTGTCTTCTTGGGAACCTGGAGCCTAGCACAGTATCTGGCAATGCCAATGTCATTAAGTATATCTGTGAAATGAATAAACTAACAACAAATAAGCAACCCAATGCACTACCACCATCCAGGTCCTTCTTATGTGCTAAGTAATAAGTATTTAAAATTATACATAAATAGAATGGAATATACTCAAACTATTTTTTATTTCTATTAATAAACACTGAAAGAATTATTCACTTAAGAATCTCCAATAGAAAGATGATTTTCTGCAATTGTATAACATTTTTTATTTAAGCTTTTTTTCTTTATGAAATTAGAAAACACACAGAAATACAAGTTGTAAGTTTCTTTGCAATAAATAACACAAAGAAATGTATACTACACTTGATCTTAATAATGACACATTTCTCTCATGAGGGAGTTACTTTAAAAAATAGGTACAAATTTGAAGAGGAAGGTTAAAAAAAGGAGTGAAATAACTATAAATGTTCTTCTACTTCAAAAACCGTCTGATGACAGAGCCAGGACAGACTTTCTGCATCTCTCAGTGACTTCCTCTTCATGTGTCATAGAAAGAGTTCAACATGCTTTACAAAATCCATTACATTTTAAGACCATTTCCAATATCTGCTATCATAAATCAAGAAATCCATTTATTCAAGGTTACTTATGGAGAATTAATCACAGAAAATTTTAACAACTCCTTTTTCAAAAATTAAAGTACTTTACTGTACTTGGCATTCCTATACATAATGATGTGGATTCAAACACTGAAAGTATTAAGGGCATATAATTGAAATTCATGGGCTTAGATACAAAGAAAAAAGTTTAATATGTAGAATTCTCTGTAACGAATATTCCAGAAAAATTAATTAGAACATAAACACAATGTAATCTCCATGGATTTCTCCTCTCCTTAAGTGGCATTATGTAACATAGAAAGTTGTTCCAAAACACTTATATGTACTTGATATAGCCTCAAAAACATGTAATCAAAGAATTTGAAAAAGTGAGATCAAAAGAACCATGGCACTGTGCATCAGGAACAAAAACTCATGAATTTCTCTATTGGAGATGACGTCTAAAACCTATCTTCCTAATTTGGAAGGTAAATTTACTCAAAAGAGAAAAATAAACAGGTCTGCTACACAACATTTACAGCCTTTATTGAGAGAGTATAGCCATTATGCCAAAATCCATCCACCAACATACAACCTTATTTCCCATCTAAAGTTAATGAGAATATATTTTATTTTAAATGGGACATAGAGGCAACATGCCAAGAATTAAAGTACAACTGTAAAGTTTAATTTCACACTTCAAATATCAAAAAAGCAGTAATTCCTAAAATCATGAAAACATGAAGTAATTACACAGAAAAAAAATGGACATTTAAGTCATTTCATTCTTTCTTGATATCATATAGTAAAAACAGATGTACTTATAACTTCAGCCTACAGACAGCATATGTTGTAAGGTCATTATTCATTTAAAATAGTACAAATGTTTACAAAGAACATTTAACTTAAATTTCACAGTTGCTTATAAAATGGTACTTGCAAGATTGACCTATATAAGGAAATAAGAGTCTTGTCAAAAGATATGATAAACTATAAATATAAAATACATCACAATGTTAAAAACCTCAGTGCTCTATAGGAAAATCAATAAAGACAAAAATCTTTGTGGGGGAAAAAAGTATTTAGCATTACAAATTTAAAGTATAAATTTACATATGAATTCGATAAGGAATACTTTTAAACACTGCATTGCCACATAATCATCTATTTTGTGAAAACAATAAAAATGATGTACTTTTTGAATATGTGTACATCAAAACCAAAAAGTTAGTTTTTACTTTTTCCTTTATTGGCAACTTTCAATGCATTTTTCGGCTTTGGTTCCCAGAGGGCATTTTTTACAAATCTTGAAGCTGCGCCTTTGTCCAGTTTGCCAGCCTTTTTCTTATCTGTTATTTCCTTGACTCTGTTCATGTATACTCTGATTCTTTCCTTAAAGATAAAAAAGAAAGGTAATAGGTTTACTAAGCTGTTCACCACCGCTACATTTTATTACACTATACCTCCATTAAATTCAACAGATATATATTTATTGTCTATTAAGTGCATGGTGCGAGAAAATGCAAGTGCATAGGACAAACATGCTCTGTGCTTTCCTGGAGTTCACAGTCTGGGGGGTGGGGGGCTGCGGGGAAGAAAGACATTAAAAAGTCATTTCAGAAGTGTTCTGAGTGTTTCCAAAGAAGAACTGTACTAAAACATCACTAAAGAGATAAACACTGAATTGTTTCCATGTGGTTATATATATTTTTTTAATTAGCATTAACCTACATCTACATATTAACTGTTTTATGTCTGAAGTCTAAACTCTGAGCTCTCATACACTTGCAACATAAAAACTAAATTCTCCTGAAATTTTTCTAAACAGTAAATATTAAAAGAGGAGGTAGTATTCAACTATTTATCCTTTTATGTTACCGTCTAGTGTCACAATTAAAATAGACAGAATGAAAATATAAGATCTTTTATTCAATTTCATACTTTTGATTGATAAGTGCACGAAATTTTCTAATAAAACATACAGTTCTAATCAGACTTTACAAGGTGAGAAACATATGCGTTGCCATACCACTTTGAATTTTCTGAAACCATTAATCAGCATAAATGGCTATCCTATACTTCAAATGGAGAAATAAAGTTGACGAGAGCCATAAAATAGCACAGTAAATGACTGATCGCTGCTTAAAAGCAAGTTTCATTAAAATAATCAAAACAGTTACTTAAACACACACAGAAAAATGTAGAACCTTAGAATTTTTTCATTGCAAAGACTGGCAACTCTGCTCAACACTCTCTAATGGCTCCCTATTTCTGTCAAAGTAAAAGCCACAGTCCTTACAACAGTAGATACCAGCTGCAGCACACACCTACCCCAGCCCTGCTTATTCCTTTGCCTGGAAGGATCTCCCCTCAATTATCGACACAGCTACTCTTCCTCTTCCTTCCAGTCTGCTCAAATGTTAACCTTGTCAATAAGGCCCTAACTTCACCATTTAAAATTGCAATCCTACCCAAGCACTCCAATCCCTCTTACTCTGCTCTACTTTTTTTCCTTTTTCCCATAACATATAACTTTCTAACATACTACATATTCATATATATTTACTATTTGTTTATTTTATTTTGTTTATTGTCTCCCCCCATTAGATAGAGACTGGTATCTGCCACAAGGGCAGGGATCAACTTTATTCACTGAGGAATCATCTTCCTTGGAAATAATGCCAGGCTTCCAGTAGGCACTCAAATATTTGTTGAATGAATAAACTAACTATCTTCAATGCCTTTCCCCCATTTATGATATACATGGCAAATAGGCTTCCTATCACACACTAACTCTGTGATCAATTAGTAATGTCTGTCACACAGTCAGAAAAGGAGAATAGGTTTGTGTATGCTTTTTATTTGCCAACCCTTGCCCAGAATATTAATGTACTCCTCCGTAAAGTGGGTTAGAGAGAGAAAGAAGATAAATGATCTTATCCTTTCACAAAGACAGTATAGAGCACTCCAAATAATTTTGTGTTAAGAGAAAAAAGAGGAATTTTAAAGCCCATATTAAAAAGTTGAAAACAGATGATACAACCCATACTTCTTAAGGTTTAGAGCCAGTATCATTGGTCAAACCAAGATCTGCATATCATATTGCTTTATACATTTGCTTTAAATATTTTTCACAATTGTTGTACTTAAAAATAAATTTATTTTTCCCCCAAGTACTTTAAAAGAAGAAAATGTCTTAGTCCACACATTAAAAAAATGAAGACAACAGATCTGGCTTACTCATTTTTTAAAAATAAATGACCAAGTGCTTTACTAAGTTGTAAATAACATACACATCAACAACCATAAGACTTGAGAACAAGAATACAATGTCAAATGTATTTCACATATATATTTACCTTATATTTTATAAACACAAAGAATAAATTTATTAATATTCTTATTCATAAAGCCAAGTCAAGAAGGTAACCATAAGTTTGATTTCTAATTTTTTCCTTCAAATTGAATGATTTGATTTAATTTTTAAAGTCAGCAAAAACTCCAAGATACCAGACCTTATATACTGTACTTATACATCTAAATGGAATACAAAGACAAACCTAGAAGATTTATTACAGGTTGTAAATATGTCACTAATGCAGAATTACTGGACAGTACACATACAACTGGTGCCAAAAAAGCTTTTAGCTTTGTTGCTGAACTGGATTCTTTACTGCTGAGAAAATGAATTAATGGAGGAATTGAAAAGGTGGGGGGAGAAACTTTCCCGTCTTTGCTAGTAAATCAACTAAAATATACTTTTAAGAATTGTGTAAGAGTTAAAAAAAAATAAAAAAGTAGTCTTAGAGATGAACAGGATTTCAAAAATTTATAGGAAAAATAATATGTAAGTTATAGTTACTAGAATTATAACATTTTCCCATCCAGAGATTTATACAATATACGGAATACCAATTCTCTGACAAAGGTAAGTAAGAGAAAGAAAAACCAAAAACAATAAGGTCTGGCCCACTTTCATAACATTGATTCTAATTTTGTTCTCCATAATTAGTGTGATAAAGGTAGTGTGACTTAAACTTCAGGAATATAACAACAAATAGACATGTAAAATAAAAAGAAATTAACTGAAATCTTACCAATTCCTGCTTTACTGGATGTTCTTTAGGATTAACTCCTTGAGTTGCTAAGTAAACTACAAAACAAAGATTTCATAGAATAAAATGGTATATATATTAATTAAGAACATTCCAATTAAAGAAACTGTAGTTACTCACAAAAAAGGTAAGTCACACGAATGATTAAATCTTAAAGTATTCAACCTCTATGTAATATTAAATTTATATTTGGCTCATGGGCATTCAGCATTCTGATTTAAAAGAAAAAAGTATCTGACTATTAAAACTGCCATGAAGTATAATTGTACATAAATTGCTAGCATTTAAAAGATAAATCACCTTTAACACAATAAATTATTTGCTTTCTAATTAATTCCAAAGTAATATACATACCCCAAAACATTGAATTTAATGTGTATGCAGAAACTAAATCCACTTTTGCTTGTTCGAGTGGGTCCAACTATTAAAAAAGAAAAAGAGAGAGAGAAAGGGAGAGAGAGGAAAAAAAAGAAAAAAGAAATACACATATAAACTTTGAACGCCATCAGATAACATTTTAAACTTTTACCAAGCACAGTGTATCACAGAATTCTTTTTCACTTTCTATAATTCAATAACCAATTGATCTGGAAATAATTTGCAAAAAGAAGACGTTTTCTTAACCAGTGACTTTTGCCCACAAATTTTCACTTCGGGGTATCATCTTTAGCTAGACAAGGAATGTGTATAATCCAAGAAAAATTCTTTTGAATTATTTTAATTCAGGAGTTACGATCTGGGCTTTGTATGTCAAAAGTAATTTATCAATATAAACATTGTACATGATGCATTTATGTATTAATGTAAGAAGCAGGCTAAAATGCTTAGGCAATACCAAAGACAGAAGAAACATAATGAGATTTGTTTTAGACTGTCAAAGTCAATTTACTGTTTTTGTCCTATAGGGTTTCCAGAAACCCTGATAACATCATTGTAATACTTAAAAGGTCAAAGATAGAGTCGAGTCTGTCAAAAAGAATGCTGTGAGTGCTCCTTATTTTTCAAAACCAAGTCAAAATAAAGTTAGGCAGTATTTCCTAAGGCTAAAGTTTTGTTTTGTTTTGTTTTTCCCTAAAAATACCCAAACACTAAAAAAATTGAAATAAAGGGGAAAAGGAGCATATAACATTAATCTATTTCTTCTTCTATATGTTTCATAAAACAGCACTATGTTTTATGAAATTCCTTTTTAGGGTTGGCTCACGCCCATAATCCTGATAATTTGGGAGGCTGAGGCAAGAGGACCACTTGAGGCCAAGAGTTCAAGACCAGCCTGAGCAACATAGTAAGACCCCCATTCTCTACAAAAAATAAAAAATTAGCCAGGCATGCTGGCATGCATCTGTAGTCCCAGCTACTCAGGAGGCTGAGGCAGGAGGATCACTTGAGCCCCGGAGCTTGAGGGTGTAGTGAGCTATGATCGTGCCACTGCACTGCAGCCTGGATGACAGAGAGACCCTGTCTCTTAAAAAAGAAAATAAAAAGAAAGAAAAGAGAAGAAATTCATTTTTAGGAACTACATTTTTAAGATACCTTCTGCAACAACTCATTTCTAGAAACAGACATCATAGTCTTCAGCATCTCATCCACAGCACCAATGGAATTCTCAAATGTTGATAAATACTCATGAATTTCTACCGGGTAGTCTTCATTAATTTCTTCACCTGCCATTAGGGCAACTAGAAAAAAAATTAAATTCTTAGAATTCATATTGGAGACAGAGCTTGTTCCTTAGTTTACCAAAAAAAAAGTCAATAGGTCATATCATGTATTTCAAAAGCACTAAAATAGTTAAAACCTGAAGATAAACAAATCTTAGAATATAATTCTATAGCAACTACATTCTAAATTCCCTTGTTAAGTTTCTTGCAGGGCAAGGGGAGAACCTACCCAAGTCCACTAATGCTACACGTAACAAACCCTCAACACTTTTAAAGCACTAAAGACATGATTACCAAATATGAGATATCAGTAATCAAAATCCTACATTTTAAAAACTTTCTGTTGAAGTTAAAGACCAAACAAAGCAATGATAATTTGATAAATACATCCCCCAATGACTGTTAAAGAAATGATAAGCAAAGTGCTTTTTTTTTTTGAAAAGGTTATATATTTCTGCCCTTCTAAATTTAGGTGTTGATCTAGCAGCATGTTACATTAAATTAAAAAATTAGAAATCTTAGGTCTGAAATATCTTGATTATTTATCACTAAAATCATTTTTCAAGTCTATATATATTTATATTCCTTAAGCTTCTTTAAAATATTAATAAGAAATCCAAAGAGTCCATAAATCACATAAAGCCTATAAGCAGAAAAGAGGAAACTTGGGGAAAACAAACAATATGGTTTTCATTTAGGCTAGAGCATATTCTGACAGCCCATACTTTTAAAATTCACATTTACATCATAATTAATATCTATATGAGAAAAAGCAAAATCTATATCAATGTATTGAATAAAGTATCTAAGACCAAATTCCAGAGGCAGTTCCAAACCATATGTAACATCTTCAGGTTAAAAAAAAATTTTTTTATTAGCTAAGAACAGCAAGAATGTATTTATTAGCAAATAGCACATCAGAATGGCAGTAAAGAGACTTGGGCTTTCTGTCTTGCTTGATCACTGACTTTGTCACCTTAGGCAAATCATTGAATCTCTCTGGGCCTCAAATTCCTCATCCATAAAATAAGGCAGTTGGTCTAATGATCTGTAAAGTCTCTTATACTTCTAAAAGTTATGACTATGTCTTTTAAGTTTAAAAGTACTATTTGAATATTTAGTCATACTATATTAACATTTCTTCTCAATGAGTATATTCCACCGAGACATCTGGTTTCATTTAAAAAAAAAAAAAAAAGTGAAGTCGGACTATCACTACCCAAGCTGTAAAGTTACTATCCAACTACTGTGCAATCAACAGTTAAACAAAGGACTATGACAAAAGAAAACTACACAGGAAAGAACTGTGACTTTCTATTTCAAAAGGTTAACTGAAAATATGCATTTGCCTCTCAGCCCTCACCACATCCCTCCAATATGACAGAAGAAATATAAAAATATGAACATAAAAATGCTGGAAACCAAGAAGGGCACATATCTACCAACAGACTTCAACTGGAGAAATTCTGTAAGCTAAAGAGCAAATGGGATCAGACTGGTAGGAAACAGAGCCAAGGAATCTTACAAACAAAAGAGAATGAGAATCTAGGAATAACCCCAAGATCAAAGGTGACAAGGGCTGAAAATAGCTAAACCAATCTAAAGATCTGTGAAAGGACAGCTCCAGCATTTGTTGCCCAGATAAAGGTATACGGTTTATCTACAGCAAATATAAAGAAGTTATATCTCCTCTTTTTACGTAGAATTTTAAATGAGTAAATTTGAAAATGTGCATGAAAAGAATGATGCTCTGGGAAGTTATTAATTACCAAAACTAAAAAGTACATAAACCATATAGAACATTAACCACAGAAAAAAATCTACAAAGTGGTCAAAGACCTATTCTCCAAAAAGGCTCCAAGCCTAGAAAATTTTATAGGTAATTTCTTCCAAACCTTCAAGAAACAGTTAATTCCTATGGTATTTAACTATTTAAAAATATAGAGAAAGACGGAAAACTTAGATACCTATTTCATAACATACACAAAAATAAACTCCAGATGAATTAAAAATGTAAATGTATAAATGTATTAGATTATATAAAATATTTATATCATCCCAATGAAACCCAAATGCTATAAAAGGAAATGGCTGACAAACTTAACTACATAAAAACTAAAAAAAAAAAAAAAAAAAAAGTCTATATAGTAAAAGGATACCATAAGCAAAGTTAAAAGGCAAGAGACAGGCAGGAGAAAATATTTGGCAAAATATAACAAAGGATTAGATAGATTACATAAAGAGTTCCTAGAAAGCAATAAAACAAATTAAAATGATGAAGATATCATCACCTATCAGATTGGCAATGATTTTCAAGATTAAGAATGTGCCATGTTAGAGAGGGTATATGCTAAAGGTGGAATATAAATTGGTACAGGTTTTTTAAAATGCACATACCCTTTGACTAGGGAAGTCCTTTTAAGAGTCTAGCCTACAGAAATCCTTGTAAGTATTCATATAAATTTATCAAAATGGACTCGAACTTTTCTCTGAATTTCCCCCACTTTCTCTTACATCAAATTCTCCCTCTAGTGGATCATTACCCATAAGCTTAAAACTTTTTATTTTTCCATCTAAGACACGAAACAAAAAAAAATCTTTACTTCATATCCCCCTCCAGCTAGGGCCCCATTTTCTCTCTCCCTTTTAAAACAAACTCCTCAAAAGAGGTAGACTAAGTCTCTAGTTCCCCTCCTTCAATTCTTTCTCACATCTCCTACAAACAGGCCCCTACTTTTCACTCAATATTGCTCTTGTCAAGGTCACCCACTCTGCCACCCTGTTAAATTCAATGGTCATTCTCAGTTCTCATCATGTGACACTGTTGACTCCCTTCTCTTGGTTTCCCAGATATCACATTTTCTTGGTTTCCCTTCTGCCTCACTGGCTTCCTGGGTCTCTTTGATGCGTCCTTCTCACATTCTCAGCATCTTTACCTTAAAGTGCCAACTCATGTCCTTGACTCTCTTTTCTCCTCTATCTAATTTACTCCTAGGTGTGCGCAGCGTTTTAAAATGCATTAATAAACTGATGACTCCCAAGTTTGTTTCTCCAGCCTTGACCTCTCCACTGAACTCCAAATGTACATTTCCAACTGCTTACTCAGTAACTCTGGTTGGATGTCTAATAAATTCTCAAATGTGACCTGCCCAAAGCCAAACTCCTAAGCTTGCCTACTGCAGTCTTCATCTCATTTCTTGGCAACTCCAACTTTCCAATTGTTCAGACCCAAAATTTCAGAGTGATCCTTGACTATTCTCTCTCATCTCATCTTTAATACATATCCATAATCTAACCATATCCTACCACCTCTACTGCCGCTACCCTGGTCCAAACCACCACCATGTCTTGCTTGGATTGTTGTTATAGCTTCCTTGCTTCTAGCCAGACAGTCTATTAACAAGGAAGCAGAAAGACCACTCAAAATGTAAATCAGATTACGTTATGCCTCTGCTTAGAAACTTCCAAAGGCTTGCCCCCTCACTCACAGTAAAAGACAAAGTCCTGACAGTGGCCTAAAAAAGCCCAACACAATCTTCCCTAATTCCCTTTACCTTCTGTGACTTCATCTCCTCCCACTCTCCCCTTGCTCATTTTACTCCAGCCATGATAGCCTCATTGCTCTCCCCACATTATGTTAGGTATGTGCCTACCTCAGGGCCTTTGTACTTCTTTCTTTTTCTTTTTTTTTTTTTTTTTAAGAGCTAGGTCTCACTCTGTTACCCAGGCTGGAGTGCAGTGGCACACAAACATAGCTCATTGCAGCCTCGAACTCCTGGGCTCCGAGTACTAGGACTACAGGTATGTGCCACCACACCTGGCTAATTAGTTTTTGTAGAGATGGGGTCTTGCTATGTTGCCCAGGCTGGTCTCAAACTCCTGGCCTCAAGCTATCCCCCCCTCAGCCTTCCAAAGTGCCAGGATTATAGGTGTGAGCCACCATGCCTGGTCCCCTTTGTACTTCTCTCCTTCCTAGAATGCTCTCTTCCTCTCCTCCTCCCCTAACAGGTTCAGAGCTCATCATGTTACCTTCACCAGATCTCTGCTCAAATGCTACCTATCAGTGAATCTCTCCTGACCCCACCCCATTTTAAAAAGCACACCCCTCCCCTCACTCCCTGTCTTCTTCCCCACCTTACATTTCTCAATAACAACTGACATATATTTACTTTTTTTATTCATTTATTGTCTGTCCACCTCTAAAAGAAGACAACTACATGAAAGCAGGAATTTTTGTGTTTTGTTCACAAGCACTGCCTGGCAGTCAATAAACATTTATTAAATGCAAATAAACTATAATAAAATACTGGAAATCATCTAAATATTCATCTACAGGGAAACAGTTAAATGAATTATAACACATCCATCCTTTGGAATATTATATGTCTATTAAAAACAAAGAAGTAAATCTATATATAGTGACACACAATGAGAAGTGAGAAAAGTCACAGAACATTGCATATAGCATATAATGTGCATAACATATACCACTTGTTTTTTTTAAAAACCTGTACATGCATATATGTAGAAAAAGATCTGGAAGAAGGCATACAAAAAAATAGACATTTTCTCTGAGAATAGGCAGGAATTAGGGAATAGGTCCAAAGCAGACTCATTTTCTTAACTCTTCCTTCTTCACTGTTTAAATTTTATTTCAAAAAGCACATATTAAATTTGTAATTAAAAATAAACAATCAAATTTAAATAAAGGTATATTTTATAAAGTATTTTGGCTTTTAACAAATGTTGCAAGTATTAAAAAATACAAAAAGGTCTTTATTTAAATGTGAACTTTTTCATCCAATTTTCCTATTAGAAAATATTTCCCCTCTCCAGAAGAACATGATGGAGATTTTTCCTATAATTATTCCCTGTCTCTAACCCCCAATAAATAAGCAGTTATTTATTGTTTAAATGGGTTAGGCTGAACACTGAAAGCAAGGCAATGAGAATAAATGCCCTCATGAAATCTGAACTGAACCACTTGCCTTTTTCCTAACTAAAAAATAAAGGCAAGGGGGACTAAAAAATAAAAATTATTCTATTATCAGAAATTCCTTCCAATTCAAATGATTTCTACTCACATTTTACATAGGCAGTTCCTGAATATTAGCATATATAGAATATAGCAGTGACTATGGAATCAGCAGCAAGAGCAAACATTTGAATAGCCCTATGTACTATTCTAAGCACTCCATACACATTAGCTCATGTAATCCTCTCAAGATGAAGAAACTGAGCCACAGTGAGGCTAAAGAACTTGCCCAAGGTTGTCCAAGTTAAAATTTCCAAAGAAGAGAAAGAAGAAAAGAACTCAGCTAGCTCCACTCCTCACCCCCTTCTGGCTTCCAGAGGTACCCCTCACCCCTCCACCTGTTCCTCCTACAGCACTGGCTGGAAAGGCAGAGACAAATGGAGAGGGCATGAGAAAACTCGCCTCTCTTCACCCCTCAGCAAGGTGTGGCTGAGACTAAGAAGCTGGGGCGGGGACAGGAATGCTGCCCTGGGTCCCTACAGGACGTTACCGCTGCTCCTCTCACTGGTCATAGAAGCCAAAGTACCGACAGGAGAAAAGAAAGGGCGTAGAGCATCACATACAGACCTAAGTCATCAGCTCCCTCCTCCCCTCGATTCTCTACTTCAGGGTGGTCAGTCCAGCCAAAAAGCTGGGAGTCACCCTGCCTCCTCCCCCAGGCTCCAAATCCAATCAGTCCCGTCAGTGTGGCCTCCTTAATCTCCTTACGCCACAAGCTTTCCTCCATCCTCACTGACAAGATTATTTCAACAGCCTTTGAGTAGTCTCCCTACTGGCAATTTTTTTCCACTCACAATTTAAGAACATTATAAAATATGATTTTTCTATAAAAATAGTCTGGTCACGGTACTCCTCTGTCTAAAATTCTGCAATAGTTCCCTACCACAATGGAAGGTAATTCCAAACCCCTTAGCATGGATGCAAGGCCTGTTATGATGTGGGCCTTGCTTGTCTGTCTAACTTCATCTTTCATGGTTCCCCTCTTCCCATCCTGTAACGACAGCCATGATGGCAGTTTTCCAAACGTGCCATGCTCTCTCACTCCAAACTTTCACCTGTGTGGTTCTCTGTGCCTGAGATGCCCTTGCAACTCCACTTGTTCAAACCCTGCTTATTTTTGAGGTAAAATCAGGTTTCACTTCAGCCAATAAGGATTTCTCTGCATGTCCTCCTGCCATTCTCTCTGTCTGGCTAAACAAGTACAAGCTGTCATGTCACTTAAAACAGTATCTTACAATGTATGTGTATTTACTTGACTTCCCCTTTGACTACAAGCACCTCGGGGGGCTGTGTCATGTTGATGTTGTACCCCCAGTGGCTGATACACAGGAGGACTATGTCTCCATTTGCCCAGGATAGTCCTGCGTTATGTCTGTTGTTTCACCTTGCCATTGGGTCAGTTCCTCCTTTCTCTCTCAGAAGTCCCAGTTTCAACAAAAAAATTATGTAGTTACCCTAAACAATATAGGCCCTCTGACCCTTACCACCACTCCCCATCCCATTTTGTTAGAGAATGAGAGAGTCAGGGGAGATGCTCCTCGTAGCAGTCAGGGTTCAACCAAAGAAGCAGAATATTATAGGAGATAATAGTAAGAGAGTTATTACAAGGACTGGTTACCTAGGAAAGGCCACCAAGGAAGGGCTGGACCTCCTGGCTACAAACTGAAGCTGCTGTCCACAGGTGGGATTTCTTCTTTTCTGTCAGGGAAACCTCAGCTCTGCTTCTAAAGCCTTTCAATTGACTGAATGAGGCCCATGCAGATGATCTAGGATAACCTCCTTACTTAAAGGCAACTGATTATGGATTTTAATCACATCTACAAAATACCTTCCCACCAACACCTAGATTCGCATTTGACTGAGTATCTGGGGACTGTAGCCAAGCTGACACATTAAAAAGACCATCACACTCCTTTAAGCCTCCAGAACTATAGCTTCCCAAGTAATAAAACTAGACTTCAAATTCCAGCTAACAAATGTGCAAGTGATGGCATTTTTTAAAAATCACCATTTTGCAACCCCTAATGAAATTATTAATTCAGGCAACGATCACTGACAGATAAAAAGACAGGGGGGAAGCTTTCAACGGAGGAAGGAGACTGTCACTGCCTGAACCCACCCATCAACACTCGCATCACTGAAAGCAGGACAAACGCACATCATGAACCTCCCAGTGTGACGCAATGGAACCTGCACAGCACCATCTGTGCAGCATTTCTGACTCCCAAAAAAGTTGAACCTGAATCGAATTAAGCCTTTAGGGCTAACTTCCATTTTACAGGAAATATGGAGGATAAAAAAACAAGTTAACACCACAAGAAAGCAAACAGACAAATCTAGAATAAGATATTTCCATAGGACAATGGACCAGGTGTCCATAACAAGTCAATGGCATAAAGAAAAAATAAAGAAAGGGAAGGGAGGTACAGGAAGAAGAGATTAAGGAGATTTAGGGGAAATACAACCAAATGGACCATACAGACCTTGTTTGGACCTTGATTCAAATAAACCAAGTGTAAAATAATATTTTTGAGAGAAAGAAATCTGAATGTGGACCAGGGATTAAGTGACACGAACAAATTATTGATAATTCCGTCATCTATGAAAATGGAATTACAGTTTATATAAAAAGATGTCCCTATCATTTAAGGATGCATAATGAAGTACAGAGGGGTAAAATCACATAACATCTTGAATTTGTTTAAAAAAAAATAAAAGGTAGCCTTCAGGGATTAAACCTTGACAGCAAAGACAAGAACCTATGTACATTATTTCTATAGTGAAATTAGATAGCTAACTCACAAATTAACTTTTAGAATACAACTCAGTTCACATACTGGAGGACATCTAAAGAGAAGGTGTAATCCAGAATATTTAATCAGCTCTATTATATCTCATTTCAATTCCAAATATAATTGGGGGTGAGGGAGAGGAAGGTTACTGAGTGCTTACCACATCTGTGATAGTTGCTGAACAAAACTTAAGAAAACAAGACAGAGCCTGTGGCCTCAAATGAAATTTGTATAACTAAGATTTCCAACAAAGGCTGACTGACGTTAGAGTATTTAATTATTTCACGAATTTCACAAATTTCCTTCTTTAAAAAATCCTAATTTCTGATATCTTTACCTGGCCCTTAAAAATGTATGCATGTGAAAATAAATAAATAGATCAAGTCTAAAGTCAAAATGAAAAACTAGGAAAAGATATTTGCAACACCAAGACAGATAAAAAGAACCTCTACAAATCAATTTAATAACCAAAAAAAAAGTAAATACAACCCAAAAGAAAAATAGGCAAAGAAAACTACCAGTTCACAAATAAAGGAATCCAGATGACCAATAAGCATAAAGAAAGCTACTCAACCTTATTCATAATTAAGGAAATATAAAATGCCAAAACAAGATGCCATTTTTCATCTGTCAAACAGGCAAAATTAAAAAGATTAATAGTACCTAATATGGGCAAAGGTGAGCAGCAACAGTCTCTCATTCACTATTAGTCAGAATATAAATTAATTGAGCATTTTTTTGTGGGGTAATTTGGCACTATGCTTCAAAATTCTATATGTATGTATTCTTTGACCTAGTAATTTTACTTCACAAAATGTATATTTTCATGCAAGATAAATGTTCAAGGACTTCCACTGCAACACTCTTTAAAACAGTGAAACTTTAAAATGAAACAACCTGCACAACCATTAATAGGGACTGGTTAAATAAATTATGATATGCCCATCCAATAAAATACTCTGCAGTAGTGAAAAAGTATGAAGCAAAGCTTTAGAAAGATTCCTAAGATATATTAAGAGAACAAAAGTTAAAGAACAGCATGTATAACACATCCCATTTGTTTTTAAGAAAAAAAGATATATGTGTGTGGAGGCATATTTGTACGGTACATGCATGTAAATTTTCTTAAAGGATCCAAAAGAAGCTGTTAACTATGGTTACTTCTGGGAAACAAAAAACATGAAGATGAGACAGCACATTTTGCTACATTCCCTGAATTATAATTTTAAAACAATAATGTAACATAATAATACTTAAGTTTATAAATAAAAACTCCAATGATCTCAAATTTTGAAATTTTCTTTATTCCCAAATATGACAGATAGAATGTCATTTTCCCCAATTTAGCAGCTACAGTCAAACCTATATTCTTTATCTCCATTATATTCAAAGAACCATATAAATGTACTCCCTACACCTAAATTTTGTAGCCACCATGAGGCCATTTTCCCCCTATTCTCATGGTACAAAAGCCTCTTCTGGCCTGGCTTCCAAAATGGCCATGCCTCTCAAGCAGCTGTTTTAAAGATGCTTTTGCAAGTTCTTATCTTTCCTTTGAGCCCACTAGCCAATTCCCAGTCCTACGTGTAAACATTCTAGCTCCAGGCCTACTAAACATTCTTAAAGAAATTTTCACAAAAGACACAAATTAATGCCACCCAACTTCAATTGGGTCTTCTCTCAGTTGCTGAACAATTCCTTTATTTATCCCTGAGTGTCTCCCCAGCACATACTGCACAATGTCATGTAAATGAATAACACTTCCTGAGCATTTACCACATCCAGACACTAAGGACTCATCTATTCAATAGGTATTTACTTAGCATCTGTGACATGCTGCCCTTATACCTGGATATAATGGTGAGCAAAAACTTGCCTCCACTGCACTTACAATCGTGTGTGGATGATAGACATTAATCAAATAATCACAGAAATATAAAATTACAACAATGATACGGAGACATACATGATGCTGTGAGACTATAACCACATGCACATGACTTAATCTGAGGGAAAACGGAATGCTTCCTTAAGAAAGCATTCTTGATGACAGAGCTGAGTTAAGCAGACAGAAACGGTAGTGGGGGGGGTTCTCACAACAACTCTATGATTGGGCACTGACAGTAACCTCACTTTATAGATGACACAACAGAGACTTAACACAATAGGACTAACAACTGGTAAAGCTCAGTAGGATGGAAGAAAGCATCCCACCCACCAAGTCTCTTCAGTGTTTCCTCATCTTTTCAGGACAAAATCCTCTTTTACACCACATATAAGGTCCTTCAAAGTCTGGTCCTCTCACCCTTCCAGCCTTAATTCCCATCTTTTCCCTCTTCCCAACATCACACTCAACTTCTGTTGCTGTCACTATTCCTCATGACTACAATCCCCACAATTTCCTTAGCAATTTTCAGTTGACCTGGAGCTAGAATTACCCAAAATGGCGAATTGGCTAGTGGACATAGAGGAAAGAGGATTTGCAAAAGCATCTTTAAAGCAGCTAACTAGGAGGTGTGGCTGGGAAGAGAGAAAAGTCAGGTCCTTTCATAGTCCTTTCCCTCTGCTTGGAAAACACCCTCTCCATACCCATCCCCATTTTCTGGGTGTAGTGAAAGCTAACAATCCCTTAAAACCCACATCAAATGCCCCCTCATCTATAAAGGCTTCCATGTCTTCCTAGCAAAGGTAGTCTCTTCTTCCTCTTTGTTTCCAAGGTTCTCTGAATATACTTGTAACATAGTTGCCACATTGGTGTGTGACTGCTTCTCCAGACTTAAACTTACCACACATCCATCAATAATACTTGTGTTATCTTGATAGATCCAAAGATGTCCATCATTTTACCTGATCCATCAGCTGCATCTGACAAAACTGAATGTACTACTCCACCCTGAATTCTACACCAGACTAAAATTGTCCTTGTCCCTCACTGGCTGCTCCATCTGTCTCCTTTAGTGGTTCTTCCTCATCTTCCTAACCTGTAAATGCTAAAATGCCTATGGACTCAGGCCTTGTGCCGCTTCTCTTCTGTCTACATTCACTCCTTTAATGACTATCTCCAGTCTCACAACTTTAAATACAATCTGTTCACTGACACCTTTCAAATGTTTTGTTTCCAGCAATGACCACTCCTCCAAACTAAACTGCCTACTCAACACCTCCACTTGGATGACTAACAGACATCTCAACATGTCTGTAACTGAACTCCTAATCTTCCCCCACAAACCTGCCCCTCCCACAGTTTTCCACATCTCAGTTAACGGCAATTCTACTCTTCTAATTGCTCAAGCCCAAAACTCGGACAATTACCTTATTCTCACAACCCACATTCATTCAATCCATAAGCAAATTCTGTTGGCTTTACCTACAAAATACATCCAAAATTGAACTGCTACTCACCACCTTCACTTCTTTTCATGCAGTTAAGATGCTATCATCTCATCTGAACTATTACAACACTTCCCTAATTAGTCTCCTAGTTTTCACCTACCCCACCCTCCAACAAACTATTCTTAACACTGCAGCCAGAGTGATTCTATTAAAATCTAAGTCAGATCATGTCACTCCTCTGCTCAGAACTTTCCACTGGTTATTTACTCACCCGGCAATTCCTTCAAGGCAGGATTCATGTTGCAGCACATTTGGATTTCCACATCACTAACATAATGTCTTGCCACTTATTAGGTACTTAGTAACTATTTGTTAACTGACTAAACCCAATCAAAGTAAACTGAGGCCAAATTTTGGAAAATCTTAGTATCATATTACAGTTTGGACTTATGGATATTAGAAAGTCACCACATGGATGAAAAAATATATATATATGATAATGTACATATCTCTGTACCAAATAGTTATACATAGTTATAAGCTAAGCCAGAGAACAAATCCAACATATAATTGGTTTCTGGAACTAGAGGGCCATTTGCAGTTGTTGCACCAGGATTCTATTACTGTAATGATTTTTTTGCACTGCATTATCTTAGAAAATAATAATGAAATGTACACACAAGTTCTGAATAAATACTGCTGTCTTGTGCAAACAGTGAGTCCACGGTTGTGTCGCCTATAATTCTCCTTCAGTCTCACCGTAAAATTCCTGAGTGAATATGGACTTCTACCTTTTAATCTTTAATAAAGATATTAATCTCTAAAAACAAATCTATCCCAAAGTCTAATGATAAAAAAGTAAACAAACTTACAAGGAGGTTGCTCAAGATTGAGCTGAGTAATTACATCAGTTTAAAATCAATTTACTTCAATGTTTAATTCAAAACATTTTCAAAACTATAGCTATAAGCAGCAAAACTACCCTCCAAAACACATGGAACTTGCTTATTACAATTATCTCATCTCTAAAGTAATGATAACAGTTGTTTTGCAGATTAAATGAATAATATAGGTAAAGCTAGTAGAACAGTGTGCTCAGTTAGCACTCAGTACATTAGCTACTAGTATTAGTTTTTTAATTTACTAAAGTGAAAATGATCAAATATCCTAATCCAATGTGGACTACTTAGGGTCATACTTGAAGTGTCAACTGCTTGAAAACAGTACCTGAGATAATACATATGAAGAGCCACTTGAAAAGGTAACAACAGTTAAGAAAAAATGTCACCTCTGAGCTGTGATACACATAACACAGCCAGCTATACGAATGCAGCTATAACATCTTTTGAACTTAAGAATTTTGTTTTATTTAGAAAAACCATTGTTCACACTTTGTCATTATTTTATCACAAACAGTTCTCTGAAACTTCAATGGGAGTTACCTGTTATTTTCGAATCAAAAATACGTGATTAAGTCTCGGTTCATTCTACTATCAGATAGTACAAACAGGTTAATAAGTGGATAGCAAACATCTCAGTGGGACAAACACATCTTTATCAAGCCAAAAGTGAACTGCAGTCAACAAATACGAAAACATTAAAGCTATTTTCAAACAAACGTTTGAGTCACACTGAACTACCCCGGGCCATAAAAAAAGAAAGAAAAAACTGCTTTCTTGAGATTATCCACTACAATTCCAACTGAAGGTCAAAATTAGCCCACTATCTCAGACGGGCTAATACTGCAGCGGCAGACAGTTTGTGATCATGAACGTGAACGATAAACGGGGGTAACATAGGAAAGTTACTCGTCTGCCCCTTCCACTTTAGCCTTCCTCCCTAAACAAGGTTTGAAGGTAGCTGAAACTTAATTGTGAAGTCTTTTTTTTTTTTTAATTTCTCTGTCCTCCAAGATTTGAGAGGCGAAGTTAACAAGCGAGGAAAAGAGACAGACCCGACCAAGAGATAAATGGAGAGCCAGGGTAAGCCAAAGCCGGCAATCGGCCACAAGACACGCGGAAGTGGGGGGCCTGTAACAATGCTGCCCCCAACGCTCAGCAATGAGGGCTCGCATTCCTGCAAGGCTATGCAGCCCGACCCCGCTCCTCCCAGTCTGCCCGGAGGATGAAAGGGGAATCCTAGGACAGGAGAAGCAGACCTATGCAGGAGCACGAAAAAAATTCAAACGACAGCTCTCAATACTACCTCGCGGCCTTCGACTCCAGTCCCCCGGAAAGCGGTCGGGCGGCAATGACGTCAATGACGCGCCGGCTCTAGCCGCGGCGCGAGCGTCGCTCTCGGATGACCTCACGCTGTCGGCCCCGCTGCTCGGCTACCTTTCCCTCCGCTCTAAAGACTAGGCTCCCGCCCTTGACCGCTTCTGGCTGATGTTGTGGAAGTTTGGGGAGACAGTCTGGGTCCCTTTATCTAGATTTGTACTCGTCCATCACCCCACCCCCCAAATACAAGTTGAGCGTATTTAACCAGGAAAAGATGTCAGTTACTAAAGCTTTGTTCAACTTTTTACTTTCGCTAAAGCTTGTTCCAGGCCCCTGGTTCTTAACACTTTCCTTGTCCGCCTCACAATTAGCCTTCTAGAGCGGCTTCCCAGCTTCCGTGGTGAAGGACGGCTTCTTTATTTTTACAAGCCATCGCTAAGTGATACTTTTGTAAAATACAGTAAAAATGAATTACTATAAAAATGAAAAAAACAAAGATGTGCAAAATACAAGCCCAGATTTTTATTTATTAGTCTCAATAAACGTAAAATTACATTTATATACAATGAGAACAAACAAAATAGAAAAAAAGAATTACAAGAACTGTTCGTATTGTTCATTGAAAGTGTAGTATAAGCAATTAAGAGCATTTTTTTCCATTCATAACTTTTTGTTCACAGTCGTAATTTAATAAAAAATTATGCATGAGACAGCGATTACATATATTAAATACCTGTAAAAGCACTTTGAAGAAGCATCATGTATGCCAATATTTCAAGTTTTGAAAGTAGCAAATGAGCTTGTTTCTGGTTTGATTTTCTATAGTTGGATTAAAGATGTCGCTTCTTGTGGAGCTTGCAGAGGATAGCATGTATTAATATTTCAAACTGTTTCTCTGTTTTAACACTGTAGTAGAGAAACAAGTCTCACATAGCTACATTGATGAGAATAGAAGAGGAGATTTTAAAGCTGTTTCAGCAAGCTAAGTATATTCATTTTTAACTTTTATCTAAAATGAAACAAATGATGCCATATTTTCAAAATTCATCTTCAATCCAGCATCAGTTGCCAGTTCCGACAATATATCCTTTAAAGTTATCATTAAATTTAAGTTGTATTTTGATGACAGAAATTAATTCCAGATTGTATGCATTATTAGGGTCACAATTACCAAACTAACCTTAAAATATCACAAATTGTAATGTAGTCCTGCTGCACATAACTAGTACACAGTTTACACAACATGGGACTAACCACTTGAGTTCAACAACATCCAAACTAATCTATGTCCTATTCAAGAAAACCAGTTAACTGATCACTATTGTTGCGGCAATGTAGAATTGCTATAAAAGTTTCTAAATTATTATTCTCAATTTTTACACTCATCTCGTGGACAGGTAATAACAAATAGCTCCTGGACTGACGATGATCCATAGACCACATTTTGAGTAGCACTGTTCTAAAGAGTTGGGTGCATAACCTTACCACAAAGACTGTAAAGACCAAGGAAGACTGAAACATCACCCAGAATAACTCAGAACTTGACAGTTTGTCCTGCATCAAGGTAATAATGAGGCTTCAAGGCTAATTGTCACACCATGGGTCATTTGAGTCCTTCAGGAAGCAAACACTAAAATGGAGCTAGGAGTGCAAGAGGTTGAGGTGGGGATGGGGTGGTCTCTGGAAGATAAAAAGGGAGAAAACAGGATTGGGAAGAGAGCTGCAGACCATGATAGCTGACCAACCTAGCGGTGAGCTCCAGAGCAAAACATACCCCTTAGAGAAGGCCACATTGGGCAGAAATGGCCAGGTACTGTGCCCCCCATCTATGTTCAGTCATTGATGGAGACTGCCTAGCAAGAGTGTGGCTTCAGCTTGAGGCAGATCCTGAAGGTGCTGTCAGCTGGAAACTGTCCGCTAACTGCACACCTGCAGCTGAATGGTAAGTTCTTTCTTAAGGGTGATCTAAGGGATGCAGCTCTTTAGCTGCCATATGGTAAACAACCACACAACAGTAGCACCACAATCCCATGATTTGTGCAACAAATATTTACTGAGACCCCATTATGTGTTAGATTCTGTACTACACGTTACACATACAGAAGTGGAAAAAGTCCCTCCCCCTATGGAACTTACATTCAAATTTTTCACAACTAACACTGCAAAACCACTGCATCATACTATATCAGAGTTTCTGTTACCCCATTTTAGAACATCAGAAAGCTGAACTTGCCTCAAAGTGTTAGTGAAAGAGTTGACAGATAATGATATAGCTGGCTTTGGGAATGAAAGATAAAGGTACTAATCACATACCCAGTACAGATCAGTTCCTTTCCATTTGAAGACTTAATAGTACAAAAAATGGTGGGTGATGCCAAATCAACTCTTCAGAGCAAACTATGATCACTATAGAGGAGGAAATTACAAAATTCCGATGTTGAACTTAGAAAGTTTCTTAAATCTTAGTGTTCCAGTTAAGAATAACAAAATCAACTCCCAAGTGATATCAGAGCAGAATATTAGAATTTTTTTTTATCTTCTGAATGATGACATAAGAAAATCGCCATTTTACAGCCATTATAACAATAACTGACTCAGGTGAGACTCATCAATAGATGCTAAAACTATTGGGTAAAACTTTGATGGGGAGAAGGATATTTATGCCACCTCAAATCATCTCATCATAGATTATTTTTGAATTACAAAGGTAAAAATAGAAACTTTACAATGGATAAATCTGGTAGATATAGATTCAGGTGTTCTATGTTAGCATCACTAATAATGAGACAAACTGATATCATGTGCCTTATTTAGTGATGCACTAAGAAAGATGACAATATCACTTATGTATTATTTCTGCCAAAAACGTATTGCCTTAATCTAATCCTCAGGAAATATCAGACACATGCATATTAAGGAGTATTCTTAAAAAAAAAAACTGGCCTGTAGTTCAGAAATATTAATATCATGAGAGGGAAAAAAAGATTAAAGAACTGTCCTAGATTAAAAAATTAAAGAGTCATGACAGCTAAAGACAGTGTATGATCCTGGATTGGATCCAAAATCAATGAAAAAAAAACTCTATAAAGAATATTATTGAAGCAATTGTTGAAATCTATGTTCAAAGATAACTGAACTATTCCACATGACCAGTTGTAAGCATGTTTTCATTAAGTAATTTCATTTATTAATTGTTATTGTTGAGCCAAAAGTGGCTGAATCACTCTCCTCCACCCTTCTCTGCTTGGGTATTAAAAGTAAACAAGGGGCAGCATGGTGGCTCACGCCTGTAATCCCAATGCTTTGGGAGGCAGAAGCGGGAGAGTCACTTGAGGCCAGGAGTTTGAGACCAGCCTGGGCAACATAACAAGAATCCTTCCCACCCCCACCCCCTCCCCCTCCCCCCCACCTCTGTCTCTACAAAAAATAAAAAATATTGGCAGGGCATGGTGGCATGCACCTATAGTCCTAGCTACTCAGGAGACTGAGGTGAAAGGATCACTTGAGCCCAGGAGTTGGAGGTTACAGCAGCTACCATCACGATCGGGCCACCGCACTCGCTTCTAGGCAAGAGTGGGAAAGACTCTGTCTCTATAAAAAATATATCATTCTAATAACTGCAAAAATTATATTTGTTCCTTCACCTTCACCTCTCTGTGCTTTATTTTCCCAAATGGTTTATATTTTTTTAAATGTAATAAAGACAGGGCTCAAAAACCTTCCTAAAATTAGCTATTTCAAAAATTAATTGTGAAAAGGCAATGCTTATTTAAGAAATTGATTTGTCATATTTCTTTAAAAAGCCTCTTGAAACCTTGCCACATAATAACATCCTTCAAAAAAAATCAATGTTTATAGGCATAATGAAAATAAGTATACTTATTACTCAGAATGAACCCTTCCTGTGAATTGCATGTAGCTATGTGCTCTGATTCCAAAACTACCTCCTGCCACTTCCACATCAAGAATAACCTGAATTTTCTGGTCTGATGCTCAAAGTATAAAGAAAAAAAGCCTTGATCCAGGATTCTGAGATTAGATCTCAACAGGGTGTGATTCAGTTAAGTGCTTGGAACCTACATCTGTAAAATCATGATTCCTGACCTACTAATTATGAGGAAAAGTGAGAAATTTCCAGTATTGTTTGGAGAATTGTTCTGAGGAAAAATGAGAAAAGGAATATGGGAGTATGCTGAAAACTATAAAAATGTAAGATGTTTTGACAAACTCAGTTGATTCTTAGCTACTGCATGTTGCTAAAGATCATACAGACAATAACTCTTACTTTTAAACTATTCAAGTTGGAATGTTCAGGAAGTCCTTGGCATTTGTGAATTTAATTTTAAAATTTTTGATTATTGCAAAAAACCTCAACGTTCTCTGAACTGTATCAATGTCTAATATTTCTAAGACATGGATGAGAAACTATTATTCAAAACCACTCAGATAGTGGTATGCCTAGCTGGCCAATTAGCATCTCCTTCTTATCAGGTTTCTGATCTTCTTTATGCATCTCATGTGTATTGTAATTCTAGGGAGATATAAATGTTTTTGTGTGTGAAAAATGACCCCCAAAAGAAATCTAGTGGCTGGTGCTAGTGGTAAGAGTAAAGAGATCACATTGAAAATTTATTTTTTTCCTTTATTTTTTTTATGAAGGGGGGTGAGGACGGGGTTCAATTTACTTTTTTTTTTTTTTCTTTTTTTTTTTTTTGAGACAGAGTCTTGCTCTGCTGCCCTGGGTAGAGTGCAGTGGCATCATCATAGCTCACTCCAGCCTCAAATTCCTAGGCTCAGGAGATCCTCCTGCCTCAGCCTCCTGAATAGGACTACAAGACCACACCACACCTGGCTTTTTCTATTTTTAGTAGAGACAGGGGATCTTTCTCTTGCTCAGGCTGGTCTCAAACTCCTGAGCTCAAGCGATACTCCCACGTTGGCCTCCCAGAGTGCTAGGATTACAGGCATGAGCCACCGCCCCCAGCCCGAAAATTTAATTAAATGATAAATCTTAGCATGAAAACAAAATTTGTGGATAAATCAGAAAGTATAATTTAGAATTTCACATCAACTTAGATCTAAGACATAAATGAGTTTACATATACAGAAAAATTACCCACTGATAATTTTAGCTAGTGCAAAAATTGTTCATCAAATGAATAATTTCACAAAAAATGCTTCTACAAGTTCTGAACTTCTGTTGAATCCTTTCTAGAAAGTCATATGTTTCCTATGCAAACTTTCACATCACAGATTAACCTTTTCTCCAACTCCCATCAGTGTGACTCCAGTATCTGTTTTAGAAGACAATTAAAAAGCTGGAGTCAGGGTAGAGGCCTTACATTTCTCCATAATATTTTTCCTAAATGTTATGCTAGAAATTAGGTGCTACACTTTGCAAATTTAAGGATTTGAAAATATTTCCATATGTATTCCTTATAAGGCCAGTTTCTACTGAATTTTCAGCGCTGTAGGTAAGTTAGGCCCCTGTTAAGAGAAGACTAAATAGTTGAAACAAACAGGTAGTTGATTGATGTGTTTTCAGCCCTCTGTGACTATGCCTTTTGCCGTGTGACTTTGCTGTTCCTTCCATCAACAGGTCAGAGTATGTTTTCCCACCCCTTGATTCTGAGTTTGGCCATTTGACTTGTTCTGGCCAATGGGCTAATAGTGGATGTGATGCAAGATGAGGCTTAAAAATCTGGTCTTGCTGTATTGTGCTTTTTCCATCCCAAAGAGGATAGGCCCTGCTAGCCCATTGTCCCCGGAGGAGGATGAGAGACCCATGGAACAGAGCCAAGTTAGCCCAGCCAAGACCAGCCTAGACTCATGGCTGACTCATCGCCCATCCCCTGGGTACAAGAGTGAGCCCCCGTCATGATCAGCAGGTAGTCCAACTTAGCTGAACCCTTCTGAGAAAGGCTCCTGAGAAATAAATGTATATTGTGCTATTAGCCTGCTCAGGCTGCCATGACAGAATAACACAGACTTGGTGGCTTAAACAACATAAATTTATTTTCTCATGGTTCTGGAGTCTAGAAGTCTAAGACCAAGGTACCATCGTGGTTGGTTTCTGGTGAAGGTCTCTCTTCCTGGTGTGCAGATGGCCACCTTCTCACTGTGTACTCACACGGCCTTTCTCTGTGCATGCACAGAGGGAGAGATCTCTGGTGTATCTCTTCCTTTTCTCATAAGGACACTAGTCCTCCTGGATAAGGGTCCCACCCTTATACTCCATTTAACCTCAGTTACCCGCTAAAGGCCCAATCTCCAACTCCTGTAGTCACATTGGGTGACTTCTACATATGGATTTGGAGGGGACACAATTCAATCTATTACAATTGTTGTATGCCACACAACAATTTTGTGGCACAAACTGCCACATTCAGTAGAACCATAAAGGAGAAGAGGAGTGAGTTTAGCTCCTTGGAAAATATTAATTCTCTTAGATATTAAGAGTTTTTTTTATCAAACTAAAAAAATGTAAAGATGCCTTACTTCCAATATATAAGCCACACATCCACTGGGGCTCATTTCATAACAGTTGAAAAGTAACATTGGTGAAATATAAGGAATTTTTTTATAGGATGACCTTGTTTTCCTTTCTTGAGTGTCATGGGTCCTACTATGGGACTTACCTTTAAATAGCATTGTAGATCCTGTATAAAATGAATTTTTAAACTTCTGAAAATGACTACATTTAGAAGAAAACACAAACATTTATAAAGTAAAAATATCCTACTCAAGGAACAATAAAATATCAGTCTTGGTCCAAAATAACATAAAAATATAATCATATTAAAATATCAAAACAGCCTTCAGCTTATTAGAGGGAAACCCTATCAGTATCATAATCTTTAATGGCATAGTGTTTCTCAAGTCAAGAGCAAGTCTTTCTCTCACTTTTTAATATGTTGAAAGTATCTACACAGGCTTTTTATACATTTAACTATCAAACTTGCTGGCAGTAGTTTGCTGATCATTGCTGTTAGATATAATTTTTTAATTAGGAAACCAGAGCCATTTCTGGTAATACTCCTGAAATTAACGAAAGACTCTTTTTGTTTCTGTGCTATAATGCTGCATACCTGTTCCAGGGTATACATTTGTGCAACAAGCGGCAGGCAGTGAGTAATTAACATCTGACAATGCAGTACTGTCAGGATATTTATCTGAGGCTTCTATAAGACATCAAACTATTTTGCTTTATTAATATATTTTCTGTATTTCAAAGACTGCATATGCATACTACACAGAGTTCCATTGATTATGCAGACATCAAACTCACTTATTCTTTTCATCCACACATCCTAATAACATGTTGCTTTGCATATTTTAAGAAAGCTCTCTAACCATCTATTGTAGTTGTCCAAGAATAGTTAGTATGGTGGAAAACAAAGTTAATTTTTTACAAATGAGAAGTAAAATTTGACAGTGAATTGTATAAAATGGTTTGATTTGTACTCTAATTTGAAAATTGAAATAAAAAATGTGATTAAAAATTTATCTTATTTAACAAAATTCTGGTTGTAATTGCAACGCACTAATTCTTAGAATGAATAAAGACAAAATCAAATGTTGATTGGCATTTTGTGACAAAATTGTCAGATGCTAAATGCAATGCGTTGTCCTGGGGTTCGGAACAGAGAAAGAATCATTAGTGGAGGTCAACCTGTAATCCTAGCACATGGGGGCGCCAGGTAGAGGAGGATCCTTGAGGCAAGGAATCGAGACCGCTGAGCAAAGAGGACGACCCTCTTACAAAAAAAGGAAAAAGTAGCCCAGGGTGGGGTTGCTGAGCCTAGTGATCCAAGGCTGAGCAGGAGGTGACTGACCAGACTGGTTGCAAGAAAAAAAAAAGAAATTAGTGGAGAAATGGCACACGGAATAAACGAGATTTGTTATAGAAATACCAATGTCACTTTTAGTTTAACAATATAATCATGATAATTAAGATGTTAATTGAGAAACTATGCAATGTGTAGATTAGAACTCTAAATAAAGTATTCCAAATTAAAATTTTTAAAATTGGAGAACTCATGGGGTGATGGAACTTCTAATTATAAAGTTATGCCAAAAAAATATAAAATGTAGATATCATCTTGCAAAAATATGTAAGGCTTACCATTTACCCAAGCACCTCTCTTAATCCCCTGAAAACAAATCTTTTTTCTGAAGACATAACCTGTCATTCCCTAAACTTTTTCCCTGAAACAGAACTGTTTCGAAGTAGCCATATCCTCATATCCTTATGATTTTTCTTTCAACCACTTGCTCAATTAATGCAATCCCATTGCCTTGCATTCATTTATGATTCACTTTGTCATAAATCGAACTCCCACAGCCCTTCTATGATGCACTTGAGTAGTGCCTTCCCAAAGCTGAGTTAGAGCTAAGAAGTTGGACGTGAAAGGATGTTTTAAGTAAAGTTTTGAAGAATAAATAAGACAGTTTAAAAACCTACACAACTTCATAACTGTAGGAATGCAGGTAATATTTAGAAGGCAGGGAACCCTATGCTTCTACTCTTCCTGTACTGTAAATACATAAAGAATTGGGGAAATAAAGCAGCCAACGAGAATTGGTAGCCAATTAAAAAAGAAAAAAGGCCCAAGACAGATGTAAACAAGGGGCACAATGTTCAGAGATTTTCTTCCTTCTGTGGAGCACTATGTCATAAGAAGGACTCTCAGAAGCATATAACAAAAATGATCAACTTCCAGTCTTCCCAATGTTATGGCTCCATAGAAGGAAGGGATTTACATAAGCCCATACTCAGGCCTACTTGAAGTTCAACACAGGTTCATACTCAATTATAATGTGATCACCCTAATATGACTATGTTAGTTTTTTCAAGCTATTATTAACATAAAGGAACACAAAAATGTTAATTCTTGTTAAATTCCAGGGTCCCTGATGATTTGCTTTGAACTCCAGTTGAGAAACATTGCTTTAAGAGTATAACAGAGGGAGAGGCAGTGTACTGTAGTAGTAAAGAGCTCAGCTATCAAGAGGGAATTCCAGGCTTGTAACCCTGGCACAGAACTTACTTGCTGTGTGATCTTCTGTAAATTACTTTCCCTCTCTGTACCACAGTTCCTTCATCTGTAAAAGGAAGATGGTGATAGTATCTTCCTCATAAGTTATTGTCAGGATTAAATTAGATAATCTAAGAAAAGAAGGTAAAATTGTGCCTGGCATTTGGTTCTACCTACTCCTATTACATAGCCAGTCTGACACTAAGGAGGGGAAAGCGGAATTAAAGAATTTTAGGGCTCACATCCCTTCCCATTTAACAGCATTGGTTTGCATTTACTTTGATGTTTTCTTCTTTAAAAGTTTACAGAGCTGCTTACAACACTATTTTGCTTTCTTCATGTACTCAGCAGCACCCTTTTTATCTACATGGTTCTTTATATTCCAGCAAGGAAGCTATGGTGTGTGCTGATAAAAGCACCAATTCATTTCTGGTTTGATTCAATCATGATCATATTGTCAGCTTTACAAGATGTTAATTAAGGAATAAGAGACAATTGAGTGTGTTTTACGAGGCCATTATGATAAGCCTAGTGTGCCCAGTGTGTGAGCCAAGAGGGTGAGACGCCAGTGCTCCCGCCTGCTCCTCTCTGAGTGTTAATGAGTGTTTATAACTCAGTTAAACACACCATAAAAGGAGAGTTTCTTCTTCCAGTAGTGGGTGTTCAATAATTTGTTTTGTTCGGGAGTTTTGCCCCTGAATAGGTCCTCTGAGGCTGAAGAAATTCTAAAACTCTATTTTGAAACATGTTCCACAGTTCCTCTTGCTCACCCCTTCATGTTAAGGACTCTCTGGAAAAGCTTTCCATGCAGCCTGTGGCCTTGATGTCCAGGAACTCCAAGCAGCAGGGACAACTGCCCTCTGAAGGCTTTGTAGCCACATAATTGATTGGGACAAAACAGACACACTCATAGAAATGCCACCATGTCTTATTTCCTCACAAAAACATCTCATCTTTACTATTTAACTGAACAATTAAGTGAACATTTTTCTACTTTGCTTCCTAGGGCATTGTTGGCTCAAGTTTGCACAACTACAAGATGGATACATAGGGATTCATCATACTATTCTTTTTATTGTTATTATGAACATAAAAGAAAAATACAGTTCCAAGTTAAAGTTTCCAATATCACCTCCTTTTAAAATTAATGGTAACATAATCAAATTGAAATGTCATTTTGAAGGAGAAAAATAAATGAAGGAATTGTTACCAAAAGTTCAGTACTTGTCCCCGAGGCCGAATCAGTGAGAAGGAAGAATGAGAACCAGTGGTTTGAGGAAAAGGAAAGAAGTTTATTAATTTGCCGGCAAATGAGGAGGGCAGTGGGCTAGCGTCTCAGAGACTGCCATCCTGTCTTTAAGAAGAAAAACAGGGCTTTTTAAAAGGAGAGTTTTTGGTGGTTGGGCTCAGGTTTACTTGACCAGTGTCACATGTCATGTCTTCAGGCTATTGTGTTTAACTATAATTGGCGGTTTGGGTTGACCTTATTTCAAGTGACGATGATCTCGTGACCCTTGTCTGGACAATTCTGTTGAGCCATGTCTTGTGGTTTAAGATACTAGAAAACAAAAGCCAAAGAACATTTTTCTGCCCCTTTGATTACTGGCCTTGGGCAGGAATGCAGGTTTTAAGTCCCAAAAAAGGGTGGAGGGTTTTAAAGAGACAACTCGTAAAACAGCTCGTTGTCCTTTTCCAGACCTTTACCTCTGTTACAGAATTGGTGTGAGTTTCTTATGACCTTAAATAATTGTGTTCACCATTTAATAAGTATTTGGCTTTAAACCTTTTTTTATCTATCATATTTGCTAGTTGCACTGTCTTGACTCTAGTGTCACACTCTCTACACAAGATTCTTCATGAGGCAGGAGGGAACATTCTCAGTAGAAAAGACTACTTAACTTTGCCTATATCCTCCACCCCTCCAGGTTCAGGCCGTGTCGGAAGCATCAGTACTTAAAGTATTAATTTGAAACAGAAGATATAGATACTCTTACATCTCGTCTCCAGGGAACCTTCCACAACACGTCCTGTTTTTCTTGGTGGTTCTGCAGAGTTCCTATCTCTTAGAGCTTTAAGTGTCCAGAATTGCTAGAAATCCCTGCAACCTTATCTTACTAGAAAAGTCCTGCAGGTGGTTGCTTAAAACACCTAATGATTTCATTTCCACTTTAACATTTAAAATGACCCAGCTAGTTATAAACCCAAACCTGTTGCAACAGCGGCTAGAGCTAATAATGGAATAACATGCTACATTTCAGTCTACTAAAAAAAAAAAAAAACCCTGTTTTTCCTTTATTTCCAAGTCTACTGTAAAAACAGTAGACTGTTTGGAAGTCTACTGTAAAAACAGATAATAACTTTGAGAAGAAAATGAATTGGACAATTGACCAGGGTATGGGTTCATGTGTTCTTATGTATACATAAAACATTCTTCCACTTCTGTTAAAAAATAAAAAAGTAAATTCCTTGTTGCAGTGCAATTCTGACACTAACTGCCCAGAGTTAGGCCCGATTTCACAGGCTGAGAGCCCAATCCTCCAGAAGATCTCCTCACTCAGACACCAGCCCACTCCAGGGTTCCTGGGCCACCACACTTCTGACCAACTAGTTACAAACGCAGAGGTTCTCACTACAGCCTCAGGCTCAGTAATTCACTAGAGAGACTCACAGAACTCAGGAAGGTGTTATGAGTCCAGCTTTAGTACAAGGACACAGATTGGGGCAGCCAAATGAAGGGGAGGCAACATCTGAAATCTTCCTCGTCCTCAGATGCATCACCAACCAGGAAGTGTGCCCCAGCTTTGGGTGTCCAGAGTTTATAATTGGGGTTTCATTACACAGACATGGCATCATTGGCCATGTGATTGGCTTCAGTCTCCAGTCCTGTCCTCCACTCTGGAGAGCCAGACTGATAAGGTATGGCTTAAAGTCCTAACCCTCTAACCACATGGCTGGTCCTCTAGCATAGCCAGCCCCCACCCTGCCTCTGTCTAGGTGCCCACCCAGAGTTACCTCATTAACATAAGTTCGATTGTGCTACAAGGGGTCCATCATGAATAACAGAGACACTCCTATCACCGTGGAAATTCCAAGGATTTAGAGGCTCCCTCCCTGGAACCAGGGACAAGGAACAGGCAAACCTTTGTTATACAACACTATTAACAACTAATAAACAGTTCAAATACCATTTGGAATCCAAATTCCAAGTAAGGCTGAAATTCTGGAGTTGAAGCTCTCCTCAGTTGACTTGGTGTGTCTATTTTTAACAATAGAGGTAGTACAACAACACCAGGAGCTGGCCTAGTTAAGGAACTCATGATTAGGAAGTATTTTTGACTCCCAGAGGAAATGGAAAAATGGGTATACAGCTAATTATGACTGTGGTTCAGTAACTAGGCTAATTTAGAAGGGAGGGTTGGGTTATCTGACAGTTTCCACAAAAAGAATAAGTTCAGAGGAAAGTCTCAAGAGAGGCAAAGTTCATGCCCCCCATAACATGGATTTGGGGGACAATCAGCATGAAGCATGGATTTGGGGGATAATCAGCATGAAGCCTGCAAGTCAGCATGAGCATGAGTTCCCATCCATATGATGGGAACTTGGTGTTCCCATGCTGGAACTCAAGCCCCAATAGCCCTATCATGTAGATTTGCTTATAAGATCATAAATCACGATGAATATCAGGTGGGGTGCTGGAGTCCTGCCCTTTCCCAAAAAAAGCCTGAGACCATAAAGACAAAAGAAACTTTGAAGCTGAAAAAATTATCCAGATGAACTCAAAAACCTGTTTATGCTAAGAAAATGAACTACAATGTGGAAATGATTTTCCTGATAGGTGAGACTGGAAATCTTTAAGTAGAGGCATTTGTAGTGGTTTGTACTATGTTGGACTTGTTCTATGCTACAACCTTGCTAATTGGAAACTAAATAGTTGTTCATAAAGAGGGCCCCATCATTTGGTAGATCTTCTGTAAAGCCCTGGTCCCTAGAGTAAAATATTTGCATTTGGATATGAGATAATGAGTTTGTAAATCTAAATTACCAAAATCAGCTTAATCTCATCAATAACATAATTAATTCTCTACACTCAGAAACAAAGTATTTAATGCAAAAGAAGGGTATGATGTTGTATGGTTTTATTTGCTTGTTTTGCTTTGTTTTATAGGGCTAGTGGTGAAGATCTCTCATTTTTATTAGCAACCATCATTGATGGGTGTTTCTTGAATTCCAAATGAGGGAGAAACCTCTGTTTCTATTTCTTATGTCAATAGCACATTTTATTCCCTTCACATCAGGTAATAAATGATATCTGACTACCTTATTAGTGTCACTACATTCCCCAAGTACCTATTAACCCTGGGAGCAAAAATCTTTGAGGGATCAAGTCACACTGAATCTGTCCCACGGTGGTCAACCCACAGCTGGCCCTGGGGGACCTTCCTCGGGCTCATTTCTCTGTTGCTCACTTCTCACTCACATGTTCATTTGTGTCTTTGGCCATAGCTGTAATTACCAGATAGTAATTCAGAGGAGGTGGCATAAAAGTATAATGTGCAGATAAACACACTAGGGAATCCGATCTGAGTTTGGATCTGCCAAGTCTTTTGTAAACTCCTCAACTACATTTCAGGGTTCTTAAGGACAGTGGCCTCTTCTCTACCTTTCTCATGTCTTATTCAGTGCCTGGTACGTTACTATAATCCTATCTAGTTGTTGACTGGTTACTTGATTGATCAGATTCATTTTTTTGGCTACCATACCAAAAACAAAAAAAAAAGTCTAGGAAATGTATATAAACTAGTTAGTATAAAGAAGCCTGGCATCATTTTCTCAGCATGAACAAAAATGTAGTGAATATGCACCCGTAGTCCTAGCTACTCAGGCAGCTGAGGCAGGAGAATCGCTTGAGCCCAGGAGTTTGAGCTTGCAGTGAGCTATGATGACACCACTGAACTCTAGCCCTGGCAACAGAGTCTCTGTCTCAAAAAAAAAAAAAAAAATATCTATCTATCTATACATATATATATATGTGTGTGTGTGTATACATATATACATATATATATATAGTGGAAATGTTATAATAACAAAATTACTAGCAGGACATTTACATTAAGAAGGAAAAAGAATATGTTCTGTTTAATCATTACATTTAAATGTAATATGCATGGAAATTCAGAAAAATATATAGTTATACAAGGTAATGACATTTGGGTGATTTTTTATTCTATTTTTCAAATATTCTGTGAAAATTTTATACTATATTGAAATTAAGAAATACAAGGGAAAAAGCAAAGCAGAAACAGTTTTGTCCATTAAAAATGTTTTTGCTCCTTTCATTAGAAAGTTTTAGAATGAATAAAGTAAATATTCCATTTAAAAATAGGTAGACCAAAAAAATCAGCCTTTAAAAACTTTCCACTTTGAAAAGGTAAGTAAAATTATATGGATAAAAAAATTTGCCACTGATTTATTGGTAGCACTATGGCCATTATAGCCTTAGAGGTCTTAAAAATAGACTTTGTAAGAGCAACTGCAGAAGCATCCATACTATTTTAGATAAAGCAACCTTTCTAAGTAGGTGGTATTTACTTTAAGTCCTTGATGTAAATCAATCAATGAATGAGCAGTATAGCTGAACACTGAGTACATATGTTTGTCTTTGTCTATAAATATTTGCCTTAAACCCTAATCAATTCATTCATTCTGCTTACATTGTAGAATGTGGCCTAGATCAAGACAGCATAGTAGGCAGGAAAGACAGGCAAGGATTCCAAAGACTTGTGGCTTAAGGAACAGTGGAACTTGTTGACATGACTGCATTCATAAGGCCAAACATTATACCTCTACATTAATTTGTAAGCAACTCTTAGAGGTTTAATTGAGTACCCCAAAATATGTTGAAGTCCTAACCTCCTGTGAATGTGACCTTATTAGATAACAATAGGGTCATTGCATGATCAAGCTGAGTTCATTAGGATGGACCCTAATCCAATATGACTGGTATCCTTATAAAAAGGGGAAAATTGGACACAAAGAAACACACGCAGGTAGAATGCCACGTGAACACGAAGGCCGAGATTGGAGTGACGCATCTAAAGCCAGGAAACACCAAAGATTGCCAACAAACCACAAGAAGCTAAGAGAAAGTCATGGGACAGATTCTCCCTCAAAACCCTCAGAAGGAACCAGTCCTGATATTGGACTTCTGGCCTCCAGAAGTATGAGATGATACATTTCTGTTGCTTAAGCCACCCAGTTTGCAGTACTTTGTTACCACAGCCCTGGGAAACTAATCCCACAACAGTCCTCTTATAGGCTCCAGGGGTGGCCTAAATAGGAAGTTCAGGCTAAAACCCAGTGTGATACGTACACATACAAAATGTATCAAAAGCTGAGAATATATCATGAGGAACCAAGGAGGAAAGTGCTTTAGGCCATCAGATTTTTTAAAAATCAATTTTATTGAGGTTAATTTACATACAATAAAATGCATACATTTTAACTGTGCAATTCAGTGAATTTTGACAAATGTATAGACCATTCCAATTGAGCTATAAAACATTTCCCAGAAAGTTCACTCATGCCTCTCCCCCACTGCTAGACCTGGCAGCCACTACTTTTCTGTCACTATAGATTGATATTGCCAATTCTAGAACTTCATATAAATGGACTCAAAGAATATGTACTCTTTTTTTATCTGCCTTCTTTCATGTAGCATAATGTTTTCTGAGTAAATAAATAAATCAAAAAGCTATGAACATTCATGCACAAGTCTTTGTGTGGATATATATTTTCATTTCTCTTCAGTAAATACCTACCAGTAGGATTGTTGGGCCATATGGTAAGTGTATGTTTATTTTTATAAGAAACTGTCAAACTGTGTTCTAAAGTGGCCATACCATTTTACGTTCCTACTTTTCTATACCAAGGGTCAGCAAACATTTCTGTAAAGGGCCAGAGAGTGGGCCACATGTGGTCTCTGTCACATAATCATCTTTGTTTTATTTTACAACCCTTTAAAAATGTAAAAATGACTCTTAACTCAAGGACCATGCAAAAGCAGACTGTGGGTCAGATTTGGCTCCAGTGCAAATTCTGGATCAACCAGAAAAGCAGAACCACCAGGCAATGTATACGGAATGTGGGCTTTGTCACAAGGGTTTGGCATTATACAATTGTCGGAAGCCAGTTAAACTTTTTGCTGTTTTTTAAGGTGGTTGTCTTCATATCTGGTGCTGGAGCTTGAAGTTCACAGGGCAGGCCATCAGGTCAGGAGGGAAGATGAATGTACAGTGGAGGAGGTTAAGAGAAGACCGGACCATGAGCACCAGCTGGAGACAGTGAGGATGGACTGAAACCTGTGTCAGTTCTTGTTGCCTCTGACCTTGGTAGTGTGGGTATCCCACAGAAACTGGGGCCTTCAGTGATACTGAGTATCTTTTCATATGCTATTGGCCATTTGTAGATCATCACATTTTAAGGGTTCTTTTTTTTTTTAATGAAGCAATATGAAATCAAGAATAGTTCTACAACTTATTTTGAAAAGCTACTTAGCCCTTGGAGCCTTGGTTATCTTTGAGGTTGCTAGACTAGTGGTTAAGCACCACAGCAATGCCATTAAGGTAGGCCTGGATCCAACCCGGAGCCTGCTGCCTCCTAGCTGTGTTATCTTGGGCCAGTTCCTTAACCACTCTCAGCTTCAGTTTCCAAATACGTAAAATGATACCTACCCCACAGGTGGGTTATGAAGTATGAATGAGATGGTATATGTCACAACCCTTTACAGCCTGGCACAGAGTAGATGGTTAGTCAATGGTAGCACATTTTTATGTGCCTGAAATTTAAATTTCCACCGCTGGGATTGTAGAGAGAAATTTGAGAAGGGAAAAACAGTGTCTCTCCAAACATGTCTAGCTATGGTAGTACACATTTGCTGCTGCTGTTGTTGTTGTTGTTGCTACGCTTACTTTTATTCCTTTCTTTCCTTCTGGATTCAGTTCCTCTCTTAATGAAGTACATCCTTTTGAAGCTCTTTCGGTAAGGGTTTATGAATGGTATATTCTCAAAGCCTTTATTTGAAAATATCTTTATCATCCAAGGCTGAGGACATAATAAAGACCTTTTTACATTTTTATTCTACACCATCCAGTAATTCCAAGAAGAGATTTATTCAGCTCATTGAAAATGAATGATTCAGCTTCAGGAAATCACATGTTTTAGTCAGGTGAAGCCAGTACTTTTAAGCATTGTTAGCACCATCATTTATACACATTAAAATGGATCCACCACAGCACTGAGAACCCAAATATAAAACCAACCTCATACAGTCACCTGATCTTTGACAAATTCCAGAAAAGCGTACACTGGGGAAAAGATTCCCTATTCAACAAATGGTGCTGGGAAAACTGGATGGCCATATGTAGAAGACTGAAACTGGACCCACACCTCTCACCTCTCACAAAAATCAACTCACAATGGATAACAGATTTAAACCTAAGATGTGAAACCATAAGAATTCTCGAAGAAAACGTTGGAAAAACTCTTATGGACATTGGCCTAGGCAAAGAATTTATGAAGAAGACCCCCCAAAGCAATCACAGCAGCAGTAAAAATAAATACATGGGATTTGATCAAATTAAAAAGCTTCTGCACAGCCAAGGAAACTATCACTAGAGTGAACAGACAACCTACAGAATGGGAGAAAATATTTGCATGCTACACATCTGATAAAGGACTGATAACCAGAATCTATACAGAACTTGGGAAAATCAACAAGAAAAAATCAAACAACCCTATTAAAAAATGGGCAAAGGACATGAACAGAAACTTTTCAAAAGAAGACAAAATAATGGCCAGCAAACATATAAAAACTTGCTCAACTTCTCTAATCATCAGGGAAATGCAAATCAAAACCACAATGAGATATCACTTAACTCCAGTAAGACTGGCTCATATCAAAAAATCGCCAAACAACAAATGTTGGCGGGGATGCGGACAGGTAGGAACACTCACACACTGCTGGTGGGACTGCAAATTAGTACAACCTCTACAGAAAGTAATATGGAGATACCTCAAAGAATTAGAAGTAGAATTACCATTTGACCCAGCAATCCCACTACTGGGTATTTACCCAAAGGAAAAAAAGACATTCTATAATAAAGACATCTGTTCGCGAATGTTTATAGCGGCACAATTCACAATTGCAAAGATGTGGAAACAACCCAGGTGCCCATCAATACACGAGTGGATTAATAAAATGTGGTATATGTATACCATGGAGTATTACTCAGCAATAAAAAACAATGGTGAATTAACACATCTGGTATTATCCTGGTTGGAGCTAGAGCCCATTCTTCGAAGCGAAGTGTCACAGGAATGGAAAAACAAGCACCACTGGTACTCACCATCAAATTGGTACTAACTGAGCAACACTTACATCACACAGGGCAATAATATTCATCAGGGGGCAGGCAGGCGGGAGGGGGGTGGAGGGGATGGGACAACTCTCACTGAATGGATGCGGGGAGCGCAGTTTGGGAGATGACCACGATTGTAGCTCTGACACGGGCAGTGCATGGGCAATACATGTAGCCAAAGTGTTGTACCCCCATAATATTCTGAAATTTAAAAAAAAATGGATCCACCAGTTCAAGAAAGAAGTTGGTTCAAATATGTCAAATAATCCTTAGTAAGGATTGAATGATCGTAAATATGACCTGCAATGCTAGAACTGTTCTACAGGTTTCAGGTGTCCCCTGCCCACCAAAGGCAGCATGGGGCAAGGTATATTCAGTCTTTGCAGAATAGATGAACTTCTTAGAATACAACTGGACTGGTTGGTAAAGTTTATCCACGTAGTGAAACAACATGGTTAGGAAATAAAACCCCCACTGTGAATACATGAATGCAGCGGTTCTCAAACTTTAATGTGCACCAGAATGCACAGAGGGCTTGCTGCAACACGCCCCAGGGTTTCTGATTCAGCAGGTCTGGGGTGGGGCACCAAGAATTTTCACTTCCGACAAGTTCCCGGGTGACACTGATGCTGCTGGTTCAGGACAACAATTTGAGACACAAAGAACTAATGATATTTAAGTGAACTGTGGCAATCTGTGCTGATCATAATTTGACAGACAAAAGTTCTTTTTAGTTTCAGGATATAGATAAGTTGTCTCCCTGACGTTCATTGCTATTAAAAGTAATGGGAAAAATGTTTTCAGAAAGAAAAATCATCTTGCCCATCTGGAAAATTATTTGAAATCAGTTGTAAGGCTTGAAGATCAATTTACTATTTGGGGCTTCACAGAGTGTGATATAAACAATCATGTGATGACAGTGACATGTAGAACTAATATTGAATGAGTTACTATAGAATATAAGTCTATAAAATGAGACTATAAAAATAAGTCAATCTTCCCCACTTAGCTTTGTTTGGGCTAAATATTCCTGGGCTACAACAAAACCTCAGGCCCGAAATAGGGTGAAAATATAAATTAATAAATTTAAACAAAATTTTTATTTTCTCATATTTTCTGTCCGTCTTTACTTTTCTTATCCTGATGCAGCTTTCTTCGTCTACCCTTTCTGTTTTCTCTTTACTCAATGACTCCACTTTTAAATATTTCCAAATATTTTTGTTGGGTTTGATATATAGTACTACATACCAAGTGTAACAAATAGTATAGACTCCTTAAAGGAATTTGTTATAAACAACTGGACCTACTGGGTTTAAATGAAGGCTGTGTGTCCTCTACCAGGCTCTGGATAATTTTTCCAAGCTCATACTATTATGATGTCAAATGGAAATGGTCCCCCCACCCCACCCCATCTTAATGAGACCCTCACCCTCTGCCCTTGTCTAAGAGTGTGTATAACACAAAGCCAAGTTTTATGTGTTTCAACTACGCATTCATTCAAATGGAAATACTGAAGTCACTGGAGCAGGCCTGAGCTACAGAAAGAAAGATCAATTCCGTGTGTTTAAAGGGGCCCAGAAATTACATTGATTTGCCAGCACAAGCTCTGGCATTCAGGGGTGGGGAACCTGCGGCCTTCTGATTTCAAGATTGTTCTTTTTTAAGCACCAAAGGAGGAAAGAAAAGCTTTGTCTTTCTCTGCTGCACCCCTCTTAATAAAAGGATTTGTTCAGTAAAATTTGGATTCAGTCAAAAGGCCGCACTTAAGGACCTAGAGGGCCACATTTCGCCTTAAGGCCACAGGTACATCAATGTGATTTTTTAGAATCCAAACAACCAACTTTTATAGAACCATGTTGGAACCCAACCATCTCAGTTTGTTGGGGACTGAAGGGGTCCCTGGGAAGCAGGACTTTCACTTTTAAAGTTGGTTAGCCTAATACATCCAGCACACATGGGTACTAAGGCATCATTTCTTTCTTTTCTTTTCTTTTCTTTTTTTTTTTTTGAGACAGGCTGTCACTCTGTCACCCAGCCTGGAGCGCAGTGGCATCAGCACAGCTCAGTGCAGCCTCGAAATCCTGGGCTTAATCAATCCTTCCGCCTCAGCCTCCCAAAGTGCTGGGATTACAGGCGCACCCAGCCCTAAGGCATCATTTCTGATGGCAAAGATAGTTTTCTGCAGGGTTTATCCCCCACCAAAGGAGATGCCATTTGTGTGAAACCCAGAGCACTTGAATAACAAGGGTAGCTCCTACCCCTGGGTGGGCCAATCTGAGGACTCCAGGGTCACGAGCATCCTCTCAGAGCAAGTGACTCCTGTCATCCTGTCACCTGTCATAGGTACATGGCTCTCTATCTCCTCACAAAGCTTTTAACCGTATTTTGGTCTTCACCAGAATCGACGGGGTCAGAATTTCAGCAGCCTCGCTTTTCTCCTGTCAGGTGTGGCCAATACCAGCCATCCCCAAGCTGCTGAGTAATGAGCTAATGAGCGATAGCACCTAGGACCATGCCTTGTGCATGGGGGTTCTGCACATGTGAATTTCACTCTCCTTTGATTTTCTACCGATAGAGAAGAAGGGAATTAGTTCATTCTAACAGGCAACCTCTAAATCATCATTTCTTAGAGCCTAAGATTTATTTTTGTGAGCCACTTTAAATATCTGGCCCCAAAAAATTATTTCTCATGAGAGCATTCTATGAGAACACTGTAACTACAATTGTATATTCAGAAGGTGCTAGTTTACTACATACGTTAATGAATTTTTTTCCATCCTGTAGACATAATCTGAGTCGGAAATCTGAACAGGAGATGCAACTTCAGGCCAGAATCCCTGGGAGCACTCAGATGGCCCAGATTCTGTTTAAAGGGTTTGCATAAAGAAGAAATTCCCTGATTTGTTTACATAAACCAAAAATTGGAGGCTGGGTGCAGTGGCTCATGCCTGTAATCTTAGCACTTTGGGAGGCTGAGGCAGGAGGATCACTTGAGCCCAGAAGTTTGAGGTTGCTGTGAGCTAGGCTGACACCATGGTAGTCTAGCCTGGGCGACAGAGTGAGAGTCTGTCTCAAAAAAAAAAAAAAAAATTGGGGCAGTGGGGTGGGAAGTTTTTAAAACATTTTCATTATAAAAAGTTTCAAATATACATAAAAGCAAATAGAATATTACAATAGAAGGGGTTGTTTTTAAATAGCTAAAGTTATATTGCAATGCAGGGAGTAGAGTGATAAAAGGAAAACATTTGAACCACCAAGTTTGTGCCTTCAGTGATGAAGTAATATCTTATCTAAAAGTAGCTGTATGATTCTGTTCAAAATGTTTTATGACACTCTCTTATCAGCAGTGATTAGCACAAACCAGAGTAAAAAATACATATGGCCCATACTTTATGTATGAATAAGTCCAAAGTTTAATGAAACAATCCTTAGTGTCTGCAATGAACTCCTGATTTATTCACTGACTCCTTCATTTGTTCAGTATGTATTTGTAAGGTTATATAAAATAGGTGGTATAGGTCTCCACTAGTGGGGGTTGACCCATTCCTTCTCTGGAATGTACTTAAAAAAAATAAAAAATAAAAAATAGGTGGTATAACATCTGCTTAGAGAACAGAAATAAAGAAAAGGGAACAAATATCCCATTTATCTCAAATTCTCCATTTCTTCTTTCTGAAGATCTAACTAAAATTCCCTAGGAGGCATACTTTCTTTTCTGCCGTAGAACAAAAAGTAGCCCACAAACCTAATATTCATGTAGACAGTTAATTACAAAAGAACTTTTAAGCATTTTCATTATCATTTTGTAAATAGGAAAACCTAGGAACATATAACTTACATTCTATGACCTGTCCTTGGTCAAAATCCATAATCCCAAAGAAACTGCAGGATTTCGACCCCACGGCGGTACCCTTTCTACTTAGTGCTTGACACTGCCCTCTTCTGGTGGATTTGGATTTTTCTGCTACAAGGTAATTACGGACTTACACATCCCGGCAGCTCAGAAAGTCCGAAATCCTGGACAATTAAATGCATCCTTTAAGTAGCAGGCATACTTACATAAACTTTGATTCACCTTTGTACCAAAAAAAGAAAGAAAGATAGAAAGAAAATAAAAGAAAAAACAGAAAGAAAACATTTGGATATGTCTAGCTTTGGTAATTTAAATTAAATTAGAATTATTCTTCATCTACCCATCTACCACTTAGCTCCTTAGTTCCTTTTCCTCTTCTTCCTTTTTTCAAGAAATAAACACAAAGCAGCTCATCAAAATAGTAATGACTAAGTGGTTTGGAAGAAGAATCCCAAATTTGATGTTGCTTTGTTTCTAACAGAGTGAAGAAAAAAAAAAAATACTAAACCTAAACCCTATAATTCAACCCAACTTGTTGCTACCCTCTGATTAAAGCATATTTTTAAATAACAGATAGGAAGCTGAGATTTTCACTGAGATAAAGATGGTTAGCATAGATCAAAAGGAATTGTATATACGTCAGTTAGATTAAGAGACAGGATGTGGGAAGTGGCGGGTCCCCTATCTAATTACTTCATGCACGAGCACATTTGCTGAATGCCGGTACTCTAACCAGCTAGCCACTCACAGATGGAAAACCTGGAAATTAATGGAAGGCAATCTATAATGTGTAGAGTGTTCGTTCTGATATGGATCCAAGACCACATTTCTTCTAATTAGTTATATTACTGTAATTGTTTTTATAACTGTCTATCTTGCCCTGCCCAGAACAGTAAATTATCTTTGAAAGTTTCATCTGGCATTTCCGAGGGGTCAGCATTATGTTGTAAGTACTCTAGACCCCATATGTAATACATAAACTTAGAATTTAGATACAGACAGCCTATTTTCCAAAGGCTATTAGAAGGAAAAATATTTAAAATCCTCCCCTAAAAAAATTCCATCTAATGCATTTTGGGGGACAAAAGGCACAAGTAATATAAAATAATGCCAATATCAATAGAGACCGGAAAAGAATGCTAAACTGGTTTTGAGGTGAAGTGGGACTGGGGAGAGGACAGGATGAGAAAGAGCAACAGCTGACTTGCTAAGTAAAATGGAAGAGTCATACAGTGGTTATTTTTCCAGAAGGCTGAGTTGCAGAAGACTATCATTAATGCCACATGTTTCTTTGGGACACCATTCATGCCTTACCACTCACAGTGAAGATGGTCTTGAATAATCAAGGCCAGGCTACGAATCAGAGAGATTAAAAATTCATGTTAGGGCACTTCTATGCAGCTCAACATGGAGTTGCTTCCTTACTTAACATATTCCCTAAAATCTAAAACTCTAGAGTTGAACTTTGTCATTTATTTTCACCAGGCTTGGCCACCCCCAGTTTAGTAATAATCAAGTCAAATCACCTTTGAGCAAAAATGATTTCATATCTGTGATGATCCAATGGGCTGGGACTAGCATGAGACAGCTGAGGCACTTACCTTGGCACAAATTTTAAGGGGGGGTAACCAAAACTTCAGTAATCAACATAAATAATATTTTAACTTCCCATACGATAACCCTATCTCTGTTGGATCCTGTCTTTATTTAAAATTTTGATAGATTGCTCATTGTGGATTTTTTTACATTGATTTTGAGTTTTTAAATATAATTTTCCTTGCTTACTGAGGGTTTTGGCACTCTTTTAAATTTTACACCCTGAAGTTCCACTTGTCTTATAGTAGCCCTAGGCCTATAACCTCATACCAATATTTATATAGTTTCGCATTCAAACTTTTCTATCTTACTTCTAACCCAGGGTTTCTCAACCTCAGCACTTTGATATTTGGGACCAGATAATTCATTGTTGTGGTTATTGGGCCTGCCTGTCCTGTGCATTGTAGTATTTTTAGCAGCATCCCTGGCTTCTACCCACTAGATGCCAGTAGCAATGCCAGATGTTTCCCCCCCACCCCACCCCCAGTTATAATAACCAAAAATGTCTCCAGATGTTGCCAAATCATCCCTGGTTGAGAGCCACTGATCTTTCCAATGCTCCTCATGCTGCAAACCACCCCATTTCTTCCCATTGTCTTCAAGAGAGATGGGAAGCAGCTTCTCATCATCTTCTAAATAACAACCCCATGAGATTCTTTGCTTTGTAGAGCATATGTTTACTTTATAATCTGATTAGAGTGATGATAATCACATTAGCATGTCTAGATGTACTGAGGTCAAATCCCTGGCCTCTGTAAGGTTTATTCCTGTCTAGTATCTGATGTCTCAGTAGACCACTCGGCCATCTGAAGCAGTAGCTTCTTCCACAATTCAGAGATGCCTTGTAATTATAATTTCTTTTGTCAAACTGTAACTCCAACTCCCTCATTACAATAGTCCACAGGGATAAGTTACCCCATAACCACACTTTACTCCCTTCAAAGTGAATTTCATCTTGGAATTTATCAGTAATCTTTATGTAAGCCACCATATTTCTTCCATCTTAGAAGCTAAGGTTCTAATGAGTCAGAGGATATTAAATAATTCTGCAATTCACCTTCTTCTGTGATCTTAGTTTTTTAAATACTAAAATTTTGGGAAGCCATTTTGCCTATAATGAGCAGGAAAGATATTTACTATTTTTCTTTCTTATTATTCAAAGGCCAAATTCATTATGAAATTTATAAAAACCAGAGTTAGACCTAGAAATCAAATCTCACTAGAACGTGAAAGTCCCTTTTGGGCGCTAGTTTTGTAATAGTATACTGAAAAGTCTCATAATCGTCCATGCAAACTGCCATATGAATCATAAACAGGTAGTCAGATGGATGAGTTACACATTGTTCCCAATGATAACCTGTCATGTTTACCCTCCACTCTTTTGAATGTTCATAACATTCTGAGTACTTATGTATTTTTTCTTCCAGGTAGGAATGATGTATGTGGGAATCATCTTAAATTCAAGATATTGAGTTTGGATATTATACCAGTCAGAATTGTTGACTGCAAGGAACAGAAACTATCTCTGGCTGATTTAAACAGAGGGAAGCATTGGTTGCTGAGTTCTTGGAAAGCTCAAGGAGTTTCCAACACAATTGGAACCAGGCTTAGAAAAAGGGACCAACAAAAGAAGTTAGGCAGCAGGTGGACCACAGCCAAAATCACACCACCAAACCTTCAAAGGAGGAAACCACCACCACTGCCCCCACACTGAACAATGGCTGCCACAGGTTACCAGGCAGACACAGACACAGGACTTTGGATGGTGCTGCTCTACCTCGGCACCTCTGGATTCCCCACTGCCTCTGCCTCTTTGTGTCACCAGCTCCCAACTCAAAGTCACTAGCAGGTGCATCTGTTTAGTCAAGCCTGGGTCACATGCCTGCATCCCAGCTGGCAAGGAAGGCTAGGAAAATGTCTGAAGTTTTCAGCTCCTAAAGTGGGAGGCGGGCAGCTTCCACTACAGATGTGATAAATGGATATAATTAATAAGAACAGATGAAGTCTTGGGCTCTGGAGTCAGACTATCTGAATTTGAATCCATGCTCTATTATGTAAACTTGGACAAATCACTTAAACCCTTACTTGTTTCTATTTCGTTACTTTTAAAATGAAAGCAATGCCATTACCTGCCTTAGAGGCCCTCATGAGGATTAATAAAAACATCCATGAAAAATTACTTAACATAGTACATGGCATATAGTAAGAACCTTTACTGTATATATCTCTGTATGTGTGTGTATTTAATTAAGCATATGTTTATACCAGCATGCAACCTTGATAGCAGAGAGACAGCCTCTCTTCTCCCATTCTCTCCCCCTTTTATAAGCACCTACCAAAAACTGAGACAGTACTTTCATATCTCAGAATTTTAATGAGTTTAATGCAAGGCAAGGCCACTCAATTTAACTTTGGTCTCCTCCCTTAAAGCATATATGAAGCAATAATTATAATTCTGCATGTGCTATAATAGCATAAAAATGGAAGTTCAGAGAAAGATAAGATTAATTTTGTCTGGAGATAGAAAAATCATTGTAGATGGAACTTGACAGGGAATGTGAAGAATGGATAATAAGAATTTTCCAGAGGGTAGGGAGAGAAGGTCTTCTACCAGGCAGTGAGAATACTCCCAGCGCAGTAGCATAAAAGCAGGGTGTCTAGCAATGGAGAAGAGTTCAGAAACATAAGAGCATTTGATTGATGGGAAAGTGGAAAAAGATGAACTGAGAAAGACAGACTGGGGCCAGACTGTCAAGACCCTTTAGGGTCACACCAGAGTGGTTGCCATCTCACCTGCTAACATGCATGCTGGTAATACTGCTAAGAACTGACCTAGGGTTCTAGCAATGTGTCACATCATTGGCATCAACATGGTAGGTCATTATTTGTTCCTGGTCAGATTTTTCATTCATTATTCATAAGTTAACTCTCAGGAATTAAGTTTGGCCTAAACAAAAGAGTGGGACAGGTAAAGTTTGTCCTAGTCCTTCCTTTTGTGGCATCTTCCTTTGCCCCTTAAGCTCCATTCCAGCTCCCCGGTGCCATGTGAAAGCCTGAGGCTGTGCGTCATGCCCGCTGCAAGGCTGCCAAAGCTTTAGGCCTTCGTGCATGCACCCAGCTCCGGACTCTGCCGTTCTTCCTCTTCCATCAACACGCCAGAGCCCCTATTTCTGTTTCTTTGACAAGACTAAACAGATAAACCAGTCTCGACTGCTGCTCCAGTCAGTGGCCCTCCTTAGCAACACGTTACCCTAACAGTTACAGCGGGCCCCCCAGAAGCAGCATGAACAGCTCTCTGACCTCAGTTCCTGTTAGCTCCTACACCTGCATCTCTCCAACTTCTCCACCTCCCCGCTCCCACCCTGCCACAGTTAGAACACATGCCCTAATGCAGACAAAAGAACTTTCATAGATCACAAAATAAGAATGCTCAGAAGCAGGAATGCTCCAGAAAATCTGCGGTTAGCAGTCGTTTCCTTGTTTCTTCTCAGGAAATGGAAGCGGCTGTAAGCTGACAACTGGATCTGCTCTTCTCTCTGGACCAGAGTCTGGTCTCAAGTTCTCCTAGACCTTTAACCCAGGGGTGGGAGCCCAGGGGCTCCTCATCCACATGGCTGGAAAGGGGATGATTTGGCTCTGGGCTGGGGAGCTGTTTCAGCACACTGCAGAGCTGAGTGGATTTCTTGCAGGTTCTGTTTCAGCTGCCAGGAGCCCGGGGCTCAAGGCTGGTGAGCAGCTTCCAGATTTCAGGGAATTGAGAAGAGACCCAGGAAGTTGGCACTGGCACAGCTGTTGTTGGGGTGGCTGGGATGGAGAGCCGGGGCGGCCTGGAGGGTGAGGCTGTGTGGCTTGTGCACAAAGGACGGATAAAAATGAGCAATTGTATTTGAGACAGATCCATGCCTTCAGTGACAATATATTTTCTCCACATGCTTTTCTTTTCACAGCAAGCAAATGCATGCGAAGCCAGTGACTATTGAATTTACTCAGTTTTTCTCAAATCTTCAAGCATGAAGCGTCGCAAACCTTCAAGTGTACACTGGGGAAAGAAGGGAAGAAAGAAAAAAAAAAGAACCCCACAGCAAGGCCTAAGGAAAAGGCTGTGAAAAGAAAAGGGGCAAGATGAAGTAACACAATTTCAAATCTTAATCTCCTGAAATGGTGCCTCTAAAGCTGCACTTTCCACGTTTCTGAGTGGGACCCTTCAAAACTCCGTGTCAAATCATGTTATAACCCTGCTTCTTAGCTGTCTGTGATGGCTTTCAAGGACCAGTAATTCCCTATATGCAGCAGAAAAGTTCATAGCAGAGATGTGCACACTTGACTAAGCTTCCTGCCTTGCTTTTTGTGGAGTGCTGGCGAAGGAGAGAGATTTGTTTTCCCTTTCAGAACTAAATCATGCAACTGCCAAGGACACAGTCTAGATGCAAACCAGAATCACTCACTTGGACACATAATCTACAGAATGATGACTTAATATTAGACTCTCTGCTTTTGTCCAGTAAAACACATAGCTAGGTAGAATGCTCCCGCAACTTTTTTCAAGTAAAAACTAACAAAGACCATATCTACAAGGGAGATTTTTTTGGTGCCCTCTCCCCAGACACCCTCCCTTGGCACCCATGCCCTAGCACCAGAGATGACCTGGAGTCCTGCGCGCTGGTTGGCTGCTGGGGTGACGGTGGTGCCGGGGGCTGTGGAGAAACAGTGCCATCTGCCATAGGAAGGGTGGGGGACAACCCACTTTGTCTCCTTCTCTACCATCTGGTGACGCTCTTACTGGCCTGAGGCTTACACAGGACGAGTCAGGAGCTAAGAGCTCTGAACAGCACCCCCTGGACCAGGGGCCAGGGACACAAGTGTCAGCCAGGGCCCGGCAGGTAAGGTGTAAGGCAAAAAGATGGTTGGGGTCTAAGAAAAGAAAAGGAAGGAAAAAGACATCATCCAATATGTTAGTTGTTTCTGTTTTTTAACAATGACAACTTTCTTTTTTAAAAAATAAAGATAACATTCAGAAACAAAAACAAAATTAGTTCCTCTTGGCAAGATAATATACTTTCTTGTATTAGGCACAAGATCTATTGTTCCCTTTTTCTCTTGACTTCAAGAGACTCAAAGCTATATTTTGTGCTTCCCTTTGATTTTTTAGACACAGCTCTCTGTCTCTCCTTCCCACCTGTTTCCTCTGCCAGTGTGCACACACACACACACATCATCCACACACACATCATACACACACACACACAACATACACATACACAAGAGTTACAGGCTCTTCTATTTTTACCCCTGACTTTATTGCATTTATCCCTTTCATTGTAAGTTTTATCACAAATCCTTATCACAGTATGCAAATTAAAGTAATAAATTAATAAAATGAATGGTTTCTATACTCAGGAAGCTGATGTTTCCAATTCTTTTTTTTTTTTTTCTACCTCACTCAGCTACAACAGGATGATGTTTCCAATTCTTTAACTAGAATACCACACCTTTAGGTGCCAAGGAATCCAGACAACCTAGAAACATGGACCAAATTTCACCCTTGGTTCCTAGAGGGGTGCTGAGGACAAGACCTACAGAGTTCTGCCCAGGCTTCGGTGAAAAAGAAACAAAATAGCAGGATCCAGAGCCCTATTTTAACCACCTTGAAGCTCTCGCTCTCTCTCTCTGTCTCATACACATATACACACTTGCCTGATAGTCTATAAAGATGTGACATAGGTAACGTAAGTATAATACTGGTTTACATATTCCAGAGTTATTGAGTCCTTATTATAAAGTACTGTATTAATGTATGCCAAGGTCTTATTTTTAATTTTCTTCTGTTTTATATATTTTCACATAAAACTTTCTACCAAATATCCAAACTCAATGGAAAAGACCATTAAATTAATTCAAAATTCTGGCTCTACCAGTGAACTCCAAAGCTATCCCAATTTTAAAAATATCTTGTCCTCATTTTAAGGATTTAAAGTATTTCCCTTAGGAAGTTTTTTGCTTTTGTTTTTGTTTTTACTCACTTGTCTCTGTCTGCAAGCCAAGATTCTGAATAGAGATAATATACATTGGGAAGAAGCTGTAGATTCAAAATTAATCTCTACCAAAGTTAATTCCTGCATAAAATAAGCTAAATGTTTTTTTCAACACCATAAATCAAGTGCAATAGCTATAAGTAAAATATGAACTTGGGTTTCCTCATTTATAACTTTATGGCACTTCAGCATAGGAAGGACAAACTATATTTTCTTCTGCTTTTTTAGAGCTGAGTGGCTAGCCACCTCAAAGATTGTAGTAGATATTGTAGAATCAAGTAGATTTCCTCTCTATGGCTGAAAAAGCTAACACTCCGAAGCCCACAGAAAAATTCCCTCTGCATGCCTCTGCATGCTTATGCAAAACATCATGACCCTCCTCTTGGGACCAGCAAATCAGAAGAAAAAATTGCCAGTGAAGATTTGAGAATGGGGTGAGAGAGGAACCAACATCTCTGAGGATTAGGAAGGTTGTTCTGCTGCATGAAGTGCATGGCCAGTTGGCAGCAGGTTATTCTATAGCTACAGTTAGTTCTCAGAGAATCCATGAGGTGATACTAAAATAGGATGTCAGGATGACCAGTTGAGAACTAACCTGTAGTGGGTGCTGTGGTGCACCTCCACGCCCTTTACTTGGCCAGTGCACCCACCTTCCAGCTGTGTGATTGTTGGCTGCTAATAGACTTGCCTGGGAAATTACATCCCACCCCACCCTCCCCCCAAGGCCAGGGCAGCCCACAGCCAATGAAAGCACGAGAGGCCAGCCCTCTTGCCTCAATTCTGTCTTGAGGTTTATATTCCAAAACTACATTGTCCAATATGGTAGCCATTAGCCAGATAAACTACTCAAATTTAAATTTAATTAAATTGAAAATTCGGTTCCTCAGTTATGCTAGCCATATTTCAAGTGCTCAATGGCCATAGGTAGCAAGTGACAACCATACTGGACAATGCAGATTCTATAGAACATTTGCATCATTGAGGAAGTTCAATTGGCCAGCACCGCTTCAGCGTCTACACCTGACGGATCAGACCAAGGGGAGGCTTCACCTGAGGTAATGTCCTTGCTTAGTTCTTTCCCTTCCCCTATCCTATTTCTTTGCCTCCTTTTTAAGATTTAAAATTTTTTTCCTGAGGAACACACCCTCAATAAATCCTGTGCATCCAAATTCCTGTCTCGGGCTCTGCTTCTAGGGAATTCCATCCGAAACACCATCTATATTGCTTTCAGCTCGTTCTAAACCAACCACGAAGCGTTTGTACATGGAAGCCTTGGATTTCCTTACCCTAAAAGATACACGCATGCTTGTTTTCTCAAGCGTTGGCCCGTGACATCAATAGGACAGGCTTTCATAAGAGGAAAAGGGTTCTGAGAACACAATGAAATAGTTTTTAATTCCCCAAGATTGTGACTGTGGGGTGTTAAGTCTCTGCAAGAGGCAGGGCGCTTTGCTGCACTTGCATGCAATGGCCAGATGGGGGCGCTAGCTGAGGGTGCTGGTAGAGCCGGACAGTAAGTGCCAGGGGTGTGAAAGCCGAACACCTGACGGATGGCAGAAGAGCTGCTGACAGGAGAACCACGCAGCAGAAGGAGCAGTAGTAATGACAGCCAACGCAGGCTAAGCAATAGGCCCCTTCCACATTTGTATCTAGAATTAATGTATGATCTAATTACAGAGGGAAGGGAGCGTCGATACTGATATTGAATGGCCAGCCTGGGGAGTGGATTTTCAGAGTTGGATAAAACATGTTACAAAAACACAAGTAACCATCAGGAAAACGTAAATCAAAACCACAAGGAGATATCACTTCACACCCACAAGGATGGCTATGGTCAAAAAGACAGAAAATAACAAATGTTGGAGAGGATGCGGAGAAATAGGAACACTCAAACACTGTTTGTATGAATGTAAAATAGTGCAGCCACTTTGTGAAACAGCCTGGCAGTTCCTTAAAAAGCTACACATGAAGTTACCCCATGACTCAGCAAGTTCATTCCTAGGTACATACCCAAAAACATGTAGGCAAATGTTCACAGCAGCATTATTCACAAGCCACAAAGTGAAAATAACCCAAATGTCTATCAACTGGTAAATGGATAAATAAAATGTGGTATACCCATGCAATATTATGCGACAAGAAGGAAAGGAGTGCTGAGACATGCTACAACGTGGATGACCTTGAAAACATTGTACTAAGTAAAAGAAGTCAGACAAAAAAGGACAGGTATTGTATGACTCCAGCAATATGAAATGTCCAACACAGGCAAATCTGTAGAGACAGAAAGTAGATCAGTGGTTGCCAGGGGCTTGGAAGTTTGGAGGGAAGTGGGGAGTGACTGATAATGAATTAGAAGTTTTCTTTTTTGAGGTAATCACAATGTTCCAAAGGTGATTGTGGTGAGAGTTGCAGAACACTGTGAATATACTAAAACCACTGAACTATACACTTTAAATGGGTGAATTGTAGGGATGTATATTATATCTCAATAAAGCTATTAGAAACACACACACGCAAGTAATGTGAGTTTTTTGCACTGTAGCTGTGTGACAAAATCATTTATACTACAATAGTTTTGTTTATTTTTTAATGTATACCTGGGGACCCCTCCTGCACTTTTTCAGATGAGCCTCAAGACTCAGGCTGAATGACTGGCAAAGGCACAGAAACCTCTCAATTTCTTGAACGTGTTCTACTTTATCTCTCTCTTCTTAAGTAACTGGTCAGATGACACTAAATCAAAAGTGTTGTCTGATCAATCAATCAGCAACAGCTTCTTGCAAGGAATGTAAAAGCTGGTGTGAAAACAAGGGCGTGCTGCATTCATCCTCAAACAGGAACACATACTGGGGAGAACACAAGATTGAATAATCTCAATGTAGACTTCCTCATCCTAAACAGGAACTGGATGTTGAATAGAGAGGATGGATTTATTCCCTGTTCTTTCCTGAGCTCTTGCTCTGCCCCTGCTTGTGTGTCATGCCCTTCTGCCTCCACTCCCCTGACCTGAGTCTTCCCCTGGAGTCTTCAAATGAGTAGGTTTCCTCTTCCTGGATAGCCCAACCCACAGCTGTCCAGTAGAGAGATAATTCCAGCCACATATGTAATTTTAAATTTTCTGGAAGTCATATTTTTTAAAAATTAAAAAAATATAAAATTAATTTTAATTGTATATTTTATTTAACCAAATATATCCAGAATATTAGCACTTTAACATGAAATCAATATAAAATTATCAATGAAACATGTTACTTTTTTATGTTAAATCTTCAAAATCATGTTTGTAGTTTATACACATAATAGATCTCAGTTCAGACTAGCCACACTTCAAGTGTTTGTGGTTGTCATATTGGGCAGTGCAGTTCCAACCACTGCTTAAACTTAAAATCTATCCATCAGTCAGTATACCAGTGATTAGTTCTGTGATCAAGCACAAGTAAGTTTGTCTTCTGGGGCTTCATCTCCAACCACCTGATCCCTAAGATTCCCTTCAAGCTTTAAAATTCTGAGGATCTGGGATCTCTAATTCTAAAATCTCCCCCATATTTAACCAGTCTAATTGTTAGCCATGCTTCCTACCATTCAAGCAAGATTTAAGATATAGAGCTATTCATTTTTGTATGTGTTTGTGCCTATGCAAAAATTGGCCCATTTTCAGATGGTGCCATCCATCTGAAAATTAGAGAATGAGACAGATCCAAGAAAAGAGAAAATTTTGGTTCGTGGCTTAAAGATAATTAAATCAATTTTAATCCATTTTTTATTTAGTTTAAAAGCAGTGAGCTTTACCCACACATGTGTGAAATTTGATAATATATCCAGACAATACTAAGTAAATACAAACATGCACACAAGGATATTTGTGGCAGTGTTTTTTATTATAGAAAAATATTAGAAATAAATTAAATGCCCACCCAATAGGCAGTTATTTTAAAAATTGAAGCTGGGTGCAGTGGCATGAGTTCATAGTCCCAGCTACTCGGGAGGCTGAGTCTGGAGGATCCACTGAGCCCAGGAGTTTGAGGCTGCAGTGAGCTACGATCATGCCACTGCACTCCAGCCTGGTTGACCGAGCCAGACCCCATCTCCAAAAAATTTTTTTAAATAAAAATGAGTGAGGCAGCTCTAGACTAAAGTTGACAGATCCCGAAGATATTTTGTAAAGTGAAAAAAGCTAGATCCAGTACTACAGGTACTATCACATGTATGGGGAAAAGAATATACACATATATGTTGCAAATGCATGGGATGCTTTTAGAAGATGGAAAAGGAAACTGACAACAATGCACAGGGGACCCCTCTGGAGAGGGGAACTAGGCTCCTAAGGAATAGGAGAGAAAGGTTCACTCTTACTGTATACGTTTTTTTATACCTTTAAATTTTGTGTATGTATTATCTATACAAAAATAAAATTCAAGCGATTATGTTTTTAAAGTGAGATTAAGAACAGAATAATTTAGAAAAAAATCTTTCCAGTCCATAACCATTTTCAAACTATTAAACCTGTCTGCTTTGCAGGTTAGTTGTAAGGATCAAATGAGACTGTTCGTGTGGATACCACCACACAGCCTGACAAACAGTAGGTGTGAAATAAATCATAGATAAGCTTGAATTAAAATAATAAACATTACAGCTATTAAAGTTTAAGAGACACAATTTTAAAAATTAATTGGTTTGAAATCTATGATTTTCCAACTGCATGACACTGTATCTTTGGAAGGAGCAGGATGGGGTGGAAGAAGAAATGCTGGTGGGAAGGGAGGGCGTGGCTAGAATCCCACTCGGCCCCGTCTTAGGCAGGTCACTTTAGGAAAGATATTTTTCTTTCCTTTAAGCTCTACTCCACATTTGGGCTGGGGGAGTCTGTCAATTTGTAGATTCATTGGTTCTGTGCATGGGCTTGATAAGACAGAGCTACACGTGAACAATCTCAACCTTATCTAGGAAAGCTCCCTTGGTGGGGCTCCTTTGCCATCAACCAGGCATGCTGCCTGGGGACTTGCACTATATGCCACATCTGTATTAGAAAGACCAGGTTTGTCAGCAGAGAAAAGGAAGAAATAGGTAAAGCAAGTGGGGTTAGAGAATTAAGGAAAGCAGTGTAGAACCATCAATCATCTGGCTAAAGAAAGTTCCTATTCACTAGCCCAGGAGAAATGCAATCTGGGTAGGGCAATAATTAGACCTTCCTCTGCATAAAGTAATTGAGAGGCTCTTGATTCTGTTTTGGCAACACGGTGAATAACATTTTATCTTGTTCCTGGGTATCACCATTGGCGTCTCCCTCCATCCACTGTCACCATAGCCCCTAGGTGTTGGGGCAACCTCACTCCAGAGGCTCCACCTATAGACGGGGCCATAAGGGTATGGAAATACATGCAGCATTTCTCAAAGGGCATGGTCTGAGATCACATGAAGTGCAAGGTGTCCACAAACTGGAAATAATAGGATAAGCCTTTAAACAATATGTTAGTTGCCTTTTCAAAAAATAGGCTCAGGTGAAATTTAAAGCAATGGGTTCAATTTTTAATTTGAAAAAGGTACAGTAAGTACTCTATTTTCCATGTTTCCCAGACCTTTTGAATACCCTTCAGACTTTCTGGAATGTATTTACTATTTTTTTCTTATTAACAAATGGATCCTTTGCTTTATTATCTTAATTGACACTTTGTAACTGTACATATTTATGGGGTACAATTTGATATTTCCATACATGTATATGTTGTATAATGATCAAATCAGGGTAGTGTATCCATCACCTCATGCATTTATCATTTCTCTGTGGTAAGAACATTCAAAAGCCTCTCTTCTGCCTATTTTGTAGTATGCAATACCTTACTGTTAACCACAGTTTCCCTACTGTGCAACAGAACACCAGAACTTCTCTCATCTTATTGTAACTTCATACCAGCTGACCACCCTCTCCCAGTCTGCCCCTCCCTCCCTCCCGTCCCCAGTCTCTGGTAGCTGCTATTCTACTCTCTACTTCTATGATATTAACTTTTTTTTTAGATTCCCTATATATGAGTAATATCATTTGATATTTGTCTTTCTATGTCTGGCTTATTTCACTTAACATGATGTCCTCCAGGTTCATCCATGTTGTCACAAATAACAGAATTTCATTCTTTTTTACGCTGAATGGTATTCCATTGTGTATATATACCACTTTCCCTTTATCCATTCATCCATTTTTGGACACCTAGGTTGATTCCATGCCTTGGCTACTATAAGTAGTACTGCAATAAGCATGGAAGTGTAGATTCTTCAACATACTGATTTCATTTCCTTTGGATATACACCAGTAGTGGGATTGTTGAATCATATAGTAGTTTTATTTTTTAATTTTTTGAGGAAACTTCATACTGTTCTCCATAATAGCTGTACTAATTTTTTTTTAAGGCACAGGGTCTCATTCTGTCACCCAGGCTAGAGAGCAGTGGCGTGATCATAGCTCACTGCAGCCTTGAACTCCTCAGCTCAAGTGATCCTCCCGCCTCAGCCTCCTGAGTAGCTGGGACTGTAGCTTGCACCACCACGTCAGGCTCATAATAGCTGTACTAATTTACAATCCCACCAACAGTGTGTAAGTGTTCCCTTTTCTCTGCATCCTCACCAACACTTGTTTTCTTTTGTCTTTTTGATAGTAGCCATTCCAACTGGAGTGAGGTGGTATTTCAGTGTAGTTTTGCACTTCCTTGATGATTAGCAATGATGAGCATTTTTTCACATACCCACTGGCCATTTTTATGTCTTCTTTTGAGAAATGTCTATTAAAGTCTTTTGCCATTTTTTTAATGGGGTTACTTGTTTTGTTTTTGTTTTGCTGTTAAGTTCCTCATATATTTTGGATATTAACCTCCTGTCGGATGTATAGTTTGCAAATATTTTCTCCCATTCTATAGGTTGTTTCTTCACTCTGGTAATTGTTTCCTTTGCTGTGCAAAGGCTTTTTAGTTTGACATGTTCTCATCTGTCTATTTTTGCTTCTGTTGCCTGTGCTTTTGAGGTCTTATTTTAAAAATCCTAGCCCAGCCCAATATTGTGAAGCATTTTCCCTGTGCTTTCTTCTAGTAATTTCATAGTTTTGGATTTTATACTTAAGTCTTTAATCCATTTTGAGTTGATTATCATATGTGGTGAGAAGTAAGGGGTCTAGTGTCATTCTTCTGCATGTGGATATCCAATTTTCCCAGCACCATTTATTGAAGAGACTATCTTTCTGGCCAATGTGTGTTCTAGGCGCCTTTGTCAAAAATCAGTTGGCTGTAGATGCATGAATTTATTTCTGGGCTTTTTATTCTGTTCTATGTGTCTGTTTTTATGCCAGTACCATGCTGTTTTGGTTACTATAGTTTTGTGGTATGTTTTGAAGTCAAGTAGTGTGATGCCTCTGGCTTTGTTCTTTTTGCTCAGGATTGCTTTGGCTATTTGGGAGTCTTTCATGGTCCCATATGAAATTTAGGATTGTTTTTCTATTTCTATGAAGAATATCATTGTTATTTTAATAGGGATTGCATTAAAGCTGTAGATTGCTTTGGGTAGTATGGCCATTTTAACAATATTAATTCTTACAATTCATAAACACTGGCTATCTTTCCATTTATTTGTGTTCTCTTCAATTTCTTTTGTCAATGTTTTATAGTTTTCAGTGTAAAGATCTTTTACCTTCTTGATTAAGTTTATTCCTAGGTATTTTTTTTGTAGCTATTGTATATGGAATTGTTTTCTTGATTTCTTTTTCAGATAGCTCACTATTAATATATAGAAATGATACCAATTTTTATACATTGATTTTGTATTCTGCAACTTTAGTGAATTCGTTTATTAGGTCTAACAGTTTTTTGGTGGAGTCTTTGGGGTTTTCTACATACGAGGGCTGTCCGGAAAGTATCCAACCATTGTTAATATAATGAGAACATATTACATGGCTGTATACTTTCCGGACAGCCCTCATATATTATAAGATCATGTCGTCTGCAAACAGGGACAATTTGACTTCCTCCTTTCCAATTTGGATGCCTCTTATTTCTTTCTGTTGTCTAATTGCTCTGGCTAGGACTTGCAGTACTATGTTGAACAGAAGTGGTGATAGTGGGCATTCTTGTCTTGTTCCTGATATTAGAAGAAAATCTTTCAGCTTTTCCTTGTTCAGTATGATGTTAGCTGTGGGTTTGTTACTTATGGCCTTTATTGTGCTGAGATACATACCTTCTCTACCTAATTTGTTGAGAGTTTTTATTATGAAGGGATGTTGTATTTTGTCAAACACTTTTTCTGTGTCTATTGAAATGATCATATGATTTTTGTCTTACCTTCTATTAATGTGGTGTATCACATTTATTGATTTCTGTGTGTTGAGCCATGCTTGCATCTCTGGATGAATCCCACTTGATCATAGTGAATGGTCTTTTTAATGTGCTGTTGAATTTGGTTTGCTAGTTTCTTTTTGAGGATTTTTGCATCTATGTTCATCAGTCATATTGGCCTGTAGTTTCTTTCTTAGTTATGTCCTTGTCTGGCTTTGAACCAGAGTATTGCTCACCTCCTAAAGTGAGTTTGAGAGTAGTCCCTCCTCTTTAATTTTTTGGAATAATTTGAGGATGATTGGTATTAGTTCTTTCAATTTGTTTGGAAAATTCAGCAGTGAAGCCAACAGGTTCTAGGCTTTTCTTTGATAGAAGACTTTCTATTACTGATTCAATTTCCGTCCTTGTTTTTAGTCTGTTCAGACTTTCTATTTGTTCATTATTTAATCTTGGTAGGTTATATGTGTCCAGGAGTTTATATATTTCTTCGATGTTATCAAATTTGTTGGTGTATAGCTATTCATAATAATCTCTTATGATGTTTTGTTTTTCTGTGGTATCACCTGTCATGTCTCCTTTTTGCCTCTGATTTTATTTCTTTGAGGCCTCTCTCTTTTTCTTACTATAGCTAAAGGTTTATAAATTTAGTTTATCTTTTCAAAAAACCAACTTTTCATTTCATGATCTTTTGAGGTTTTTTTGGTCTCTATTTTGTTTATTTCTGCTCTGAGCATTATTATTTCTTTTCCTCTACGTATATTAGGTTTAGTTTGTTCTTGTTTTTCTAGTCCCTTGAGGTGCATTAGTAGGTTGTTTATTAAAAATCTTTCTTCTTTTTTGATGCAGGCATTTATTGCTATAAACTTCTCTTGTAGAACTTCTTTTGCTGTGTCTTATAGGTTTTGGTATGATTGAATCCTTGTTTATTTAGATTCATGTTATTTAATTTCCATGTATTTGTAAAGTTTCTGAAGTTTTTCTTGTTGTTGATTTCTAGTTTTATAACATTGTGGTCAGAAAAGATACTTAATATGATCTCTATCTCCTTAAGTTTGTTGAGACTGGTTTAGTGGTCTAACATGATCTATCCTGTAGAATGTTCCATGTGCAATTGGGAAGAATGTGTATTCTGCAGTTGTTGCATGGAATGTTCTGTAAGTGTCTGTTAGGTCCATTTGATCTATGATACAGTTTCTTTGTTTCCAATGTTTCTTTGTTATTTTCTGTCTAGATGATCTGTCCTTTGTTGAAAGTGGGGTGTTGAAGTCATCTACTATTATTGTACTGCAGTCTAAAGCTCACTTTAGATCTGATAATATTTGCTTTATATTATATATTTGGGTGCTCCATTATTGGGTGCATATGTGTTTACAATTGTTATATCTATTGTTGAATTGATCCTTTTATCATTATATAATGACCTTCTTTATCTCTTTGCAGTTTTAACTTAAAGTCTATTTTATCCGATATAAGTATGGCTACTCCTGCTCACTTCTGGTTTCCATTTGCGTGGTTATCCTTTTCCATCCCTTCACTTTCAGTCTGTTTGTCTTTAACAGCAAGGTGAATCTCTTGTAGGCAGCATATAGTTGGGTCTTGTATTTTTGTTAAATCCACTCAGCCACTTTATATACTTTAATTGGAGAATTTAATTCATTTTCATTCAAGGTTATTATTGATAGAGAAGGACTTACTCCTACCATTTTGTTCATCTTTTTCTGGTTGTTTTGTAGATCCTTCATTCCTTTCTTCCTCTATTGTTGTTTGCCTCTGTGATTTGGTGGTTTTCTATGGTGCTAGTCTTTGTTTCCTTTCCTTTTATTATTTGTTTATCTGTTATAATTTCTTTCTTTTTGGTTACCATGGAGCTAACACAAGAAGATTTATAGTTATAATAGTGTATTTTAAACTGATAACAACCTAACTTTGGTTGCATTAAAATGCTCTAGACTTTTTCCATCCTTCCCACAATTTATATTTTTGTTGCCTTAATTTCCATCATTATCTAATGTGTGTTCCTTAGTCACTAATTGTAGCTGTTGTTGTTTTTGACCATTTTGGCTTTAAATCTTCACATTATTAAAGGATGGAAAGATTCATATAGTGCCATTACAGCTCTGGAATATTTGGAGTTTGATTATGAATTTACCTCTACTGGTGAGTTTTATCCTTTCACATGTTTTCATGATAGTCATTATTGTCCTTTTGTTTCCAGTTGTAGCACTTCTTTAAGTATTTCTCTTAAGGCTGGTTTAGTGGTGTTGAATTTCCTCAGCTTTTGCTTATCTGGGAAAGTCTATTTTTCTGTCATTTCTGAAGGATAGCTTTGTTGGATATAAAATTCTTGACTACCAGTTTTTTTCTCTTTCATCACTTTGAATATATCACCCCATTCTCTCCTGGCCTGCAAGGTTTGTGCTGAGACACCTGCTGACAGTCTAACGGTGATACCCTTATACGTGACTTGATGTTTTTCTCTTGCAGCTTTTGGAATTCTCTCTTTGTCTTTGCGTTTTGACAGGTTGATTAAAATGTGCCCAGAGAGAATGCTTTGGGTTGAATCTAATTGGGGATCTTTGACCTTCCTGGATCTGAATGTCCATATTTCTCCCAAGACTCAGGAAGATTTCAGCTAGTATTTTGTTAAATAGGTTTTCTATGCCTTACTCCATCTTTTTTCTCTCTGACATTCCTATAATGTGAATATTTGTTTTCTTAGTGGTGTCTCATAAATTCTGTAGGCTTCCTTTATTCTTTTTTATTCTTAATTTTTCCCCCTCTGGCTGGGTTATTTCAAAATACCTGTCTTCAAGTTCTGACATTCTTTCTTCTGCTTGATTTAGTTTGTTGTTGAAACTCTCAATTGTATTTTTATTTCATTCATTGAATTCTTCAGCTACAAGATTTCTGTTTGGTTCTTTTTTATGATATCTATCCCTTTGTTGAATTTTTCATTCAGATCATGAATTGTTTTCCTGATTTCATCAAATTGTTTATCTGAATTCTCTTGTATCTCACTGAGTTTCCTTAAGATTGTTATTTTGAATTCCTTCTTAGGCATTTTGTAAATATCCTTGTCTTTGGGGTCTGTTACTGGAGACTTATTGTGTTCCTATAATTATGTCATTTTTTTCATGTTTCTTGTGTTCCTACATTGATATTTGCACATCTAGTGAAACTGTTGCTTTTTCCAATATTGGGAAATAACTTATGTGGAAAGAAACTTTTTCCTGTAGATGAGTCCTAGGGTGTCTTTGGGTATGGTACATGGGCTTTGGCTCTAGGTGGACTCAGTAGCATGGTCTCTGTGCAGTTTTTTCAGCTGTAATCCTTGTCAGCAATGTCTGCAATTGCCTCAGTGGCCTAGGCTATGGGAGTTGGTAACAGTGGTGGCATGATTTTGCTAGGGTGGGCACACCAGGCTAGTTTCAGGGTCAGGCACATTCAGGCATGGTGGGCTGGCAGATTGTGGGACAGTGTCTCTGGAGAGGCAGGGGCACTATCGGACTGGCTCTTAGGCCAGGTGTAAATGTGGCTGGCCAGCCAGTTTTGCAGCAGTGTCTTCAGGTAGGTGGGGCTGCTATTAGACTGGCTGTTGGTCTGGGCACGGGCATATCCAGGCATGGTGGGCTGGCTAGCTGTGTAGTGTTCTCTCTGATGGGGGACATTGCTGCCAGACTGGTGGCCAAGGCCACCATCAGACTGGATATCTGGCCAGACATGGGCACAAGCTTGTGCAGCAGGCCAGTCCACTGTGTGGCAATGTCTCTGGGTAGTGGGGCTGCTATTGTGCTGGCTCTCAGGCTTAGTGTTGTGGCACATGGGCTTGGTGGGTTGGCTGGTTATGTGGCATGTGGACTGTGGGGCATGTGGGGCATGATGGGCCAGCTCACTGTTCAGTGGCTAGTATACTAAGTAAAACAGACTTCCCTTCCTACTGTTGGTGGACATCATCCAATCCATTGAAGGCCTGAATAGAACAAAAACATGTAGGAAGGGAGAATTCTTTCTCTCTCTCTCTGACTAATTGAGCTGAGACATCAGTCTTTTCTTGCCCTTGAATTGGGACATGCACTACTGGTGCTTCTGGTTCTCAGAACTTCAGACTCAAATGGAACTACACACCACCTCTCCTGGTCTCCAGTTTGCGAACCAAAGAACATGGGACTTCTCAGCCTCCATAATCATGTGACCCAATTCCTTATAACAAATTTCTTTATACATACATACGTATATACATATACACACACATACACACACATATTTACCTATTGATTCTATTTCTGTGGGGAATTCTGACTAATATAGGTAGTTCATACAGAAGCCCATAGCACAGTGGCATTTATAAGTGCTCAGTAAGTGTTATGTGGTTATATGTTTAAGTCTAGCTTCCGGTAGCCTCGGGCATTCCTTGGCTTATGTACATTCATCACTCCAATCCTACATTTTCACATGACCATCTTTTTCCTGTGTGCCTTCGCATCCTCTTCCTTCTGTGCATGTCTATCTTTATGTCCAAATTTCCTCTTTTTATAAGAATATCAATCATATTGAATTAGGGCCCAACCTAATGACTCATTTTAAGTTGATTACCTCTGTAATAACCTTATTTCCAAATAAGGTCACATTCTGATGTACTGTGGGTTAGGACTCCAACATATCTTTTTGGTGGGGCACAAATCAACCCATTATATGATCCAATGACAGCAGCCAAGGAAGACAAAAATCTGAGAAAAGGTTGGAAACAGCAACCAGGGACAGAAGAAACACATTAGGCATCATGCTGTGAATTGTATTTACTGAGAGTTAGGGGTTTGGCTGGGAGTAAGGCAGCTAGATATGAGCAACTCCTTTTATCCCTGTTTCCAGCCAAGGAGACCAACTGTAATTCAGAAGAAAACAAAGGGAAGCACTCCAACACATGCTGCAAAATGCCTATTTCCTGAGCCCAATGCAATTGGCCTATGTTGTAATGCACCTAAACAAAAAAAAAAAAAGAAAAGAAAAGAAAGAAAAATGAGGGGAAATGCGAGTTTGTATTTATTTTTTGTAGTCTCAAGGGTATAGTGAAAACAGACATTTTCAGCTTGAGATTTTGTTTCCAGGATTTTAGCAGGGTTTGTCAAAATGTCCTAGCCAAATGTGCATCCATTATTCCTTGAGAATCCCATATCCAGAGGAAGGATTTTCACAACACATTCAGATCCCATCAACATCCAAATCTTCCTAGAGGGATGTCTCTTGATTTTATTTCATCAAAGTTGAATATCCTGGTTGGAGCCATAAGGTTATATCACTTAGGCATTACTTACTTAGAGTTTCATGAAGGACCAAAGAGAATCATCCAAACACATTCTGCAGCAAAAGCCATATCTGCCAGGCCCTAAAGCAAGGAAGATTCTGGCCCTTCATGCTAAAGATCCCCTTCTTGGCATCCATATATATGCTTTTATATGCTCTGTCAAACAAGCCCTGGATGCTGGTCATGCTTATATTTGTGAGGTTACTAGTGAGGTGGGTGTGCAAGGGAGAAGGTATAGATGAAGGCAAAACAGGTGAGATGCACTGGGAAGGTGAAGGTGAAGATGAGTGGACAGACACTCTGACAGATGATAAACAATGACATTGACTACACAGTGACCACAGGGAGGGCAAATCCAGAAGTAAAAGTAATAATAAATAATTGTTCCTTACATTTACTGAGCATTTACTAAGTGCTCTATGAGTATTATCTTATACAAGCCTCATAGCAACTGTGAGATTGGAACTATTATTGCCCCTATTTTTAAGGATGAGAATATTGAAGCTTACAGAGGTTAAGTGATTTACCCAAGGTTGCACAGCCAGTTAAGTAGTAGTGCCAGGACTGAAACCCAGACAATCTAACTTGGAAGCCAGCCACTATTTTTTATTTTATTATGTAATACTCGATACATACTATGTATATATAAGATACATATATTGTTGTCTTAGTCTATTGTGTGTTGCTATAAAGGAATACCTGAGGCTGGGTAATTTACAAAGAAAATCATTTAGCTCATAGTTCTGCCAGCTGTACAAGAAGCATGGCACTGGCATGTGTTAGGCTTCTGGTGAGGGCCTCAGGCTGCTCCCACTTATGGCAAAAGGCAATGAGGAGCCAGCAGGTGCAGAGATCACATGGTGAGAAAGGAAGCAAGAGAGAGAAGGAGGAGGTGCCAGGCTCTTTTTAACAACCAGCTCTCATGGTTGTTATATATAGTTCTTACTGATATAGTAAGAACTCATTCACTCCCAAGGCAGGGCATTAATCTATTTATGAGGGATTCACCCCATGACCCAAACACCTCCCATTAAGCCCCACCTCCCAACACCATCACACTGGGGATCAATTTCAACATGAGACTTGATGGGGACAAATACACCACATCCAATCCACAGCAGTTATAAAGCATAAAAATAACATAAACACCCACAAACCCATCATGCAACTTAAGAGCTGTAACTACCAATATCTTTGAAGTGACCTGTATGCTTCTACTCATCCCATCTCCTGCCTACCCCCAGCAAAAACCATCATTCTGGATTTTGTGTTTATCATTCTCTTGGTTTTATAAAATAGCTTTTATCACATAGGTAAATATTCTTAAAATTAGAGTTTTAGTTGGGTTTTTTTTTGAGATTTTTAAAAAAGGGGTCAATCTTTTATATACAATCTCAGTGGTTTATCTTTTTTAAACTCCATGTTATATTTCTAAAATTCATCCATATTGTAGCAGTTAGCCATACTTTCATCATTTTCACTGTTAGGCTCCATTTGGATAAATAGGCCACAGTTGATTTATACATTCTCCTATTGAGGAGCATTTGGGTTGTTTCCAGTATTTGCTGTTACAAGCAATGATGCTATAAATATTCTTGAATTTGTCATCAAGTATACATGTGCAACAATTTCTCTGGTAGAGCATGCTCAATTTTATTGGATAATGTTGAATTATTTTCCAAAGTGTTTGTACCAATTCACACTCTTTAGCCATGTTTAGGAGTCCTTGTTGTTCCACATCCTCACCAACAGTAGATATTGTCAGGCTTCTTAGTGTTTACTAAATTAGTGGGTATAAAATGGTATCTTATTTGGTTTTAATGTATATTTGTACATTATTACTCTTGTTGTTGTTGTTGTTGTAAATAATATCCAGACAATATTTATTTGCATTTACCACAATTTAACCTTCATGTTTACCAGGTATTTCTGTTCATTATTTCTGCTTATATTTCTGAACTTCTGACTGGGATAATTTTCATTCTTCCTAAATTATAGCCTTTAGAAGTTCATTTAGTTAAGAACCCTTGGCTGTTAGTGCTCTCATTCTTTCTACTCTGAAGATGTCTTTATTTAGCCCTTGTTCTTGAAAAAAATACCCTTCCTGGAACACAATTCTATTTTGACAGTATGTTAATCAGTTTGAAGATATTCTATTATTGTCTGGTTTCTCTTATTGTTAAGAAGTCTGATGTCAGCCAACTTGTATTTATTTTGTAGGTGATCCTTTTTCTCTGGCTATTTTTAAGATCTTCTTTTGGTCTTTGCTATTTTGTTGTATTATACAAAGATGTGTCTAAGTACAGAATTTTTTTAGACTGCTTGGTATATATTAGTCTTCCTATAGCTGTGGATTCATGGCTTTCATCATATGTGGGAAATTATAATCCACAATCACTTCAAATATTGTCTTTTCTCTATTTATTCATTCTATTTTCTGTGTGGTTAACTTCTCTGTCATACTTTTTATTGCCCCATGTCTCTGTTTGGTACTATGAATAATTTCTCCAGCTCTTTTCTATAGTTCACCAATTCTCTTTTCAGCTTTTTCTAATGTGCTGTTTAACCCATCCAGTATGTCACTAATATCTACATTATACTTTTTCATTTATTTATTTCATTTCAAATCAGAAAATGAGTTCCGTTTCTGATTTTCCAGGTCATTTTTGATAGTCTCTTCTATGCACATTTTTAAAGTAAATATTTTTTATCTCTAAATTTTCTTTAAAATGTTCAGTGCCTAACAATTACAATATCTGAAGTCTGTGGGGAGGTGTATATATGTTTTTGGTTTCTGCTGAATCTCAACATATATTAGTTTCTTATGACTACTATAACAAATTATCACAAAATTGGTGACTTAAGTCAACACGAACTTATTCTCATATAGTTCTGGAGGCCAGACATGCAAAAGCACTGAGCTAAAGTCAAGGATCAGAATGGTGGATCATTCTAAAGGCTGCAGGGAATGATCTGTTTCCTTGCCTTTTATAGCTTCTAGAGGCCGTTCTCTGTCCTTGGCCCATGGCCCCTTCCTGGCATCATTCCACATTCCAACCTCTTGCTTCCATCATCACATCTTCTACTTCTGTAGTCACTTCTCCCACTTCCTCTCTTGTAAGGACCCTTGTTATTACACCTCGGGCCCATCTGGATAATCTAGGATAATCTCCTCATCTCAAGATCCTTAATTTAATCATATTTGCAAAGTCATTTTTTGCCATATAAGGTGATATTCACAGGATCCAGGGACTAGGACCTAGATATTTTGGGATGCCATTATGTAGCTTACCACACACTCATCATGTCAGAGACTTCTGGTTGCCAACAAGTATCCATGTCCCCACTCCCTTCCTAGGAATGAAAATACTAATTTTTAGTCCGGCTTATTGCTGGCCAGTTAAAACTCCCTAGTTTTTTTGACATCTAGGTAAGACCATTGGGATTAAAATTTTGCCAATATGTTGTGAGTGGAGATGCTGTGTGCATCCTCCAGAATGTATTTTTAAAGAAAGTAGGCATGCCCTTCCTCCCCTTCCCTCCAGAGTGGGGCTGGAACATGGGTGTCTGGAGCTCTAGCAGCCACCTTGGTTCTCAAGAAGAAGTGTCACATCCTAGATCTGGGAAGATTCATGAACTGTAAAGGCCCTTGATGAATTTGTGATAAACCTTTCCTGGGCACCTACTTCCTGATTTCTTTTACATGAAAACAAAGAAAACTGTGCATGTCTAAACCACCATTATTTGGTTTTTCTGTCACATGAGGCTAAACTTGGTCTAACTGATATAATCATTATGTCATGTTTTCTTGTATGTTTGGTGATTTTTTACTGTGATCTTTCACTTGGTTTTACATAATCTATGGGAATTCTGAAAGCCTGAATTAATGACACCTTCATCCAGAAGAGATTTGCATTTACGTATTCCTGGAGTTACGTGTGCTCACAATAGGGGACAGCTTTAGCCTTCTTAATGACAGAACAGTCCCTGGCAACAGGCTCAGAGCTTAGCTTCCAATTCCTGCATTTGTAGCTGACATTGGCATTTATCCTGCAATCTTTGCAGTTTGCTTACCTCTGTCAATTCTAGCTTCAGTTCACTATGTATGTTTGCATGCTGTTGCTTTATTTTGTTTTGGTGTCATGAGAACATGAGAACTTTGTTTCTCGTAAGAGTTCAATGTATTAAAAAACATGTTATAATCTGGATCTAATGCCATTGTAGTGGTGTATTACTTCAGAATATCTTGTTCACCATTTGGCCAGAAGTAGAATTGACCCCCTTCCCATCCCAGTTTTGCCCTTAGATGTGCTACAAAGGCTTTACATGAGTGGCCCATCGAACATTTTGGTGCAAACTTGGTACAAGCAGAAGTCTTCTGAAAACCAGATTAATACTTCTTTCTCTGGCCATAAATTTCATGCATTTATTTTACCAGGGGTTTGGCTCACAGTCATTAACTATGATTTTTCTATTTTAGAGTTTCTGGGAGTTCATTCTAATTATATGGGCTCACTCCTCTATCTGCAAAGATGCTGAAACATCACCAGTGATGTGTATAATAAAATTCTATTAAGGGAATAACATTATACTATTATTCTGCAATTTGCTTATTTATTTAATAACACATCATATTGCCTCTCAGTACTTACATAGTCACCTCATCCTTCTTTCATAGCCAAGTACCATTCCATGGTGTGTATCACCATTTATTAAACAATTTTACTACTGGTAGACATTTAGGTTGTTTTCAATTTTTTGACATTATAAACACTGCTGTGCTGTAATAAGCACATATATATTTGTATGTGTGAATAAATCTGTAGAAAGACTCTCTAAAAATAAATTTATTGGTTCACAGGGTATGAAAATTTAACATTTTGATGGATGTTGCTAATTTGTCTCCCCCCAAAGCCATGCTAATGTAATGTGTTTGTGACAGAGACTACTAATGCCAACTTAAAATCCATTTTCCTAAATTCTTTAGCAAGGGAATCCTTATTTTGTTTCAGAGTTGTGGTATGCCTAGCCAAAGACAACATTCCATAGCCTCACTCTGAGCTAAGTGTGGCCACAGGACTACCTTCTGGCCACTGAACTGTGAGTGGAAGTGTTGTACAGGGCATCCTAGAATGCTGCTTACTGGAACATATGCCACTTTCTGCCCTGCTGCCTTTATTCCTTCTTCAAACCTGCTCCGTGGTTTGATGGCTAGTATTCCAGGAGCCACCTTAGACCATGCATGAAGTAATCTTGAGGATGGAAACCATGCACTAGGGGTTCTGGGGAAGAAAGAAGGAAGGAGGCTGAACCGTGGAGAGCCACCATACAACTTTAGACTACCTATATTTTGACTTTCATTACATGGGAGAATAAATAAACCCATTACTTCCAGGTATTTGTTGCATGCAGCCGAATGCAATTCCTAGATGACACAGTGTTGCTTTCAACCATCTAACTGACAAACCAGTCTTGTTCCGTGCTTGCTGTGACCCCACTCATGTGCTATGGACTGTCACCACAGTACCCTTGACCATTACCAAATCAGCTGACCCTTGGATGGGTCAGTGCAACCAGGCATGTGGTCTTCTACATTGACTTCCCACCCACAGAACTAATAGAGCAAACTTTAAACTTCCATCTTTGGCTCAGATCACCTAAGTAAATCAGTCTACACAAACACATTTGCACGTGCATATACACACTCCAGTGCATACAGAAAACCAGATGGCGTCTCACAGCATCCGCAAAGCTTCCTGTACTTGAAACAGTCCTTATTTCAGTCTTGGAAATTTTTTAGAATAACCCTTCAGCCCCTTTTAAGAGAAGGCTTACTTGATGAAAAATGTAACAGTTCTGGGGAATAATAAAAATTGCAGACTTAATAATTCAAAACTACTACTAAATCAATGTACTCCTTGTTGGTTTGTCAATATAGGCTTTTTCAATTAGACAATTTTATTACAGTGATGAATACCCACGGCACAATTGAGAGACCACCGTTCTAAGCTATGGTCTGTTTAGCCTAACAATCCATAGTCGCTATTGAATAAATGTGATGGCTATAGCCTTCCAAAGGTGAACGGACCTCCACTGGCAGCTGAGCCTTCTCCTGTGCCTGGTGAAGACTGGGCCGGAATGACTCTCCCCATGCTCCTTTGCAGGATCCCTCTGGCCTGTCACCACCCCCTACAGAGTCTTCTCCTACTCCATGTTGGGAACACCCACCCTGCTGGTGATGGGTGTTGCAGACAGTGCCTGACAAGTAAGTTCCGAGTTCTGAACCAAATCCCACTTCGGTAAATAAAAACAGCAAATAAAATTCCTTTTTAGTATATATGAGGTCCTGTAGAACTTGTCAAGGGGAAATTAAGTTGTGGTAAAAGTTCACAGTCAAGTCAATCAAATCCAGGGATCTCTGCTGTGAGTAATGCATGGATGATACCTGAGTTACTTGGCCTGCTCTAGGGGAAGGAACACTGGCTCTGCAGTCAGGACCAGAGGAAATCCTGGCTCCACTCTGTCTAGCAGCATTACTTTAGGTAAGTCCCTTAACTCCTCTGAGCCTCAATTCCTCATCAGTAGAATGAGGATAATAATCTCTACTTCCAGAGTTGCAATAATTACACTATAAAAATGTTCATCCCTCTGCACATGGCAAATACGAAAGTTTAGTTGACTCTGAATCTATTGAGTACATTGACACAACAAGCCCTACGCCTCAAGGAAGGGGTAAGTGCCTCCCCTTCTCCCTCCATGACAGCATTTTATTACTGCTTTTCCTCCTTATCCTTATTGCAAATACCTGCTTTTGGCCTGTGATTGTCAATGGGCAGCACCCACCACCCCCGGCATACACACCCTGGGCCCTGCCTGGGAGGCTCGACAGAGGTCAGAGGACAACTCAGCTCTTAAAGGGTGACCAACTCATCTCAGTTTCCCTAGGAATTTTCTGGTTTTCACATTAAAAGTCCAGTAGCCTCCCAGGACAGGAGGTCACCCGAGGTGGGGGCACCACCTACACATGGATCTGAATAGGGCTTTGCCCATTGTGTGCTGAGCAGGCCTCGTGGCTGCTGCTGGCTGCCTGACTCATTGGGCTTCCACGGCCTTCCAGCTTGACTTCGGGTATCTCCACTCCCTGGGGACCAGCGCCAGGGTCACCTTCCTAGGGCTTCCTTGGGCCTTGTAAATAACAGCCCAGCCCAAGAGACCAGCCCTTCTCATGGCGCCCTTTCCCCGGTGGACTGTCCATTAGATGTGAGCTGCACTAATTAACACGTCCCACTTTTGTCCTCACTCTCCCAGGTTGTTCATAACAGAACTGTAGGAGAGGGAGGCCCCGAGGCCGGGGACTGAAGCCTGCTCTCCCCTGCTGGTTACTAATAAGAGTCCCCATGGGCTGAGGCCTGCAGTTGTTACTGTGTTGACTCTATTGCAAGTTGTTTATCCTTCAGTAATGTACGCCCTAGTGTTCAACAGCAAATCTTTACTCGGCACCCACATCGGGTGCCCAACGTCACAGCACGGGGCAGAGTCCCCCGCCCTTGAGGAGTCTTCTTTGTTTCTGTGTCCTTGTCAGGGTTCTGCCACACCCATTCTGGGGACCTTCTTCCCCATGTATGTGCTGTAGGTGTTTGTCTGTCTTGCCTGATCAGGCTGGTCCCTTCTTAGCAATGGCCCTTTAGATTTGAGGGAGGCTCCGTCATCTTCAGAGGGCTTCTGCAGACCTCATGCTGTTTGACTGGCAGACTCTCTAGTGCCCGTCTTCCAGGCTACAGGCACAGGCCTGCAAAGGTCAAATGACTTGGCCAAGGACTTAGGGCTCATGAAGAGTGGGGCCAGGACTGAGCCCTCTAAAGGCACCTGCTGGGTGTGCCCGCCCAGCTTCAGTCACCCTTCTTCTCACTATGGCAGCCCGCCCTTGCTGTGGGAGCTCCCCCAGTGCTCCTTATGTAGTTTGGAATTAGTGGGCATATGATTGGGCCTGAATTCCAAGAGCCCTCATTCTCCCTGACCATCATGATGAGCTCAGGGGCGGGCACGAGACCCAAACAGGCCAAAGAGCCCCAAGACGTTGCTGGAAGTGTTGGGGGGAAAGTGCTCTCTGCCCACTGGGGTTGCTCAGCTGGGAAGACACATGCCCGTCACTTTTGCCACCATGTGGGGAGAGCCTGCCTGAGGATGCAGTCAACCCAGGGGGAAGAGGGCCAAGACTCCAAGAGACACTGCCCCGGCAGCATGGTTTGAACTCTGTACCTTTGGTCCAGCCATGCCAGAAGGTAATTTATCTCTGCATTTCAGTTTCACATGTCCCTTATTTGTATTAACCCAGTGAAAATTGGGTTCCTGTGTCTTGAACCCAGGAAGGCATTACTAACACAACCATAGCCTTCTGCCTCCGTGATCAGTGTCTGTTCTGTTCTACTACACTGTCCCTCTCTCCCCAGCACGCCACGCACATCTCCATCATCTAAACCTTCGCTCCAGGCACTCTCCCCTGGCTTGTCCAGCCATCCCTCGAGCCCAAGTCAGGGCTCCTTCCCCTGCTGCCCGGCCTTCCTAAGCTTCCACTTCCTTCACTACTCTGCCCCTCTTCTCGTTCTGCACGAGTTGACATCACACAACGTAACAATTAATGCCAAGGTTGTTGGCTTGCTTCCATGTGTTGATCTTGTCTCTTCAACTAAATTTTAAGTTCTTTAAGATCAGAGATTGTGTCTCACACTTCCACAAATCCTGGAGCAATGTTTGGAAATAATAACTAAATTTGTATTGAGCACATACAGTGTGCAGACACAGTTCTAAGACCATTACTTGTAGTTGTTAATAATGCATTAACTCCTTACTACAAACCTACAAGGTAACTATTATGATTACTCCTATCTTACAAATGAGGAAAGCAAAGTTCAAAAAGGTTAAGGAACTTGCTCAAAGTCAACTGACTAGGAAGTGGTAGAATTAGGATTTTAACCCAGGCATTCTAGGCTCCAGAGCTCACAGGCCTAATCACCACACTACACAACCCTTGATAAATACCAATTGATTGAATGTATAGAACTGCAGAGTTACACCAAACCTAAAGCAGTAGTTGTTAACTTCTGGAAAATCACTGTGATAATCTGACAGGTTTTGTACCCTTTAGAAAATGTGCACACATACACACACACACACACACACATGCCACTGACAAAAGGGTGGTAATCTGGAGCCCTGATTCTGGAGCTGTTTGACATCCTCACTCTAAACTTCAGTCCTTTGTTATGACTAGGTACTGGGGAGGGATGTCACAGAGTATGAGAAAGATGTCCCTACTCTCCAAAAGCTTGACCTAAGAGAAAGGCTGGAGGCTGACCTGAGCAGGGGGGAAGCTTGGATCCGGTGCCTCTTGTGTCCTCATTCTGCAGCACGCCCAGGAGCAGAGGGCAGCCCTTGTTCCTGCCTGCCCAGCATCCACTTCCCTCACTTTTGTAACAGCACTTTGATTTCACTTTTGTTTCCCTTTGGGAAACCACCACTCCCCCACTACATACAATGTTATTTGGGCAGTCAACCACAGTATCCATCCTCCTCTGGCCGTGGGTAAGCACCTGACCCGTACTAGCCAACTGGACTCTGCCCTGGGAATTTGAGCAGCACAAGGAGGGAATTCAGTTGGAGGGGAGTCAGAGTTTAAAGCGAGTATGAGTGCCCATCTGCTACCCAGATCCCCAGAGTGCCTTTGCCTTCTTTCATGTCCAAAGCCCGATGCTTGAGCTTTTCCCTTAAATCCATGTGCTGTCTGAGGTTATGATGTGCCAACCTGGTGAGGCTGAACTACGTTTCCCAGAATTCCCTTCCCTGCATGTTTCCTGTTGGGGTGGGCTGCACACAAGATTCTGACGAGAGGTTTGGAGGGTGGAAGTGGAGGAGAGGTGGCTGTTGTAGCTCACATATGTTGTCATTTATCTGCTGCCTGCAACTGCTCTACCTTTCCCAGGATCCTCCTTCAGTTCCTCCAACTTCTGAGCCAGGTATATGTGTTCAGCTCTGTGATAAGGGATCCCAACTTGGGCTGGATACCCACGCCACCAAAGTCAGAGGCACAGCTTCAGTCCGTCCTCATGGTCTCTGGCTGGTGTGTTCAACTTGTTCTTGCTGTCCCCCACTTCACACCCAGCTCCCTGCCCTGCAACTGCAAGCTCCAGCATCAGACCTGAGGACAAATGCCTTACAGACACCGCTTCACCAGGTCCCACAGTTGGATGAGATCAAACCCCTGCAATAAATCCCTAGTGAATTGCTTCTCCAGTGGTTCTGTATGACTGAACTCTGACTGGTATACTATCTTATATCCCCCCGATAGATTCCTCTTTGGTATAAGTTATCCAGAGTCTATTTCTGTGGCTTGCAACCAGAGAAATCCCAAACTGTACATATTGCATAATGTATAGGAAAATATTTCCAAATCATAAAGCACTAAATACATGCATTTGCTAGAATAGACTGTGCTGGAAGAACAAAAAAGTCTGGGGTCAGACAGATTCAAAACTGAATTCTGCCAGGTCTTTGCCTGTCTTTGGACAAAGTTTCTTACTCTGTCTGACTCTGTTTTCCCCTCTGTAAAAATTTCAAAAAGTTAGTAGTTAGGATTAGGTATCTTTTAGGGTTTGGAGGTAGTTTGTTTGTCCCCACCAAAGCTCATGTTGAAATGTGATCCCAGGTGCAGTGGTGTTGGGAGGTGGGGCTTGATGGAAGGTTTGGGTCCTGGGGCTGGATGGCTCCTATATGGCTTGGTGCTGTTCTCCCTTAGTGAGTGAGTTCTCGCTCTTGTGAGACTGGATTATTTTTTGGTGGCTTGTTATAAAGCCAGGCCACCCCTCAGGGTTCTCTCTCTTCATATGTGTCCACTTCCCCTTTGACCTTCTCTGCCACGTTGTGAGGCAGCACAAAAGCCCTCACCAGAAGCCAGGGCCAGGCCTTCAAACTTCTCAGCCTGCAGAACCGTGAGCTAAATAAACTTCTTTTCTTTATGAATTACCCAGTCTTAGGTATTCTTTCATAGCAATGCAAAATGGACATGTTTCCATGCATACAAGGGAAAATGCTCAGCTATCATTAGCTTAGATAAGAAGCAAGTTTCTTTGTCTCATGTAGAAGCAGTCGAGGCAAACAGTCTAGGACAGGTACGGTGGCTCCCAAAGCACCAGGCACCAGGCTCCTCCTGCTCTTATTCCTACCACCCTTTGGGCAAGGCCCATCCTCATGGTCCATGGCAGCCATGCCTAGCTGAAAGGGAGGCTGGCAAATGTAGTCTTTATTATGTGCTGTAATAAAAATTGGGCTCCTATGGTTGGGGCAGGAGGGAAGGTGAGCGTGGGGAGGCAAACTGCTGCCCTGCCACCGCGGAGACGGTAGCAGGGCTGTGCAAGGGGGTGTGGAAACCAGTGTCAGGCGCCTTCCCCTCCTCCCCTTCCAGTGCACCCATGCTCACCCCAGAATCCCACCCGAAGTGAATGCTCACTGTGATGGCAGCTTGTAATAGGACTGACATTCTTAAGTCGAAGTAGTGAAATTCACCCCCCAAAACACATCAAACAATCTCTACCTATATATAAAAATGATGAGGTTAAGAATTTGGATTCTAGAGATGGACACACCACATTTGCGCTCCTGGAGTTTCTGCTTACTGGCTGGGGAACTTGGGGCAAGTTTCTTAACCTCTTGAAACCTGTTTCCTCAATTGCAAATGTCAACAATAGTATTTACCTCGGAGTTTTGTGGTGGGGACTCAAGAACATAATGCATGAGAAACACTTAATATAGCACCTGGCACACAGTAAGTGCTCAGTAAATGTTAGCAGCTGTTATTATTGTCAACGTTATCTTTATAAAGGTGATTGATCAAGTCTCTCCAGAGACACCCTGACGGTTTCCCCTCTGAGTCCACTCTCCACTGCTTTCTGTAGCTTCAGCCGCCTGAACCACGGGGAAACAGAAATAAGGCTTCTGACGACTCTCCTGTATAAGCAGCTTTACAGCACAGACTGGAAAGGTCACTGTGTGCCTAAGTGGCCGTCAGGACTCCCTGCTGAGCCCCCTGTCTGTTTTCTTAGGGCTCTTAGCCTGAGATATCTCAGCAGTTCAGGGCCCCCCACCCGACCCGCCATGGGTAACAGAGTTCCCCCTAGTCCATTGTTTCTGAGCCTGAGTCCCTGGTTCAGTCGGGTGTGGGCCCGGCCAGTACTCAATAGGGTTCCAACCCTGTTCACTGCAAGCACAGGCTCCCTCTGAGTGTAAATGTTCTCTCTCACCAGACAAGGGAGGTGCTCAGCCCGGATCAAACATTTGTTTATCTACAGGGTGGTGAGAGCCAAAACTCTGCTTCTGTTCTTCCCTAGTGGTTTATTTGCTTACCCTTATCACCTCTGAACAGTGGTGTTGTTTGCACACCTGTTCTCAGTTTCTGGCTTATTAAACTCAGAGGTGCCCTGGCTTCTTGGACGACCGCCTCCTTGGGGAGAGCAGTGCTGGGCTAAGGGTCTGGAGACGCAGGGCCTGGGTCTGTCTCCAAATGAAGGGACTGGGTGCAATGCTCTCGAAGGCCTCTTCTAGCACTGACTTTCTGATCGGCTGTGAAAGCTCTTGGGTGTGATAAAGAAGAAAAGTTGAAGACTCAAAAGGAGGAAGTGTGACTGTCTTCAGCCTCCTGTGTGAGGGAGAATTGCGAGTCTCTTTTGACCACACTTTCGTGTTGCTTGTTTTAGCTGTGTGGTCCATGATGCCAAAGGTGGACAGGCACGGGGCTCCAATTCACTAACTTGTTAATGCAGAAATGGCTTTTAAAAACAAGGACTATATGCAAATCTGGAGCAAGAAAGGTGGGGAGAAATTCTAGAATTCCAGCAGCAAGTGATGGTATAAAGAAGTCCTTACTTTGAGAAAATCAGAACTTACAGAATAAATTGGTGGTGGGAGGTGGAGGCATATACTATTTACAAAATAATTCCTCAATGTATAAAAAGCCAACTCTTTTCTCTTGGAAGTCAGCTCTCATGGTGCTAAGAACAAACTGAATCTATAATAAGGCGAATGATACAACTTTTGGCTAATAAGCCCATTGTGTGGAAACAAGCATAGGAAGGCCATGCAGTGCTGTAACTCACAAAGTGGTTTTTTTCCCCCATAAACACACTTACATTTTCAGGAGAAATTTCTATAAGATAATGTCTTTCTCAAGGCCCAATTTGACTTGGGTACCTTCTGGGATTTAAACTGTAGATTTTTCCAGTTGCCTTTGAAAGGCAAAAACCCCTATTTTTTGGTGATGAAAAGTCTGCAATGCCCACATCTCCCACAAGGGGACAGAGCACCACTGGGTCTTTAGTTATCGACAAGGCCTGGGACGCAGAATGAGCAGCTTAGAGTGCCTGCTTCCCAGGGAGAAGACCATTCTCTAAGTCATTAGGAGGCAGAGCTGATAGTGTCTAGGCATAATTGAATTTCATGTCTCACAAACCCTAAGTATTTGTTAGAAACTTTTTGTCTGTTCTTATGCAGAAAAAGGATGGAATGATTTTGTGTATTAGATAGTCCTTAAGACATTCACAGGAAAAAAAAAACACTTTTGCTTATAAATTCAAAATGTATCCACCTGAATCAGAACAAAAGTGATATTAGGCAGGTACCAATATACACTGGATCATAAATGTACTGTTCTCCCTTCAAGTTTCTCTTGTGAAGTTATGGCAATGCATGAGGTAAAATGCTCTCTCTGTTCATGTTTACTGCACTGTCTTTGGACTGCCCCTAAATGGAAAAAGTATTTAGGATTTGAAAAAAAATTATTATTAAGTAAAAATAATTTCCCCAAGAAGAGAATTTTAGGATAGATGATCAATTTGAGTTTTTAGGGGAATTTCCCTTTCATATATTTGTACTGGGCTTCCACTGATGTACATAAAGGACAATAAAAGTAATTGAAGGAGTAAGAAGAAACAAGTGATTCTGCTGTGTCTGTTTTATACACTGATGGAGAAGATACAGTTGCCAAAAGAGAGTGTTGGGTGCCAAGACCCAGATCTGGCCTGAGGAAGCATGAATTGATCTAGTTCTCATGGGAGAACTGAGCCAAGGAGACTTTCTGCTTGACTGTTTTGTCACATTGGCAGAATCCACTTATGTCTCCTAGTATCCATTTCTCTGTCGTCCTCAGTACCAGAACGCTTGGATATTAGCTGGTGTATCATTGCACAGAATAAAGTTTATCTTTCTTAGTCTCACTATGAAAGGGGTGACCACATGGCCAAATCATGACCAATGGATAAAAGCAAAAGTGTTCTTGAAAGTGGCAAGGTGTTCCTTTTCTTACTTTTCCTACTTTCCTAATAGCTGGAATGAGGATGTGATGGTTAGAGCTGGAGCAGCCACACTGGACAATGAGTTGAAAGATATATCATGAGAACAGCTGAGAAATGAGAGAGGAAGCCAGGTCCCTGGTCATCGCAGAGCCACCAAAGCAGCCTGGACTGCCTACCTACATTTTGACAAGAGAGAGAAATTTAAAAATCTATATTTTGGGTTTTCAGTTATCTGCAGCAGAACCTAATTAATTGCGAGACCTTGAGAAAACAGGCCAGAGGTCAGATGGACTTATTTTTTACTAATTACTTGTTTTGTCATTATTTCATCAATCTTATCACCAATCAACATTTACTAAATGTTGTGTAAAGGGCACTGCTGAGTGATCTGGTTTGAAGTTGGCTTAGGGATAGAGTTGGATCAGGACACCATACGCACAGTTCAATTGTTAAAGAATCCTTCATGAAAACTGCTCCAGCACCACTGTATAAATGTGTACCTGTATTTGGTCACAGCCATAGCTGTTTCTGCTATCTTTGTTTTCCCTAGGAACAGAGGTTGTGTTTATCCTGAATCTCCCTTTATAATTTAAGTTAAAAACACAAAGTCAAAATCCTGTTCCTTCATTCAGGCTTGATGTTCGATGTAAAATACACAAAACCTGCAGGCAACTGCAATAATGGCCATGGCATTGTGAGGACAATCTGCATCTGCTCCCTTTATGTTGTTCTGATTAATAACCACTTTTCTGGTTCTGGGGTTGAAGAGAAAGCGGATCTTTTTCCCTCTAGATCCCTCCACCGTGACGTAGATTCACAAACTCTTCATGCTGCCTCTTGTTCACCCTAGACCTGGTAGGGAAGATGGGGGGGTGCAGAGTCCACCGGCCAAAGAATTTCTTACCACTCCAGGAAGCATTCAGGGGTGCAGGGTGGAGGAGGATAGAGGATCTTGTCCTGGAAAGCCTGAGTCCTCAGCTGGCTGGACCAGGGATAGAACTTCTGTCAGCAGGTCTCAATAGGTCCTAGCAGCATGAACCCAGCGCCCCCAGGCTTTCTCAGGAGAGCAGCATTGCGCCCCCTGTTTAATTGGAACTACTGAGTATGGCCCAACTTCAAGGGAGAGTTCTGGGTGAATAGGGGCCTGGCAGTCTAGTCCCACCAACAGTAAGGAGATGGGGTTTGCCCACACAATGAGAGTGGCCAGACATTCAGAGATGGCACTTCCTGGGTAAAAATAACCAACCAGTCTTTTGAAAAATATAGCTAAAATCCAATTACCCACATATTTTTCACATTAGTCATAGCACCTGATTTTAGATTGCCATATTATAATAAGGTTGCACAAGGCAGCTTTATATCCAAAGCCTACATGCTTCACTTACTTTAGAGGACAGTCTGGTGGCCAGAGAGGGAAAGAATTATTTACAAAGTAGCATTTACCTGGACGGTCCTAGGCCCCACCATGAGAATTATTCTAGCGAACCCATACCAAAACACTCTATAGTTTACCACCACACCTAGCAAAGTGCTGTTATGCTAAAGAAGAATGGAAACAAAATTGCAGTAAAAATGTGCACAATAGCCTAGAGTCCCACTGTTCCAAGATGGGTTTTTGTGCTTCAGTAATGCCTGGATGAATTATTTTTAAAATACTATCAATGTCTGTCTCTAATTCCACACTCACAGGAATCCTTCAGGACAATTATACAGCACCTCAGATAAACTGACATGAAGAAGGTGCTCAGTTGACAAACTTAAGCATTTGGTACCTAAAGGGTGCCTCCCTCATATGAATGAAGTGCCATTTTGGTTTTGGCATCAGTTTGGCTTAAATGGTCTAGTGCTGGAGAGCCTCTTCACTTCTTGTCATACTGAAACAAAAGCCAAGGATTGAGGCAGAGGACTCTTGGTCTGGAAGCCTAGCTGGCCTCCACAGGGAATTGCTCTCTGGATTCAGGGTAGTAAGTTAGTTTTAGCTCACCTGCCAACAGTTGGTAGTGGCTCCTAGTGGAGTGTGATAAAGCTTGTGAGACTCAGGAAAAATGAGTGCCACGATTGATTAGTCATGTCTGCAATAGATCAGGAGCAGGGAGGGGTGCTCATACATGGGTAGAATAAGACTATCTGCATTCCAAGTAATGTATTTCATCAATTCTAGTGAGCACATCCCCCTGCCCATTTATGCATCTTTGAAATTGGGTTGCATCTTAAAATCACTGTGCTAAAATATACTTTCCAAAAATGGCCACACTATTTCAAGTCTCACATGCTCTTCCAGAATCTAGCCAAGCCCCCATCAAGAAAGAGAATTTATGTCCCTTCCCCTTGAACTTGGGGGGAGGGTGTCTTTGTGACTGCTTCAACTAATAGAGTGTGGTAAAGTGATGCTAAGTGAATTATGAAGCTAGGCCATTAAAAAACAAGATAGCTTCTGCCTGACCTTCTCTTAGGATGATCACCCTTGGAACCTGGCTACCATTCTCTGAGGAAGCTCATGCCATGTGGTGAGGCCTCTGGTTCTCAGGTCTGGCTGAGGTCCCAGCTGACAGCCAGCACCAACCTGCAAGCCATGTGAGAGAGTACCACCAGTCCTAAGCAGAGCTGCCTGCCTGATGCTGCGTGGAGCACGGATGAGGCTTCTCTGGTAAGCCCTGCCCAGACGGCAGATTCCTAGCGAAGTAAATGATCGTTACTGTTTTAACATAGAAAGTTCTGCAGTGGTCTGTTATACAGCAACAGACAACTGAAATAATCACGGTCAGCCAGGCAGTGGTCATGACAATTTTCATTGCTTGGATGTGTACACCAAGACTTGTAGAATAAGTGTCAGTTAACTGAAAGAAAACCCTGAAGGCAATAGTGGAACATGTTTTAAAGAAATGCTGCAATCACCATGCCTTTAAGTACAAAGGACAATATTGTAATGAAAAACATGAACCCTGATGACTCTGAATTCAAAAAGTGATCTAGAAGGATCAGATTCTGAATATGAAGAAATCTGAAAAATATACCAAATTTATTAACAATCATTTCTTATAAATATTTTCAAGTTTCATGCATATAATGAAAATCTTGTTAAATTAAATAAAGACTCTAAGATTATAAAAAACTATTACTTTTCTCCATTATCAATTCAATTAACCACACGTGTTTAAAAATTTTAATAACTTTCAGTTTATGCATAAGATTTATTTATACATAAACATCTAATTATAACCCACAGGTGTTCTAAGTTAATTTTAAATTTTCTTTTTTTTTGACCACAAACTAAACTAAAACATTGGAGGAATAAAGTTAATTTTCATTAATATTTACTATCAAGTATTCCAAGATCCTAATAAAATTTGAATATAATGAAGTTTTTGGAGGTGTTTCTAATCAGTGGAGCTCTGACTGAAAGTCACATAATTTACTATTTTAAAGTCTAAGATTTGTAACTTAATCAAGGTGAGATTAAGGGATTAATTCATTTTTAAAGCAAGAATAATTAAGTATGGTTGACTTTTACTACTTTAACAGAATCAAAGCTTCCAACATTCGAAAAGGAAGTTTATTCACATACAATCAAAGCGTTCCAACAAGTTTACAAAAATAGAACTGAACGAATTTCATCTCACAATTACAGTATACCAAAAGTTCAAAATCAATTCCATTTTAATGCAAACGACCCAATCTTGTAAATCACAGATTCACTTTACACAGTCATTAAATATGCTGGGAAATACAGTTACCCAAATCTAGTCCAACAGTGCTATTTTGGTATTTTATACAATAATATTCTGTATAGAAACTTACTGACACTGAAATCTCTCAAAATGTATTTATGAAGGTTAATTCATAGTAGTTTTTCCAAGGCATACTATTTTAAACCAAATGAAGTTATTTCTACCACAACATTATAAACACTAAGCTTTGGGATGTAGAATGAATTTAAAATATGTTTAAATATAAGCAACAACTGACTTTGTGTTAGAAATGGGAGGGAGAGGACAGGAGTGGCCCCGGAGAGAGTGGTGCCCATGTGTAGCGGCAAGCCAATGTCTAGTCAGGTCAGCGAACCTACCCAGAGAGAAGCTGGGAGCTAGCCTGCAGGTTTGCATCTGGGGCCTTTTTTCATCAGCCAAATCCAACTGTGTTCAGTGAAGGTTAGAGGATCTCAGAACATACCTTGAATTCTACAAGTGTTCCTCTGGAAGGTTTCAAGTCCAAAGTCTTCAGGTCAAATTTTATGGAGTTTTGTAATAATCAGTACCCTCACTGTTTGGTCAAACGAACTACAGATGCAGAGACCCCTTTTATCTGGACTCCAATCCAAACTTGAAATGGGCTGGGTAGACAACGTAACATTCTGCAGGAGGCTGACAGAACCTGCAACTCCCATCTCTACTCCCTCAGAATCTTTCTTCGACCGCTGAATAGGGTATTCGCTGAAAATGAGAGCAAAGAGGTAAGAGGACGTAAATCTTAGCATTCACCATTTTATTTCTATACATATACTTTAATGACTCTATTTTTATTTCTCAGTTCATTACTGGAACTAATAAATACTTAAAGAATCTTCCTAATGTTGACTTGTATGCAAATAAAGAGACACGATTTCAACCTCAACCCCATCCCCCAAACATCTCATAAAGAAGGGTGACTTCTACTGAAAACTTCTAAATATCATTTCTGTTTAGCATGTATTTGTATTTTCTCCTTTAATATGGATTTTCTAGGTTGATTCATCATTCTTTAATAAATCTACTTGGTGCTTTTGATAATCTTTTATTGTAGTTTTTCTCTAGGTCCGGATTGCTAGACACCACGGGCAAACACAACGTGCAAAGGCAATATCTGCAAGTAAGATTTGAGGAATCCTATCTAAACACTTCTAGAATGGAGAACTGACACCAGCTCCTAACCCTGGAGCTCCACTGCAGAGACCCACGCCTGAGAATCCTTTGCGCACCATCTCCATGGCAAGGCGCCCCTGGGTGGAAACTTTAGATCCGAACATTATTGCTTCAAAAAAAGAAAAAAAGCTATTCTGAGAACATTTGATTTTTTTCAGCTGAAAATATAAATTTATGAAGTTAGGAGAGCTGAAGGTTAACAACCCATAAATACAAGTTGGTCTAGATCTGAGAGGGGGAAAAAAATGAAACACCCCTCCCCCTACAGTGAACTACAGAGGTACTCCTCCTCAGAAGGCCCTTTAAAACCTATTGGGTATCAATTGTGACACTACCTTTATTTCATAAATGCAATAAAGGCCAAGAGCTTACGAGATACAAAACAAATGCAAGGCAGAGCAAAAAGGAGAGAAGCTACAGGAAGATAACCTAGCATTCTCTCTTCTACTATCCACTCAGACCCTACAAATTATTTCGGTTAAAAGCAATAAAACATTCAGATGAATAAACAATTTAAATACAGACTTTTTTCATATGTCTCTTGGCAAAGGCTGCAGTAATTTAGTATTTAAAAGATCACACAAAGACTTTTTTAAACCCTCCATATTATTTATTAAACTTTTAAAAGCATGCGTGTGTGTGTTTCAAATACTCAGAAAAATCAGCATGTTGGGGTCTATTCATTAAAAAAAAATTTCAAATAACCAGATGAATTCCTCTAGGAACTTTTGGTTAAATGCTCAATATATTTTTACAATTTAATTGCATTACTACCAAGGCAGACAGGCAAATGGAAATAAAGCTAAATATCATTTTACTTAAACCAACTCCCTTTGCTGGTACAATACTTGACAGCAAAGCTCCAAACCAATTTGAAGATTAGACTAGACATCTGTTATGGTAAAGATTAAAGTTCATACTGAGATAAAGTTCAAGTTTCTAATTGCAAACAGACCCAACTTTATTGATATAACCAAACCCACTGTAGTCAAATTCTAGCTGCAAACGTGTTTGCACGTCACGTGGGATATAAATCCATGTGTGGATTACAAAGAAAACTGGGACTAGTTCTTCGAGTAAGCAGCCTGAAGTTTGGTCATCAAGTAAAATAGTGATGTGCCACTGTACGGCTTAACCAAGGGGACTGGCAGAGCATATGTGGCAGGGACTGGGGTAGAAGAATCAGGAAGACCAACAGGCAAAGGTGCCAGGAGGAGAAATTTCCAAATGATCTATCTGCCCTGCATTCTCCCAGAACTCCCATAACTTTTCCTCTGTTTTTTCCTCACAGAAACCACATCATTTTGATCTAAACCATTCACTCTCCATTTTTTACCAGCTATATCCCTGAATACAGTACTTTACCAAGTACTTTCCAATTGTGGCGCTGTTTTTCAGAATCCCTTCCAGCTTCTAAAAGGAACTAATAGGCCGGGCACGGAGGCTCATGCCTGTAATCCTAGCACTCTGGGAGGCCAAGGGGGAGGATCACTTGTGGTCAGGAGTTCAAGACCAGCCTGAGCAAGAGTGAGACCCCCTTTCTCAAAAAAGTAGAAAAATTAGCCGGGCGTGGTGGTGCACGCTTGTAGTTCCAGCTACTTGGAAGGCTGAGGCAGGAGGATCACCTGAGCCCAGGAGTTTGAGGTTGCAGTGAGCTATGATGACGCCACTGCACTCTACCCAGGCAGCAGAGTGAGACCCCGTCTCAAAAAAAAAAAAATAAATAAATAAATAAAAATAAAAATAAGCTAATAAAGAAGGATTTTGTAAATGTGAAATTCCCAGACATATTAAAGATGGTGTTTTTCTTCTTACATTATTAATCAAACTTAGTTTTTGAAATATCCTTCATTTATGGGTTTGCATTTTTTTTTTCCTGAGTATTGTTTATAGAAAGATCTTATTTTTTCCCTCCAAGTATATATTGCTTAGCTAATAAAGTATTGAGAAATACCATGAACTCTCAATTTTTATCAGACCTTTTAAATGAGCAGCTGACCTAGTATCTACCACATTAGGGCCCCTGGGATTCACAGAGTACAGTGCATGGTAACAGCTCTCACTGTAGCTCACCCTGCCTGGGTACGCAGAAAGCAAGCTTAACGACAAGGTCTTTCCTGGAGACCAGTCAGGAGTGCCGGGCTCTGTTTGGCTCTATCACAATGATGTTATCTGAATTAAGGCAAGTGAATTATCAGGATCTAAAACTAAGAATTCCAATCCTTTCCTATCTTCTAGAGGTAGTGTTCTAATGACTAGAAGATAATATTTGATAAACGTCCTGGGCCAACTTTTCCATACTTAAACTAGCAAAAACTGTAATTTCAAATCTATGAAAGAAACTGTCCCTAGGCTACTCTGACATACAGCAGATACAACTAAAATGACAAACATATTCAGTGTGCCCAAAAAAAGGCAAATATTTACTAAGTGTACAATAGGTACATTAGTAAAAAAAAAAAAAAAATCTTAGAAAACAATTATGTAACATCATGAAATTTAAAATTGTATCAAAATGAACTAAGTCAAAGCTGGAAAAAAAGACAAAAAAGTTCAATCTAATCCTCCTTTACACCCACAAGGAACTGAAAAAGGAGCAGAGTGCACTGGGAGAGACTTACTACTTCCAGAGGTGAAGGCTGCCGGCACCTCCAGCTGTCAGAAAGAGCTCTCTGTTCTGCGGCAGGTGTCGGACCTGCCATACAGTAGATTTATGAGCCTAAACAGGACGAGAGGTACACAACTGGTTTATATGCTAAATGGTACCCTGTAAGAGAAACCCTGCACATAAAGAATTTTTACTACAATTTCAAATGTTATAAAAGTAAAGTTATTTTCTGGCACATCTCTCTTTATAGTGGCTACAGAGATTTAGAGGACCCTATAAGAAATTAGAGAAAGAATCATTTTTCTTTATTACCTTACAAAACAAAGTTCTACTGCATTTAAAAAAAAGAAAGGTATTAGATTAAAAGTCCATTTAATTTTATTGTACCATATAAATTATAACAATAGATTTTATACATTTAAATTCTCTAGTTCATTCTAAAGGGGAAAAAACAAATACTTCTTCCTAAGGGGGAAAAAAAAGCATAGACTGAAAATTTTTTTAAAGACTTTGTTTTTAGAGCTCCGAGAGCTTATTGCCAATTGACGATGAGGTCCATTCAATAAGGACATTTGGACTTACAGATCCGAGGTTACAGTCTACCAAGCCAGCTTTCCATCTTCAAAAACTAAATGGGCTACAGAAGGTTGACAGTTGTTAGCACCAAGCTAGCAGCCAGTAAATCAACATGGCAACTAGGAGTAGTGGGGGATTGAGGAAAGCAGAGAGTAACGACGTGGAGTGAAAGAACGAAGGAGGAGATAAATGGGAGGGAGTAGAGAAGCGGGGGCATGGAACATGGCAAGTATAATTGTAGATTTGTTGTAGAAGATTGATTGTAAATGTCTTTTGACGAAATTTACAGTATTAGATACATAATTAATCAAATACTTAGAATTTAGTTTGAGCAGTCCAAGCATATTCAAACTTGAAATTTTTGTAGCTAAATTCCTTTTGTATTTAGACGTTGAAAAACTAAAAGCTAAGAGTTGAAAAGCCTCTTTATATAGTTTTATGTGAGATACAGCAATTACAGGATTAAATATAATTTAACGAAAAATTTTGATGACACTATTATTTTAGATAATGAAATATAGCAAATTTTGGAGAACATATTTGTTAGATAAGCATGATATGTTGTTATAATGAACTTATAGTGTATTTGATGACAAGGTAAATACATTATTACAATTATGCAACCTGTTAAAATTATATCAATATGACAATAATGACACTTAATATAGCAATGACAATGACACAAAATAAAAGTTTGAAAAATGCACAATGAATCCATTGAGAGCGGAGGATCACAGGGAGGGAAGTCTAACTGAGAACTTTACATTTTAATTTTATGGAAACTATTGAATCTGTAACTGATCTTTCTTTCTTTTTATACTTGAAGAATCTCAGAGTCACATGTCCAACCCATCTCTTGTAAATGACAGGACATCTCAGCATGAATTTTACATAATACCCTACTCCAGACATTATCTTTTTTTTTTAAACCAGTATTTTCCCTTTGCCCTGCTTTTCTCACCTATTTTTCTAAAGCTGTAATACCATGTTTCCCTCTCAACTACCTCAAATACAAGGCAAAGTATAAATAAATAAATAAGTAAAATATTTTTGAACACCTACTATGTACTAGTCACAGTAATCAGTGTTTTAAATAATTTCATTTAATATAGCAAACTGCACTATAAAATAAAATGTGATGAAATGATACCATATATATGGACATATATTTTTAAAATATAATTAGGTATTAATACAAATATTACATATTTATTAAAAAACACTAGGCTGGGTTTGTTGATCAAATTCCTAACATCAGCTAGGTTTTCTGTGATTGCTCCTAAACTACAAAATAAGATTCCTAGCTAATTGAGGGCTTTATTATAATCAAGAAGTCTAAAGTTGATAAACTTTGGGAAAGTACTCTTTGCACAGAAAAACTTGTCAAGATCCCACGATAATACATCAAAAATAGCTCCCTTCACATAAAGACCTGGAAGGAACCTTGGTGACTAATTCTATTTATTCGTCTTAAACAAGCTATCGTTTCTCTTCACAGAAAGACATTTTCCTCATATTTACCTTTTCTGAAACAGACGCAAAACCTTTGGTTGGATGCTGTGTTCTCATGTCAAAAACATGAAACTTTCCCTCCAGAGATGTGGCTACTAACTTATTCATACTTATGTCTTTTCTGTCAAATTCCAAGCTACACACCTGAAAATAGAGAATATTTATTATTGATAATCTCACCATTATTACTCAGGAGGCTCTTTTAAACTAAGTAAAGCAGCTTTAAAATGATCAGATAATATGAAAGCACTTAAACAATCATTTCATCTTTTGAATCAATACATCAGGTACTGTTACTGTAAAAAAAAATTTCTTCTCCATTAATAAGATCAACGAAACCATCTCGGGTTCCCATGCTCAGTGGATGCATATGGAAAAGGTCACCGTTTAACCTTTTACATTATTTAATACCGTTAAGTCAAGGCTGATTTTAGAAAACACGAGGGGACCCCATTCTTTGCTAAAGGTGCACAACTCAGGAACCAAAAATCTGAGGGTATGTGGGGAGGTGATTACTATTTCAGGCTTTCTGATATTAGCAGATAAAAGGCCTCTTACTTGCTCATTTTGACATTATGCTGCATGGCCCACAGGGGTCCACAGACGGGCCTCAGGGACTGGTGACTCCCTGGACATTATACATAGCACATGTGGGTGCGTGTTCACTTTCTGAAGAGAGGGTCAGTGATTTTCATTAGATTCCCAAAGGGGTTTGGCTCCCATAAGGTTAAGAACCATTGGCAGAGGGACTGATGGAGATGAGTTAACAGAAGTGCTTTCCTATAGTAGTTCAGAGGTAGATGGAAACATGCTCAGAGAAACCAAAAAGCATCAGAACGTACATTACCCCATTTTTTATGTTTGTCTCCCACTGTAATGACATATTTCTGAGATCAAACAGCTTGATATCCCCATTGTCATAGCCGGCACAAACAACACGTTCCTCTTGATTATAAGCATTGCCTGAAAATCAAGATACATCATGTCACATTCTATAAATGCTAATTTGAAGGCTGCTAAAAAAAATCTTATGAAACTATATGTATAACTTATACCAAATCAGATTTTTTAAAAATCACATTGGGTAGAATTCCATTTTATCAATTCTGACAGGATATCAAGATTCTTTATTTGGTATCTATTTTTTTTTTTTAAAAACCTCATTCACTGAAATTCTATACTGAAGGGATATATGTGAATGTGTCCACTGAATTCTAGATTGAAAGAAAATGCTCTCTCTATACTACAGCTGCAAAGACTAGCAGGCCAACTACAGTTCAAACACAGCAGGGTCTGGGCGGATAAATACAGCTATGCTTCTATCACTTTTCTTGGCAGTAACTATATTTGACTGCAAATAAAAACTACTTTAACACTTATTTATTTTGCAAAACGTTGTTCTGGTGTGATTCTGTCTTTGCAAGGAAGTGTGAAATAAGTTGTAGCACACTGTGCTACATATTTTCAGTAGTATGGATGATCGTACCTGCAGTATGGGATCCAGGGATTTTTTTCCCTGAGTCCCTCTCGCTGAGGAAAGAGTGCTAAGTGAGAATGAGGCCCCTGTCACTGTGCTAGGCTATCTGGACATCTTACCCCAATGCCTTCATTTTCTCCTGCTCCAGCTGCCTCTTTCTCATGAACTTCAGCCCTGCATTTCCACTCTGGGCTCCACCTACATGGCGCACCAGCATCTTAAATTCATGACGTCCCAATCTGACCTCACCATCTTCCCTTACAAACCATCCCACCCCTTGAGGAACTTTTTCAAGTATTAACATCATTCACCCCACGATCATCCTCAAAACTCAGTCATCTTGGACATAATCCTCTCCCTTGTTCTTCAGATCCAAAAAGTTGCCAAATTCTAAGTATTTTGCCACAATATTATCTTTTGAATCATCAGCTCTGCTCCATTCTCATTGCTTCTAACCTATGTCTTACCTGAAAGACTGCAAAGAGCTCCTGAACTCACATCCCCTGAGCCACTCATCTCTCTCCATTACACACCACCAGGTAATTTTCCCGAAGCTCAGATCACACGTCTTCCTTGCAAAAACGTTTCAAGGCCTACAGCTACCTCCAGACCATTCAAACACCTCTGGCTGTGGCACTGAGGCATCTCTAAGGCTACTCCTACCATTATCCCCTCCTCGGCCTCCATATCCGTGGGTTCCGCACCCATATGCTCAAACAACCATGGACTCAAAATATTTGAAAAAAAATTTGCATCTGTACTGAACACGTACAGACTTTTTCTTCTTGTCATTATTCCCTAAATAATACAACTATTTACGTAGCATTTACATTGTATTAGTAATTGTATTATAAGTAATTTTGTATTACTTGTATTATAAGTAATCTAGAGATAATTTAAAGTATATGGAAGGATATTTATGCGTAGGTTATATGCAAATACTATGCCATTTTATTTTTAAATTTATTTATTTATTCATTTTTTTGCCTTCTTCTAGGATATGAAGCAGATACTACACCATTTTATATAAGGGATCTGGGCATCCATGGATTTCAATATCTGCGGGAAGCCCTGGAACCAAACCCCTACAGATACCAAGGGATGACTGTACTTTCTTGGGCACTTTCAAATTATTCCTTATGCTTGAAATGTCCTCCCAATTTCAGTGGTTGAAATCCTATGTATCTTTGGTCTGAGTTCAAAATGCTCTTTCTCTCCAGTCATCTCTTCCTCTGGATTCCTTCTGCATTTATCCATGCCTCTTATGACCTATCACTCCTATCCTGTATTATAATTAACATAGATATCATGCCCTCTTTACTAAACTTAAACTTAAAAAATTAGTCAAATCAATGGATAAATTTTTTTTTACTTAATGCCCTGTATTTTAAATTGCACTCATGTTCCGTAGATCAACGATGTAAAGCCTTTAATGGATCCAAAAATAATTACTTTTTAGTTATGATACCAATTTAAAAATGATCATTCTAAATACTAATCCTGAAATTTCTCCCCAAAGTGTACATATCTTAAGTTTATGTTATTGCTCATAGTATACAAATACATAGTAATTCCTGCACAATGATTTTTTTTAAATTGGAAATATAAAACTTTCCTCTGATTAAATAACAGTCCAATTTAAACATAACATAAAAAGTCAAATAGTTCACGTATACATTAACACATTGACTGCCACACTAGAAAAAAAATTTTTTCCTTGGGACCATGGTGTTTTATTATGAAAATAGAATAAAGACTTCAAAAACAAAATGATCCTTTCTAATTTAATGAAAAATTTATTTTTTGTTGTTTTCTGTGAGTGAGTTATATGCAACTTGAAAAACGGTTCTCGCGGCTCCCAAGGTGAAGAGACATGTGAGTTACACATGCTTCACGAGGCCCTGGGCTCAAAACTAGCGTGAGTTAAATACAACTCACAGGGCAGTTAATGTGTTAAATCCCACTTTTAATACCCTGTTGTCTACACAGCATTATACTAAGAAAAAAGGGAAGGAAAATAGAGGCTTAAAATTAAATATTTAGGACAGCCTAAAAGCCCTGACTTGACCATTATACACACAATTTATGCATTTATGCCTGTAATGAAATTGCACTTGTGCCCTCCCCACCAAAAAAAAAACTAATTATGCCCTGTATCTTTTAGTAGCAAAAATTAATTTAATTTTGATGCTAAGAAAGAGATTCAAAGGCAAATATCAGTCCTAAAAAGTCAATATTCATTTTAAGTATATTAATAAAGGAATAAAGTTATCAAATTTATAAGAAATAATTTTGAAATGGCAAACTATTTTGTAGAAAATAAACATACCCTGTGTTAAGTACAATACAAGATTTGTTACATCCCTATTTGCATTTGAGGCTCTGCTTAGCCCCATTAATGGCAGTTGGTTCTAAAGTAAGTTAATATTATCTAATTAAACAGAAGCACATAATAATAAATCTTTCTGAGCACTTACTCTAAGCACAATTCTCAGCACTTTACATGTATTAACTCATTGAATCCTCATAACAACACTATTAAGTAAATTCTATTATTAGTTCCATTTTACAAATGAAGCAACCAAGGAACAGAGAACTTTAGTAACTTGCCCCAGGACACACAGCCAATAAGGGGCAGGTGAGGATTCAAACCCAGGCCCTAAAGGCTGACATAAACCACCACATATATTTGCCTCAATAAACTGTCAGAATAATCCACAAAACAGACTATAAAGAAACTATCAGAAATTTCTTAAAGCACCATGCTTTTTACCATCTAATACTTCAAACACAAAAATTCTTCAATAATTTACCAAATGCCACAGTCCAACAGTCTCTCTTGTTTTCTCCTTGTACAGGTTCCATGTTAGCGACAGGATCATCTTTTTGCCTTGGGTCCCAAACCTTCACAGTTCCTGTCATGAATACAAGTAAGTTGGCCAAAATTCAATAGTGCATCATGTTTCTTTTCTGCTTTCTCTTTCTGTGGCTTTCAGCATACATGGCAATATCATAGATGTTATCACAACTAAAAAATATTCACATTTTTCTGACTTCTAATTGGGTAAGTTGTATTTGATATCAGAAATATAACCCATATGTTACTGTCTGACTTGATTTCTAAATTAATAGATATACAGAACAGCCAACAACTGTTCCTAAGTTATCTACAAGTTATGAATGACAGGGCAAACACAAATGTTATGTAATTCAAACCATGAGCCTAAAATTAATGTGTTATTTATTAGGACTAAATTTTTTTTTCCTATTACCCATATAACCATTGGCATAAATAAACTCTAATTTTGAATTAATGGTTTCTTACATGGGGTTCTAGAATACTATTTCATATAACACTAAGTTTAATTTTCCTGTGGCAATAGTAAGGAGGGAAATAATAAATAAAATTAACAAATAATTCTTCTCAATTTAATTGCAACCCCTTCATTTTAATTCAGGTTGCAGGACTACTAACTAAATGGTATCACTACCTAGGAGAACTGCAAATGCATGTAATAAAATGCCTAAAAGGCAAGTTCGTGAGAGAGAATAGGAAAAGGGCAAAAAACTCTAACAAGGAGTAATAACTCAGGGAAGGTGGAGGTATCACACTAGATTTATCTCCAGGGATAAAATAAAGTTGATCATTAAAAAGGCTGCTTTAATGGCCGGGGACAATGACTCATACTTGCAATCCTAGCACTTTGGCAGGATCGCTTGAGGCCAGTAGTTCGAGACCAGCCTGAACAACGTAGCAAGAACTTGTCTCTATAAAAATATTTTAAAAATTAGCTGGGCATGGTGGTGCATGCCTGTAGTAGTCCCAGCTACTCGGGAGGCTGAGGCAGGAGGACCACTTGAACCCAGGAGTTTGTGGTTGCAGTGAGGTACGATGACTCCACTGCACTCTAGCCCGAGCAACAGAGCGAGACCTTGTCTCAAAAAGAAAAAAAACCAAAAAATCTTCTTTAAGAAGAAAAAAATTCCCCACAAATGTGACAAGAGGTTATTATCTTACTCTACAGGATTTATACAAATTGATAAGATTTACAGTAACTTTGCAAGAGTTAAATGAGCAAAGAACATAATCAGACAATTCATAAAATAAAATTAACTAGTAAACACAGAAAGAAGTTAATACAAGTTAAAATGGAATGCCATTTTTATCTATAAAATAAGGGGAGGGAAAGAGAAAATCAATGCTGGCAGGGTAGAATGGAAATCTACTTCATCCATTGTGGCTGACAGTGTAAATAGGTACTTTGGAAAGATTGCCAATAAATTTTAAGAATTATAAAATATGTTTATTCCAAAAGAGTTGCAAACATGACAATACTCATTTCTTCATCATTTTTAAGCCACACCCCCAAAACAATAAACAAAAAACTTAAAACCAACTGAATGCTTATTAACAGGAAGCATGGTTAAGTATAGTCATATGATGGAATATTATATAGTCATTAAAATAATTATGACAACTACATGGAAACAGCAACAGTTACATATGCCAAAACATTAAATGAAAAAAGTAATATATAAAATCATACTCATACTGGTAACTATGCAAAATTATACACAATACCAGCCAAGAAAAGAAAAACCAAATGATTATAGTAGTGTGGTAGATTGAACATTATTTTTCCTTCTATATTCTATATTGCTTTTATGACTGAAAAAACTAAGTGACTTCTAAAACACAGCTGCTCTTGAGTACTTATTAGAAAATTACATCTCACTTTTCTTTTAAAACAATTTCCTTATGGTCTTGAGCAGCCATTAAAAAACTAGCCAAATCAACTAAGGTACCAAATCACTCATGTTTCATGAAGCAACAAAAATTCTGACTCTGTTAGAGTCATTCAGAAGGCTTTGGACACCAAAAACCCTGTCCCTTGTTGGTTACTGCAGGATAGAGGAGCTGAGCTGGTGCCCTTAGAGCTCTCTATAATGCTCAGTGGATGGATCACAGAACTTCAATTTTCAACCAGCTGTCAATATGACAATTTTCACAAGTACTAATTCTGCCTTTTAAAAAAAGACAATGAAAAGCTGCCACCCACATTATATCACCAGCTGCCTCAAAAACCTGTAAAGACATTTTAAATCCTTCAAGGTTTAGAGGAAACCATCACTGTTAGTAGCTGAACTAGCTCAGCACTAAAATAGTAACTGCTATGCCTCTATCTCAAAATACCCAAAAGTCTGAAACAAGTGAGGGATGTGCAATCAAATTTGCCTATTAAAAAAGTAGCATCAAGATTGTTAGATTTAGGTGGTCAAAGCAACTGAAAGGGATTTTTATGTAGAGAGGATGTACTGTTGCATAGAAATTTCTATTAAAAATTTTTTTTAAAATACATTGACTCACCATCTCGGCTGCCAGTCACAATTTCAGGTGCTCCTTCTCCGATTCCTAGCCCACCTATACCATCTATAGTATTTATAATTTCTTTATGGGCCTTTACAGAATACACTGGCATCTCTGGAGCTTCCAAATTCCTAAACAACAAACACAGCTTCTTACTTACACTGCATGTCCCAAACATTTAAGTCTACTACTAAAATTTAAGAATGTATATACTTAGATTTTTTGTTTAAAAGTAAGAGTATTACTATGAAGGTAGTTTATACATCTACTTCTAAATTTTTCTCTCCACTGCAGCTTCTTTCAAGCCCCCAATGAGAACTGTCATCATTCAACTTGGAATTCGAACTCCTGAGCCCACTTTACTTAGTGTTCTTCAAAGATGATCTATCTAGGACCTCCACATATGAATCACCAGGTGTGCTTGTTAATACATGCAGATTCACAGGCACCTCCCCAGACATAACGTATCGGAATCTCAGATGGGTCTCCAAATCTGCTATTTGGTACACTGAAATCTAACCACTGCTTTAAATATAGAGTAAATTCAAAGCGATTTGGAATTCTTCTAAAGTAGGCCTTGGTAGTTTGATCTTGAGACCTTTTTAAAGGATAAAATATGAGTAGCATTGACTTTGTATATATTTCTCCATTTATAATGTATTGTTTTCCCACTGAATTCCATACCGATTTTCATCTAGTGACATATTTTTCAACGTATCATCATACTGGTCACAATAAATATTACTGCCAGCCTGGCTGAAGTTTGTCTAATTAAAGAATTTACTTAGTAAAATCTCACTAATCAAAAATTTGAGATATTACAACCTAGTTTAGAGATGCTGTTTATCTTTGTATCTTCATTATGAAAGAATCAAGAGAATAAACAGGATTGTGGTTGTACTTAAAATAACTGTCTTACTATTTTTAGACTTTAAAACGTTACCTTTTATAACATGAAATTACAAGATGTATCAATAAAAATAAGTTGGGTATATGTGTACTATACTAGGAAACTATTAGGAGGATGGTCAACAGTTGTATTTGTTGCACATTCTTGCACTGAAATATATTTATTAAAAAAAAATAACATTCAGGCCAGGTGCAGTGGCTCATGTCTGTAATCCCAGCACTCTGGGAGGCTGAGGCAGAAGGATTGCTTGAGGTTAGAGTTCGAGACCAGCCTGAGCACGAGTGAGACTCCATCTCTACAAAAAACAGAAAAATTAGCCTGACGTGGTGGTGTATGCCTGTAGTCCAGCTACTTGGGTGGCTGAGGCAGGAGGATCACTTGAGCCTAGGAGTTTGAGGTTGCAGTGAGCTATGATGACGCCATTGCACTCTAGTCAGGGTGACAGAGAGAGACTCTGTCTCAAAAAACAAAACCAAACCAAAAAAACCCATTTAGACTGACCTCTCTCCCAATTTCTCTGAAAGGATAGCATGTAAGAACTAATGAATAAATGCTAGTTTAATTATTAAGCAGTTAAAGCAAGGAAAAATTAAAATGGCTTCATTCTGTTTTATATTATGATTCTAAGATAAATATGTCAAAGTAATTTAATTATTAAGTAGCAGATTATAAGAAAGAACCAAGAAAAGTCATATTAGAAAATACAACGTAGGGAAAGTAGTTTTCCTAGCACTATCTAGAACACTACTGTATACTTTAAACGATTAAAATAATAAATTTTCCTGGAAAGTAATTAAAGAGAAATTTCAATTCATTCAACTTTATGAAGAACTAACTAGGTAAAACATGATAATTAAAGGCATCTGGCACAATTGTGATTTGCTCATTCAAAACAGGTTTATCTTGATTTGTTCAACAGATGTTTTCCTAAAAAGTTGTGCTTAGATGTTAATTAAAGCACTAAAAAACAAACTTTAAATGAATTGGGAGTTCTACATTAAAAAATTAAAACCAACAAAAACTCAATGTATCACTCTGTAATGCCAAACCTCTTGTTGAAATGTAAACAATTAATATCTCATTTTTCAATTATACATATGCATCTTTATATATTGTATCCTTAAAGGTAGAGGGGGAACAGACCTTTATTTACATGGCATTCAATGCCAAATGGCATGTGTAAAAATAAGTACTGATAACATTATCCAAAATATCTAAAGAAAAATAGATTAGTATTTTAAAATGCATTTTGAATATGAAATCTAGAAATATATATTAAAAGACAATTCTCATATTTTAATAGTTAAAATTGAACATGGATAGAAACATTTTAAAATTTGAATTCTCTCAAATAATTGGATGATGAGTAATAAGACTGTCAAATTGCTTATCTCATCTATCTGAATACTGATTAAATAATCTTACCATATATGAAGGTTTCCATCAAAATCTCCAGTAGCTAAGTATCTCTGCTGTAGAGATGTTGCACCAAATGTTCCACATTTAATGGGTTTGGCCTTTTCAATCTTGATAGAAGGGAGGAAGAGAAGATACATTATTTATGTAAGCAGATATTTATAATCTATAATATTTATGGCTCTATTATGGGATTTAAATGACACATAATATGAAAAGCAACTGAAACATTTTCTGATAAAAATGTTCATGATTCTCCTTTAGTCATTTTTCTACAGTTTAAAAGTATATAATTGTCAAAAAAAATTTTAATTTGCCTTTCCTCTCATCTCACTAAAGAGACATTCAAAAGCTGACAACTCTACCATTTCCACTGGTTTGGAAATATGAAAGTTTCAGCATTTAATGTGATATTCTTTAAGATCCTCAATAGAAACAAAAACACAATGAAGATATTATTCTTTCCAGATGGGTCCAGGAACAAAAATGTTTATGTGTCTTTTGTAGTTTTCCCTGCAGAGCCTTATAAACTGAAGATGCTTATGTCCTACTTTCTCTGGGAACTTTTCAATGCATAGAGATTTGTAAACCTGTGTGTACCAAGGAACTACTGTTAGTATGGATTAGCCAATCTTTTGAGGTTTATATAATTTAAAAGGCTACTGCCCCAAGTATTGTATATAATCACATTGGTAAAACAACAACATACCAATGCACTATTTAAGATATGAGACTTATGGAAATCAGGTGTAGAAGACCATACAGCCAAAAAGGTCCTTGGAAATGATGTAATACAATACCCTCCTGTCACAGAGGGAGAACAAAGTCTAGAGCTTTACAGATTTGCCCAACTCAAGCAACTTTCAGTTTTTAATGAGTTGCTACTACATGCAAGCCATTGAACTAGGCAAAAGAGGATGCAAAGATGAATGAAATCAGCCATTCCCTCAAAAAGTTTACAACCCAAATATCAGTTTACATCTGGCTCCTCCTACATATATATATTCCTTATACTACTCCCACCTACTCCCACACCTCCCTGGTCTTCCATTAATTTTCTTTCACTTCCTGATGTTTCTAATACCTCCACTGGCCCCTCCTACCCCCAACTCCACCGGCCCAGGCCACCGAAGTTCCTCCTAGAGTCTAACTGCTTTTCCTGTTGCCTTGGCTCCTGAAAACTCTGGAATCTGGAAATAGATGAGGCCACAACTGATGCCTGCCCCACACCCCACTCTTGCCCTATAACACCTCGCACTGACTGTTAGCCTCAACAGGGCAAAAGTATTCCTCTTATTTGGCCTCTTACAATCTCTAAATCTTTTAATTCTTAATGTTTACAAAAGTAATACATGTGCCCTATAAAAATTCAAACAAAACAAAAGAATGGAAGGAAAAAGTGAGTCCCTTTAACACTCCCCAGAAGTAATTCCCATCCTTCTAGACCTTCTTCCACACATTTACAAACACACACGGGTTTGTGTCAGTACCAGGCAGATCACAGTACACTGTCCTTTGACTTGATTTGTTTCACTTAACAATCAATATCTGAATAAACTTTTTTCCCCTCTGCAGGGTTTTCCAGGGCATCTCCCCTTGCAACCCTTCAGTTCCTTGGCCAATCTTCAGCCTTCCCAGGTTGGCCTGTTGAAAATAATTTTAAAAATAATTTACCTGCCACTTTCAGTGTTTAGCTAGGCATTTCCATATAGGGTATATTATCCATATAAGGTATACACAGCAATTTTCAAAGAAGAAAATAAAATTCACTTATCATAAACTGTAACTGAACTTTTTTTTCTGATTCAAAAGATACCATTATATGGTATAGGGCTTTGGAAACTCCCAGATCGTTGAACTTTCTTATTGTTAGGGATTTGGGTAAGTTAGGAGTTACTATGTAGCCAGGTATAAAAATAAGCACTCACAGCTGCCTTGGAATTGTCTAGTAAATGGAATCAACCATCTATAGTAACATGATTGTAAAAGACCACGTTGATGAAAAGCACAGAACCAAAGAATGTTTTTCCTTTTAATGCATAGGCTGTCTGAGATGTCATCAGTTATTCACTACACCAGAAAATTAACAGGCATTTATTTCAGTTATTTTTCTAATTTTATGAAAAACAGTATCTTAAAATGGGGCAACATGGAGAATCAAAATTTTGTCAATTTAACAAACAGTTTCCAACTCCAGACCACTTACATTCTCCCCACTTTTCCCCTCTCCCCAAATAAAAGTACCTGAAATAATATTAATACATTAATAGTGGTTAAGCACTTAATCACTATTAGGACACAATTTCTACGGTTAAATTAATTCAGCATTCCAACCCATGCCAACTGATGAAACAGCTCCCCTCCCCTCCCTGCCCTTTGTCTTGCAGTGGGCCGGGGTCTTGCCCAGCTCTCAACCACTAAGAATGGCTTCCACCTTCGGAGGCAGAGGGTGAAGGCAGGCCTCTGAGGGGAGAAGCAGGGGGTCCTGATGGACAGGAACGTGGTACAGGAGACTTGGGGGATTAGGAGCTGCAGGGGAGCCTGTATCATTTACTGATCCAATCCTCTGGGAAAATTCTTCTCAGAGAAGCACTGGGAAGACCGGTCACCTGTTTTCTTCTCTGCCACCAGCTAAAGCATTTTGCTGCCCATAACTCCACTGCTATCACCTGGAACCTCTGGTAAGGGCTTCTCTTCTTCCTGGGCCATGGAAGAGGTAAACACTAACCTCCACTTTTCAGTCCCTGCAGTAAGCACACAGCTCTTTTAAGATTTCACTGCTGGTAATAAAAAACTGGAAGCAAAACTTTCCTCCCTGTTAGTCCTTTACCAACTTTTGCCTTTGGACTCTTTAAAATAGAGAATCTCAAACTACGCCCCTGGAACACACTGATCTTCTGGTACTAACATAAAATAATACAGTAATTAGAAAATTCACCAAAAACAAAAGTCAGTGGATGTGTTTTTCTCAAATTCTTAGGTTTTCTTCAAATAATTTTCTTAGCTTGCCTGTTAGAAAATAGTAGCAAATGACAACCAATAAGAAAACCTGGAAATGAGAACTTTTAAAAATTGTGTGGTTACTTCTTGTGATGTAACGATCAGAATATGTATAATCAGATTTTTTCTGCCAAAAAACTCTTCCTTGTGCAGAGATGAAACTGACTACTCCAATATTTCATGATGCTCCCAAAACAGCAGTATGATGTGCGGATTCTCTGATACCTGCACACGTCTGAGAATCACTACCTTCGAAGGAAAGAAACCAAACTGAGAACTAGTCTATTACATGATAGGCCCCATTGTCACTGCATGGATTCTAAAAATGGGTCTTTATTACAAATATAAAACAAAGAAGTAAAATGTGTCTACATTTAGAGGCATAGACTCACAGGAGTAGCACCAAGGCCTATGGTCTACAAAATGCACAAAACCCTTTGAAATCTGGCCTTGCCTGTCTCTCTGCCTCCATTTCCTGCTTCTCCTCTTCTGTCTACTAACTCCAGCCACACCACTCAGCTTTCTTTTTGTTCTTTAGACTCACAAAGGTCTTTTCTGTCTCAGTGTCAGGGCATTAGCGTTTCCAGTTCCCACTTCCCAGATCACCAGGCCTCCATCCTTCTCCTCATTCAGATTTCAGTTGAAACGCCACATCCTCAGAGGCCCTCCCTGCCCCTCCAATCTGAAGTGGACCTCCCAAATCCCTCTCACTTGCCCTGTTTTATCTTCTTTATTGCACTTATCAACAAAATTATTTTATTCATCCCATTATCAATCTCCTCCCTTTATAGAATGTGAGCACCATGAGAGCAGGGCCTTCTCTAATTTAACATAGAAGATACTCAACATTTGTTGAATGAACATATAAATGAAGATCTATGAATTGCTCAGCCCTAGTGCTGGGGAGAAAGAAACCAGTGCGGGAGTTCACTTTCCTTTTTGTCTCTTTTCTCCCACCACGTTTTCACACGCCAGGGCTCTGATGAACACAGTACAGTTTCTGGTGTCATTTACGTATGATCATGAAAATAGCTTCCATATATTGAACACCTGCATATCAGATACTGTTCTAGATGTTCTTCCAGACTAGACCATCCCTTCTCTTTCTAATACATACAACACTGCAAACTAAGTGTTTGGAACTCCACTTTCAAGATAAGGAAACAGCTTCAGTGGACTGAGTGACTTGTCTCAGGTCCCACGAGGCAGGTAGACTCCAAGCTTTTTCTACTAAACTAGGCTGCCTCTAGGCCTATATGTAAATCAATTAAATAAACACTTTATTATATAGCTCCCATTCTGGAAACCTGAGAGTCATGAGAAGTACCAAAGAAATTTTCCAATCCTGAAATAGATTGGTGAGGTAAATGGTACAGGCATGAATTAAACCTACTTTCAGATTTCTGTCATTTGGTTTTTACCTTTATCATATCTTTACAAGATATGAATAGATGGTATTATGCTTCCCTCATGTTCTCTTTCTCTTCTTGTATCAAAGAAACATAGAGATTTATAGATACTAGTGGTCTCTTGCACAAGAACCAAATTAAACTCAAAATATAAGACATTAAAAATAAACATTTTAACACCTTATCATTTGTGTTCAGTGAGGACTGTACTTTGCTCTGAAGCGCTGAGCTTTGCTGGCAGATGGACTTATAAAAGGTGTGTTTTTTCTTCCTCAGACATTCATAGACATCATAATAGTAGCTAAGTTAAGAGCGGACACTACTAAAGCTAAATTTTTATAGTTCACAAAAGGGTTTCCTCCCTACCCCTGTTAAATATTTTATCTATGGAAAAGATGAAAAGAATTCAGTGGTAAACTTAAAAATTTTCTTGCTAGAAAACTGGTTACAAAAATGAAGATCTATTTTGCAAAAATTGCTTCACAAAGAAAAATAGTATATATTAATTTTTGTTACATGATACTGAAAATGACCATCAGTGATGGTTGTACTTGATTTAGCTGTTAGTTTTCTTTACTACAATAAGAAGTTAACCTGATTAAAGCAGCCCATGATCAACAATTCCTGTGAGAGCTATTTTTGTTCTGTATGTGGGTGGGTCTAGTACAGCTTGTCAGTACCTCCTCCTCCACATCCTGGCACTACTTAATTAACATTAAAAGATCTAGTCAACCAAATGCTAACAAGCAGTGAATTCAGTAGCACAAGGGCTAAAAAAGAATCTTATTAGCTTATTACTAATTTTTATAGTATAAACATCTACAATGGTGATTCAATTTTTCAAGACCATCCATAGTCCATTGGTATCTTTGTGCCAATTAGAAAAAGTTGCCCTTTATAGACTGATGAAGTCTCACACATGTAAGGCTTGATGGAGAGACTTCAGCTCCCACTTGAGCACTTGGCCAGACACCTTTGTGTGGTGCAACAAACTGCTCAAATGTACATGGAGGCCCTGCCCACCATTCCCTATCTATACTTTTAGTAACATGATAAGGAAGCTGACATCAACACAATGATAAGCTACCTTTACACTTTTTTTCCTTAGATGCATGGGCTTTGGAGCACATGACTTGGGGTGGTTCTATAATGATAAATCAAGTTTGTTTCCTAATATTTTAATAAATAATCCATCTCTTTTAATGGTTCTCAACCCTGGCCTCATAAGGATCACATGGCAGGAGTTTAAAAAAATACTGATGTTCAGGCCTTCCTCTAGTCAAAATGGAGCTAAGTACCACTGGGTCAGAATTTCTAGAGGTGGGACCAAGGCAGTAATATTTTAGAACACACACACACAAAAACTACAGCAATAAAATACATTTAAGTGATCCTCATGCACTGTAAGGGGTGAGAATCACTGAACCTATATTTAATCTATATTCTTTTCCATTGCATCATCACAGCCAAATACAAGGTAAGTTCTTAAAATGTATTTTTGTATCTGTTTTTCCCTCTTTTTAGACAGTAGGCTCTTTAGGAGAATGGACTCATCTTTCAAATACCTTTGGTCCTTTTTAAACACAGTACCTTGAAATAGTACGTTCTCAGTCGATAATTTATGGTAGAAAAAAAGACCTAAAGGATCTAGGTGAAAATACAAAAAGTGGGTTGATTATTCCTGGGATTAAGATTATGGGTGATATTTTCTTTTTTTTCTATCTATATTTTCTAAATGAACATATTTTCACACAAAAATATGATATTTTTGTGATATTTTCTATCATGAACATATACTTTTGCCAAAAAGCAAAATTATTTTTTAAAAAGTAGTAGAATTCTACAGAATCTCTAGAAGAGACAAAGAGCACTATTTTACTTGGTGGAATAATACATTCCTGAAATGTGTACAAATCATATATTCCATCATAAATCACAAACCTATAGATGCCCTCTTGTTGACCTTCAATGGGCATTTGTTCCTAATACTCCCACCTTTGTTCAAACCCCTGACCCCAAGTTGATTAATGATTAAAAAACCAATATTTAAATATCCCAAGTTATATGCTATTTACAGACATACATTAACTCACTCTTTTAACAAGTAATTTATTGAGTGGCTGCTCCTTGCAAACCACACTAAAGAAAGGCATCGTCCTTACTCTCCAGGAGCTTACAATCTAGTTAGAGATAAACGGGACAGAATGTATATTTCTGGCACAGATAATAAGTACTATAGGACTGTGATGTAAAGAAAAGTTACTTTGTGTGAGAATCAGGAAGGGTGTCATATATCAGATAATCCAAACTGAATATTAGAATAACAACAGGTGACTGGGAGCTAAGTGATGAACACATAAGGAAAGGTAGAGAAGAACAAGCCATGTTTGGAAACACTGAGTAGAGTAGCCGGCTAGAGAAAACAAACTGAGTAGGACAAAGAGCACTCTGGGAAATCTAAAGTGGGATGAGGCCTTATACACTTTCTATTCTAGGCTTACCTATCTAAATGGTATTCATCTTCTATCCACCGGTTTAACCCTTATCTCTTCCAGGTGGATTCTCTCCATAGCTTTTGATCCCTTGGAGTTCTCAACCTTCCCAGCACTTGTAATTTATTACAACCCTGAACACCTGATTATGACCATTTTTTCAGGTAACCCAAATCAAGACTTTTTAAAAACTATAAACACCTGTAAAAATGTTAGCTATTATCATTATTCTCTAATTCTTTCACTACCGATCCTTACAAAACTTTGTGAAGTAAATTTGATCTTGCCACATCCTGCTTACAGTCTGTCAATGACGTCCCATTTTTCTTAGAAAAAAGGTATACATCCTTTAATGTCCTACAGATCTTCCAATGTCTGGTTCCTGCTTAGCCCTCTAGTTTCTTAAGGAGAAGAACTTTCTCCCATCACTGAGCTTCCGCATATGCTGTTTCCTCTGGAAACCCCATACTCTACTCCTAGTTTGGCCTAGTTAGCTTCTACTTACCCCAACTGTTTCTACTCTCACAGAACTGTGTTCCTTTGTGTTAAAACAGCTCATCTCGGTTTGTATTTAAGGCATCGTTGGTTTGATTACTGAAGTGATTCTCTCTCCCACTAGAAAACTCCATGAGATCGGGCACATTGCCATTCCTATGACTGGAAATAACAGGCACTCAATTGACATTTGTCGAAAGAATTAATGTGTCAGGTTGTCACTACATTGCAGGCATCCCGCTGCCTGCTTTGGCTCTGCTTGCATGAAAAAGCATTTTACTAACATGGGCCTACTAACAAGACTCCCCACGAACTACGAAGTGCCCAAAAGGTCCTCGAACTGAGACACAAAATCTTAACGTCACTTCCCAGAGACCTCGCGCTGGACTGCGCTGGGGGTGACAGGAGAAAGGGGGCCGGCAGGGCGGAGCAACTAGCCCGCCGATGAGAATTCAGAACTCGAAAGAAACGTTTTAAATCTGAAGCATTCCTCAATCTGCGATCAGCTTCTCTGGTCCCGCGCAGCTCAAGCTATGCTTTTGGGGGATCCTGGACGAAGGCTTTGGCAGAGGAATGCAGACCCCAGGATGCACACTCGCCCCCCAACGGCAGTCCAGATCCTGGAACTGTGTCGTCTCGACCTGACACCCACCTCTCGAAGCAGCTTCAGGTCCCCGTGCTGGATCTCGTACAGCTGAATGACGCCGGTGCCCCGTGCGAAGTTGCCCATGGTCACAAATTTGGCGCTGCAGGGCACCCACTTACAGTCAAACACCGTGTAGTTGAGGCCCTTCTGGATATGGGCGATGATCTGGGGCTTCTCGAAGGCCGACATGGTCCAGCCGAGTTCACCTCCGGCAACCGCACCTCCCAGACCCCGACAAAACACCAACCTAGAAACCAGACTCCAAACGTTAGAGGCAGTTTGTCCCTCCCGCTGTCCGTATTCTGCCCCCAGATGCCCAGACAAGTTGGATTTAGTTAACCCCGATAATGCCAGATGAGCTCCTGCGATCGTAAAGATGTTTCTTCATAGGGGGCACCAACTCGCTTATCACCCCTTTACCCACTGCCTTTCACACACATACATATTCGAGATTACAAAATGCTCTGGCTGTGAGTTCGCGGCGGGAGGCAGACCATCGGAATCAGGCATATTTTAGGATAGCCCACCGCCCTCACCCAAATCCGACCTGAGGTCCCCGGCGTGGGACTTCTCAGGGAAGGGGGCGGAGCCCTGGGGTGGGTTAGTGAAGTCTGGCTCCTGCGCGGCGCGCCTGCGCGGTGCAGCAACGCACGTGCTCGAGCCGGAAGCGCCCGCCGGGGCTGGAGATCTCTGGAGATGGAAGCCGGGATGGAGGCGCAGAGCGCCGGGGCCGAGGAGGGCTTCACCCAGGTTACCCGCAAGGGTGGCCGGCGGGCCAAGAAACGACAAGCTGATCAGCTGTCTGCTGCGGGGGAGGGCGGGGACGCGGGCCTCATGGACACGGAGGAGGCCCGGCCGGCGAAGAGGCCCGTCTTTCCGCCCCTCTCCGGGGACGGGCTCCTGGTACTGGCGGGGATGCTGGGACAGGGAAGAGGCAAAGGCCAGAGGCGGCTGAAGCTGGTGGCCGTTGGGTGATGTTGAAGCTGCAGGGGGCTGTTCTTTTGTGATGCTTTTAGAGAAGTGATTCTTCAGAGGTTTAACTGGTTTAGTGAAAGGAAGCTTTCTGTGGATCAGCTGTCATTTTACAACTCCACCCCCATCCTTCGCTATGTCTCCTGAATTGTGTGTTCTTTTATGGCAGAGTGGGAAAGAAGAAACAAGGAAAATTCCAGTCCCAGCTAACAGATACACACCATTAAAAGAAAACTGGATGAAGATATTTACTCCTATAGTAGAACACTTGGGACTTCAGATACGCTTTAACTTGAAATCAAGGAATGTAGAAATCAGGGTAAGGAGAATCTCAACCATTTCCGAATATTAGGTTTTCTCTCCTGCAGGGATGAAAAGGCATGAATAGACTTTCCTTAATGGGACTTATTGTGTTAAATGGTTTTCTTCCAGTTTTTAAATTTATCACAGTGAGTTTGAATTTCCCAAATGCTTTCAAAATCTGCATTCAACATAAACATTAATCGAATTCCTAAGTTGGTTCTGAGATTATACTAAATACTGGCTATGTTTGTGTATATCTTTTATAATGTTATGTGTTGAATTGAGAAAAGGTCAAGTAAAGAGATTGTCTTAGAAGTACATAAGTAACGAACATAAGTACTTTCTGTTTTACAAGAACTATATACAGTCAGCAGTGGGGATACGTTCTGAGAAATGCATCCTTATGCATTGTGTGAACATCATAGAGTGTACTTACACAAACCTAGATGGTGTATATGTATATGTATATGTATTTATTTACATATATTTTTTCATATGGAAAACAAACGTCCCAGCACCATTATTGAATATCAATCATTTCTCTTACTTGATCTGTAATGCCAATATCTGGTACCATTAATCAGGTTTCTGTATATGCTGCATTATAATTTTATGAGACCACCATTGCATATGTGGTGGGTCTTTAACTGAAACGTTATGTGGTGCATGACTGTATTTTAATGGTACTCTTTTTAGAGGAAAAATATGTTATTATTTTGAGAATAAATATAAATTACATACATATATATGTATATTATATATTTTTATTCCATAGTATCAATCCAGGAATTAGATATTTAAAATTGATTGACTTGGGGCTTTCTTTTCTGGGTGCCAATTTTGTACCAGAATCAATGACCAAAATTAATTATATTTTCTTTTGTAAGGATTTTTATGCCATCATCAGGACTGGTGTAGACTCATATCTGTTAATAGAATATAACGGAGAAAAATATAATTGAACAAAGGGAGACATTGCTCTAAATAGTTGGTAAAGTTAAAATGTCATAGAACATGACAGTAGAACTCCTTTGCTCCCATTGCCGTGCTCATTCAGGCGCTTATGGTTTCATGCCAAGACTGCTTGTTCCTTGTAGATTTCCCTTGCGTTGTTGTTTTGTCTTTCCTTTCTTCAGTCCATCCTCTCATGCTAGTGCCAGATTAATTTTCCCAGACCATAAATCTTTTATTGTGATATCCTGGCATCTTCAACATTTCTAAAGGATAAAAGTTAAGTTTTTGACTGAACCTATCTTTCAGGTAGGAAACCCAGTCACAAGTTTCTTTCACCACTTTGTATGTCCGTACTTCTTGGTGGCTTTATCCCTCTGAAGAAAGCGCTCTCCTCCCTACTCCCTTTCTCTTCCTATTTCAGTTCTCGTCATCTTTCAGGGTCTAGCTCAAATTCTTCTTTATAATATATCCACTTTTCAGTCCTTTCTTCAATGCCTAAACTTTCATTGTGGCTTAGCTGGATCGTCAATTTGGATTTCCCTAACATTTGTTAATGCTGCCATGTACCAGACACACAGTGGTACTTTGACATGCACTGCATCATTTGGTCTTTGGGACAGCTCTGTGAGGTAGATGATATATCCCCATCTTAGGGATATGGGGAAACTGAGGGTCAAAGAAGTTGAGTATCTTGGCCAGAGTCATCGGGCAAATAAATGAATCTTTTTGCTAGTGGGGGACATTCAGGATCTTCCACTCTGACCTCCTTATTTTACAGATGAGAAAACTTAAGACCTAGAGTATTTATAGGACTTACCCAAGGTCACATACAGGATTGGAACTTGGGATCTACTTTTAAATGTGAAAATCCGGGAGACTTTCCCATTACACAATCCTGTATAGTTTTAATTTTGTTGAATATGTGGTCTTCTCAACCCCATTGTGAGAGTGAAAA